>JAMKCF010000024.1:3976694-5437766 GCA_023634235.1 Pisaster brevispinus | reverse complement strand
CAGATTTTCTGAAACATCTCAAAAATACTACCACCTATTGAAACAAAATTTTCACAGGTTAGTTTTATTGTAAACATATACGTTTCTGTTGTATTACAGTCAGGCTTTCAAAAAACCACGGGTATACTTTGCCTTTAATTGAGGAAAAACCTCCAAAACAAACAGACCACAAGAGATCGAGTTTCTCTGTTTGAGTGTTCTCACCAGTAACATTGACTATTGTCTCCGACAGTCGTTCAGTTGATCCAGCCATTTGGAAGTACAGGGTCACTGGTATGAATGCATTTTCAGCTATGCCTTCCAGATTGATGAGAATGGATTCCTCAACATCCACTCGGATGACATTGGGCGCAATGATAAAATACTGCTGGGCACTGCTTGATAAAAATGAAAAGACAAGAAGTATCTAGTTTGTCATTTAGAGGGCAATTTCTTGAGTTAAGTCTTTTGACTCCCAACTATAAGTAGCCACTTCCAAGTCAACATGCAAAGTAATGAGTGTTGTTTTTACCAGATGAGGGCGCTTTCAACAGAAAATTTCCTTACATCACAATTGCAGTTTTATCTTATTTTGACTTCCTGTGTGCTGTTTTTTGGTATCAATAGCCAAATAAGTAAATAAATAACAATAATAATAATAATAATAGTACAATTTCTCATTCCTGTACATTGATATAGCACATACAATCTATAAATGTTTGTTTTTGAATGATACTTGCTTAGCCTACTCCTTCAGCCAGGTACGGTATTTGGCTCTCGGGGAAAACAAAGTTTAATAACTAAGTAACAATCTTGCTGGTTTTTCTGAGAACAACAAAACATCCGAAGAATATCAGGAGGAAAAAGGTGACTTTCAAGTTGATACAACTTGGGGCTTGTATAAAACTCATTCCAAAAATTTGAGTGAAGAGCAGTGTTTCAGAAAGTCTTCCTCCAGGGACATGGTTTAATACGTGTGTTGTGTGACGCACATAAAAGAACCCAGTACACTTCGTCAAAGAAGGTTCGCCCCTGTGTTTTATGATGGTTGGCTGATGGAGATTGCGCCACAGCACCTTGAAAGCCATTACATGGTGCTATGTAAATAAACTTAGGTCTAATAATTCAAACATTTGATGAAACAACAATTATAACTTCCCATATTCATCATGTTCATACTAAAAAAAACTGACAAAATCTTCCCCAGCAAAATAAAGGTAGTTCTGATAAGTATCCAGCACTTTTTGGGGTGGAATTGGTATTATACTTTTATACTTTTACTCTAGTACTCACCCGATTCGAGTAGCCAGCGTCACCCAAACAGAGCAAAACAACATCAACCCGGCCATCTTTGATCAGTCGGTTTGCAAACTGATCATGGTAATGATACAAGCTGACAATCCACCTGGTCCTTTTATAAGAGCCAGTTCTCCACTTTATCTACTCAAAACTCCCGGAGGCCCCCCAGGGTTGTTATCTGCCACTTTGGATGGCAAAGGGCGAAACCCACATTTGATCCTAAGAACTCTTTCAGCTGTTCCGCTTGTGTCGAATTACACCAACCTGTCATCTTCAACCTTTCCAGGATGTAAAAATAAATGTTCTCACAGATCCAACCAAGATCTGGAGGGTTTCAAAATTAGCTGTAAGTTGTGGAAAAAGGCAATTATGTTGATCTGCAATTACGAACCCTGCGAGGTAGGGTCGCGCTTGATAAAAAAGGTTGTTTTCTCCACCATGTTTTTTTGTCAAAAATTGTCAAAATCCACAGGTTCCCTATTTAATTTAAGGGAAGGTATATGTTTGGTCATTACCAAGGGCGTCGATGGGTGGGGGACGGGGGGGGGGGGGGGGGGGGGGGGGGGGGGGACATGTCCCCCTCACTTTTTAGACTGGAGGGGACAGCATACCAGATGTCCCCCTCACTTTTTAGACTGGAGGGGACAGCATATCAGATGTCCCCCCCACACACTTTTTGATTGACTGTTCATAGAAATATGCAACAAAATATAAAAATATACACCATTTTCTTGATTTAATATTTCATTACAATTTTTGTTTAAATAAAATAATAGCGAATAAATGGTGAAATGTTTTTTCATTTTTATCCTTTTTTCTGATGGACCACGCGCAGAATGGTATTTTGGGCCTATTATGTTAGATGTATTTTTTCAAGACTTGCTCGCCCGTCCCCCCTACTTTTCAGTAGCGATCGACGCCCTTGGTCATTACCCTAAAAATTAATGGCAATAAAAACTAACTTAGATAGAAGTATAGCAGCTTTCGATAGTATAAAGTATTTTGAGAAACATTTAAATTTGGAATAATGTGGTTATGAAAAAAGATATCAGTTTTAATCCCAGAAATTTGAATCTGAGCAGAAACGTTTCTCAGATTGTGATTTCCTATTAGGGATTATTTTTCCTACGTGGACACTCCAGATTTGTGGCGTTATCTCAAAAACGCGACCTTTTGAAATTAAACTTTCACAGTTTACTTGTATTGTATAGGATCAAACAATTGAACGGTTCCAAAAACCAAAGGTATACCTTTGCCTTTGAAATAATAGCCAAACAGCCCTGTAAATACCTAGATTGGTGGGTTGATTGATTAACCCACAAATTGACACCCAACCAACAAGACTTGTATAGTTTCCTATAGTAATTTAGTAGAGCCCAGCCGAAGAGGTCTTTGAGCATATAGAAAGATCCTTGCTCTATGTTCCCAGGTATGTCGCTCTTATCACAAGGTATGCAAAAAAAGTACCGCTATAGGGCCTAAGCTTCCTCCATGCACCAGGGAAACCAGGGTGTCTGAATATAGGCCATGTAATCTATGACATCACATGTTTACGAAAGATCAGCAGAGCCTTGACTTCCTGCAAGCACATTGTGTGGTACCAGATCTAGAATCCAAAAGGTCAAGGGTTCGAATCCAACTTGTAAGGTGCTTAACCAGTTATCAGTCTCTGGGGGCCTCAGAGTGCAGCTGATTTTAAGTCATACCCACATGTTGAGCAGAACAAAAAAATTAAGTGGAAAAACCCATGTTAACAAAACATAAATAACAGCTGCCGAGTCCACCCTGAGAACATAAATCAGTACATAATCGAATAACAACCTCAATTCAAATGTTGAGTTGAGGGTAGAGATCACATTCTCATACTGTAAACACCAGATGCTACTGCTATTAACATTAAAGGGGCCAACTTTTCATGGGTTTATGAAAAATCAAGAATTGGTTTTATCATTCATTTGCTTAACAAAAGTGGGAGAGGGGGTTAAGGAGCAGTAGCCCCCCCCCCCCGCCAACTCAGAACCCTTGCCCCCATATGAGATTGAAAAAATGCTAAAATGAATGGTTCATTACATTACTTTGGTACCTAAGTTATGTCTTTGCCCCCAAACAACAAGACCTTGCCCCCCCCCCCAAAAAAAAAATATATATATATATATAAATAAATAACTAAAAAATGTCAGTTTTCCCACCCCACCCCCAATAGTGCACTACTTTTATCATCTGGAAAACCAGCCCAAGGCTACCAGCCAAATGTCTGGTGATCTGCGTACATGTAGTATTGTTTTTGACAACAATGTATTGTACATCACATGTGAGAACAGTGTGCCGCCTTCTTAATAGCCCCAAGAAGCGCGTTCCCATCTTATTGCCATAAAAACAGTATTATTTGAGGTTTCCTTTGCAGGGTGATTTTAGAACTCAAGTTCGCACTTTGAAATATAGTGTCCCGAAAGGTGAAAGAAATCAATGAAACAACTGGTATATGATTTTTAACTGACTACTGTATTTGTGATTTATTCAAAATCAATCATGCTGACTGTGTATTTAAAAAAAGTGTCATGAAGTTTGGGAAAACGTTAAGTTCTCCTATAGGGTAGATAACATATTGATAAACACTTAGCACCCTAATTGGAACCCCATGATTGGGAACACGTATTTGAGAAAATGGGCAGATAATTCATAAAGCAAAACTCAATGTCTAATTTGGCTACTTTGCAATCTGGGCATATGAGATGAGCCGGGTCTTACATTATCGGTGTATTTTTCCTCCCTATCTAAATGGGTGGGGTTTAAGGCTATTGCAAGTGGGAGGGGATAACACCTAAACAAAAAAATCCAGCACCATACACAGAAAAGTAGGGTTATGTCTTTAAAAATGCACGGCCCATTAAAACGTTTTGTTTTTTTAATTTGTTGTCTCCTAAAATGAAATTTTACAGATGATGCCATTTCAAAACGAAAAAACATCCAAAACTTGTTCATATGCCACGGACAATGCACATCGTATGTATAACATGCAAATGGCTAATGGACGTGAATTAATGTCAGGATCCCGACAATAATACACTTTTAGTTTGAAATTAATCTACAATGAATCAATGGCAGACTTTTCCATGCAAATGAAAGCTTTCTCGAGTCTATGAAAAAGCTATCAAAAGTTTTTATCAAAGTTTTTGAGTCGAATGGGCCATCGATTGGACATAGCATATCTAAAGCTTTCTCCTACAGACGATAAGGGCAGACTGGTCTAAAGTTGAGTTGTTTCACCAAGTTTTCAGAACGACCACAGCTCACAAAATGAGAAATTTAGGTACTCGTACATGTATGTACTGATGTTTGGTGTTACGGCAAACCTTACTATAGCTGGTCCTTCCTCCAGTCTATGCTAAAAGTTACTATTTGTGGCAAATGTCAGTTGTTCTTATCACAGTAAGCTTTTTTAAGTTGTGTTTTAATATTTAAAACATCGTAGAAAAAAACCTGACTTTTTAAGAGAGAGATTTATCCCACCTGATTTTCATAAACCTGCTAAGAAGAAAATTAGCAGAGAACCAGTCAAACCACAGTTAAAGTCTATGTAACTTCAGTTGGTTACCTGTTTCTGCATAGCAAAATCTACTTAGTGCTTAGCAAATTCGGCGAACCATAAACAGCTCATGAAAATGGGCGCAGTTGTTTTAAATAGATTGCGTGGCTGCATGGTGCTGAGAGTATTGCTAAGGACGTCCTGTATTTGAACGCATGTTGATGAATGACGCTGTGATCCAGCTGTAGCCGTACCCATCAATCTGAGATAACTCCTGAACCACATGAAACTAAGGAAAATCCTTTCACACTTGTATGAGGGAATTAGGCCATGTCTGAATTAGCAGCTATTGCTATGGCTGGATAACAGCATCAAATTCATTGAAGTACAGAACATCCTTAGCAACAACATTAGCAGCAGCTGCAGCTGTTGCTGTAGCCGTGAAGTTTAACCTGTCAAATTTCAAAAACTTGGTGTCAGTGACCCCCCCCCATTTGGAAACCGCCATTACGTACATCAAGATCCAGTTTTTCAAACAATGCATATGAAATCTTTAATTGATTTGCCAGCAGTGCCCCCCCCCCCCTAGAAAAACTACCTTAGTTAGTGTAAACATTTTGACCCAAATTTGATACAAATGCTGGACTTTACCCTTTATGGGTTTTTTTTATTTATTTTTTTTGTATAGTTTTTTATGTAAAAACTTGGCATGTGTAAAAACGGGATAACTGCTTCGAATCATGTGCTGTAGACACTATAAATGACTTATACTATTAATGTTAGTACAAAAAACAAAGAAACACAAGTACAGTCTCTACCAAAAAAACATGCCAAAATTAAGTACCGACAAGATCATAAATGATACATACGATTGGGCGCTGACTGTGACATCCAGAGTTGCTCCAGCCCAGCACTCCTTTCAATGGTCTTGTTTCAACTGTAGTTAGGCCACACATCAGCGCAGTGTAAACACTAAATATTACAATTCCTTATTTACACTTAACCGTACTACATCAGGGACTACATCAGCACAATGTCAAAACTAAATCATATAGTTCCTTATCCACACTTAAACATATAGTAAATGAGACTACGTCAGCATATAGTGTTAAAACTAAATCATGCAGTTCACACTTAAACATAAAGTAAAAGAGACTACATGTACGTCAGCATAGTGTTAAAACTATATCATGCAGTTCCTTATCCACACTTAAACATATAGTTAATGAGACTTCGCAGCATAGTGTTAAAACTAAATCATATAGCTCCTTATCCACACTTAAACATATAGTAAAAGAGACTACGTCAGCATAGTGTTAAAACTAAATCATATAGCTCCTTATCCACACTTAAACATATAGTAAATGAGACTACGTTAGCATAGTGTTAAAACTAAATCATGCAGTTCCTTGTTCACACCATATAGAAAAATAGGGTACTGAAAATGGTTAACTTCTCATGTGTAAATGAATATGAAAATACCTTTAGTAATGGTCATAAAAATGGATACTATCTCTTAAGAGTGACAATAGCATCCTAGTCTGGATCATATTAGTAGAAGACATCACTTAGCATTGGTTTAAGTCGGGCATCCAGTCCCATCAAGAAGCTCTGTTTTCAGCTTATCTAGTTTCTTCTTCAGATTCTGCCATCTTTTTAGGTTTAGACTTCTATGACCACCCTCGGTGGGCCACTCATAGAATGACATCCTCTCATCAATGAGGTACTTATAGCTGAGGATCAGAGAATAGAAAGAACAAGAAAATAACATCAACAGAAACTGTGTTGCTGATTACCACAATCCACTAATCCTGCTGAAGAGTATTTTAAAGACCAATCAATATTATCCATTGTGGTTTTGAATGATAGATAACCTATGCAAGTCTGCTTTGTGATATCATGCAGTGAATGCACCTACACAGTACACACAGCTAACCCTCCTACAGTCTGATCATTCAATATCATCCACTGTGGTCTAGAACGGAAAACTGAGCAAGAATGCAATATATCAAGAGGGGATGCACTTAACCATTAATACTACTTTGTCCTTCGGATTACAGCCATGTGTTCCATGTAATAGGATTAGTAGTGCACATAAAAGAACCAAAAACTCTCATCTTGGAAGAGTAGCAGTAGCTGGGTTAATCCTGGCGTTTCTGGTTCACATAGCAAGCACCCTTGTTCACAGGCCTCCTCCAAGGTTGCCAGCTACAGTGATTATACGTTCACTGAAGAGGCATCCTTGGTTTCATTACCAGAAATTTATAATAATAACAATTTTTTTAAAGGGAAAATGGAAAATGTTTTAAAATCTGTGTTAGATATTGTAGCAACCTTGTGCTGTCTTAACGCAAGCCTATAAACAACTATCACCATCACATTGTGACACAGCAGAACACACAATGTAGAAAAACCACAAATATTTAGGCTTTTAAAATTTTGCTTAAAGAATTTTGCTGAAAAATGTGCAAGTCTCCTAAAAGTAGGGTCAGTCTGGTAACTGGAAGCCCATATTTCTGTTTTGTCTTGTACATGACAGACCACAGTAGTTTAGACAAAAAGAAAATCACCTGAGAAATCCCATGTCGTTTTTAAATGGTATTCCACCTGTACCGATCACAAGATAGCGTCTCTTCTGGAGATTAGGCTCGTCACAACTCTCACTCTTCAAGAAAGTTCGGTTCTCATTTCTGGTCACAGGATCTTTACCTGGGATGAGAAATTGGACAAGAACAAAAAAGCATTGACTGTGTTTATGCACTATTAAATATAGTGATAGGTGTTGATAACACGATAAATCACTGTGCGCGCAGAAGAAGGGCATAACCAGAGAAAGCATTTTCTGCCATTCATAAGTCATTATAATTGAAGGTTAAATTCTGCATGGGAATTAATGAGGGGTAAATCTCGCCACAAAACTGTAAATGCCATATTTGTTTTTCCAGAAACCATTTTTATATTGCTTTATGACCTGTTACTGAAAAAAGTACTTTGTATGCCTTAAAGAAGGGCGTACGGCCTTACCCTTCTTCCAGGTGCAAAACAAACATGACAGTCTATAGTAAATAAAATGTAAACCTACATATATTTGTGACTGGTTCTAGACTACTTTTATGCTTATCAGATATTACAAGAAAATAATTTCTGCATTAGCAGCATCATGACATATGGTCTTGTTGGGAGGTCAGTCAGGAAGGGGAAGGGGGCAAGATGTGTGGCCAGCCAAGCTTACCTGGTTTGACTGGAGTCAGAATGGTCATGTTGATGTACTGGAAATTTCCTCTTTTTCTACTTGACACAACTTCTGCTTCGAAAGCTGTAGTAAACAATTAATTATTAAAGTATGTCATAATAACGCAATAATATCATTCTGGTACCCTAACACCCACACGTGATGGTCTAGTGGTATTTAGGGTTTGTTTAACCAGTTACCTGTTCAACCAGAAATAAACGTTGAAGTCCATTTCCAAATTTCCTCCATGGTTAAACAGAGCTGACAGTAAAAAAAATTAGACAATCCTTTTCTTGAAAATGTTGGCCTCATATATCAGACACTACAGGGACAAAGATTGACATCCGTTTTGTTGGTGGAATGTGTCTTAAGCCGCGTTCGCATTGGACTTAAAATGGTTAACTTACCGCTGCAAATTGTTAACTTACCAATATTAAGTCCAAGTGCGAACAGCCGGTAAGTTACCGGGGTGGTAAATTACTGCCACAGCACTGTTAACTTAACAGGCCGATTCAAGTCGCGGTAACTTAACAATGTTAACTTAACAGGGACAAGAAGTCCAATGCGAACACACCAGCCGGTAACTTAACGGTCAGGGCGGGTGCCCTCTCGAGATTTAATTTGTCAACCTACGCGGCGTCCCTGGTAAGTTACCGGACACAAATTAATCCAAGTGCGAACAGCTGTTAACTTACCGGGCCGGTAAGTTAACTTACCGGCCCGTAAGTTACCAGACCCAAAAGTCCAATGCGAACGCGGCTTTATCCTAATCCACTTCGATTTGTAATACATTTTGCTTGTACACCGCCCCACTGTGGTTTGTGGTTTTGTGACTGCAAAGACCGGGTATAGTGTTCTATTGGTAACACCGGAAAGTGTATTGACTTCTGCTCCAAGTTTATTTCACGGGTCAATCACAGTTCCGATTGGAATCGTAGTTTCGCTTGGAATCGATAGAAACAGTTAATCCGCTGCATAAGTTCGGTTTAACCATTTCAAAAAATAAATGAAGATACACAACCCTAGGACATTCTGCTCCAGAACCCCGGGGGTCATGGGTTCAAATCTCAGCCAAGTAGCATATAGGTTTTTATATATATAGTGATTATCACACATCGAAACGAGGGTATGAACACAATTAATTATTGTTTGATGCTGAAATTTATTACAAATTTCCCTTCACTTTTATAGTACAATTAACGAGTCCTATGTTTGGTTCAAAACAATTATTTGCAATTATTGTTACTACTAGTTGTTTTGTTGAGAGTACTTACCAAAATGGGATGCAGAGGCACAAGCTTTATGTTTCAAGACAGAAACGTTAAAGGTTTTATGATCGATAATGGGGCTCGGGGCACATTTGGCTGCAATTTAAAAAAAAGGAAACATCACAACAATCATCATGTGGGAGACTCTCTTTAAAATAAAAAAGCCAAATCCAAACTTGGCAATGAAACTCAAAATGGCTGTAGGATTTCCCTCCAAATGTTGCTATACTTTAACCCTTTCAGTCCAAATGGTGACTTTAGTCGACTGTGTTCACCCTGCTTGAGCCCCAATGGTAACTTTAGTAGACTGTGCACTATACCCTGCTTGAGCCCCAATGGCGACTTAAGTCAACTGTGCACTATACCCTGCTTGAGCCCCAATGGTGACGACTGTGCACCCTACTTGAGCCCCAATGGTGACGACTATGCACTCTGCTTGAGTCCCAATGGCGACTTAAGTTGACTGTGCACTATACCCTGCTTGAGCCCCAATGGTGACGACTGTGCACCCTACTTGAGCCCCAATGGTGACGACTATGCACTCTGCTTGAGTCCCAATGGCGACTTAAGTTGACTGTGCACTATACCCTGCTTGAGCCCCAAATGGAAACTTTAGTCAACTGAGCACTTTACCCTGCTTGAGCTCCAAATGGTGACTTAAGTCAACTGTGCACTAAACCCTGCTTGAGCCCCAATGGTGACGACTATGCACCCTGCTTGAGCCCCAATGGTGACGACTATGCACTCTGCTTGAGTCCCAATGGCGACTTAAGTTGACTGTGCACTATACCCTGCTTGAGCCCCAAATGGAAACTTTAGTCAACTGAGCACTTTACCCTGCTTGAGCTCCAAATGGTGACTTAAGTCAACTGTGCACTAAACCCTGCTTGAGCCCCATCGGTGATGACTGTGCACCCTGCTTGAGCCCCAATGGTGACGACTATGCACTCTGCTCGAGTCCCAATGGCGACTTAAGTTGACTGTGCACTATACCCTGCTTGAGCTCCAAATGGTGACTTTAGTCAACTGTGCACTGTATATCCTGCTTGAGCCACAATGGTGACAACGTGCACCATACCCTGCTTGAGTGGTCAAACATTGTTGGCACCCAAGAGGTTTTTTATGTCAAACACATTTAGTAACGAGAGGGTTAACACTCTTCCCCTACCGTACAGAAATACCCCCAAATGTCAAAAGCAACTACTGCAGGTCGCAGGTTCAAGTCCCACTCTAGTCACATTTTCTTTGTTATACACAAAATCATTTAAAAGTTACCCTAGTCAATTTCCCTTGTGGCTTATTACTTAATTGGTTTAAAAAAAAAACTTGTTATGAACATATCACCCGTTTTTTTTACCACACCCGTCTCCTGCAAAAGAATTGGGCTTAGTTCTTGCCAATGCCACATACCTGCTGCGCATGCACATGTGTTTCCAACACACAGTGTACTCAACTGAGCCCCACCTTCATCTGGATGGATGAATTTGGTGCATTCAATGGCTGTTAACAGGAAAAAAAGATAGTCAAAGTGCTGATTGATGCATGTGGGTTTTTTTGTTTTTGTTTTTTTTTTTTGGGGGGGACAGTTGTTTTAGCTGTTGTTTTTCATACACCTTTAGATGTGTTTGGTAATGCCATTTTGTTTGTTGTAAATCAATGTAGCCAAACTGAGGCTGAAAAGGGGCAAAATAGTCAGAACCTTTTGAGTTAGCAAGTGTAAAATACTGAATCCGAGTTATTAGTAGCCAGTTGAGTGTCTTGTAGTTTATAAATCAGATGATTGTGGTGTGTCATGGCTGAGCAGTTTAGTGCATTAAATTCAAGTTCTGGGGGTTAGGTCATCGGGATGTGGGTTCGAGTCCCGCTCATAACACTTGTGTCCTTGAGCAGGATGCTTTACAATAATTTTGCCTCTTCACCCAGGGGTATAAATGGGAACTGGCGAGGGTAGAGGTTGATATTGGTGTTTGAAAAGGCCTTCAGAGTGCCATGGCAGCCAGGGACTGTATACTCCCCAGGAAGCTGGGAATTATTACAGGAATGTAATGTACTGGGCCCAATGACCAGGACAATGATGTAAAGTCGATTAATTTGTCATTGAAATATGCACTATATAAGAACTAGTTCTTCTTATTATTATTATACTTACTAGGGTTATAGTAATCATACACCTTCACTACCACAGGCTGAAGTTTGCCAACCTTGATTTTTCGTTCGGCTTGGAAAGTGATCCTCTCAACTTGGTCTCTTCTGATCTAAGGATGGAATACTCGATAATATTAACATATCTCATTGCACAACCAGGAATGGCTTCCTAGTGCTTCTTAGGCGACTGCTCTCAGTCAAGTATCCTTGACGATTTGGATCACTTTAAAACCTTTCACACGACAAGGCTTTTTCTCAGGGAATTAAAACCCCAGGGAATTAAAACCCCAGGGAATTTCTTGGAAATGTTTAACCCCATCACATCCATTCCTTGTTCTAAACCACAGGGTTATCTCAAGGGAATTCCGGTTGGCTCAGTGGCTTCTTCCCTGCCTTTGCCCTCTGTGAAGCCCGGGTTCGAATCCCACATCAGAATGGAGCCTTGCATGTGGGTTTTCAGTTCCTACCTGATTGCATGTTTCCCCCATATGGAGTATTCCTGGCACAGCTAAAACTTGATCACTTTATCATCTTCTCTACCTAGGTAGCTTCAGGCCAAGGGGGTTATAGAGATACTTTATTATTTTGTTTAGGGTCCCTTGGTTTTACTGCTCGAAATACATAGTAATAACAATATCAAACTTGCGTCACCCTACTCCCAAGGAAGGCGGTTACTGTTTCACAATCCCATCAAGGAAAACCAAATGTTCCTTAGAATTTTTTCGGGAATATTTGTCTAGTGTGAATACAGGCATAAATGGTTAACTCAGACTCGAGTCCCGTCTTGTGACACTTGTGCCCTTAATCAAGACACTTAACCATTATTGCCTCATGCGTCAGACATAAAGCCCTTGGTCCTGTGCGTTCTGTAATGTACGTAGAAGAACCCAGTTTTACGCTTATCACCAAGAGAATAGGTTTGCCGCAGTGTTTCTGGCAGTGGCTGCTGAGTGTGCCACAGCACCTTGAAAACATTAACAAGGTGATACAAAAATGGGTCTCATAATTCATTAAGTTCAAAACCTGTCTGGAAATAAATAATGTTTAAGCGCTTTAAGATGCCCACAGATAAAGCCATGTACAAAAACTAGTTATTAAAGAAGGAATTTATTAGTGCAGCAATTTGCAACCTCATCAGCACTTACCTCCTTCAGGTAGAAGATGACAGATAGATCAGTCTCTTCAATGAGCTGGATGCTTCCTTCGCTGTCGAGTTTTACCTGAAACAAGAACAGAGGAGACTTTTTTATTTCTGATTCCACATTACCCAACGATTTTGTTGATTTAAAAGATGTTAAAAGATTTCTTGATTGACTGTGTAAAACCCCCAGTTTTTTTATAAAACCGTCCTCACAATCATATTAAGGGTTTTAACAGATATTAAGGGTTTTAACAGATGTTAAATTTGCATTGGGGATAAAACATGTTATTTGTGTTTTACCCACACACCATTGGTGTTAAGCACTGTATACTCAGTACTTTTCCAAAGTCCTATGAAAAAAAAACCCACTCTTACCACTAGACCGCCAAGCTTGCCTACTTCAAGAAGCAGTTTGAATCCTATACCAAAACAATTTGCCACTGGGAAAGCTAGTTTTAGGAATGACATCTGCTCTATAGAATGGCAAAGGATGTGGGTTCGAATCCCATGCGAGTAATATGCCTGTGGATTTGTTCACAGGACTTAAGAAAGTACTGAGTACATAGTTTTATTTATTGCACACATCGATGTATTATTTGGTTTTTGCCTTTATATTGATGTTTGTTAAGCACCTTATATGCAGTGCTTTCCTGAACCTAATGAAAAAAAAACACACTTTGGTGGGAGTGAACCCACAATCCTAAACTATGCTAGAGCAGATGTCTTACCACTAGACCACCGAGATAGCCTGGTGGCTAGAGGCGGTTTGAATTCTACATTTTTACATTTTTTAGCAGCAGGTACTGCAATAATTTAATAAATGTTTATTTTAAGGGGGAAAAAATATATATTCTCTATCCTTGATGCAAAATTTAAAATTAATATCTATTATATTGGTGTAGGGTAAAACAAAAATATCACTATATCAAGATTTGTTGTTCCCTTTTATCAAATTACCTTATTCAGACCTTCCTCAATAGCTTTATATCCTGTGTATAAACCCACATCAAGAATTGCCATTCCTGTCGCCTCGCCTTTTAAATAACTGCAGATTAGAGAAGGAATAGCAGAGACTGATGAACTCAGAAGTCTAAAGCATGAAACAGCATTGTGCTTGGTAAACCCATGAGCAGCCTGGGGTTGTATGCTCCCCAGGGAGTTGCCAATAAATTTTGAGGAATGGTCTAGGGATGCCCAATGAACAGGGATAATAAAGTAATTGTAAAGCGCCTTGATCTAGCTACTAGGATATGTGTGCTATATAAGAACAGAGAAAAAACTGAAGGTGAAGGGAACTCCATGAAAAAACCTGACATTTCACAAGTCTGAAGGGGAGTCCTGTAAATCCTTGTCATTAAGATTCATACACAAAACAAACTTGTTCAATACTGAATCAAAGTTTTGGGCATTTTTACAGATCTTTATCCCAGCGCCATCATCTTTTCAACTAAAGTTGTCACCTAGTCCAACTGTAGCAAAGTTACATGATAGCAAATGTTTCACGTGGACAGAGCCAGGTTTGCATTAGTGCCATGAGCGCTTTTGTGGATTTATGCATTTTATAAGTTTTCATTATTATTATTATCATTATTATTAGGTCTTTGGAATTCGGTACAAAGATTGTCAATAAAATACCGATATCATTTAAACAATTTAAAACCAGTGCATGTCAAGGCCGAGTGGTTAAGAGCACCGGAATCAAGCTCTGGTGTTTCTGATCAGCAGGGGAGAGTGTGGGTTCGAGTTCTGGTCATGGCACTTGTGTCCTCGGACAAGATATTTTACCATAATTGCTTTATCTTACAGATGGGACATTAAGCAGCATGTCTTGTGTACTGTGATTGGAAATGTATGTTAAAGAACCCAGAACACATCATTGAAAAGTAGGGTTAACCCTGTTTTTTTCTGGTTCCGAAGCACCCTTGTTTACAGGTTTCCTCAGGCTCGCCAGCTACATTTAATTAGTTCACTAATGAGGCATCCTTGGTTTCATTACCAGAAATAAAGTATAAAAAATAACAATACTAACTACAAAACCGTAGGGCAGAAGGGCAGAACCAACCAAAAAGTTGGAACAAACAAACAAACAAAAACAATTAAAGGGCACTTCTCCTTGATGACAGCTGTTTTGCCTTTCTCTGCTCACAATTTTGTATGCCAAATATTTAGAAACAGTTTCTAATTACCCTGTTCCTGGTGTCAATCAATAAGTAATCAAATTGGGCACATTTTTACAGTGAGAATGTCTTATGATGTTACACCACAAACTCAAGGCGTACCTCAGCTCAATAGTATACTGGATTTGATGATTGTTCTCATCGACGTCGATGGCCAATTGGTCGATGCTGAGCACAAAGTCACAAGTTTTGTTACTCGGCTCCGGGATGTTATAGCTGGACTCAAACTGAGGAAATGAAACAAAACTGGCTGGGATAGTTGAGACAATTTCTTGCAAGATCAGATGAAACTGGCTATAGGGGCATAATACTGCGGGGAAGAAATGCTATTCACCCCCATACTCAAAGGGATTTTAAAAGATTAAAAAATAATGGATAAATGGACTTTATTGCCCTTTTAAAAATAGCTTCATCTCAAGGAATCGGTTAATCATAAAATGTTATTTATTGACTTTTAAACAAACAAAAAATCAACCTAACATTTCATCGCACAGCCAGAACTCTCGCGCGCACAGGCCCACTGTTTAGCAAGTAAAGCATGCTGTCAAGGCCAACTTAGACCAGGAAATAATGTAACTTTTTGGCTTAATTTGGGGTTTCGGCCATCAGCCCAAACTATCTTTCTTTCGTCCAGATTTTTTTCTTCTTTTCGCACTATACTCATTTCAGAAAAACTCTTGTTATATTTCGTGTGAAATTTGTTATCGTTCGATCTCTAGAACTGCAGTCTTAAAAGACACATACAATACATCAAATGAAAGCCTGTGTTCTTACTTTAATGCAGCAGCAGTTGTTTCAAGTGTTTTTTATTCCTTTGTTGACAGTATAACGGATTTTATAAATACCCGTAAATGTCACGTGAACCGAGTACAATCGCCATTACTGTAGTTGCCAGTAAAATCCACGGAACATATCACACCATCTGCACACCACACAGAGCCTTTGTTTTGCACGCTTTGGCATCGTTCCAACCTTTGGACTTTCCATTCATTCAATTGGTTCCCAGCTTCGCTTAACCATGGTCCTCTCTATTAAAATTACCTAATGATGGCAGGATCATACTTGCGTATCCTACAAACAATGGTGAACTTGTATTAGCGCCCTCTCGCTCGTGGAGAGTCCTCAAACTATTAAATACGAATGCATTTAAATTTAAGGGATATGAAGATATATAAACGTTAATTATGGAAGAGTTGTAGGTGTACTTTAGAACAGATAATTAAATACGGAAGTTCTGGGGGATATTAGTAGTGGTTTTGCCCCATGTAAATTTAATCGCCCATCAATTCATTTCAAGGTCTGTGTGGTAGTTAAACATTTTTCAAATTTAGCCTGGCTTATCAACATTAACTTCCTAAATATGCAGACAAGCTGGGAAGAAGGTAATCAATAAGAAACTGTCTACACTTACTTTCAGCTGACCCATGCCTGTGCCTGAAGAATCAAAAGACACTTGGAACTCTGGTTTATCTTGTGGAACCTTAATTTAAAAAGTAAAACTTCCAATAAAAGATACTTTAAATTATTTCACGTCGGATGTTGTCTTTACTCTCTATCTGCATTTTGTTTAAAACAGACTTGCGGGGAATGTTTGTCAACACCCTGAACAAACTCCAATTTTCCTTAATTTCTTTGCAGAAAGCTGAACAGCTGAGGATTGTTTTTCTTTCTCATTTCAATTCCTGTCTTGTAGAATAAATTCTAGTCCGGTAACAAACTTGAGCAACAAGCCCTGAGGTCTTGTGTAACTTCATTCCAAATTCGTGCCCTGTAACATGATATATATATTGACATGATATATTTTCCAACATATTTTTGTGCATATTAAAATAGCTCTCTGACTTGAAGCCGGGTGCGGAAAAAGAACTCACTTTAATTTCAGCGAACTGCCTGAGGATTGCATTGTCGGGTTTCAGAAGGAACTCTTCTGCGAACTGCGCCTCCTGACAATTGACTTGACAGTTAATATCGATGATGTTCATTTCAGACTTGATTGAATACTCAGACAGCGCCTGCAAAGCTATAACTGTATCCTGCAGAATTGGATTTGAAAACACACCAAAGGAGACCAATTTAGAGGGAGAATTACAGCGGCTCTAACCAAAGGTTACAATAGACCCCTTGCATCCTGTCACAAGCCCCCAAACAGTCCCCTCAATAAGGTCAATGAAGAGCTATCATTAACAGAGAGTCCTGCGCAGCGCATACACATGTGCACTTTTCCATTGTTTGACATCAAAGATGGCGGCCAATGCAAGGGGTATTTTGTAGGAAATGCAACCATAATGAAAAACTGTTTTAAATGTGTTCACAATGTTGGTGTCAATCAATTTTTATTGACAAAAGAAATTGGGGCGGGATGTAGGCTTTTGTTTAATCATGTGACAGGTTTGCCCAAACTTCAGTATTCACTTTTTGTTGACATTTTAAAGTTGTTGGGTGCTTTGGGCTGCCTTCTGGATGATACGTAATATAGTCCACCCTCTAGGCCTACAGTTTGCCATTTGTGCATCGTATCGTGGGGAAAAGGTCAACATTTTTGGGTCCTCATTCAGCATTGCTGCACAACCCTGACTGTTCAATTTTTATTGTGGTTTAAAAAGCAGCAAGGTCGTTTTCTGTGTTAGCTGCTTAAGATGGTGTTTTTGGTAAGGCTTGTGAATGTTTATTACATTCATCATGTCAGACATTGAAAGGTCCTGAACTGCCCATGTGCCACTGAGCACTGAGTTGCGAGTGGTTCTCATTAGGGGAAAGCTCCATTAAAGAATTTCTGAGTTTTGGCCACAACAATTCGGAAACTATTCATCCTTTTCACCCATTAGATATGTTTACAGTGATTTACTTGGGTCATACTTAATAGATGAGCAGATAATCTGCCTGGGGCAGTCAGCAGCCCTACTGGTTTGTGCATGATCCAAATATGTACACTGTTTGGAAAAGCAATTACATGGAGATAACAGGTGTGAGCTGTCAGATGAAAAGGATGTTTCATTTGAGCCTCTTTCTTTAATAAAGCTTTTCCCGTAATGTTTTTTAAACTGCTTTTTGGGGAAAACAGCCTCTCCTGGGCAAACTGTAGAGGGTGCACCGTATTGATAAATGCCTGTACTCATCACATTAATCTTCCTTTACTACCCATAAGGAATTAAGAGCAAAAATGATACATTGCAAAAGGAAATGTACTCGAAAGAAAACCAGCAAACATGCATGCTGGTCACATAATGTGATGATTAAACAGAAAAGCCTGATTAAAAGAAAATAAACAGTTTGGGGTTTGCAATACCACTTTTATTTAAGTCCATGTACATGTACAAGCCAATGATGCTCATAGTTACCTGAGTAGACACAAATCCACCCTCATAATTCTCCTGGTTAGTTAGCCAATTAACGATGGCATGGCTGTATGGCACGTCGTCCAGCTCAAGAAATGCCAGCAGTGCATAGCTTGTTGTCTCCACCTCAATAGCTTGGGGTTTTCTGCTGTACCAGTATGGTTTTGGACCATCGCCGTAGGACGAGTCGTCCAACTCCCAATAGCGATAGTTTGATACTGCACATACAAAGAAAAACCATATGTACATTTAATATCAGTCGTAGGTGTTGCTTTTGGCCAAGTTGTCTAGAGCGCTGAACTCAAGTTCTCATGGCTGAGTCATCAGAATATGCCAGCAGGGTAGAGATTGTGCATGATTAGCAACCTGTGCACCAATTTGGCTGCCAGCTACTGCAGAAATCAAAGGAGTTACGATGATTTTATGAACGATTAAGCCCCAATGAATAGGGGTGTAATAGTCAAATCCTTCAAAATTTCAACTAGTTTTTTTTTATAGTGGACACTTGATGCATTGAACTTGATAAATATACTGCTGTTTAATGTTTTACATCCTAAATCAATGAGTAATAAAGTAAGAAAGGTTTGTGTTAGTTTGTGACGCCGAAATAATATAGCAAAACAGACAATTTCTGTTTTCACAAAGCGACACATTCCAATGTATAACAACACCACGTATGTCACTTGAAATAAACAGAAATACATACACACGCGTCACACACATGGTTTGTGTCAGTTTGTGAAAACTTTTTTTTTCCACATTTGAGCTTATAATGTTTGGCATGCATTACAATGGTTAATAGAACCTGGCTGTCAGCTCATAAAAAAACAAACTTGGCACTTTTGTGCAAAGGTTGCATTGCATACATTAAAGGAGAGCTCCATTAGAGAAAGAGGCTATAATAAAACATCCTTTTTATCTGACAACTAACACCTGTCAGTCCATGTAAATCCTTTTCCAAACAGATTAATTGGATCATGCACAAACCAATAGGGCTGCTGACTGTCCCAGGCAGAATAACTGCTCATCCATTAACTTTAATGACCCAAGTAACTCATTGTAAACACACCCACTGGTGAAAAGGATGTATAGTTACCAAGTCTTTGTGGTGAAAGTCAGAAAATCTTTAATGAAGCTTTCCCGTAATAATATTTATCATAATAAGAAAAGTGAAGCTCTTGAAGCTTTGAACATTCATGAAATTACAGACCTTGATGATCATTAAACTATATAGTTTAAACATAAAAAACTAAGGGAAAAAAAAGAGGTTTTGTACACAAAGTGTCAGGTCGTGGCACCAGTGGCGATTTATACCAGTATTTTGAAAAACTTGGCAAAACAAATCTGGTGATGTATTTTTAAGTATCAGATTTGAACTGTCCACATTATAACACAAGTTGACTATAACTTCAATCTTACCTCTGTCGTACTCTGCAATTTCTTTCAGCATTGCAAGAGCCTCATCAGCTTGGTTGCTATTGGCCAGAGCGAGGGCATATGCGGTGATGGCGATGGCGTAAGGTCTCGTCAATTGTAACAGTTGACCCTCTAAGAAGGCTGTAGCCAGAGCAACGGAGTCGGTAGTATCCTAATCACCGTAAAACCGTAAAAAAATAAAGGTTTGAGAGTTGACTGTTGGCACAATGTCAATAGAAACACCTTTTTTTTTCAATGAAAGCTCACTCAGTGATGTCGAATTTGATGAGAACATCAATCAACTTTAAGAGGAGCTCCAAGATCAAACTCAGTTTTGTGGTGCACTCAATTGCCAATAGAGTCCCAATGAAAGTGTTAAAATTACAAATCTTAAACATCACGTTAAAATGGTGCAATTTTTAAAATATTTTATACTCTCAGAATGAAATTCAGACATAAAAATAAATAGGTTCTGTACCTACATTCCAAAGAGGATTTTTTTGTGGCAGTCAAAAGGTCAAATTAAATGCTGTTAGATTGACTAAATTGGAATTGGACAAAAGTTGCACTTAAAGGGTATAAAACATAGTGACATTTTAAACTGCTTTAATGTACGGTGAGAGACTTAATTTAGAGAGACATAGTTTAATTCCATTTTTATAATGATCGACTTTATGGAAAACTCATGAGTCGATCTTGAAACTGAATTTGACCTTGGAGACCCTCTTTAAGAATTTCTTCGTGCACTAAATGATCAAGTGAGAATGGAGCATTGATTTACAACAGAAGAAAGGTAACACTAGATACTCACCACTGTGGCACACTCACACTCAAGGAGAGAAATCAGCACATACGCTGTCATGGAAACACTGCCCTGTACACTGCCCTGAAAGCATAAAACACACACACACACTGGTTTTATCAAAAGCACTTTGTGCTCATGCTAAATAGAAGCCAAGTACCTGCATCTCAGACAATTGTGTCAAATTTTACTAACATATGCACGCTACCATGCCATGAATACTCTTTTAAACAAAAACCTAAAGTATAACCATCTATATTCTGTTTTTTTGCCTGTGCCCATACCAGGATTCAGCTCTCTATCTTAAGATGTTATCTCCTGCTGTTAGTCAAGTAAAAGATGATGCCCACAACCAACACTTCAGGGAACAACCTGTATTGCCTGGCTAATTTCCAAGTATCTAGAAGGTCTGGCATCGAACTATAGCCTATCCAGACAGGTTGCATGGACTGGCCACCCGTGGTTTGGCTTAATTAGGGATTAACCAAATAATGTTACTGTTGGCTTGGTCAAAGGTAAATGTGGTCAAAGGGCTCAGAATTTTCAATGGGAAAATCATGTCGTGCATGCTCAAGTTTTATGATTATCGCATGTACTGACTATTACCACCACAGTGCACTTTGGCGCGTCAATGATGCAGTGATTGCAGCATACATGGTGGAATGTTTGTCTGTCAGCCGGGTATTATGAGCAAATTTGAGTGCTATTCAGCTAAAGTTAGCCTCCTCAATCACAGACTGTTTAAATTGAAAATAAACAAAATGGTCAGACCATTGTAATGTATGAGGTAATTTGCATACGACTCCACAACTGATGCCAAGCAATGAAAATTGTGTAAAGCACCATAAACATCTATCAATCAGTGATTCGCCTTCTTTCCACCTGTGTTGAGAATAGCATAGCATTTTCTTTATTTGCAACCTCAATATAAAAACGATTGGATGTAAAAACACTCCATAACGAGATAATTACTAAAAAACTACAATGCTAAAAATGCATCTACACAAATTTTAAAAACATAAATAACTTTATTTATTTATATATCTTTTAAATGATTGCAGTGTGAACTTGAGGATGCAGTGTGTACTTTACAGACCACTCCATTCGGGTCAATGTCCAGTACCATTATTTTCCACCACAACTGGGATGCTTTTATGCTCACTTGTGTGACACACAGGCTTTGAAGCGTGTCACACTGGTGTTTTGTATAGTTGCGTCAACATCACTGGTAGGAGATGCTTGTGGTGTGTAATAAAAACAGACGTGTGTGCCACACTGAGCTGTTGCTCCTGTTGTGGAATGTGATTATATGTTCTGCCTTAGCGCGAATTATTGGGGGGTGGGGTATTTGTTGAAAATGTTTGTGGTAGGACGGCCTTGTGTAAAGGTGCCGATCACCTATTTCTTTTTGCCACTCACTGGCCTTGATACTTTATACTATTTTGTAAATTTGTGTAAAGTTTTATTTTCTCAGTCATAGTTTGATTTTGTGGAATGTGTCTTTTAATGACTTGTAGTTGTTTTGCCAGTGTAAATGTAATAAAATTAAAGTAAATGAGCAAGCAACTGTTCGCCTCATGGCCAATTCTGGGGCATCGTGGCATATTGGCAAGAGTAGGTTGCAGTTTGGTAAGTGTTGGTGCTGAAGCTGGTGAAGAAGAACCCTTAAAGTGTGGCGAGGGTAGGCCTCATGTGTGCTGGTTCGATTTAATGCCACAACCAGGGCAATTTTCTATTTCGTTTGCCAGATGCAGGCATGTCACTGATGATGAAGTATTTCATAAGAGAAAGATTGTAGAAAGATTGTTGGTGCAGGTACTGCCAAGATTGGAATGTTTAGAGCTCCTTAAGCAAATGTTCCTGCTATAGTTAGCACAAAAATTTGCTTACCGTTAGCAGCACTATATAATTGGGCCCTGGCATGGCCCTCCAGTGGAGGGCAATAATGAATGACCATGAGCAGTAGCCAGAAGGAACCCCAGGGAAAATTGCTTTAATGAAAAGGAGTCAAAGTTTCTTCAAAAGCAAAATTACACTTGATTTTTCCCATAAATAAATAAAATGTTTGTATTTCAGCAAGGGTGACAAACACTGGCATGGGACATCTTCAATGGATTTGTGTATACTCACAATCATTTCTTGGTGATACACGCGTGAAACCTCGCTGAATGAGCCCTCCTCTTTGTTTTGTGTTGTTTCTATCAGCCATTCCATAGCTGTACAAGTTATGACATCATCGACGTGAGCAAACTCTCTTGCCTGACAAAAGACCTTGGTTACAAAGGCAGTCAACCTTAAAGTGAAATAATAAAACAACACTTGCTCAGGAAGTTAAAGGATTGTTTGAAGTGAACAGTTTTAAATTTGTTTTTTATTTATCAAGTAATAAACCACCAGGGAAACTGACTGCATGGTTACATTTTAAATAACTTTGGGTTGAACATGAACAAATTTACTAGAACGGGACTTGAACCAGTGACCTCCATTTTAACCCGCACTCTATCAATAATATTGAGCTATCTAGCCCCAATGTTGGCAGTCTCCCTATTTTGTCAATATCTTTGTTTGGGGGTACCAGTCAGAAGGGTACTCAAGGGGTAACTGCAATAAAGCCAGGGATCACACCCAAGTTTATGACACAACCTGGGTAGCAGCAGCAGAGGGATACCGCCAACACTAGTGCTAAAAAGCTAAGTTGGTGGAGTGCCGGTATGTCAATCCAGAGGTCGCGCAGGTTCAAGTCCCACTCCAGTCAATTTTTCTTAATTCAACCCAAAAGTGTTTTCAATCTATCACTATATCAATGTGTATGTATTGTATTTTTGAGTGTCAGTGTTGTAACTGGTTAGAAACAGAAAGCCTATATTTGTTATCCATGGGGGGTGGGGGTGAACCTAGTCTAAACCGAATTGGGCTATATTGATTGAGAAGGCAAACTAACTTATACAGTAGTGCTACTTAACTTATTGCTCTCAAGTTGTCCCCAAAGATATTCATCTACAAAGCTTCTTAACTCACCAAGTACTACCAGGCCTGTTGGCCCAAACAGCAAATGAACCATCAGAAGCTCGAAACGTCAGCTCACGTGTCACTCCTGACAATTATAATGGACATGCACATGGTGAGATCCAATTACCTAATTGCAGAGTGCATCATTTATCAATCCTGCAGAGAAATTTGGGATTACTTTGTGTAACACTACTGCGGCGAGCTATAAATAGGCATGATATTTGGCCCTTCGAAAAAAAGTAGGACAACTATTGAGAAAAACAGCTGATCGGACCTCATACACGTACACATTGTGTAAATTTTGATAGGCTTTCGGAAATCAGATTAAAGCAGGAAGAATGTCTACATAAAGTTGGGTCCTGGGGTCGTGCTCACCATTTTCAATGTACTGTTTAGCAGACACTTCCAGCTCAGCAGTGTACTGCTCACTGTACTTAAGATATCTGTAGACGTAGACGTTGGGCGCCAGGGAAAGCATGGTCTGCTCACCACACCCTCCTGGGATCCGAAGTAGTTTATCCAGCCCTCCGAGGACAGTTTCAATGACGTTGCCCATGATGTTCCCTATGAAGATAATGATACCAAAAAACTAATGGAAACACCTGCATATACATTGGTGGTTGATGTCAGTTTTGCCTAATTTTTTGCGGTCATTTGTCATTAACTTCTAGCCCTGAAACTCAAAGATACTATCAGTAATTGTCTCCGCACTATGGCTAACCTAAGTCATGCTAGGATTGTAAATCATTTTGGTGTTCTAACCAATCTTGTGACCTCATTTTGTAAGGTTTAGTCTCCGACATCATCCCAAGCTCCAGTTGTGGTAGCACATTACAACTTACAAACTTGAAAGGCCCCCTCTAAACTGTAAGTATAATGTGTAAAACACATCAACAGGCAATTCGCAATATAGTGCACCCTCTAGAGTTTGCCCGAGAGAGGCCATTTTCCCAAAAAGCGGATGACTTAGGGATTATTAAATGGCTGACATAAATGTGAAACAAACATTCACCAGCCTCACAAAAATACCATCAAATGTCAAACACACACAACCTGAGGGCGCTCTGTCATACGAATCACCTTTACTATTGAACTCTGAGCAGACTCATAACTGTATTTAAATTGCATATTCGGTTTGCGGTAACACCATGAGTATATCTACTAGCTATGTAGATTTGTTCTTAGAGAACTAGGTCTTGCTTTTTATTCTATTGCCGCGGAGTAGATTTTTGTAAATCGGGAGACTACTTCGGGAGACTACTTAGTTCTGAAAAGAATTGTCCAGCTTATTAGCTACTGCCTGGGCGGAGGGTGGAAAATCGGCCGGGACTACTACTTTAGCTTAATAGTGGATCGGATCGAGGGGACTTCTCGTTATTAACTTCACTGCCGCAGAGTGAGTTCTAATTGGTCTCTAGTCAGCGGCAGTAGAATAAAAAGCAAGACATAGTTCTCTAAGAACAAATCTACATAGCTAGTAGACATACACATGGTGTTACCGCAAACTGAATATACATTGATACCTCACCATGCAAAGCCTCAAAAAGTGTATATGTATTTAAATTGTCAAGTTAGGATATGGCAACATGAGTCAGTCTATTCTGTGTCCATAATTGCTTCAGCATCTCTGGGGAACCTAGTGAACCAGTCTTTGGTACCTCAAATACATACCCATGAGACTGATAGTGACTTTATGGGTACCGGGGATGGCATCTCCTTTCAGGTTGTAGCGTATGATATTGGTTTGGCTGTTTTCACCAACCTCACCCCAGAACTCTAGACACAAAAACAAAGAAGGAACAACCCTTTGTGATCCAGCATTAAAATGTTAAAAAAATGCAAAACGAGATGATTTTCAAAAAGGACATTTGACAATGGATGGCCAGGACAACTGCATGGCAAGAAAAAGTACAAGTAAAATTTGTGTGAGGGATCGGAGCATATCAACAGTCTGAACGGTAGGAACATTTTAATTTGATTGGTAAAGTATTCGAAAGAGCATACATGGACCAGTCTGATGGGCCCATGGAACTTTCCATTGGAACATACTTCAATACAATGTCCAGTCCAGCCAAACATTCTCGGAGTCCACTGGATTGCTAGCACATGCCTATGGGAGCATTCATTCATGCATAGAATGTTTCCATCACACTTCCTAAGTCATCTGAAAATACATAAGTCACTAATCCATGAGCATTTTCAAGCACAAACAAACACGACCACAGCACTCAGCTGTAATGTTTCTGAAGATGATAAACAGTTTTAAGCAGATTACAGAAAGGTCAATATGCTCAGTTCTTTTTGCCTCTGATATCTTTGATGCTACCTACGGGTATGGTGATAAGACTGATTCTTTTCCCCATTCGAAACCAATCTTGGTGAGGCATGGGAGTTGACTGGATCCACTGCTATTGTTGCAATATCTCGCTGTATGTAACCCTCTTGCTGTGTACAAACAACGAGAGAAAAAGGGTAGGTTATAATTATGTGTATATCTACTAGCTATGTAGATTTGTTCTTAGAGAACTAGGCCTTGCTTTTTATTCTACTGCTGCGGAGTAGATTTGGAAATCGGGAGACTATTTCGGGTGACTACTTTAGTTCTGAAAAGAACTGTCCAGCTTATTAGCTACTACCTGGGCGGAGGGTAGGGTACTTTAGCTTAATAGTGGATCGGATCGAGGGGACTTCCCATTGCGTTCCTCCCATACATTGGCCATACCTCACATAAAATCCAGCGTATCCTCCGGAAAGCGGATATCAAGGTCTACTAACGAACTCGCAATAAGTTAGAAACGAAGCTGCACACCCACAAAAACAAGCATGACTCTACCAGTCAAGCAGGAGTTTACCGAATTCCTTGCTCATGAGGTAAAGTGTACATTGGCGAGACTGGTAGAGACCTATACACAAGGCTGAAGGAACACAAAGCCCATGGCTGCAGAGGGGAATATGACAAATATGCCATTGTCAAACACTCCACCGATCTAGATCATACCATAGATTGGGATCAGGCTCAAATCATAGCTCCTGAGAAACATTGGTATACACGGCCTATCAGGGAAGCTATCGAAATACACAAGCACAATACTGTACCACAAGATATCAGTTACTTCATTAGCAGTATCTGGCACACAATCCTACCACCCTACTCCACTGACATCCTACAGTCTACTGACATGCCCCACTGCACAGGGCATTCACACACGATGGGTAACCTACACAATAGCCTTGTTCCCTCCTGCCACAGTTCTCCTTTCAGAAGAACCAATCAGAGCAGTGACTGACTCTACAGTACACTGAAACTTCTGAACTCCTATAAATAGACAAACATGTCTCACACTCTTCAGTCTCCTGACTAGAGCAAGCTACTCGAAACGTTGTGACCAATAACTCACTCCGCGGCAGTGAAGTTTATAACGAGAAGTCCCCTTGATCCGATCCACTAGCTAAAGTAATAGTCCCGGCCGATTTCCAACCCCTCCGCCCAGGTAGTAGCTAATAAGCTGAACAGTTCTTTTCAGAACTAAGTAGTCTCCCGAAGTAGTCTCCCGATTTCCAAATCTACTCCGCGGCAGTAGAATAAGAAGCAAGACCTAGTTCTCTAAGAACAAATCTCCATAGCTAGTAGATATACACATGGTGTTACCGCAAACCGAATATACATTGATACCTCACCATGAGCGAGCCAAAAGCAAGGTCCGTGATCAGCGGCCAGACTCTCTGAGGTGTTTATTAATATTACTTAAAGCAATGTTGCCTAAAAGTTCTTTGAAAGATTTATCATTTTCATACATAGGAGACATTGCGACATTCGACTCCCTTTCTTCCATACCACTGTATATCCTTGATGGTCGCCCTCCCCCCTTAGCAGCCAGTTTATTAGAGTGATGTGTGTATGGCGAGCTTGGTTGTGGTACCAGCAGGTCAGTCCCAATTTCATAGAGCTGCTAAAGCAGAACATATTGCTAAAAAAAATTCGGCTCAGCAAAAATGAGCAGAATACCAGTTGCAGATGGTACATGTGAAATGGTATTTTGGCTGGTAACCTCATTCTGGTAAACATAATTTGTTTGTGCTTAGCTTCTTTTTGTGCTTAAGCAGGTCTATGAAATTGGGCCCATACACTTGAGATTGACATATGCATATAACGGCCCTGCAATCCATGCATTCCAGGAAGATACTCACGCGAACATTGAGAAACTTTTTGATAACATCTACGTATTTCTCTTTTCCCTTGTTGCTGGAAGCAGACACTTCTATCGGGATGAGCTTTGCTTCCAGAGGAATTACTACAAACTTTACGGCACCAGGTTCATTAGGAAGTACGTTGATTGTTTTCCCTTCGGAGGATTCGCCTGGCTGAGCTTCAGAACACAAACCTTCTGCTCCTTTAAGGACGACTGTGACCTGTAACAGTCAAATAAAAAGTGTCTTACTTTTACATGAAATGGCACAAAATTAGATCGTAAGAGGGATACTAGGACATGCTTGTCATTTTATGTTGTACAAGTGAACTGACTACAAAAATTGTTGTGTTTAGGTAACAATTGCATTATTCGCATCTTCGAAGCTACAACGTGCTCTACTAAAAATGTCTACAAGAAAGCAAGAAAGAAATTATAGGAAAGAAGAGAAGAGAACAAATGAAAAATTGCTGAAAAATCACAGGAAGGAGTGTAGTTTAGGTCTTTTAAAGTTAAATGGAGCTGTTTGGATGTTTTTGTTCATAGCCACTGATAGCTCACAATCCATCTTTTTTTGCAGCAAAACTTCAATGAAACAACAGACCAGTCCATTTTCTTTTTACACTTACAGGGAGTTCTATTTCTGCGTAGTTGAACACTGACACAATAATCTCAATTTGTTCCATTCGTTTGACTGAGTATGGCAAAGTCAACTCTAAGAAGAAGAGCGGTCGGACTTGCAGCTTGACTGGTTCAGCGACACACATTAAATACTTATTGGAGACAGAGACTCCGATGGCTTCCACCACCCAAGTGGTTACACTATCTGGCAGAGTTATGGGTCGACTCTTAAAACCATTTTCTCTATATAAATAACAAACAAGCCACAAACAAAGTTATACAAAGGAAGACATGACAAGTTGGCCAAGGTAATTCACTGGGATCTGTGTAAGAAATTTGGTGTCAAAGTGACTGCAAAATGGTACGACCATGTTCCGGAAAAAGTTGCAGAGACCCACCAGGTCAAAATCCTCTGGGACCTTAACATTCAGATTGATCATGTTATAGAACATAGGCATCCAGATAATGTAGTCAATAGATAAGACAAACAATATGTGTCATCTCATTGACATAGCTGTGCCTGGCTGATATAAGGGTAGCTTCGGAAGAGGTAGAATAGATCCCAAAACACCAAGACCTGGCCAGGGAACTTCATAAGATTTGGCAGGTGAAAGTGAAAGTAGTCCCTGTGGTGGTCGGAGCACTTGGCACCATTCCGAAAGCACTGGGGAAACATCTAGATCAAATAGGCACAACTGTGAGGGTAGATCTGTTACAGAAGGAAATGCTTTTGGGAACAGCAAGGATCCTGAAAAAGACCCCTGAGATCTCAGGCTACGGGACGTAGCCAGACTTGAGGAGTTACCGGCCGAAGAAAAAAGTGATCTTTCTTTTGAATGCTTTGATAAAATGAAGTAATAATAATAATAATAATAAAATTTAACAATCTTCATTAATTGTCTCCTATACTCAGTCAAACATTGGGGCTGGTGCTTTTAGATGTGCAACAAAATAAATACATTTTTTAAAAGGAAGGAAAAAAGAAAGAAAAAAGGGGTGCTGTATCAAGGGGTTTGGGACAAGTTTTTGTAAGCAAAGATTCTCACTCAGTTGTAAGGTCATAGAACATCCAGCTTTCAGGGAAGTTTGATCGTATTATGGCTTTTTGCTCTTCGACCGACAAGTCCAAGTCCTCGTTTGCGCCACTCCTTCCTTGGTTGGTACTTTCTTTTCTTTTACAGCAGTCGTAAAAAGCTTCAATCTTGGGGCTCCTCAATGGTAGGTCCTCCCGTCTGGAGAGCAGTTTGGCCCGTCTGATGCATGGAAAGCTCTCAGGGTCTGTCACATCTCTCAAGCCCATGGCACAGTATTTCCTTCTTTCCCCTTCATAATTATCCACTGTGTTAAACAAATGTTCAGAAAAATTTCAGATGAAAACACAACTTTCAATTGTGATAATGTGGTGGGGAAAAACAATTTCAATGGTTGACAAAAAAAATAGTTGAAAAAGGCGTGTACTATTCACTTGCCTTGCAAGACGAGACTATGCCATGAGACTACAAGAGCTTTCTTGATGAAAAGTGGGAAGCTCAACACAGTGATGCTCAAATGAAAAAACTGGGAGCACAAAGGAGACTGAAACTATGCAGCCTCGCTACCATGGGCTCGATACCTCTCGTCACTAACCCCTGGTAGAGATGTACTGAAAAACAGCACTGATTGGCTACCAAAAGTGACTAGATTGCATGAACACTTGTTAAAAAATTTCGAGCACTTGTATGGCGCTTGTAGGACGCTTAGCATGCATGTGTGAAACTGCAAGTATCCTGATTCAAATGAATCATGTTTTTACACGGTCGCCCTAAACTGCATACAGTTAGACATACCACAAAATCAAAGAATAATTAGAGGGGACCAGTTGCTATTTGATTCGATGCCTCTTTTGCGGGCAACCATACATGAGGGGGCGCGTAGAGTGGATTGGCCGCAGGCTCAATTAAAATGTGCCAGATTCTGGCATATTTTAATAAACCTATTCCAGGGGTTATGAGTGATGAGCAAGGCATGCTGGGGAAAAATGGTGCGACGAGATCGATCACCCCTGGGAATGATCAGAAGTTGGAAACAGACCAGTGAATGTACACAGTGGCTTGTTGCTGGTAGTTGGTTCTGCAAAGACCCTGTCACTAACAGATGATAGAGCTCTTTGAATTGTAAGAAGATTGCTTCCAGAAGAACAAAGCATATTGTACTGAAACGTCTCATTAGAGCGCCACCTATCAGCAGGAATAGGCCAGGCAAGTGCAACTGAATGGACACAATCTTCATCTTGATATTGTGAGTGAAAATATTAAAATGTAATGAAAATCACGCCATTCCACAACGAATTCATGAAGGTACTTACATCCATTCAGTAAGTGATCCCCACGCTTTACCACTGGCCTTGAAAGAGCCAATTTTGATATTCAATTGAAAAACACAAGACAGTCTGGGTTGCAGTACATTCTGTCCTCCCTCTCTCCGCCCCCCCAACCCGGATATACTGTTCCCCCATGTGGCGACTTGTGCAGAATATCTGTCTGATAGCGCCCTCTTTTAAATCAACTTCTTCCAACCCATTTTAAATTACATATATGGGGAAAAAATTTCCCCTATGACACCAAACTTGTCCGGCCAGGAGTAACGGCAAGATGCTAAAATCACTGTGGTCAAGTGTAAAATTGAAGCCCTGGTTGTGACCATAATCACCTTTCTATTAGAACATTATCATTGAGCGACAACTTGAAACGTCATACTTACAAATCTGGCTATACTCCTCTTCTGACAATGATCTCCTGGATCTCTGTAGTGCTTGAGGGCATTCAACTTCTTTAATTGACACAAAGATTGCCAGAACATCACTGATAATTACATGAATTCTGTAATCAAATCAACTCAACTCCACTTACCATTTTATTGTAACCAGCAGGCCCACAACCAGGAATTACTTTTTTGGGAGGCAAATATGATTTTTTTTTTTTTTTTGGGGGGGGGGGGGGGTTGATGAATATGAAAAAAGGGACATTGGCGTGTTAGCACCAAGTTGGCAAATCAAGGCCCAATTCAAGCCATTTGATCCGTTTTTGAGCTGATTCTTTTTATGGGCATTATTTTTGTTAATTTGGGTTGACCTGGTTGTGGTTGTTTTCAGAATTCAAAACTACAGTTCCAAACTACTCGCCAGCTAAAATGAAACTGTGGTACAAATCCTAACAAAATGTTAGTGGCAATGCGTAATGTTAGTGGCAATGCGTTTTGTCCTGGAGCAGATTCTTTCTCAAAGGCTCTTTTTTAGCCTTTGAGAAAGACTCTACCGGGTTCAAAACGTAAGGCCATTAAAAATGTTTGGATTTTTAAAAATAACCCAGCAACAAATGTTTACAGCCAGTGCTGCAATGGTTGTAAAGGGCTAAATTAAAGTTTGTGGTTTGTGGTACTTTTTCTGAAAGTTAATTCAGAACTTGTTAATTTAATTACAATGCTGCTTCTGTTTTAAGTTTTCTTGTTCTACTAAGTAGTTGCTACGGTGGTAAATGATAACAATGAACATTTATACAGCATTCGTATCTGGATGCTCATGGCCATTTATTTCAAACTTTAAATCATCTCAGCGCTCTTGGAAGTATACAGCCTGTGCTTTCAAGTAAGTAGCCACCTAGCTAAATCAATCAAAAAAACCATCTTTGCCATGGCATGTACCATTTTACCGCCTGAATGATGAGAAGCAATTATAGTTAAAGTGTCTTGCTCAAGGACACAAGTCTTATGAACAGGATTGGAACCCACACCCTGACGACTTAGTCGCCAGAACTTGAACCCTCAGCCATGACATGCAAGCTACAAAGATTAGGTTTTATGAATGATCAGTCTGTCCTACCTTCCCTGTGCTGTACACCTATAACAGCATTGGTCATCACAGTGACTCCAGCATCCTGCAAGATAAAAATACATGTAAACACAGATGGGTAACTTTGTAAATGCACAACTGCAGTTTTATTCTCTTACGGAGCTTAAGCTCATCCTCATGATAGGTCATGAGTCATGAGTCTAGACTCTTGAGTACAGTCATTCCTATAGCAGTTCTCAAAGGAAACTATACTGGGATGGTGCATCAAGTGACATCACTGGTCATTTGTGTTATACAGTACACTAACTTATCACAGATGGTTACACAGTTCTTAACGAACAAATCAACCACAGAATAAAGTTAATCCTTTTGGTCATTGTTGGAATAGGTGCAGTTTTTCAGAGCCTTATCTTTAAAAAGTCCAAAGAGGGAGAAATGCAGATACACTGTGGAAGATCGTCCCCGATTCAAAGAGAACATGTACTCAGAATCCAGTGTTCCCAGCTGTGCTGTGTGTTCTGGGCATGTGGAGCAGGGTACCACCTGAAGCGGAGGCCACGTCTTGCCAGGCCTCGTGGTAGGATAAGAGTGACCAGGTGACGTGGTAGGATAAGAAAGGCAAGACAGGTGGGACCTTTGTCTTGGGGACACTAGAACACAGCAGTCAGAATTTTGAAATGCAAAATTAAAAGTTTCATTGGGTGTTACCTGTTGGGAAAAAATCCCAAACCACTTAAAAGCCATTTGGTCTTTAAGAAGGGGGAATACATACCTTAAAGATATGGGCCGCAGTCTGTCCACCTCCCGGTCCACAGCCGAGATCATACCCAGCCATCCTCTCAAATACCTGCATGGGATAAAATATCAAAAGCAAGGTCACTATGTCAACTTGTTGAGGTACAGCCATGCAGGGGTGTTGTGACCAGGGGGTGGGGGCGGGGGGAGTAACACCCCTAGTTTGTCTCAGGTTCAATTCAGTTTTAGTAAATTTGTCTTTGTTCATCCAAAAATTAGCAGCAACACACTTTACCTTTTTCTGGGTGACTCTGTGACTTTTGCGGAGAGCAAATACAGCCTCATCCACAGCAAGGAGGCCAACTTTGGTGTCCGGTTCAGCGCTGACTTTCACCGTAACTTGTTTCTCCTTTAAATCTGACTTGAAAATGTTGTCATCCTTCTCAATCGAAGGTCCTTCAAAGCTAACACCGATCTGGTCAAAAATAACTTAAGAGTTAAGGGTGTCCTTCAGATTATCCTTTACTGCTGAGCTAAATTTGGTTTGTACCGAGGAAAATCTAAATCAGAAACTAAAATTTGTTTAAACCTGGTCTAGGGCCCCATTGCTCAGGTGTTGGGAGATCCGCAACTATGTGGCAAATTAGTGACTGGTGTCGCCCAGGTGTCTCCAATATGATAGAGACTTTTGCTGAAAATCCCTAACGAATCTTCTTTTTAGTGCTGCATTGTCTTTCAAGGGCGGATGATGCTGTAAACTACAACAGCTACAGTTTTCCTGAGAGGAGTGGCAACCCTAGTTATTATTTAAGTGTATAATGACATTGGGTGATGACAAGAATGTGCAGGATGGTGATATGTGGAGTTATGGGATTTATGAGGGAAAGATGCCTAAAATATTGTTTATTTCTGGGGACCTATGTGGAAATCTGCGGATATATAACAATGGAAAAATGCTAGACAAATGCTGGACAAACCCTATATTTTTGCCTGATGCAAGTGCAAATTGCATCAATAATGATGATAAGGATAAGACTTAAATCCTATGCAAATTAAGTCTTCAGATTTGAAATTGCTAGCAAGTTCCAAGGAACACAGTCATACCGGATTTTCACATATCTCCTGAACTCGCATCAGTAGTGCATCTGCAATAACGTTGTTATCTTTGTTGATGTAGTAAGCAACGACACGAGAGACTGGTGCCATCTTGTGGGTGATTTGGAATTCAAAGGCAGTGTTGGCATTCTGAATCAGCTTCTTAGTTTCATAAACAATCTTCCCTTCAGATATCACCTTTTCGAAACAAATTGGGAATAAGGTTTTGGGGAAAGATTTTGTTTGAATAAGTGAGTTTCGTTAATGATTCAGAAAAGCTTGGCACAGAATTATAGGATATGTAACCTCCGACATCACTATATAAAAGAGCCATAGAGCTTCCTGCACGCAAGATTTGTACACACCTCAACAGAAGAAAATCATACATTTTCATGGAAACTGCACCAGACAATTTTCATAAACGTTTGATATAAAGAAAGGGACAATTCTCAACACTAGTACAGCTGCTATTTAGGTGTTCGTGCAATATGTGCACGAACACCTCTTGTTTTTTAATCATTACTTTTGGTGACCGGCACATTGATTTGTAGGTCGCAGGTTCAAATGTAGCCAATTCTTCTTTGTTCGACCCAAAATTGAATTAAAATTTACCCAGTCATCAGTTTCCCCTGTTGTTTATTACTTGATATTTAAAGTAAAAGCTTGCATCCCCTAAAGGTGATCCCTGTCTTTCCAATTCCAAGGTTGTATCTTAAATGTGGGTGTGATCCCTGGTTATACGGCAGTTACAGGTTGAATGGCTTCTGACTGGCACCCCCGAAAAACACAGTTATCGACAAAATAGGGAGACCACAACGTCAGAGCGCTGACATATTAAGGCACAGGCGGCAGATTGCAATCCCGCTCTAGTAAATTTGTCTTTGTTCAACCCTTGCTCTTTAGTTGAACCAAAACTTGAATTAATGTTGAGCACACTTACACGCACCCGGTATCCTGTCCGCCATTTTGGAAGTAAAAATGATACACAAAGGAACTGACCCCCAAAACGGCGGAAATGGTAGATGCGCATTTTGTGGCGGTGTGTTCTGCATTGTGCAAGAGGTCAATATACAATAGACTCTTTTTGTACACAACTACATGCTCTACAGCCTGTGTGAAAATAACAAAAGATATCTTACAAAGAAGTGGAGTGCTACATTTTCGTGTTTAGTAAGTAGCACCTCAGTCGAGCTTGTGCTCCCAATCTGCAAAATAACGAAAACACACACACACACACAAAAGATTAACACTGAACGGTAGTGTGGGATTACATGGAACCAAATTGGTGGTTTCAAAAGATGAAAGTGATGTTAACAATCATGACAACAATCTTCATTATATCTCGGCCTTATTTCATGGCTTTGCTTGATTACTATGGAATTCTGCACTTACAATGCCCTGTAGAGCGTGTGATTCTGTGAACTGTAAGAGCAGAATTCCTTCAGGTTTACTCCATTAGAAAAATTGGGCTGTTTTACTTCACTTTTGCTTCCCAAGTCCTCCCCTGGGCATTAATAAGTAACAGCGGCGTAGCCAGGACTTTTTCGGTGGGGGGGGGCATTGCTTTTAGGGGGGGCCCCAGGGGGAAATGGGTTTGTCAGTGGTGTGGTCATGCTTTTGTTTCTGAAAGGGGACGCTGCAGAGAGCCACAATCGTTCTTGGCATTTTGTTTAGCCAGACATGCCTATTCAGCATTAATGATCTACACAGTGGTGGATGCCTGTGTCAAAAGAATCCTTCAAAAAATGTTCATCTTCATCGCTCAAACTCAAACCAGCCTCACAAATCTGTTCCTCTCCTTCACTCTCACTCAGCCTCTCACTGCCATGATCACACTCGTCAAATGCATCAGCTGGAAGAGATTCAAGTTGTGGTTCTTCCTCTGTACATTCTGGATGTTCCGCAACAACTGCAACTCGTGGTTTTCCTCTTTGAAAATAATCTTTAATCGTTGCCATTGTATTTTCTTATGCATTAAAACATCTGAACACATTGTCTATACTACAGCAAAACAGTGCTCAAAATAACTGTTGGCAACAAGTTGGTGAATTGTTGACATTGACCAACTGCATTCCTTGCATTGATCAGCGCGTGGGCACGTGCACGCTTCCTGCCTGATACAAGGTCAACAATCCCCACCGCATTAGTTAAACAATAATTCATTTTATTACATAAAAAATAAAATGCGTTATTCGCCGCAGGAGACCTCAAAGCAGCATGCGGTGCATGTCTTAATCATGATGCAATTCACGGCTCTATAAGTTACGTTTGTTTATAGCGCCCGCTGCCGCCCGGTTGTTGTCAGTGTGGTTGACCTTGGCGACGTACCTTGTTTATGGGTTGGACGTAAGCCAAAAAGTTAAGCCGACTTTTCCCGGGCTGCGGGGGGGCCGACCTTGATGCAAATTGTTCTCATGTGAACCTTTGACCAATCAGGTTGCTTTGAGAGTAACAAGCGTCGGTACGCATCAATTAAAAGCGGGAAGGTTCATTTTGGTTCAGCTTTTACTTTGACCAACATCTAATTTTGAAACCCACTACCACCCCAATGTCCGCCTTTGTTCCTGGTGGTTTCCTATTCCGAGGTACAAAATGTGGTTTGGTAAAATAAATAAATAAGTACATAAATAGCAAATCGTAAGTTGGATTGACCAAGTTAATTACTAGCACCCACTAGTTCAGGTGGGGTTAGTTATTGTTATTCAACCGCACTTACAGGCGGTGGAATTTTGCTCTGCCGGCTTTTATGTTGTGTCCTTTGTGCAAGGGCCATTAACTTCTAGGGAAGTGGACTGCCACTGCCTGGGGTCAAACAAAATAATGTGGGGGTAGTCTTAAATGTTATGGTTTTAATGCTTATAATTTGTATTACTGACAGCACCCACTAGTTCAGGTGGGGCTAGTTCATGTTCTCTAACCGCATGTACAGGCGGTAGAATCACTTTAAGCATTGTAGGCCTTTGGGTCATAATTTGGGTAAACTACGCTGATCAGTGTTTTTATATGGTGTAGAGGCTGGGCAAGCTGCCCCCTCCTTTTTTATCTGTGTCAAGCTGCCATCCTCTTTTTTATCTGTGGCAAGCTGCCATCCTTTTTTATCTGTGGCAAGCTGCCATCCTTTTTTATCTGTGGCAAGCTGCCAATTTATCCGGGCCCGGTATATAATAAAATGTTGGAAGGGCAAGCTGCCCTTAGGGCATCCTGCCCTATAATTGCTTATTGAATTTTGCCAGTTCGGCGATCAGTTCTTGTTGGAAAATAAAAACAGTTTAAGCTGTGCCAAATGTCAATTTATAGTTTTGTTTATTTTCTTTGAGGTCGTCTGAGAATAATGGCTTAGTATACGATTATTATATATTTTTTTTTACTGTATTGTAAAAGAAGGCCTACAACTAGCAGATGTATTCAGAATATAACTTTGCAACGTTTTGTTTTTATTCTTTTTACTTCCTTTTTTCTGTGGGCACTATTGCGATTTTTTCGTGGGGGGCACCTGGAGGGGCACTGGAAATTTGTGGGGGGGCATCTTGAAGCTAGAAGGGTAAAATAGTCAGATCCCTGTCTGACGTAATGGAAGTCGGTATTCATCATACACACAGGGAATGTGACATAGATACAGGGCCTGTAATACCTCGTGGATCTGTTCAACTCTTCCTATGGGGATTCGGATCAGCAGGGATTCACCCGTCACGGATTCCTCTGGGTGGAGAGTGAATGAACTAACAGAATTGGCTTCATTCAGTTCCTCATCTTCTGTCTCCAACTGTTCAAATAAGGAATTAAACAACAACTTCTCATCAGAAGAACTCTCAGACCGACAGTCAAAAGTTTTGTTGTTAAGACTGAAAATGAGAAACAGTTCCTAACAATACCTTGGTCATAATTGTAATACTGAACTGGACTGTACAGCGGCTAACAAATTAAAATAATGCGAAATATGTAAAAATAATCCACAGAATAACTACAAACATAAATACATGACACTGATGCTTCAGGGGGGGGGATGAGGTTGGCTGAGTGGTTTCTTTCCCTGCCTTTCACCTGTGTGGACCCCTGTTTAATATAAATCCCACCTCAGACAGGAGCCTTGCATGTGGATTGGGTTTTCTGCCCCTGTCTGATTGCGTAGGTTTTCTCCATTAGGGTTTTTCTTCCACAACTAAAACTGATCGAACATTTCTTCTCATTTCCTATTCGTTCTAATTACATTAATAAAATGTCATTTAAAAACAAGGCCATTACATTACACACAATGATTTATACATTGATTGAATGAGATATTTAATAAAGTGCATTGTTCTGCATCAATACTGATTCATACTAATTACCATTGTATGACTTCTGACTGGCACCCCTTCCCCCACCCCAAACAAAGATATCAACAAAATACGGAGACCGCCTAAATACAGCACCGGCACGTATTGACCAAATTCACCCGACATCATCATCACAATTTCTTGGTGTGCCATTTTGGGAGTCATAAATTTAGTGTAGTGTGCATTTTAGGCGATGCTCCATTTACACACTTACCATAACTTATATGTGCAATTTGACTCACAAAAATGCGAGTATGCCATACAATAGCCTCCAATGACATTGGTGCAACGGGTCAATACCCAGAGGTCACCGGTTCAAATCCTGCTCTAGTAATTCTTCTTTTTTTCACCCCAGAGTTGGTTTATATTTATTTAGCAGTTTTCCTTTGGTTTAATACTTAAATACTGTTCTACTTACGTTAAGTGTGACTTCTGTTGCTGTCTTAGGCACATCACGCCTGAAATAAACCTCACCGTTGGGTCCAGAATTACGAGTGTTACTATTTTGGTCGTCATCGGTGAGGACTTCTTGGGTCCCATCGATCCAGGCAGTGGCTGAGATGGTAACAGGGACATTACTAGCAGGGAGTCCATTCATGTATTGGATCCTGGCCTGAAGAAAAATGTAATTTAAAGGTAGGGCCATAGATTGGCTTTTGTCAATGTAATGCTGACTTATGGGCAAACATTGAAAGATACATTAAAAGTCATCTGTGAAAATTGCATCTGAATAGTGTTCACTTGCTGAGAAAATAGCCAAAAACTGTCACAGCATTTTCACAAGAACGTTGCAACCATCTTCGTTGAGCAGGGTGATTGGGGTACCAACATTATCCTGGCCGCAGCATTCACAAATTGGACACCAACCTCAGAAATCTGAGAAATGATTCAAGGCAATGACCAGGGGCAACAGAGACAGTTGCCTCCGTGAATTATCAGGCTTGGTTTGCTTATATTTATGTATTTAAAATCTTTCCAGCAATGAAACCAAGAGATCCCAAAAAGTGACTAGCACCGTAACCCATAGGCCTGAAAATACCCGAGTGGAGAAGGCAAATTTGTCTTTCTTTAGAGTTTACACTTTACCTTGACAGCAAATGGCAATCCTTTCTTGAAGTACCTTCGAGTGCTGTCCCAGTTGAACTTGTAGGGGGTCCTGGTGAAGGCAACCCTAGTATTGTTAGCGTTGATGGTCTCCCCATTGGCTACATCTGTAACGAAGGCTTGGATGATGAGACGCTTTCCCATCAGAGTCTCCAGATCAATGTCACCGACTGTGAAATCCGCACGTCCGATGCCACCTACACCAAGCTGAGGTATGAAAGGATCTTGATTTTTATGTAAAAGAGGTTTGGATTCTAGTCCATTTAACTTGTGACCTACAACTTGCAGACAACATTGAAAAGTGTCAACGACCAGGCAGCCCTCAGGTCAACCTGCATTTTGCTTGCGCTGTGACAAAAGTTTTGGGATCAAGCATAAAATTAACGTTCAGGCTGCTATAATTGAAAAAAACAATTGAAAGTTGTCGAACAAGCGTCACACCGACCGACAGACAAAACCATGCTCATGTCACCAATGATCAAAGAGCAGTTGCTAAAGCGCATTTGGGGTTAATAGCCATATGTAATGTGGCGCACCTTTCTGTAAAGTGTTGTTCAATTCTACACTTAATGTGTAGTAGCCTGATTTAATAGCCCCACACGGTATGAACTAGTTCTACACTGTTTGTGTGGAGAGTCTCACAGTGCATAATGTATCACACATAACTTAGCAATTTAGGCATTTCTCCCACCCCCATTTTTAATATTGGTATAGGCCGAGGTTAGGATTGTGTGTGTGAGATCATGCCTGATCACTTTTGCATTGTTTCAGAAAGTGATCAGACGTTTTCTCATGCGCCATCCTCACTTTTACCTATTCTTGCAGGGCTTGCATGAGAATCGAGTAATGTAGCACAATGTTTTAGTCGAGAGTAGTGCTACAAATTTGGCGATCTTACCAGGATGTGACGTGTTGGAGCAGGATCCAAAAGTTGACAAAGGCCAATCAGTTCAAGGGCAAAGGTCAACCCTTAGAATAGAGTGATCCAACATGGAGCAACTGGCCAAAATCCAGCAGTTGAGCCACAAAATAAAGGATAAGTTGTACATGCTTAATAAAGCCCCAACTGAAGGAAGTGTGCATCTTCCTCAAGATCAGTGAGGAGGAGGATGTAGGGAAGAGCGAGTGGGAGTTGACTAAAAGTATCAACCGATTTATAGACAGTGAGGAATTGGAGAAGCTGGAGGACCAGGGCCTAGGCGTTCTAAAGACACTCTCAGCAGAGCTTGCCGAGCTGTCTGAACCAGAGATAGTGACCCCACCTAGTTCAAGTACAAGTACAACAACCACGCTAGAAGAAGCACTCTCCAAGCTCAAGAAAAGCTTTAAGGAGCAACGGGATGCCCTGGTGAAGCAACTTTCATCCACTCAGCCCTCTCCGGGGAAAGAGCCAACACCACTGCCCTCAGGCTACCTGGCAGGCTACATCAAGAAGGAGTTCAAGATTTATGGGCAGATCGGGGATCCTGGTCAGAAAGATAAAATCTCATACAGCAGCCTGGCTCATCAGATAGGCTCATCAGTGGGACTTTCAAAAGGGTACAAGAAAGCAGACATCTGCGAGGCGATACTGCATGCCATTAACCCGGGGATGCGCCTGAAGAGTTACTTAGAGAGCAAACCCTCTCTCACCCTAGCTGTGTTGCGGGAAATACTCCAAGCCCACTAAAGAGAGGGAGATGCCACCAGTCTGTATAAAGAGCTGTCCTCTGCATGTCAAGGATCATCCGAGTCAGCACATGACTTTCTTGTGCGGATGCTTGATCTACGTCAAAGGATTGTCCAAGCTTCATCGAAAGCCGATTCTCATGTGAAGTACAACGAAGACTTAGTACAGAAGATGCTCCTTCACTCACTGTATACAGGACTTGCGAATGACAACATCCGAGCAGATTTAAAGTCACTCCTTGAAGATCCATCTATTGCCGATGAAGTGCTGTTCAGACATCTTAAAGTAGCCGAGAGCAGAGAGACAGAAAGACAAGGCAAGATATGCAGAGTGAAAGCAGCACAAGTAAGTGCGTTCGAATTGAGACAGAATGAAATGACAGAGCAACTCCAAGAGCTCAGAGCAGAGCTTGCTTCCATGAAGACCAACTTCAACTCACCGCCGCCTTCAACAAACCAGAAGAAACCAAGTAGACAGCCTGAAGACTGGGGATGTGAGAATTGCCGTGCCGCTGGGACAGGAACCAGTTGTAACAACTGCTACATCTGCAGTAGTTCGGAGCACTTCAGTCGAGGGTGTAAACGACGACAGCGGCGGTCGGGAAACGGTTCTCGGGAACACGGAGGGGACACACTCCTGCCCGCCAATCACAACAGTCCCCAGTAAACTCTTTCCAATCATCACAAACCAAGGTTCCAGATAGTGTTTCACTGATGTCATTGTCAGCCCAGCAGCGTCCTAAGCACAAATTAAAGCTCGCTAAGTTGGTGGGTCCAAAATGTATCATCCATTGCTACTTAGCCGGAAGAGAAACCCAAGTCTTGTGAGACACCCAAGTCTTGTGAGACACAAGTATCACTAGTTTCCACTGCATGGTCCAGCAACAGGCAACTGGCTCAAATGTCCGACCAGTATCGGACTTACTGAATGCAAACAATCTCCTTGTGACAACCGCAAACAACACCCAACTTCCTTACGATGGCTACATTGAGGTAGAGTTTGCAATGATGAACAATACCCAGTGCAAACCCCTACTTATCCCGATGCTAGTAACAAGTGACAACCTGGATCATCCAATCATTGGCTCAAACGTCTTACAGGAGCTCATAAGAGTAAAAAGGTTCCCCACTGAGTCCTTGCTGACAGCTATGACAGACACTTTTACATCTACTCGCCAAGAGAATATCGCACCCCTGGTTAATCTACTTCAGGAACCTGAACCAACCCAACTGTGTATCTTAAAGGTTGGCAACAGAGATTTCATAATAAGAAAGGGCTCAAGTGCAAGTGTCCAGTGTCGAGCACACACAGGTGCAACAGAGAGGATGACCGTCATGTTTGAACCTGACCTAGAGTCACAATGTCCAGATGGATTGGAAGCAGTGGCGTAACTAGACATTTTCATTTGGGGGGGGCAAGTGGGGGCAAAGATTAAATTTGGGGGTGCCAAAGAAGTGCAAGATTATCATTAAATATGTTAACTGATGTATGTTTAATAAGAATATACTTTTCTGTGATTTCATATGGGGGGGCAAGAGGGGGGGCAAGGGTTCTGAGCGGGGGGGCGCAGGCCCCCCCCTGCCGACGCCACTGATTGGAAGTAGACCAAGCTGTGTTGACAGTCCCGAGAGGCAATTCCTGTCGGGTGACCATTGTCGTATCCAACCCCACTGATCACGACATCATTCTCAAGAGGAAGACACCATTAGGTACCCTAGATCTGATCCAGACTGTCATTTCAGGTAAAATCCAGGGCGTGCCACAACCTGGACCAGAAATGAAACCTTATGGTGAGAGCCTACAAGTGAAGGCAGCATCAGTTGCAGCAGACCCTAATTTCGTTCCACCAGTTGACCTGACACATCTCACAGAGAAGCAGTACACCATAGCAATGAAGATGCTCAAGGAAGAAGCTGGTGCATTTGCCTGCTCAGAGCAAGATATGGGGTGTATAAACGACTTAAAAATGAACATCCAACTAAATGATGTCACACCAGTCCAGCGTACATATCAATCAATCCCTCGTCTATTGTATCGTGAAGTTAAAGAGTATATCTTGGATCTCCTTCAGAGAGGATGGATTCAGAAATCGCCATCAAACTACTCTTCACCAGTCGTTTGCATGAGGAAGAAAGACGGTTCGCTGAGGCTTTGCATTGACTACCGTCAACTGAACTTGAAAACAATTACCGATAGACAACCAATCCCCCGAATTCAAGATATACTCGATAACCTGGGTGGAAACCGGTGGTTTTCAACCTTGGATCAAGGAAAGGCCTACCACCAGGGCTTCATGACAGAAGGAAGTCGCCACCTGACTGCGTTTGTTACACCGTGGGGACTGCATGAATGGCTGCGCATTCCTTTTGGCCTGAAAAATGCTCTGGCGGTTTATCAACGACACATGGAGACATGCCTGGATGACATGAACAATGAAATATGCACAATATACCTTGATGACGTCCTTATCTACAGCTCAACTTTCGAAGAGCGTGTGGAGAGAGTTAGGAGGGTACTACAGCGGATGCAAGAAAAGGGCATGAAACTCCGGGCTGCAAAGTGTTCTCTTTTTCCGCACCAAGTCAAGTATCTAGGACGGATAGTGTCAGAGAAGGGTCACAGTATGGACCCGAAGGAAACAGACGCTCTGGAGGCACTTAGACAGAAGCAACCCTCAACTGTTGGAGAAATACAACAACTACTTGGACTTGTTGGGTACTACCGCCGATATGTGCAGAATTTCTCCATCCCAGCAAAGGTGCTGTATAAACTTCTAAAAGTTGATCAGCACAATTGTTTATCCCCTCACCAGAAAGGTGGAAAGAAGAAGAATCAGAAACAACGTAATGACCCCGTCAAGTGGGAGAGACGCCACCAAGATGCCCTGGACGATATCCTTGATGACCTCAAAAAGCCACCAGTGATGGCCTATCCTGACTTCAGTTTGCCGTTTATTCTCCACACTGATGCATCACAAGATGGGCTCGGTGCAGTGCTGTATCAGAAGCAAGAAGGCCGGATGAGAGTAATTGGATATGGCTCACGCACACTGACAGAAGCTGAAAAGAACTATCACATGCATTCGGGGAAGCTGGAGTTTCTTGCGCCAAAATGGGCAGTCACAGAGCATTTCAGGGATTACCTTTATTATTCTACCCACACCACAATCTACACTGACAATAACCCACTGACATACGTCCTGACAACAGCAAAGCTGAATGCAACTGGCCATCGCTGGGTCGCAGAACTGGCGGACTTCAACCTTGACATTAAATATAGACCAGGGAAGGCCAATGGTGATGCAGATACATTAGCACGAATTTCCCACAGCTTTGAGCAACTGGAAGCTACCCATACAGAAGTGGTATCCCCAGATGTACTGAAGGCAACTTTACAGGGAGTAACAGCTCAGACAAACAGCCAAACAATTCATCTGTACATGTACTCTCCATCAAAACCCCCACCCAAGAGACGGTCCAGAAGGAGATCCCCCAGTTAACCAGTTCAGTAGGGAAGAAATACAACTTGCTCAGAAAGAAGATCCTGTGATAAGTAGAGTCCTTCACTATAAGTTTCTAGGAAGATGGCCGACTCATGGTGAACGACAGGGGGAGCAAAAGATTGTCATGGCCTTGATGCATGAGTGGGGTAAACTTGAAATGGATGAAGATGGTATTTTATGGCGTAAAACTGGTACCCGTACCCAACTGGTTTTACCTCAGAAATTCAAACAGGTTGTTTACACTGAACTACATGAGAATGCCGGACATCTGGGACCAGAGCGAACCACCCATCTTGCACGAGAACGGTTCTACTGGCCACACATGGCATCCGAAATAGAGCATTACATAACTAACGTATGCCGATGTCTCATTCAAAGGAAACCTGCCAAGCCTGTTAGAGCACCCCTGGTAAATATCACTACAACCCAACCATTTGAGCTAGTGGCCATTGACTATGTTCACCTAGAAAAAAGCAAAGGCGGCTTTGAATACATACTCGTGGTCATGGACCATTTTACTAGATTCGCACAGGCCTATCCAACTAAGAACAAGAGTGGCAAAACAGCAGCTGACATTATTTTCAATCACTACATCTTGAAGTTTGGATTCCCGAAGAGGCTACATCATGATCAAGGACGGAAATTCGAGAACCACCTGTTCACCAGACTTCAGGAGTACTCGGGGATAGCCCACTCCCGCACTACACCTTACCATCCGATGGGAAATGGCCAGGTAGAACGTTTTAACAGGACTCTACTTGGGATGTTGCGGACACTCCCTGAGACCCAGAAGAGTGATTGGAAATCAGCAGTGAACAAGGTGATCCATGCCTACAACTGTTCTAAACATGATACGACTGGGTATTCACCTTTTTACCTGTTGTACGGACGACATCCCCGCCTCCCAATTGATTTGGCCTTCGGGCTCGAAAGATGCGAATACTCCAAACGATGGCAGAACGAGATGAGAGATGCATATAGGATCGCATCACAGAACTCACACCAAGCTGGACAAAGCAACAAGGTCTACTATGACCGCAAGGCACGAAGCACCATTCTTTCTTCTGGGGACCGTGTTCTTGTCAAGAACCTACAGAGAACAGAAGGTCCATGCAAACTACAATTTTACTGGGAGAACAGAGTCTACAAAGTGGTGAAGCAAACCAATGAAAATATTCCTGTCTATGAGGTTCAACCAGAGAATGGCCAGAACAAGAGCGCTCCACCACAATCTGCTGCTGCCATGTGATTTTATCAGTAGCAAGAAAAACCAGGATGATGTATCTTCGGTGTCTCAACAAAACCAACCCAGAAAAGCTAGACTCCGCAAGACAAGACTGACATCTGGAGAAGTACTTGGAGGCCAGCCCTCGGTTGCTGACAGTGATGATGAGGAAGATGAGGAGGGAGACCTCATAGTTATCCATCCACCAGCCGTTGACGCAATTTCAGAAACAGTACCTGACCCAGGTGTCCCTCATATGTCTCCTACGGACGATACAGTGCTTGCAGCAGACGTCTTTGGTAACCCGGCAATCAACTCAGTGCCTGAACCAGAGACTGTTAGTATACCTACTGAAGCCCAAACAGTATCTCAAGAAGCAGACAACATTTTACCACCCCTAGAGGAAGCTACTTATACTCCAGTCGAGGTTGTTGACGAAGGGCCAGCTTCCGGTATATCTGATGAGACTACTGATGAGGTTACACATCGTCCCACTAGGACGTCAACACACCCACCTATGAAGTTGACGTATGATCATCTAGGAACACCAACGAGCTACCCAGTAGGTCTCAATGCAGCTCAACTTCCTGAAATGGCATATCAGTACGCACAGTGGCCAACTCCTCCAGCTCTAGTCCACCCTCACCACCAGCAGCAGTGGCATCCTGGAAAGACTCCCTGGTTATATGCCACACCAGCCCCAGTACCATGGCTTCAAACTTTTCCAGCAGTGCCTTACTTGCCAAACTACCAAATGAACCAGACATCTCTTTCACAATCAGTACCAGTTGTGAAACCCCCTTCCAGTATGCTTATGTATCAATTTTCTTGTAGGAAGTTACAGCCTCCCCCCCCCCAAACAAAACTTTGGATAACTGTGGCTTGCAGAGCAACAGAGGGCGCTGTCTAGAGGCAATGCACTATGATTATTAAAGCATTGTTTCTATGTTAAGAAGATTAAGCACCCGAATTGTTTTAAATTTCATTGCCACAGGTAGGTTGAAACTTCCAAATTTGGTTCTTGTTATAACATATATAGTATTGATCTCACATAATGTTTTATTTTGAGACTGGAATAGGACTAAGGAGGATGATGGGAGACTTAAAGTTCACCTTTTTCCTTATATTTAATTTGCTATTCTGTGTGTACACAAGGCATTACTTTATACACAAGCCTCAAAACGGAGGTAGATTGTTAAATATTGATGACAAAGTTTTAGAAGAAAACATGATCAGTGGTGAGCAAATTCTCACCTAAAATACTAGTTGTGGTGTGCAGGGTTGGAAGAGAGTTCTGTACATCTACTCTGGTTGAAATTGGCCCTTGTTTACAAAAACGATTTTGAGTATGTTTTTCAATAAGTGGAAGTTTATTCTTTTTATTGAGTGCAACACAAAGAGGAGAACTGTTGTACATGAACTTGGTGTTAAGCAGAAATAACTTTTGGCTGAATGATTATGAAGTTTAGAGTCAGAGACCATGACTGTTGGTTTATTAAGTTTTGGAGATCCATTCATTCAATTTAGAACTGAGTATAAATTCTAAATGATTAGAATATACAAATATTAGGACCCATACTGGTTTAAAAAGAGAAACTAGAGGAACAAATAAAAACGGGTATTTCATTCAGCAAATGTCAAGAATATGAAGTAGTGACAACTGTGAAATTTGGCAAGAGCAGTTTAGGCCACAACATTAAAAGGTTATTTTCTCTTGCACATAAACATGGTTACATGATTACACAATTTTGACCTCCATTACAAAAACAAAAGGTTAGGTAAGATTTAGGTTAGAGTTCCAGTCTAACTTACAAGTTGTTGTTGTGAAGTTTACTTGATGCACTTTATAATTATTAAAGCATTGTTTCTATGTTAAGAAGATTAAGCACCCAAATTGTTTTAAATTTCATTGCCACAGAACCCAACCCTTGAACCTAGACATGTGTGTTAACCAAACACCATGAGACACCGGTTACATTTTTGGCAATCTTGCCAGGACGGCAATCTTTGAGGGTGTGGTCTCAGATGTGGAATTTGGCCAACCGCTACTAGTCATTTAGTGAGGAGGGTGTCTAGAAAAGATTGGAGTGATATTGGTGTCAGGTAGCACGTCGCACCAGCACCAGACGAGCCCAATAGTGATGACGACCCAAACAGCACTTGAGGCCTTGGAGGCGGAGTTAAAGAAAGCAATTTATGACCTAACCAAAGAGCAGTTGGTCCGTGTGACAGAACATCTTCACATCCAAGAAGGAGCCACAGAGAAAGAACGACATGGCCTGATCAAACACGTTAACAGGCATCTTGATGGGGAAGAAATAGAGACATCCGAAGATGGCGGGTTAAAGGTGATGAAAGACCTGAAGGTATTTATTGATGTATTTCATAATCCATCAAGCACTACCAACAGTGTGCCGCCAACACAGACAACCCCAGAGTCATCATCAGCCATCAACCTTGCCCCCGCCACTCTGTCCCGACGTGAATTGAAGATTTACGGCCAGATAGGCTCACCAGGACAACCAGAAAAGCTCTCCTTCAATAGCCTTGCCCGGCAGTTAGAAGATGCTCTTCAGAAAGGCTATAAACCACGAGAGATCATCTCTGCTGTGACCAGGGCCATCAGCCCCGGATTAAGCCTGCGCAGCTATTTAGAAGGGAGAAGTGATATTACCTTGCCACAACTTCGTCGTGTATTGAGGGCACACTACAAAGAAAGAGATGCCATCGACCTTTACACGGAGTTAGCTGGTGCAGTGCAACAACCAAAAGAATCACCACATGATTTCTTCATGAGAGCGATGAGTCTCCGTCAAAAAGTTAGCTTCGCTTCACAGGAAGACCAGTCTACCCTGAAGTATGACACAAATCTAGTACACAGTACATTCATCCAGACTTTGAAGACCGGCTTAGCAGGAAATTTGAAGGATGAAATGAGACAATACCTTCAACAGCCAGACATTGTTGATGAAGAATTACTGGAGAAGCTAAACTTGGTGGTAAGCCTGGAAGAAAAAAGAGCTCAGAAAAGAGGCCCAAAGGTCAAGGTGAACACCATGAACATCAAGGAGACAGAAAATATCCCAATGACCCAGGAAAATCAGATGAAAGCTGACATCCAGCAACTTACAGAAAACGTCCGTGACCTGACTGCATGTGTTGCTTCCCTGCAGGGGACAATGAAACAAAGCAAAGCTCCACTCGGTGGTAAGCAACCAGAGAAAAGTATACAAAGAGGCTGTCCATCCTGCCGTGAAAAGAAATGTGGGATGGATTGCCGTCATTGCTATAAATGTGGTGGAGACAATCATGTGGCCCGTGGTTGTCGGGCGGGAAACGGAACACGGTTGCCCCTGTGGGACAAGGAGTAGCCGACACCCGAGTCAAGTCCCCAAAGCCATCACCAAGCAAACCAGCATCCAATTCATCAATCAACCAAAGTATGATTTGCCACATCAGTCCAAAGATGCACAAAAAACTGACACGACTGATCGGGAAACGATGTGTGGTGAATTGTGCCATAGAGAAATGCTCCACACAGGTTTTATGGGACACGGGTGCACAGGTGTCTCTGATGTCCAGACAGTGCTTAAGAGATAACCTGCCAGACATGCCACTGTTGGAAATAGAGACGCTCATGACACCAGACCTTCAACTCACCGCTGCGAATGGAACATTTGTATCATTTTATGGATGGGTTGCGTTAGATGTGGAGTTCACAAGCCAGCATACTACCACGACACCTGCCCTGACTGTCCCATTCCTGGTAACATCTAACAAACTGACCGAACCAATCATTGGTTATAATGTCATTGAGGAGGTGGTGCAACATGCGAAGGAGATTAATTTAACCCAACAAGATCCAAGCATCTCTTCACACACACAAGGACAAGCAAGACACTCAAGCCAAGCCCGGCGTTTACCGCATTCCCTGCGAATGCGGCAAAGTCTACATCGGAGAGACCGGCCGCAACATATCAACCAGAATCAAAGAACACCAAGCACACGGCAGACTAGGGCACCTAGACAAATCAGCTATCATCAAACACTCACATGAACAAGATCATCTCATCAAATGGACACAAGCCAAGCTCATTGCTCCAGTCAAGTTCTGGCACCAACGCAGAGTAAGGGAGGCAATAGAGATCAAGGCTCACAACACCGTTCCACAAGACATCGGATTCTTCATCAACGACATCTGGTCACCACTTCTCAAGCCCACACTTCCAGCAGCAGCTCACCACAACACTGACACACTCCAACGCACACACATCCAGCCAGCAACCAACTCACACGCTTCACTAGACAAGAACAGCTTGGATCCTTCCCGCCCAAATGTGCATCCCCCAAGCCATACATAAGCTCAACCACCACCAGTAGTCTAGCATTCTCCTGAAGACGAGCAGAGTATACTGTTCGAAACGTCGAGACCAAACCGGCTCTTTTCAGAGCCAACACTCCCTCAAAGAGTTTTTACACATGGTTGTACCCGCAAGTTTACTATTTATATTTATATTTATAGTTACTCTTATCTGAGATTAATTTACATCAGCTGCTGTCATCTACAATGCCAAATATAAAGAAGAACAATGCTGAGGCAGTGGTCAATCTGATTCGTAACAATACTTTTGATGACTTTGGCCCTGTAAAAACCGAAAGATCCCCCCTCACCATCCAAAAGGGAACGACGGTAGATGTCAAGTGCAGAATTCGTCTGGGTCCACTGAGAGAAAACTTAATCACTTTGTTTGAGCCATCAGAGCTAGGAGATCTACCAGATGGCCTGTTGCCAGAGGAATGTGTCTTGGAATTACAGAGAGGTTCCTCATGCTGTGTCAAGATCCCCGTTAGAAACCGAACCAATAAAGATATCGACCTTGCACCACGCACTTCGATTGGTAATCTTCAACTCGTGCGATCTGTGTGTTCTAGCCGTTTAGCTCCTCCATCAGATCAAACCACCGAACACAAAGCCAAAATCAACACCACACAGGCAGAAGTGGTGAGCAAACTCGATCAGACATTTATCTTTCTTCAACACCTTTTGAGTTTCCAAACTTGACTCAGTCACAAAAGGAAACAGCTCTCCAGATGTTGCGAGAGAAGTCTGCTAGTTTTGCCAAGGATGAAAAGGATATTGGATCGATCCCAGAGCTTAAGATGAAGATTCGGTTGACTGACCACATACCTGTGCAGAGGACTTATCAATCGATACCAAGACCACTGTATGAGGAGGTAAAAGTGTATCTCCAGGATTTGATGGAAAGAGAATGGATTGTAAAATCAGATTCTCCTTATGCCTCTCCTGTTGTCTGCGTACGCAAAAAGTGTGGTGGTCTCAGGCTGTGCGTGGATTACAGAGAACTAAATAAAAAGACCGCCATCCAATCCCACGTATACAGGATGTGCTGGATGGACTGGGTAATAAGAGGTGGTTTAGCACTCTTGACCAAGGGAAGGCGTACCACCAGGGGTACATGAGCGAAGAAAGCAGGCACATGACAGCATTCGTGACCCCCTGGGGCCTGCATGAATGGGTCAGGATACCATTCGGATTAAAGAACGCCCCAGCCACGTACCAGCGCTGTATGGAGACAATACTGGATGACCTAAATCACAAAATCTGTGAGGTCTATCTGGATGATGTAATTGTATATAGTTCCACTTTCGAAGAGCATGTAAAAAACCTCACAACTGTTCTCCAACGGATGCAAGAACATGGGCTGAAATTAAAGGCAAGCAAATGTCATTTATTCCAGTCAGAGGTCCGCTACTTAGAGAAGATTGTTACATCAGAAGGCTACAAACCTGATCCAAAAGAAACAGACGCACTGCAGACGTTGAAACAAAAGATACCTGGAACGGTGGGAGATCTGCGTAAACTACTTGGTCTCACGGGATATTATCGTCGTTACTTGAGGGATTATGCAAAACGTGCGAAACCTTTGCCTGCTCTACTCTGTCCTGTTGAACCACCAACCACTACTGCCACAAGCAAATCAAAGAGAAACCATAACAAGAAGCCGGGTCGGGCCAAAGGAGGACAGTTACCTTCCAGTACAGGCATTCGGTGGTTACCTATCCACCAAGAAATACTAAATACCTTCATTGATGAGCTTTCAACTACCCCAGTGATGGCTTATTCCGATTTTGAGCTCCCCTTTGTGCTACACACTGACGCTTCCCAGGAAGGATTGGGCGCCGTTCTTTACCAACAGCAGCGTGGACAAATGAGAGTAATAGCTTATGGATCGAGAGCCTTGACACCTGCTGAAAAGAATTATCACCTACATTCAGGAAAGTTAGAATTCCTGGCACTGAAGTGGGCGGTAGCTGACCATTTTCGTGACTATTTGTACTATGCCAAATCCTTCACTGTCTTCACGGACAATAAGCCTCTCACATATGTGTTAAGCACTGCAAAGCTGAAAGCCATTGGTCACCGTTGGGTAGTAGAACTTGCTGACTTTAATTTTACCATAAAGTATCGACCAGGTAGAGAAAACGTTGATGCAGATGCTCTTTCCCGAATGCCCATGGACCCCAAAATGGTTGAGAAGGAATGCACGGAGGAAGTAACACCTGCCATGATGGAAGCTGCTATTAACGGCATTCAGATACAGCAACACAAAGAGTTCGCATGGACCGAATCCTTAGTGGTTGAACCTAAAGTGCTAGAAGAGAGCAACACTGAACCGGTGTCTAGCGGCCAAACATTTAGTTTGCATGAGAACGGGATGACCAATGTTTAGGCCTCACATAGCTACTCACATTCCAGATAATTATGAGAGATGTTCCAGAGTACTCACAAGATGGTGCAGATTAGAAGAAGTTGCGCAACTAGGATAGATAAGGAAAGACTGCACCTGGACTCTGCCATCCCAACAAGCAACAATGTTGTGCAAGCAGCCCATTTCCTTGATACCAAGACTTAGGATAAGTTGTTGACGGGGACCTGATCACTCCCAGCTGCACTTGATCCCGATGCCAGATGATATTGAGGGGACAAATCATCTGACTTTAGCAGGAAACCTCTGCAGGAATGGACTGTCTCCCTAAGGATGGTTAACACCAGATTTAAACTCTCATCGGACTCAAAAACTGAAGACTGTGTTTTATTTATTTCTTTACACAAGTGCAAGCACTCTCGAAATTTTCTAAATGTTGAGACGACATTCAAATTGGAGGGGAGTGTGTAAAGTGTTGTTCAATTCTACACTTAATGTGTAGTAGCCTGATTTAATAGCCCCACACGGTATGAACTAGTTCTACACTGTTTGTGTGGAGAGTCTTACAGTGCATGGTATCACACATAACTTAGCAATTTAGGCATTTCTCCCACCCCCATTTTTAATATTGGTAATAGGCCGAGGTCAGGATAGTGTGTGTGAGACCATGCCTGATGATCACTTTTGCATTGTTTCAGAAAGTGATCAGACGTTTTCTCATGCGCCATCCTCACTTTTATCTATTCTTGCAGGTATCCCACGATCCAAACATTTACATTAATTTTTTTAACATACTTTCCAATGTTCAACCTTGTAGTTTTGTAGACGAATGTTAGCATCTGGTGGCCATTGCTGTCTTTATAAGGTACAGAACTTGATGAATCCCAGCTAACATGCATACGTTGGGCCAATGTCGGCGAACGTCGGCAAGGTCGGCATCAAAAAAAGAATGTTGAACAGACGTTTGGAAGGTCGGAGTCAGTTTTTAAAGTTGTACGAACGTTGGAAAACAGTATGAAATACAACAGTTAGAATTACAACGTTGTCATAACTTAGTTATGATAGTGGCAAACTAACGTCGGCTAATATAGGTTGTGCCAACGTCAGGGAATGTTGTGCAGTGAAACAGGTCGTTTATCAACGTTGGCTCAACGTAGTTATAATACAGGCAACATTACGTCAACTTTCATAGGTTATGCCAACGTCAGGAAATGTTGTGCAGTTTAACAGGTCAATTTCCAACGTTGGCTCAACGTTGTTAAAATACAGGAAAAATAACTTCCGTATCGTTAGGTTGTGCAAACGTTGGGAAATGTTGTGCAGTGAAACAGGTCATCAATCAACGTTGGCTCAACGTTGTTAAAATACGGGAAAACTTACGTCCGCATCCTTAGGTTGTGCCAACGTCGGGAAATGTACAGTCTAATAGGTCACTTTACAACGTTAGTACAACGTAAATATGACATATGCAAATTAGTAGATTGGGCTTAGAAGTTGTAAGATAGCTACAACTAATATCAAGAAATTGGCCAAATTTATGAACTAGGCGTACTCATTTCTTCATTTATTTGTCTAAACTAGTGGATTTAGTGACAAACTAAATGATAGTGACTAAACATGTAATTTAACTTTCAAAAAAATTACTATAATGGAAAAACTTGAGAAAAAAAATACACCCATGACTGCCAAAGTCAAGAAATGTATCTGTTTAAATAGTACATGCTGTACCTTGTATAGCATACAGGTTCAGTGAAGTCATGCAACCGCAACGCCTATCATAATGGTAAGTTTGTATTGTTGAAAGTAATTAATTGATCATGTTGATATATCTCTAATACTAATAATTATGAAACTATTATATATTATAATCAAGTTGCATTAAATTGAAAAACATTTGACCATTCATTAATTATGACGTTGCCCCAATGCTTACTTAGTACGTCAATCAAACGTTGTATGTGCTAATGTTGACCCAACTCAGCTCGACGTCAGTACAACGGATTATCTGACGTTGGCAAAACGTTGGCCTAACGTTTTCTTGATTTGGTAATTAGCTGTTCCGACTTAGCAGTCGGAACAGGTTTTGTTTTTCTTGGGATTATTATTTTTATTATTATTATTATTATTATTATTATTAGCTGTTCCGACTTAGCAGTCGGAACAGGTTTTGTTTTTCTTGGGATTATTATTTTTATTATTATTATTATTATTATTATTATTATTATTATTCTTTGTTTCTGTCAAAATTGCCATAGCTTTTGTACACGATTTTGTACGAACCTAAGCTCTAAAATAATAAATATGGGAGATTCAGATCATACATCAAATTGAAGCTTAGAACATGAAATTATGCTAAGAGTAAAATTGTTCAAGTTCTTCATTAATTAGCTGAGTTATAATGACATGAATATTTAATTAGGCAATCTTGTTCCCACCATATCTCAAGAAGTATATGTCTGATCCTCAAACTGTTTTCAAATATAGACTCGTCTTATTATGTAGCTCTGTAGCGTGGCAAAAAATTCATAAAACGTCATCAATGACGTCATTTGTTGGCGCGTTTTTGTTCTGTGTACAAAATACTTGGCGCTGAAAGTGCAAATGTTTTGACAGTCAAAAACACGATATTCTCAATTAAAATTACGAATTATTTTCCTAAATTACATAAACTGTTTTGAAAAGTAAATTGCTTGTTATTAGAGATGTTCCTGGTCATTAAAACTAATCAAAGTAGAACAATTTCCACGATAATTAACGATTCAGTGACAAATCGGACACCAATGGCTTGGAGACGAGGTTCCGTTCATCGACTAAAAATGTAGTCAGGATGCCCTGCGACACAGAGAAAAATGCACGCGAAATGCCGTAACGAAATAGCCGACTTCTGGGTACCAGTCGCTGCACACTATTTATACAAAAATACCGATCTATAGCGTTTTGAAACGGTGGCTTGTGCATGTGTACATGTACGTCGTGATTCTGTTGCCCAGGGCGCTCGACGATTTTGTCCCGGGCGCTACATTTGAATATTTAACTTGTTAATCTTTGCAGCACCATATCTCAAGAAGTACACAGCCGATTTTCAAACTTTTATCAGTTATAGACTCCTTGGGCATTGGAGATTAGCTTTGGGAAAACGTGACCCAATGTTGACCTTTATTTAGGGGTCAACCGGAAGTGGGACCATATCTCAAGAACTACACAACCGATTTTCAAACATTTTTCAGTTTTAGACTCCTTGGGCATTGGAGATTAGCTTTGGGAAACCGTGACCCAATGTTGACCTTCACTTAGGGGTAAACCAGAAGTGGGACCATATATCAAGAACTACACAACCGATTTTCAAACTTTTTTCAGTTATAGACTCCTTGGGCACCAAAGATCAGCCTTGGGTAAGCATGACCCCATGTTGACCTTTACTTCCGGGTCAACCGGAAGTGAGACCATATCTCAAGAACTACACAACCGATTTTCAAACTTTTTCAGTTATAGACTCCTTGGCATTGGAGATTGAACTTGGGTTACCCTGACCCCATGTTGACGTCTACTTCCGGGTCAACCGGAAGTGGGACTATATCTCAATAATTACTTAGCCAATTTTCAATTTGTTTCAGTTATATACCCTTTAAGCATTGAATATTAAACTAGGGTTACCATGACCCCATGTTAACCTTTACTTCCGAGTCGACCGGAAGTGGGATCATTACTCAAGAATTACACAACCCATTTTCATTTTTTTTGCAGTGATAGAGTCTTTGAGCATTGAAGATTAGCCTTGTTCTACCGTGACCCAATGTTGACCTTACTTCTAGGTCAACCGGAAGTGGGACCATATCTCAAGAACAACACAGCCGATTTTCTTTTTTCCAGTTATTAACCCTTTGAGCGTTGAAGATAAGCCTTGGGTTACCGTAACCCCATGTTGACCTTTAATTCCGGGTCAACCGGAAATGGAACCTTATCGTTCAATCTTGAACTTAGGCTCACTTTATATGTCTGGATCAATTAATCAAAGTACAACAAAACGGAACAGCTTTGTGTTTGTTCACAAACACTTAGTGTCTAGTTATTATTATTATTATTATTCTTTGTTTCTGTCAAAATCGCCATAGCATTTGAACACGATTTTGTACGAACCTAAACTCTAAAATAATAAAAATGGGAGACTTAATTCTTATATCAAACTGAAGCTTAGTACATGAAATTATGCTAAGAGTAATATTGTTCAAATTCTTCATTAATTAGCTGAGTTATAATGACATGAATATTTAATTAGGCAATCTTGTTCCCACCATATCTCAAGAAGTATATGTCTGATCCTCAAACTGTTTTCAAATCTAGACTCGTCTTATTATGTAGCTACGCAGCGTGGCAAAAAATTCATAAAACGTCATCAATGACGTCATTTGTGGCGCGATTTTGTTCTGTGTACAAAACACCACTGGCGCTGAAAGTGCAAATGTTTTGACAGTCAAAAACACGATATTTTCAACTAAAATTACGAATTAGTTTCCTAAATTACATAAACTGTTTTGAAAAGTTAATTGCTTTTAATAAGAGATGTTCCTGGTTATTAAAACTAATCAAAGTAGAAAAATTTCCACGATAATTAACGATTCAGTGACAAATCGGACACCAATGGCTAGCCATATTATTGAGTCTTGGAGACAATGTTCCGTTCATCGACTAAAAATGTAGTCAGGATGCCCTGCGACACAGAGAAAAATGCACGCGAAATGCCGTAACGAAATAGCCGACTTCTGGGTACCAGTCGCTGCACACTATTTATACAAAAAGATCGATCTATAGCGTATTGAAACGGTGGCTTGTGCATGTGTACATGTACGTCGTGATTCTGTTGCCCGGTGCGCTCGACGATTTTGTCCCGGGCGCGGCGCTACATTTTTTGAACTTAAGCTTAACTCTAAATGTAAATTTTTATAAAAATTCTTAATTGATTCATTTGAATATTTAACTAGTTAATCTTTGCAGCACCATATCTCAAGAAGTACACAGCCGATTTTCAAATTTTTTCAGTTATAGACTCCTTGGGCATTGGAGATTAGCTTTAGGAAATCGTGACCCAATATTGACCTTTACTAGGGGTCAACCGGAAGTGGGACAATATCTCAAGAACTACACAACCGATTTAACAACTTTTTTCAGTTATAGACTCCTTGGGCATTGGAGAATAGCTTTGGGAAATCGTGACCCAATGTTGACCTTTTGTTAGGGGTCAACCGGAAGTGGGACCATATCTCAAGAACTACACAACCGATTTTCAAACTTTTTTCAGTTAGACTCCTTGAGCACTAAAGATCAGCCTTGGGTAACCATGACCCCATGTTGACCTTTACTTCCAGGTCAACCGGAAGTGAGACGATAACTCAAGAATTACACAACCGATTTTCAAACTTTTTTCAGTTATAGACTCCTTGGGCATTGGAGATTAGTTTTGGGAAATCGTGACTCAATGTTGACCTTTACTAGGGGTCAACCGGAAGTGGGACCATATCTAAAGAACTACACAACTGATTTTCAACTTATTTTCAGTTATAGATCCTTTGAGCATTAAATATTGAACTTGGGTTACCCTGACCCATGTTGACCTTTTCTTCCGGGTCAACCGGAAGTGGGCCTATATCTCAATAATTACTTAGCCAATTTTCAATTTGTTTCAGTTATATACCCTTAAAGCATTGAATATTTAACTAGGGTTACCATGACCCCATGTTAACCTTTACTTCCGGGTCAACCGGAAGTGGAATCATTACTCAACTCATTACACAACCATTTTCTATTTTTTTTAGTGATAGAGTCTTTGAGCATTGAAAATTAGCCTTGTTCTACCGTGACCCAATGTTGACCTTACTTCTAGGTCAACCGGAAGTGGGACCATATCTCAAGAACTACACAGCCGATTTTCTTTTTTTTCAGTTATATCGCTTTGAGCATTGAAGATTAGCCTTAGGTTACTGTAACCCCATGTTGACCTTTAATTCCGGGTCAACCAGAAGTGGAACCATATCGTTCAATCTTGAATTTAGGCTCAGTTTAAATGTCTGGATCAGTTAATCAAAGTACAACAAAACGGAACAGCTTTGTGTTTGTTCACAAACACTTAATGTCTAGTTGTTGACATTGTTCCAATGTTGAAAATAAACGTCAACACGACGTCAGCTGCCGACGTTGGGACAATAAAGAAATATTATGTTGTACCAACGTTTTACCACAACGTCTAACGAACGTTAGACGTGCAGACGTCGGCAAAAAAAGGGCCGACGTCGTAACGGGGTTGGGCCAACGTTGGCCCAACGTTGGCCCAACGTCCTCGACGTTGGCCCGATGGAAAAAACAACGTCACCACAACGTCACTTGCCAACTGTTGCCCTACCAAAAATGTGTACGTTTGCCAACGTTGGGCCGACGTATACATGTTAGCTGGGATAATTCCAGTAATGATTGGGTAGAAATGCAGACAAGTTTTAAGGATATAAATAAGTTATAGTGCACAGTTGAATGGCAAGGACACAAAAGTTAACATCAAGACAACTGTTCTAGTTTAGTTTTTGCTTTAGTTTTGGATAAGAAGGAGTGTGTATACGAAGTTATATTTACTCACCCTTTAGTGTATTTTAAAGTAGCAAAAGTTATTATAGGATTATAACTTTCTTTATGGCCAAGAAGTGGATAACTTGTACAGGCAAAAGTTCAGTGATGAAACTGTTATAGACAAAGTCTATGCATAAGACATGTTTTAAGGTACAGGGTGTGTGGGCAGTTCACATGTAACTCACATGTACTGTACACCATGTACACAGAGTAATACAATGGTGGTCTGTGAAGTAAGAGTGATATTTAATTAGGTCACTCATGGCTATAGTAACAAGGTTGTGGGCCAGATAGGTTTAGAGTATAGTTACTCATGTCTCCAGTTTCGCTGGTTGTTAACTTTTGCTGCCTAGTTTTATTAGATTGTTTCATATTACCGTTTCATTGAAAGTGATTTATTATTGTATTCCTAGTTGTAGTTTTTTGTGGATGATTAAAGGACTTTTGCATTGTTTCAGAAAGTGATCAGACGTTTTCTCATGCGCCAACCTCACTTTTACCTATTCTTGCAGGGCTTGCATGAGAATCGAGTAATGTGGCACAATGTTTTAGTCGGGAGTCGTGCTACATTTCGCATGTGCTAATAAGGTGTACAGCAATCAATACATACAGTACTCAATGTAAAATCTACTGATTCCTGCCTGTCAGGAACATGTCGCAAAAGTAGGAATTTTTCTACTCTTGCAACTGTTGAATTTTTCTGATGCCGTATTGTAGTGATACTCAGGTCATAAGCAATTGGGGACTGATATGTTCCCAACAATCTTAGCTCAGGCGCAGCATCATCCTGAAAAGTCAGTCGCCGAATGTTTGTATGTCATTGCAAGGTCGACCCAACGTGTACATGATTCAACAAACCTGTGAAAGTTTAAGCTCAATCAGTCACCAAATTCAAAAGAAAATAGTGGAAAAAAAAGCTATATGTTTTCACTGTTTTCAAACATCCAGTTCTGTCTTTGGAAGATTAAAAACAAAAGGCATTTTTAGCAAAAACAAGTTTTCCACCATAATAATTATTTATATACCATATAAGTTATGTGCAAATCTGTGCACACTAACATTTTTTGCTCTTACCAATATTGTGCACATTCTTTTAACTCAAAAAAAAAAAAAAAATGGTACTTTTATGACTTGACACTACATGAAATCTGACTTGAAATCACTTACTGTGCCCTCTTTCTCTTGAAGAATCGAAAGGTTATCATCGTCAGTGAAGACTCCGTACTTTAGGAGAAACTTGCCATATACTCGTTCTCCAAACACGTACCTAATAATAATCGTAACGCAGCATTTCAAATGGTGGGAAAATGATAAAAATGGAAAATGGTGGAATAAGTGTGCTTTAATAATCGATTCTTATATGGCGCTTTATCACAGCCCGAATGCCGTATCAAAGCGCTTCTGACATTATTACCCCTGGTCACTGGGCCATATATTTCATTCCTTAAACCATCTCAGCTCCCTGGGGAGTATACAGCCGGTGCTGCGAGTTTACCGCACTCCAAGCTTATCATTCACATAAACCATCTCTGCCCTCACAGGTACCCATTTTACCCCTGGGTGGAGAGAAGCAATTATGGTTAAGTGTCTTGCTCAAGGACACAAGTGTCACGACCAGGATTCGAACCCACATCCCGATGACTTAACCACCAGAACTTGAATCCGGTGCTCTTATCCGCTCGGCCACGACACCCAACGTGCTTTGAGTTAATGCTGGAAGATGGTGTTGTTAATTGTTTTTAATTGCGGGATGAACTAAGAAAAGTTGACTAGAGTGGTATTTGAACCATGCGATTTGACCAACTGAACTATCTAGCCCTATATGGGGGGGGGGAGGGGGGTCTCCTCATGTTGTCAATATCTTTATTCCAACAGCGCCAGTCAGAAGTCATACCACCCTAATCTGCTGTATAGCCAGGGATCAAGCTTTTGTGCATTTTCCTACGGTTTTCAGGAAGTGAATCCCAAGGTCAAATTCAGTTTTGTAAACCACTCATTTTCAAATGGATAGAGTCCTTCAGAAAATGGAGAAACATTTTCTAACCTCAGGTTAAAATAGTGAAGAATGCCACTGTGTTTGATACCTTTCAATTGCAAATTTTGTGGCAATCAAAAATGTTTGACGATGTCACATTTCTGTACATTTCTGTGCAGAGAATTTTTGGTTTATTCCTGAATTTTGATGATATTTATTCAGAACAGAATTGAATTTGACCTTCGGACTGGCGCACAAATTTCTCTTTAGAATATACAAACCCTTCTGGGTTTTTGATGTCCAATGACATCATGTTTCAAATTTCGAATTGTGAAAGAATATCAATTAAAACTAGACCTTAGGTGTTTGTGGACAAACACAAAGCTGTTCCATGTTGTTTAACTTTGATTAAATGTTACAGAGCTTTAAAGTGAGTTTGACTTTGAGATAGAACACCCTTGACCCCTGACAGGCCCTAAGCCTGATCTTAAATTTGATACTGACTATAAAACTCCTTTCAAACCCGAGCCTGAATCTTACCCTAATTGTTACACTTATTCTAACTAAATCATGTGCTATAGGACACAATTCGTATCCTCATCCCTCCTGTTTCAGAAGATTTTAACTTCCTGTTTGGACCAGAAGGAAAGCTCAAAGTGGGGTTACCTTTTTCAACAAATTGTCAAATGTGTAGTAACCTACCAGACGACGAAACGATTATGTCTTCATGACATGTGGTTCATGAAAAGATAGTTTTTATAAATTGAACTTCCCGTTTGGACTGGAAGAAAAGGTCAAAATTGGTCATCTTTTTTAATAACTTGTCATAAGTGTTGTAAGCTACAAGACAGCACGAACATTATGACTTATGACATGTGGTTCAGGTGATATTTAAAAAAACAAACTATTTATTTCATTTATTTCGTTTATTTCGTTTGTTTCGTTTGTTTCGTTTGTTTCGTTTGTTTCGTTTGTTTCGTTTGTTTCGTTTGTTTCGTTTGTTTCGTTTGTTTCGTTTGTTTCGTTTGTTTCGTTTGTTTCGTTTGTTTCGTTTGTTTCGTTTGTTTCGTTTGTTTCGTTTGTTTCGTTTGTTTCGTTTGTTTCGTTTGTTTCGTTTGTTTCGTTTGTTTCGTTTGTTTCGTTTGTTTCGTTTGTTTCGTTTGTTTCGTTTGTTTCGTTTGTTTCGTTTGTTTCGTTTGTTTCGTTTGTTTCGTTTGTTTCGTTTGTTTCGTTTGTTTCGTTTGTTTCGTTTGTTTCGTTTGTTTCGTTTGTTTCGTTTGTTTCGTTTGTTTCGTTTGTTTCGTTTGTTTCGTTTGTTTCGTTTGTTTCGTTTGTTTCGTTTGTTTCGTTTGTTTCGTTTGTTTCGTTTGTTTCGTTTGTTTCGTTTGTTTCGTTTGTTTCGTTTGTTTCGTTTGTTTCGTTTGTTTCGTTTGTTTCAATTGTTTCAATTGTTTCAATTGTTTCATTTGTTTCATTTGTTTCATTTGTTTCATTTGTTTCATTTCATTTCATTTCATTTCATTTCATTTCATTTCATTTCATTTCATTTATTTCATTTATTTCATTTATTTCATTTCATACATTTCATTCATTTCATTCATTTCATTCATTTCATTTTTATATCATTTATTTCATTTATTTCATTTATTTCATTTATTTCATTTATTTCATTTATTTCATTTATTTCATTTATTTCATTTATTTCATTTATTTCATTTATTTCATTTATTTCATTTATTTCATTTATTTCATTTATTTCATTTATTTCATTTATTTCATTTATTTCATTTATTTCATTTATTTCATTTATTTCATTTATTTCATTTATTTCATTTATTTCATTTATTTCATTTATTTCATTTATTTCATTTATTTCATTTATTTCATTTATTTCATTTATTTCATTTATTTCATTTATTTCATTTATTTCATTTATTTCATTTATTTCATTTATTTCATTTATTTCATTTATTTCATTTATTTCATTTATTTCATTTATTTCATTTATTTCATTTATTTCATTTATTTCATTTATTTCATTTATTTCATTTATTTCATTTATTTCATTTATTTTATTTATTTTATTTATTTTATTTATTTTATTTATTTTATTTATTTTATTTATTTTATTTATTTTATTTATTTATTTTTATTTATTTTTTTTTTTTATTTATTTTTTTTTTTTTATTATTTTTTTATTTTTTATTTATTTATTGTTTTTATATTTTTTTTTTTAATTTATTTTATTTATTTTATTTATTTTATTTATTTTATTTATTTTATTTATTTTATTTTATTTATTTTATTTATTTTATTTATTTTATTTATTTTATTTATTTTATTTATTTTATTTATTTTATTTATTTTATTTATTTTATTTATTTTATTTATTTTATTTATTTTATTTATTTTATTTATTTTATTTATTTTATTTATTTTATTTATTTTATTTATTTTATTTATTTTATTTATTTTATTTATTTTATTTATTTTATTTATTTTATTTATTTTATTTATTTTATTTATTTTATTTATTTTATTTATTTTATTTATTTTATTTATTTTATTTATTTTATTTATTTTATTTATTTTAATTATTTTATTTATTTTATTCCCCCCACCCGTTACCACTGTCTGTGGGATGCTTACATTGCTGTCACCGTTGTACGAAGTGTCTCTGTTTCTAGTAAAACGTATTCCTTAGCAGTTGTCACCGTAACCTGAAACTTTGGCAACACTGGTGAGAGAAAAACAAAAGGATTACAAGTAGGATTTGAAACTTTCTGACAAGAGCATGGATGAACCAAGTCTAGGGGTGGATGTTAATAATAAGTCTGACATACTTTTAGACGATTCTTCTCAATTTCTCAACTGTCTGGGGAGCATACAACCCCTAGCTGCTTAAATTAACGCTAAGGGATTAATAGAACACAATACTGCCTCAGCCCTCTCCCAGGTTAATAATAATAATAATAATAATAATAATCGATTCTTATATAGCACTTTATCACAGCCCGAGGGGCGTATCAAAGCGCTTCTGACATTATTACCCCTGGTCACTGGGCCATATATTTCATTCCTTAAACCATCTCAGCTCCCTGGGGAGTATACAGCCGGTGCTGCGAGTTTACCGCACTCCAAGCTTATCATTCACATAAACCATCTCTGCCCTCACAGGTACCCATTTTACCCCTGGGTGGAGAGAAGCAATTATGGTTAAGTGTCTTGCTCAAGGACACAAGTGTCACGACCAGGATTCGAACCCACATACCGATAACTTAACCACCAGAACTTGAGTCCGAAGCTCTTATCCGCTCGGCCACGACACCCCACTTCCCACTTATACACCTGGGTTAAGAGAAGCAATTCAATTAGGTGCCTTGTTCAAGGACATAAAGTGTCATGACTGGGAATCGAACCCAAAGTCTGATGATTTAGCTAACAGAACTTAGGTCTTGACCACTCGGCCACGACACACCATGAAGATACATGACCTCATGGGTGTTTTGTGGATACAAGAGATCAACACTTAGACTTCTGAGCAATTTGTTGAGTTTGTTGAGTATTACCAGTATTAGAAGAATAAAAACCAAGGATGAGATTGAACAGAGGGTCAGACTCGAGTCTCCCTTATTTAAGACTCAGAACCTCTCAGATGTTACAATTCAAGACTTTACTTCTTTCAAGAAAAAAGGAGGCTTTCAGAAAAAACCCTGAAATCAGAAAATGTCCTTAGAATTTGCATAGCCTGAGAAAACAGTTTATGGTTTTTTTGTCACAAGGTTTTTGTCCTCTTTCAAATCAGGCTTACATGTATTTTTATTGTATTCTTTATCCCTGATGCAGAAATTAACATCTTTAAATTTCTTGTTGAAATAATAACTTTTAGGTATATATATTGATGAAAACTTAAATTGGAAATTTCACATTAATACCACATCTGGCAAAATATCCAGAACTGTTGGGATTATGAATCGCCTAAAGGTTTTTGTTCCGGAAAATATCCTTATCATTCTCTATAATTCCCTGATTCTCCCTTATCTTAATTACTCAATTCTCACGTGGGGTGGTTGTTCTTCCCAATGTGAAAAACTACTAATTCTACAAAAAAGAGCGATTCTTATTATATGTAATGTCAGTTATCGTGAGCACACTACTCCCTTATTTGCTGCCCTCAAGATTTTACGATTTAATGACCTTTATTACTTAAATTTAGGTAAATTCATGTATAAATATTCAAATAATTTACTCCCATATTGTTTCAACAATTTCTTTACTTTCACCTCGAATATTCATTCATACAATACTAGAAGCGTTTCAAAGCAAAACCTTTACGTTTATTCCAGTAGAACGTCAATGTTGAAAAATGGCCTTGTCCACCAGGGCATTGACCTTTGGAACAGGCTGAGTGATTCAGTTAAATTATCGTTAACTGTATCTACATTCATCAAAAAAAAATGAAAACTCAATTGCTTAACTCTTATAATGTATAATAAGGTCTGATGAATAATTATTTTTACTCCTGTTTGTTTTGTTATGTTCTTGTTTTGTCCCTGCGTTTTTGTCCTTATTCGTAACTTGTATGGTAATTGTAGGTATTGCCATGCTTCACCCTATACCTAACGTTGTTCCAGTATGTATGTTGTTGATTCATGATAAATGTTGGTTTGAATTCAATTTATATCCAATTATAATACATGTAAGTATAACATTAACTTTGTGTATTAATGGACAACGTTGAATAAATGTCTAGCATAACAATATGTGTTGGGATAACTACCCGAAGAAAGCGTTGATTTACCATCTGTGCAATATCACAGAAATAATGCAGACAAAAAATACTTTAAGATTCAAGTGTGTAGGGATAACTTACCATATTCCTTTACTTCGAACTCTACGGACGAGTACGCTTTAAACTGAAATGAGGATAATAAAATTCAAAATGAAGTAATTAACCCAGATTAGTGGCAATAAGAGGGAGGAGCATTACTGAACAACCGCGATAAAGACTCCAGAGATTGGCTTCATCAGCGGTATCAAAGGGAAGTACAGTGGGCTGTTTCTGCAGCACTGTGCACAGATTACACCAACATTCCACAGCATTTTGGGGGGATCATGTGGGCATCAACCTAACCCAGACAAGTGGCAATAATTTCTAACATATATAAATACATTTACAATATGATGAACATCCATCACAGACAAGTGTGCAACTATGTGCCCCTATACCAATATAACAACAAATAAATAAGATTAGTAATGTTTAAGACTCAATTCAAGGCCTCGCATTAAAACAAATATGAAATTCAACATGCAGTTTTGATTTTTACTTTTTCAGAAATTAAGAATGAGCACCAATGGGCCCCCACTAAAGAAACTGAAACAAGCCAAATTAAGCTTTGCCCCATCAGTAAGCAAAAAGAGTAACACTCTCGACACCCTTGAAGACATGCTTGATGATCCTAACCCTAATTTCGACATCCTGAAGGCTGTTCAGCAGATTGAAAGCAGAGAAAGCCCAGACGTCTGCAATAAACAAACTGAGTCTGCCACAGATGATATCATAGAAGAGGCTACAAGATTCATAAATAAGCACAACAGTGGAAACTACAGTAAAGAGAGCAAATTGCTGGATGATGAAACAAAGAAACTGAAGACACTCTTGATAACCTTAATCATGATGACTTCGATATCATCAAGCCCGTTGAAAGTCAAATTGAAAGCAGTGAAAGCTTAGACAATTACTATAAACAAATTGACTCTGCCACAAATGATGTCATAGAAGAGGCTACATGTACAGGACTCACAATTAAGTACGACATTGGAAACTACAGTAAAACGCCCGAGAGGAAATTGCTGGATGATGAAACACCCTTGTCTTGGAAACTGCAGTCACCAACATGTGACCTAGTTGGATGCGTTAAACTTTTGCGTGATGTGCAGCAAATCATCAAGCAAATGACAGAAAACAGTGAAGAAGAGTTCGGGCGGTTGTTTAGTGACGCAATGAAGTTGGCCGATGAGGTAGAATGCGTCATACGCAAACCACAGACCGCATGTTGTCAAACCGCCAGAGAAATCACCCAGCTGAATCAGCTGAAGAATACTTCAGGGAAACAATTTTCAACGTCTACATTAATCAAATGCTAAGTGAAATCAGCACAAGGTTTTTCGGTCCACTTTTGAAAGATGTGCCAAAATACAATACATATTGCCTGCAAACTGTAACGACGCCAACTTCAATCAACTCCGGGAAATTGTACAAATTTACGCACAAGACAATGAATCTGAGGGCATAGTGAGGGGCGACTTTGATGCTGTCGGTATAATGTACCATCTACACCTACAGAGACTCAAACTTCAGTACCAGGATTGGCAGACTTGTACCAAATTCACACACACTTATCACGATTTTTGCAGTCATTCCTACTTCCTCAGCTACTGCAGAACGCACCTTCAGTACCCTCTGCCGCCTTAAATCCTACCTGACATCAACTATAAATGGGCAACCAGCGTCTAACAGGCCTTGCTCTGATGTCTATTCATAGAGCAATAGATATGGACATCTATGACGTCTTCAATCGCATAGCACTAAAACATCATTGGACTTTTCACTGTAACTTTATACTTCTTCACTAGATGAACATTTATGTAAATATATATATATATATATATATTTCAATTATCAACTAGGCCATTATCAACTAGGTAACACGGACGAAAAGATTAAAAAGCCAGTTTTTGAATACCCATATCACTAAAACCTACATGTACTCCTCTACAGAACAAGATTTGTTTTAAACAACATTTGATCCTATGCCTCTACTGGTAACTGGAACAATTTCGTAAAAGGTTAACAATTGTTGGTAATAAAAACACAAATGGCACCGTGGTCAAGTGGTTAGACTGCAGGGCTTGCAATACAAGGTTGTGAGTTCGGTATCCCAGGCTGACTTGTTTTCAAAATGCCTATAGTAAAGTATTTTTGTGTAGTTACTGATTCACAACTGTTGATTGATTTGTGCAGTTCGTAATTATAGCCGATACACTCATGTTTGTGTCAGCAGGAGATTGGCTCTCACAAGCTTGACGTATATAGGTGACCCTTCAATGTGAGGTCAACAAGGTTACATACGTATACATACTCGGCCTTGTTGAATCTTCTTTGAGCATGTTGATGTTGCAGAAAAGTTAAATTAAAAAGATTGATATATAGATCAGAAGTGCTTAAAAGTGTGTATATTTTTTCAAATTTTAGGCAAAATACATGGATTTTTCATTCACAAAACTCCAAAAGCTCAGAGCCCCCCCCCCCTCCCCCACCCCCCATAATCCTGGGTGCACATTGATCTTACCAGGTGTCCGTAGTAGACATTCACAGTCCATATTCCAAAGACTGGGACCGGGGGAAAGGTAAACTGCACTATGACGAATCCTTCCGTGGCCATTTCCTTTTTTCGGTGAACAACAATTTTGTTAGGACTGACAATTTCCACTCGAACCTATTTGGAGTAAGGGAAATTTTTTTATTAACGATCTCGTTTGGAGGCTAAAGGCTTTGACACTTAATGATTCTCTGCTTTGATCAAATGCTTAAATTCTGAACAACACGTTTAGCCCCCACTTCACTTCTTCTTTTTCTGAAAAGAATTCTTATTTACAAATAATTACAATTTTGAATGACACTTGTGTCCTTGAGCAGGACACTCAACTTAAATTGCTTCTCTTCACCCAGGGGTAAATGGGTACCTGTAACGAAAACAAACTGCTGTTCCACCATGCTGAAAAAAATACCAACAGCAAAAATTTGTTAGCAAAAAATTTGAAAACATTGGGAAAGCAACTACCTCATTTAAATCTGGAAACATCTTTTGATTCAAAGCAACGATGCGGATATCCACTGTAAAACAAAAACATAGGAAAATCTTATTGACATGTTTGCTGCAAATTTAATTAACATAATACGAAGAGATCTTATGTGTTACCAGAGCTGGCTGAACTGTTGGATTATAAATGAAGCACATAGCAGAGGCTTTCTCTTTTAGGCAAACAGACTGTGCAAGTCTAGCGTGCATTCAAACTTCCAGGACCATTGTGGTCCCCACCATATTGAGTTTTGTGTGGACGAGATTTTGCTTCGTCAACTGTTTAACATAGTTTATGACCAAGAAAATTATGTGTATGTTGTTGGAAATGTAATACTTAGTGATAAAAAAACATGAAAGTAAAATCAATTCAACAACATAACCAAGAAAACCCCAGAATTAAAATTGACCTCAACTTCCGGTTACTGCAAAAAAATAAGAATTTTGTGCTCACTTCTGATCACAAAACTACGGAGCCCCTAAAGGGACAGGTGAAAAAAATTTGAAAAGGTAAAAAAAGAGTTCAATATTATTTCGTTCCCTCGAAATATTATTTTGTTCCCTCGAAATATTATTTCGTTCGAACGAAATAGTATTTTGTTTCCTCGAAATACTGTTTCGTTCCCTCGAAATATTATTTCGTTCCCTCGAAATATTATTTCGTTCCCTCAAAATATTATTTCGTTCCCTCAAAATATTATTTCGTTCCCTCGAATTATTATTTCGAGGGAACGAAATAGATTATTTCGAGGGAACAAATTAATTTATTTCGTTCCCTTGAAATCATTTCATCCTCTTGAAATCATTTCGATCCCTCGAAATCATTTCGTTACCACGAATTATTTTTTTGAGGGAACGAAATCCTTTAACTGCTACGGAGTACATAAAATGCCGTTTCATTTATCTCAGTTTGCAAATTATGTTCAGATGAGGCCTTAATAATGAGCCAGTAAGGAGACATGTAACAGAAAACAATATTGAAGTGTTATTTTGTTCCCACGAAATAGCATTTATGAGTTCCTACTGAACTACTGAATTGTGTGGCTTCACGTGTGTTCCTCGATCAGATGTCATTTGGGTTGAACAATTATTACGTTTGAATATCATTATCAATTAACAATAATCAAGCAGAGCAGGTTGAACGTCGCGCAACGGCATTTCATGGACTCGGTAGCAGTTAAGTGATTTCGTGGGAACGAAATAATAATTCGTGGTAACGAAATAATTTCGAGGGAACGAAATGATTTCGAGGGAACAAAATGATTTCGAGGGAACGAAATAAATTAATTCGTTCGATCAAAGTAATCTATTTTGTTCCCTCAAAATAATAATTCGAGGGAACGAAATAATATTTTGAGGGAACAAAATGATTTTGAGGGAACGAATTAGTATTTCGAGGGAACGAAATGATTTCGAGGGAACGAATTAGTATTTCAAGGGAACGAAATACTAATTCGTGGGGAAAAAAATATTTCGAGGGAACGATATAATATTGAACTTTTTTTTTACCTTTTCAATTTTTTTTTCACCTGTCCCTTTAGGGCCTCCGTACAAAACTGATGTAAATGCTTTTTTTTAATGCGCAATGATAATCACCAGATACTGTAATTGCAATGTAAAGCCTTTTCATTGCAGACTATGGTTGTTGAGGCGTCGGCGTCCTTTATAAACTGCTTCATGCTTCAATTTTACGTCTATATGACCATCACAAATCCACATAAGGGGTTTCTAAAAAGTTCACATCAGATTGGTATCCTTGTCCCAATGTTTTAATTTATTTTCAATAATAATTAACACATTATTTTTGGATTTATTATAAAAGCTAAAACTAATTTTATACAAAATGTAGTGAGTGTTTTTGTTGTTCAGATTTTGTCAAGAGCTATATTTTAAAACAAAAAATTGGGGTTAGCAATTCAAGAGTGAAAATTAAGATCAACCAAATTTGTGTGGGAAATTTGTCTATTGTAAAACAGGCTTTAAGGTTCCACATCCAGAAGTGTAAAAAGAGCAAAAAAGAGTAAAGACGCTGAGGTAAAATTGGCACCGACCCAGCTGGTGGCCAAGCAGTGGGGGTGGGGATTAGGATCTTTGATCTTGAGGGTTAATTATTTGGGTTCAGTCAACAGGATGTGGAGCTAGAAGAAGGAAAATGAGATTTGATTTGGGTTTCTAGGAGAGGGGCCATGTGTGATTATTGGTGCGATGGGAACCTCATAAACAAAACACATAGAGTATGGTAGGTTGGCTAATTAACCTGCTTTATCATAAACGCAACTGGGTTCCACACTCTCTTAATTTTTGTGCTCAAAACCCTCTGGGAAGAACATGTACTGTGGCTGACTCAGCAAAACCACTAATCAGTGCATAACTCTCTCAAAAATTATTAATTTACCCCATCCTTCCAGAAAGTCCTATTCCACTGAATTTTACATCAGTTTTAAAGATAAAAAGATAAATTCCAAGCCCAGTACTCCACCTTTTTGACCCAAGATTCAGAAAGTCCTCAAGACAAACCTGGTCATCAAATTCAGACCTGCTTCACTACAAAAAAAAACCCACTATTCCTCATCCCCCTCCCTCTTTGATCCTGTTTATAACCAACATACCTGTCTGTGAAGGTGTGTACAATGGCTTGTCTGTCTGAATGAAGACAAACCCAGACTTCATACTCAGGAGAATCGGCTTCCTGTCTTCAAAAGAATGTAGGGGGTGTCTGGATTGTGCAACGAGTGTGATGAACTCACTGCCCGTAATTTCCAGCATGGGGAGTTGCGCACGGTCAATCCGCATTGTGGCCTTATGCGTTAGTGTTGGACTACCTGGTAATGTGGAAAATGGTTATTAGAAATAAAACCGCCTCAAAACCAAACTCTACAAACGGTTCTAAAAACCCCAAACAAACAAACCACAAAAGACTAAGTTGTTCTATTTGAGTGTTCTCACCGGCAATATCGACTGTTGTCTCCGACAGCCGTTCATTTGATCCGGTCATTTGGAAGTACAAGGTCACTGGTATGACTGCATTTTCAGCTTTGTCTCTGAGACTGATGAGAATGGATTCGTCAACATCCACTCGGATGACATTGGGCGCAATGATAAAATACTGCTGGGCACTGCTTGATAAAAATGAAAAGGCAAGAAGTATTTAGTTTCTCATTTAGAGGGCAATTTCTTGAGTCAAGTCTAGCGAATCTCGACTCAAACCATAAGTAGCCACTTTCATCAACTCGAATCTCGACTCGAACCACAAGTAGCCACTTTCATCAACTCCAAGTCTGAGTGCAAATTGATTAGTGTGACTTAAGCTCGGTTCATACTTCCTGCGAATGCGAATGCGAAGCAAATGTTGACGTCACAAATTCGCAACGAATATTCGCAACGAAAACGGAGTTGTGACGTCAAATTTGCTTCGCATTTGCATTCGCAGGAAGTATGAACCGGGCTTTACTCCAGTCTAATTGGGCAGATTTGTCGTCGCATGAGGGCGCTTTCAACAATAAATTTCCTCACATCACAATTGCAGTTTTATCCAATTTTGATTACCTGTGTGTTGTTTTCTTTTATCAATAGCCAAATAGTTCTGGTTCACACATGCCCTTACACAGTCGAAAATACTGTTAATTCACTGACACGGGGCTACTCTAGAATTACCATGTAAATTAACACCAAGATATAAATATGTTACTTTTTTTTATTTTTTAACTATTGTAACACAGTATATTGTTGTGTGCTACTTGAGCGGCCGATAACTAAATGTTACAGATATACAGTAGACGACAGAAAGAGGAAGGCAGACACGTACTGTATACTGGGCTGTATTGGAATTTTATTGTATTATTCCTGGCTGATGGTTAGACGAAAGAAAACTGGATTGGGCCACATGGGCTAACCAGACTACCGAGAAAAGCAGAGAATGAACTAAGAATTAAACTGTATGGACAATATATAGAGGATTTGTAAATCTTGGTCACTGACCGGATAATAGTGGTGGTCAGTGCAGGTCCATGGGGGTATCCAGTGGGCCTACCACATGGGTGATTTATGGGCTTGAGTGCATGGTCAAGGAAGTGGACGGAAGCTTGATAATTGGGGATAATGGGGTTAAGGTTGGAAGGAGGCTGTGTTTCTAATAGGGACAATTATTCTTAAAATAATTACTGGTGATGACAGCTAGATTCAGGGTTTACATTATTTCCATGTGGGGGAAGAAAATGTCCTCATTTTCAAAAAAAAATAAAAAAATCAAGAGTGAACATAAAATACTGTTATTTAAGAAAATTGGAGCGTCAGAGGTGGTTTTAACAATAAAAGGAGAACTTAAAAAGTGGCACAATACCAACTAATGTTGACTGGGGGAATACTTGAATGTATGTACATAAATAAAAGTGTGTGAACCAAGTAGAAAAGTGCACCGTTAAAATACATACTAATTGAGTACAATACAAGGCATATAAGCATAGGCAAAGTAATAAGGAAACATTAAGCAAATAACAACGAGAAAATGTAACAGTAAATTAACAAGAATGCAAAATCTAGTAGAAGGAGTTGTGTTTCTAATATATAAAATAAACACTGGTAGTGGTAGTTGAATTTAAAACCAACGAATACAGATAAAAATCAATATTACAGGCAACAAATCCTACTGACTAAGATGAAGAATAAGTAAATCGTAGTGGTGGGTTGACAACTCTGCCGCTGCGTGTACGCTGTGCAGGGACAGGAGTTGGTGATCGGTAGGGTGGTGATGGACGTAATGGGAGAATTGGATCAGAGGGTGGTGGTGTGGGTGTCGGAGGTGCAGAATTGTGGGGCACAAGTGGAAGTGAACCAGAGAGTGCACTATAAATCGGTAATGGATATGAATTGGTAGCCAGGGGACGTGGCAGTGGCAGTAAACCACGGCTCTGGTCAATGGGAGAAATGTAAGGTTTTAACCTGTTGTAATGGACCCGTTGAGGTTTGGACTTCGGGTCATGGATGTCAACAATGTTATATGTGACTGGTTTGTCCTCCACAGAGGGGTGAGATGAGAGGACCTTATAGGGGCCTTTCCACCGTGCGGCAAGCTTCAGGCGGGACCTCGCGGGATCGTCCCTCCAAACTAATTGACCAGGTTGAAATGGTTTAAATTTTTCTCGTGAATCATACCCAGCCTTTTGTGAAGCACTGGCAAGATCCTGATTAGCCTTGGCATGAGCAAAAGCAGAAGTCAGCCGGGAATGAAGAGAGGTAGCATATGATTGCGGTGATGTAAAGTGTTGGGGAGAGGGGGATCCAAGAAGGATGTTAGCGGGAAGGCGAGGTTCCCTTCCCTTGGCAAGATAAAATGGGGAATACCCGGTGGAGGAATGAACAGTAGAATTGTAGGCCAATTCCACTTGACGGAGAACATCATCCCATTCACTAGTGGTGGACGTGGACAGATATTTGCAAAGTTGGTCTTTCAAATTCCTATTAAAACGCTCCACCTGACCATCCGATTGTGGGTGATAAGGGGACGTACGGGTCTTTTTTGATACCCAGGAGTTGACACAATTCGTGAATGAGGGCACTGTCAAATTGGCGCCCCTGATCAGTGTGTAGGGCTTCGGGGATGCCATGTTCAGATATGTAGCGATCAAAAATACATCTCGCAACGGATTTTGCCGTTTGGTCATGGAGTGGATATAAATTAACATACTTTGTGAATTGATCCATGATTACAAGAATGTAGCGATGATGTTTAGTCGTTGGGGGCAGTTCAGTAATGTCAGCAAAGACACGTTGAAATGGGTGGCTAGATAGACATATGGTCATGGGGGCTCTAGTCCGCGGAATAGGATTTCGGCGTGACTCACAAGCACGACAAGTCCGACAATGGTTGTCAATGTCGCGACGGATGTAAGGCCAATAGCACATAGAAATGGACCGCTGGAATGTTTTGTCCGAACTAAAATGACCGGCAAGCCGATCACCGTGGAGAAGGGATAGAACAAGGGACTGTAGTGAGTGTGGAACGATTACCTGATTCACACGAGGTTTACCGAAGGTTGGTTGTGATCGGCGATATAACACACCATCAATCACAAGAAGGTTATTGAAATCAAGGCAAAGCCGACGGATAGTACGAGAGTGATGACGTAATTGAGCGCGGGATGGGCGGTCGCCAAGTGTGACCCAAGTTATGACTTGTTGAATATTAGGGTCCAATTGTTGTGCATGACGTAAATCATAACCCATGTCTGAGAGGTTAAAGCAACCCCTATCATTATCGGAAGTACCATGAGATTGCGAGTGAGTGGGGGATGGGGGCAAAGATGGGTTTGATTGGGAAGGAGCCTGCACCGATGCACATAAAGAGGCATGTTCTGGGGCGGTTTGTGTACTTGGGGGTGGTATGGTGAGTTGAGGGGTGGGGCAACTGGAAACTGATTTATCCTGTGTGCTAAGCTTGTCAACAATTGGGGGTCGACGGGAAAGAGCATCTGCATTGGCATGGCGGGCACCATCACGATGGATGATGAGCCAGTCATAGGGGTCAAGTTCAAGAGCCCAACGGGACCGACGGCCAGTGCGGTCATTATCGACGGTTAGTTTTCGCAAACCAACTAGGGGTTTATGGTCAGTCACGATAGTGAATGGTGAGCATGCTAGATAGTGGCGAAAGTGACGGATCGACCACACAATGGCCCACAGTTCACGATCATAAGTGGACCATCGCCTCTCTGCGGCAGTAAGAACGTGACTTGCATATGCAATTACTCGTTCACGTCCATTTTGAACTTGGGACAATACAGAACCTACAGCACAGTTGGAAGCATCAGTGAAAAGAATGAACGGCTTTGTACTGTCTGGGTATGCCATAATGGGTGGATGGGTTAATGCATCACGGAGGGAGGTAAATGCATTGTCACACTCGAGGTTCCAATCATAAGGAACACCTTTTTGAGTGAGACGGTGGAGAGGTGTGGCAATATGGGCGAAGTTTTTAACGAAACGCCGATAATAAGAACAGAGGCCAAGAAATGATCGAACCTCTGTGGGATTGCGTGGACGGGGCCATGTATGAACCCTGTCAGTGTTAGATGGGTCAGGGAGGACTCCATCTTTACTGACCACATGTCCCAGGAAGCAAACTTTCGATTGGAGGAAGTGACATTTGCTTGGTTTGAGTTTGAGATTGGCTGCCTGAAAACGAGCTAAAACTTGTTCAAGATTTGTCATGTGGTCAGAAAATGACCTTCCGACAATTATAACATCGTCAAGATAGATAAGGCAAGAGGACCAGTGTAAGCCATGCAAAACAAGTTCCATCAATCGTTGAAACGTGGGCGGGGCATTAGTGAGACCCATGGGCATGACTTTAAATTGATACAGGCCATCACCAGTGGTGAATGCGGTTTTTTCCCGGTCGTCAGGATGGACCGCTACTTGCCAGTAACCACTGGACATATCAACAGTTGTGAAATAGACTGAGCCAGATAAGGCATCCAGGGTATCATCAGTGCGGGGAAGTGGATGGGAGTCTTTTATTGTCACTTTATTCAACTTGCGATAGTCAACGCAAAAACGATAGGTACCGTCTTTCTTTTTGACCATGACAATCGGGGATGACCAGGGGCTGTGACTTTCCTCTATTATGTCATTCTCAGCTAGGGACTGGATTTGTTTGTGAATTTCAGCCCTAACGCCAGGGGAACTACGGTACGCACGTTGACGCACGGGGGAGGCGTCACTAGTGCGGATTCGATGGTTAACCATGTCTGTGCGACCATAATCATGGGGGCTGGCGCTAAAGACATTGGAATACCTGTGGAGGAGAGTCTCAAGTTCGCAACGTTCAGATGGGGAAATGTCTGCCTTAGATAAATCTACCGGGGGCAGAGGGCTAGGGGATTGCGGGGCAGTGGAAACCTGTGCTGTCATGGGAGGGGATTCATCGAAACTGTATTCACTATTGGGGCCCTTAAAAAGCGAATAAAATTGGCCAATACGGGTTCCAGGGTATAGGTGGACGGCATCTATCGTGGGGTTCATAATGCGAATAATAGTACGACCATGGCATACAGCCGATAGAGTACGGGCCATAGCAAATCTAGCGTTATGAGTGCCATAGCTGGGTTCAAAGACACCAGTATAGCCATTAGGTACATAACCATGTATTGGGGAGTCAAGAGCAGCTGAAATGTTAGTTTCAGACTTGGCAGGGAGAGTGATAGGGGACAAAACATGAACATTACAACAAGCGGGAACATCCCGAGGAAAGTGCGCTAAGGGAATGGACTGGTCGTGAAATTCAGTGGTGCCCTTTCTCAGATCAATTATCATGTTATGGGCACGGAAAAAGTCCCACCCAAGAAGAAAAGCCTTTGAAACACCACGTACAACTTGGAAAACATGTGACACTGCAAAATCCCCGATTTTTACGGAAATAGGTAGTTGGCCAAGAGTATCCATGGGCTGACCAGTAACTGAGAGGGTATTAACTAACAGTGGTGTCAGGGGGGTATGTGCAAGTTGAGGGATTGTCATGCGGAGTTCCTCACTGATGATGGAAACATCAGCACCGGTGTCTAAGAAGGCATGAACATTGGTGCCCTCCACAACGACAGGAATGAAAGGTTGGGGTGATGGAATGGGGAAAGGGAGAGAAGAGCACACGGGGGGTGTGTTATCTAATGATCGTGGGGGGAGTGCATAACTTGGGACCACTGGCGGAGTGGTAGTTAGGGAAGGGTCCGTTTGCCTAACTACTGGTCGTTTCCCTGGTTCTGATGAGTAGGAGTAGGTTTGGCATCAGAAGTGAATGTGACGCGACGAGGACTAGGGCTAACTGATCGAGCAGGAAAGTTGTGGGATTGGCGGCTTGGGGAACGCCCGCGGCTGTCATGGCTATTAGATTGGTCACAGTTAGTGCGCCTATCACGGCTATCACTGCGCGTATGGTTATTGCGTCTATCGCGGCTATCGCCACGGTAATAATTGTTGCTGCCATCACGGCCACCAAAGCGGTCACGACTAGTTTGGTGGAAACGAGTATCGTGGCGGTCTCGGCTATCAGGCCGACCACGGTGAGGGTAACGGTCACGGCTTGGATAGCGGTCACGGCTTGGATAGCGGTCACGGCTTGGATAGCGGTCACGGCTTGGATAGCGGTCATGGCTTGGGTAGTAGTGGTCACGGCTGGTGATATAGTGATCATGACTTTCGCGACGAGAACGGGGATGGGGGCTGTTGGAGCGGTAGGCACCGGCACGAGTAGGGGAGGGAGAATTTTGGCGGTGGCGGGGACCATTTGATGTGAGACTGTCCAACTTTAAATCAAGCTTCTGGAGGAGGGCCAGAAGGGAATTTTCGACTGAATTAACAGAGGGGGGCGAAGCACCACAAAAAGTAGGAATGGCTGAGGAAGTAATGGCAGAGATAGGGGGGTTAGTGGGGGTAGTGAGGGATAAGTCAATGCGGCTGGCATCATGGGCACGCTCGACCTGAACTGCAATCCGCAGAGCAGCGTCCAGAGTCGTCACACCCTGTTCGTGGATCTTAAGTTGTAGGTATGGGGACAGCCCGGCGACAAAGCGGCGGAATTTTTCCCCATCTTTGGCCTTTTTGCCATAGTCTGGGAATGCCTCTAAACACAACCGAGTAATCTCGGCACTAAAAACCTCAAGCGGTTCATTTGGCAATCGAGGGCGAGCATTTATGCAGCACTGAAACTGATGTATGGACTGATGCTTGGTAAATACTGTACCAAGGGCCGCCTTTACCTGGTCATAATCTGCTTTTACAGTGTCGGAAAGAGCATCCCACAGTGTAAAAGCAGCACCACTCAATCGCGTGGGTAATAAAGATGGCAAGAGGACATGGGCGGGGTGAGCATGGGAGTTGGCTTTAACGGCCACCTCAAACCGCCGGCACCATAACTTGAACTCTTCTTTTCCATCACCGGTAAAAGGGGCCGGGAGTTCTGCCTTGATGTAAGGAAGCTGAGGAGCAGCGGGCAGGGTGGAGCTAGTGGGTGGGCTGGGTGGCGGGGACATGACCAAGCAGAAGGTAACAAATGAACAATAGAATATCGCGATAAATATTACAATAATAAGAAATCAACAGGAAATGAGAAACAATTAAAACATGTGAATGGCCAAAATATGAAGAAAAAACCAATTTCAGTAATAAAGCCAAAACAAATAAAAACTACACATACAAATCAAATTTGTTAAGTGGATAGTCAACTTAGGCAAAGAGCGGAAGAGTGGCAGGCAAAAAGTAAAAGGACCCACTACAGCTACAAAATACCCTAATAGTACTGGCAATGAACAACTGAAAGAACACACATCGAAAATGCAGAAAAAAAATATGACAATGACAGTAAGAATATAAAAAAAATTAAATAATGGAACTTGCGTTGCCTGGGCTGGGGTGGAAGGGGCGGTACACAACAGTCGAAAAAGTCACTTTGTCAATTGGAAAACGTCCACAGAACGAACCGGAACAGCAACCGTAGCGTTGAGCCCGGAAGACGCCCCAGAGCCCCACTTGAAAGTACAGTCTAGAAGGTGCAGAGGGCAGCAAGTGAAGGCAACGAAGAAAGCAAAAGTCTTGAGTCAGGAGAGCGGCGAACAGGAAGACAGGATACCGAAGATCGGGAGAAGAAGCACTGCAAGATGACGTCAACAGCCAGAAGAAGGTAGGAGCAATGATGATCAAAGCCCAACACAGGAATACCGGCAATGCAGTTGGAGAAGAGTCAACACAAAATTGAAGACTGCGGCTGTAACCTAGGTAGAGCAAGGAAACTTCCGGAAGAAACTATTCAAAAGTCTGACCCGTGGAATGGAGAACATGAACGTGGTGTCAGAAAGGAGGAGCACATCAGGAAAGGTGGAGATAAATGCAAGCAACCAGTCAGCTGATGTGTAAAACACTGGCGGAGAACTGATGTCAGGCATATATGAGCCCTTAAAGTAAAAGTTCCTTGCAGAAAAAAGTGTAGGTGATGGCCAACGCAGAAAAACAGCAGGCACAGTATGGTAAAGGCAAGTTCGATGGCTTGTGGCAGGTCAAAAACGCTGCTACCAAATGTAACACAGTATATTGTTGTGTGCTACTTGAGCGGCCGATAACTAAATGTTACAGATATACAGTAGACGACAGAAAGAGGAAGGCAGACACGTACTGTATACTGGGCTGTATTGGAATTTTATTGTATTATTCCTGGCTGATGGTTAGACGAAAGAAAACTGGATTGGGCCACATGGGCTAACCAGACTACCGAGAAAAGCAGAGAATGAACTAAGAATTAAACTGTATGGACAATATATAGAGGATTTGTAAATCTTGGTCACTGACCGGATAATAGTGGTGGTCAGTGCAGGTCCATGGGGGTATCCAGTGGGCCTACCACATGGACCCCGTTTACACTAGATCCAGAAAGGTGGATCAGACCCGGGTCTGATCCGGCAATGTGGATTAACGGCTAGTGTAAACGCAAAAAAGCCGGATCAGACCCGGTTCAAGATCCGGCAATTTTAATCCACCTTTCGAGGAGGGTTGAATCCGGCAATTGGTGGATCAGATCCGGCAAAGTGGATTCCAAATACAAGTGTAAACGCAAAGGTGGATCAGACACCGCAATTCCATGTGGTCATTTCCGGTTTCGCTACGAATGGCGCGCTTTTTGCTTGTGCTTTGGTGGGACATCCGTCGCTGTTTATATTTGTGTGTGTGCTGTTTGCACATGGACTGTGCGTGTGTGAAACGTTTTGTTGTTTTCAGCGTCCTTATACATACATCGTTACGTTCGGAGCTTGCCTTGTTGCTGTATTTTTTAAATTCCCATCTACCAAATATTTCTACCTGCATGGTCGTTGTTATCCGTATCATTTGCTGTACTGTATTTTCTGCATTCTACCTTCGCCTTGATAATGATTATTTCTAGAAGTGGCGCGCTGTAATCGTGACCTTTGAGCTCTTTGCGAGGAGCGGTGACGTCATGACCAATATACATCCGGTTCAAAAGTGGGATCGGAGCCGGATCAAGCGCTGGTGTAAACGCGACACAGGATCTTGATCTGCGGTCGTTAAAAAATTGCCGGATCTCAATCCACCTTTCTGGATCTAGTGTAAACGCGGCTATGGGTGATTTATGGGCTTGAGTGCATGGTCAAGGAAGTGGACGGAAGCTTGATAATTGGGGATAATGGGGTTAAGGTTGGAAGGAGGCTGTGTTTCTAATAGGGACAATTATTCTTAAAATAATTACTGGTGATGACAGCTAGATTCAGGGTTTACACTATCCCCCAAGAAAGCTATCTCTGCTCAATGATAAAATACCACTAAGCACTGTGAAATTTTAAGAAAATTTAACAACATGGAGACCCACACAGAACTTTACTACTCAAACTCTTTAAATTGGTTGAAAGTTCTAGATTCCTTATTTGCATTTAACATGTGCATATAAATGAGAACTCGACTGTCTCACATTGGACTGTGTGCACTCGTGCAGAGAAACACAACATTTTCATTTGTGCGTTTGGTGTATCCCCACTCTGCTATAGACCATGTGACCTGTGAAATAACAATATTTACAGAGCCACAGAGCCTGGACTTCCTGCAGGCATAATGTGTACACAACTCAATGGAATAAATCTTCTGTTCTATTTTTTATCCACTTTTGATATAAGGGGGCACATCTTAAAACGAAAAAGGGAATTTCTTTTGTTCAGCTGCTATTTTTATAACTTCTGAGTTATGTGGAGACTATGACACAAAATGTCAAACTTCCATATGACCAGTACAATATTGTGACGGAACTTTACAACTTGATCCCGGGCCTACTTTCACCTCAGGTTGTAGATCATAAAGTAATCTGAACGCTAAGGAGCTTTGTCCGTTTTGGAGGAAATACACCGCCGATTGTAATCAATTGTCTCTCCCTAATACACAGTAATCAATGCACAGAATAATTCACAAAGGACATCAATTTATAACCAACAAGCATCAACCAGTTTAATTATATTGTTGCCTTTCTCCAGTATGATTCAACAGAATATCAGTAGGTTAACTTATCTACGGCATAAAACAAACAGATCACTAAGTCAACCACGTACTGTGTTCCTGCTTCTACTGTTATTTGCCCGTACAACAGCTACGCGCAATTACCGCGCCTAGTCAACCACGTGTCACTACAACGCGTCAACCAGTACTACAACCGAGCATTGACTGGAACACACATCAGCCAACCCCAGCGCGCACTAGAGTACAGGTTTACTTAGCAATAGCTTCACGAAAGATCGTGACTAACGGTTCTTACGTCCTACCGGTAAACCACGCACGCAGCGATAGTCAACCCGGTGACAACCGTTCAACTCAAATACAATGTAAACCTCCACGGGTAACTGGAACACACGTCAGTTAACCCTGTAAACCTTCACGGCTAACTGGAACACACATCAGTCAACCCTGTGAGGCTCGGAGTCTCTGGCTCAAACCCTCTATGCACCTCTAGCATCAACCACACGCAAAAGCGTCGCAAAAGCAATTGTACTGACCATGCAGTAAACAGAACAATGAACACGTACCTGTTACTTCAAGATCTTGCAGCCGACTGACTCGCCTCGTGCACACCTCGTGTACACGACGACCAACCAGTCGCTCCGCCCGGCACATGCCCTTACACATGCCAACTTACGGGGTACTTTTAACAATGGAACAATGGACCCCACAAGGCAATTTCAATAGGAACAATAGGGCCCCACAAGGGAATTCTTTAGAAAAGGGAACAATAGAACAACAATAGCAGTACCCCACAAACCGGATCCGTAAGGTTGTGTGCGTAGATCGGCACAAGTCACCGACCAGCTCGCGCACGTGCCCTTGCATACAATTCAAATACATACAACATGCACTGACCGTCACAATATGTCCTCTGCCAGAAAGGCCCTGGAATGTACAAGGTTACTCTTTTTGTAAGCAAATGTCACATGGTCTCTAGGGCAAGGATGAGAGTTGATGTCTGTGAAAATTCCTGAAAATGGCTTGCAAACCACGGACCTCCCATATGTAATTGCTACAGGGTTTACAGACTGTGCATCACCAGAAATACAAAACTACAGGTTTGGACAAAGAGTGGACCTTTTCTCTCTCCCTTTTAGTGATTGTTTTACCTCTTCAAAAAAAAAATTAAGCTCAAGGAGATTTCGAAAAAAAATCCTAAAATCATGAAAAATCCTAAGAAATCACATGCCTGCCGAAGGGCCAAATAATGACATATTTAAAGGGAATATCCTTTGATCTCCTCATCGGTACAAAACATTTTATGTATCCCCATAAAAACCGAGAAAAGAGAAGAAAAACCAATAGCTTATTAAAGCTAAACCTGTAATTCTTGTTGTTTGGGGGTTTTTTTTCTCAGAAGATAGCATCATGGACACTTGTTCTGATGGACTACACATTTCTTACAATTTAGTGAACATTATTTATAGCAATCCTTGGAAAATGGTTGAATGTTGTTTATTTGGGCAATAAAAAGTACACCATAACAAATGTATCCGATTACAAGGTCCCTGGGATTACAAGGTCCCTGGGGTGGTGCCCGGAAAAATAACAAGACATAACTTATATGCCTATATACAGTCAGGATTAACTGCAAACAAAAAGTCTGGCAGCATCCAGACCTTTGTAGGGGGTACATTGAAGATAGCAATACCACCTTTTGGTAATTCCCTTGGGATATGTATTCCAGAAAGCTTTTGGGAACAGTTTTCTCAGTGCTTGAGAAGTACTTAAAAGGGCATGATATCAGTCAGACTTGTAAAAGTCTCCATGAAGTGGATCTCATATTGGAAGTCACAATCAATACATATTTGTTTTTGATTGATACTGGCTTACTCCTTCAAACGGTCATCCATGTATATTGGAAGTCACAATCAATACACATTAGTTTTTGATTGATACTGGCTTACTCCTTCAAACAGGCATGATAGTTGGCCCTTGAAAAATAGTAGGAACATTATTGAGTAAAAGAGCTGACCTACGTACATGGTATACATGTAGACTTGTACAGACTTTTTAGGCTACTTTAATAACAATCTTGCTGATTTTTCTGGGTACAACAAAACAAAAATCAGATCAAAGTAGGAAGAATATCATGCCGGTTTTAGGCAACACGCATATATTCGTCTCCGTAACATTGCCATACAGCTTACACATAATGGCCGATTTTGTTGATTTTTGTAACACAAATTTGTTGGTGAATATATCAGGGTAAAAATGGTGAATGTCAAGTTGATCCAACTTGGGGCTAGTATAAAACTCCTTCCAAAAATTTTAGTGTAGAGCAGCGTTTCAGAAAGTCTCGTCTCCAGGGACATGGTTTATCATGTTTATAGTAATTATACATGTGTTGTGTGACGCATACAAAAAGAACCCAGTACACTTCATTAATATAAGAAAAGAGGTTCGCCCAGGTGCTTTCTGGTATGGTTGGCTGCAGATTGCGCCGCAGTACCTTGTAAACCATTACATGGTGCTATGTAATTAAACTTGGGTCTTATAATTCAAACATAGCTCCACACACCTTGTACTAAAAATACTGAGCACTTTGAGATATGCCCTTTGGTGTGATAAAGCACTATATAAGAACTGCATTACATTCAAGTTTCTTTCCAAAAGAATTTTTTTTAAAAAACCATGTAAGCCATCTTACCGAGTGTGGTACAAAATCAAAACAAAAACTTATCATCAGTGAAAATGCTACCAGTCCAGCTGAAAAGTACGAGAAGAATTAGTTTCCCTTCAAGTACAGATCCAATTGTCACAGCGCAGCCGTTTTGTTTTTTCATTCATTCAAACTCAATGTCACAAAACTGAGGCTGAAAAGCCACAACTGTTTGCTCCCCTTTGGTGAAACAACAATTATAACTTCCCATAACTTCTCATACTAAAGTAACCTGACAAAATCTTCCCCAGCACAATAAAGGTAGTTTATGATAAGTTTCCAGCGGTTAGTACTCACCTGATTCCAGTAGCCAGCGTCACCCAGACAAAGCAAAAAAACATCAACCCGACCATCTTTGATCAGTCGGTTTGCGACCTAATCCTGGTAATGATACCAAGCAGACAATCCACCTGGTCCTTTTATAAGAGCCAGTTCTCCACTTTATCTACTCAAAACTTCCCGGAGGCCCCCCAGGGTTGTTATCTGCCACTTTGGATGGCAAAGGGCAACCCCACATTTGATTCTAAGAACTCTTTCAGCTGTTCCGCTTGTGTCGAATTACACCAACCTGTCATCTTCAACCTTTCAAGGATGTAAAAATAAATGTTCTCACAGATCCGACCAGGATCTGGAGGGTTTCAATTTAGGTGTAAGTTGTGCAAAAAGGCAATCAATTGGATCTGCAATATTTCTACAAACCCTGCAAGGTTGGGGTCTAGCTTTATATTAGAGTAGGTTTGTAAACAAAGGTTGTGTAAGGCTCATTTTATTCACCATTCTCCCTATCCCCTGTAATCGTAACATTGTCGACAGGTGGTCTACTTCACTTCAAAGCTCACTCCCTTATCTTGTAAAACACACCACACACATTCCTAGGCTATAACCCCAAGGTTCTCCAAGGCACTGACCATTACTCCCCTGCTGACCATTACCTCATCCAAACTTATTATATTCAAATGATGTCACTGATCTTATGTATTTTCTCTGTGACATCATTGCTAAATCTAGATACACCCCACCTCCAGAAACCCTATATAACATCCCCCAAATTCTCTTTTTAAAGTGTTCATGTTCGGACTCTCATTCTTGAGTGCTCCAACTTGCTCAATACATCAGAGACTCGCCTCTCGTATATCTACCAGCTAGATTTGTTGTACCTGTGTATTTGCAATCGTTATACCCGTCAAATAAATTATTATTGAAGTTTGGCCGAAACGTTTGTTTGTTGTACCACCATTTATTCATTGAGGTCTACACTCGCCCTCTGCTCCGGCACACGTTCACCCGAACAGTTATAGTTGTATAGTTAACCAGGAAAGCCCTGCTCACATTAATTCCTGCGTTACAGTTGTTTACTCCGCCATGTTTTTTTGTCGAAAATGTTAAAAATCCACAAGTTCCCTATTACAGGAAAGGTATACATTTGGTCATCACTCTAAAAATTAATGGCAATAAAAACTTACTTGGATAGAAGTACAGCACCTTTTGATAGTATGAAGCATTTTGAGAAACATTTTAATTCAGAATGTGGTTTTGGAAAAAGATGTCAGTTTTTATCCCCGGAAATTTGAATCTGAGCAGAAACGTTTCTCAGATTGTGTACTCCTATTAGGGATTATTCTTCCCGAGTGGCGTGTTCACTCCAGATTCGGCAGTATCTCAAAAATGCGATAAAAAAAATAAAGTGGAAAAACCCTTGTCAACAAAACATAAATAACAGGTGCCGAGTCCACCCTGAGAACATAAATCAGTACATAATTGAATAAAAACTCAATTCAAATTGCTGAGTTGAGGGTAGAGATCACATTCTCATACTGTAAACACCAGATGCTACTTTCTACAAACATTAAAGGGGATGACTTATGATCAGTTTATGAAAAAACAAAGGGGCGGTAGCCCCCCCCCCCCCAACACAGAACCCTTGCCCCTCCATCTGGAAAACCAGCCCAAGGCCACCAGCCAAATATATGGTGATCTACGTGTACATGTAGTATTGTTTTTGACAACATAATGTACATCACATGTGAGGATAGTGTGCCACCTTCTTCATGGCCCCAGGAAGTTCCCATCTTATTGTCTTAAAATTATTATTTGAGGTTTTTTTTGCAGGGTGATTATTGAACTCTAGTTCGCACTTTGAAAAATAGTGTCGCGAAGAGTGAAAGAAATCAATGAAACAATTGGTTTATGATTTTTTAACTGACTACTGTAGTTGTGATTTATTCAATATAATGCTGACTGTATACAAAAAATGTGTCATGAAGTTTGTGAAAGCTTTAAATTCTGGTAGGGTAAATAACAACCTAGCAGGATAATGAAACACACTTAGCACCGTGATTGGAACCCCATGATTGGGAACACCTGTTTGAGAAAATGGGCAGATAATTCGGAGATTTAAAAGCAAAACTCAATGTCTAGTTTGGCTACTTTGCAATCTGGCATATGAGATGAGGATCAGGATATAATATCAGGGTATTTTCTCTTCCTATCTAAATGGGTGGGGTTTAACGCTATTGCAAGTGGGAGGGGATAACACCTTAAAAACCAACAGCACCATACATGGGAAAAGTAAGGTAAAGTCTTAAAATTGCATGGCCCGATTTTTAAATTTTTTTAAAGAATTTTTGTCCTAATGAAATTTGACAGATGATGCTATTTCAAAACGAAAACATACACAACTTTTTCAATTGCAACGGACAATGCACAAAATACATGTAACAATGTTACAAACATGTAACAATAATTCATTTTTAGTTTGAAATAAATTTACCATGAATCACTGGCACACTTTTCCGTGCAAATGAAAGCTTTTTCGAATCTATGAGAAAAGCTATTATGAAATCTAAATCTAAATTTACAAGTCTAATCGGCCAACGATCGGGCCTACCGTCTTTAAAGCTTTCTCCTACAGACAATAAGGGTAGACTGGTCCAAACGTTGAGTTGTTTCACCAAGGGTTCAGAACAACCACAGCTCACATAATGAGAGATTTAGGTATTGTACATGTAATAATAATAATAATAATAATAATAATAATAATAATAATAATAATAATAATAATAATAATTAACTAGTTCTTATATAGCACATTTTACGATAACGTATCAATGCCCTTTAAATTAATGCCCAAGTCATTTGGGCCAATAGTATTCTTTTAATCTTTCTCAGCTCCCTGGGGAGTATACAGCCTCGAGCTGCCCGGTGGCTCTCCGGAAGGCTTTTTCAAACACAGTATCAACCTCTACCCTTGAAGGTACCCATTTTTACCCCTGGGTGAAGAGAAGCAATTATATAGTAAAGCATCTTGCTCAAGTACACAAGTGCACAAAGTTAATATTTTTGGCAAACTTCAGTTGTTCCAAACAGTTAGCTTTTTTTATGTTGTGATTTTAAAACATCAGAGAAAAAAAACTGACTTTTTAAGAGGTATTTAATCACAACTGAGTTTCATAAACCTGCTAGGCAGAAAATTAGCGGAGAACCAGTCAAACCACGGTAAAAGTCTACGTAACTTCTGTTGGTAACCTGTTTCTGCGTAGCAAAAACTACTTAGTGCTTAGCAAATTCAGTACACCATAAACAGCTTCATGAAAATGGGCGCAGTTGTTTTAAATAGATTGTGTGGCTGCATGGTGCTATGAGTATTGCTAAGGACGTCCTATACTTCAACGCATGTTGATGAATGACGCTGTGATCCAGCTGTAGCCGTACCCATCAATCTGAGATAACTCCTGAACCACATGAAACTAGGGAAAATTATTTCACTCTTTTATGAGGGAATTAGGCCATGTCTGAATTAGCAGCTATTGCTATGGCTGGATAACAGCATCATATTCACTGAAGTACAAAACATCCTTAGCAACAACCTTAGCAGCAGCTGCAGCTGTTACTGAAGCTGTGAAGTTTAACCTTCCACATTTTTAAAAAGAAAATCTACACGTTACTCCACCCATTTAAAATAACAGACAAACAAACAAACAAACAAACAAACCGTAAGTTTTTGGCAAGACTATTTGGAAAAACGATTTATACCATCACAAACCCATATGTCGCTTTGAGAACCATGAATATTTGAACAGTTGTTGATAAGGCATGTGTAATTTTGCAGGCTTTTCCTTTATCGCTGTCTTTGAAAATGACTGCAAAATTTATATGAAAGAGAAACTTTGCTTCATTTTAGAAGTTATTCCATGGTGTGTCAACTTGGCAAACATAAGAAATTGAAAATTCCTGACATGACCTTTGCGCGGCCTTTCTGGTTGAGTAGAACTCGGTCAAAATCTTGCGGCCATTTGCTGCCGTTTGTGGTGCTATTGGCAAGCTGCTTGAGGCTGTTGTGGTCTCTAAAGGGTAAAAGCTCTTCAAGTAAAAATACTTGAAAGTGTTCACTTTAAGATTTGGGTGAGGGGGAGCGAGAAGTAGGTTAAAATTATAGACGTTTGTTAAAAATGCTTAGAATATTGTTTTTAAGAGGCAAGGTCATTTCAACAAGGTCATTTCAACATTCCAATCTTAAAGTCATTACAAAACTTTTAAGGGGGGCACCAAGGCCAAGATCAGGGCATTGGCAGCCACGACGAATTCAAGGCCCACATATCAAGTCCATTTTGTGTTTTAAAGTCTTATTTACAGCTTTATACAAAAGTTGAGTTGAAGGAGGCCCTGTTAACTGGACGGAATATGCTTTGGACAGAAGAACTTCACGTTGGACATATCGGTCGGGGCCAACGCTACGAATCCCAAACACCGAGCGTGAGCCCAAAATGTACAGCCAGGCTTCTGGCATGCCATAAACGAGTCCTTTTTCTTGCAAATAGCACACGGTGCCTTCTTATTGGCTTGTTCATAAGTGGGGCTGATCACCTGACCCTCGTGCTCTGCTGCCTCCTCCTCTGCCGCTGATTTCTTTGATTTGGGACGGCCTCTTGGCGTAGGGTGGACGGTGATCAACGGCACACCTGGTTCTCCTTCTAATTGGTACTCTCCTGAAGAGTACTCGTAGACTTGGCCTCCTTGTGACTTCAGCTTGATACTGACTGAGGCACCACAGATGGATGTGAGTTGATTTGCCTGTTAAATTGAGATAGGCTTTGTTCAGTAATAGAAACAGTCCTAACTGACTCACACTTGCTGCAGTACCTTCGAGATCACTCTCTTTTGAGATGGAAAACAGCCAATGAGAGACACTTCTCATCTTATGGAGTCTTTTCATGGCTTGACTTTCAAAACAAAAAACTGCTGCCACTACTTGAACTGTCTGCATGCAACCATATGGGTCGGGGGGGGGGGGGAGGGGCAAGAAATGCATAATTTCAGCGCGTAAACGTGCAATTTTAGGAGATACAATGTTTTGCATTGACACGATGACTTCATCCTTTTGATGCATACGTTTCATCTAACTCACTACGTTGTGGGCACATGTGGGCTAACTTAAGACATTGAGGCTTTCCAGTAGACAGAAAATGAGCTTGACATCTTTAATTCATAGGTACACTGTAGGTTTTCTTTAAAAATACTACATATTAAACTAAATGATTAATATTAAGGCAAAAATGGGCTCTGTGGTTATTTTTAGTGTCGGAATTGAAAATATAGGGCCTGGGGCTTTTTATTGAGGACCATGCACTAATAATACTGTAAAGCGCTGATGCGTGAATTAATTTTGAAGCCGACAATTATTAGGGTGTGTTTTGTAGATCGTGATCAAATATTTGTCTTCGATTTGCAGTCCTTTTATGGTGCAAAAAGGGCCAGGGCTCGAAATTAACACTGGACTGCAGGCCAGAGGCCAGTGATTTTAGCATCGGTCCAGTAAACTTTATACCGAGCACGTCAGGCAGTCTTGTGGGCTTTTTTTTTACATAAGAATATTATCATAAATATAAATATGTATTATCTTTCATTAAAAAAGTGTATTTCAATCTCAGTTTGACAAGTTTTTGTTTTTACTTGTCTTTAATAGATGTTAATTTTGCATCGGGGATAAAGAATATTAATTTTGGTTTTTTACCCTACACCGACATCGGTGTAGGGTAAAAAACCATCAAGTGTAGGGTAACATCGGGTAACATCGTTGTAGGGTAACATCGTTGCGGTACCCGCTGCTAAAATATAGGATTTGAACTGCCTCTAGCTGCCGGGCAATCTCGGTGGTCTAGTTGGTAAGACACTGCTCTAGAATTGCAAAGGTCGTGGGTTCGAATCCCACCCGAGTAATATGCCTGTGATTTTTTTTCACAGAACTCGGGAAAGTACTGAGTATACAGTGCCAACACACATCGGTGTAGGGTAAAAAAAAAAAATTATATTTTTTACTTGTCGTCAAATTATTTCCGAGCGCGGAACATCCAGCCCGGTCGACCGTTCTTCGTGCTGAAAGTTCCCCATCCAGTTTGCTCATGCCCACCACTGCGCTCAAACAGTGGATTTATGCGCCCGGGGGACGAGCGAACACCCTCCATTCCGCGCATTAGTGCATGCGTGATGCTTGTATTGGTGCCCGGCGGCACACCACAGTACAACGCTTCGTTCGTATACCACTGACCATGACATGTCATGCTGCAGCCTCGCTACCATGGGCAGCGCGCCGTATCGATACCTTTCGTCACTAACCCCTGGTAGGGATGTACTGAAAAACAGCGCTGATTGGCTCCCAAAAGTGACTACTTTGCGTGCACGCTAGTTAAAAACTTTTGAGCGCATGTTTGGCGCTTGTAGGACGCTTAGTACGCGCGTGTAAAAATGCAAGTATTTTGACCTATTCCATCTCAAATGAATCATGTTTTTACACGGTCACCCTTAACTGCATACAGTTAGACTATCACAAAATCAAAGAAGAATGACAGAGGACCAGTTGCTTTTTGACTTGTTGCCTCTTTTACGGGTTACCGTACTTGAGCGCGCGCGTAGAACGGATCGGCCCAGGCCTAAATAAAATGTGCTAGATTCTAGCACATTTTAATGAACCAATTCCAGGGGTAATGATCGAGCAAGGCATGCTGGGAAAGATGGCGCGGCGAGATCGATCACCCCTGGGAACGAGGATGGTCATGCTGTGATGGGTGCGTGTGTAGCCCCAAAAATGCAACACATTGGATGTAGTCACTTAAAAGTCTGATACCTTACAAACAAATTATATATCGTTGAGATCGTATTAATGACGTCTTGGTCGTATGCTTTCAACACCACACATCCCTGTGTTGCATGGATTAAAAGTGAGGTCTTGTTTCCACACGTCTTGCCTCGTATGTCAACCAACAGTGGGATGAGCTTCTGACTACTGCTTTCACTGATCATTTTATGACCGTTGACAACGCACATGTTAAATTTTGACAACGTGTTGATATTTGTCCCATCAAAACTGATTTCATTTTTTCTGTGGCAGGGAACGTCGTGTGAAAAGAAGGTATTCCCTTTAAAAGATTTGAGCGAGAGAGAGGGATTGCCCAGAACTTGAAATCAAAAAAGCCTGAACTGTTCAACCATGCTAACTTTTGGCGCGTTTTTTTTCTTCTCATATGACTTCGGTCTTGTAAAAAAAAAATTTCCAGTCCAGTAAAAATTCTGAGCAACGAGCCCTGCTGTCTTGTGGATTTTTTCTCAAAAATTCGAGCCCTGAGGGCACGATAGCCATGGGGAAAAGGGCCCGGCAAAAGAGGCCTTAATATTGGCTCATTTGAAAGGATCACAACGCCCACTTGAAGGGCAACGACGGCAATGCCCGTCGTGGCGGCCGTGAAATTCCAGGCCCGACTGGCCTTAAAGCACTTTTCACGCCAGATGAACTTCCCGGGTGATTCAAATGAAATGAATGGCGTGTCGTGGCCGAGCGGATAAGATCACTGGACTCAAGCTCTGGTGTTTCTGATCAGCAGAGTGTGGGTTCGAGTCCCGGTCGTGACACTCGTGTCCTTAAGCAAGATACTTAACCATGATTGCTTCGTCCTTCGGATGGGACGTAAAGCCGTTGGTCCCGTGTGTTGTGTGACGCACATAAAAGAACCCAGTGCACTTATCGAAAAGAGAAGGGGTCCGCCCCGGTGTTCCTGGTTTGATTGGCAGCATATCGCGCCACAGCACCTTGTAAACCATTACATGGTGCTATGTTAAGGAGTAGGTCTCATACTTCAAAACATAGCCCCCCCATTACCTTGCAGGAAAATACTTAATGTTGAAGTGCCTTGAGCATCACTGAGTGACGGATATGAGCGCTATATTATTATTATTATTAAATTGTCTTTGTTCTGAAGAATCAAAGCTTACCTTGTCGAAGATTGTTTTCCTCCTCTTGAAGAAAGATTTACATCGCCTCTGACTGTCCTCCTCATACGAGAGATCAATGGGACCCACATGATGGTTGGAATGCCTCTTCTTTGAAAAGCTCTCGTTGGTGGAGGTCATCTCGTCAGGTGAGATCATGTCACTGGTTGAGGTCATCTCATTTGCTGTGGCCATCTAAAGGTAATCGAGACAAAACAAAATTATCTGATGGGTCTGAGCGAGTCCAAATATCATGAGGCTGCTAAGCATGGCAAATCTTGCTTAGGCTGAGATGCATTACCAGCCAAAATGCGGTGTAATTTCTATAGCCTATTGACTTGGCTCACTCCTTGTTTGTGCTATAGCAAATACAAGTTTAGCAAGGTTACCTACTTAACACTAATACAGCAGCTTTATTAAGTTAGGCCCGGGCCTAGAAATAAATTATTTATATATATTTTGGGGAGAAACTTGCAAAACTATGACTACATGTGTCTTAAAATTCAAAATTCTTTTGAAAGTATGCACATGTATAGTAACACCAGTTGGGGGCAGGCCTGAATTTTCATATTAGTAATAGGGCGAGGCCATTTTCATTTTGCAAAGGGCATTTCTTAATACAGAGAACCTTAAAGAATCTATGAGAGCTTTTAGAGGGGCACCAAGTCCAAGCCCAGGATAACAGGGGCTAAGGCCTCCTTGACCACCATGTAATTCCAATCTGCTGGGACTTGATGGAGATGGGGACTGTTGGGGAAGAGGGTTAGCATCATCCCACTAGGCGGAGGGGTGATACTCTAGTGAGAGTTTGTGGCAAGTTTAATAAGCGAAGCAAGCAACCTGGGTTACCTCAAACTCAAAGTTCTGGGAGTTAGGGTCAATTTCACAAACCAATCTTTACTGCTCTAAGCAAAGTGTGATGTCACAATTCAAAGCGATAGGGTAATACTGACAACTCATCTTAATATGAATCTGACTGCTTTGTGAAATCGAGCCCAGAGTTACCATCTTCTTTGCAACTATTTCTTGCTAATAATAGTGATGAACCAACAGAGGGTGCCCTTCCACATTCATCGAATACAAAAGGGGGCATTTTCTGTAAGAAAAACTGTGTTGTCCATCACCAACTGTGTTGTCAAGTGTGATGGCGCTACCGGTAGTAACCCCCCCCCCCCCAAGACATAGCTGGAGCTGTTTAGTAATACTGGTTGGCTAACACGCTTTCAATGAAGCTCATAGCCATACATACATGTAGGGGTGCGAGTTTTTTACACCAGTGTTGTTAGTGCATTTAATCAATACAACCGATGCATTCCGGTACTCAACAAAAATACAGGTGTGTACGCACAACTGTATTGAGCCCTTGCAAAAAGGCGGAGGACAGGAATACAAAATGGACAAAACAGGGAAGTTTTACAGATTTTTCTTACTTTATACCTTTCCCTTTTTAACAAAAATGGGAATGAGAAGTGACTTGGTCTTAGATGGCTGATTAAGACCTTGCAGGGTCATGACCAGGCGATAAAAGACCAAGGCTCGATTTCACAAAGAGTTAAGATTGATCTTAACTCCAAATCACTCCTAATCGCTAAGCAAAGTGTGATGTCACAACACAAATCACTATGGTGATACTGACAACTCATCTTAAGATGAATCTTAGTGCTTTGTGAAATCAACCCCAAGCCTCTTTCTTGACCGGTCTTACATAAACTGCCCTTTAAGATCCCATCACCACTGCTTTATTCTCCTTTTAATAGTAGCGTTCCCACTGTTTGTGAGAGCTATCCGTTGGTTTACCTCAATCTGTCGTGCACCTTCAAGAACTTGCTGAATGAGCTCTGCCATGACCTCGAACTCTGCTAGATTTAGATAAAATCAAAATAGAAAATCAATAGAGAATTTTAAAAAAATGTTAATACTTAATACATACACAGGCTTCGTTGAGTCGTCAACTAAACACTAAACTTTGATTACAGATATCAGTTTTGCTGTTTGTTAATTTGCTTTTTGTTGATTAGGCCATTGTAACAAGATTTAACTTTTGTTTAACCCTTCCTCCATGCTTTAACATATTCCTTAAAAAGTTATTTTGAAATGTGTCTTCTTTGGATTAGCTTCATCATTTGTATTTTCATAATTAACTTTCCTATATAGTTCCCATTTATATCAGTTGCATGTTCATTGGGTATTCTTAAGTGTTTTTATTATTTACAAAAAATATTATTTACATATTTACTTATTCATTTATTCATATAAAATGTATTTGTTTATATATTTATCTGTTGTTTTTGTTCAATTACTTAAATATTCATTTACTTTTCTTATTTTTCTCTCTCCTTGCCTAAATGTCTTGCTTTATATTATCTATTGTTCATTTAAATATTTACTATCTATTTATCTAGATGTTAATCAATTTATTTATTTATTTATTTTATTTTCATTGTTTTAGCAAATATCTATATTTATTTTCTTAATGTTTTATAAATGTATTTATAAATGATTGTATACTTATGTTCCATTTGTAAAGTTAGCATTAGCAGACTTTCGAGTCACATTGTTTGAGTACACTTGTGTTAATCCAGGCCAACCTGATATGGGTAAACTTGTATATTGTATTAAATGATTGTTGTGTTTTTTTCTGAAATGGCTAAATAAATAATAGTAATAATATTAATAATTCAGAAAGTCAGAACCTGGGTTCAATAAACTTACTAATAATAATGCTTTATATTTTTATATGAAATATATTTTATAAAACTCACCATTGATTTACCGACTGTGGCATCCATTTTTACTAAACACTAAACAACAGATCAATTTCCAAACTAAACATAGTGAGTGTGCTCTCGTCTTCAACTCACAGTTCAAGACAATGAGCAGAGCAGACTGCAAAGCACACCATTCTCATATTCATGATCGTTTGCCAACACTAACAGACTGCTTCTGCTAGGTATGTACTACTACTACTTACTAGGTATGTAGGTAAGCTAGAGCCATGACAGCAATTTGCAGTACTAAGACAACACTCCCCCACTCCCTCCGCACCACAACTATCGCAGGTGAATAGCATAGCACTAGCACTAGCAGCACTGTATGTAGCATAGCAGCAGCACTAGCAGTAACAGCCCTCCTTCCTATCACCAGTTTCACTCCTAGTCCTAGTCCTAGTCCTAATTCTACCTCCATGGTCTTACCTACTCCTAGAACTATTCGGTTCGTTCCGCTATCGTCTCCACGAACCGAATAGTTCTTACTAGGAATAGGTCCTACCTAGCCAAGCCTAAGGCGCAGGTGAATTATTTGGGCAACGTAGGTTGTGAAAGTTTTCTTCCGAGGTGAAAAGCTTCGTCTTCCCAACGATAATTTCACTTTAAATGTCTCATTCCCAACGAAAATAACACTTGAACTATTTTTATGTATACAGTTACACGTTTGCACTTTTAATATTTCAAGTTTCTTACCTTTTTCAACCTTCTCTAAATCGAGATCTTCGCTCTTTTGTGCGTACCAATTCCTTTACTTGATTCCCGTTCCCTTCTTGTGCATTATACGGCGTTGGTATGGTACTGACTATTATTACACAGTGTGTGATTCATTCTTACGCCAGACGACTGGGTACCATAATACACAACCTTAACCATTTGCTTACGTTACTTTCCTGCAAGTTGCACTTGTGCGATCGATCACAGCCAATTTGGGAACGAGAGCTAAACCCAGCCAGACACAAGCCTCATTTTTGATCACACCACCATTGTCATTTTTTGGAGTAAAAAATGTACACGAAGGAACTGACTTCCAAATAGTGGAAGTGGTAGACGCGCATTGTGCAGAGGTGCGTTCTGCGTGCAAGCATGGCGGTCCTCCCTCCATGCTTACATGCAATACACTCCTGATGCAAGATGGGGGGGGGGGGGGTCTATTTTTTAATTCAACAGCCACCCCCCCCCCCCCCCCCAGTGCGGTGTTGATTCAGTCATGGAGGTGAAAAAAATATAAATCCTCATGCCTGGTCCGAACAAAGATGTTAACGCCAGGCACGTTAATCCAATGTTTCAAGATCAAATCTCGCTCTAGCTAGCCAAGTTTTAGACCCCCAAATTTGTTAATATTTACCAGTCAGTTGTTTCCCTTGCGGGTTTATTAGGTAACTTGACATAGTTTGTTTTTGTTACTCAAAACTAATATTGCATTTTCATTGCATCTCTCCAATCAAAACAAATAACAAGTAGAATATTGACAAACTTAGGGAAATTATGCAATTATTACTAAAAAGCACCAGCGAAAACGCAACAAAAAAGGGGAAAAACCCTCCAGGGATTCCAATAATTTCCAACAGAGGGCGCTCGACAAGACGGCTGAATAATCTCCAGACTGGTACCTTGTGTTGTTACCATTGATCTCCATTATATTACAGATCAATGGTAGCGAGGCTGAAAAAGTACTACTTAAAAAAGTGTCACAAACGCGCGCGTGCGCATAATGTGTGCTGAACAGGCGCGGATCCAGGGGGGCAGTTGGCACGTGCCCCCCCCCCCCGGGTGAAATAATAAATAAAAAATTGTATACCTTAGATCTGCCTGTATTAGCCACAAGTGTGTGTGGTGTGGTTTTTCCCCCAGCAGCAGCAGGATGGATTTCTTCTCGTATGCCATGGCTTATTTTTGTTTCTTTCAGCCAAAATGAATCTTTCATGATATGTCACTTGTAATTGTTTAGATTTGCAACAATAACATAAGCATTTGAAACATAACGTGTCAATTTGTCTAGGATAAAGACTACACTAGAGTTTTATGTTTTTAATGAATATGCATAAAACCAGATAATGCAGCGACCAGACCCAAACGCGAAATTTGTGGGATTAAATTTTGTGAAACTGAGTAAAATTACGCCATTAGCTCAGAGCTTACAGGGCTTCACCCCCTGGACCCCCACCGGGACTTCGCCTCTGGATCCCGCCATCGATGTTACATTAAACAAATATATGTTTCAAGTAGTTGTAGATGAGTGATATAGATCTGAATTTCTCAAAAAGTGTGTTTATTTCTCTCTTTTTAGGCACACGGGGGCTTGATTTTTTACCCCTCAAAACGCCAAAAGCTCAGAGCTTTCGGGGTCGTTAGGCCGGGCCCCTGGACCCAACCCGTTGTTTTTGTTTTTGTTTGTTTGAGCCCCCTAATACAAAATCCGAGTGGGTGCGCCGTTGTGCCCACAAGGGAAACTGACTGGGTACATTTTAAATCATTTAAGATTAAACAAAGAAAAAATATATATACTGCAGCAGGACCTCGGGAAATCTGTCCCCCATAATGTGAAATTAACATGGACTGGAGGAGGAGATTCAAAAGAGGGCGCTATCAGAAGAAGTTTGTACACAGTTCGCAGTAAGGGGGAAACAGAATCTCCTGCCACAACGGCGCTCATCAACTCAGCTGCCTCGTTCAGAGGATGAAGTAATTCAACCATTGTATTTACTACATCGATTTTCTATTGTACATTCAGCTTATGTTTTGTTTTCTCGATTTGATAGCCCAAGTGATGCACGCAATTCTTTAAGGGGTGCACCCCACTAAATCAACTCCCGTAGCATACAGTGCAAAATGCTAAATATTCAAAAATAATTTTAAAATACTTAAAAGTCTCACAGCTTTTTATAGTAAAAGGAAAATTACTAATTGACTCTCGAACTTTTATTGTCTGCTCAGTTTGATATGGGGAGTCTTAAGGCTCGTCTAGTTATTCTCCCCCCCCCCCCAAAAAAAAGCCCCAAAACCCACCCCCGTGACACATGTAATTTTCCAAACGTCCAAGCATCATTCTTTAAAAATGTCCCTACACCTCTCAGCAAATAAAACCAGTTTTTAGAGCCTGTATGTCATCCTAAATACATCAAGTTTGAAGTCATCAACCCCAGGTTACAATTGGACCAAATTTTTAAACTGAATCCCTTTTATTTGGCTCTCAAATCTGACTAAAATTGAATATTTTGAGGGACCACAAAAATGAACGAGGCCGACTCTCTGTTTTCTCCTTATTTAGTGGGGAGCACCCCTGAGACTTTTCAAGCTGAGCCTGCAGTAAGATTTCAATTCACACGGAGGGAATGCAATCTACTAGTGAGGTTTTTCAGAGGGGTGCCACTTTAAACAAGCACTCCATAGCGACCAAAGACTCAAAAGTATTTCAAAGTCTCCCAGCCTCTTTAATTGAAAACAAATCAAATGTATTATTTTCTGATAGCTATAAACTTTACTTTTCTTATAAGGTTAATAGCGGTTTAGCTTTTGAGCTATATAGGCTCGTCCACAATAAAAACACCCTTTTGAGCGACTAATCTGGCCAGACTCCATCATGAAAAAAAATGACCCTACACCTTTTAGCCAAATTAGGGCTATTTCAATTGCTCCAGGTTGAAAGTCAACAGCCCAGGGAGCACAGTGATGGACCATTTTCAAACAGACCATTTTCAGCCATGACCTTAAAATCTTTGATTTACAGAAAAAGCTGTGGGTTTACTTTATGAGTGCATGAGCTTCTCTCTATTTAGCGTGGTGCACCCTGAGGAAACACATAGGCCTACGCGAGTAGGATTTGAAACTTTGCATGCCATGGTGTGGGAAACAATCTATGAGGTTTGCAGATGTGTTTCTAGTTTTCCCAAAACCTTGATGTTGCTACCTAATTTTTTTATCGATCATTACGAAAAATTCAGAAGTGTACAAATATAAAAATTACATTTAAATAAAAAACACAAACATTATACACAATTTTAAATAGCATTCCCGTGAAATTAAAATTCGCTCAGGTACCTGTGTCTTAATGTTTGACTTTGAGGAAAACTTTCAATGAAGTAAAACAAACCTACTCAGACTTTTCTATTAGGAAACTACAGTCTACTGGTTATAAAACCCGAGTATTTGTGGGAATTGGAGTCTGAAAATAACTTGGGTGGGTATGAAGAGACTGAACAGCGTCTGTTCGTCTTCCTCTCTGGGTCTGTAAACGGGAACGTGGTCATTATTAACGCCCCCGTGTAATGACCTACCTAAGAAAGGCAGCTGAGCTGATCGAGGGTACGTATAGGAGGATTAAAGGGGCAGCTCGTCTGGTACAGACTGGTTACTGACTACAGTACTTTAGTGTTTCTATTCTTATACGAGGCAATTTAAATCGGGGTGGGGGTGGTCTTGCAATTTCTGTGGACGCATCTGAGGATGAAAGCATCTTCATAAAATCACCAGACAATCTCCTTCAATATTCAGTAGGCCTTATACAAATTCAACGCTTGAATTATAGAACCACGAACCATAACATTCTAACAATCATATGCAATCCAACCAATAATTGTACAGAACTAACAACGTCTGTGCGCCAGTACAAAGGTCGGGCTTTACTCTCAAAAGATGAATTGTGTGTATGCAGAGCACCATCAGCAAACCTTAGGTCCACTGCTCTTATTCACAACCTGCAAGGCCAGCCGTTTCTGAATAGAGCCTCGAAATGGGGACAGCAGTGAATAGAAAAACATACCATGACTCGGTGTTGGCACGAAAATGTAATGACATTCATCCAAACAGATACATAAATACAATACAAAATAAAGCATGAAGTCGAGGCTCTACACGCACATGGCGAATCCGTGCAAGTAGCGACTTCGTGAGGGGCACTAGCCGAGGGGTGGGGTGGGGGAAAGGGTGGATCCCCTCACCCAGAACCCTTGCCCCTCCCATCTTGCCCCCTGAAATTGAGGTATAAAACATTAATAGTTCCTTACATTAAATAGCCCCCAGGATGTTTTGCACCGCTTGCCATCATCCCCCCAAGTGAAAGTGTCTGGCAACGCCACTGTTCCCAGAGGGGGAAGTTGAAGTCAGGTCCGGGTCGCCTATTGGGGGTTGACTGACATGTGGCATGTTTCACTGAGCTCAGCTTTGCTGGTTTTCATTTGCTGCTGATTTTGTTGTCAAGGTCGGTTGCTATTGTTCGAGGTAAAAAAAAAAAAAGTTCCCACCGCTCCCCGCGGTCGCAGTTCGGTACAGGACAGGCAGCTCTCACAGTCACATCGTACCCTGTACCAATCGTTGGTTACAGTATGCCCACTTAAGTGTCATCAACAGGGTTTGTACATGGGCTAAGGCACTGCACAAGTTGGAAACCATCATGGCTGTTGAAAAGGTAACAACGTCGGCCCATGGTTGGCCTCCTTGCTCTTTGTTTTTCTTTCCTCCATGCATTAACTAACTATAACAGATTCTTTCAAACAATTCCAAAGATGTGGGTGGGACGGTTTGGTGAACACGCATGCTGTAATGGGGTTTACCCTCTGTTGTTCATGGTTCATACCATAGAGCAAGGTGTTAGATGGAGTTACGTTACAAGTGGCACATATTCCTCTCTTTAAGTTAATCTCTGTCTGCTGCTGGTGCTGTGGCCGCTGGTGGGTGCGGTTGGTGAGCCCGAAAATTGCTCAAAGAGAGACCTAGGCTAGTTTTGTACAAAGGTATTTTCTTGCAGGCAAGTACAGCCCCATAGCGTCAACACAGGCAAGTATTGCCCCCATAAGTATATAAATAGCGTCAACACTCCTGCAGTTCAGAGTATTGAAACTATTGGGATAGTACTATAGTAGCGCACCAGGGTGAACTTGTATAGTTATTTCATATAAAATCCAGGGCTAAAATTCCGCCGACTGTCACTTGTCTATTTAACTGAGGTCAAATTGGTGGGGAAAACATTCTCAGAGGCCTTAAAGTATAGTCTAAATACACATCAGTGAGTCCACAAAGGGTTTGGCAGAATGTACACAGCCAGGAAAAGGCCGTTCGAACAAGTTTAAGGGCTTGAAAGGGTGTTAACTAATCAATAAAGGCGGAGAGGAGTAAAGTGTGGGAAAGCGCGACCCCCCCCCCCAATTTTAGGGCTTGTTTGATTAAATCCAGTGAACGATTTCCAGTGTTTTGTATAGCAAAATGCTACACAAAATGTTTAAGTTGCTGCTCAAAAATTATCTCTATTCCATATCCAGTGTGCACAAAACATGCATGTTTAGTCTAATTAAGATTTGGCTATTGAACACACTCTCAGCTGTATATAGACCAATGCATTGTCGTCATACAGCCGCTATAATTATTAGAGGTAAAAGTCCAAGAGCAGTAGGTCATAATAGGCCCAAACCCGGATAAAGCTCATAACAAGCTGATTCCAGGATAGGTCCAGGAACGTGCCTAGAATAACTTAGCCTACTAAAAGTCCCCGAAATTCCCCCTGGAGCTCTTTCCGAAATCCAAGATGGCGTCCAAAGTGGCCGCCGTTTCCGAATCTTATCATAACCATGCAACCAGAGATGCTGTTAACACAAATAAAGTGTCTAAACGTATGTTTTGAGGCTCGCAGAATCCAACAAAATAGTTATTTTTAGATTTTAGATCTCATAAGTATCTAAAACCAAGATGGCGTCCGAAATGGCCGCCATTTTCATATACTTTAATAACCATGAAATTTGACATGCTGTAAACACAAATCAAGTGTCTAAACATAAGTTTAAAGGCACAAGAAATCCAATAGAACTATTATTTTGAGAGTTTAGAAATCATAAATATCTAAAACCAAGATGGCGTCCAAAATGGCGTTCAAAGTTACCACCATTTTCGAATCCTTTCATAGCCATATTCAACCAAACATGCCGTAGAAAAAAATACAAGTGTATAAACATATGTTTTGAGGCACAAGGAATCCAATAGAATCCTTATTTTGAGATTTTAGAACTCACAGGTATCTAAAACCAAGATGGCGTCCAAAATAGCCGCAATTTTCAAATATTTTCATAACTATGCAAATTGACATGATGTTAACACAAGTAAAGTGTATAGAGCCTTACGTCCTTCTTCTGGTATCAGCTATCTGGCGTGCTCACCGTTTTTGGTCATCCATATAGCTGAGCATGCCGGAGAGCTGAGACCGTAACACCGGGCCTGGGCGGGGCAGCGACTTTGCCCTTTTCGTAAACATAGAATAACACAGGTTATGTAACATGTGGCAAGGAATGTCATATCACACTCGGAAAAATTGAATGATTTCATATTCAACATTCAAGTGCCGTTTATTGAGTCTCAAGTGTAATTTATCTTTGCAGGTACAACAACTACGCTTCGTTTTTATTTTTTCTTCTTGTCAGAAATGTTTAAGAACTTAACCAATAAGAGCTGATATCTTTAAGTTTAACCCGGCATATGACATGACCAACGGCGACCACGTGGTATTCCTGCGGGTATGTGTGTGCTCGAAGGTCGTGTGGGGGAAAGAAACTATGCACGTGACCTTTATAATGACGTTGTGCAAACACGTTGTTCGCCGCCTTGCAGAAAGCGGCCATAACTTTCGAAGTGCTGAGTTTTATGGAGGAAATTTAAAAACAGCCGTACTTCATATAAGACGGAAAGAGATTACAATAAAAAAAAAATAAAAAAACCCCAAAACGTATTGGCAAGTTCCCACCAGACATTTTAATCAACAATCATTCAGATCGTCACACAATCTTTTCCATTTTCTCCTCCTAAATACTGATTGATTGGAACAGATGCAAGAGCTTGAATGTCAACCAGAAAATGGAGCGATCCCAACAGAGAAGAAAAATTTAAAAAGACCAGTTTGGACTTCCAAGGCAGAATTCTTTTTGTCCTGTCTCGGGTACTGTGTCGGCCTGGGAAACATCTGGCGCTTCCCGTACCTCTGCTTCGAAAATGGTGGTGGTGAGTTGAGCTTTTTTTCTGCCATTAATGTCTTGCAACTTCGATGACCAATAATAAAAATTGAGCCCAAGTTTTCACAGGTTTGTTATTTTATGCATAACATGTTGAGATACACCAAGTGAGGATACCGGTACAGGTCTTTTGAGCATTACCAAAAGTATACCTTGCCTTTAAACACACACACACACACACTCAGGAGAGGTCTTGATGGGAAAGCTCATACAAGTTCTGATTGTCTTTTTGTTGAACTCATTGGGCATTGTGACCCGTTTTATGAGGAAGGAAATAATCATTAATTACAAAAACCACATGGATGATGTATCGATGAAAAAATACATTTCCTGCAACCAATTTATTCCACAGATACCGCAGCAGAACACAAAGCAGAGTACAATACTCAAACAACCCGAAGGTCTCAGGTCGACACATGGCATTAAATTGTACAATACAATAACGATCAGGCAGGCAAACCATTTTGGTTCTGTGTAGCTCTACTCGAGCAAAGAAAGAATACATTGGAGATAAAAATACAAAATGGGTGGGCAACACACTTCTCTTCCGTGGAAAGCAAATAAGACAACCATAAATTAACAATCACTCATAAAATAAGTGCATCTTGAAATTAAAAAGCATGGTAGAATATAAAGTCTCACCCTAGCTTAACCCCCCCCCCCCCACAAAAAACAGTTTACACCCCTATGGTGTTCCAACTCAACACCCCTAATGTATTAATGTAACCTGACCCTAATCCTGATCATAAACTCTAACCTTAATCCTATGCGTTTAGAAGGTCGGACCATAACGGGTGTCGGAACATAGATCAGTCGTCCAAACACCGAGCTTGACAAACTTCAAAATCCCCCACCCCAAATCATTAGGCTCGGCAACAAAATGATTTCAATTCTACTGATAAATAACATCCACACTTGGACGGAGCAAAACCCATCACTAGGGCAATTTAAATCAAAACAATCACTTCCTAAAAAAAATGGTCCCACAAAATGATATACTGCGAAGGTGTCAGACACACAAATCTCACTCCCAAAGGTTAAATTGTACCACAAATGGATGAGATACAAACAGGGGTATAAACTACAAAGGTTAACTTTCCATTCAGCTTGTACACTTAAATTGGGGAGCAAATATGCGAGAATAATATCATATTCCCATGCCACAAAATGGTGACAGATTTATTTAGTTATTTATTTACACACCCTACAGGATGGTGTTTAGGAAATTAGAAGAAATGTTCAGTTTTACATGGGGAAGGAAAACCCCAAATGGGGGAAAACCCACGCAATCAGGTGAGGACTGAACACCCAATCAATAGGCCTTTTCACACTGTCCAAAATCTCAGGGTCGGAACCGGTTCCGAACCGGAGATTTTGTTCACCCCGTTTCACACTGTAAAAATTTCAACCCGCCTCCGATCCGGGTAGCATGCTCTAGCCGGATAGAAATCAACCCTGGCAGGGACCAGGGTTGAAAATCCCAATCCGGATCGAAATTGCATTTTTCGTTATACGGTTCACGCATTAGCCGGTTCACGTAAAGACCAGTGTGAATGTTGCTTATCTCTGATCCGTGTCGAAAAGAAGCGAGGCTGAACCGGAGAGGACCCGGGTAGGTTTCAACGCCGTTCGAAATGGAGGTAGTGTGAAAAGGCCTTATACATGCAAGGCTACAGTTCTGAGGTTAAAGGACTCGAACTGGGGGTCCACAGATGTGAAAGGCAGGGAAAGAAACCACTGAACCAACCTTATAACAAAAATACATCACAACTATCCCTAATAACTTTGAAAAATCAGGGTGAAGCCAGGGATAAACCTGAATGAATGTTTCTGCCTATAATCGTCAAAAGCCAATACACCTATACACGCACATACCATAGAGCAATACATTGTACCAAATCTAGCTTTGCAATACGATGCAATGTCACTTCCAAATACGAATTGACAACACATATCCACAAGTTGGACAACTACAAAAGGAAACCTCATACAACGGAAATGTTTCAATAACAGAAAGTCTGGCAATATACCAGACTCTCATGAAGAGTCAACACTATTAATACATGTTCATAATATCAGAGGCAGCTTGAGCTGACACCAGCTGCAGTGTGTTGTATTATATTACAGAATAGTTTTGTTATGGCATTTTGCCACAGGTCTCATATGGGACTAGTATTATGGGCACCAAAACAGGTACATGTAATCAAATTACAATACCTTCCTTCCCAATACAATTTGGATATTTCCCTACACTTTGCTTGGCTTTGCCATCTTGCAAACCAAATGAGTGGCTGTTGACGAAAGCTGGCCTGGTGACTAGACCACCCCTTGTTCACAGAAGCTTTGCACATTATAAGGGCATTTCCCGGTAGGCGAGATACTACACTGGTCATACGGGGACATTGTGTGCCATAACTTCCAAAAATCACAGACAAAACAAAACAAAACAAAAAACCCAGATAAGATGTTATGTGTTCTTCCTTGCTGTGTACAAATCATTCCTGGAGGAAGCCTAGGCTCAGTGGCCCCTTTGTAAACATCACAGGTTACAAGGTTGATAAAAACACTCACACTGTTGGAGAAATACAAACTTCGCCTGCCACGTCTACAATTTATACACAAACAAGCAGCTTCGGTTAAAAAACTGTCTAAACAATAAGCTGCTTCTAAAAAAAGTATCTTCCACGGGATGAATAAATCGAAGGCTGTAAGTGAAATGATACCTTTGGTTTTTGGGGGCCCGGTCGCATGTTTTAATCCCTAATCCTACATGCATACAAATGTAGGCCTACTAAAACTAACCTGTGAAAATTGTATTTCAAAAGATGGTAGCGTTTCCGAGATATCGCAGTAAATCCAGAGCAGTTATTTCCCTGCAGGAAGAATAATCCGTAATTGAAATACACATTCTGATAAAAGTTTTTGACAGTAACGTTTCTCAGATTCAAATTTTGGGGGATACAAACTGATATCTTTTTACATAACCACATTACTTCAAAGTGAAATGATTCTCAAAATGCTTTACACTATCGAAAGCTGCTGTACTTCCAACCAAGTAAGTTTTTGATTGCCATTATAGTTTTAAGAGTGATAACCAAACAAGAGTAGCATTCAGATGAATGTGTGTGTTGTTTCGTCATTTTAGCATTTGAGAAATACTCTGCTGGGCGTAGCTTCATGGCGCTGCTTACCCTGGTATTCTGCGGTTGCAGCCCAGAGAACTACGCGCATCACAGGGTGCCATCAACTTGTGGCCATTATTGCTACTTTTTGCACTTTTCTAACAATTGGCACATATGGGTACATTTCCAAGGAGTGCAAATTGACTTGGAAAAGAGGGAAATGAAACTTCCTTTTCGAATGAAAGCTCACACCTGTTATCTCCATGTAAATCCTTTTCCAAACAGTAAACATAGTTGGATCATGCACAAACCAGTATAGGGCTGCTGACTGCCCCCTGAGGCAGATTAACTGCTCATCCATTAAATGTAATGACCCAAGTAATTCAATGAAAACACACCCAACGGGTGAAAAGGATGAATAGTTTGAGTTGTTGTGGCCCAAACTCGGAAATTCTTTAATGGAGCTTTCCCGTAATACTTCTATCTTTTCCCCATCAGGTGCGTTTTTAATCCCATACCTCATAGCGCTGGCTGTAGCTGGGTTACCAACATTCTTTCTGGATTTAGCCTTTGGCCAGTACAGTAGTCTGGGGTCCATTTCAGTATGGCGATCTGTTCCATTTATGCGAGGTAAGACATTTTATATATTTATATTTTTTGAATGAAAATTGTAACATTTTTTGGGGTTGAACAAAGAAAAATTGACTAGAGCGGGACTTGAACCCCCGACCTCAAGATTAATGTGCAAGCGCTCTACCAACTGAGCTATCTATCCCAAATTTTGGTGGTCTCCCTATTTTGTCATAATCTTTGTTCGGGGAAGCCATTCAAAAGCCGTTCAACTGCTAACTGCCGTATATTCAGGGATCACGTCCAAATTTACGATACAGGGTAGTGCATTAGGTATACATTCTCTTCCACCAGTCAGGATGATACCCATGCCTACATCCTTACGGACTGTGAAGGGGTAACCCTGTTTCAACCCCAGGAGTAGGTGGCAATGTGCCCCCTGGTGAAAGTTGACTTGGGTCATAGCCCAAATCAGTTCAGTGTAGCCCTCACCTTGAAGTGGCCGTCCGTGGCCTTTTGATGTTAGGCGATCTCTCATAAAAAAAATAAAAAAAATAAAATAAATAAATAAATAAATAAATAAATAAATAAATAAATAAACCACAACCTTGGAAGCTGCATCAGAGAGTTCACAGAAAGCTTTAAAAATGTCCAATGTGGCTCGTCCACTTTTGATGCACCAACGTTTCCCTCTTACTTGATTCTTTACCAGGTCTTGGCTATGGCCAGATTTTCATTTCCTGTCTCGTCGCGATCTACTACAACATCATCATCATGTACACCGTCTATTACTTCTTCGCCTCCTTCACCACCGTCTTGCCGTGGGTCGGCTGCGGTCAAGAGTGGAACACCGAGTTCTGCAGCGAACTTTTTACGGACTGCCTGGGAGCAGGTGGAGTTGTGACCCAGGACAACACCTGTGAACTCCTGGGGAATCTCTCAGAGTCTGAGTTGTACAGTTTGAACATCACCAGTGATGGGAACGGGACATTTGATTTAGGAAACTATACCGACCCATTTAAGGCAGAGAGGCGTATCCCAAGTGAGGAGTACTGGAAGTAAGTATCGATTTGATATAAATAGAAGAAGAAATTATATGGCCGATAGATTTTGAAAATGTCGTCGAGTAAGTGCATTGTAGCTATCTCCTAAAATAGCACTTATGTTACTCGTGAGTTTAATTCGTCAGAATGTTGTACCTTGCTAAAAATAGCCTGGATGTACATGCAAAACAAGTATGCGCCGAGATACAACATTTTTGCACGAGCATTTTCATGCGAGATAACGATTTTTTTTCAAAATTTATGCAACGATATGTGTGTTGTACCCATTAAGTGCTATTGTTTTTACTTTCCATTTCCATTTATGAAATTGAACTAATGCTGGTGTCCTGCTGATGACCCATAAGTCCGAAGGCCCATTATTCTGACACCTGTGATCCCAACAACCTATTAGTCTGAGAGCTTTCCATTGCATTGTTTTTGACTACTTGTGTTCCACGATTAGAACAATGAGCTGTCAGACGTCAAATGGGCCGTCGGATTGTTGAACCAAGTTAACTATTATAACCTTAATTCCGGTGGCTCTTTGAGCAGATAGACCAATAAGCTGTCGGAATATCTATGCGGCCACCTTATAATGCCCACAGTTTTCGCTCATCAGATAAAATTGCTATTGTTGTTTCTCAATTCTATGAAGTAATAAACCCCCGAACAAAGAATCTGACAAAAAAGGGACACTGCCAACTTTAGGGCTAGATAAATCAGTTGATAGAGGGCCGACCCGTTCGATCCGGAGGTTGCAGGTTCAAATCCCGCTCTAGTCAATTTTCCTTTGTTTCACCCCAAATCACCTATGAAGTTGACAATGGAGGTGCAAGTCTCGCGCGCATTCAAACATTTGGGGACCAGCACTTGTACATTGCTTTAACGCATGGAGGATACAAACTCATGCAATTTTACGGGTCCAAATACAGGCAAGACTCACACACAGTCTATTGATTATTTGCGCTTGATTTGAATGATGTTTGTGGGTTATATTTCTAGGAGAGCAGTACTTCAGGAGTCTGCCTCTATGAATGAGACTGGAGGTGTTATCTGGCAGCTGTTGCTCTGTCTAATCTTTGTATGGGTACTTGTCTTTGTGTGCCTCATCAAAGGCATCAAGTCCACTGGAAAGGTTCGTTGTTACACACAAATTGTACAAAATGTACAGCTGCTTTTCTCTGGTTATTTGTATTTATTTGTATTTGTATTTGTATTTATTGTCCAAACCAACAGCGGATGAACCGCCATTTACAAGAAAGGGAAAACAAAAAATAAAGGATTCTTTAAATTTACTATTAAAAAAAACTAAATACATGTACGTTAAGAATTAAAATTGGAAAAGATAAATCAATAAACAACTAAATAAATAAATTCATACAAAGGCCTACATACATAAAAAAAATAAATAAATAAATATATAAATAAATACTAAACTTCTTCACTTGTGCTGTTTGAGTGTTTACTTTTGTTATAGGTTGCCCCTGGCAGTTTTCATTCGTGAGAAAATAGAATTCGTTGTTGCAACCTGCAATACCAACCAAAAGTACAAACGCAATAAATAGTTAATGACATTTCGAACCTAGCAGAGTCTTTCTCAAAGGTTAAATGACAACAAAACACACATAAACTGGTAAACTGGTGTAAAAGAAGCATTCAAGTGGAAAGAGATGAAAAGAGAGAGGCAGAAAGCACACAGAAAAAGCCAGAGATGAACAATGAAGCGGTTGATAAAGGGAAGGGGGTGGCGGGGGGGGGGGGGGGGGGGAGTGAGGAGTTGGAGCATTATATCCAAGTAATTATTTAAGGCTCACTTTTTAGCCATGCAAAATCGGCATTCAATTTAGCAGAGTAGACGCAACTGGAGATTCCTGCAAAAAAGAAAATGACAGCGAATTTGAACGCTGTTCGAAGGGATTGTTAAATTGAAATGGTTATCTTTTTAAATCAGATGACGTGAATGAAGAATCTCTAACACATTATGTGAATAAAAAAAAAAATAATGTTTTTAAATGGTTTTACTTTCTTTGGATAATCTTTTTGCAGATTGTATACTTCACAGCCTTGTTCCCATATGTCTGCTTGCTCATTCTACTGGTTCGAGGTGTAACTCTACCAGGGTCTGAGAAAGGAATCAACTTCTACATAAACCCAAAATGGCAGACACTCTCCAGGCCCAAGGTAAAGGCAGACAGTCTAAATTTCTGCTATATTTTACCTGTGGATGATCCTGACTGTTCAATTAATTAACCCTTCCTGGTCGGTAGCCATACTGTAGATGAACCCCACAAAATCACTACTTAGTTAAAAACTAATTAATTTTGTATTCAAACATTTTCTGCCTTTTTTCTTCAGTCTATCCTCATATCAATGTGAAACAAACAGGACAATTTTCAGTTGTCCACAAGAAACTTTTGAAGAAACTGTTCTGCCTGTTCAACTGTGTGAATTATTCACCCCAATGCCCATGTTTAGAAATCCCTAGTGGTCATACGCCTTAAAAAAAACCCAACCCAAAACCCCCCCCCCCCCCCACCCCCCAAAAAAAAACTGTACCAAAAAAAACCCAGCTGCCTCACAAGATGAAATATTAATTTTTTTTAAATACAATTAAAAAAATTGTATTTAATGATTGATATTTGCAGACCCTCAGAAGACAAATTAACTTCAAAAAGATGTACAAATATGTTTTGGATTAGTGCAAACAACATACTTTTGACTACCGGCAACAGCTACCCGACAGACGAGTGGTGCAATTTTAAATCATAATTCTCAGAGGGTCTTTAAGGCACTCAGACAACTATATCGCATGGCATAACAAAGCTGTGAAAGTTTAAGCTCAATCGGTCATAGGAATAACAAGAATACAGTGGGGAAAACCCCGTGAAATCTTTTCACTGGTTTGAAACATCAGGTTTTGGACTCGCATTGGCCTAGTTTACTGATTTCTCCAAAAGTGTACAATCATAAAACTATGTTGAATTCAGACTTTAAAGAGTTCAGTCAGTGACAACTCTACCGTTAGACTTAACAGTGTGAAAAAGGTTGTCATGGCAGAGGGGTTTAGAGCATGGTGGTTAATTTATTGGGGGTTAGGTTTCGAATTCCGATCATGACAACTGCATAGTGCAAGATGCTTTACTATAATTGCTTCTCTTCACTCAGGGGTACAACTGGGTACCTGCGAGGGTAGAGGTTGATAATGTGTTTGAAAAAGCCTTTGGAGCGCCATGGCAGCCTGGGGCTGTATACTCCCCAGGGAGCTGAGAAAGATTACAGGAATGCTATTGGCCCAATGACCAGGGTACTAATGTAAAGCGATTTATACATTATTGTAAAATGCGCTTTATAAGAACTAGTTATTGTTATATGATTAATAAAAAGTAAAATTGACATTGTCAAAGTAAAATCTAACGTACTATCCCTAACCCCCATTAGGGTCTCTCTACATACCCTGCCAAATACAACAGAATTCAACACAGTTGAAATGAGAACCATGCCAAATGCAACAAAATGCAACAAGGGATATTGTTGCAATGTGCAGGCATGCTGTTTGTGAAAGGACTGAGCAAGGGTGTTTGCCCTGCTAAATGCAACAGTATGCACATGTGTAGTGGTGACTTGTAACTGTTAACTGTTATTATACAGTCTTTTGAATATGATTTGAACTATGATTCTTACCTAATATTACATCATACTTCTCAATACTTTTCCCATAAAAAATATTTTGAAATACCTATTATAAGTTGTTCAGATACAATAGAAGCACCCAAACCTATATGAAGTCACTTCACTGCTAAATGCAACAAATTCAGTCAAAGAATGACATCTGCGTTGACTGCCAAATGCAACAGATTGCAACAACTATTACCATTTGGTGCATATTGTTGCATTTAGCATGGTTAGGGATATTGTTGTAACTCTTTTTTTAAATCAGATGAATTTACCTTTACTTAACTCTTTAAAGTATTTTAGAGTGTAGCATTTCAAGCACAAATAGTTCAACTGAGCTATATCTAGCCCATTGTTGGTAGCCTCCCTAATTTGACAATATCTTGGTAAGCAGCAGTCAGAAGTACTATACTATTATAATCCTACAAAGCCTGTCCTTTAAGATTCTGACCTCACTCTTTGTCTGTCTAGGTGTGGTTGGATGGAGTTAGCCAGATTTTCTTTTCGCTGGGAGCCGGAACCAGTGGACCGTTAACTCTGGGGTCCTACAACAAGTTTCATAACAACTGCTTTGTGTGAGTATTAAAGAGATTCTTTGAGCAAAATCATCGGCAACTAATCTGTGGGTGCCAATTCAGAGCTTGTAAATTTGCTTAACCCTGTGTTGAAAATGTGCAATGCCATGCAGTTTAATCAGTAAACTAACTATACATGTATTTAGTATTGAACATTGAAATGAAAATTCTAGAAACACTGACTGCAGCCAAGGGTTCAAAGCTGACTTTATTTTGGTCACAGCTTCACATGGTGAGCTGCAACCAATACAAATGCAGTATAAATTTGGCTGTTTTAATCGGCCCTGTTCACTGTCTCGGGTTGGTTATTCATGCAATAAATGCCATACTAACCATAGTAAAAAATCTAAATGGTCATTTTTTTGCACTTGAACTTGAAGGACGTTGTGCTGACAACCTCTCCCATTACATTAGTCAGGGGTGTTAGAGAGATTTTGGTTCAGTTTTTTCCAAAAGCACAAAATTTGGCCCAGATGCTCCTTCTAGCATACCCTTTTGATTTTTGCCGGGCGCCAAGGCGGGTGGCCATTTTGTCCCAATCAAATATGGCAGCCATCTGGGTCAGAGGTCAATTGCAGTCAAGAAATTAATATACGTTCATTTCTCTTGGCTGCATTTATGAAATTTTGTTTCTAGTACCCGGTACTTGTATTTTTAGGCTATGAGTCTTTTACTTATAGATTTTACTGACTTGTTTCTTGTGACTTTAATTTTGGCTTACTTTTTTACTTACTTTTTTGCTTCTTTTTGTCTCTGTGAAGCGCCTTGAGGCCCTCGCATAAGGCCCTCTATAAATCTTATATTATTATTATTATTATGATTGAGAACATACATTTTTATAAATTTTTTAAACTGCTGATTTGGTGTTTTCTCTGGCAAGCGCAAGAAAATGTTCTAAATTTTCAAAATTTTCAAAATCAAAATAGGTATTTTTCATGGGTGTGAAGAAAAATGAATTGAATTATAAAAAAAGGATATCTTTCACTGCAATCCCAACCCTGAACAATGATCGTGTCTGAATAAAAAGTAAATGAAAAAAAAAAAAATAATTCTATTTTAGCAGTCTATGAATTTATTTCATTTTGTTGTTTTGTTCTTTTCTTGAATTATTCCAGTGATGGGGTCACCGTCGCCCTACTCAACTCTGCCTCCAGCATCTTTGCGGGCTTTGTCATTTTCTCCGTGCTGGGTTTCGTGGCTGACAAACAAGGCAAAGATGTCGGCGATGTCGTGTCTCAAGGTAATCCACAGACTGAAGCGGTTGTTTTCTCTTGGTCATTATTAAAAAAAGGGGTTCCAATGGTCCAGTTCAGTTTTGTGATGCACCCATTTTTCGATCGATAAAAGCGGAAAAAGGGTACAAATGTCTCACCTCTAAAAAATGTTTTCTATTTTTTATTTCCTCTTCTTTAATCCCCCGTCCACCCCCCCCCCCCCCCCCCGTTTAGCTCTCGCCTTGGGTGGTCTGTTAAAGAGCCATGTGATTGGCAGCTTCCCATAACAAGTATAAAAACAAACCCAGATATGGCTCATTTTGTTGATTTGTAAACAAAAAATTTCAGCAAAAATGTTGTCTGTAAATTTTTTAGCATTGTTTTACAATTATAGATTCTATGTTAACATGGGAAACATTGGAAAATCTTAATGTGGGAACCTTTTCTTTGGCACTTTTTGGTCGAGTGGAAGTGGGTCAAATCGTGCAGGTCTTTGCGGCTGCTAATGCCATTTTGGCACAAGCCGCCCACTGCTGCTGCGGTCTCTGGTAAAGGGGTTATGAGTGCAAAACATTTTTGCTTACCAGGGAAAAGATGTGTGTTGCCTCTGATTTACTTCCTGCTTGGGTCCTCTCTGTTTTTTTGTTTTTTTTACTGTCTAGGGTTTGGCCTAGCCTTTGTGGTGTACCCTGAAGCTGTGGGTAAAATGCCAGCAGCTCCAATCTGGTCTGCCATCTTCTTCTTTATGCTGATTACTGTTGGCCTGGACAGTCAGGTAAAATCGCACTCTACAATAAAAACAACAACAATAACAACAATATCAACAATAGAGACCAATTTGTAACTCACTCTGTGGCAGTGAAGTTATTAACAAGAAGTCCCCTCGATCCACTAAGCAAAAGCAGTAGTCCCGGCGGATTTCCTACTTTCCCAGATAGTATCGGATAGGCACGACAGTTTTTTAAAGAATTAAGTAGTCTCCTGAAATCTACCTCGCGGCAGTAAATTAAATAGCAAGAAAAGTTCTTAAGAACAATCTACACCGGAAAGTAGAGATATAATATGGTGTTGCCGCAAAAATAACATATACCATAACATATACCATAACAACAATGTAACATTTATAAAGTGTTCTTGCCCACAAATTTAATATAACGGAATAATGAATAAAACCCGAAAATTAGACTTTTTGCCGGGCACACTTTTCTTTTATATCCCTGCTACCGGGCACAGTGCCAGGGTTGTTCAAGAGGATGTGCAATACGAAATCAATACCCTGTTTGCTTGCAGTTTGTGATCATAGAGAGAGCTTCAACAAGTCTAATGGATGAGTTCCCATTGCTGGGGAGACATCGTTTGGCAACAACAGGAGCTATGTGCTTTGTTTTCTGCATGATTGGGATACTTTGCACGACTAATGTAAGTGTCTGGTTACAAATCTCAGGTGATTTATAGGGATCTGAGTTGATCTGAATTTATTCGGATAAACCACAGCCAGAAAATGGAAAAATACATACACAGTAACAGAAGGGTAAACAATGGAATTAAACAGCAGAAGCAGTCCTGTAACTAGGAGGGAGGGCACTTCTGGCCAAGTTTCCGTTTGTCTTTTTTTCTTAAACAAGCCCCTTTTCAGCTCCTTTTTATGTAATTTACTATTTTAATCTGGCTTAAGTGCAAAAACAAATCCATTGTCTGGGTTTAAATGGAAACAAGTTTTTAAAAGATCAAAATGATCACATTAAAGCATATCAAGTTTGACATTTAGCTCTGGAAATTTCCAATCCCAGAACTCAAGATTTCAAATGAGGGGGGAGGGGCACGGACATCAATGGGGGATGGATGTGAATCCCACCCAAGAGGGCCTGTGTTTTTTGGGGGGGGTGTTTTTTTTCTCAGGACTCTGGCGGGATGGGGTTGGGGGACGAGACTCTGCAAACATTGGTGTAGAGAAAAACATAGCACCTTATGGAAGCTTTTTACAATGTCAGCACATGCTTTCAAACATATTCAGCAGGTAAAAAGAGGGTCTGTTTTGCACTTTATTAAAACAAATTTTTTGTTTAACTAAGTGTGTTATTTACATGTCTGGGTATTGTCTGGGTTGATTTTAGCTTATTTGTTTGTCTAGTAAATTAAGCTTTTATCATTTGGATACTAGCATTGACAAGTTAAGTGACATACCATTTTTTAACACCAAGGATGCTGGCAGAGTTCTATTCCTGACCCCTCCTGACCAAATCACTGACCCCAGTTGATCGACACCCCCCTCTAGGATGTGTGGCATGGTCCAGCTTAGAATATCATGAGCTGACTGGTGGTGTACGATGTGGTTAAGACAATGGATACGAATATCAGCAAGTAAAAGTGGCAAACATCAGGGTAACTGCAAGATCAAATTACAATGTCGGACAAATTTGTTTAAAGCATGACGACAACATTGGTAATTGTCAAAGACAAGTATAAAAAAAAACCTGTGAAAGTTTAAGCTCAATCGGTCATTGGAGTTGTGAGAAAATAGTGAAAAAAACCCCCCCCCCAAAAACCCGAAAACCCCCCACAAACAAAACCCCCGAGCTATGTTTTCACTGTTTTGAAAAGTTTGGGTTTGGAATCACAAGATCAAAGCTACTTGTTGTCAAAGGCTACAGCATTTCAGGGGAAGTTTTCCACCATGACAATTTTTTTTATACCATGTAGGTTATGTATAAATCTGTGACCATTTCTATTTTCAATCTTACCCATGGAGCAGGCCGGTGCCTACTGGTTGGCGTTCTTCAATGGTTACGGCCCATCTTATTCCTACATGCTGTTCTCGCTTTGTGAGGTCCTTGCCCTGTGCTATCTGTACGGCATCAAACGCCTCATCAACGACATCCGGGCCATGGTGGGTGATTACTGGGTGGACTCCAAGGTGTTTGTGTGGTTCAAAATCACCTGGTGTGTTTTATGCCCGCTTACACTGTCGGTGAGTTGAAGTACTCTTTTTCTAGCTACACATAAATAAAAAACAACAACATGGTGTTACTTTAAAACTTACTGTTGATGGTGTTACAACTAAACTAAGGTTAAACACTGTGGTGTTACTGCTAGACTAAGGTTGAAGACCATGGTGTTACAACTAAACTAAGATTAAACACCATGGTGTTGCCACTAAGCTAAGGTTTAACACCAAGGTTTTATAATTAAAGGTTAAACACCATGGTGTTACCGTTATACTAAGGTTGAACACCATGGTGTTACCGCTAAGCTAAGGTTAAACACTATGGTGTTACTACAAATCCAAGCATCACAGCTATTTGTTGCTGTGCAAATGCTTTTTCACAGGGCTATATCCATAAAAAGGTCTTGTTGGAAATATCATAATATAATCAAATTGATGTAATGAACCGAGGTTAAATATAGGCTGGCCTTTTTCACTTATTTGAAATCTTTATCCATGGCTACTTTAGTTAACAGGGAACATGGCAAAGGATGGCTTTATGCATATTGTCCACCTGTATAAATCTCTATTTAGTTTGGTTTTTCCCTCACACCGATGTGTATTAAGCACTCTATGCTCAGTGCTTTCCCGAGCTCTGTGAAGAAAAAAAAATTCCACAGGCAATCACTCGTGTGGGATTCGAACCCACAACCTTTGCATTGCTAGAGCAGATGTCTAAATGTATAAATCAGAAGTGTAAAATCTCCTTGTGTTTTAAAAAACACTAGTTTGCTTTTGTGTGTTTAAATTCTATCTTCAGCTGACACTCGTAGTTGGATGGATCATCCGGAATGACCCAGAGTACAACGGACCCTTCCCGCCATGGGCGATGGTGATTGGTTGGTCCTTCACATTCTTTGCTTTCATTGGTATCCCAGTGGTCTGGGTACACGACCTAGTGAAGAACAAGGGAACATTACGTCAGGTTCGTTTTTTAAATTTTATTTTAAAATGAAATCTCGCACCCCCTAAAAGTGTTCCTTTTACTGCGCTTCCCAGGTTGTATCGTAAACTTGGGTGTGATCCCTGTTTATACGGCAGCTTAATGTTGAATGGCTTCTGACTGGCACCCCTGAACAAAGATATTGATGGTGAAGTCTGCCATCATAGGGCTAGATAGCTTAGTAGGTAGAGCACCAGCACGTTCATCTCGGGGTTGCAGGTTTAAATCCCATTCTAGTCAAATTTTCTTTGTTTGCCCTCCCAAAAAACCTGACAAAATCTCACCCCTCCCTTCAAACTAAAGTCTAAAATTACAGTGTTGCTCGAGGAAAGAATTTTCTAAAGGAAACACAGACTCCGACCAAACTTCCTCTTTTGTGACCATCTTTTAACTAATATTTGCGAAGGGGACTGAATAAATGTAGCAGGTTTTTCGTTCTTTTTTGGGCTTGCTGCTTTTTATTTTAGTTTTAGACCTTTTGTACTCTGTAATTATGAACTTTTTTTCATGTGACTCCAGGGTCCCCATGGAGAACAGTTCTTTGATAACTGATAGGGCTACCCCGGTTAAACAAGACAAAATTTATAAATAAATAAGCAATTTTTTTTTTACATAACAAACGCTCTTTTTTTTTACAGCGCTTAAGCATAATGATCACACCACGGGACAACTGGGGACCAGCTAAACCAGAGGACCGCCAGCATGCCTGGGACGTCCACACCCAACACGGTACCACAATGGGAGGCATGTTGCATTTGCCGGACAGTGCTGACAGTGGAGACATCAGGTTCTCCCACTTGGCAACTGATATAATGTAATACTCTGTCTATAATCAAACCTACAAAGATGCTTTGATTGAGAGTGAGTTGTACTACGTTTGATCAGATTTTGTAGTTTAGGAATCAGCACCGTGGTGGGTTTTTGTTTTGCCTATTGGTGTTCGTATATTCTTTTAATGGCAGTATTTAAACTTCAAGTTCTATTGTAAATGCTGCAGGTGCTGGTGTTTATGCCCAAGGCATAGGTGTTTGTGCTCTTGTTGCAAGTGTTTACGCTGTAGATGTTTAGTGTTCATGATCTAAAAAGTGTTAGTGTTAATGACCTAGGTGTCAGTGTTTTATACTTTCTGTCCCTCTGTTTAGGTCTAGGTGCTTATAGCTCTAGGCAGTGGTGTTTATGGTTTAGGTGCAAGTGTTTATGCTTTGGCTACCAGTGTTAAAACATCAGGTGCTAGTGTTAATAATATTAGGTGCTTGTATTTCTGCTCTATGTGCTTATACTTTCACAGGCCACTAGTGTTTGATTAGATGCATTTAATTTAACCTTGTATAACCGAGTATGTACATCATGTGTTTTTAATTATGACAAATATGCAATTTGTCAACTTCACTATAATAACATCTCTAAAAAAATGATTTGTTCACTTAAAACTATATTTTTACTTTTCTACTTTTTTACTTTTTGTAATGTTATTAAAAAAAAGGTCAAACACTCGGCCATGAAAAAGAAAACTGCAATAAGAAGAATAGATAATAATTTTTTCCGCTTATAAAAGTGTTAGTTTTATCTAAAGTCAGTTTCAGGGATCAATTTAAACCAACACAAAAACAAACTTGATTTCAGTCAAGTATTACGCTGCTGTACATACTATAAATATGAAATAATAACGCCTGAAATGAATTCCAGTATTAAAAATGGTCTTTATTTGACATAATATCTAGATTGTATTAAATATAGCATGGATGAGGAGTATCTATGATTTTTTGGTTCTGATTTGGGATGGCCCCCACCCACCCTTACACCACTGCAAAAATTACACAGTCGAATACTCTCCAATGGTCGAGTATGGATGAACTACAGTGTAACACTAGCAAGGGGAAAATACAAAATAAGAGTGCACTATCCCCATTGACGTCATGCCACCACCACCTTAGAGGTACCACAATGATGAAACCAATGTGCAACCTTTTCTTGACCCCGACATGAGGGCGCCCCACAGTGATGTCCAGAACAGAGCCCTATATATTGAGAGAGTTGGGACAACTTGTGACTAGAAGCCGTTTTGTGTAATAAAAAGAAAAAAAAACCAAAACATAGGCGAATACAGGGTGACAGAGTAGTCTGCCCATTGGGTTGTGCTGCATTTGGGCCAAAAATGGTGTCCAGCAACCACGTGACCGAAGAAAACTTGTCCCTCTTTGTCCCAAATCTCTCAATATATGGCTCTGGTCCAGAGCAGTATAGACCTTTCCATTGTTGATAAACAAACCGCCCTGGTTGGCATGGACGGCCGAATGTTACCAAAACATTGAATCGTGCTAACAGATAATATGACCCAACTCAACACTTCTGCAAACCTTCATATAAAATCCCACAATTGGTTGCTTCCGTCAAATTCAACACACTATTTTTGAATATTTGTGTAACAGTGTTACAAACTGTGGCTATCTGTTTTTGCTTTGCATTTATGGCTTCCCATAGTTTTCCAACCTTGATCGGCAAAAACTTGGGCTGTCACGATGCAATAGAAAGGTCTACATTGAGAGAGTTGTGAAAACTTGCGATTAGAAGCCATTTTGTGTCCAAAAAACGCATGGGCGAATACGGGTTGCCAAACTAGTATGCATCGAGTTTTGCAGCATTTGGACCGAAAATGGCGGTCCCTCTATGTCGCAACTGACGTCCTGTGCAAATGGTCTATTGTGTAGATCACTTCACAGAAGTAACTTGCCCAATGTGCTTTTAGTTCTATTTGAATGGAATTTTAAGGTAGAAATTACCTCCCAATTTATTGTTGATTAAAATTTGTGACCGATGGTGTACCAAAAGGAGGTAACAACTTTTTCTCCAAAATCATTGTGAAGTGAGTGCATTAAGTGATGGTTTTACCTTTTTCAATAAGTAGAAATAACTTGTTTGATCTCACATGACATATCACATGACAAGTCACATGATACACGACATGAACCGAAGAGTTTAAGTAGATCTATATTAGGCGACAACTCTTACAATTAAATCAGATGAAAATAAACAATTTTTGCATGAATTAATAAACTTGAATAAATTATGGAAACAAATAATGGTTTGCCATGTCTGTTTGAATAAAAATTTGCATAAATTTACATAAAGGCTTTACTAAAAATAAAAATAATTTTGCATAATTTCAGGGTAAAATTGTTAAAAACTAAAGTACAATCATTCAGAACAGCCATTGTGTACATGTAATTAAACAACCGATTAATGTTTGCAGAATCTCACTGCTTCTAAAAATTCACTATTTTTCCAGGTTTTTTCCCCAACTTATTATCACACACATTCTTTTGAACTGTGGAAATTCATGTCAACATGACTTGGATATGATCTGTGTATTAATTATAACATATTTGAAATCAACCCTCCTACTGTCTGACCGTTTAATATCATTTGAATGATAGATAAACGAAGCCAGCCATCAATGGTATCATTTGGTGAATGAATCTAACATAGTACACGGTCGACCCTCCTACTGTCTCACCATTTAATATCATTTGAATGATAGATAAACTAAGCCAGCCGTCAATGGTATCACTTGGTGAATGAATCTAAGATAGTACACGGTCGACCCTCCTACTGTCTGACCGTTCAATATCATCCACTATGGTTTTGACTGACAGATAAACTGTACCAGCCTACAATGTGATGTCATGTGGTGAGTGCATCCATAGTTTTGTGCACATTTGTGCCACTGACACCAACCGTGCAGTGAATGGTTTCGAATGCTTGAAACCAAGAAAATGGCACCAAGAGTAGGAGGGTTAACAAGAAACAAGAAAGAACATAATTTGTAAATGCCTTTAAAAAGCCTCGCCATGAATACATAACATTAAGTATTTTATTTGCCCAGGGAAAAATAATCGCAAATAAAGTAATTTAAGTAGTTACTATGCAGCCATTGACGCCGTAAGTTAAAATGATAAGGGTTGCTGGAGGAGAGCTGGTATGTACAAACATAAATACAACTCGGCGTCAGGTTTATGTTTCAGTTTGGTTAACACACTATTTATCAACTGGTAGTAGTTTTAGGATTTTTTTTTTAAAGTTTTGCAGATTTATCTGCATCCAGAAAAAAAGCAAATCTTAATATTTTGATTTTTAAGAATCTTTATGTGAAGAAAAGATACCAGTGCAAAATTGAGGAACTTGTTATGCTGATAAATTAAATGAAAATAACATCTACCTCTTTTAATTTCTCCCCAGAAAAAAAAGACAGTTTCCATATTCAATTTAAACCTCCAATGAAAATAAGGCTCTGAAAATAAAGTTATATATACTTATTATATATAATTATCTTTCATTTTTGTGCTTTTATATTTACATAATAAATCACACAATATGGACAATTTGCCAGATGAAAAAAACCCTAAAAGTTTGTTCCAGGCCAGGTACAACTACAGAGAAATTTGTTGTTTATTTTGCTGGGTGTTGTATAAAGACCAGGGTGTTATTTTTCTCTAACGACAGGCATGACTTTTCAGCTGATCTGTGCCCAATTTCATGGCTCTGCTTTATCACAGAGATCTGCAGTAACTGCATGCACTTTACAGGGCAATAAGTGAAGAGTACTGCAGTATGCAGGGCCATGAAATAAGCCATTTGCGAGTTAGATTTGAATAATATCTGGGCCCAATTTCTAAGAGCTGCTTAACAGTCAATTTTGTGCTTACTGTGTGAGTTTTCATTTCATAGCGCTGCTAACCCTAAACACAAGAAAAGGCATGCTAACCTTCCGGTGCTTACTGAATACAACTTAAGGACGTAACAATACAAATTCATTGATCGCGCAAGCTGGCCGTCCAATTTGTATTGCTAACCTGTGAAATATGCTTACGCTTAAGTACAATTTTTCTGCTATAGTTGGGAAGAAAATGTGCTTACCGTTAAGCAGCGCTATGAAATTAGCCTCCGGTACAATGGCTTGCTTTGTCCCAAATTACCGCTTAAATTTGAATTCTTCATACTAGAGACAGTTGCCATGTCACATGATTCGGGGCAAGCTTTTGTGTAGTTACATAAGAGACAGTACACACCCATACATAACTCTAAATGAATGTGTATGGCACAATGGTACCAGGGTTTGCTCATCTGGAGGTTGCTATACAAAAGCTTGCCCCCGAACCATTTGACAAAGCAACTGTCTCTATAGTCTGAGGAATTCAAATTTAAGTGTTAACTTGTGACTAAGCAAGTCATTGTACCTGACGCTTTTCAAATTAAACTCGCAAATGGGCCCAGCTCATTTCCTTGTTTACTGTTTATGGTACGGTGTACGTTGTGCCATTGAAATTGAAAAAAACAAAACAAACACAGCACAAAGTCTTGCTGTGCCTGGAACTTGTTATTGACAAACTGCAGATGCATGCCTGCAGTAACACTAACCTGAGCAGTGAGTGTGGTTTTTGACTGCATAGAGGTCACACCAGGAGGAGAGGGAGGGGGATAGGGGAGGGGGGAAGGGGTTGCAGAAGTGCAAGTGCACACTCTACCCTGTAATGTCACTGTATTAAGTTGCCTCCATTACATGTTTTCATGGTATGTTTTCACGTTTGAAGCCAATTTGTTTTTTCTTCCTTATACCTCAATGAAATCAAACCGAGAGTTGAAGGAAGAAACAGTCCGATCCATTTTGACGAACCCTAGAAGCGCTACCGTTACCAGTAAGTATGTACAGGATACCGGACAATGAAGGTACATTTTGTGCTGATTGCGTGAGAGACCCCAACTTAAGGTTTATTTCTAACTTGTTGATGATGATTCAAATCCACAAAAATGTGAGATTCCCAGATGCCATTAATATCACACACACACTAAAGTACTGCTGATCCGTCACACACTGGGCCCGATCGGCTCGATCTTCTCCGCCATGACGGACAGAATCTGGTCGAATTTCTCGTACCTCTCGGCCGCCCCCACCGTGGCCCCCTTGCTGCCCCACAACAGCCTCATGTGGAACTCGGGCCGGCAGGAGTCCAAGATCTCATCCTGGGCCAAGAACTTCATCAGCTTAGAGTTGGCGTTGATACGGTAGAGGTTAGTCTGCTGGCAGAACATGTGGGCGTTCTGCAAATGGTTCAGGAGTGAGTCCAACCCAAACCCCGTGGTGGATTCTTCCCACGACTCCCCCCTCGGTAAGACCTCCAGAGTCTCCTTAGTGGCTGGCTGACTCCAGTCCGTACTGTCCAGCATAGTCCAATCTCTCTCCAGCAATTGCATGACAGGCACTATATGTGGGATACTCGTTTTGGTCAGGGGGATCGCGTTCTCCCCTGCGTTCAGTGACTTGAGCAGCGAGCGTAGTTTTGTCTCGTAGTTGAGGGCACTGCTGGTGTGGTTTTTCCTCAGGAGCTCCCACGATAACTTCAACTGTCGCAGCTGCAAGTTTGAAAGGATACAAAATTTGTGAACATATAAGTAGAATAATGTGTCACAAGGTCTTTTCCAAACCACGGCTTTGACATGAGCTATGGCTTAGACTCCGTTTGAAAACGCAGGCTTTCGGTATGAAGTCTAAGCTGAAGCCCAAGCCCAAGCCCAAGCCGTGGTTTAGAAAACAGCCCTAGAAGATTGTGAAGACACATCATGGAATTGTGTTGTTGCATGTGAAATGCCTGTAGAGGTTATTGTTACAGGAATGGGTTCAATGCAAAAAGATGCAACGGGCATATAATAGCAATAGCGTCTTCTATAGCGCCGGTATCCACGAATGTGCTCATGGCACTTGCTCCAACAATAAAGTGCATCTGGATCGCTTGTTCTTTTTAAGCGTACAGGATTCAGCACATTACCTGTGAAATGCCTTTGAGGGCTTAGTGGTTTTGGAGGATTCAATGCAATAAGATACAACAGAGATAAAGAGTTAGTAAACATCACAGCGAGGGATTGGTATTGCTTTCAGCAGTGTGCCAGTTAAAATATGCCTGTTAGGACGGGGGTTGGGCCCAAACGCGGAAAGCACTTTTACAGAGATTTGAGGTTCCACACAGTGGAGAAATTGATGGTGTACATATAACAATCGTTACCTGTTTACAACCCAGGCCATCCATGATGGCTGTGAAGCTGAATAGATTCCCAATGGCTCCCTTCAATGCCTCGGCTACCTGGATCCATTGATTTAACATGCGTATCCTCTGATTGGGGTCGGTACACGTCAACACGCACACGGCACACCACGTCTTAAGACAGTTATACCTGGGAGGGGGATGAGCCAAAGTGATTTCAGTCAATTCCTGTGTGGATTTAAAAGTCTTTCAAATATGTCTTCACAGTGCAATCTTTAAAGATGCTTTCTTATTGTTGGGAGTGAGAGTCATTGCTGACGAAAAAAACAAAAAACAAAAACAAACTTGGATCCAGATCTTAGGAGGTCTGTTGAAATGATGGCATTTCCACCGTTTTGTAACCCCTAGTGTTATAGATTCCTGGAGTTGAGTTACAGAATCCTCACTGCTAGAGAAGTAGATCAGACAGCAGGACAAATTTTTTTTAGCAAGAGGCAGATAAAAGAAAAAACCTGAATTCAGACAAAAGATTGAACATTTTCATAACTGTTATTGCACTCTTCCTGAATGATTCAATGAATCAACTTGTTACCTTCTGGTTGGGTTGTGGCAAAAAGCCGACCATTAGAATAGGCTGACAGTTCTAGTGTGGGTCAAAGGTCCCTGGAAAATGCAATCAGATGGCCCACTCTAATCCCGACTTTCTAGTGTGGTTTACTTGGACCCTTCCTTACTCCTCATGCAATCCAACACCAACTCGGACTCCTAACTATTGGACTTTGATTATGGTGGTATGCCTGACCCTACCCGAGAAAATATCAAATTACTGGTACCGATATGAGTCCAACAGAATCAAACAAAACATGCCATGGATTGGGGCTGGTTACAGCATAGGTCCTTGCGGACACTGGTTTCGGTTAACCTCAACTGTCAGTTGGATCCTTCCTCATTCTCGTGAAATCCTACACCTAACTAGTGGACTTTGATTCTGATGGTATGCCTGACCCTACGTAAGGAAATATCAAATTACTGGTGCCGATACTGGTCCAACAGAATCAAACAAAAACAATCCATGGATTGGGACGGGTTACGATTAACCTCACTCGGATCCTTCCTCATTCTCATGAACTCCTACACCGTATGGTAATTCAAGACTCCTAACTATTGGTCTTTGATTATGGCGGTATGTATGCCTCATCATAAGCTGGATCAGTTTACTAGTGCAGCCCTCAGTCCAACAGAATCAAAGAAAACCTACCACTGGATTTTGATGGGAGTGGGGGTGGTGAGGTATTACGGGCATCCCCTACACACTGATACTTTTTTTGTCAGTTCTTGAACCCAAAAGTCCCACAGGGGTTGGGGGTGCGGATAGGGAGGGTGATTGGGGTTGAGGATGGGCAGCTCCAGTCAGACTCTTGACACCCTCGGCTGGCTCGGAAGCTGGCCGACAAGAGTCAAGAAGTGCCCACAGCGTTCTCCGTCAACAGTGGTCCGCTGGCCAAATGCTAGTTAAAAAAACTTGAGAACCAGTCCAAATTCTCTCTAAAGTGGTCCCGCTGACTAGTTCAGTTGTTGGAAAGCATCCCTATTCAATATGAAATATGGACCAGTGAAAACGCTGGCAAACCAGTGACATGACAACCTAACTGGTCCCCTCTGGCTAGCCACTGGAAAAGTTCGGGCAAACCCTGTACTGTACCCACCTTTCTAACAGATCTCTTCTGATCTGCGTCCCCTGCGGTAACGTGATGACCTCTAGACCAGCCTGCTTCTTTGTTGTGTCTGTTATCCGACTCATCTAAAACAGAAAGACGAAACAAAAACTACATAGAAGTCATGCTGTCACAGCATAAGGCAACATTTTGTAAAATCCGTTATTCACTAAATCATTTCACTTCATTCCAATGTATTCCTTTACAGCATGCATGTTCAGAAATTGCATCACTGAGGGTATTTTAAGTATATTTGTTCAAAAGTTTGCTACAGCAGAAATAATTGAGAATTTTTTTTTTAAGACTGGCGATCAGAACTAATAATTTGACTTAGATAGTTTCTCTGTAAAAAGGAAACATATCATTTAAAAAATCTAGGCTAACTGATGGTGGAACGGAATACTTGTTGCATTTGTCACCATGCCCGATAGATGCAAGCAAAAGTGGTAGTCACTAGTCAATCAATCACAATGATGTTAAAAATGATGACAAGTGGACCAGATTCTGTATAAAATAACCTAAAGTCATAATTTCTGACTTTACCTCAAAATCAAGCTTTGTAATATGCTTGGCAAGAACAACAGGATCCGTGTCGAGAATTCTTTGCTTCCCTTCGGCTAAAATAGTTCCTTCCAAGGGTTTGTTGTCATCCCCCATGAGTGTTGTTTTAAAACTTGACAACTGTATGCATGAAGATTCTTCCACCTGTGGCAAAGGGGTGATCAGTTTCTCAACTTTTTTCTCCACATCCTTGTCGTTCTCTGCTACTTTGGAGTAGTCCGTTTCCAGAACCGAGTTCCTTGTGTCTGAGTACCGCTTCCGAGGTTTCAATTCCGGTTCTACTTCGTTACCATTTTCCTCAACCATTGTGGGTTTAACCTCTGATTTATCATGGAGGACGGAGAACCGAACTGGAAGGGGGTCATACTGCTCTATTTCACTGTAGACGTGGTCGTTGATGAACATACTTGGTGAATCAAAACCACTATTTGATACGTTGGCTGGCTCTACGGGCGGGGCAGGGTTCCCGTTGGTTATATTTTGACTCTGGGTTTTATTCCTCATGGGGGGCAGAGGGGGTGCAACTTGGATTGATTTGGTTGATCCCTCAATGGGTGTTGTCGGGTGTGCATAGTCCCTATCCGGCGACTCCAATATGGGCTCGCTACCCGCTCGACCGAGAGGTCTGTGTTCATTCTTCGAGCCCACTTCTGGCATCCCAAAGCCATTGACCGGTCCGTTTATTGTTGGGGAACTTTCTGATCTTCCTAACGCCGTATTGTCCACAACAGAGGTACGAACCGAAGGCTGGCTTCCAGATCGCTGGCGAAAGTTGTCCTGTCCGAGGGTAAGTCTGGGCGTAACAACCCTCCTCGGTAAGACTCCATACGTGTACGCACTCGCTTGCGATCGGTTTATCGCGGCGTACTTGCTGTCGATGAAACTTAAAGGCATTGATCGATTGATTGGTTGTTTAATCACAGCCCCTGACGTTTGTGAGATTGGTCTAGCATTTCCAATATAGAATCTCACCAAGGACGGGATCGAGTCAAAACATTCCTTCTCGAATTGATACTGCACCGAAGCGTACGGCGAATTCGCCTGGAGAACCACCCTGTTGATGACAAAGTGCATGGGGGCGCTCCGCCACCTCACCGACAGGACGTAGTTCCCGGGCTGTGAAATGGAGTCCCGTATGAGAAAGTCGCCATCACTGACGAGGAGTTTCTCTACTTTGTCACGGCTGATGCCTCCGTGGAACCAAGCATGGCTGCGAATGTCCTCATTGGGGAGTTTAAGCTCTGATTCCAGTTCTTTGCGGAGTTCCTCGGGGGATGTATCATGCAGGTCCATCTTGAAGTAACTTGGCGACGATGGAAGCTGCAGGAAAGCAAACAAAGATATTTATTAAAGAATGCAAGTTACAAAATGACACTCTGGATATGAATTTCCAGTAACATTCATTATGAAACAATTGCAAGCAGTTGGTTTATTGACTGGATGAAGTCTAACTGCTGGTATTATTTTCATCATAATCAGAATCAGAATCACAATCTCTGATTACTCAACAGTCCACAGGAATCAGAATGTCACCTCCCTCCTTCCCCAATGTTTTTGTGACTTGATTTGTTTTATCAATCAAATCTTTTTTAACATCAACAACAAAACTGACAGTTTCTGACACCTGTGTTTACGCTTAAATCGGTTGGATTGGTCAGGATCCATAAATTTTGATATAATGCCTGCCTGTGGTCAAAGTCTATTAAACCTTGGAGTCCCATAGGATGACATTGTGTTCATATCAGAATGGCTAGAGTTATCATAGGATCAAGTACGGCGTGTCTCAAGTGCACCGGACTCAAGCTCTAGTGTTTCTGACAGTGTGGGTTCGAGTCCAGGTCTTGACACTTGTGTCCTTAAGAACGGCACTTAAAACCATTATTGCCTTGTTCTTTGGATGGGATGTAAAGCCATTGGTCCCGTGTGTTGTGTAATGCATGTAAAAGAACCCAGTAAACTTCTCGTTAAAAGAAGGGGTTCACCCCAGTATTTTCTGGTATGGTTGGCTCCAGATTGCACCAGAAAGCACCTTGTAAACCATTACATTATGCTATGTAAATACATGGGTCTTATATTTCGAACATATAGCTCCACATACATTGTAGAAAAAACAAAATAATGTTTTGAAGCACCCTCAGGTGTGATAAATCGCTTTACAAGAACTGTGTATTATTATTGTTACTGTTAAGTGCACATGTATGAGCTTACCTCTGTTGTTACTCCCTCTGGTATAGTGCTGTTGATTGAAAGAAAAGACAAGAACAGATTATTCCTCTTACACTTGGTAACATTCTCCAGGGGGTGTGAGTAAACCATTTGAAATATGTTCACTACACAGGCTGTGTCATTGGCACAACTATGCACATTATTTATCCGTGTCCATTTTAGTAATGGGTAGATGTATTCACCACATTATATCATATTGCAGGCCGGCATGGTTTATCTATCATTCAAGCCACAGTGGATGATATTGAATAGTCAAACAGTAAGAGGGTTGACTGTGTACTGGGAAGATGCATTCACCACATGATTTCATATTAAAGGTTGGCTTAGTTTAAATGCAAACGAATAATTCGAAAAGCTGCATCAAGTTTAGCCCTCACTGTACATCAATATCACTATGATGAGAATAAATTCAACAAAACAGAAAGAATGCCAAATATCGGGTCAGGTTCCCAGCAGAAGGTCAAGGGTGGCTTGACCTTGATAAACCCCCATGCTGTTTGCTGGTTATTCCTCAATTACAGATCTGTGACTTGCTCCAAGCAAAATGAAAGTAATGCTGGCATTTTGACACACTTTTCCTTGATTCGGTAGGATTTCTTAATCTAATATTAATAACCAACACTTTGCCTTTTTGACGCTTGTGAGCTTGAGCAAGCCACTTGTAAAAACTGTATCCTTACATGGACTAATGGAGTAAATCATTACATTCTTATATACTTTTTGAGGCTTTGCATGGTGAGGTATCAATGTATATTTGGTTTGCAGCAACACCATGTGTTTCTACTAGCTGTGTAGATTTGTTCTTAGAGAACTAGGTCTTGCTTTTTATTCTACTGCCGCGGAGTAGATTTTGGAAATCGGGCGACTATTTCGGGAGACTACTTAGTTCTGAAAAGAACTGTCTGGCTTATAAGCTACTACCCGGGTAGGAAATCGGCCGCGACTACTACTTTAGCTTACTGGATCGGATCAAGGGGACTTCTCCTTATTAACTTCATTACCGCGGAGAGAGTTCTTAATTGGTCTTAACGTTTCGACTAGCTTGCTCTAGTCATCTTCAGGAGACCTAGTTCTCTAAGAACAAATCTACACAGTTAGTAGATATACACATGGTGTTACCGCAAACCAAATATACATTACATTCTTGTTATATCTTTCTTGTAATGAAACCAAGGATCCCCCAAAGTGACAAGTTATTTAGTCTACAGTATTCTAGATCAAAAAAAGTATGTACAATAGATAGCAATGGCAATATAAAACTACATAAAAAAAACACAAACAAGTTTTCATCTCAGAACCACCATTTCCTCCTAGAGAAAAATGTCATCCCATGGTTTTTATTCAAGACAAGTTTCTCTTACTCAGCACCGAGTGATTCAACAGCTCTTCAATTGAAGCCCATGACCAATGTATCGATTACATATATGATAATAACGAAAGTTTTGAAATTCAAGTACAGTCTCTGTACTAGTTTACAGTGGAAGGTACATTGGGATAAATTAATGTATTAGGCAGCGATGAGGTCATTTGTGAAGGTGACAGTAAAGATGACAATTATGTGGTGAGCTTGCGGTCAACAGTTCTAATCCAATACTAAAAACCCAAAACCAAGCCCCAGCAAACCTACCTTGCTCGTTGTAAAACCATGTTCTATTATCTTCATCCACCGTCAAAACACAGCCAACACACCAACAAATTCCAACTTATAAAAACACAAAGATGTGTCACACAGAAAAAGCACCAGACCGAAAACCCCAGTAAATCACACCTCCTGCGCAAACTTCAGAAAATCCAGCGCCTCAAATCAAAGACCATGCAGCGAAGCGAATATTACACATTCCGTGCCAATCCGTCTACGACAAAGTAACAATGCCGTATTGTCAGATTAGCAAGAATGATTATAACCACACACAAAGTAGAGGCCATCCGGAACAAGTCCCACGCAAGTGGATGATAATGTACACCGAAACCTTGACAATCACCCTGAGTGAAAAAACAACAACTTATTTGTAAACAGATCTTGTTTGCTTCCACTTGGTTTTAGCCACTGTGAGCAATTGATCAGCTGGATGTTGTTGTTTGGTGACGATTTGATTACTCTCTGGACAACGGAATCTCTTCATTTCCTGTGGGTACAAGGACACCGAGCATTGCCAAGTGCAGTGATGGTAGTGGGCCTTGTTAGGGAAAAAAAAAAACCAATTCCGGATTTGATGCAATTTACAGACATTTCCGACTCACCTGCTCATATCAGTATTAAAGTCGCCAACGTACGTGTACCAAACATTGTCGACTTAAACAAGATGTCATTACTAGTGGGGTTTTTTTAAGGGATAATACAACATTTGACTTCAGAAAACTGCATGTAAAGTATTTGTCCCCAAGCAGGGGTGTCATCCTTCAAAAAATGACAAATCCTGAAAAAATGGGTGACACTCTCCTTGGTGTTTCATTTCGGAGAGGATTTACAGACTCTCCACGTCACTACAAAAAGTAGGGCTCTGGATATATCATGGGCTGTGTATTTGTTCCAATGATGGGCAGCCGACCTGATACTTTAGGCAGGCAACCTCGCCTCCGCTGCCCCTGGTCATTTGCCTTGGTGCCCCTTGAAATGTTCCAATTGGAATTTACAATTTCCTCTGGAGGTACCCTTTTACACAGGAGAAAATGTCTGGGTACCCTTGCACTTTCAAGAATCAAAAATCAGGGCTGGGTCAGACAGATCTAGTCTTTTTAAGAAATGTGGAATGCAAAATGACATCTTTGAAACAAATCCAAAAATTAGGAAATCACATTCTAAAGACTTAAAGACAGCAATTTGTATGGTTGCTGCTTTAGTTTTTGCTTGGCAAGTCTGATTTTGGGGGATGAAACAATCATCGGCTTTGGTAGACTTACAATCATGCCCGATATGAAGTAACATCACTTTAACAAATTTAGAAACAACAATTCCTTATGGGAGGAGCTCATCCTTCATGAACCACCAAAAAAGGATTTCGTTTCACAGTCTGTGTTATTTCCGCTAGTATATTCCCGTATCCAATGGAAATATTATAGATATATTACAAGACAACCTTTCTACTTTCCATTTCCACTGAAGCAGGGTTCCTTTCATGCAGTAAGCAAAAATACTGCTTAGCAAATTTCTTTACAAAGCAAAAACAAAAGTGGGCACTAGTCCCAACAATGTAAACTTGTTGGCTGGTAACCTGCTTATGCTAATCAAGATTTATGTATGTGTGGCAACTTTTGGGGCTTACAGGCTTTATGAAATTGGCCCCAGGGCCCAATTTCAGAGCCACTTAAGCACAAAAAGTAGCTATGCGCATACAAATTATGCTTACTAGAATAAGGTTGCCAGCTAAAATATAGTTCAATATGTACGATTTGTGGCTGGTATCCTGCTCATTTATGCTTAGTAGAAATTTATTAAGCAATAATTACTGCTTAAGCAGCTCTTTGAAATTGGGCCTGGGTTACAACACCAGAACTGTGGTGGTGTACACAACAACAAAATAACTACCCAATTGTTCCACATTCCTGACAGTTCTTAAAAACACATGGAGAGCCAAGTGTAGCGCATACTATATCATTGATTTTTAGGATGAATAAATTCAATTCGATCCTCTAGTTTTCAATGAACTCACTGTATATTCAGCCTTCGAATATTTCATGGTCTTGTTTCAGTGAAAGAAAACAACAACACCCCAAACAAAACAAAAAATGATTATATGTCTTGTCCATCAGGCAGATTTTGTAAGCATTCATTTATGTACTTATTTCTTTGGTGTGGCAACCAAATACCAATGGTGAATTCTATTTCTCTCAACTTTGACAGTGTTCTGAGCATGCTCTCGACAAATCAAATTTCCATTTTATGGACAATAAGAATTGACTTGAGTCTCAGAAAAAAGATATCTCTCTGGGCAATCGTATGTACTTATTAACAGCTGAGCTTTCCGATTGTAATAAGAATTTAGAAAATCGCATTACAATCCTATACTTAGCCTTGAAACAATTACCCAAATGACATATCCACCAGAATGTTTAAAACCATAACACAACAAAATGTTGAGAACCATAAAACTATCAAGACCAACACCTAAACATTAAACATCAAACTGCTTACCAAATTGCTCTGGGCTATAAAACTTTGTGGTTCACTTGATCACCATTACATGGAGTTTACACAAAAGAACAACCTGTTTAGACCACAGGCAGAAACCAATTGCCAGCCAAAACAATATTGATCAAAGTCCACACTTAACTACTAGCAGTTGCAGACATCAAACCATACAGAAAGCCAAAGTGGGGGTGGCTAGCTGTGAGTTAAATACCCCCGACAACTGCATAACAAACCCCTTGCTGGGGTACCATGACCCCAAATTAACTCCACTACTTCAACCCCTCCATTTGAATGGTCTCTTCCACGTGCAGAAAAACCAATAAGTCACCCCACAGTATAATCCAAATCCCAAACATCATTGTCCAACTTTCCCTTATGTATTTAAATTGGTTCTGCAGGAATCTGGTTTCTTGTCTTTGGAGTGTATTAAATAAACACACAACTTTTAGGTTATTCCATTATGCCATCTGGAGGGGGGGGATCACGAATCAGGGGGATTGCCTAACAAATAGTGATTCATAACTTAAGGATGTTGTGGGAAGTAGACTTTTTGTATTAGAAAAGCACAACTCCAAACAGTCCATAATGTGTTTTGCAAATGGTAACGAACACTAGGAAAGAACTTCCTGTATTGCTCACTCTAGACATGAACATAGATTTCCTATTAAGCGTGGCCCATGTGTGCAATGCGATAACTCTGCATGGAAACCATCATTAACAATGAGTTTGTTGGTGACAGGAAGTTTCATCAGTGGTAAAGCAATGTTTTTGGATTACAGTATGTTTGTCTACCTGCCGCCGTGGTTTGTCTGCCCCCCCCCCAAAAAAAAAAACACCGTTAATAATTTGTACAGAAAATACAGATAATAACATAATAACAAAGTACAAATTTGAACAAAAGTAAAACCATCTGGTTTAATCTGGTTCAAATTTAATAATTGTTGTTGTATGAAAATAATAAAAAGTATAAGAACTCTTACCTATATCGAAAGCTTGCCTTCGTTGATGGTGACGGACTCGGTGAGCTGTACGGAGAGCCGACTATGGACGATCTCTGCCTCGGCTGCGTGAAGGTGCCCAACGGACTTCCTAGAAAAATGACAAGTAAAAAACAACCGGACGTTCACTCTTCATCGAACTATTATATATAATGGAAAGTGTACGGGGAAATAGAATTTATAAGTGTTCCATTGAACCCAGATTGTAATTGCCTACATGTAGGACACCAATTCAAGGAAAAAAAGCCATTTCAGCAGGCGGTTATGTGCTTTATGGTTCTCAAATTCATGAGTTTAACCTCTAATAGGTTCGTTATGATGAAACATGTGCACACATTTGAACGGTGTACATCAAAGACAGATTTGTTCCCTCCACTGTTACCATCAGTGTTGAACCGCGGGGGAAATATTAAAGAGCAAGTCTTGAAGAATTTGCACAAAGTCATAAACCAATGACAACTTGTAACTGGCTATTTCAGAACTGCTTCTTCCCTTTTTGTTAGGTGATCGTGCAACATGTGTCACTGAACACCTTTTGTTTTTGAGAAGTTTCTTATTTGTTTAGATAAAAGCACTGCCTATGAAGGAGCATCTCAAAAGTCGGGCACGTTCTACACATGTAGGCGCAAAAAATCACGGTCCCATCCCGTGGGCACACGCCTGTGGTAGGGACCGCCAAAACATTCTGCTAGACCGCATGGTTGTGATTGAGTACGGGAGCAATCCTGCAGGAATAAATATGTGCATTGTATTCTGAACGCTCCAATGGAAAGTTCCGGCAGTTCAACGGAATGGTCCATGTGCACGCGCTGGAATACTTATCCAATCCAATTAGAACGTTCATAATGTTTCAACTTTTGTGACACTCCCCAACGGCACTGTTGTCTAAAAGTTCCACACAATATTGAATAGTCACCGTCTCATTTGTACATGAAGCACCCTTATTTTCTCAGTTCTTTTTTTTTGTTTCTTCACCAAGAAGCACCTGTAATTCTTCTGATTGAGCACCAATGACCAATCAATCACCGTTGGAGTTACGCCCAAACTTATGGATCCTGCCCAGTCAACCAACATAATATGTAAAAGCAACCAAATTGAGCTCAATGTAAAAGCAACCGAAATGAGCTGAACTTCTATGCATGTGTCAAAAATATATATATATATATAGGCATTTGACTGTTTCTCAACCCTCTGCGCTCCAAATTCTTTCAAATTTTGTATTTGGGGAACATGTTTCACTGAAAACCCAATGAAGGAAAAGTCAATGAAATCATTTGTACTTCACTAATTATGCCAATGGCATCTATAGTGAGAATGTTGAAGTGTTACCTTACAAGGAAATACAGGCAGTATGCATGCATGCACATTGGCATGGGTAATGTAACAAACCACCAGGCGCCTCATATGCCTAGTCTTAGTACAAGCCGTTTGTATGTTCACAAAATCATTCTACAATTTTAGTTGAACAGTCCGTTCACTCTAGACATTTATCATGCTGACATCATCTTTGCCGAGCCCCCAGTATGCAAGATCAATAATGCACACTGCTTCAGTATATACCAAAAATGGACCAGACTATTTGCCCTTCCAACCTCACTTTGGTTACAGTGTACACTGATTTCATTGGGAGAAATACAAGACGGATAAACAATAATGAAGGTCCATTCATTCCATACAAATCACAGAACAAAATATTGACTGTGAGGAGATTACAAAAAAACGTAATGATACAGTCACTCAGTGTCATGTGAGAGCCCTCTACTGGCGGAATCGACTCCCATATCAAGTGACGCTGCAAACACAATAAAAGTGTCTCCTATCAAGACTATCATGCGCCATATCCTGACCTTTTTTCCTGTATCATCACCACAGCGGGGAGATTAAGTTGATAGCTGCTCAAGCTGGATACAGTTACATGTCATGAATTTGATTATCTGTGTGTATATTTCCATTGGCGTATTATTATCACTGTAGAGAGCTATTTTTGAGATTTCAGTCTGTGCACCCTGCAGGGGGCTCATTCTTCTCTCACAAGCAAAAGACATTGGAAACAAATTACTTTGGTTACCTACGGACCCGGGGGACAAGTCTGGTAGTATTACTGTAGAAATATTCCAAACAACTAAGCAATTAGGGCAAAAGGACTATCGGAATTTTACCGATCAGGTGGAAGCATTTTGGCTCTGCTGTTGCCCAAGTCATTCTTCATGCTGTTAAAGATATTATTCCCGTAGACTTTCCTCTATTCTATTTAAAGTTTTCTTTTTTTGAGAGAGAGAAAAAAAGCTATGCCCCCTACATAAACGACATTCCAGGAATGAAAAATGAGTATGCATACTGGGGTTAGAGAAATTTAACGAATGTTTTCCGCAGTACGTCATCTCAGTACCGATGTTACGCATACGTCATCTGTCTGGTAAACAAAACACTTTGTACTCGTGCATGTATAGAACTTCTTCATACAATGATGTACTACACAAAGCCAACCTAAGTGGAAAGTAATTTGTAGTCAGTAAATAGACCCAGTCGAAACTCAAACACCAGTTGGAATGCAACCAAAGAAAAGCCCATTCAAGAATGAACAGAGTCACAGGTCTGGGTGTGCAGCTAGCCGCATGGTAGACAGTAGAAAAAACAAGCTTTTGACTTTTTAGTGAGGAGCAATGTGCATAGGTGCATGGTACATCATTGCTTCATGTGCACCAAAGCTATGGGGGGGGGCAAGAGCCCCCAACCCTTGACCCTTCCCCCTCTTGTCCTCCAAATGAGATTTAAAAAATGCAGTTAAGTTAGTTCTATAGATTAACTAGCCTCCCCAAGTTATGATTTTGCCCCCCCCCCCCAATGAAAATTACTAGTTACGCCACTGCAGGAAAGTAAACAGCACACTACCTACCTACACCCAGCTCAACTCCCTTCAGCCCAACTAGCTATAAAGCCACTTCATAGACCTAACCCTTAGGGGCACTGACACATGGACAGCATCAGAACAAACTAAACCATATATCACCGTGACATAATAAATGCATTCCACTACAACACTCAGGGATAACCATGGAATGTTAATGATCACAAAGATATGTACAGTACAAATCATAAAAGCCGTTTAATGTTAAGTTAATGCAGGGACAGATCAGTTGTGACATGCGTCTCCTATAAACCCCCAACTACCATAAAAAAAATTTAAAACGAGGAAAAAAGAAAAAGAGAAAAAGAAGACAAAATGAAAATGAAAGCATCGCTGCTGTTGTAAGTGCTGATTTGTCACATACTGTTAGCACAGCCATAAAGTTAAACCTTGAGGGACTTCATATTAGAACTTACATGTAGAAGCTGCAATGAAATCTACCCCTCCCCTCTGTTATTTTACATCTCTTGATTTATTTAGCAAGTGCGCAATCTTGATACGTTGTTCTTGTATAAGGGGAAAGTGCTTCTTCCCTTGGTCAAAAAAGCAACTCTATAAAATAAACCATTTTGAGGTTAGGTGGACAAAATACTATGGCACTGTTATTTAGGTTTCAGTAGATTTGTCTGTACACACCCAAACCAAACAGAGCACTCCTACTGGTCGATCATATCCCCAAAAGGCTAATGAGAACAGCGTAAAACTGCAAAGTGCTACTGGAGCATTTCAGGGGGGACCAAGGCATGAATGTTTGTCTGTTTGTTTGTCTGTCTGTTGGGGTGTTTGTTTGTTTGTTTGTTTGTTGGGATTGTTGGGGTGTTGGGGTGTTTGTGTGTTTGTTTGTTTGTTTGTTTGTTTGTTTTTAAAGGTAAACATAAAGACCAAGAACAGGGTTTGCCCTTAACCTTTTCAGAGACTAGCCAGCGGGGCCAGTTAAACCATCATTTCACTGGTTAGCCAGTTTTTCACTGGTCCATACTTAAAGGTTTTCATTCAATACCATCAAAAGGGGACTTTGAAACGCTAGGTGGCAGCAGACTTACCAGATAAATTTCCATCATTTACGCACATTACCGAGAACAATGGATTTACCTGGTAAGTCTGCTGCCATCTAGCGTCCAAAAAGTCCCCCATTGTACAGGACTTGAGTTTGAAATCATATATATGAGCAATCTGTGCAGTCAGTGGTTTACACATGTACCTTGCAAATGTCCCCACTGAACTAGCCATCCGAACCGCTTTGACAGAATTTGTACCCGTCCTCAGAAGTTTTTAACCAGCATTTGGCCAGTGGACCACTGTTAAGGGAGAAACGCTGTAAGAAATGTTGATATCGTTCAATTACCTGCAATACTTGTCCGCTTGAGCTTCTCCCTGATGTACACCAGGTTCGATGCCAGCCGGGCACGATGCGCCGAGTTGGTCACCCCTATTTCAGACAGATGTCGCTCTGAGAGGTGTAGAATGTTCTGAGATGGGAGGAAGAGAAGGGCAAATCTTAAGTCGAGCATAACTAATGAGGAAAGAGCCAGACCAAACATTTGTAGAACATACAAGTCTAAAATATGGATAAATTAAATCAATCGTCGAAAGAATGGTGTCAAGCTGAAGCAAAAATACATGAAAAATTCTTTCTTTTTGGGGACAACGACAAACAATTTTAAAAAAGACAAATGCTGCTTCAAAATGAGGGTGGGGACAATCAAGTTCTGGTTGTTGTTTTTTTCACTTGGCCTAAAACCCAGCTAATGACCATCACACTAACACACTTACAATGTCCATAAACATTTCATCCAAGAGTTAACGCTGGAAATTTGTTGTACAATCACAAATACCTTCCACAATCTCGGCACACCATAATCTTACACTGTCTTACAGCATGGGTGCATCGCCACAAGCTAGAATGAAAACCCTCCATAAAAGTCAAGGGTTTAAAAACCTTTGTACTATGACCACTACTACATGTAAATGTACATAGTACAACCATCTAAGGTACAACTGGACCTAACAGGGAGACTGTAATCTCAAGGCTAGTTACCACAGAGCCATAACTTTACACACCTATGCTTAAATGACACTTCAAACAGTGGTAAACACAGGCAGGTAAACACTAAACCTATATACTTTTCAACCTCCGTTTACAAAAAAAATTACCTTATGTATTCCAAGGCATTTCCTGGCAGGCGAGATACTACACTGGTCACACTTTTTACATTTTGTGTCGTACTTTCCACATAAATTCAAAAATTTAAAAAACAAAAACAAAAATAGCACAACAAGTTTTGAAATGTGGTCCTCTTTCTTCATCAGACAGTACAATCTCCATAAAAAAAAACCAGATTTAATGTTTTCCTCCATCGAGCTTCGTAGAAATCGTGCCTGCAGGAAATCCGGGCTTTTTTAAAAGCATGTGATTGTGACGTTACAGGCTACATGTTCAATAAAGAAAAATCTGAACCGTTTGGTTCATAATACAGCAGTTCCTCAATACTTACACAAAATGGACACACTGAGCACTGAGCAGTACACTAACAAAATTCCAACCCCACAGCTTCCATAACACCCTCTAAAACCACAGTCACCATATCAGTAGCAACCACTGAAATGATCACCTCCCTGTCCTCTCAGTTGTGGTGGGAGTGGATAGGGGATTATTGCTATTGTATAGGCTGGTACAATGGACTTAATTACATCACAGACAGGCTCCAAAGGAGGTGACCAGGACCCTGTTTACACTAGATCCAGAAAGGTGGACCAGACCCTGGATCTGATCTGGTAATGTGGATTAACAGCTAGTGTAAACGCAAACAAGCAGGATCAGATCTAGAACCAGCAATGTTAATCTCCGAAGGGATTGAAAAGAAGAACCAAAGGGATTGAAACGAACAACTGAAGGAATTGAAAGGAAGAACCGAAGGGGTTGAAAAGAAGAACCAAAGGGATTGAAAAGAAGAACTGAAGGGATTGAAAAGCAGAACCGAAGGGACTGAAAAGAAGAATCAAAGGGATTGAAAAGAAGAACTGAAGGGATTGAAAAAGAAGAACCGAAGGGATTGAAAAGAAGAACCTAAGGAATTGAAAAGAAGAACCGAAGGGATTGAAAAGAAGAACCGAAGGGATTGAAAAGAAGAACCAAAGGGATTGAAAAGAAGAACCGAAGGGATTGAAAAGCAGAACCGAAGGGACTGAAAAGAAGAACCAAAGGGATTGAAAAGAAGAACCAAAGGGATTGAAAAGAAGAACCAAAGGGATTGAAAAGTAGAACTGAAGGGATTGAAAAAGAAGAACCGAGTGCTTACCTCAACAGCCTGGTACTGCTGGAACATAGGGACGTACTGTTCCAGCTCCAGGGCCTTGAGCCAGTTCTCTATGGTCAGATGGAAGGCCATGGTGACTCCGGATTGGCCTGTAGAACATAGAAATGACACAAATTAGAATGGCATATCACAGCAATGACATAAACAAAATAGTGACCAGCAATGGGCCATGTATGAGACAGCTAGGATATATGAATATGCATGAAGGAAATATGAAGGAAATATCAAATTCATATCCGAAGGTACATGGATTGACACAAGCACGGACGCCAAGTTTAGAAATTGTCAACTTTACAAAAAGAGTGACCTTGTACATTCCAGGGCCTTTCTGGCAGGCGAGATACTGTACTGTTCTGGTCATATGTGAAACTGTACATATTGTGTCATAATTACCACAAAGTGACAGCTGAACAAGTTTTGAGATGTGCCAACTTCGTTCATATCAAAAGTTGATACAAATCAGCTAGTGCATTCTCCATAAAATTGAATGTTTTCTGCCATTGAGCTGTGAACAAATCAAGCCTGCAGGAAGTCCAGGCCCTGTGGCTCTTTTGTAAACATGTGATGTCACAGGTTACATGGTCTATAAGAACAAAGTATATTTGAGGTATGCATCCAAACCAGCCACTCATAGACACAGTTGTTTTTTGTTGTTGTTTTTTTGCAATTATAAATTTTTAAATAGTTTTTGGATCTCTTTTTGTAAATGTGTGTGTCTACACTTCCTGTAAGTGGCCACTCACCAGCAAGGTGGCTATTATGAAGACAAAATACTTTAAAGATAATAATTGTGATAAAATGTGTTTCTGAAAGGAATTATAATATTTATCATGGGAAAAACTAAATGTTAGTAAATAATAAACCACCAAATATTTGAAACAAAAGTAGATAGCTCAGTTTATACAGCACCGGCATGTTAATCAGGAGGTGGCATGTTCAAGTCCAGCCTTAGTCAATTTGTCTTTGTTTTCAACCCAAAATTGTTAGTCAATCATTGACAAGAAAAACCTTGAAATTGTTATTTTATCATACCAGAAATAAAAATACATTGAAAAATTGCACCAAAAAAACCCCCATCAATTTCCCTGTATAAATATATTATTTTGTCCATCACTTTCTATGTCATCTATCCCACTTGATGTATTACACCTTTAGATAAAAAGTAAAAACTACACTTAAACAGTATTATAAACATAATTTTCTATTATGATACCGGCAGTTCGAGGACGCTACCAAACTTTTCCTTTTCTTCATGGCCTAATTATTTATTTATTTTGGTTTCACTCCACTACAAGCCTTTAGCTTATTAGGATTGTGCCTCCACAATATTTGTCTTTTGCATTATGTTATGTACTGCTGCGTATGGAAATAAATGTCATATTGAATTGAACTGAATTCCATCAAGCTAATTGGAGTTCGTGACCTTGGCATTAGCTTGACACTCTGGGTCCTGGAGACCAAATTAAAAATTAACGCATTGTTCATGAACACATCGCTAATTTAGACCCACAGGGACAGGTTGACTGGACTTATGAAAATGAAATAATCCTTGTGCATAATTGTCTTTCTACAAATTACACACTTACATTTGTTCAAACCTTTTCTTAAAAAAGACTTTTGTTAGCAACTGAAGTCCTTTTAAAAAAGTACTTCTTGGTCTTTATGGTGCTTAGCAAGTATTTCTCTGCTAAGCAAATGTTTTTTAGAAACCAGTCTAAGACAACAACACTAACTTGTACCATTAGCTGGTAACCTGGGCCCTTTTTCATAAAGCTATAAAACAGTTACATAAATTGCTTTGCAATGTAAATTCTTGCTGAACAGAAGAGGCTACCAGCCAAATTACCATGTAATTTAACGAAACATAGTAGTTGTGTGCAAATTTAATTTAGCCAATGCAAAATATAATTTGAAATCAGAAGTATCTAGAGTTCTCTACAAGCAAATTCTACGGAGCATGCACTTTTCTAAAGAAAATGAATCAGTTTTAATTCACAACTGTTATAAGTTATTTGTTCTTGGGGAACCTCCCTTCCCAAGCCTATGCAGTTTGTGACAAAAAACCTACAAAAGGTCACATGGTTCACACAACTTGAATTACTGTAGCCTGCGGAGCGCAGGTTTATGGAACAAACATTTTCTTGAAGCTGAGTATTTTCTCTTTTCATCAGTGAAAATAACATGAATGATGATTGGTTAATCAAAACCAGTTGCCTTCATAAGGACAGCCAATCATATCCAATGGAAAAGACTGTTTCGTAGCATGTGTTTGAGGTCAGAATACGTGTTGATGTCAGGGTGTGTGACTTGCAAATCACACATCTTGTCATTATTTGAGCACTTCTCATTTATATTGTTCATGACTGGTCCCCAACTAAATTTTGCTCAGCAGAAAAATTTGGTAAGCACCATCTTCTGCTTACTGCCATATGACATTGGAACCCGTTGCTGCAAAGCACATCAGTGCTTGGCATTTTTTGTGTATGTAGCTGCTCTGTACTGTAGCACTAGCAGTGTGCCCAAGACGATGTATTACATTAACACAGAAAGATTCTGACTGGATAGTATTAAACAGATGAGGGCGCTATACCATTGGCACACTAAATAAAACAAAATTACAAACCATTTCAGATTATGTGTCTATTCACACACAAACATCAAAACAAACAGAGAAATAAACAAGGTAATGTGAAGCTTATACAGGGTTACAAGTAATTCACATAGCATCTCAGCACTATACACTAAAAAGGCCTAGGAATTGCAAAGTCAGGGCCCCCATAAATACAGACTGAAATAAGATGAAATGTAGGAGAGTTTCCACACGCTGCCCAACAAAAAAGTAGCTTTAGCTTTCATGCACGGAGGCACTGGAGCTTACAACCAGTAATTTTTAATCACTGAATTCTAAATGATGTAACCTGATACCAGCATTCCAAATGCACCTTCGGGCAGGAGATTTCAATAAAATGTCAATCAATGCTGGTGTGTGCAGGTGCAGGGAAAAACTTACAAGTAGAATTACGCCTGCCCCTGGGATGAAATAATTAGTCAGGTACAAGGTTGAGCCTCTGGTTCACAAGACATAACCCTAAGCGATGGTTCCGGAATTTATTAAGAGCCGCGTCTATAAATATTTCATTGGAATCCGGTCCAAGAGACTTTCTAAAAAATCAATTCACGAGAACTCCAATTTCACCAATTGATTACATTTGATAGTATTCACTCATTAACCATGAACATTCAAACTTTGGGTATATCTATGATCTGTATTCGGGTATACGTGTCTGTATGGCTCCTACCAGAAGAACAGATGTCATGTCCAAAGACATAAGCAACAGAAACAGGCTTGGGTGGGATAAGAACCCTTTGCCCTGGTTACAACAAATCCTGAACAGTAACAGTCCACTGTTGGGTTGGGCCACATTTACTTGTCTCTTTCAGTTTACTGAAACTGCCACGGTTGTTAATTCGTCTGTAGATAGAACATGATCTACCACTTTCCTTTGGCTGCACTTTGGAAGCAGCGCATTAGATAAGCCAAGATTGGCCAAAACAGGATTTGAAGTTTTGAACCCACAATGGACAGCTTGGCCATATTTGCTGTTCTCTTCCAATTGATTCAAACTATCATCTGTTCCTTCACATAGGTAAAACATGGTCTGAAATGTACATTTTGCTTTTGACAACACTTATGAAAGTACTGCATCTGGCAAGACAAGATGGATAAGACCAGGATTCAAACCCCTGTTCTACAAACTCATGGTGCTCTGGAACACTCAACTCTCAACCTCCTTGTTCCCTTTACAAAATAATTTAATCTGTCTGTTGTTACATCACCTTTACAACATGATCTCCCCTTTGGCAATATTTGGAAAACATCCCAGTTGCCAAGCTGTCCACAACACATTCCTATACTTGCCAGGCTATGCACGGATTGATGCCAAGCATGTGGTTAAAACTATGCAAATAATGTCTGAACTGTCTTGACCAATAAGTTACTGGAGAAGATGTGCATGGTTGCTATCATTATCAAAACAGGCCGGACCAGCCCAACCCAGCTGTCTCAGTGAGTAAATTTAACCATAGAGAAAATGTTCTCTATGATCTAACCATGGAGTTAGGACTTCCTCAGTGATCTAACTTTCTAACAAGGACCAAGATCAGCAGGGTGTGTCAGATGGATTAAGTACCATTCTCTACATGTATCAGGGTATCTGCACACTTTAAAAAACCTAATTTAAGACTTTTTATTAAGACTATTTCAATGCTACTTTTAACAACATTTAAGACCAAAAATAAGTGAATAAAGCAGGGGAAACAGCTATATCTTACTCACACTTTGTTACTTTTTTTACGCACAGCGAAATTCAGTTCTTTACGAGCCGATAGGAAAATTCATTACACGCTTCGTCAATTATTTTTTCAAGACCTCAAATAACTGACTTTAATACTTTTTAATTCTTTTTAAATCTACGTGATACCCTTTGAGTAAAAAAACAAACAAAACATAACAACATTTTCTCGAAGCTAGACAATCAGAACACATGCTCATCTGAAAGCCATTGGTACACAATACCGTTCTTTTAAACTCCCATTCTACATTATTTAATCTACTTTAGAATTTACAGATACTTTTAATTTTCCCCAAAAAACATTCCACCATTAAGGATAAAAAAAGCCTCCCAAAATATCAACACTGTGTGTGTATCTTAACAGCTTCTGTGAACCATCACAAATTGAAATGGCCATAATGTATTGCAACATAAATCTTTCACTACAGTACAAATGAGGCAAGAAATACACCAGGAGATGTTTTTTTTCCAGGGTGTAAATCTTACGGTCGCACATGTCTTGCGTTTCAGCTGGGCATGAACTATGAATTTGATATTTTTCCCCCGCTGATGAGACTTTTCTGAAGGTTGGGTGTCATCAGTAAGGTGAAGCCCGGTGGCTCTTTGATACTTTGAGGGTTGAATGTTTAGAGAAAGCTAGGAGCGGTCATAACCCCGTGGGGAGTAAAAAATCCAATCCATCGTTATTATTTTGCAGCCTGCTACTAAGTTCTTGGAAAGGGCACAGCAGACTTTCCTCAAATTGCGCCTCTCTCAATACGAGGGAATCAGGAAAATGTAAATTTCAACTGGGGCATCTTGAGGGTCCCACAAGAATCCAAGGGCAGGCCTCCAAATAACCCCTGGCACCCTCAGCAATTGCCGTGGTGCCCCGTGCTATTGCTGTGGTGCCCTTTGCGAAGGTCCGATACAAATTTAAATTTTCCTCATAGATAGAGTGCCCCCTTACCAGAGGAAAATTGCCGTACCCCTTCAAGAGCGAAGTTCAAGGCCTGCAAGGGCAATGATGCAATCACCTCCATCTAGGGATAGATTTCGTCTCGAAATGTATGGCAAAATGTTTAGAATGAACATGTTTTATGCACACTGAGCACTGATGAGTTGCCAGCAGATGAGTTTTGGGAGCAACTGATACATTTAGTGTAGCGTTTTGCTGATGCTATACAAGGGAAATTGTTCACTGCCATCATCTCTTTAATGTAATTCATTTGGTTGATTACGTTGCTTTCAATAGTTGTTGAAAACAGCATAACCAAATTGAAGTTGTGAGGAATTCAACAGTCTGGCACCTTGGCTCTTGCACAATTAGAATCAGTATCCATAATCATTGTTGCATGCAGGGAACTTGTAAAAAAAAAAAAAACCGCAGCATGATCGAGGTCAATATAGGATGTTACAATACAACCCTTCTGGAAACTACAGCTATAATAATAGTAATAATAGTATAACACTTGTATAGCACAACATATCCACCTAACAAGTAGATGCTCAAGGCGGGACAGCCTCGGTTTGGGTATAAGCTATGCTGTCAGTTTAACACGTTGACTGCCACATACAAGTATATTCGTAGTAACAGGTGTAACGGATTCTGCCACTACGAGTATACTCTTAGAGAATGAAAGGTTTTTGTATTGTTAATTGAATAAACTGGCATCACTGAGAACGCAACAAATACGCTTTTGGCAGTGGTGAGGGTTAGGGTTAGAAATGAACGTATTACAACATGTAGACACCAAAAAAGTACCTATTTGGTATGCACGCATGCGCACCACACTTGGCAAATGGGAATGCCCTACGATTCTATGACCGGCAGTCAACGTGTTAAAGCCTCAAAATGAAAGCCCACATTTTCAAACAAACTCACGTGAGCCCAAGCCAGAGCCCAATCCAATGCCGACATTCCGAAAGCGCCAAAAGCAATCAACTATTATTTATTGGCTATTTATTTTTTAAGAGGCCAACCCATTTCGAAGAAAAAACAGACATTTGGCAACCCCTCATCTCATTCTACTTTTTCCCTCGGGACAACTGGTTGCCAAGTTTTAGGAATCACTCAGCAAACAAGGCAAGTTTCAACTGTGATGTAAAAACTGAGCAAAAAAAGGGCACATATTCTATATCTGCTATTTATCAAGTTTCATTGTCTTATAAAAAAAAAAGGGTTTGAATGATTGCTTTTAGTATGGGGTTCCACAAAAGTTACCCGAACCTCAGCAAGAGACAGAAACAAGTTTGGAACCAGAACAGGAACCAAAGTGTATAGAACCAGAACTGAAACCAACATTCAGAAAAAGATCCATATTGTGACTACATGTTTGGTAAACAAAATTATATTTCTTCAAGCCTTGAAAAAATGTATTTAACACATGTTGTACAAATCGATGATATTGTATCAGTCTCTTTCAAAGTGGACATTTTTTCAAACCCAGCACATGTTGTTGGCACCTTGACAATGTGTAAATGTAATATGTATCCACATTTGCAATCGTCAATTTTTTTTCTCAAACTCTCCAATCATCACAATACTTTTGTCCAAGATAAATACAGACTGTCTGATTACCGTAAACACTTTGTATGTATATGAGAAAAATATTTCAATCATTGTTAGAAATAATAAACATCGGAGATCATGGTGATGTTTCTGCTCTGGACAAACAATTCTGTCAAACTCAATGGAGATTACGAGATTGATACCTGGTCTTTTAATATCGCATGTCTCCCCTGAGAGGTTTGGGCAAATGCACCGCAAGTTAAAGGGAGAGTACAAGGGAGAGTACAGTCGTTCAAAATAGTTTCCAGGAAAAAATATCATCAGATGTACTAACAAAAGTTACATTGGAAAATACTTAGCACTGGTGCGTTTACACATGTATATTAACAATTACAATACAAGGTTTCCATTACACAGTATACAGGGTTGGGCATGTTATAAAGCTTAAGCCAAGCCACTACTAGCTAAAAGGGATAGTCCAATAATGTTGTTTCTGGAAGAGGATGTTAATTTTAAACGAATTGAATACAAGAAAACCTCCTCAAGCAAGCCAGTGAAAATTTCATTGCAAACACAAATGTTGAGAGAGCAATTGACCCTCTTTTTCGGTTACAGGGTTTGTTTTGGAAGTGTGAGCTGCTCTTTGCTTTGAGTAGACACCAGAACGCCCTCACCAAACCATCAATCGAACTAGCACGCTAACATTTCATTGCAGCATTTCAATGGCATGCTCATGATTTTGAGAAAGCAGTGTAGCGTTGTTAGAAGAATGTCAGTGTGTGCCATACTCATTCTGTATTTGCTTTGCCACTTTTCTGGTAATAAGTGTTTACAAACTCACTTCAGGGTTTGCCCTTGACTTTTTTTAGTGACTGGCCAGCAGGACCAGTTAGCCTGTCATTTTTACTATAGTCCACCAGCTTGTTCACTGGTGCCGTTATTTCAAATGAAATAGGGCTGCTTTTCAACACTGAACTGGCCAGCCGGATAGTAAATTTGGACTGGTCCTCATGTGTTTTGACTGGCATTTGGCGAGTGGACCACTGTTAAGGGAGAACGCTGGACTTGATTGCAATACTTTACACATGAACTCAGATTTGAGAGCAGGAGCACTGGTTACAATTTTTCGTTATGTTTTTTTGTTAGACTTAGCCTATATGAAAAGTTTTTTTTTTTAACCTACACTCGTGTGTGATGAGCATCCAAAGGTATATTTCTCGGGGGGGATTCGAACCCACAACCCCCTGATTATACAATGCTCATCACACATCGATGTCGGGTAAAAAAAATATAAATATATAAAAATTCTTCACCCCTGATGCAATTATTACAACTATTTTCTTCATGCTTATTTTTACAAGTGTATTGCAAGATCATGGAAATTGATAACTTCCAGAATGAAAACATTCCAAATCAATATGTAGGTGTCTGGATATTTGGCATCACAACTTGTCAAGTTTATGGGCTTTCAGATTAACAGCTTTTGCAATAAATTTTCCGCTGACGGTCAACATAGCTGCACTGCTTCTTTAAATGTAAATCTCAGAGATTGTGTCATGCGTTGGAAGGAATTTCCAACCACATCCACGGGAGGAACTCATTCCGCCAGAACATTTGCTAACGTTTATCAAAACATTCCTACTGGGCTGCAAGAGCTGTGCGCGCCTGTGGGAATTCCAAATGCCACAAACGCTGGATACCAGAGAGGATACCAAGGTCTTGTTTTAGGGGAAATAAACTTTGGGAATGACCGAGTTCAAAAGAAGAATTGCTGGAAATGTCACTTGCATTGTGCTGTCTTGAAGTTTGTAAAAAAAATTGTTGAGTATATTAAATACAAACGTTTAATCAACAAATTCTACAGGTTAATTTTCATGGAAATTCTCAAGTTTTTTAAAAGTCATTTTTTCACTGCTGAATTTTTACTCCATGTTAGGGTTTATTTGTGTGGATTTTACAGTACATTTAAATTGGCTATACTACCTTTGCAGGGAAGCCAATGTTTGCATCTTGTAATCCAGGTAGTTTTGTACTACAATAGCACAAAAAATGTAATTACAAAGATTTTCAAATTTGTTCATCAGAACATGGAAAGATCGATAAATTTTCAGGGAACTTTCTGCAGAATCAGGAAGAGCTGGCGGCTCTGCCTTTGTACGCTCTATTCCCTGTGGTTCTAAAACTATTCCACGTTGCCTATATACGGTAAACTCTTCCAACGCAATCTGCCCCCGTGCAACCCTCATTGGCTGTCTCCAATTTAAACCATTAGTGAAAGAAAAAAAAAACCAACAATAATAACTCAATGACGAGCTGCTCCCAGACATTCCCCCTGTAATTGATAGAATTCAGAGTCTGAAATGAAAGCAATCAGTTTTGATAAAGAACTGACCCCATGCTGGGAATTACCCACACAAGAAAGGTCCATGATTGATCATAATTTGAGTACAGGAGAGCAGAGAGCTGTAGCATTTAATGTACACTGTATATGCCTACAAGTATAAACAATGAAGTAAGTGGTAGTAATATCAGTAAATGGAAAGTGGTATGACTGTATACGATTCTCTCCATGCACGCTGAACTAGAGAATAACAGAGTTGCAGTCAATTTCTCTTTAAAAATTTTGGTACAAGTATAAAGTGAATACAACTGGTTGACCACAAGTCAAGTTGTCGAAGTAATTACATCGTTTATGGCTTTTTTGACACTATACTTTTGGCCCTTTTCATAATGAAACTTTCAAAAATTAACAAAGTGAAAGCTAGGAAAAAAATAAATGCGCTAAGTCAAAAGCCAATGATATAGGTCCAAGTATAAAGTGAGTGCAACTGGTTTAACGCAAGTTTTTGAAAGTAATTGCATTGTAAACCAAAACTTAACTCGTTTGTTTTTGTGTCACTACTTTCCGCCCTTTATGTAATGAAACTTTCAAGGATTAACATTACAAAGTGAAAGCTAGGAATAGAATAAAATGCTCCCAGTCAAAAGCCAACGATTCAACTGGTTCCCTACTTACAGAACCAGCAATTCTTGAAAATGATAATTGTTATCCGTAACAAATCTAATGATGTCTTTTACCTAAAGATAAACAGAGCATGAACACAGTAAACTGTTCAAATAGTCAAGACTTAAATGTACATTTTTCTAACTTTTGGTTATCAGAACAACCAAATCTTCCCTGAAGAGATAGCAATGGTTTTCTTCCACAAAAAGTAATCCATGTTTTACATAAAATGATGCCCCTAAGCACATACCTGTGTAAGTTCTCATTGGGCTACCAAGAGGTCTACTCGAATAGGACCAGCTATTTGATCGCTGATACTCCGGTCTCCTCATGTTGACTCCAGTAATGTTCCTCTACCAGTGGATTGCTGATTGAGAGACGACCCGTGCCGGACAGAAGCTTTATATAAACGGTACTGATTGGTGTCATTTGCCTCACAGATGAGTCTATTCACGGTACCGTCTTGTTAGCTTTAGTCATGCACTTTGAATCTCATTGACACTCGCCCCTGAATGGCTTGGCAAATATGCTCTCTGGTCCCACCGTTGTGCGAATGACGAAGAGTGAGCTGACCTTGTTTGAACCCGGGTTGAAGATTCAATCCAAGTTGTGTCCCCTCCAGGTGGTTTCGATTTGCTGTAGGCAATGTTAATGATGCTGGCTGGCGCTGGCAAACAAGAAACCTTAATTGTCCCAATTGCTGCAAATTTAATTGCAAAGTGTATATGTTTCTGTGTTTTTATACACTACCAGCAGCTGCTTCAGTGAGTGAGAGGGCAGTTTTTCCCAATGCTGAATGTCCGAATTTTGACTTCTCTTCCGACTTGTTGAGTTTGCTCGAGGCAGAACAAACTTGATTCCCTGCACTGGAACAATGTTTATAATGGAGTCCCTCTTGAACCAAATGTTTTAGGTCGGATGGTGGTGTCTCCTCTTCAGACTGTCACAAGAATCTCTGATGGGCAGCTTCATCCAAAAACCAAACCAATTGCGTCAGTTCTTGAAGTGTCGTCCTGCAGGGATTTACTAACGGGCAACATGTGCTTCTTGTGCAAAAGGACCAACTAGGCACTGATGGGAAACTAGGGATGGCCCCTCCAGTATAAATTGAAAAAACAGAAGCCGACCAGTTCAGCACACACACAAATCATCCAGAGTTAAATCCTTACACTCACCCCCACAGAAAAATACACCTCAATAAAACTCGGCAACAACAAGGTAAATTCCTTAAGTTCGATGGCAAAGCTTTCCAACAAAAGCAATATGGTGCTTAACTTCCACTGGAAGTGAGGGACTCTCCCTGCTCAGTGATGTCCAACGAGTTACCTAAATCCGCCCCGCTGTCGAACACACACCTTCTTCGCCGTATATCATTTTCAAAAATGACCTGCTGCAGAATCTGGAACATGGACTCCCCTGCTAAATCAACTCCCCAAAGTTGAGGGCAAGTTCACAGAGACCTTACTGGGGTTAAACTTAATTAGTTTTGGGGGAGGGTATTAATAGTGACTTATGACCAGGTCTGACCTTAATGCTAGTTCACATCATGTGTGTTCATAACAAACAGTCCCCGTGGTGTAGGTATGCCAAAGTCAGGTGGCGGTAGTTGGGTTTTTTCCCATTCCTTTTTTTTAAAGAACTACAACTGCATGGCTGTTTCAGCATTGGTCTCACGATCAATTGAAGGACTCTGACACTTGGTTGAATCAACAGCATTAGCGTTATATGATAACTGCTTCCATGAAGGTTGAATTGAAAACACACAGTTCACACGTAAAGCATATTTACATTATTATCGAATGTGGATAAACAAAACAGCGGATGTCTGTCCTGTCTGTCGATTCGTCGACTCGGAACACAATGGGGGCGGTCAGGTGTCTACCTGTAGGTGCGTAGCATCTTTTGTTCTGTGGTCGCGTTCTCGAAAATGGATCAGTGTATAGATTTTTTTTATTTATTGAATTTGGTCACCTACTATGAATACTGTATGAGGTAAATACAGGGGGAAATAAAGTGCTACACAGGGACATTCCAGTACAAAAACAAATTCCAAGAAGAAAAGGGCAACAGGAGCCAGTCATGATATTTACCACACTGTTGATTATCAGATAAAGCACATGTAAACTGATACAAGTAGAGCGTATCTGAGGTCACCTTTGTAGTGGATGAGAAGCATTGGGTTGGGCCTTTTGAAATCGAAATGGGGTTTTGCAAACTTTTACCCAACACAGACGAACACACCAATTTTAAGAACAAATCTTTAAGAACAATTAAAAGGAGACAGGCTTCCATTTTTCCTACATTATGCTTGGAGCTAAACTGTCATCATTCCCAGTTGGATAAATCAGTGTTTGTCTGGCTGGGGGCCTTTTGGATTTCCCTTTTTATTTGGACACCTACTTCAAAATTCTTGCTGCAACTCCTTTTTTGCAGTTATGTCAAATTGTCTAAACATACGTGAAGCATTTTGTGCACGTTCAGCATCTTAATTTCTTCAAACACTGCACAACTTTTATAACAGGCATTTTTGGGTACAGCAATTAAAAAATGTTTATATTGATAAGACTCAAATTTTAAGAAAATTTCCACTAAACCACAAGTCTTGTTGCTCATCAGAACATTCACTGGACCCCAAAGTAGTTTTTACAAGAACTTCCCCCCCCCCAAAAAAAAAGAAAAAAGAAAATTGTAATTTTTATCTTTGTTGAGTTTTAGATCGTGGTTTAAAATTAAACCACTCCAACAATACATTTCAGTTGATCTTCACGAGTATGTGTTTGGGGAAACACCAGACTGTGGGACTGGATTGGTCATGAAGTTGCTAGCCAGGTGCTAAAAATGCTGGGGTCTGGCCAATGATCCAGTGGGTAATTCAACTGAGCCCTAATGGGTGCATTAAGGTTGGAACGTCAAACAGGCCCTCCTCTCCCCCCACCCCCAATCCCCCAACCCCTTCAGGGAACCCTTCATGTACATGTTGGATCTGACTGCTCTTCTTTCCCCAGTTAAACATGCATGGCACTGATTTGCACTTTACTGCACTTCCGGCACAAAATGCAACAATTGACAATTTATTTCAAATAACAGGATACTGGATAGTCACCAAAAATAACAGCTTCCCATACTGGGTTCGGGTGAAGAAAAAAATTGCAAGTAATGCATGATACGCTCACTATACACTGTCAACATAAAAACAAATAAGGATTAGGTTCATGAGTACATTTCTACTGAATTTCCAACCGCTTGATATTTCTGCTAAGCTCGCATCAATCATCCCATCAGACACATTCAAATCCAATTTGTGATGACCGACAGAACAGAGCGAACTCCATTCAGGCACTCCACTCATTATGAATCCTAACAAGGGAAAGCATGAGCGCACCCTTCCCCCCAAAATACTGAAATCGAAACCCTGAAAAATCTGTCAGGTCATATTAACCCTGTCATCAGGGGGGTTGTGGTTGTTTGTCTAGCCCTGAGGTGACCCTCATTGTCAAGGTGTAAAGAGTGCAAACAGTTCCATTGTCGGAACACCAAGGCCCAACTTGGCAAAACCCAACGCGAGTTGTTTTTGTGTATATTGTGGGTAGAGTGGGTTTGCCAAGTTGGTGTTTAGAGTCAGGCTGGCAAGGTTCTATATTTGGCCTGTCAACATTTTTTGCTTTAGTGGAGTCTGGAGGGAAAACAAGGTAGGGACACCTTCAGGCCAGCTGGCAGTACCTTTCCAAGGACTCCAGTCCAAGCACCCAGTGGGGACCAAGCTAAATTTTGCACTTGTTGCTCTCAGTACACTATAAAATACCTGTATAGGTCCAATCTAGTAGTACAGGATCAGCAATGTATGGGAAATGCATTTAACTGAATTTGTATAGCTCTCTTGGACCTGGGTCCAATTTCGTAAAGTTGAAGCAGAGAAATCTGCTTAGAAACTTCTTTGCTAAGCGAAAAAAAAACAAACTGGAGCACCAGTCACAACAATGTAAACTTCATCGAATTTTGGCTGGTTACCCGTTTCTGCTGGGCAATATTTTTCTGTGCTTAGCAAGTTTTTGTGCTTACAGGCTTTATGAAATTGGGCCCAGTTGGTCAAGATAGTAAGGTCTCACTCAGTTAAAATGCAACACACATCAACAACACTGCACATAAACATGTACATTAGTAGCGTTCTCCCTAATTAATGGTCCACTGCAGGGCTCGATTTTGGGGTAAAATTCCACAAGACAGCAGGGCTTGTAGCTCAAAAAGTTTAACAGACCAGAGTTTAACTCACGAGACCAAAATCTTCATGAGAAAGAGCTTTCCACACAGTTTAACATGTAAATTGTTTTTATTTGAACAAGCACTAAGAGAAGATTTATCTAATTTGTTTTATGGGTTAGTAATAGTATATTTTGATACTCAACAGAATTGTAAAAATACCAGACTCAAGGTCAACATTTGAACAACATTTCTTTCTGTTAAAGATATTACACAGTGGCTACAATTATTCAATTGAAAAACACAAGACCGGCCGGACTTGTCAGGTCATGAGTTTACTGGCCCGAGGCTAAAATCACTGGCCTCGGGCCGGCGGTCCAGTGTCAATTTCGAGCCCTGCACTGGCTAAATGCTGGTTAAAATTCCTGAAGACCAGTACAAATTCTGTCATGGTGGTTTGATTTGCTAGCTCAGTGAGCACATTTGTAAACCACTGACTGCACAGATTGCTCATATGATTTCAAATTCAAGTCTTAAACAATTTCTGAAAAAAGTTAAGGGCAAACCCTGCACTTAGCAATTAATTCTGCACCAAGGTCAGGGTAGGCATATTATATACATTTGCAGGATTTTCGAAGCTTTGAGTTCTATAGATGCATATCTTCGTTTGGTGTCACATCTCAAAATTTGATGTTGGCTTGAAATCGTTGACAACTAGAGTATCACTAAACTTAAAGTCGTAACGCAGGACACAACTCATCTCCTTCACTCTTTCATTCACATTCTCCCATCAGGAACATAATGTTCTCTTTCTACTCCAAAAAACCTGTTCAGACTCTCTTTTGTACCCAGTGCTATTCAACTCACTTTTAATAAGACAACTTAGTTTTTTTCTCTCTTTAAATCAGCTATGGAATATTTGGATAATGTTTTCTCTCTCTCAAAAAGGTAAATTTTCAATTTTAAAAATGAAAATGGTGCTCGTCATTTGTAATGAATTGTCTTTTGTAGTTAGTATTGAATCTGAATGGTTTTTTTTGTGCACTCACAGGGAAAAACAAATTTCACTTTTTATTTGTCTGTGACAAAATAAACAAAATTGAAATGCAATGAATCAAATAAATATCTCGCTCCACAAATATCCTCAGGTGTGAATACTGTAAAGAACGCACGTATGAACCTTGCAGCAGACGTCAGCACTGACATTGTACAAGTTGATTTATGTACAACATACAAAATGCATACAAGGTAAACACGTGCCAAGCTCCACAGCTTATCTAGATCTCGAGCTGTGCATTAGGCCCTGAAATCTCACACCATACAGCAGAAATCCCATGCATTATTCAAAACCTTGTACATGTTGAAAATCACATCACTCAAACCAACTGTTGCTTTTAAAAAACACTCTCTCTCTCTCTCTCTCCTTTGAATATTCCCCACAAACACTACAATCAGTGCAGAAGCGTGTTGTTAATCTTGTTGGTGAAGGATAGGGATCAACGTTACAACCTCTTTCCCACTGTCGCTCTGTAGCCAGCCCCTGTCTTTTCTACAGATAATTTCATGGTAAATGTGCCACCAGTGTGTCAAACCTGGTTTCTTCTATCAGAGTGTTTGAGCGTGAAACCAGGCTTTCTGCTTGTTATCATCTGTACACCCTCGCTTTGCTAAGATGTAGTTCCCACAGCTTTATTCAACTGACTGCATCTCTTTGCAACTCCTTACATGATGCACATTTCCCTCTATCCTACATTCTAGAATGTTTTAATTAGGAATATCAATTCCTACCTTCATCTCCCCAAAGTTATTATCTGAAAGTGAAATGTTTCCTTCTTGTCACCTCTTACCACAAAAGGCTTTCAGCCTCATTTTGGGCAAAAATGCATTACAAAATAAAATCAATCAAAAAAATAATAAAATCCTCTCAAAGACAACTTGTATATCAGGCATAAACAATTACTCAGTTGACAGTAAAATTCTTCTCCTCCCCCCTTCTTACATAACAACTCCCAAACAGGGGCCTGATAATTGTCTTTGACCTTCGCAGGTGAAGACCTTGGCTTTGCATAAAATGTCTCAGCTCTGAAGGCTGGCTACACACACCTAGCAAACATGTACAATGTGGGAATTACTTGTCACTATCAGGTTTTATCCCTTAGTCACACACATCTTGACGATCCTCTCAAATGGAGCTTGTCATATCAGCTGCAGATCGCGCATATCGGCCCAACAAACTAGCTCAGTGCTTGGGGAGAACCCTGAGATGACAGGTATATAATGTTGATATGGTAGAGCACCAGCACGTAAACCCTGGGGTCTGCAGGTTCAACTCCCACTAGTCAATTTTTTTTTCCCCACCACAATCACCCAAAAATTGATTTATCATTACCCAGTCAGTTTCCCTATGTGGTTTACTACTTGATGAAAAAAAAAACCTTTTAAAAAAATGAACATTTATAATACTGAACATTGTAATTTTAATTTTCTGTTCTTGTTGAGATGGATTCATTTCAGTTTCATCAGGGGTGGTTCAGCTTACATGTTCATCATATAATGTTCAGTAAGGGTCTGTATACGTTTGGTAAAGACTCTGAAAATTGATGGCTATAAAAAACTTACTTGGTAAGAAGTACAGCAACTTTGGATAGTATAATGCAGTTTGAGAAACATTTCACTTTGAAATACTGCAGTTATGGAAAAAGATGTTTTTTATCTCCAAAAGTTTGAATCTGAGAAACTTTACTGTCAGTAACGTTTCTCAGATGTATTCCTATTGGGGATTATTCTTCATGCGTGGACATATTCGCTCCAGATTTTCAGCGATATCTAAAAAATGCGACCACCTTTTGAAATAAAATTTTCACTGGTTAGTTTTACTGTATGTATCTATAGTATTAAAACAATCAAACGGTTGCAAAAACCAAAGGTATACAGTACTTTGCCTTTAAGTGCATACTGTATACAGTAGATGTACTTCACTTTATACAAATGTTCATTGCTTTGAGTAATTCATTTATTTTTTACAAGCGCCACAGTGAGCTACAGATGTCTCGCATGACAGTAATTCTAACTGACATTTACACAGGGAGATATTTTTTCTCTTTCGTCGTTTGCATTATCTCCATCCAGCCGCACTTAAATTTTGCATACAATCTGTTTCCTTCTTTGTAATTTCCTGTTCTCCTCTATGAAAAATGTTGTAACAAAAGTACAGTTACGGGAGGAGTTTAGTTTGCTTACGTAACTTGAGTAAATATAATCACAGAGTAAAATTGTGCATTGAACCTGTTTCTTCTTGACACTTCTAAGCTGTCCTTTTTTTTTAAAGTGGCAAATGCTGCAAATGGATGGGATTGCGATTCCCCGTAAACATTACAATATTAAGACACCAGGGCTTGAAATGTACACTTGACCCCAGACCAGGGGCCAGTGACTTTGGCGTCTGGCCAGTAAATTCAAGAATGGACAAGTCTGAGATAATTCTTGTCATTTCCAGTTAAACGCTAATACACTGTGTAATATACCATTAATAATAAAATGATGTTCAAATGTTGACTTTGAGCCTGATAAATATCTTTGAATTCTGTTTTGTATCAGAGTATACTTAACCGTATGGTAAGACAAACAAGATAAATCTTCTCTTTGTGTTTGTTCAAATAATGTTAAACTACGTAGGCCTATATTATTTCTTAATTCTGCTCATGTAAACAAATTTCTGGTCCAGTAAAAATGTTGAGCTACCAGCCCTGCACTATTGTGGACCCCCCCCCCCCCCAACAAAATAAAAAATTAAATAAATAAAACATATATAAATATGTAAATAAATGAATAAATAAAATAAATAAATAAATAAATAAATAAATAAATAAAAAATATATATAAATAAATAAATCAATAAATGAATAAATAAATAAAGAAAGAAAATTCAGCCCTAGATATCATGTTCCAATCGCTCTATTTGATTCTTTGCTCTTAATGCAGTCATTGGAATTCTTTACCAAGGAGGGACATAAAGTTATTAATAATTACTCAGTGATTCATCTGATTCTACAAATGTAAAACCTGAAGCCCATCAATTATTAATTAGTACGGCACAGGACGATGCAGAAATGCAAATGTTGATATTTCTGTCTACTGAGGTATATCCTAAGAATACTGTATATATTTATTGAACATCCCCTATGGACATGTGTCAAATGCACTTTAGGTACACTTATTTCCTCCTCTTTTTTGTCAGGAGAGAAAAAGAAAAACGTAAATTTGAAGCTACATTTAAATATTCCCTTACCATTTATTTTGGTCTTCTTTCCTGATTGTGTGGACTTGATTAACAAAACCTCTGCATTTCCCATTGGCTTTCAACAAAATTAAATGACCATAAAATAAATTCTAATGAATGTCTTCTTGTAAAGTAAAGTGCAATTACATACTTTTCATTCATCATTAAAATAATGAACCATTTCCCTTCAGAAATAAATTCCCAGATGAAGCCTAAAAGGAAAGTTGATAATGAGAGGATTTTAATGGGACAATCTATGGACGCAGTAAAAATCGTATTGATGGAGAACATCCAACAACACAACTCGAGTTCAGTTTCTCACCCTATTTTACTTTTATGCTGATCGATAAACTGTAAAGCTATACAAAAGTACATCAATACATTTATATCTTCAGTGAAAAAGCAAACGTTCTCTTGTAACACTCAGGGGGGAACCAATTACCAGGCCAGTCAGACTGCTTTTTCGATTCACAGATGAAGGAAAAAAAGAAAGACTTACCACACCTCCTATGCTGTATTTAGCGTGTTCTCCTCAACCAGATCCGTGTGGGTACATTCAGCAATTCAGGAAGGAAGGAGCGTATCGGTGTCAGGCCATCAATATGTGGGTAAAAACCCAAGAGTTAATCATCAATCGGCTACATGCTGCAAAATGAAAAATAAGAAGTAACGTAATTAACTTAATATGCATACAACTGTTTCATGCATTAAAAAAAAGGGGGGGTAAATTTAAAATTACATTCATAGTATTATGTTTCAAAATCAACTCAAGTTTTATCTCCATACTGGTTTAAGTGTAATCCCATCACAATATCATACACAAAAATTCACCAGAACCTTCTGTGTCAAATCCCAAATGAAGAAAACGTCGGCTCAGAGCAGAAAGGACTTATAAGACCTAGAAAGACCCAGTCGGCTCAGAGCAAGGACTTACGCCCCATTTTGTGTGTATGTCTCGTCCTTTCTGCTCTGAGCTGATGAAAATATTCAGTAAAAATAGATCAACATTCAAATGGTCGATAACAAAATTGAGATGAGCAAGTGCTTATATGTAAGAGTAGTCCTATGAGAAATGTTGAAATCCCCAGTTGAACAGCAACTGCGGTAACTCTATTTATTACAATGTAAAAGAAATCTAAAAATGGCAACAAAAATGCAAAACATCTGGACACAAAAGTACTATCAATGTTTTTCATATGTGCAGAAGATAATGTGGTTACCCCAAGAACATCTGGGATCCCCCCCACCATGTTTTCAACAAAAAGAACCCCCAGAGTCCAAAAGTTATTATTAAGCGTACACTGCACTCTGCATGTAAATGACCGATGACACTTCGTTCTAAACGTTGACTCTGAAGCCCCTCTTGAACATGCAGAAGGACTGCAGTCAACCATAGCCTACTCATAATGTACTATTGTGTGCGTTAACTTTACAGATATAGAGGCTCCACACAAAAATCCACTCCACACAGGAGGGTAAATTACCGTCTTTTTTTATAAAGCTGTAGGCCTGCTCATTTAGCCATGAAGTGTGTGCTTTTCATGTTGAGGCTTGCATTACCTGCTGAAATTAAGGGATGGCTTCGTCAATTTGCACAACCTGCATTAGAAGCATTTACACAGTTCACGCTGTACTATTGTGCGTACAGCTTTACAACAAGGCTTTAATTATCCTGTAGCCATCCCTAATCCATCAAAATCCAACTGTGTGTTTTGTTTGATTCTGTTGGACTTGAAGACTGCACTAATAAAATTATGAGTATGCTTTGCATGGGATCAGGCACACCACTATAATCTCAGCCTAACACTGTGTGAGTGCAGAGTTGGATTTTGTTAGAATGAGGAAGAATCACTACTCACTGAGTGGGGCGTTTTGAAGGTCCTTTTGAAGTCTAGTCAGAGGGAAAGAGAGGGGAACATTTGAAAGGTCATGTCATTTTAATCAGGTCACAACTTAGTGGGGGTAAAGGTCAGAACTCCAACCCTTTCAAACATGAAACTGGCTCCCTGTATCTCATGCTAAATTGCATTTCATGCCAATAAATGTTGACTGTTTTGTATAACTGTAGAAATAATCATTACAAAATTATGACTCTACTCGTTATACAACATTTTTTGGGGGGCACTCAAAACATGTGCCAGAGTGATGTTCGCCCTTTTATTACTTCAGAGAATGACACTGTGTTGGGAATTTTGAAAACAATGTTGCTGATTAGAGTCATTTCAGGTAGAATGCCAGTGATTAGGGGCACTTTCGGTAGTAATACACATTATGCCCAATGACCATAAAATACTTTGTTACGGTTTATAAAAGAATCCTGTTGACATTAATGTAGCCTTGTTGTTTTGTAAGATCCACCATGCAGGGCTCGAATTTTGGGGAAATATCCACAAGACTGCAGGGCTTGTAGCTCAAAATATTTACTGGACCAGAATTTATTTTACAAGACCAGAATGAAAATGAGTGGAACGAGCACTAAGAGAAAATCTGTGTAGCACTTCGATACTGAAGAGAATTGAAAGATATTTAACAGATTCCTAGTCAACATTTTGTCACAAAAATATTACACAATGAGGTAACCTCTTATCATTGAATTGGAAAACACAAGACCACCGGGCTTGTCCGTTTGTGAGTTGACTGGCCCGATGCTAAAATCACTGGCCCCGGGCCTGTGGTCCAGTGTTAATTTCGAGCCCTGCCATGGTCTACAATTATTTCCCCACGCACTTCATAACTTGGTAGGACTACAGTATAGACATTCATCATGGTGTGTTCATTTCTGCCATTCATCCCAATGTAATCAAACTGAGGCTTGAAGGAAAAACATAGTCTGGTTCCTTTAAATGGGCACCCAACAAAGATGGCCACATAATGATAAAGTCCTATTCCAACACAGTCCCATTTTATATATTTGTAGCCCTGCGTGCATGGGCACTTAAATTCAGTATCCACAACGAATAAGGAAAAAGTAACTAAAAAAGAATCCCGCTAGTAGTTCTTCATTTACACCTGTACATATTGACAATGCATGAATCATTGCATCATCTTCAGACAAGATGGACTGCGGCGCATCCAAGAAAGATGGGGGAGACGTTTTCGGTGTCTTAAGATTTGCACAGTACATGTACACGTGCAGGTGTTAATGAGTAATAACGCTGATTGCCAGCATTAATCACGAACTCCCTTTCATTAGAAGCAAGCGGTTATTTACACACACTGAGCACAACGGTGAGTCATCCAGCAAATGGTCTTTAAGATGATCAATGTGCACACTGTGTTACCCCGCATCGTCCCATGGGAAGATACTCAGGTATTCCTCCTTAAGACATTCTGCATCTCACTGCCGCTGCACACCTTCTGCATAGTCTCTGCTCCCATCCAAATCAATGGAACTTAACAGAGGCTTGAAGGGAAAATTAGCCTGGTTCCTTAGTATCACAAAATTGAGTGTACATTACATTTATGGAATACTGGGAACATGACAAAGATGGTGGAATTACATGATTAACATGTGCTCCCCTGTACCCCAATCAAAGCTCATTTTGATCAGTTTTATCATGTACGTCCTTCCTCCATGGTCACTAATTTTGACTAAAACATACGAAAAAGAGTTGGAAGGTAAAATAGTATGGTCCTTTCTGTTTTGAAATATCAGTATACATTGCCAGTATGGGATACGGGTAACATGACAAAAATGGCATGATTAAAGTATTACCCTCTATGTTTCTCAGTAGAATAATATAGTTGCATCGGGCATAAGGAATATTATTTTGTGTTTTACCCATACACTAATGTGTGTCAAACACAACACTATGTACCCCGTACTTCACATCCCCCCCCCCCTTGAGTCCTGTGAATGAAACCAAAATCCACAGGCATATTACTCAGGTAGAACATGAATGAACACTCTCACTTAATAATATGTAGAATAGAATGTTTAGGAACAGTCCGTATGAGTTACACGTAATAGAGAAAGGCTGAGGGGTGTAACAAGAGTATGTAGCCATCAGGACCACTAGAGGTTTTTTTTTGTTATGTGTATAAACTTGAACCGGCATTTGGTGCATTGTTATTGAAAGAGACACTGGACATTTGAAATGATGATCTCTGATGATGTTACATCTGCTCATGGCTCAGTGTGGGTAAGAAAAAAAAAAACAGTTTGAGGTTACATGGCCAAAACAACCGCCAATAGAGGGAGACAAATTTATTCCTTGTGTGTACAAAATGCACTTTATTTATTTATTCGCTCATGTGTTATTTTGTTATTGGAAAAGGGGGGTATAAGCTATGACAGGTGCTACTGCGGCAGTTTAAAAGCCAGCTGAGCTGAAGTGTGTATGAAGTCCCCTCACAGCGTCTTCAAAAGATATGTTATTTGAGGTCCCTTTTTTTAGCACGCACGTAGCCAAAAATAGCAGGTCAACATTGGTAAATTGTCAACGACTAGTATCCCCACTTTGTGTGACCTAACATACACCCGTGAAATAAGAAATCAGCAAAAGCTTTAAGGTCAGTCAATCAGGTATCAGAGTTAAGACAAAAATAGTGAAGAACCCATTCACTGTTCTCTAATATTGAATTTCGAACACACAGAATCAAAAAAATAACTGTATTACTCAACTCTAAAAAACTGTAGCATTTCCGACAAAAATGTTTCAACGAAAGATTTCCACTACGACCATCTACGTACCATGGAAGTTAAATGTAAATCTGTGGACATTATAAATCAATCTTACCAATGTTTATGCACAGGCTTTAAAAGTTAAGCAAGAAAACAACTTCATGAGAAATTGCTCCAAGAGGAACTGTAACACACGTCCCATCCCTGACCCCAACACAGCATGTTTAAGAAAAAATTATACTCACAGAGACATTCACAACTTCAGACAGGCCCCTAATGCAGGCAGCTGTACAGCACAATTAAAACTCCTTTCTCAGGCACCACACACTTGCCAATTATCCAAAGATATCCCGCAGAAACAGTAGTAGAAATCCCTGGACCTTGGCTGGCTATACACAGGTGGCTTCACCATCCACTGAGACAGGTGTGAAAGGATAACACTGGTGGGTTTACACAGCAGCTACTGTGCAGCTTGCTTCATAATTGCTACTTGGCTGTAGGAGTACTGCCAGTGTAAGGTGAGTCATCACTGTGCATGTATAGCAGTCATTCATAAAAACAGGAGTAATGGCTGGAGGGGGAATCTGTTGAGGACACATTGCCTTGACCAATGGAATTGACCACTCATGTTCGCGTTTCATTCACGATTTCGCCCTCACCATGCATAGCGATTGAATGGATACACCCCTGATTTGATCAAATGGACCTGTCCATTTAAGACATCCCACTCATTGAAACCCACTCACTTCAACCACGGAGGAAGGAACTCCATGCTTCAACTATAGAGAAAGGATTGCGGATCTCTATGCTGCAACCATGGAGAGAACTGGCTGTACAAAGGGGCACACCCCCAATTTGACCAATGGAGTTGTCCACATCATCTGCAATATCCAGCCTCAATGTATCATTTTATTTACCTCAAGTAACGCTTTAGAAAGAGCATACCCCCCTGGCTTGACCAATGGAGTGGTCCATGGTTTCATGAACACAATTATTAGCCTCACAGTGATAACAGTGTTAAAGTGGAAACACCCCCAAATCTGACCAATGGAACTGTCCACTACCTACACCTTGTAGGATTTCCCACAGTTTATCACTGTTTCATCTGAATTCAATTACTCATAATGACATGGTCATTCATCACAAGACCTTGTAGTGGTGGACAATAACTGTAAAGGCCCTTCTGCTACTGGTTCCTTTTATCCATCGATTTAGGTCTTTCAGACTCCTTTTCAATGGGCCACTTGGCTTTCCTTGCTCTATGGCTTTAGTGGAAGGTCATACACACCTACTCACTGACCATTGGATTGGAAATGAAAAATTTCCTATACACTTATGACAATTACATTATGCAGGGACCTCTCGCCATTCAAAATCTCTCCAATTGAAGAAAAAGTGATAGCAAGACACATTTTAAATATTTTTTTCTCATTCGGTGAAACTGGTAGTGCGTTATATTTTACCCCCCAAAATTAATAATTTGCTAGGTCAGTGCTATGAGGTCCTTTCACAATTTCACATCAGTAATCAAAAGCATGCTAAATGTAAAATGCTTGTAAACTTGAAAAAAATTATCAAAATCCATAGATAAATGTTTTTCTTTGAAAGTAAATGGGTTTTTTTGCCAAACAATTTCTTTGGAGACGACTCTTGATCGATAAACCCCATTTATGAGGAGCTCCAGAATATGTAGAGGCAATTTTTATGAAATCCATACAAGCTGCATAATGTACCCTATATTCCTGAGCTGACGATTTTAGTATTATTGCTCATAATCAGTACATTGGTTAAATATTAGTATTGAATATTAGATATGATTTAAAAATAATGCAATATCAAGCCACCACTTCGTTCATGAACATCTATAAGAACATTTTTAAACCTGTGCTGAGGACACCACAAGGACAACCACGTGTGCATCCCTCTCAATTTACGTAACTATTTTAAGTGATTTTACAATTAACCAAAGAATTTACCCTGATAAAATTTCAGAAGATCAGAAATCATGAAACTTGAAAACAGACAATAAATTTCTCATAGGTAATGATCGTCGAGATTATTTCCCACACTCTTGTGTTATGAAAGTAAAGAGAAAGGGATGGTGCACTGTTGTTTTGTCGGAAGAGAATCCAATCCAGTAGTTTTAAACAAACCTATCAAGTGATGGTACACCACAAGTTGTTTTAAGGGAGGGTACACCTTTTGTAATTACTTTAAAACAAATAATTATCACAAAAACTTACTTGGTACCGAGCACCGGAGAGCTGTTGATATTAAAAAACATTAACGACCCCCTTTGAAGTAATGTAGTTTTAGAGAAAGAGGTAATTTTTCACACACAATACTAGAATCTGAGAAAGGCTTCAGTCATAAAGCCTTTCTCAGGCATCTGAAAGCACACAATTCTATGCAACAAGGGTGGGTTTTTTTTCTTTCATTATTTTCTTGCAACTTTGATGACCAATTGAGCCTAAATGTTCACAGGTTTGTTATTTTATGCATATGCTGGGATACACCAAGTGAGGATACTGGTCTTTGACAATTACCAACAGTATACCCTGCCTTTAAAGAAGGAAATTTTATTCTAATCCTCTATAAAACCAACCTAAGAAAGTGTCATTAACCACATCTTTTACAGTTAGAGGCTATTCAGAATAGTCAATGTTAAAAAGTTAAGTTGTTTGGGGGGTTTTTTCTCGAAAATGTGGGTGGGTGGGTCACAAGAAAAAACTGGGGAAAAAAAGAAAGTATATATAGTAACAATTGAAAAAGTAGAAAAAAGAGTACACAGCTGGCCAAGATTGTCAATTTAATTCCTGATTAACTACAAAGTTGCTTGTTTAAGCCAGAAAAAAGCATTGAAAACTACTGATGTTGGAGACCTTTAGGCTAAAATATCGGGTTCATTTGAGGCATTACTTTTTTCTTCAGTGTATAGATTATATTATGAAGCCATTCAATATTTACAAATCAAAATTTTGAGTGGGTGGGTGGGTCAAAACAATATAAACATGTGGGGGTTTTTTTTAATCAAAATTGTTTAACATTGACTTTTCTGATTGGCCCCTTGGGGGTTGGGAATTGTTTAACTGGTTAACTGTTTAAAACACAAACGCTGAAATCTGTATCCAATTTAAGAAGATTTGGAAATCATGAAATTTAAAGAGGACAATAAATTTCTCAGAGGTTAATCCTTTGTAATCAATCAAGATTATTTTCCCACACTATTGTGTTATGAAAGTAAAGTGAAACCCTGTGCCCAATAAGGAAGTAAAAAACCTAGAAAACAATACCTGCATCGATCACAATAATACATTGAAACATGACCTCTTCAATTCGAACCACGATATCATTTTTCAATTCCGGTAAAACTGTATCAATAACACGGACCCAGGAAAAGAATATTAAATGATTTTGAAAGTGGTTCCTTTTTTAATAACAATTTCTGTTGTTTTTCTTGTTGTTGTAATTCGGATTATCGACTGTGCCTTTTTCGGTGGCAGAAGGTGGTGGGGGTCAGCTGTGGGAATACCCGGTTTCTTAATCCCATTAGGAGATGTGACATGAGCAGGTGTCAAAAATGAAAGAGCAAAGGAAAGACAGAACCGCACCCCTAACAAAACTTAGGGGTCAATAAAAGCATCAAAGTAAGTGATACCTTCAGGTATGTTTGCATAATAATACCCTCTCAAACAGAAACAGAGAGCAGAATGAAGGAACTTCCCATTAAAAACTACTTTGACATAACAAATGTATGCTATACGGTGTAGATAATGTGAAATTTAAAACCTGACTCTATGAGTAGCCATTGACTTAAGGTTTAGGCCGCACTGAAATTATGAATATCTTTCATTTCATCAACTGAACAAGGACAGAAGTCAGTCACACTCACACGGGCAATAATTTGCAGGCTTTACAGTCAGAGATGTAAATTTGTGGGCTCATTTTTGATTCCATGCCCCCTGACATTTTGTGCGAGTGCTTAAAGTTGGTTTTGCTGTGTTGCCCCCAAGTGTGAATTCTAATTCTTAAAGCCAGCACCCCCAGTGAGAATTCCTCTGCTTGACTTGACAATCCCCTCCCGGTTACCAGCCAAGCTTCTGCAATGCCACATCACATTCCAATGCTAAAACGGTTCGCATCCCTGGTATTATGCTAAAACTCAGACTCAGACTACCGACCCGGGGTCTCTGTAAATTAAAAAAAACTACCATTTTATTGACATTGCAGATTATCTCCCCCCTCCCGCAGCTAAACACCACGTCTTTTTAATATTTTTTTTTCTCAACTCATTCAAGAAAAGTGAGGGAAGTGCTCTCGGTTATACGCAGTGATCAGGGACAATAGAGTACTTCGGTTTCAATCAAGCGGGTAAGGGGTGATTTCCTAAACCCTAGCTGATTTCTTTGGAGGTATTGAGCTTGAAATAAATCCCTCTTTCATGACACATTTTGTACAGGGTTTGACTAAACACACAGAAACAAATAGTTGGCGGTGCCGACACACCAATGTCAGGCTTCTGTCTCCATTAGTTCTATATTGTCACCATTTATAGGATTACAAGAGTGCAGAAAATTGAGTTTTAGAAAGAAGGGTTTCACTTGTAGGAACCTGGAGATTGTTAGGAACTCTTTATATAGACCATGTAACCTTTGTTTAACAAAAAAAGTGACCTTGTACATTCCAGGGCATTTCCTGGCAGGCAAGATCCTACACTGTTCTTATGGGAAATTTTACATTTTGTGTCATATTTTCCACAAAAATTCAAGAATTACAAAAATAACAGCTGAGCAAGTTTTGAGATCTGCCCCCTTCCACCATATCAAAAGTTTATAAAAAGCAGGCAGTGCAATCTCCATAAAATAAATGATTTATAGTTTTCTTCCATTGAGCTGTGTACCAATTGTGCCTGCAGGAAGTTCGGGCTCTGTGGCTCTTTTGTAAACATGTGAGGTCACAGGTTAAATGATCTATAACGATGACCATAATAATAGTTTCAGGCATTGGAGCATTTCGACAGCAGAAGAAAAGTGCCAAGGAAATTATTTATTAAAAGTAAACAAATGCAGAATCACAAACATTAAACAAAATTTCTGGGGTGGGGGGGGGGGGGGGAGGAGATATTTGTGCGTAGTAATGATTTGAATCCATGCAGGTCTATTTGAGTTGCAAGGGCATTTTTAAACAGAGTATCGAGGGCACTCCCATTATAAAATCAGTGTCTTTGAATGAAACATTGATTAGGGCACCAAATGCCTGGATCAAATCAGTGAGATTCCAGCCACATGGAGTCGTCTCCCTTTAGGAAAACCAATCAGCGGCTAAAATCCAAGGGACAGAAACTGCGACTAATGATTGTTTGAAAAGACTATTTTCTTCAATTTTTAGAGTCTTCAAATCCAGGGGTGACAGTCATTGCTGACGGCAGAAAAAGTCTGAAAATTGGATCCAGATCTTCGGAGGTAGGCCTACATGTATGATGAAATGACGGCATTTCCACCTTTCGGTAAACACCCTGGAGTTACAGATTTCAAGGAACTTCTGGGAATAATATCCAGTGCCAGGGAAGTAGATCAGGAATGATCTTTATCTTGAGAAAATATCAGCTTTCATTTACTGATTTCAAATAAAAGCCTGAAAATTCTCATCCCTGCAATTCACATAGTGCCCAATGCGTATCTTGCAAAATGTCTGTACAGACAAATAATGACAACTGTTATCTAATTAAAGTTTTCAGATTAAAGTAATGTAAAAAAGCAATGCAAAAAAAACCCAATAATTGAGTAGAATGTTCCTCTCCTTTGATAGAGCAGGATGGTTGAAGGAGAGTTAACACTATTTAAATGGTAGACCCAGCGTGGACTATTCCTGCTTTGCAAGCCGTCACTCGGTTTCCCTCAAAGTGATTTTAATAATAGGATATGTAAGGCATGTACGTGCCTCTGACTGCATCAGGAGAAGTGGAGCATATATTACACCTCCTGGGTAGCGTCACGTGGCATTAATCAAAATGGCCCTACGGCATCATGCCGGCTGTGGCGCACCTCCCTACAGGTACCGGGACAGATGCGACGGAGTCAATGGGTGGTGAGATCAGAACTCATTAAATCACATCGCCTCAAATGATGTGCTGTACAGGAACGCACAAATGTTACTCTGAGTGCCGCGCCGCAGCAGAAAGAAAAAAAAGACCGAAACAGAGTTGGCAGTTTTTGTTCTTCATATGAGTCCGACCATGGTCTGTTTCTAGTACCTCCATGGTTCGACTGAAAAAGAGCAAAGGACAGGCTCTGCGATTGCCATAAGCTTGCTGCATGCTGCGACACAGCAACCATTTCTTTGAACCGATCGGCAAATTTATCACACTTTCTACTTGTTTTTTGTCCCTTCTTTTTCTTGGGGGGGGGGGGGTGAATTATGACTAATCGTTGAACTCTACACAGTTCAAGCCTGCAGTGAACTAGAGTACAGTGCACCGGGGTTTTTTTAGCTTGAGGAATGTTGATTTGAGGCACAATAAGTGTTGTAGAACTTTTTTGACAACCAAGAAAAATCTAATGTTTGACCATTGACTGAGCCATCTAAAGGATTGTTTACATTGAATGTAATTAACTTATTTCGGGGGGGGGGGGGGAACTGTTGATGGCCTCATGTTTCGACCCTACTCAAGGAAAAAGACTCTGCTAGGGTCAAAATGTAAGGCCATTAACAATTAATTGTTTGCATTTATACCATTATGTCCTAATGGTTGGTAAGCAGTTTGCAACAGCTATTCTATTTGCTAATTTACTTCTGAAGAACATTATTTTGTGGTGTTTTCATTACAAGAGGCAACATTCTTAAAACCTTCATATTCAGGCATGGTACTTGGTCCTTGGAAAAAAAGTAGGAAACCTTTTTTGAGTACAAGGGCTGACATACATATGGTATAGTCCTAATAATAATAATAACAGCTCTTATATAGCGCAATTCCAAAAATAATCATTGAGCTTAGTAAACTTTTCACGCTATTTAAAAACAACTTTATCTGAGGGCCCCAAAAATTGGAAAACAGACTTAATAATAGTATTATAATAATATTACAATAAGTAAGACTTATAAAGCAAATTTTCCAAAGACACAATGTGCTACAAACTGGTCAGTTTAAGGGCGAGAAGAGAACAGAATTAACCTTTTAATTTGGACTTGAACGTCTGGATGGAGTTGATGCTGTACATGTGACTTAGGGACCATGTCAAAATTAGTCCAGGACAACCAGCGGATAAGTACCGTCCGGCACTAGGTTTTTCAAAAGGTCTATGAAACTGGGTGTCAGAGAAACATGGGAGGGCATGAGAACCGTGTGCATGCCTTTCGGCGAGTACAACAATGTCTCTCAAAGAAATACAGCCCGACGGAAATCCAATTTATCCGACTACCTGCCCTGGATTAATTTTGACAAGACCCCCTAGGTAGGAAGAATATCAAGCCTGCATAAACTTTTTTTTTTTTTACTCCATGGAAGAGAAAGAGTTGTCAAACAAAACAGGACTCTAGGATGCTGTCTTGATTGAAAAGTATATTTAGCGCCTTTCACACTGAAGGCGAAACTTGGTAGACCTTTTAACACTGGAATTGCTAACCCTGGCAAATTCCTGGGAATTAAGTAAGCCTGCTTGGGAGTAGGGTTAGAGATAACTCTGGGATTAAGCATTTTCATTCTTCCCAGGAAAATTGCACTAAGAGTGTGAATCGAACATGGAGTGGTGGTGGGATTAAAACTCCCCAGGATATTCTTTGGGATTTAAACCCTGGGAATTATCTCTGTATTAAATGTGAAAAAGAGCTTTATTATTAGTAGCATTGTTTGTTTCTTTCTTTCAAAATAACCATAAAACAACATTACATGAAGAGGCAAAAACAACAACGAAAATCCATCGATGTAAAGAGCAAACAGCGACTAACTTAAAGAAGTCTAATTACTAGTTTACAAATTGCTGTGCACAGTTTGCATTAGTTCCAGTTCACTTAACTCTTAAACATTATTTGTTTTTGCCAGTATTCCCCCAAGACTTTTTTTTAAGTATAAGTGCATTTTATTCTTGAAGGCATAGGATTACAATTCCTAAAAACAGTCGCATTAGGTAAACACTTATTAAAGTCACTTTGGGGATTTTTAACATTATTTTAATGGGCACTGAGGCCAAGACCAAGGCAGCAGAGCAAATGCCATGTCTGTCACAACTGTATGCCACAGAGACCGATAACTCAAGGCTTTGTGAAGGCGGTCAGCTGGGGATTTGAGCTCCCATGCCTTGTGAGTGTAACCTCTACAGTCAACCGGTTGACCACAGTACCACAACCATTCTGGGCCGTCTGCCAGCATCTTGCAGAAAAACATACTTTTTTTTTTCAGAAGCAAGAGCCAAGTTCCCACCACATCGTGCCCTTGGGACAGATTCTAATCAAATCTGGTCCATCAGGTCCCTCAAGCCATTTTACTCCTGCAGATTTTTTTCCTGGGATTAGATAAAGGGATTTAGCCAATCCCGTCTGCACTTTGCACAGCCTGCCAGTGCCCCCTGGCCCGAGAACATTTGCCTTCAACATTTCAATGGATACTAGGACAGCATTGCGGCGGGGCGTGCAGATTTTTATCAAAGTACTACATGGTTATGGTCTGAGCGTGCCATTGTGACATGAAATGATTAGTTTCTTCGCAATATTTGCCCCGGACAAGATGAAAAGCTGCACGATCGATTGCTGATACAGTTGTCCTCTGTCATCTGCTGTAGGGCGACGTTAACAGCAACTTCAGTTACTTCTAGCCTGTGTTGATGTGTTTTTTAAAGAATTTGACATTTCGCCACGAAAAGTTCAGCACTCAAACATTAAAGAGTTTCTTCTCCCTTGAGTAAAGGAAGGTAACAATTTATCCATGAACCACAGTAAGACCCCATCTTTTAGAATAACTACACCCATTTACACCTTCAAACCTATCAAGTAAGTCTAGTGGGTGTTTCCTTGCTCTATGGTTTGGGGGTGTAGCGATGGGGGTTGAGGAAGATATTGAGCAGGGATGGTGGTGGTAAACTGGGGAGGGGAAGTCATGGTAATAACTTGGGTCACAGGAGAACATCTAAACGATACTTTTCTTCAATTTCTGCAAGAAAATAGGATTGTAACTGCCACCCTCAAGTTTTAAAATGGCAACTATGGTGGCTAAATATTATAAAGGCATTACAATGATATGTGCTTGTGGTTAGCAGGAATGCCAGAAATGCAGTGCCGGCTCCCACACTGTCTGTCACTTCAGTGTCCACACTAAACCTAAAATACTACTGTATATCTATCTACCATGTGAGGAAGCAAAAAACAAAAATAATAGACAGTAAATCTGCTCACCTCAAATTCCACAACTCATTCTCGTCAGCTTCATGGGTAACTACATGCTCAACAATAATCCATTGATTCTTATTCTGGATAAATCTGTACTGACGTACATGGATGCAACAAAGACGACACTTTATTCACTGTATGTGTGTGTACCACACCATTGATTACCAATGCTACAATGAGTTCAAGTCTTAAGATGCCTCCATCACTTCAAGATTCCTGGCTACAAATGCCAGACCCACAAGTGCCCCATCATCAAGTCCAATGTGGCTGGCCAGACCTATTATACATTTCAACGAGCATGATTGGCACACCATATGGCTGCCCATACCAGCATGGTGATGACAAACTACCGACCAGGAAAGTGATGTTTCTCATTCTAGATGATGTCAATTTTGTGCCGAGTTTGTTATTAATTTTAGAAGATTTTGTTTGGCTAACTTTCAGAAGATTTTGTATTTTTTTCAACCACAAATAACATAGATTTGACAACAGGCAATCACTGCTCTTAGAGACAACTAATAATCATGATAAAGAAAACCATCTGACTCTTTGTTTGTTTGTTTTGTTTGTTATTTTGTTTCCTCTTTGGACGGAGAGGGGGGGGGAGGGCAACTTGCCAAAGCAAACTTGATTTTTTAATTTTTATAATTGTTCCTAACAAAGTGCTCACTTAAAGTGCTGTCGTCTTGTGTACATTATATTTATTACATACATAAATGACCAAATTGGGAAAGTGTTGTGAATTACCGAATATATTTTGTAATCAACTCTTAGAAATTTTGTAGGGGTAGCCCTGCCCCAAGATCAAATTGCTTGAGTATCCTTCAGGTTTGGGAGAACACTAAATAAGTGGTTGAATTTAATTGGGTGAAAACACTGTACAAAGTAATCAATAATGACAAATCCAAGTAAAGATGAACAGATGGATGCACCTTTATTGTAAACCGAAACTCATAATGAAAAGACCTTATATAAGCTAGATTGTGTGCCAACCCTTCCCCTTCTACCCAAAATTTAAACGCATGCAGAGGTCAAACAAACTGATGACAGATTGTGTTGATAAGAACTTTAAGCTTTTAGTGGGAAACAAAATTCTTGAGAAGTTGCAAACAACTCCCTGTGCATGGTCTGCTGCCTGTTGATATTGCTGCTGGTCACTGATTGATGGGGAACACACTGAAAAGGCATCACACCAGCATGCCATTACAAGAATGTTGAGACAACAGAATAAGGATTGTCAAAATTTATTTGTTTTGCTGGGCGTGGATTTTGTTACAGCACATCACAATGAAGAAAAAAAGAGGTTTTTTTAAAGAGATGGTGATAAACTTTAAATTTGTTTAATGATTGAATTGAATCTCAAGAATTGCATTCCTTAAAGTGCAAGATGACATTCCCAGCCTGAAAAAAATTGCATCTCTAAACCTAAAAAGGAGTAAGAACATAAAATGGCCTCTGTGAAAAGTAAGGCAGTTGAGCGTAAACCATCATACAGAAAAAGAGTTTCCCTTGCAGCAATCTATAGTCTTGGCAAAAATAATGAGGATGGGAACAAATTGTTGCTTTAACAGCTTTTTCTGAAAGAATTGTGATCTCCTGTTTCAATGCAAAACTATGGAGGTAGAAATAGAACCAAAGGTGCATCTTTACTCTACCTCTAGATAAACTTATCAACAAACCAAACTAACAAGCAATATTATCAGAACCTGGAAAAACAGTTGCTTGTTTTCAAAAAATATTTTGAAAGGTTTTCAGTTTAGATGTGTCTACGAGGCCTTGAATTCCACTCCAGAAGGAGGGCGACCATTTTTTTAAAGGGTGCTTCAATTTAAATATCAGACTTTAGATTTGTAAGCTGAGGGCGCCTGTTGTGAGAAATAAGGGAATTGATGTCTTCATCAGCAATACAAATAACTAAGGATTTTTTTTTCAAAAATGCAGCCATCTTCTCAACTGCTGCACTACCTAAAAGCTGGACAGGTGCATAGAGCTTCTAGATTCCTACGCCTGAACTAGACTGGCCTGCCCTTTAATTAACCACAGACTCCTTGTGGTGCAATGCTGTCATAAATAACACTAAATACTAACAGATAATCTCTGAAAGGCTTGTAAAACTCTGTTTGAAATGAACCAAGGATACACATAAAAAGACTTTCAAACATCATGCATTTGTTCAAGTTTACATCATTTTATGTCCCCTAAACCCCACATTTTTTCTCCTTTTTGGATTGGCAATTTGGAAAAGAGTACCTTCTGGTAAATTCCACAGGAAGTGTTTCAGTTTGAAAGTAGTTTATTTAATGGATACTGAAACCTGACTTTTTTTTATATGACTATACAGCGAAACAAAAACATGAAGAAAAAAAACTTTCTTTTTTGTTGGCTACCCTACTATCCAAAATCCATCAAAATACAACACAAAAATGTATTGACCAAGACCAAGGGAAAGACTTCAGAAGATTTGGGAGTGGTTGAGGTGTGAGATCGTTTTTGCCATAATTCTACCGGCTTGGCCAAAGCACATACAAATTTTATTAAAGATACTTTACAAACTTTTTCCGGCCTGATACTCATGTAACAAATGTATCAAATTTACCTCATAACTGAGGTGCCCTTTCTAAGGAATAACTGCCTTAATTGCCCATTTTCAAGTTTATCAGTCCTGCTTTTTCCCCCTATTCAACTATCAACCAAGGAAAGATTTTGTTGTAGGTCGGGACCTCCGACAAAATTAAGCAATGTTTAAGAAGATTTTACAAGGGAACTTGGAGAGTCCGACCATTGTCCTTTCACACGAGGAGTGTTTTGTAAAATGTTGCACTCACCCTAAACTTAACTTAAGCAAGGGACACCTGCTAAATTGTTGTTGTGTGAACAGGGCCAAAATAGACCCAGTAGTACTACCCATGACAATAATGACACATTCTCTCTCCTTTAAACTATTTTTCTGGCACCAGCCAGACTTTGAAAAGACTGGGTCTCAAATTAGATCACATTACCAATCAATAACACCTTAACTGGAACCAGTACAGTTATTTAGTGGTGTATTGTTAACAAAAGAAGCCACAAGATTTGATTAAGGCGTCTGGCACTCCCAATAAACTATGGAAACCACATGATGGGTTGCATGGTTGTTGTGGGAACATCATGAAGTTCACTTCTTCTCAGTGGTTAAGGGTTATGATAAATTAAACTAGTGATTTAATTTGCTGTTAGGCACTGTGACACAATGTGGCTGTGTGTTCGAGTAGACAACTTTTTCCCAGAATGCTCCCAAAAAAGGTTGAGTCATTTACAATTGTTATATGTGTAAACTTAGTTGTTAAAAGGAACTTGGCAGCAAACAAAAAATAGATACTGTGACAAGTTTTCCTTTCTAGGGCAATAAATGTCTATACATTGATTCAATGGTTGTATATTGGGTCAGTTGTATAATCAAACATTTGAATGTAGCTTTTGGCCACAGTATGTTTACTTTTCAGTGGTCTTCATTTTCAGTATTTGGTTTTGGAAGGGGGAAGTTCATAGCACTAAATTTTCTGTTCCCAAACAAAACTGTGTTACTTTGTGAAATTTAATTTGACTTTTACAACAGAGTGATCAAATTGCAATGAATTTTAGAATGAATGATTTGTTATACTAGTTTTTTGAGGCATCAACTGAATTTAGTGAGGCAGGTCAGGCAGGATAGCCTCTACATGTAGGGGACTACTGACTATCTTGTGTCAGACAGAAATTGGCGTGGAACTGATTTTAAATATGAGTTTTTTTGCTCAGAAAAATTAGTAAAATCTCTTTATTTTGCGTATTTTATTCCATTGCAACTGTACAATCCGAGGTGTAATTAATTATTTCATAACCCCAACTCCCTTGAGTGTTGTTAGCATCATTCCTCAATCCTCACTCCAAAAAAACCCCAACAACAACAGCAACTCAACACCCAAACTGTTGTGGACTCGGATTATGATGGTATTGCCTACAAAGCCAGCACATTTTTAGTCTAGCTCTTTCCTCCTTGAAAGAAATAATAAAAACTAAAATGGCATGCATCCTCCTCTTAAAAAAGAATAGAAAAAAGAAAAAAAAAGATGATCAAATGGTATAATTTTTACCTGGCCTAAAGCATTAACCAGTTTAACCGGAACAATTCCTCAGACCAATGGAATCAAACAAAAATAAGTGGGTTTTGAAAGGTTCAAGGTGGTTGCAGGCCTGGAATTTCATATTTGAGAGGGCAAGGTAATTTTCAGTTTCCAAAGGGGCGTTTTCATAGGAAAATCTTCAAGTGTATGAGAAATTTTTGAAGGGGGCACCAAGGCCAAGACCAGGACAACAGCCACAGTCTTGGTGGCCTCTGTGCAATTCCACTCATGTGGTTAGGGCTTCTTTGGACTGGTTTACATTTTCCTTTTTCTTGATCTATGTTGCAATACATTCCAACACCCCTTGCATATGACTTCACAATCCCTCATTGAGGTCAAAAGAAGACCTGTCATTGGCTGAGAGATGTGCGCGACACGTACACATTTCCATTGTTTGACCTCAGCGATGATGGCCAATGCAAGGGGTCTACTGCAAGAACACTATAGCCGTGTTCCCATTGGACTTTTTCTTCCGCGGTCACGCGGAAAGTTACCGTGACTGGATTAGGTGTAGTTCTACCGTGCGTTCCCACCTGGACTTAAATTCCGCGACGGAACAGTTAACTCGCTCTCCAAAACTGGCAGATCGTCACACATCGGGGGCGCTGTGCACAGTCACCTTTGACCTAAGCAGGATACGACGTGTCTGTGACATAGTTTTCGCGCGCATTTTCACATTCGTCTAGCCCAATTAAACTCCTTACAAAATCGATCAAATCTGCCATATTTCTTACCAAAGTAGTAGTGAAACTGCAGCAACTGGACGAGATTGAAAATAGCGTTGTTTTTGTATTGCATGGTACATGTACACACGCTGCATACGGTATGATGGTCAGTGTAAACGAGACAGGGAACCATACTTCCATTTTCGCGCGCCCTCTGTGTGTATACAGGAAGTTGTGTTATTTGCATAGCGTTTTACACCGTGGTCGCGGTAGGTTTACTGCGCGGAGCGTTCCCATTGGACTTTTTATCGGCCCTGATAACTTACCGTGGCTGCGCGGAAGTCTTCCGCGACCTCATTCGGCCTGTTAGTTTTACATCACGGTCGCGGTAAGTTGACAGGGAGGTCAGTTTAACTTTGGATTTAATTTTGTCATTCTACAGAAAAGTCGCGGTACTTTAGCAAAAATAAGTCCAATGGGAACACGGCTTTAGTCACATTGAGTAGGCAGGAGGACATACCCCCTTTAACATAAGGGACGATAGGGAGTTTCGTGATATGGGCAAACTCTATTGATAGCTGATCCTGTAATAAGGAGGATTACAGCACTAATCTGTCTGTCAGGAGGACAAGGGGGAAGATGGTCAGGAGAGCCAGACTGTAATAAGTACCGGTACATAATGTCATCTGCTCTCACAAGCTAGCACCAGGATAACCCTTTTACAGTCCCAAATCCGTTTACAGTATATCAAGGATTCAGAAGGACTGGGGCCTGTATAGGCCCAAATAACAAGTGCATATCACTGGGTCGGGCATTTTCCTATCTACATGCAAGTCCAAACAATTTGGTGTGGAGTTCGGAGAAGGGGATATTGGGAGGATTTGAGGCCACTAGCTAGCAAAAATGCCCAGATGGTAACAAGGGTGTACACACAAATTTCAGTGCAATCCGAAAAAACCTGAAAAACACAATTAATGTAGACCTTCTATTGAACTTCTATTGAAAAGAATGCTGTATAAGAACGTTATACATATGAAGGACACGTTTGCTCTGGATCATGACCTTCTAAAATCTAAAATTTGAGAAGAGAGAGCAAGTACTGCAACAAGTTGAGGGAAAAGACAATCCAGTTGTTGCTTTTTAACAAAATCAATTTCCACAACACACGCTGAAAAAATGCAAGCTCACACTTATAGTTTTTTTTTTTAAAAGTTTATATGAAAAGAAAATGTAATTCCATGGTTCATTACTCTTTACTGACAGAATGCCTGCAAATTGCAATATATATATGACATTTGGCACGAAGTTGCGTGCACAGGTATCTTGTTTACGATGTGACAAAGAGATTTTATTTGTCACACATTAATACTACCTCGATATGCACCAATTCTTCATTATGAGACATACTGTTTGTTTGCAGAGTGGCCAGTTTAGGAAAAAGCATTTAAGAAAAATAAGTACTTTTGAGGGATTTCTTTATCTGAAAGCTTTGGATATGAGCAACTGCTTGTTCGATCACAAATTCTGTGACCTTTTATAAACTTGAATGTGAACCATGACCATACTTTAATAACAATTTCAACGGAAAATTAACAGAAAAATAACTTTCGCTTTGACAAAGAAGCATTCTAGGAAGACACCCTGTGTGATCATGATTGTATAATAATTTCTCTGTACGCCTCCAGCAGGGGTATAATATATTTGTCACCGATGAATCACTAATAAACAAGATATGTGCAGGTATTTACCGTTAGCGGGAGAGAAAGAACTTACTAAAACAACATTAAGTGGATTGTCGTAGCCTTTGAGAAGGACTCTGCTAGGGTCAAAACGTCAGGCCATTAAACCTTTTTTTTTTAAAGCCAAACTTATATTGTTCAACAGATTCTTCACTTTGTGAAAATGCAGAAGTCATGTTTGGCACCATGTATTTCAATTGATAATGTGGCAATTCTTGATTCGTCATTTCGTAAAACTGAAAAATGGCAAACAGATTTTTGGTTGGTTATACTAATTTGTGTATTACAAAACTATTATGTGTTAGGTTCCAATATTTAACAACAATGAGTATGGCAAGAATTTGTACATAAAACATTTTACCAAGTTTTGTAAATTTGACACATTCGTCTTCGTGAAAATGCTGACGATGATAAGTAAGAATACTGGATTGTCTGTTTTCATGTTTTATTTCCCTTTTATCATTTTGTAAGTAATTTACATTGTATTGTCATACATGTAAATTGAGAATTACAACAACAACAATTTCGTTTTATTCTAAAGACCATGCTAAGTCAAAGCGATTGCTAATTCAAGGTCAACGAGTTTCAACAAACACTTTCATTACAAAGATGTTTTTTAAAACAGAAATTAGCATCCCTTGTGTGAATATAAGGCATACATGTACATGACGTACATGAAGTGAACATCTATGGTCAAATGTTCAACAAAATTAAAAATTTCAAAACTATCATTTCCTTATCTGAATGTAGGACTGCTTTTCAAAAGAAAATATCAAACCGACAAAAAAAATAGTCATTTATAAAAATAATAAGCTCTTAAAAATAATTCCCTGATCCTGATAATAAACAGAAAGTTAGTTTGTTTCTGATAGTGATGAAGTATACTGTAATGAACATACTTTGTGTTGCATTCCAAGCTCCTTTTGTTATAGTGTTTAAACACATGTGCTGGCTCTGTTCTGGCCTACAATGAATGTGGTATGTTGTGCCAGATGGGGGTACAATGTAGTCACTTATGTTAGTTATTTATCATTCCCTTGCCAGCCACCATTGGCCTGCAAGGAATGTGTTCACATTGTTTGTATCATTATTTCCCCTCAATTTAGATTTACTGATTACTAGTGCATTTAAAATAACAAAGAATTTCCTATTGGGTATAAAACCAAGGCACCAAATCTAGGTGTGGCATTCTAGAACTGTGGCTTGGGACATCAGGGTGGTCGGACGGCGGCTCTATATTTTTTTATGTATAAACTGAAGGCTCTCAGTACAAAAGTACTAACACAGATAGTGGTCAGCCTACATGTATTTATTTCTGTATAAGTTATTATCTGCACGTCGTCCGGCCTGGTTCATATTGTTAAGGTAAAGTTGTATTTATTTATTTATTAATTGAGTGAGGAGTGTCCTTAAATTTCCCCAACTCAGCCAGTTGCTACATTTTGCTTTATTAATTGACTTTATTATATGTATTTTGTTCATGTCCCCTTTGGGGAGAATTACAAGATGAGCGAGTACCTGCATTTCTGTTTCCATTTTTGAGTTGTTTTTATGTCTCTGAGTTTAGCAGGTAGTTCCCCTCCCCTTCTGGCGGATGCAGAGTTGATCCGTTACAATACCCTATCTTTTATGAATAAATCATCCCCATTCAAAGATACCAATATCAATTTTTAGAAAATACTAGCACATGACCTTGTCGTGTCTCCAGAGAGCCTGCCAGATGTAGTTTATAATTACATTTAGAATCCAACTTTGTTAAAAAATTGATCGTTCCAAAATGCACATACTTTCACATACAGCATCACCAGTGTATGTAACCCAAGGAAAACAAGATTAGCCTACATGCACTTGGTCACATACAAACATTAACCTTCCTATATCTCAGGAGACCAATTTCAAAACCCCACACTCATTTTTCACCACTTTGAAGTCCCATTACGGTATCCCCCCCCCCCCCATATCCATATGTCCACAAATAAGCCATTACTGCGGCTGCACCAACAAAGCATTTCATTCCATTGCCACACAATCTTATAAATTTTTTCCCCCAAACAATCTTGATGAGGAGTGAGTCATCTAACAGTCGGCCAAGCTACAAGGACCAACACGACATAGTAAGACTAATGAAAGCACTCACTATAGTACATTGGGTAACTTGCGCAATGCTGCATGGCAGGATCACACAGAACGGACTCTCAACCCCAAAATGATCTCGGATGCGGTCTGACTGAGAGATGAGAGTGGGACGCTTAATGATAGAATTTCTTGCCCTGAGGCTGTTTGTTAAACTTTTCATTACGTATTCTGCATAATGTGAACATTTGGCTCTGAATAATGATCCGTAAAGTGATAAATTATTAACAGAATGTACAGCTACCAAGACATCTTGGTGCCTACTTACACTTCAAAAAACTGAAAGACTAAGGGAGTATTTTTGAAGGGGCACTGCCAAGCCAACACCATGGAAAGTGCAGGGGGAAACTCAGTGAAATTTCGGGCCCAATCTTGGGTTGTATCTATAAACGAATATGCCATGTCATGTGACAACGGGATGTGGGCTAAAGACCGACAAACAAGGAGGGAAGAATTCATCCTAGATTTACCCCAGGAAGACTTCCCTTTCGGCCCAGTAACGACTTGAACATGCAAATGGCACTTCGATAAATGAGGCACTCTAATTTGATAACCTGGAATGCCCAGGGAAAGTAGAGCAGACACCGCAGTTCAATACTAAACACTTACTTTCCCCTGGACAAATCAAATTATAATATTAGCCTTATCTCATTTTGAACATCTGAACAAAATAAGAAAAGTGGAGGCATCTCAAAAATGCTCTTCTGAGAGTCTGTTCAGCTGTGGTGGTAGTTAGAGTAAAAAAAAAAACAAGCCAGGAAGGTAAAAATGTGCAATTTTTTCAGGCTATTTTATTTAGCAATATTTAACGATTTAGCTGATTTTTCTGAGGGCACAAAAATCAGAAATCAGATTAAATAGGAAGATTATAAATTATCATACCTGGTGGGAGTACAAAAGGAGTAGAAGAAGAAAAAGAGCTTTAAACTGTGGGGCATTCTGGACCCAAGTTTTGCAAGTGTGTTTTTAAAAACAAGGTCACCAGAATGATCTTCACTTGATGTTTAAGTTTGGTTTTAAAAGCTCTGCTGTGCAATCTGGAGCATTTTAAATGGTTTCCTTTTTGTGATTTATGTGAACTTGATCTTTTTGATAAAAAATAAATATCAAATAAATAAACAAGTTTCATCCTTTTTATCAAAATTGTGAAAATGTGTGTACCCCCCCCCCCCCACACACAACTACAGATAATAACAACAATTATAATAAACAAATAAATAAATAAAATAAATCAACTTTACAAAAAGTTGTCCCCCCCCCCCCCCCCCCCCATTCCTTAATTGGGGAGCACCGCCTGAACTTTTTTCCCCCTGTTTTTTGTTGTTGTTTTTTTTATGTCAAACCGAGGACTGGGAACAAAATGGTCTGGCCCCCTTTTTAAAGTTTTTGTATTATTGAGAAAAAGTATTAAGGTTTGTAATTGCACATGGGGAGCACAACAGAGAAGAAGTCAGCATGTGTTGAGTCTTCGAGCTGAAACTACCTTCCAATTTCAAGAGTTGTTCGGTTAATGCGACATTACCGCTGCAGTTTGTTGTTTTGTTTAAATCTCTCTTCAATTCACACTCCCTAGTCTCCACCCATACAGACATTTCCTTACCCTGTTTGTAAGTCATTTCCCATTCCATTTGTACTGTTTGTTGTCAAAACATCAAATGGTTCAAGCTCTTTAGTTAAAAAAAATCTGCTGTACTTCCCAGCCTTAAGAGCCTGGAAGAAGTGAAATATTTGTGTTAGGGGGACATTTAGAATAATCAATGTTCAAAGATTATTATTTTGTTTTTGAAAATGTGGATGGGTGAGTCAACTACAGTTTCCAAATTAAATAATAGAAGATGAAACAAATAAAGGGAACAAATAAAAATACACAGCAGCCTCTTCCAGATCACCTGTCATGCTTGTGTAGTTCCATTATTATGTCAAACTTGTTTCGATCCCTGTGCAGGATGAGGAGATGGTTAGGATTTTCTCTTTTCTTAAAATTTGCTTGCTGGAAGCCAGGAAAAGCCACTGAAAAGTTTTGAGCTTGGAGAGCATAATTTGTTAAAATATCTGCTTCATTTGTTTGCATCACTTTGTTTTCCAGTGTAGAGGATAAAATAAATAGTCAGTCAATATTAAAAACTTTTTTTTTTGTTGAATTTGTGTTACAAAACAATTTTGAAAACATTTCAAAAAAGATCAAAATATCTCAATCGTAATTTTTTTGAATGGCCCCTTTGTTTACGTAAACTGGCACAGAACATTGCTAAATGAAAGCAATTTATCTGACCAGTGAAGTTATCCTGAGCTCCTTTTCAAATCAATGCAACCAAACAAGCCATTTTGAGATGTGATGTACACATTACTTAGGCACTATTTTGTTTGGGTAAATTTGTCTGTATTTTGAGATGTAACACGGAATGCACCTATGCAAAATGCGCGTACACCATTTCCGCAGTTTTGGGAGTCAATTCCTATGTGTACATTTTGACTCTGAACATGTAGGACAGGATTAAGCGCGTACAAGTGTGCAACACTTGTGCAATGGCCAATGAGTCAGTACACCTAAACCAAACAAGGCACTCTTATAGTGTCCCACATTATCACAAAAAAAGCTAATCGAGGCTAGAAAAGGAAAACAGTGTGATGGCACCTTTTCTAAAGTAAAAGACCAGCCTTCATAATTGGTAATAGATACAGGGAACATGACAGGGAAAGTTTACTATGCAGTAGGAATTCCTACATGGACATCATGAGGGAAAACTGATTTGAATTTCAAAAACACTTAAGGAAGTATCACATATTAAACAAAAATATTGTACAAGCAGGGGAAAAAATTATCTATGATACACTTCAATGGATCATGTTTATTTAATGTGGCCTGGAAATGAACAACCTTTTGAAAGGCAGCCAGCAAATGTAGCAAGTCAACAAAAATATTTAGTGGAACATTGTTTGCAGCAATCACTGTATCAACAAAATATTATTGAAATCTTTTGTTGATGTTATACTCTTACACATCTTAAACTTTTCAGAAGAGAAGAACAGATGGGACAATTTTACAGATGGCAATCTCAATCGCTCCTTGCTGGACGATTTCTTACAACATAATTAGGTCAGAAATGACGCATGACGCAGAGGTGGTGGGCTGGAGCGTGGAAGGATCTGAGGCATCCTTGAGACTCTCTCCTCTCTCTCCACTCATCAAGAAGATGTGTGCGAATTACACGAATGGCCGCATCCTGGAAGGAGAGACGCAAACCGGCCGAGCGAGCCTTGGAAAAATGACACACTTGATGACACCGAAGATATCTCAATCGTGGTCACAAGGAAAGCAAACAGACCTCGTACTGAATCACAACAGAACGACGTTCTAAATGAAGGAGTAATCGTAGCAAGCCAACTGTGTTATTGGAACAGGTTTTAAAGCAACACAGCTTGAGAAAGAGAAGTGAAAAGCACACATGAGATGTTATTAATACCGATGATGTAAATCTTACATCAGAAGTCTTGCATGGTACCCTAATGATCTCATAAACACTGTGAATGGAAAGAAAAAGCAGACAAACAGCAGACCACATCCTCAAACACATCCAGCACCACACTGAGTACAAGGCGTGATGAACTCAGATAAGGACACAAAACAATGATTAAACCATGAAATTGAATTGTCAACCAGACAAACGAAAGACAACAAACCGCTGCATACCTTTCATTACCTGTACAAAATTTATTACATTTATGATTTATTTTAGTTGAGCATCTGACCTATAAATGGGAGTGTTTTTAGCAGTAAGTGAAGGTGAAGACCTTTAAGTAAACACAGGTGAATTTCAAGTGGCAAAAGAAAAATATAACATGATCTAATCTTGAATATTTCCGGTTAATGTTTCCATTGAAACAAAAGATGAAATTGTATACCCCAAACAGAACAACTCTGTAATTTTAAGGAGGTAATGCAATTGAAAGAAATAGGCCCCCTACATGTACAAGATAATCCAAGTCATCTTAAATACATTTCCTTCTTGTGAAGGAGACTTTGGCTCAGACACACACAGAGACAGGCAAGTCTCAGCTCATCGGATTAGCTGTCAGGTACCGACTTGGCCGATCAATGAATCAATACTCTCTCCATCTCACAAGAAGCTCTCTGCTGTAGAAACTTCTGTGAATAATTGGATCTGTCTGTCCTCACTATCCAAGCCTGTCTCAAGGATGAATCCATCTTAAAAGGTCACACTTGGCGAGACTGTTTAAAGCACGCCTGATACTGAGGGAAGTTGCCCCCAAGCCCCTAGTCATTGCCTTTGTGCCCCTAATAAAACGTGGAAATTTATGTTCCTTTTATCAGGAAAAAGAAAAAGTATTTTGTCCTTACACTGTACACGAGCAAAGAATAAAATTACTGCAGGAGCTTGTGAAAACAATTAGAATTGAGTAGGCCTGATTATCCTTTATCACAGTCCTGCCATTTTGTATTTTACTCCCATTCAAGGTGGTGTTAATCAAACTGAGGCTGGAAGGATCTTGAGGATGTAGTGATGCATGATGGGACTGATCGTACTGCTGATCAGCGCAATGCAAAGTGTCACAACATGTACTTCACTTGGCCCCGTCAGTCTCATCCAAGACCACTGGGATGGATGGGCTGATGAGGCTTGCACAAATTCTTGTTCAGGATGCAGTGATGCATGAGGGGACTTGGTTGTAATGCTCATCAGAACAATGCGCATAATCACTACATGTACACACATGATATGATAATGTAAACGATTAATTACCCCCCTTTCTTTTTATAAACAAAAGTTGCCAGAAGAATAAATTCAAGGTAAATTATTAAAGTTGCAATCCAGTCCTACTTTAGGTGCAAGGCAAAGAACGAAAATTATTTTTCCCCAATAGATTTACACCATGTAGAGCTAACATTATTTTTGATAGAGGTTAAATCTTTCAAAAACAGGAAGCGGTAATACCCAGGACTTTAGGTCAGATGGTCCAATGAGCATGCATGTCAGCCCATCCCAGTGCCTTTGGTTCAGGCGCTGGGACCGAGCGAAGAAAGTGAAGATCTGTATTCTCTCTGATCTGAGAGACCAATATTCAAATTGTTTTTAAAATGTCAACTGAACCTTTTTTTCATTATCATTTTTTTCAAAATAAAGTACCACCATTGTACCTTGTAAAATATTCTGGGAAATATTATTGAGTTGCCCTTTTGTTTTCACCCATTCAGTTTAAAGTATTAAATCAAACAAGAGCTGGATAGGCAAAAATGTTCTGACCCTACAATGCATTTTGGTGTAAAGAGAATTTCTATTGATATTTAATTGCTAACTGCAGACAGTGAACACAACAGAGATTTTGAAAGCTGGTGAGCTGGATAACTATAGCTTCTGAACCAATACGTGTTCGGCCAACAGCCGAAAAACCTATTGTTATTGTAGGCCTTCTTTTTCTTCTTCTCCCCCCCCCCCCCCATCACCCTTCTCTCATTTTCCATTGAAATGTATAATTAAAAAAATAAAATAATTAGGAGGGGGGGGGGGCATTGGGTAGGTTGTAAACCAAAGTTGAATCACATCTTTAAATCCAATGATTTCTATCATGTTCCAACCAAGGGATGTGCTCAGTAGTCTGCCATGTTGTACAATGCCGTACACACAATGAACATCCTCAGCTGACGAAATGAACATGTGTAGCGCACTTCCTCTTTCACGAATTCATTTCCTTTTCATATACCTCGGCGGAAAGTATCTGTTTGTTTGTTTAGGGGGGTGGAGCTCTATAAGATGAATTTGATTACTTACCTCACAATCACTTACTATTTAAAGTTCAGTGTATTTTTCAAATGTTAGATTTTAGACAGTATTATTTTAAGAAAACAAAAAAATCTATGACACTTTGAAATTTGTTTTTGAGGTAAAAAAATTATAAAAAAAGAGATTTAAGATGCAAAATATTAGTGTTTAGATTCCAATATTTGTTAGTTTAAACCCCCCCCCCCCCAAAAAAAGAAAAAATTATGTTCAGCCAACTGTTCTTTTAATTACTGTATTCAATTCTGTGGATCTATTAAAGTTCAGGTCAATGTTAATTTCTTTGATAGCCAGAAGCATCTGGGCACATTTAGGACACCTTACTCTCCTTTATTCTTTATTCATAATACCCGAGACAGTTTATCCATTCTGATTGGTTGAGAGGAGATCACATGGCCATGTTCAAATGTGGGATATAATCACTGTGAGAAGTGTGTAAACATATGCATGGCTCGCAAGCTTAAAAGCACGCGCTAATTTACACATAACGCTAACTAATGTATACATACCGGCACGCAATGTACTGTAAAATCTATTACGGTAGTACGAGAGAGTACACACAACCGAACAACCGTTGAGCATGACATGTCTTTTGACCCTTCACAGAATGAAGCCTGAGGACATGATAGATATTGAATGTACATGTATACAGAAAAGTAATTTACAGATTTTCCAACATTGTTACACTTTTTAACAAAAAGAATTTTTTTTATGGATGGTCCGAATAAAAAGAGTAGTGATTCAGTCTTAAATGACTGTTTAAAACCTTGCAGGGTCGTGCCCATGCAATAAAGGACCTTGTCTTCGGCTCGGTATTTTATCGTTTACAACCACGAACCTGCTGGTTTTAAATGGCAGTTGAAGACCTCTTCGCCACTATTTTATTCCCCTAAATCCAAAACATTTCTAAGAACCCAAACTAAGCAACTTAGAAGACCCTTTTTTCAATTTACAAGAGAATGAACACCCTATTTTTGCAAAGTTGTGGCTCAAACCATTAAGCATACATTTGTATGGGTTCAATGTACAAACGTACATTAACCACCAATGTTTTGATGACTGTACAGTGAAGGTGTAAGTGTCATAATACAAAGGACATGCCCTTCCACATACATCATGAGCATTTTACAATACACACACAAACCAGTTTACATGAGAGAGCAACACTCAACCCTTTGTAAATGTATTCCGATTTCTCTATTGGCGACATAGATTTTGTGTAGGTCTGACCTTTGAAATGCCAGAGGGTAGTCTGGTCAGCCAGTTCCTAGTCAATAATCTTTAATTATTAAGGTTTCCAAGTACAATAGGGCAGTACTGAGCTCACAGACTTGATAGCACCCTGCAACTAAGCCCCAAAGCCCTTAAGTACACGATAATAAGGGATTAGCCCTATCACCAGCTATGGAATTACAGAGACAAGGTCATAGTGTATTAAAACTGTGTCCATCACAAATATATTAATTTAATAGATGGACAAACTTAATTCATTACACAGTAACAAGATTTTGTTGTCAGTTGGTAATTAGTTTCAAACTAGTTCATAATGGTTCTACATTAAAGGACTAAAAATATGTCAACTTTCATTTTGATTAAAAAGAGGGATTAAGTTTGTTAGTTTTGTCTGGTACATGTACTTGCTCTACTATAGTTCTGTCAATGTTTAGTCATTTTCAAGAAGAGGATCTGGCTAGAGATTTCATCAATAAACTCAAAATAGCACAACCAGTTCCCATGTTTACATTAATACAAAGAGAGGAAATTCCTATTGATAAATCAAATCAAAAGAAAATAAGATCCAGAATTGTTTGTTATGATCATTAAGTAATAATATTAATACTTGGAAAGAGTTTCATTTTCAGTCTTGCAGCTGGGTGAGAGTCACTGCTGACAAAAAGGTTTCAATCTGGGAGTCAGATCTAGGAATATGAGGTACATTGAAATGATGGCAATTCCACCATTTGATAATCCCTGGAGTTTGTAGGAGCTTTGGGGGACAGCAGTATCCTCAGTGCTAGAAAAGTATATCAAAGAGCATTATTTAGTCCAACCAGCCGACCATCATCCGACTGATACTTTTTCACTATAAACTTAATTAATTTATAGCCAAGTTGGATTATTGTGGTACAAATACAAAGTGAGTAAAACTGAAACTTAGGCCACGTCAGACTCAGATTAGCATAAACCAAGGTGTAGACCCAGTTACTGGGGCCCTGTACTCCTTTTTTCTAAATTTTGAAACTTTCGGTCATACCCAGTTACTGGGGCGCTGCACTACTTTTTTTGAAATTTTGAATTCTTTGGTCGTGAGAATTCAAAATTTCGACAAAAGGAGTACAGCGCCTACAGTAACTGGGTCTACCCAGCTGAGTAACTGGGGCTCTGTACTCCTAAAAAAAAATTGTTGACATCTTCGGTCGTACTAGCTAGTACAGTCATTTGACCAGTTCGGGATCACCTTTTGAATTCACATTGTTTTTGGTTGCAATCTCTTTGACATTTTAAACAAAAAAGTTTATCAGTTTACCTAAACATGTTATAAAACTCACCAAGTATCCACTGACAAAAAAAAGATTAGTACTTTTGAAGAGGCTTTGAGAAAAGTATTGTCACCTGTTTGACCAGTTCAGGATCAGTTGATTCTATTCTGAATCAGTAGCTTGCCCTCTATTGCAAACCAATACTCCCATTCATAAAACTGTCTCTCAAGGACACAAACTTCACAAGTGTGTTGGCATGGATATGGACTTCCTTTCTCCAGAGAATTTCATGCAAGTGTATTCAACAGCAGCGCAAATATCCAGCAACAAAAACACAAAACAACAGCAAAGGCAAATGAAAAGGTGAAGCATGCCTTAAAGCAACATTGACCCAAATATCTATTCTTACAGTCCCAATTTCCTCCTCCAAGTTTCATTTTCTCACAAAAAAACAATATTCCTACAAGAATTTGTTGAAGAAATGTATCTTAAAAGCAACAAATAAACTTTCGACTGCAGCAGTAAGATTTTACCTCACTGAGTGCGGCACCATTTGACGCAATGAGAGATGCTGAGTAGTGAGTGATCCCGAACTGGTCAAGGGTATGATGCCCCCCAAAAGACGATTTTGGTAATTTCGTCTCCTCAAAAAAACAAGACGACTGCTCAGTATTTACCTGAAATATTTTTTACACATTCTAAGCATTTAACATAAATGTTATTCACCCTGGCGTTCAAATTTTAAAGGTGAGAAGTTTTAACAGCGTTTTTCAACCAACATTTTTTTCTAAAATAATGATCAAAATCGCAGACAAACTTCAAGAAAATGGCCATAATTTATTTGTTGATGAAGTTTGGAACCTTATTTTGGGTTTGTTGGTTTATTGCATGTTATTCTTCACATGTATCAACAGAAATTGGTAATGTGAGAAGTAACTTAATTATGGGGTTGTTGCAAAGTTGAAGTGATCCCGAACTGGTCAATGATCCCGAACTGGTCAAATGACTGTATGTACCAGTACGACCGAAGATGTTTTTTTTTTTTTTTTTTTTAAGGAGTACAGCACCCCAGTTACTGGGTCTAGATACACATCTTTTCCAGATCCCTTTGCTTCAACAAGTTTTGTAGAAAGAACCAGTCTTAAAACTTTAGGGATGGGAAAATTCATTTTAAAAAGTTATTTGTTAATGTTTGCTGTTAGTGTTAACTAAGTTAATAAATAGTTATGTCAGTGCTCCCAACAATTCATTCCACGACCACGCTGTCTTCCTTTCCACAATGACAACCCAATCTTTTGACCTTTCTCATCCATCAATTACAAACTTGCTAAGCTACCTCCATCTGCTAGCCCCATTATTATAGGGCCAATCCACTTGACTTTGTATCCAAGGATACGAAATGGATTGCCCTAATAAAAAGGGGCTACTTCCATGCTCATGACTATATAGACAGTATGAGTGACTGAGTATGATGAGCATACTTCTTAGAATTGTGGTACTCAGTTGTCAGTCTTTCAGTCATGTCACTGTCAGTGGTAGGCATGGTAGGGGACAGGACAATTTTTAAAAACTGGTTTACCAACAAAACCAAGGGGCAACCAGCCATTGCCCACGCCACCCGGCCCTTCTCAACACGCCGGTGGCGGTATGCTGATGGTCGAGGGTAACAATACATGGATGGGAACGTCAGCCTCTTCTCTTGACTTGTCAAAAATAAAATCTTTCTTTACTTACTTACCCTACTCATCATGCTCTTCTTTCGATTCAAATCTTGACTTATAAATGTACAGTTTTCAGTCAGTTTCTTTCGTCTTACAATGTACAATCAGGAGGGTGGAATTTTTCATCTTTCGTGAGTGTTTACGGACCGTAGGACACCTGCTTATCGGTCGGCAAAGTTCTCCTCAAAATGAAAGGCTTGCCTTAACAACAATGCGCAGACGCATAACATTTTTCAAGATTTTAATTTTTTGTTTGGCAGACGACAAAATGATTATCACGCGGCCACGCGGTACACCGTCTTACTCTATTCTCACGAAATCAACTACCGCCATACACAATTTCAAGGGAACGTCAAGGTACCAGACTAGTTGCAGATGGTTTTCGCTGGTAGGGCGCCCTCTTTTCTTGACAAAAGTTTTTTCAGAATGAAACTAAACTGTAAGGGCCTTGTCACATGAGGCAACTTTTCCAGGCAACTTGGAGGCAACCAACCGCAGTGCACTCTACAGGACCACTTTGGTGGCACATGACTAACTTTTCAAGCAATGTCTTAGGGCCATGTCACACGGGGCAATTTACTGGCAACCAGTTCCAGGCAATCTCCAAGAAGAAAAGAAACTCACATTTGAATGTTCACGTATTTTTCTTAGGGATCGTAAGACATTGCTTGAAAAGTTAGTCATGTGCCACCAAAGTGGTCCTGTAGAGTGCACTGCGGTTGGTTGCCTCCAAGTTGCCTGGAAAAGTTGCCTCATGTGACAAGGCCCTTACGATCCCTAAGAAAAATACGTGAACATTCAAATGTGAGTTTCTTTTCTTCTTGGAGATTGCCTGGAACTGGTTGCCAGTAAATTGCCCCGTGTGACATGGCCCTAAGAAACTAAACTGTATAATGAAAGTAATGGTAATATCATTAACAAAAAGGCGTAAAAATATCGAATTGTGGAAGAATGGATAAACATAAAATTGCAAAGCCTTGGGTTATGTTGAAACATTTGCCCTGCTGAATATTCAAACGAATATTAACTCCTCCCCGTCCAAGATGTTTTTAATTTCTCTTACCTATTTCAATATTTTAAAATGTACAAAATGCTAGTTAGTATTCACATGATGATAAGCTGTTTTGTTCGGTGTGTTATTTTTTCCCATAGAAAAAAAAAAGGTTTTTCCCCTTTGCCGTCTGCTAGATCGAACAGACTGGTATAGCGACCTCTGTTGTTGATTATAAGCCAACTATGACCACTGGACGTATTCCATTCACAAGGGAACCAGACTATAGATGTTTGTGTACACTATATCAATTATCATGTTCTTTAACTTGCTTCTACAACAATTTTCGAGAACTTCTTCCCGTTAAACTGTCTTAAACAGTTTTTCAAGGTAAGCTTAGATGAGTTAAGGTAATAATATGGGCAGTGTATAGAATGAACTTAAAAGTGTCAATTTAAGGACATTTATGTTTCAGAAAATTGCATGAATGGTTGTTGGATTCAATAAAAATTGAACGTTCAGTCAGTGAAAAACACTCGTCTTTTTTATTTTCTACCTCCATGGGCTCATCAATCGTAAATTGAGGAAAGAAACTCCAGTCCGTGGTCTCAGTCAAAATACACAATATGAAGTATAACTCCAAACCAACAATCATAATTCATGACCGTTCATGACCAAAGATTTAGGAAGACTATTCCATGTTCAAAGACCATGAAGACGGGTCAATAAAAGTGCAAACTATCCCTCAATTCCTTGTTGTAAAACAAAAATAACCCATAAATTACTTACCAGCTTACCTCTGTAACTTTGAAGTTACCAGCAGCGGCAGCCATAGCCCCACTTGTGTGGCCAAGGAACAAGGATTCAGGTTTCCTGTTCCTTGGCCCCACACAAGTGGGGCTACAGCAGCCAGTAAACAAAACCGTTTTGCCTATTTGAATAACCATTTTAGCTTGCTGACTGCTAGTGCTATGCTTTTCACACAGTAGTGTGAGACAAGAAGATGGACAGTGACGACAGTGACATCATGGGAGGATCTGAGGATGAAGGAACAACGAGCGAGTTCCAGCAAGCCGCTCAAAGGGTTCAGATGCTTGCCCCTGGTCTACCAAAAGCGAAACTGTTACATTTGTATGCACGTTATAAGCAGGTAAAAACATGCAGACATTTCCTCACCTGAGTTGTAGACTTCAGGGTTATAATATTTTGTTGATATCGTTGATCTCCTAAATTACGTCACACACAATTTTGAAAATGTCAAAATATTGTAGCAGGTGTTCACACAAAACCTATACTATAGGCACCAAGATACAACCTTTTTCTATGGAGGGTGTCATTAAAAATTCTAGATACGCTGTTTTCAACTAAATATTTTGATGTTGTTTTTTCAACAAACAAAAATATGCATTTCATTTGAAGTTTATGTTTGATGTTTTTAGTCCGTAATCCATATCTGTGTTTTCTGCATCTCTCTTGAATATAAATTGTAAAGAGTTACGTCTTTTGGTTTTTGGTTTCCTTTCACAGGCAACAGTTGGTAAATGTAACACATTGCGACCAGGTCTCTTTGACTTCCAGGGCAAACAAAAATGGTAATATTACTTGTTCCTTCTTTGCATAAAGTTACAATTTGTTTTGCATTCTTTCAATAAGCTGGTGCACTCATGGGTCCCATTCAGAAATAGATGGCCTACAAATTGGTTCCCTGTTTCTTTTCCAGGGATGCGTGGCACGAGCTGGGTCACATGACAAAGGAGACTGCCAAGGCAGAGTATGTTGCTGCAGTACAGGAACTAGACCCGGAGTGGAGACATATTGAGCACAAAGGAGGGGGAGGAGCTATGCTTGGAGTGGGGGTCAGCACTATGTGCAAGGCAGAGGATGATGTTAGGTGAGTGAAATGCATCACTTCCGACAAAAAAAATAACCGTTTATTTTTCTGTTAGCCTATCAGGGCTCGCAATTTACACTGGACCACAGGCCCGAGGCCAGTGTATTTAGTATCGAGCCAGTAAACTTAGGGCCGGACAAGTCTGGCGGTCTAACACCTAACCTCATCTTTAGTTTACAAAATGATGTTCATATGTTGACTTGTGAGTCCAATAAACATCTTTCAATTCTGTTGAGTATGAAAGTACTACCTTCAGTTTTTGAGGAGCTTTGATTTGTGATAGATAGTTACTCAATGTTGAGGTGAGACCTGCTTGGTATTTTTTTCTTCCCTGCAGTGATGTGAATAAGACGGTGTTTGATTGGTGTAAAGATGGAAACACGGAGCAGATGAAGTATCTACTGGACTCTGGCAAGGCTGGAATTAATGAGATTGACGAAGAGGTAATAATGATGATGAATGAAGGGCATTTATAATGCGCCGTTATTCATCTTAAAGATGCTGATGAAGCAGCCAAACTTCACGAAACTATGAGGTGGGGAAACAAGTCCTCTTGAAGTGAGACTTGATGGAAATTTTGAGCGAAGCTAGGGAAGAGGAAAGTTTAACTTGATCCGGTAAAATGTTCCTCAAAGGGAGGTGCAGCATCGGGTTTTCCCAACCCTATGCTCAATAAGCAAAACAATCTGCACCAACCAGGGTCCAAATTCCTAGAGCTGCTTAAAGCAGATAATATTGCTTACAAATTTTCTGCTGAGCAGCGATAAGTCATACCAGTCACAGATGGCACACGTGACATGCCATTTTGGCTGGTAGTCTTATTCTGGTAAGCATAACTTTGTTAAATGCTTTACTACTTCTCGTGCTTTTATTTAAATCAGCTCTATGAAGTTGGCCCAGGCTTTTCTATATAAGCAGGGCCTGGGTTCAAATCCTTCGGATCACGATGTACTCTTGAAACTTTTCTCCAAATATTAACCATTAGTATTTGATCTTGTTGCTAACAGGGGATGAGTTTACTACACTGGGCCTGCGATCGAGGTCATATCAGCGTAACGCAAGCCTTGTTGGACCATAACGCAGATGTAAATGTATTAGATGCTGAAGGGCAAACGCCATTGCATTATGGTAAGGCAACTTTAGACTGTAATCGTTGACAGTTTTCAGCACGCTGTATTTATTTACCGTAGTTTATAACAAATGACGATTTCTACTTCAATGTTATCTTTCAGCTGCTGCCTGTGAACATACATTGGTAGTAGAGCTTCTTCTGAAGAACGGAGCAAATCGTAAGCTACAGGATAATGAGGGCTGCACTCCACTAGACACTACCTCCGACAAAGTCATCCGGAAAATGTTGGCTGTTCACTAACAGTGACTTGTGAGCAGGCTAGCATTGAGGGCGGTCAGATCGGAGGTTCACCCGACTGACGGGACTACTTGTGATTTTTTTTGCTACAGACAACACACTGCTGCAGAAAAGTAGTCTCGATTCAAGGTGTATTGTGAGCGAGACGGGATTGAGATCACAAAATAGCACCTCAACCTCCGAGAGGGAGATCTTTGGATAGTCATGAGTGACATGTGGTTTGGGTTTGGAGGCTACAGTGAGCGAGATGGGATTGAGATCACAAAATAGCACCTCAACCTCCGAGAGGGAGATCTTTGGAAGGTTGTGTGTGGAGGCTACAGTCTACAACCACACCCACGACCAAGACCAAAACAGTGCCACGCCTCACTAGTGTAATCTTGTGCTAAAGACCTCTCCTACGCCTCATTGATCACAACTATTGTGCCACAGCAATTTTGAGGATGTAGACTTTGGCCAGGCCTAACTGTCTACACACGTCGCGACTGGGCTACAGCAAAGTGTTCTTTAGTCACAGACCTCATGTGCGCATTCTAGTGACCTTTATCACAGTGCGGCCATCTTGCTTTTCTTCTATACGATCCCATGTAAACCAAACTGAGGCTGGAAGGAAAAGATGGTCTGGTCCCTTTCATGATATGAGAATTAAAACTGTCACTGTATACAAATACTGGGTACCAGACACAAATGGCCATACCATATAGCATGATAAATAGTGGTGTTGTAGTCCTCCACCTAGCCTCTTTCCGTAGCCATTTCTCAAACTCATTGTGCCACGTCCAGTGCTGAAGGCATACCCTGTTGCGAACGCCTTGCTAGTTTGGATGCTTTACAGTCCTGCTCCTTTCTCTCTGATTGGTAACCATCATGGGGGTAGGTGCAGGTGGAAAGGGATGAGAGGAAAGGTTACCTGCTGTGGTAAAATCATGGGTTTGTTCACGTTCACGATCCCATCTTTGTAGAGTGAAACTGAAATCACAATAAAAACTAATGCCAGAAAGAATCACGTTAACGTCTCAGGCAGTTTTCCATCTTTATTTGTGCGTACATCAAGTGCACCTGTGCATTGTCATAAATTTATTTCAACACCTAGTTTGGTGAATTACAAACAATAGTACTGTCAGCAAAATTACCACAAAAAAGGCATCACAATCATATATATATTTTTTTTGTTTTTAAAAATACACTCCTCCAATATATAAATTTACCCTGTTTATTTATATTTATACAAAATATCACATTTCAGCTTTAAGGATACATACAGTAATACTTGTCTTTGATAGGCCAGGCACTTATCAGTATATTAAAAAACCCAAAACCTTCAAATCCAAACATTTAACACACATCACAGAAATAATGTTTTTATTTATTTTTTTTTAAATTAAAGGTTAGTTTTGATTTGTTAAAAATCTACTGCTGTGTATACCTTAGACTTGCAGACAAAGTCGTTAAATGTCTGTCGCGTTGATAGCGAAACGGCCCTCTGGCTTCTATCTCTGGAGACTGCTGCTCCGCGCGAAACTACTGCTATCACAACCCAAATCTTAAATGAGACCGTAGTCATGAGTGCAGCAGTCTCGGGCAGAGCAGCAGTCTCGCAAAATAGTTGTGAGAGAGCCGTTTCGCTATCACCGGGAAAGACATTTAACGACTTGTCCACAAGTAACTTGCTCCTGAGCCAACTAATTTTTGACCTGAGGAAAAAGTTGTTTAATTTTAATCTGACAAATTATCAAGTTGATACTATTTATATTTCTCCAGAGAAATGTGTTAGTTTAAAATAGTGTTAAAGTTGGTTATAGCATCTGAAGACATCTCACAGGGCCTGATTTCATAGAGCTGCTTAAGCACAAAAAGTAGCTAAGCACACCAAAATAATGCTAACCAGAATAAGGTTAGCAGCCAAACTACCATGTCACATGTACAATTTGTGACTGGTACCCTGCTCATTTCTGCTTAGCAGACAATTGTTAAGCAATACGTTCTGCTTAAGCAGCTCTATGAAATTTTGCCCAATTTCATAGAGCTACGAAATCTACTCTGTGGCAGTAGAATAAAGCAAGACCTAGTTCCCAGAGAACAAATCTACACAGCAAAGTAGATATATACATGGTGTTACTGCAAACCGAATAAATGTATATGCATTGATACCTCACCATGCAATGCCTAAAAAGTTATTTTTACAGCGCTGCTTAAGCACAAAAAGTAGCTAAGCACAACAAAATGATGCTAACCAGAATAAGGCTAGCAGCCAAACTACCATGTCACATGTACAATTTGTGACTGGTACCCTGCTCATTTCTGCTTAGCAGACAATTGTTGAGCAATTATTTTCTGCTTAAGCAGCTCTATGAAATTGGGCCCAGATCACTGATGCTTATTTCAATTGCTGCAATCAAAATAGTCCAATATGAATGAGCACAAAACCCCCAACAAGTTTGAATCACACTCGAGTAATTTACCCGTGGAAATTATGTTTCCACAGGACTCTGGAAAGTACCGAGTGTACACTGCTAAATACAAACGATATTCTTTATCCAACACATCTAAAAATTTAACATAAATTTAACATAAAATTTTTTCCCGCAGGACTCGGGGGGCAAGTACATGTACATAGGATACCATGTATACTGTGTTTAACACACATCAGTGCAGGATAAAACACAAATAATAACACACAGACTGGTTTGTTTTCTTCAGTTTTCCTTTAAGCGCGATAATACTAAGGCAATAACAGTGTGAGGTGAGGAGCCAGTAGTCACAGCGTGGTAATAACCGGGGTTGGTGGCTGGCCCCTGTTAATGGACTGAGCCAGACCAAGGTCATTACCACGCAGTGAAGACTGGCTCCTCACACTGTTATTGCCATTATAAAGAAAAAACAACAACAATCATCAGAATTTGTGATTTTTCTTTCGCCGATATTTGTAGATTTGTTCTATTCCATGTTCAAGGGTTATTCTTTAGGCCGTTTAATTTGTGCGTGGGACCTAATCTCTTACACATATGTAAGAACCAGTCTATGAGCTTTGAAAATTAACATTGCCATAAATAGAAATACTTTGAATGGTGTTTGGCTTTACGCTTTGCATTATGTTGGTGTCACGCATAGTACCAATTACCTTAAATTGATGCATTGTCTGCGCATTCATGTATACGCATGGTATGCACGCGCACATGGAACCATCTGACTGTGCCAAAAACCACGATAGTTTCCCGCACAAAAAGCACAGTGCACACTGAACTTTTACGAAACAATACTTGTCTAGTGGAAATTTATTCACTAGTCAACACGTTAATACACCCATATGTGATCAGTCATGACCAATCAGTGATCGTCATTTGTCTGAGGTGTTTAACAATAAATTTGAATGAAATTTTACAGGTCATTTGTACGGTGTGTTTATTGAAGACTGGATGTTGCTCATCCAAGAAGGAATGCCATCGCACTTGCCCTTTTTGAGTGGAAGCTGTGGTCTAACAAAGTTTCTGCTTAAGAAGAATTTTAAGCAGAGTACCCATCACAAGGAGTACATTATTGTGTATTACAGTATTTTGGCCGGTAATCTTTTCTCGTCAACAAAATTGTTTTATGCTTGTTTAACAGATTTGTAAAGCGCCGTTTAGAAGGTTGGCCCAGTTTAAAATAGCTCATGACTCGATTAGTAAAAAAAAACTAATTTTTTTTAAAAGCCTTGAGAATTTCTATTACATGTAAAACATTAAAAAAATTAATAAATCTCACTAAATTCTCCACATGAAATACCCTGTAGGATATACAATAATATTAATTTGCATTTTTGTACAGTAGTCTCTATGTAATAATATAACAATAGTATATTAAATAAACAAAAAGCTGAACTGGGAAGCATTTGGCATCAACCTGTTCAAACTGCAGGTATGCATATATACATTTATATGACCACGCAGCACAGCCAGAGATTGAAAGCATTTTTTTTTACCGGAGGGCCCAGAGAAAAATCCTCAAGCCTACTCATGGCCTCGGCCAGGAATCGAACCAGGCCCACAGCGGTGAGTGGCAAGTGCTTTTTGTACTAGCCACCCATGTTGATGTAAACATGGAAACTAAAGTGGGTTTCAAAACATAATAATAATAATAATAATATTTAAAATTTATATTGCGCCCCTTACATACAAAATGATCAAAGGCGCAGAACACATGTTAAAAAGCACAGAGTGGAAGAAAAAGACAAAGAAAAAAGACTGGTCACCAGGCCAGTGCCCAAACAAAAGTATGGGGATACGTCTGTCCCGCCAACAGAGAACTAATAGTTACTTATTACATAGGCCTATCCCTGCTGGCATCGGTAATGTTTTGACCTTTTACAAACATAAACAAACAGCGGTGCACAAGGACAAATAATCACATACTTTGAACAGATTTCATCACCAGTCACACAGCATCCTACACACACAATAAAAGTACAGCCTTTTTTTTTGGGGGGGGGGTGGGGGGTTAAAATATTTGAAGCATAAACGCCCCCAAAGGCAGTTGAATTACATTTTTGTTGTAATAACCCCATCAACAAAATGCGGTTTGGTGATTTTCAAGGTTGTTTCCACCTGATTCCAGGATTTTGTTACCAGTCATCATAAAGGGCCATTCAGAATAGTCAATGTTAATTTTGTTTTCTTCTTTTTTTCGAAATTGTTTTGACCCACCCATCCACCTCAAATTTCAATTTTTAAATATTGAATGGCTTCATAATATAATCTATACACTGAAGAACACACTATACACTGAAGCGTATTAAATACTAGTTATTATTATTATTATTATACACTGAAGAAAAAAGTAATGCCTCAAATGAACCAGATATTTTAGACCACAGTTCTCCAACATCAGTAGTTTTCAATGTGTTTTCTGGCTTAAACAACTTTGTAGTTTATCATGAATTAAATTGACAATCTTTTTCATCTTCTTTTTCAAATGTTAATTTATATACTTTAAAACAATTTTTTTTAATAAAAACTGAATTTCGATTTTCAATTATTTCTTATGACCCACCCACCCACAATTTTTGAAAAAAAAAAAAATAAATAAATAAAAATAAAAATTTGTAACATTGACTATTCTGAATGGTCCCCAACCTCCTTAATGGTCATACTAGATCACGTTTTATGGTTTGCATCATCGTCATGCTCTATATCTTGACAACTTTATAAAAATCGCTTGCAATAAATGTCAACGAATTTATGGTGGTTTATAAATCCGGAATAAGCTATTTGATTAAAGGGCTTTGTTATTCAGCTGGTACCAGGTCATTTTCAAACAATTTCCCTACACATCTGTTGTGCCAAAGGCTGATGCTGGGTATTAAATTGTTTTCCTTTTATTATAGGTGTTATGCAGCTGACATAATAGTCACAGACAGTGTTCATGCTTTGTGTAATTGACCGTATACATAAAATAACAAACCTGTGCAAAGTTGGGCTTAATCCTTTGTGCGAGTCAGTAGAAATTAGGAGAGCCATCTGCTTATCAACAGGCAACATACATTTTGTTTAAAATGAAAACATCAATAATAGCGGTACAATACATGAGAGGTAAATAGATAAACTATATCCTGATCAGCAGGAGGTTGGCATGAGATAGACGGCATAGGGGCCAAACTACGTTCTCATTTCCCCCCCCCCCCCAAAAAAAAAAGGGGTTTAACAAGTTTTGTAACTGGCTAGAAAAGGTTTTTCAAAAATGTAATTACTGAATTCATTGTACTTGAAATAGATTATTGTACAATGTAAAAATTGATTAGAAAGAATGAATAAATGGGTCAGCAACCGGTCTGGGCAAGATATGCCTGTTGGTAAGCCTCCCAAAGCTGCAAACCACTAGAGTGTTGACAAAGTATGCTGCAGAAAATCTCACTTTAACAGGCTCCAAGCTGGGGCACATGCCGAAAAAAAAGATTTTGAAACTGGCCATAATATCCTACTCCATACAAACATACTTATTCTTCGCCCGTAGTATCGTCTAGAAGAGCTTCCCAGGAAAATGCAGTCGGCTTTTTCACAACCCAATTGCCAAGTCTGTAAAGATTCTTTCTCTAGGAAAAAGCTGCTAAAATAAAGGGGCATTAAAACATCCCTAGAGTGACAGAACGAAGGAAATACATGTAGTATCATCAACGCAGAGACAACAAAACACATTTTGATTTGTTTTTTTCCCTTACACCGATGTGTATTAAGCACTGTATCCTCAGTGCTTTCCCGAGCTCTGTGAAAAAAAATCATCTGCTCTAGCAATGCAAAGGTCGTGGGTTCGAATCCCACCTGAGTGATTGATTGCCTGTGGATTTATTTTTTCACAGAGCTCGGGAAAGCACTGAGCATACAGTGCTTAATACACATCGGTGTATTAAGGAAAAAAACAAATCAAATTTCTTCATCCCGAAGCAAACATCTATTAAAACACACTTTCATGAGAACCTACACTGAATCCAAGGCTTTTCCAGGGAAACGTCGGTGCCGTGTCGAAACATTTCATCGACCACCTCCAGGCTGCAGACCGTCTCCAGTGTGACCTGCTGGCAGACGCGCTCTATTGCTGCGAGGCTCAGCATCAGGTTTCCGGCAAGGCGCCTGTTCTTGGGCTCGACTTTGGACATGAAGGTAAAGAAGGTGTTCTGTATGGCCTCCTGGTAGGACCTGACCTGCTGCCTGTTCTTCAGCATCGGTGTATCTGAAACGAAGACAGCGCAGAGAAAAACCTGGTTGGTTTTTTGGCATGCAATAGTGATGCGACGAAAATCAGGCAACAAGTAGGGCAAGAGATATTAGAGAAGGTATGAGTTGATAGGATTCTCTTCATGGGTATCCTCAGGCATGAGGATTCCACAAGTTCATTACCAGTCCCGTTGGTAAAGTAAATGCGTCACACAGGTTGGTATCTGCAGCACGCCCAAAGTTTTAGCTACTTCCAGCTCCAAACTCCAGCATACAATTAGACGTAATTGTATCAAGAAACACCCATGTCATCGATCAAAAGCAGTTGTTACTTAATATCAGAAGTAAGTTTTTCAAACCCAAGTCCAATTACCAAACCTTTCTTGCATAAATCATCAAAGAAAGCTAGCTCAGTGCAACTCCTATGGGCTTCTCGGAACCCTTGCCCCCCCTCCCTTGAGATATAAACAAAAATGCATGGCCAGTGGTTTCATACAAATAAAAGAAAGTACATGTAAAAAAATAAAGAGCCACAAGTATCTTTGACGCCCGCCCCCAAAACGGAAAGTTGAGCCAGTTTGTCTGAAGTAGGCGTGACTTACAGTGAAATTACATCGCAACTATAAACAGGGCCAAATTTCAGAGAGCTGCTCAAGCACAAAAATTTTCTAGGCAGAGAAAAATTTTGCTTACTGGAAGAGTTACCAGCCAAAGTATGTGCATAGTTTTTGATTGGTCACCTGCTCATTTTTGCAAAAATTGTTTAGGCAATATTTTCTGCTTAAGCAGCTCAATGAAATTGACCTCTGGATAGTAACTGTGCATGCTGAAAAAACAATTATAACCTTTGAAATTGCTTTCTCAACTCACTCCCGCCAAAAAGACCCCTCCCCCTTTCACTTTTCAAGGAGCATTTGAAACGGGCGTGAGTCACGAATTATGCAATAATTACATTGCTTGTACCTGGATTCAGTAGCAAGATAAGCTTCAAGCAGACGAATGTCCTCATGTCCAGGCCACTGCTGTGTAGCTTGTGTCCTATATTTGTGATCTTGGGTACCAGCTGGTTGAACTTCGACACGCTGAAGTAGTTCAGATCAATGACCTGGTTCTGGGGCATCAGGAGACGCCCCATGTCGTCCAGGCAGTAGTAGATTAGGTTCAGACACAGCAGGGCCAGGACTGATCTGTGCAGCAGGCTGATCTGGTCTTCGATCTAAAGGTCAAAAGGTTCAAACATCCATTTGAAACACTTGGGATACATAAGTGTTTGTCAGAAACCAGTTTCCGCACTTAATGTGACCCAACACATTAATGAAACAATAAACCTGTGAAAGTTAAAAGGCAAGGTCATAGGTTTGTTTTTGGGAGACCGCCACAGGGCTTGGATTTGGGGAAGAAAAACACAAAACTGCTTGTAGCTCAAAAGTCTTACTGGACCAGAAAATTTGTTATGAGACCGGAAATCAAAAAGAGAAAAACACAGTTTCACATTTCAGCTGTTTACGAACTAGCACCAAGAGAAGCTCTTATGGGTGATAATTTTATACTCAACAGAATTGAAAGATATTTGTGCTTATCAGTTTAAATGAACAATGTAGTGAGGTGTTAATATTCAAAAACGCAAGACCACCATAACTTTTACGGTTGTAAGTTTTCTGCCCCGAACACTAAAATCACTGGCCTCGGGCCTGCGGTCCAGCGTCAAGTTCGAGCCCTGCAAAGGGCTAGATAGAGCGCGGCACGCTAAACCGGAGGTCGTTGGTACAAACCCCACCCTAGTCAATTGTTTTTTGTTCAACCCCAAATTTAGTTCACATTAACATACCCAGTCAGTTTCCCTTGGGGTTTACAACTTCATGTTTCTAAAACTAACAAACAAAAACCAGCAAACTAGGTACAGTGTACGTATGCTGACTTTCCCCATAATGCACTGTGCAATATGTGTTCTTTGGGCCAAACTCTTGGTGGCGCACTATATTATGATGAGACCTTTACCCTTAGTTCCCTGTAGAGTGGAAGACCCTGAACCCATCTGATAAGAGGCAGCATTTTGTGGTTGATGATGTGACTCAGAGTTACAATCAGGTTCTTCTCTTCGCGTAGGATGCAGAGGCAGCAATCGCGGAAAGACTGCTGAACGAAGTCACTCTCCTTGTCTAACAGCTCCTGAATAATTTTCGGAATCGGGACTACTCGGGGTAAAGGGGACGTAGATTCTGAGTGTTCCTGCTGCTGCGGTGCTTCTGCTACCCTCAGCTGCTGCGACAAAGTGACATTCTCGGAGCCTGTCGAGGCCTCGTTTGACTGCTTCAAGTTGGAGCTTTTTTCTGTTGTGACTGGCGGTTTACACGAGATTGATTCTCTCCGTTTACGCTTCTTCGGTGGAGAACACTTCAATTTGTTCTGCTTTTCCTCTTCCAACTTGCTGAGACGGCGTTGTTCAGAAGATCCGTTGTACAGGCTGCGGCCTCCACGCTGGCGATCAGACCTGATGGCTACAGACACACAACAGCATTGCGTTTAAATATAAAGAAATGCTTCCTTGCAACCACACATATTTTTTTCATACAAATTTTGTGATTAAAAGGTAAAAATGTATTTACACTTTGTTATGGATGGTGCAAGCATATAATAGTGGCTTCTTATATAGCGCTCATATCCGTCACTCAGTAGCGCTCAAGGCGCTTCAACATTCAGTATTTTCCTGCAAGGTATGTGGGGCTAATGTTTCTGAAGTATAGCACCATGTGATGGTTTACAAGGTGCTGTGGCGCAATATGCAGCCAATCAAACCAGGAACACAGGGGCGAACCCCTTCTCTTTTCGATAAGTGCATTGGGTTCTTTTACGTGCATTACACAACACACGGGACCAACACATTACGTCCCATCCGAAGGACGCAGCAATAATGGTCAAGTGTCTTGCTCATGGACACACGTGTCACGATTGGGACTCGAACCCACACTCTGCTCATCAGAAACACCAGAGCTTGAGTCCGGTGCTCTTATCCGCTCAACCACGGCACGCCACCAATAAAAGGAATACAATGTACAAAAGGTTAAACCCTCCTACACACCATACTCCAATTCGCCTCAAAAAACTTCTATATGCTATGCAAACAATGGTGAGGTAACCCACGCCTCTCATTGTATTGCATGTGTGATCAATTAGTGCCACAGATTGCCACCAAAATTGCCAAGCTGCAGAAATTGACCAAGGTTGAAAACTTGATCTATTCCAACAGTGGCCCAAACTCCATAAGCCATTGAGCCCAGCTGGTGGCTTCTCCAGTTTACCACTCTCATTGAAGCACTGTGGGCAGTGGCTTCTACTCTCTACATCAGCATGTGTACTGTGCCTCAAAATGCCACTCTTGTGGCATAGTGAGATCTCGAGAAACAGACTGATAGTGGGAGGGTTAATGAGGGGGTAACTCCATGGTTATACATGTAAGTGGTACACTGACTCCAGGGTTTGATTTGACAAAACACTAAGAGTCATCTTAAGATGAGCTGTCAATGCTCCCATGGGATCAGGGTTCCAATTTGGGGGGGGGTCCACAAGACTGCAGGGCTTTACACTGTATAGTGATTTTTCAGATTATTGTGACACCACACTTTTCCTGGCAGCTAAAATTGATACACAGCTTTATAAGATCAACCTTGTAAAATGTAGGTCTTGTGAAATTGGGCAAAAAAACCAAAACAACTAGTCTGGTTTTTAAAACTTTTTTCTTGACTTGATATCGTGAGATTTTGTATTCATGACAAAATTTTAACAAACAGTCATTCAGACAACCATTTGTTTGATTCCTGTTTTCCTATGTTTTTAGTAGCATGAGTAACTGTACCTACAACCACATATAAACTGACCACTAAAACTTGAAACACCAACTTTACCTTCAAACTTCATCCCCAGTGAAAGGCACTTTTGAAATCGACACGAGGCACACAGCTTACGGCTTTTCAAAGTGATCACACATGTCCCGCCGTTGGCACACTTGAGCTTCTCAAAGCGCTTGCTATGAATTGTCCGCTTGAAGAAGCCTTTGCAACTCTCGCAGGAGTACATGCCGTAATGGTAACCGGAAACCGTGTCTTCACAAATCGGGCACTTCTTGTCAGGTGGAGGCTGTACTTTAAAGTTTAAACTATCTGCATTTTCCCCTGGCATTGTCTCCTGCTCGCCAGAATCTTGCGTTTTTTCCTCAGCAGAGTTGGAGGAATCGTTTAGCGATTGTTCATAAGTTTGCGACTCCAAAACATCAAGAGTTGCTGTGATTGCAGACTGAGAAGTCTCTTGGGATGTGAAAAGCTTTGAGATGGGCTTAGAGAATGGCGATTCATGTGATGAGAATTTCTTAAATGCCAGCTGTTCAATTGGGATGGAGTTCCCGCTTTCTGAAGCAGCTACTTGATCGACGGATTCCTCATTTCTTGGTGGCATGTATTCCATGTCGACCCGTTCTAGTTTCACTTGAGACTCTCCTACTCTGCCTCCTTCCTCATGACATTCCGTGAGTGACTCTTCTACGTTCTGAGAAGTTATAACGGTTTCAGTATCGTCAGAGGTGGTCTGATTCCCATCATCTGTGGAGTCTACATTAAACGAGGGCAAGGGAATAGACTCTGACCAGGTGTAGGGAGACTGAAATTTATCTGAATTCCTGTCCAGGTGTGTGCGTTTTGTTGACAAGGTGTCCTGACTGAAACATGGACTGTGTTGTCGTACATGTAACTCTGGAGCTGTTACTACTGACTTCCGAAGATCCTTCTTCGATGATGAACCTGAAGGGATGGCAGAAGAATCTGGCTTGGAAAGATTTGCATTCTTTGTGCTCAGATCAAGTGCTGAATGCATATCCAACCAGGCGCGAGTCAATTCAACCTCTGATAGTGCCTGGCGGTTGTTTAAACCTGGCCAAGCCATTAAGTCCGGGCACTGAGGTAGACTTTTCTTGTTTAAAACTGCAGGAGAACCTGGAGTTGTCTTGACTGCAGTGTCTGAAGAAACATCGTTGAGTTGTCCTGCAGCTGATGTCAGACTGAAAGGAAACCTGTCATGCAAAGGTTTGTGTGCATGGGAGTTTGCACTGCAGAGAGGCATACTGCTGGTACCCGGCATTATACCATGTTTAATCAACGCAGGCAACTTGGACTGAATTTGACTTTTTGGCGAAGCAGATGTAATTCGACTGCTAGGAATGAGTTTAGTAGTACCGTCAGGAGAATCACTGTGAAAGGTAGATTCAGCTGCAGTACTTGTAGTCATGTTTGATTTAATCGACTGTGGGGCTGCACATGTAACTCTTGACTGAAATGTGTCCGAGGTACATGTACCTGCTAATACACCAAGGGGGAGGGTGCCCCATAGGGTGGATACATCTCCTCGATTCAATGATCCGGGATGAAACATTTCAAGTGGAGCCATGGAGACATCTTTACATTCCTGAGGTAGACCCGCCCCTGCAGACGTGTGAAATAACCGCTGCATTTTGATGAGCTGGTGGAGCCAGTGCATCCTTTGTGCATGATGGTCTATCACGCCTTGAAATGGTGAATCCGCTATTAAGGGGGGTAACATTTTATCGTCATCCTCGCTGTCGGACATTCTCCTCAGCTTTCCTCGTTGAATGAAATTCCAGCTTTTCCTTTGATCAAAATTGACAGTTGGAAATCTCTCCTAGCGTACTGGCCATAACATGAATGTACATCGGGGCTGATGTGACATGAAAAAAGGGCTGGTTTGCCATTTGGACATTTGTCCAACTTGAGGATATTGCATTGTCCGTTGCTTCTTGGAGTTTAACCTATAAAAATGGAAGATTCATGTCACTTTATGCAAGTAAATGTCTTTTAATGATAGTTTATCTTTTTCTAATTGCTTTTGTTTGTATAAAATGCAAATTTATAATCACAGCATATTGTGGCCAAGCAGTCAAATGCACCGGACTCAAGCTCTGGTGTGTCTGATCAGCAGAGTGTGGGTTTGAGTCCCGTTCTTGACTCATTGAGAACCCTCGTGATAAAATAAATATTTACGCAATAGAAAATGCATCATTAGGCAGAGGGTCTCTAAACACGTTGGATATATCTGTCAGAAACTAAAAATACATGTTGATCCAAGTAAATAATTTTATTCTAACTATTTAATTTTTTTCTTTCAGAATCAGAGGAAGGGAAGTGACCAACTCGATTTTGAGTGGGGGAAAAATGATAAGACCAGAAAGCTCATGGTGCACTACTCCGAGTCCGAGTCCTAGTCTCCACCATCAGCAAAGTTTCAATTACCAGTTAGACCATGGAGGTAGCCACTATGGTTATACTTATAGTTAGCCCCACTTGTGTGGCCAAGGGACAGGAAACCTGAATCCTTGGCCACACGTCGTCACCCATATTTTCGTCAGCCCACCGATTAACAAATAGAGGCGCATTCCCTAAGAGCGGGTCGGCGGTTTAAACCACCTCAATGTGTTCACCTACCTCTTAGCTTGACCTGGGTGTTTTGGGTGAGTACATAAATAACAATTTCAAAAGATATTTCAATTCAACATTTTCAACTCTATTCGAATTAGATTTTCGCGACATGTACTGAGCGCGGCCATTTTGGATTGATTCTAATCGCGCCAATCAATTCATGACGTCACCAGCCGGCCGGGCTGTGGGCGAAGCGGATACATAAAGCAACCATTGCAATGTGCGCATCTTCGCTCCGCCCATAACCCGGCCGAATAGTTTGCCATTTAATCAAATAGACCACAATCTACATGGATGTATTGCACGACTCATTCTAACACCCCGGGCCGAGCCTGGTTAGTGTAATTTTGAAGCCCTACCTAGAACAAAACTGTGTGTGAAAATAATTTTTTTTTAAACCAGCATGGAATTTATTTATGTAGGAATATTTTTTATTATTTTTTGTTACACGATGGGTGAAATGAATAAAAGAAAATTTTATTAATAATGAAAAATGAAAAACTACAAAATTCCCCTCATCAGTAAACCCTTACTTTCCTTGTCCCCTTGTGATTTAAAATCCGTGGAAAAATGTCCGTATCCAGCCACCACTTTTTCATTCGTGAAATAAAATAGTATTAGTAGTATCTATAATTTACTCAAATGAGATATTCATTCCTTTGGGTAAAAATGAGTGAAAAAGTGGTGGCAGGATACGGAAATTTGTCCAAATCCGTTTACAGACTCGATCAAATTATTGAAACATGAAATGGTGTTAATCAACAGAATTCACTCACGATCAATCCTCCTAGTAGTACTAGTAGTAGTCGTCAAAATACTGCTTGAACAAGGGTGTGTGTGCAACGCAAAGCGGCCAAAATCCAAATCTGTTGATCAACGAAGGTCAAATGAACGGGGTTAATCCACAAGAGGGCGCTATTTCGGGCAATATTCTGCTCACAAAACTAGGATGTATGATGGTTTGGGATATTATGTATGAGGAAAAGACATCTGTGAAGAAAGTTCTGATGATTTTATGTTTTTACTTTATGCAAACATTTAATTAGTTGGGCTGAGTTAATTGGGGGTTAATTGATTGGGGCGCCTATGTATGATGGTTTGGGATATAAGGAAGACATCTGGGAGAAAAAATCTGATGATGTCATGTTTTTACTTTGAAAACATTTTAAATGAAAATTAGACAGTTGCCTGATTAATATAGAACTTGTTTAGTTAATTCGCAAACGGGCAATAAGTATGCAATCATTGAATTAGTTGGGCTGAGCTAATTAGTGGATACATTAATCGAGGGCACCTAGGTATGATGGTTTGGGAAATAATAATGACTTTTGCGAAGAAATAAAATAAGATTTGACGTTTTTTATATGAAAACATCACAGTTAAAAACCAGGTACCACGAAAACTTTTGATTTTGTTCGCACTGTCCTTGACGGTCGTTGACAAAGGTTTTTGAAATTTGGTTCTGGCACTAAATTTAGTGCTGAGTTCAGTCTGGTCAAGAAAGGTATGTCGATCATCACCACACATAAGCACAGAGTGCGCGCACATTTGACTCACACCAAGATAGGTTAGAGGAGTAAAGTGTCAGTCATCAGTGGGAATCCCCCGGACTACGTTTATTTTTGCAGACAATTAAGCACGGTAAAGTAAACATTACGTAGTGTTTTATCTCTTTGTTTTTTGTTTAACCAAACAACACTAAATTTTGGGACAATTTCCGTATCCAGCCACCACTTTTTCTCAGCGATTTATTGGATTTGTTAAATAAATGGATGTTGTTGGGCTTTGTTTCCCTTTTTAAAATGCGGATCCAGTAAAGGCAGTATGTCAATGTCATGTACATCATCGTGGTTGTGGGGTCCTGCTATTGTTCTTCTATAAATTATTATTCCCTTTTCTGAAGAAATTCTCTGTAGGGTACCACCACCAAAGAAAGAGTACCCTGTAAGTTGGCATACGGGTGTAAAGCCAAGGGCACATACAACCTGCTTTGTGGTTTTACTTTTAAAAAAAAAACTACACCAAAGTTGTCATGTACGTACACGATAACTATTGTGTACATACATGATTGTTATTGTTCCTTGATAAAAACAAGATTACCAACCAAATTTCCATGTGTGCATATTGCTTGTTACTGGTAGTCAGCTGTTGTTTGCTTATCCTGAAAATCACGTGGAAATTTGGTTGGTAAATCCTGTTTTTATCAAGGAAGAAATTTCATGCTAAGCAAATTTTTGTGCTTAACAGCTCTATGAAATTGGGCCCAGGTAGGATGTCTAGACCTGTACCCACATATGTATGCCTCCCTCCTAAGAATTGGGGAGGGATTAAGAAGGGACAAAAAACAAAGGTAAGGGGACCAACACTTGGTTAAAGCGCATGGAAATGATAGGCCTAGGCAATGTGCAAGTCATAAATTGATGAAAAAATGATTTCTGTTTTTGATTGCAGTATCAAACAACCATCTCAATGCCTGTCACTAGATCTCAAACTCTCTCAAGAGATAAGAACATGTCGGAGGCTTCGGCGACAGAGTCATCTCAAGCAGTACGTGTGAGGAAGTTGGCACCAGTTAAAGAAAAGATTAAGGCTGAAATTCTTACCCCTAAACATCCAGGGGGCACATTAGATACAAAAGCCCGATGCAAGGAGAAAAAAGCACAGAGTAACTATTACATGTGGGTTTTTGTTGTTGCAGTTTTGATAATCATTGGGGTTGTGTTCATGGTAACAGAAGGCAAGAAAGGGTCTGGAAAATCACTAATGCGAAACTCAAACATGGTTATCGCGGAGAAAAACATAAGTGGCATCCAAAAAAACTTCCCAAAACAGGAAGAAAAGCTTTGGGAGACGGTCAAAGCTGCAGTTGCTTACCACATCAGTTCTGAGCCCGACCCAGAATGCCCAATCATTCTTCTGTTTGGTAGTCGGCCAGATGCTTCGCGGACCTCCAGGTGCCTCGTGGAGAAGCTGGGGAGGACCCTTTCCGAGGTCCTCCGCAAAGAAAGCCTTGCTGATTCTCTGCATGAGATTGACGGTGAAGTTTTCCAAAACCAGAATGCAGACCAAGCCAAGATGGTAATGGATCACAGTCTTCGAAAGGCTTTCCAAGGAAAGCCCGGGAAGAAAGTTGCAACCGTTTTCAATCTGGACTACCTCCCACCCTGCTCCGTTCTTCTCTTCCACGGCTACTGCGACACAGATAATGCCGTCTTCAAGGATGTCGCCATGATTTTCACAGTCACCCTAGATGACCGTTCCCCATGGCCCAAGTCACCAAAAGATTGGGAGCCCCTGGTTATGGATCACCTGAAGAAATTGTGGGTCGACAAGTGCCCGTCTTTGCCCTTGGAGAAGGTGGAAGCCTTTCTGAGTAGGATCACCAACAATGTGGTTTTTGTAAGAAAAGAAGAATCACCGAAATGTTAGGATGGTTCAACTTCAAGGGATACAAAAGTGTTATGCAAAGTATCCAGTAGGCCTGAAGGTGATGAGGAAAACCTCTAACAGGGGAACACCCAATCTGACCAGGCAGGGACTGGAACCCAATCCACCTGTATGGCTCAGGTCTGGGTGGGGTTCGAACGAGGGTTCGCAAAGGTGAAAGCTATGGTGAGCAGGGGTGGGGGAAGAAAGAAAAGGGTAAACACCGCACTCAACTGTCGTGTCAACAATGAACCAGATATTTTAGCCTAAAAGTCTCCAACATCAGTAGTTTAAAATGTTTTTTTGTTTGTTAAACAAACAGCTTTGTAGATTATCAGGAATTAAATTGACGATCTTTGCCAGCTGGGTACTTTTTCTTCTGCTTTTTTAACTGTTAATTTGTATACTTTTTATTTTATTTTATAAAAACTGAATTTCGATTTTCAGTTCTTTTTCTTGTGTGACACATCCACCCACAATTTCGGGGGGAACAAAAATCGAAATTGTTTAACATTCACTTATTCTCATACAGTTTAATGTCATGAGCAAATTAACTTTAAAAAAAAAATGAATTTCTAAAGGAAGTGCCTGGTGTTGGCATTTGCAAAAAATTACATAATATTGACAAGTTTTGACTTGTTTGAAAAAAGGTATTTATGATTTTCTTAGTTGTAAACAAGGCATTAAATGCTTCAAAGAATGTGTCCTGACCTTTGTCTTGTACCCTGTGGACAGGGTAAATCAACAACACAGGGACAGACTAGTTTCCCTGCCAGCCTCTGTTTGAAGAGTCTGAAAAGCTCATGTAAGACCCTCACATTTTTTGGGGTGATTTTTGGTGGTGGTTTTTGCATGGACACATTTCAACTAAAGAGGGCGCTGTATGGTGGTATATGAGGGTGTACCACTGATCTCTATCAGTGGGTGTACCACACTAAATTGGCCAAAATTCTTGCACCAAGCTGATTATCTTAATATGTAGACCCCAAAAATCTTTTGAATAATAACGTTTTGGTGGTCATGCAATTAATAGATTGTGTAATTATAACAATGCATCACAACCTGGGGGCTCTGTGCTTCAACTTTTGAGAAGATTTGATAAATTTAGGCTGTAAAGTTGGTACTATTTGGCTTGCGAGTGGGAGGAATGCCTCATGGAAACTGGCAGCGAGTCGATTTGGGAAAAATCACATCTTCGGGGTGTTTTTTTTTTAGGGTAATTAGCAAAAATTTCAAACGGCTGACCGACCAAAAATGGAAAAGAAATCTGAAGTTTTAGTTGTCTGAAAACAAATGTGATTGGTTTTCAAGACACTGAGAGACTTTAAATATTTTTGGAATATTTTTTAAATATTTAGTATTTAGCATTGGTTACTATTGGAGTTTATTTAGTGTGAGTGCACCCATGAGTAATTTTAGAAAAACACATTGTTGGGTTTGTGTGTCAACATCTTCCTGTACATAGAAAACAGTCTTCCTAAATGACAAATACACAAAACGAGACGAACGTTTAATTTAACGTTGGTTTAATCTCCATTTAAATATTAGAGACAATTCTTACATGTAGTGCGGTTTGGAGTGAGTTTGTTTTTAAAACAAATTACATTACAGAGCTTCAATTCGCAGTATTTTTGACTGTGTAAGGGCGTGTGTCAATCAATTTTACCACCAACCCTCAGAAATCTGAGTGAATCATGCGTGAATCCTTTCTCAGATTCAAACATTTTTTAGTGAAAAATTATCCAAACCATATTACTTCAAGGGGAATCCTTTCTCAAAATAGTTTATACTATTAACAGCTGACAGTAGTTTTTACCAAGTAAGTTTTTATGGCCATTCACTTTTGGAGTATTTACCAATTTATGACCCTACCTTTAAACTTTACATTTGTTAACCTGATCAAAGCTGTATCTGAATTAGCGGCTACAGCTTTGGCTACAACTGTCGCTAAGGGTGTTGCTAAGGCCGTACTATACTTCAACGAATGGTGAAGCAGAAATCTAGCTGTAGCTGTAGCCGCCAATTTAGTCTCGGCTCGACTCTCACATCAAAACTTATTTATATCCATTTTCCAGTGCAGCTTCTAAACAAACAGAACCAAATAATTTGATGGCTAGGGGTCTAAAACTTGTATATGATCTGAAATTTGTCGAACTGTTCAATCAAATTGAGTGACTTTTCTATGTATTGATAAGGAAATTCTTTGAAATAAAATGCAACTGATTTGCAAAAACATTTTCTTGTTCCAGAATATTTTGTCTTGCTGTAGTCTGTTTGTAAATTGTATCTTTTAACTTGTTACCTTTAACTTGTTACCTTAGACCGGCATGATATAGAAAAATTTTACAAAGGAATACCTACAAGGTACATGTAGAGAGATGGTAGAAACTTTTATAGACTTCCAGCTATGTAATAAAAGTTTTTGCAAATTTTTTTTGAGGGTAACATCGAAAATCAGAGTTGAGTAGGAAGATATCATGCCTTCTTTAGATATGAGTGTCTGTTGCAGGAAGAAAAACCTACAGCCAAGTTGTCCCTTTCCTGAAAAATGTTTGCTCAATTTAATTTTTGCAAAGGCTTTTTTTTAAGCAAAACAGTTTTGCTTCTCACATTTTATACGGAAAAGTGGTCCATAAGTTTGGAATGAAGTTTATTGGGTTTTGGAAGCACAGTTTTTGTTTTCTCGCCATCTCTGTGAACAGCATCCACAAGAAAAAATTGACCCAAGTTTTTAATGTTATCGTTGCTCAAGGGCCTGGTTAATGCAAGACAACTTGCAGTCAACCAGTTCCAGACAATCTCCATGAAGGAAGAGTGAGACGCTCTTACACAAATTTATTGTGTTCTCCTTTTATTAAAAGTTTTTTTTTTTCAAGGTTTGCAGTTGGTTGCCTGCTGAAGTACCTTACACAACAAGGCCTCAAGCATCCAATATTATATGGCGAGTTTAAGCCCATCCCTTTTCACATTTCACATGATGACATGGTTTATACTCTCCTACTCAGATGAGAACTTGAAAAGTTTTAAAATAATGTTATCAACATCTTTGCAATTGATGGATTGCACATGACGTCAGTGGCCGCCATCTTTGATGACAAACAATGGAAAAGTGCAGACTCTCAGCCAATGAAAGCCTTTCACGCGTGCATGTTTCATCAATGATGGCGGCCAATGCAAGGGGTCTACATTGGCTGCCATCACTGAGTTCAAACGATGGAATCATGTGTGCGTGTCTGCACAAGGCACCAGTTTCAGCCAATGGTATGTCTTCCTTTGACCTCAGTGAGGGCGCTGTTTGGGCTTTTGACGTCATATGCAAGGGGGTCTATAGACAACAAAGCTCGGAGAATGCAGAGGAGAGTCATTATCTACACGACTCATTTGTGAGACCATTTTATGAAAGCACGGCCATTTTATTATTTGATGTGTGAATGGCAAAATGAGGAAGTTCCAGGCTTGAAATGCGCCATACAGATACAATTTGATTTGAGCACTAGAAAAACGTTTAAAAAAAACTAAATGAAAGTGGCTATTTTGCCATAAACTTATCAGGTGTTACCGTTTGTCAATACACGCATCCCATGTAATTGATAAACAGCATCCACAACCCAGGCCTGATATTTCACAGAAACTGTGGCAATCGCCTCCATGTCCCTGGTCATTGCCTTGGTGCCCTTTGAAATGTTCCAACACAAATTTAAATTTCCCTCCTCAGTCTGTCAGTAGGGGCACAGGACAGAGGAAGCGGTCAAGACTGACATTCTCCAAGTTATATTTCTATAATCTTTCATTCATTGCAAAAGCGTTAAAACAAAAACTCAGAGGGGCATTCATCTGTGAAAATCCATGGATACCCCACTGGAGTTAAACATGAAATAAATAAACATTGACAAAACTCTTAGTATCCATGCAAATATTATTAAAACATTTTAACACAAAAATAAAATCAAAACCGGTGAGATTAAGACAAATATATATATCAGTGATTGCACAAAATTATATATATATATAGTGATATTGCTGTGTACAAAGTGGGTTAATCAGTGTATTTTGTGATAAAATATAACTTTTGTGTGCAAAAGATAACAAAAATATTAAGCATACAAGAACCTACAAGTTGCAGTGAAGGAGATCTAATCTGGCAAACCCCAAACTTCTAGGCATTTACCATAATGCGTAAAAACAATGGAAAGGTCAAAAATTGACCCCTGGGACCAACAGACCCCTTGCATTGGCCGCCATCTCTGAGACCAAACAACGGACATACGCAAGCGCATACCTGCCACACACAACTCTGCACCAATGATAGATCTTCCTTTGAACTCAGTGAGGGCGCTGTTTGAGAGATCACTTCGAGATTATTGCATCAACATGTAGAGCATCTTCTCTAGATACTGATGGAAAAAGACAAATTCTGAAACGTTGCTGCGGTCATTATTAGTATCAGAGGTGAGGGTCACTGCTGACTAAAACAAGTTTGAAATTGAAATGATGGCATTTCCACCTTTTGATAACCCCTGGAGTTCAATATAGATTCCAAGGAGCTTCTGGGTACAGTATCCTCAGTGCTAGAGAAGTAGATCAAAGAGGCTGACTTACTTAATTTGGAGAAAAATAACAGCATTTCTTGTTTACCAGGCAGACTTAACAAAGTCTGAACTCAGAAAAAAAGTCTGAAAATTCTGCATCCCTGTAATATTCATGATCAATGTAAAAATCTTACTTCAGAAAAGTTGGGACAACGTTTAGGGTTTTGCCAGAACCAGTCATACAAGGTGGTGAGGTTGGATTCACACCGCATCTGAAATTCATGAAAATTCATGGACATTTATAAATATTCATGGAAAGTCATACAGTTTCATGAAAGTTCATAAAAATTAATAAAACTCATGGAAATTTATAAGAAGTCATGAAAATTCACGAGCTGGCTGCCACTTATAACACTGTCTGTCATTTTGGAGCCAAGAACAGCTTAAAAAACACTGACCTAAGCCAGACCTGAAGTGGTTAAATATATATAAGTTACAAACTATTTAAATAATTATAAGACATATCAAATAAAATAAGAAAAAGTTGAATAGAGTGTCCATCTTTTTTTAAAGAGCTGTACGTATACACAATCAAGCTATGTACTAAACCAACAAACACAACTGATTAAACTTCAGAAAAAAATCCTCTCTTTATAAAATTATTTGCATAATTGCTTTTCACATACTCTTACCTTTCAACGGAAAATTTGGCCCTGCTTTTTCTTTATAAAAAAAACAAAAAATACTGTACAAAGAGGTATTTTTGATATCGCTGTTACTCAAATTAAGACAGACCACAGGAAGCGAGGGGGGTAGCAAGGAGGTGTATGGTAGTCAGTTTGCCGACTAGAAAGAATGGCTAGCGTGCCTGGCACAGATCTCCACTGTATTCAATACTGTGAAACCTATGAACAGTTCATTTTTTTGAAATTGGTGAGCTTACAGGAAAAAGGCTTATTTCTGGGCCCAAATTCATCGAGCTGCTTAACGGCCCATTTTGTGCATACTGCGTGAGTTTCTTTTTCACAGCGCTGCTAACCATAAGCACACGAAAAGGCATGCTGACCTTCCGGTGCTTACTGTATGAAAATGATTGGCGTAACAATGCAAATCCATGGTGAACGCGTAAGCTGGCTGCCTAATTTTTTCTTGCTAGCCTGTGAAATATGCTTATGCTTAAGCAAATGATTCTGCTACAGTTAGCATAAAAAATGTCCTTACCCTTAAGCAGCGCTATGAAATTGGGCCCTGGTTGGCACTATGACTGAATGTTGAGTCTGGTTACCCTTGATCTACTTGACTTCATGCTCCATTTGCCGACGGCGGCTAAAAAAAAACAGCCGTGAAAATACAGTATTGGGCGGGACTTACACACCTCCATACACCCCCCTGGTCGCTACACCCATGCAAGGAAGTTTAAATCTGGTCCTCTGAATATTTTGTAAATTTACATGTCGAGATTTCAATCATAAATACCAACATATAATTACACCACAAAATCATAAAAAAAAAATAAAAGATCTTGGGATTGCTGTTGTCAATATATATGTAATGTTGTCTAGGTAACTGTGGGATTACGTTAATAGCTGGTGGAGAACATTAACAACACCCTGAATGTTAAAATTTTGCATCAAGTACATGTACATATGTGCCGTTATAAAAGGTACAATGTTGATAGAATGTTTTACAAGTTTTTCGTTTACAAGTTTTACAAGTTTTTTCGCACCAAAATGTATACATCAAACCTGCATGGGGAAAAAGGCCCAACTTGTCCCAAAACTGGGATAAGCAACGCCTGAACATTTGACATCATACTTGACGGCTAATGAATAATGTCATATACTGGCCCTTCAGCTGCTACTGGAGTCAATGGTAGCAACCTTTGACCTATCGTACAAGTACAAGTTCACAAAAACATCTGCACTGTACATCGCAAACGACATAGTGCTAGCTGCCATTATTAGTTACCACACAAGCTGAAGTGGAATACAGAAAAATACAGCACTTCTGCATCCCACATATATCCAACGAGGCCGAACTTGACGCGCAGCTTAGTGCAATACTCAGTGTTGGAACGGCTGTATATTTTGCATATATACATGTAGCGTAAAATAATGCAATACGCGAGATAAGGACAGCGCAGTACGCAGGGTGTGATATGGCACGTGTAATATAGGTTTATATCACACCTCTTGATGCTATGGGTCATCCAATCAGAATCAAGGATTCAAGTTTGCTTGTAGATAAAATGTTTTATCGACCAATCAAAACACAGATATGAAAGCTTGCTACACAATGCATGAAAACCAAATTAAACTATTGGGTCTGTAAGACTGGTGCCTCTCTTTATTCTTACGAATAAAGACGGGGGACTAGTCTAGGTCAGAAACTGCAATTGTTTGTTTGTTTGTTTGTTTGTTTAGATGATCTTCCCAACAAGGGAACTCGGCAAAGCTCCCAAAAGGGGATATAAACACCAAGCTGGCAACAGCCAATCTCTCTCTCTCATACAAACATAGGTTTAACGTCTATGATAATGAGTTGCACAAATTAATAGATGGTGATTCAGTAACAACACGACAATACTTATTCTAGTCATTGTGAAATCAGCGATTAGCTCGGCTGGATTCGAACCCGCAACCTTGTGATTGCAAGTCCTGCAGTCTAACCACCTGACCACCAACTGCTGTAGATCAGACAGTGACTCAAGTAAGGGTGTTAAAGTGCTTCCATAAGCCTGACTGTTTTCACACATGCCGAGGTGAGTCAACACCATTAACGATGCAGTGCATTCAACACCAATACCTACGAAATGAGAAACAAGCTTCTTGACAATTCAACAGGTCTATTTTACAAATTGGTCCGTTTGGGAACGTGGGAAGTCATTTTTTAACGCCCCCGGGCACAGCCTCTGATAAATTACATACAAATATATTCATAAATCTATAGTTATTTACAAATTTATAATTGAGAGCCTTATGAGGATGGTATATGTGGAAGCGGATTGACGAGAGAAATTTCATTTTTCTCATCACGAAGGAAAGAAATGGCGCTCATCATCAACCTCGTTCCCATGGGGTGATCGATCTTGACGTATCATTTTTTTTCCCCAGTATGCCTTGCTCACTCGTAACCCTGAAATTGGCTAATTTGCACGTGCGAATATAAGGCACAATTTAATTAGGCCTGTGATCGATCAACGGTGTGGGCGCACGCAAGCACAGTAGCCTGCAAAGGTCATAGAGCAACTGGTCCCCTCTCTTTCTCCTTTGGTCTTGTGTCAAACTGTAGCATACAAGCACCCTACAAGCGTTCAAATTTTTTAACAAGGGCAAGCGCACAGCAGTCATTTTTGCCAATCAGTATTGTTTTTCAGTACATCCCTACCTGGGGTTAGTGACGAGAGGTATCGATACAGCACGCTGCCCATGATAGCGAGGCTGTGCTCATTATATCCCAAGTTTTGCAAACCATGGAAAATTTACAATGTGTGTTTGCTTCCACCTTGTGTCCCCAAATCTTATTTCAAAGACCTGCTAAGCAGATGGCTTGAAAAAAAGTTATTTGCTAAGCAAAATAGTAGCAGCGCACCGGTAATGGAGGGGGGAGGGAGGGATGGTGGGTATGGGTAGAGACCAAATCACTAACAATCTGTACAGGAAAGTCCCAATAACCTCTCCTATCTTGTTCTAATCCAATACACCTCATTCAGAACCTGCAACCATTTGTATCCGACCAGCGGAATTCTATAAGTTCACCTCAGTCGAGGTCACTGACGACAGACGACATTAGCTGAGCGTGTGGTACCCTGTTCTGTTGAGACTGTCTGTTGATTCCGTGAAGTAGTCCGAGGATTCCATCAGGTATGAGTCGTCCAGATACATCACGTCGATGTCGCTGAAGGCCGGGTCCTGGGGGGCGAGGCCGTCATCGTCGTTGCGGTTTTCCGCGTCCTCATCGCGTCGTAGCTCGATCGTCCAGAGAGGGAGCGGCGTCCTGCGAGATTTATGCAGGCAGCGTCTACGACAGTAAACGGCGATGACGAAGCACAAGATGACAAAGGTGATGCCGGCGATTACGCCACCAGCTATGATGTAAGGCTCAAAGTCGAAAGACTCACCTACCAGGGGAAAAAATATACACATGTTTATTAAGATGAAAATGGCTACCCCTAACCTTCCTAAATCCTTTTCATAAAGTTGGGTGGATTGTAGAGGATTGAGGACTGTAGGCCAAATAACAACTTCTTATCACTTGGCCAGGCAAACTTATCCCGGTCCAAACATGTTGGTGTGAAGTTCTCTAGACACCTATGCATGGGAGGAGGAAACGTGGAAGACCTGCACTTTACCTACATTGACACACTTACAATAGGCACAGGGCTGGAATCAGCAGTTTTTGAGTCCACAATGGGGGAACAAAAAGGCATGGAGGACCAAGGACACCATTCGACCTGAGTAAGTAAGCAAGCAAGGGTTTTGAAAGGAGTTTAAAAATCAAACTACCATTCAGGTTTTTCTGAATTGACTGTAGGATTGGAAATAACTTGCTCTCCAAAAGTGTTTTTATGTACATTACAAGTATCATACATTGTAGCTTTAATCCTCTCATTAACGAATTGTTTTGACATTTAAACAACCGCCTGGTGACTGAATTGTTTGGCCACTCGAGCGTGCAGCACACATTCTTACACCACAGAAAGCTTTCAATCAACGGCCATTTTTACAAACTCTATTATCTCCTTGAAAGTATTTTTTACAGCAAAAAAAGTAATAACAGACGTCTTACTTATTGAATTTCCTTTCGCACATGTATAATCTCAAAATCATTGAGATCGGCCAATAAATGTCCAAGTTCTTGGTCTTTGTTTTCTCAGTGTGATCTGTGAACACAAAACACTTTCTTGTACACAACTTTACGACTCTACGTAATAGCTGTTTGGCATTTTGGATCTTTCCACTCCAAATTGAAGACATTGCATAATGGGAACCTTATTTTTATTATGCTGTCACTGGACAGATCTGATTTATCTCTTTCGAATGATGGTAAGCTTGGGTATCGAGGGTGAACATGGACAAAACTACAGCTTTAATACAAATGGCCTTTGAGCTCGGGCTTGAGTGCTTTGTGTGTGTGTTGTGCACTTAAAAGTCGCAAATGGTAAGGAAGAGGGGGGTATGAGTGAAGTCGACTGAAGTCGTAAATGGTAAGGAAGAGGGGGTATGAGTGCAGTCGACTGAATTTGCCGATGGTAAGGAAAAGGGGGTTATGAGTGCAGTCGACTGAATTTGCCGATGGTAAGGAAAAGGTTAAGGGTTTAGTATTTGTGAAAGGGGCAATCAATCAATCGTTACCTCCTTCTGAGCAAGAATTCCCTTCACACTCTGTACACTTCCCTGTCATCAGATCACAGAGGCGAGACCCATTAGTGTTATCGAGTGAGCTGCCTTGAGTACATCGACACGGCACGCAGCTCCCGTTGGCTGCTAAGAACTCGTTAGTGTGACAGGCGGCGTCGCTGCTTTGCTTGACCCAGGAAGCGTTGTAAAGGCATCTACGGCACATGGAAGCGTCTTGTGAATCTACTTCTGTGGAAAAACGTTACAATGTCTTGCGTTTCAACAAACCCGTTTCTGGAAACCCTGTTTATAAAACTGAAGTAGTAATTAAGACTCGTAACTGGGCGTTGTTTTTTTTCTGTATCAGAACTTGTGATCACACTGAAAACAAAAACAATATTTGAAAAACAAAACAATGGAAACCGACCGCACACACACACACAGCATCCCAGTTGCTGAAACTTGGGGGTGACTTAATAAAGCACCAAGATTCATCTTAAAAGATGAGTTGTCAATATCACCATAGTGATTTGTATTGTGACATCACAATTTGCTTAGGCATGTTAGGGGCCATTCAGAATAGTCTATGTTTAAAATTTAGATTATTTAAAAAAAAAATAGTTTTGACCCACCCATCCGACCCAACTTTCGATTTTGAAATATTGAATGGCTTCATAATATAATCTATACACTGAAGAACAAAGTAATGCCTCAAATGAACCAGATATTTTAGACCAAAGGTCTCCAACATCAGTAGTTTTCAATGGGTTTTTTTCTGGGTTATACAAACAACTTTGTAGTTTATCAGGAATTAAATTGACAATCTTGGCCAGCTGGGTACTTTTCCTTCTTCTTTTTCAACTGTTAATTTGTATACATTTTTTTATATAATAAAAACTGAATTTCGATTTTCAGTTATTTCTTGTGAGACACCCACCCACCCACAATTTTCGAGAGAAAAAAAAGAGAGCGAGAAAAAAAAGAAGAAGATTATTCAGAATGGCCCCTTAGCGGTTAAGATTGATACACAGCTTCAGATCAATCTTTGCTCTTTGTGAAGTTGGGCCCTTGCCAACTATGGTAGTCTTTACAAGTAATACAGTCAGTTTTACCCAAATTCTATAAGGGAATATACATGTATTAAATGCAAAGTATACCTTTGGTTTTTGGAACCATAGCGGTGAATGTACTGTTTACAGAACAGATACACGTATCTCTTTAAGAGTTGCCTGCTTTTAACTCATCTGTCTTTTTCATATTTGTCTGTTTCTTTTCCTAACAACAACATGTTTTTCCTTTCGGACTTAATTCACCGTAATTTACTACTGGCACGGGTTTAATTGGTTGAGGGTTTGACTCAAATAAACGTCAGTCTTGGAGGCATACGTATGCCAAACTTAAACAATTTAATTGAGCCAGAACTGTAGATGACAACTAGACTAGGACGGAACCAGACTCCCGATTCCCATTAGCTGATCTCTTTTACTAATCTTATCAGTTTATTAAATTCCAGTGCAGGTTCATAACAGAAATACCATGCACACTTGAGCAACAGAGGGCGCTAACGCAGCTAAACAAACACGCTAAACATCGCTCACAACAGGTGCGCTAACAAATCACATAGCTGGTGCATAGCGGTGAATGACGCCGCCAATCGCTGCATTTAATGTAGATAAATTGCTAATAATCAATTTTCTATAATCAACAAGGTACTTTCACAAAAATATTCCTTATAAATTTAACATTAATTTTTGTAATTATTATTATTATTATATACATTTTTTTTAAATATTATTGTTACTTTTTGTTTTGTTTGTGGTTTTTATTTTTAGCAGGTGGGGGTCGGAGGGGAGGGGGGTATTCTTACTTTTTGAGGTACGTAGGCACTTAGTAACAGTCTCCTGATACTGGCAGGGTTGACATCCATTCACTGACATACCGTAATACCCAGTCAAGCACAAGTCACACACTGTCCCTCCGACGCCTGGCTTGCACTGGCAGGTGCCGTTACTGAAATAAAGACCAAAAACAACAACAAAAAAAGCCCTGAGTCACTTCACTGCACATGGTGGGAGTGGTTTAGTATGGTAATCCGAAGGGTTTAAGAAATTACCCTCCAGAGAATGATCTCAGAAAAAAAAAAAAAAAAAAAAACAATCTCTAGTTCTGGGGTTCCGAAAAGGGAAAACAACATTTAAAGTTCATTTCACACTTTCAAGAAACAAATATTTAACTGAGTGCAAACGTCATTGATGTACATAAAGTGTACTGGACCAACACATTTGGGAGGTCCCGCACTAGCATTTTTCACCATTACCGGGCACAACTATGCCTCGTGTTCTTTGGACAATACAATATATGTGTAGAGCGAAGGCTGTCCAGGGAAGGGCACAAGTTGTTTTTTTACATTAAATGTCATCAAAAAAGTATGTGCCGTTTCAGTCCAGACCCCTCTCATGTTAAAACAACATGAAATCGATAACATAGAATACACAGAAAACTAAAATTTGAAGCTTTAAATTCCAACCAAAGAGGAAAAGGAAACTAACCCTCCAACAAGGTTTTAGCCAGGATTTGGTTAAAGCATGGAGCAATAAACTAGATGGTTAAAGGGTGTCCAAATTTGCCCAAAATGTAAAAAACTGGGTGTCCAAATTGTTCACTTACAATACATGCAAATGACAGATAAAACAGTGTGTCAAAATTTACAACAGGGTGTCCAAAAGACACCCAGACACCCCTCTGGCTAACCATGGAGCAATAAACTATTGCTCCATGGGCTAACACTGTACCCTCCCAACTGAAAACCTGTTTACCCTCCAGACACTACCATCAAGAAAGCCGAGTGAATGTCTCTCAACCAGTTTAGCCTGCCCCGTTTCATTTCACGGTGGATGGCTAATGACTTTGCCTTCAAATAAAAACAACATCTTTGGGAATCTCGTTTAAATTGCCTGGTGAATTCCAGGCATTCTTGAAGCAGGACTTTTTAAGTTGTTTTACACACTGTGTGCCAATGATTGGAATTTCAGAGAGAGAGAGAGAGACAGAGAGCTGTAGCAACTTTCTTTCAATGCTGTATTTTAGTTGACACCCCCCTTGGATATTATTACTACTGGTACTTCAATAACAGTAATTTTTTTGCATAATGTGTGATTCCTTTAGGCAGAGGTGAGAGCCATTTCTAGCAAAAAGATCTAGAACTAGATTAGGATCCAAACTTTAAGAGGTATCTTAAAGAGGGTCTCTCCAAGATCATATTCAGTTTTGAGATTCACTCATTTTCAAATAGAAAGAGTCCTCATATAAGTGGGGGAAAAATACAAGTCTCTAACCCTCACGTTAAAATGGTGTAAAATATTGTTTTAATTCTTACTCTTTCATAGCCAAATTTGAAAACATGACATCACATCAAAAACAAATACATTGTAGGTCTGTACATTCCAAAGAGAAATTTCAATGCTATTTCGATTGAAAACCATCAAAAATCCATGAGTGAACTGAACATTCTCTGTACTGTACAAAACTGCACAGGAAATGTGACGTAATTGAACGCTTTTTGGAATTTGATTTAAAAAAATTGCACTTAAAGGGTATCAAACACAGTTTGCATTTTACACCATTTTAATGTGAGGGTAGAGACTTGTAATTTGTTTTCCCATCTTCCCGGAGTGATAGATTTTAAGGAGCTTCTGGAAACAGTATCCTCGGAGCTAGAGAAGAAGATCTTAATATCAGAAGAAATTACAGCTACTTTTTCCCGTCAGGCAGACATTAAAAAAGTCTGAGTTCAGTTGAACAATACAGGTCTGACACTTCTTATCCCCTGTCACGTCACCATGGTCCAGTGGTTAGACTGCAGGACTTGCAATCACAAGGTTGTGGGTTCGAATCCTACTGAGCTAACCACCGATTTCACAATGACTAGAGTAAGTATTGTCGTCTTGTTACTGAATCACAATTACATGTACCTGATTTGTGCAATTCATAATCATAGCCATTAAACCAATGTTTGTATGAGAGAGGTTGGCTGTTGCTAGCTTGGTGGTTATATCCCCTTGTTGGAGTTTGCCGAGTTCCTTTGGCGGGAAGATCATCTAAACTACAAATAAATCCATTGCTGTTCCCAAATAATTCAGCCCGGCGATCATAAGAACATAGACCAATAAAACGTGTACTTTTTAGGTCCCCATCAATGCTCTACCACTATTGTTTTATCATTTTACAAAAATGTACATGTACCACACATCTCATTTTGTCATCTGAGGTAAAGTGCAACAGTGTGCCCTCTGTTGGGGGCCATTCAGAATAATCAATGTTTAAAACAGTTGATGTTTTTTTCAAAATCTATTGTTACCCACCCACACACCCAGAATTTAGATTTGTACATATTGACAGGCTATTTATACACTATACACTGAAGAACAAAGTGATGCCTCAAATGAAGCAGATATTTTAGATCAATGCTCTCCCAGCTCAGGAGTTTTCAATGGCTTTTCCTGGCTTCCAGTAGAGCAACGTTGTAAATCAACAGAAGAGGAAATTCCACCATTCTCCATGATCGGGCACGGAGGTTGGCTATTTAGAACAAGGTTGACCGATAATAATGGACAGTGCAGACATGACAGACAGTATGGAAGAGGTTGCTGGGTATTTCTTTGTTCTTTCTACTATTCTCATTGAATTTTGATTTCAGTTATTTCTTTTGACCCAACCACAAATTTAAAGGAAAAAAAAGCGAAAAAAACCCCCCAATTTTTTGTTTATTCTGAATTGCCCCTTAGCAATTTATTTTTTCCAAAAATAGTTGGATAAATTAAAGTTTTATAAAAGTAACCTCTTGAATCAAGACTAAACTTTTTTTTAAAAAGAAACTGAGCCAAATACCATAAAGCCTGTATCAGAAACATTTGCTTAGCATTAAACAATCTTGCTAAGCAGAAACAGGTTACCAGCCAAAATGTATAGTTTACATTACTGCGACTGGTGCCAAGCAAATTTTTAAGAAGCAATATTTTTTAGCATTGCTTACTCCCTTTTGATTTACAGGATCCTTCCTCACTCTAAAAAATCCAACACCTTTTATGATGAATGCAACGTCGGCATAACTGTTGGGTTTTTGTGGTATGCCTGATCCCATAAAGCAGTTCATCAGTGTATTTATAGTGCAGTCCTCACTCCCCAGTTTAACAGAATCAAACAAAACATGCATGTATTCTGATGGGTTGGGGGTTAGTCATAGGCCTGAAATTTCATCTTTGAGAGGGCAAGGCCATTTTCATTTCACAAATGGCACTTCCATTTGAAAATCTTTACATCTATGAGAAACTTTTGAAGGGGCACCAAGGCCAACACCAGGGGCAACAGAGGCCATGGCCTCCGTATAACTCCAGGCCTGTAGCTAGGGCTAACATGATATTGGTCCAGATCTCTACTTCGTGTGTACACCAGAGGATTTTGTCTGGAGCAGTCTGTAATTGATGAATCAATGCCCTGCAGTAACTTGGCACGCCACCTTAATACTCGTCATCCCTTCGGATCTCTGGACATGAACTACAAAGACGCTATCGGCCATTATCAATCTGGGACCCTGTTTCCTCTCTGTGCGCTTATCACCCAGCATCATGCGATCTGTTTCCTGGGTACAGCGTCTCCCTTGGCAGAAACATTCTGCATTATTCAGTTGAACAGAATTTTGATCATGCTGCCGTAATCTGTCATGTTCTCCGTATGGGCTAAAGCAATATAGTGGATACTGAATTATCATTTCACAAAAAAAAAGAGATCAGACTAGTTTTGCACTTAATATTGAATACACAAGGTCATCAAAAAAAGATGGCCGAATCGTGTAGGTCACTTTCTTTATTCCAAGGGGGCTTGTCTCTTCTATCCAGGCATAAAGTTGCCAAAATCATTAACTTCCTAGACAAAATAGCGGTAGCCACAAGTAGTGATTGTGCTCTGAAACAAAATTTGCAATACAAGGGCAATGTCGTCATGGCAATTTACAGGCAACCAGATCCATCTCCAAGAAAGCAAAAGACTAATAAAAACTTCAATCTTCACATCAGGGCCCAATTTCATAGAGCTGCTTAAGCACAAAAATTTGCTAAGCACAATAAAATTGTGCTTACCAGAATAAGGTTACCAGCCAAACTACAATGTCACGTGTACAACTTGTGACTGGTATCCTGCTCATTTCTGCTTAGCAGTAAATTGTTAAGCATTATTTTCTGCTTAAGCAGCTCTATGAAATTGGGCCCTGGAATACTATTACTAAGACCCCGTAAGAAAAATGTCTCATGATAAATTCCTTAATGCATGCTGTACAACTGGCTGCATCCAAGTTGCCTGTAAAAATTGCCCAGTGTGACAAGAATCTTTTTGTCAATCAGCCATTTTGTGTGCACATCAGTCTAAAAGGCATACTGCCATACAAGCTGTGGTGGCTATGTTCCCAACCTCCCTATGTTCTGACGCCCCTGATGTATTTTTCCTAATCCTTATCCTAAACTCTAACCCTAGTGTGTAGGTCATGAGGGGTCATCTGAACATTCATGTTCAATAGGTGTGACAGAATTAACATAGAGCACCCAAACTGTAGTACACAGTATTGCATACGCATGCATCAATGTCCTGACCTGTAAAAAGGTATGAAAACTCACAACACAAAAGTGCCCACTTATAGTTCATTCTACTGTCATCTCCCTCTTTTCAGGATTGTTGTTGTTCTGTTGCCCCTTTACCCAGCTTTTCTGTAGGCACGGGTAGGAAGATCTTGGATTAGCACATATTAGCTGTTCAGCCGACATTTCTATGAAAGTTAATAAGGAGGGGTGGATGCCGCACGGAAATGAAGAGAATTGAGTTGCCCAGAGGAAATGCAATTAATATGTGGAATGGATGGGGCCTTGTCGCGTGTAACTCATAGCTGTCCTGGAAAATGCTTGCACTTGCAGATCGTTATCATATATTGCTTTATACTGCTGTTTACAACACGACTCATTTGAGGCAATTTGTGTGCAATCCATGCCATGGGGGAATGTGATGTGAGTGAAATCAAGGTTCCTGGGAAAGTGACAATAATTAGAGCACTGGCCGGTAAACCCGCAGGCGGCAGACATGTTCAAATCATTCTTGAATCAATTTGTCTGTGTTTGCCTCAAAATGAATAATGTGGAACAGCAGGTTTTTTTAAGGGTGTTGCCATCGTCCTCCCAAAATGCAGCTCAACTGTTTCTTCTTTTTCTCCATTAAAACAAGATGCTTGGCGGTCTCTGTTCAGAGTGGGGAAGGGGTGTGTGTGGGCAGGGTGTAGGGTGGGGGTACCACTGACAGGTTTGGTGTCAAACCATTGGACAACAAAGTGTATGCTTACCGCAACACAACTCGTGTGAAACGAATGTATTTCCAATCACTGACGGGTAGGCCTAAACCAGCAAAGAATTTAAGTACTAGTGCTCCCCCTTAACAGTGGAAGGCCTTGCACTTCAGCTTTTTTTGAAGTAGCCCACTGGGCTAGTGAACTCTGCGTTCTACTTGCCCCAAAAATGTTTTAGTTGCCCAGATTGTAAGTATTTGTGGTCATAAGTGTAACTTTCTGAAGTATTAATGGTGGCGACCACAACCAGTTTAATGGTCAAATGTAGGTACATGTGCACACTCAAACATAGATTAACACATTTGAAAAAATGTATTATTTACATCTACATGTAAATAGGAAGAAATATGAGCACTTTAAATAAGTAGGTTGCAGAGTTTTTAGTAGCCCACAGGGCAAGTTGAGAAGTGGTGTTTACTAGCCCTGAGCAGTTTTTACTGCCAGGCTAGTGTTAAGGGTGAGCCCTGAGTGGTCCGCTGACCTGTTAAAACACCCAAGGACCAGTCAGAATTCTGTCCAACTAGTTTTGCTGGCTGGTTGATTGCTTGCCAACCCTGCTAAACGTAAACCACTGATTGTTCATATTAATTCAAATCACAAAATCCCATGCTTGTTTTATACAATGAAAGTAAACCCCTACCTACGGACCAGTGAAAAAAGCTGGCGTACCAGTGAAATGACAAGCTAAGTGGTCCTGCTGGCTAGTCGCTGAAAAAGTTAAGAGCACACCCTCTTTTACGAAACCCGTGTGAAAAAGCGTACAGTGATAAATTGATGCCTGTAACACGTTCGTGTTAGGGCCATCCCTTGTACAGTCATAGCTGTACACATGGTTTAACTTTTGAACACTGATCTAATTGAAGTTGCAATTGTTGTGTAATTTGGGGGAAAAAACAAGCGAGGTGAGTTGCGCTTCCAAAGGAAATGACACTGTGAATGAGTGGAATCGAGGGGCCTTCATGTAGAAGCATCAGCTTCATCTATCAGAACTTTTGCAGACCATTCACTTGAATGTATCAAAACTCATTTGAGCAAATTTATATTTTATGCTGTATTAGTAATGTTGGGCCCAAGCCAGGGAAAAACTGAGTCCCACATACTTCATGTAGGAAATGACAACAATGACTAAAAGCAAAAGGCCAACAGTCATACTAAAAGCTTTATTAACCCTATCGGGACCAGGCTTTTTGGGGTCTTACATGTAAGGGGACTGTAATTTAACACTATCACGCCACACATCATTATCACTTTATGGGGAAAATATTCAAAAACTAATGGAAATTTTGTTGAAACAGACAAAAACAAATATAAAATCACCCCCCCCCCCCAAAGTTGAAATTGTTTGACGCGGAGTAAAACAGACAGTTGACCCCCAATAAAGATTTCTTTTGTAAAAAATGACCCACGATAAATATCGGGAAAAGTCTGAAATTTTTGTGTCGATAAATATTGGGAAAAGTCTTAAATTTTTGTGCTGATTGGATGCAGCATTTAAAAGTTATGGGCAACAATGGTTAAGTTTCTTGCTTTTAAAAGGACACAAAGTTGTGTCAAGACGAAGACTGGAACCCACAGCCTGCTGATCAGAAACACCAGAGCTTGAGTACGCTGTTCTTAACCGCTCGGTCACGACACCCCACTTAAGACATGACACAACATTTACTAGAATCCTCCTTCAGTCTAACAAAATCCAATCCACATGGCGACTCAACACCCAAACTGTTAGCCTGTTAGGCAGCCAGCTTGCGTGTTCACCATTGAATTGTTACGTCATTCATTTTCATACAGTAAGCACCCAAAGGTCAGCATGCCTTTTCGTAAGCTTATGGTTAGCAGCGCCATGAAATGGAAACTACTGCAGTGAGCACAAAATCGGCCCTTAAGCAGCTCTATGAAAATGGGCCCTGTTCACTCCTCAGTCCAACAGATTCAAACAAAACATGCAGTGGATTTGATGGGCTGGGGGAGGTGAGGGTTTTATAATTTGAGCTTGGCCAAATTCCATGGCTCTGCTTACGGCAGAAATCTGCACTTATGGCCCATAAAATTATGTGCTTCACAGGGTAACATAAGTGCAGAATTCAGCCCATATATTGATGTGCTTCACAGGGTAACGTTAGTGCAAAATTCTGCACTTACGTTGCTCATAAAAATAAAATGATGTGCTTCACAGGGCAACGTAAGTGCAGAATTCTGCGGTAAACAGCACCATGAAATTGGACCGAGATTGTTTTTGTATAAATCATGTATGTACTGTACAAATGAGGAAACAAATAATGAAAACTTGGCTTCCATTAAGAGGAAATGCCAAGTTGCCAACAACACAAAGCCTTGCTTCTGGTCATGACAAAATTACTTTAAAATCTGCAGGTTTCTTGTGGCTAATTACATAATATTTAAAAATCTGCAGGTACACATTATGAATGTATACATACAGGCTAATAATTGGTTATTCACCTGTTGTATTGTCTAGTATGCTTTTGAAAATGCTTACAACATTCTACCAAAAAGGCCTGACAGTTCAAGTGCAAACATGCTTTATTCTTTCTACACTGTCGCAGTTTGCCTGTGATGTGCATGTTTGCATTTTTATATAGGGGGCAATAAAAACTACTTGATTGTTAAAATGTTACTGGTACTACGGTACATCAAATTTCATTTGTAAACTGAATACACATTAGGCAAGGGCACACACACGTTGTACACAGTATGTACATTATGTATGTAAACGAGAGGGCAAACTCCAAACTTTAAAACCCCAGGACTCAAACTGATGACAATTTCTCTCAGTGTTTTTGAATGATAGTACGGCAGGGATGGGATGGTGCCTTTGATGTGCTACAATCACGGAATATGGTACACAGTCAGAGTATAGGTCTTTTCACACTGTCCAATATCTCAGGGTCGGAACCGGTTCCGAACCGGAGATTTTGTTCACCCCGTTTCACACTGTAAAAATTTCAACCTGCCTCCGATCCGGGTAGCATGCTCTAGCCGGATAGAAATCAACCCTGGCAGGGACCAGGGTTAAAAAAATCTCAATCCGGATCGAAATTGCATTTTTCGTTATACGGTTCACGCATTAGCCGGTTCACGTAAAGACCAGTGTGAATGTTGCTTATCTCTGACCCGTGTCGAAAAGAGTGGAGGTACATTGTAGTGTGAAAAGGCCTTAAGTCATGAGAAAGATAGGGCTAAAGGGCTCTAATCTGGCCATCATGGATTTGTCCTTTGAACAAATATCAGTAGAATAACAATCAATGGTACAAGAACAACCGAACCAACACCAGAGAAATCCTGGAGAAAAAATAACAGCCCCGTATTCGCCGACAATATTGCCTTTCTGACTTATTGAATTTACAGTACAGAACAAACAGGTTTCCAAACCAAAAAAGCTATAAAACTACTCTGTCTGGAGAACTGACCTATAACAACCTTTTGCCACACCATAAAAATTCCATGAACAACTACACTAAAAGAGAATCGTCCAAAAAACTATAAAACTACTCTGTCTGGAGAACTGACCTGTAACAACCTTTTGCCACACCATAAAAATTCCATGAACAACTGCACTAAAAGAGAATCGTCCAAAACCAGGATTATTTTCAGTTTCCTTTTGATACAACCTTGTAAACAACAATGTACAAACATGTGTTAAATACACACAAACAAATCTGACACATGATTCTTGTGGTGACTGTGCATTTCCTAGGAAGTGGCCGACCACAAAACACGGGTGTGTGAATGTGACACCACAACTGGAGTAACTGTGTCAACAGCTGTCACCTCAGTTTTAAGTACACTCAAGGTGGGCTTGTCTCGACATCGTTTTGAAGCTGTTCCATTTTTAGTTGGACCTTTCCCATTTTTAGTTGGGCCTGACCCAGGTTCACTTGGGCCTGTCCCAGCTTCAGTTGGGATCGGCCCAACATGTTCTAGCTAAAGCCGTTCTCATGTGCTGCCAAGAATTCAGGGCTCATCACCTCATCAAAACTCCAACTGGACCACTAGCCTGAGTATAAAACATGTTAGCACCACAAGTATGTAGTGCAGTAACCCAAAACTCAACAATTCCTGCAATCTAGTGTTTTTTTTTCAAACCACACACTAAAGATTTACAAATTTTGCATACTTTTAATCTTTCAGTACCAAAGATCCTTTAAAACATTCGGCAAATACAGTACGTGAGAAATATAATGAATTATATGCCACAAACAAAGATCCTTCATCCCCACTGCCGTGACGCTCCAAAATTTGTATGAGTCCAATATATTGTGGATAATTATAGGATGCTTGAACACCTTTTTTCCAAATGAGGCAAGGTTGTGTCATGGCTGCCAAGGTACAGTAGTATCTACATGAAGTCGTTCGTCCACATTGATCAAAAGGTTTTTTTTAAAGAAATTTTCAGAGGGTGGGTTGGACGAGTTTCTGTGTTTATTTTTTGTTTATTGTTTAAAACAATTTCAACAGGATCTGCATCGTACATGTATGTGTGACACATTCAAATATTGAATGCAACTTGGTTCGTGCATTGTCAGTCACAGTATATAATCACTCTGTGAAGTATAGCTTTTCAATTTCCTCCAGATTTCACCAACAGGATTGTTATTCTGCGACAATGCACTCATTTGCATCAAATTATTTGTATGTATTTTAGGTTTGTATAACAAAACATTTCTGGTGCAGTGAAAGTCTTTAGCTTATAAGACAGTGGCCTAGTGAAGGTTTTCTGGAAAATTTAGGCCTGCAATTCAGTGCAATGGTAATTCTACAGGATCAAACTTGGCAAGAGTTCAATTGATTGAAAAACTGCATAAAAGGTGCGACTTTATCACAGCTTTCAAGATAGGGTTATTTAACAGGTTTAAATACCAAGTCCCAATTTATTCCAATTTTAAAGTTTGTTCTTAAAGTTCATTCAGAATTTTTCCCCACAACTTAGAGAAATTCCTGCATTGACTTGAAATTCCTCCCGTTGCCATGGTAACCTTGTTTAATCAATTAATTACCTGTCACACTTGCTGGCCAAGGACCCTGTCTGGTCACACCGGCATGTGATACACTCAGTACTTCTGTTGCTGTGGTGATAGTAGCCATTTTGACAGTCTGTGCAGTTCGGTCCCTGGTACCCGGGCTTGCAGACGCACGATGCTGTTTCGTTGTTGCAATGCGGGCTTAGGGAGCCAGTGGGGTTACACAAACACTCTGGAGGAAAAAAGTGGTCATTACATCATTTTTATGAAGAACAATATATAACAATACTAAACAACCTATATAAAAAAAGGACTGACGTTGTCCCACTGCCATGTCAAGGTAAAATGACGATAAAACCATGAATAAGCATAGCTAGGGATACGTGTGGTACATCTTGGATCTAATGAACTACATGTAGGACTACCTTATTTTGACCTTCACAAGAGGGCCCCTATTCCTGTTTGACATGGTTGGCCGTAGGCGTAAAGTCTATGAAAAAAAGTTGTACATAAACTACCACATGTACATGTAGTACATTTACAAAATTTGAAGACCCAAACAAACAAATTATATAATTTTTTTAATTTCCTTCTCTTTGTTGGAGAATTGAACACAGTCAAGCATTCTCCTATTCTAACCCTAATCCTAGTCCCAGAACTATGACTGAGTTTCAGTATGCGTTAAAAGTAAAGCATAGAACAGGTTTATTGATTTTTTAAAAACACTTCCTTGATTACATTGATTGTATAATTGTACATCAATCATTTTCATCACTCAGTAAAATATTCTGCAGATCAAGTTATAAAAATGTGCTAAATATGGGACTTGTCAGAAAAAGTCTGCTTAATTTTCTTCATCCATCCATGTGACTGTCACTGCCCCGGTAAACAGAGCATGTACAAGGACACCAGTGGATATTTGGGACACCGATATTTGTTGCTGGCTGACTAGCGTTAATTTTATGTGATCACAGGGAAATATGTGGAAAAATGTCCGTATCCAGCCACCACTTTTTCATTCGTTATGAAATAAAATAGAGATATGAGATATTCCTTTGCGTAAAAAAGAGTGAAAAAGTTGTGGCAGGATACAGAAATTTTTCCAAATATGTTGAATCTGACTGCCACTTTTCCACTCAATCAATGTATTGTCATAATTTATGAACAAAAAATAGTGTAATAATTTGATTAACATTATTTATTTTACCATGAATGTACCATGTCCATGATAAGATTTAATGTTTTGGGTCAAAACGAGTGAAGTGGTGTGCAACTGAAAGGTTAATTAAGTATGAATTAAATTAATAAAATTATAATACTACATTTTAATTTTGAAATGAAAATAAAATGAAATAATATACAACATTTAAAAAAATAAACACAGCAATAATGTTTACCTTCCGTTTCATTGACTAGCAAACTGTTCACCGTACCACTCAATGAGTTAACACACGTCCACTGCATGTAAATCCCAATCAAAGTCCCAGCAAAAAACACCCCAAGTGACGTGTGCATATTATCCGGACCGTGCTCCCAGAGGAACAATCCGCCGTCTCTGCGCGTCTCTACACGGTCTAGTTGAAAGTGCCTGCCCGCTTGATGATCTACCTCTTGTCGCACTCGCACAGCCGGCCTTTCAACTCTGGGTTGAACTGAAACGTGAGTATAATTACTGTATGTACACGACTAAAACACACAGTGTTCCACACAATCAATGAGTGAATGTCTGCATTTATTTCTCAAAGTGAAAGAAAATTAATGAAATAAAAGCTATCCAAATCTTTCTTCCTTGCTTCGAACAGCTGAAACACGCACGTTGTACAAAAAATTCTGTCAAAACTAGTGCTGCCCGTCGTCGACGTCACGTCCGATCTCCTGCGTGCACACGAATACCACCAACGCGGTTGCAGGCAATGTGCACACCACCACCCCACCGGTCACCAACGTCAACAAGTGATTGTCCGTTAGTAGTAGTCTTTAGTCAAGGCGGTGATGGTAAATTTTCAAGACCAGCAGCTTTCTGATATGAAAATGCATTTTTGTTTTAAGGCAAAACTTACATATAACGTCATTCTTTTTTGAAACAATGTCTGAAATATTATTTAAAATTGTCCAACTGTTGTGCAACGGATCAGTGCAGTTGCTCAACAGGGTTGTACTTATCTTGAAATAAGACTAACTTACGGAATGCACAATAATGCCATCGTGGTGATGTCACTTCCACTTCCGGTTTTATTTATTACCCAATAATATCGTTTGATGCTACCACAAACAGAATCAGTCATAGCAGTTTTTCGATTCCAACAATAGATATACCGAGAAATATTTTCGGGGAAAATTGTATCAGGGCTAGGTGCTTTTCAAAGTGTAGAAAATGGAGAAGAGTGAAGGGGCGGAGCGCCAGGGGGCGGGGAGGAGGCGGGGCCAAACAAGGAAAAGTTGCAGAAGTGACAGATATGGATGGGGCTTCCCCCGAAATCTTGTTATAAGCAACAGTTTAGCACCCCGCAAAGCGGAGGTATGACACTCTAACATTAGTATTTACTACCAACAATCAGAAAAATGAATTACAACTTTGTATAGCATAGAGTAGGCCTATAATCTAACGGCAAGAAGTTCCTAATATGAACGGTTGTTTATCTGATCATAACAAAAAGAAGAAACTTATCTACTACGACTACTAGCATGTTTTGCAAGCACACTGCAGTCCCTGTGTGTTAAGGATCTGACGTACCACGGTGACCTCATACATTATCTGTCCTTGCTCCATCCGCTCGATCCAATGATAGCACTTGAAGAAAAAAAAACAGTAAGCAAATTTAGCCTGGCCAATTAGCCTATAAAAAGATGTAACTACATCTAGTCTCTTACCACAGGGGTTTTTCTGTCTTTCCCTTTCGTTAATTAAAAACTTGGGTATTTTTATTCCTGGATGGCATGCCCCATTCTCTCTCAATGCCATCCTATTTTCACAGACCGTCTTCCTCTTTTTGTTTCACTATTTATTATAACACTGCCACACAAAAGTATACGTTGCCTCCACCTATAGCCAGAGGTGGGTGTCTGTGTACGTGTGTCTTTTGGACATCCTGTTTATGTCATTTTCATGTAAATGTACACAATTTTTAAATTTTCAGCAAATTTGGACACCCTTTTACCAAATCCTGGCTAATGAATACCTTGCTCCACATGCATTGTTTTGATGAGTCCCAAACTGGTAGATCATGGGCAGATAGTGTGTGACGTAGAGTGCAAGGGGTGTCAATACTTTCAAAACACGGTGTACAAAAAAAAAGCCCACCAGAAAGATCTGTTCGCTATGGTGGCTTTAAACACGTACACTTTCAGATGACAATTACACAATATATAGTTTCTCTTCAGGGATATTACCAAAGTCTACGATCCCCCAAAATATCTAACCGGTATCTAACCGTCACAAAATAACCTTACGAACTATAGTGTCAGGTCGAACCCCAGTTGTATTTTTTTTTAATTGATAAACAAGACTTTGCACCATCCGTTTTTATCTGAGCATGTTTTTAATTGTGTAACATCTACAGCGCATTGTTAGCCGACAACAGCAAAACTAACAGGGCGGGTTCAGGGTGCAAAATTTGCTACAAATAACGCGATAAAATCTGTGAAGCTAATAATATTACAGTAGCTGTCTAAAATTAACTGTCTAACAAAAATTTGCTAAAATCTGGCGAAGAATACTCCAGATCCTGGAATCAAACCTGGTGTTTAAAAAAAACCCTGATCCTTGAGGTGGAAACTAGAATGGCAATAAACGTCAACGGTGCGGTTGCTCTTCTGACAGGCAGCGAAGGGCTGCTGGGGACCACTTTTGCTGTCTCGTTGCTCGAAAAGGGGGCAAAGGTTTGTACTCCTGGCAGCTTGCCATTTTGCCACACATTAAGGCAGAACAAAATATCGTTCATGAGAATAATGTTTATAAATCACAAAAAACCCAATTCTGCTCAGATGCAGAAACCACTCTTACTCAGCCTGCAAACTAATCAGAGATAATTTCCTGAAGATGCAATCTATTCAACTTCACATGGTCTTCTTTTTCAATTTAAAGCTAATATCTTTTCTGCAAGTCTGTATCTGAAGTCGGGTTGTCCCCATTGAGCAACGGCCACCCGATTTTGAAAACGGAATCGCCGTGAGCTCGTTTAGAATGTTCAATCAGGATGACTGATGTGTTGAATAATCATATCATTCCTCATCAGGGAGTAATTTTCCTTGGGTCTGAAACGGCCAAGAACAAATCCCATAAGGACCTGGTGGAAAAATACGGCGAGGAGAGGGTGCTTGTATACGACTGTGACATCACGGACAAGGCCAGCCTGAAGGCGGGCTTCGAGGAGGCAAAAGAGAAGTTTGAAAGACTGGACATTGTGTGTAACCTGGGTTCATCGTGGGATGAAATCGAATGGGAGAAGACCATACAAATATCATTGGTAATATTTTGTAAAACTAATTGCATTTAGCCTTTCTGAATCAACACGCAGAGGCAAATACTTTTATAGTAGAACTCGACGAATTTCGACCGAAAGACAATAAGTGGAAAACCAGCCACAAACAATAGGGGGCCTATACAAACAAACGATTAATATGTTATTCTGGCTGTTACTTTTCCTAGTATAAAGAAAACTTATTTGTGCTTATAGCTATGGAGCATAGACAGAATAATATTTATACAAAGTTTCACAAATTAACTGTTCTCTCCGTTAAAAGTACCCAGAACAGAGAGGCCCATAACAACCAATTTCATGTCAATTTTGTTTTTTTGAAGACACCAATTTTTTACCTTTTTATCATGTATTTCTTCAGTTTTGTTGAAGTTTTACTGAAATATAGAATATCATAAGACAATTATTACCATTATTAGTCCCACCCGAACGCTGGCCATTTCACGTCCTGGATGCACAAAACCACTATGGTCATTCTCTTTTACGTAAACACGACGGGATGCGCTCCTAGTTTTTTTAATTGATTGGATTATTTGACCGGGATACCAAAATCTATAATTAAAAACATTCCAGAGTGATAAGCAATGGTTAAGACACAAACATGTTCAACAGTGAGGTAGGCCCTACTTTAACAACTAACATGAACTCTTGAATGTTTTTTTTATCCTCCTATGGCAATATTTCCATATTTGTACATTCATAAAAAAAACCACCCTACAACGATGTAGTAGGATGGCACTACCGTGCACAGAACTAAAAACTGTACCATTCAAATCAAAACCACAAATGATGCTATTGAATAACCACACCTGATTAATTTTAATGTAAAATATTTGCGTTGTGTTGCATTCAGATTCTGCATAATTCTTTTCCCACTGGGGATAGGAAAGATATTCAAGAACATTAGTTTTACTTTATTTCCTTTATTGCACAAACATCAAAACACAACGTGGGGCAAAAGAGAAACCCGAACAGGCACGCGGGCCCACTAAATGGGGACCCTTGATCAGACATTTGAATAAAACAAAGAAACAAAAGACAACAGCAAAAATGCAAAAATGCAAAAACAACTGTAGAAAACATGTATAGTAAAAAGGTTATAAAATCTCAATAAAAAGCAATTTTCACCCACATATGAGCGTCAATTATATTTGTTTTCTCATTCAAATCTCGTTTTAATATAAAATCCCGTCTTGTTCTCTCTCTCTCTCTCTCTCTCTCTCTCTCTCTCTCTCAACATGTCAGCACGGCATTATCCATGGTACCCGGCTGGCTCTTGAATACCTCAACGCCAAAGGGCTGCTTGTCAATATTACATCAGTTGCAGGTAACCATTTCTCCTTGAGACTTGACGGGCTCGTTGTTTATGAAGTGCTTGAACGTATTGTGATAATTACACACGCATCGATTTGTATTGTTTTAATCAACAACTCAGTATACATCAATGATTTTAGCGTACAGTATTATGCCCTAATTTAATTATTTAGACCCTTTGTTATTTTTAAACTGCTTTTGATTTAGTCTTAACACTATAGCCGTATAAATAAATTTATTATTAATAGAAAAACAGTTCGTCCTGTCATTCAGCTAGGCCAAAAAGAGACAGTCATAGTGAAAACTGTATTTGTATGTCTTCGTATAATATCATTCCATTTGTTGTTCTTAATAAAGTAATACAGTCACAGACCCGTGTATTAATATAATTCATATAAAGCAATACACTGAAGTTCATTCTAAATACTAATAACTACAGCCAATGTTTACATTGAAAACAGTCACTGAGCGTATTCCATTAAAAATGGTGAACGTTTGAATTCATAATTTGTTTTAGCGATGACCCTGGCCCCGTACATGCCAATTGTCAGTGCCTGCAAGGCCGCCGTGCTGGCGTACACCAAGACCGTTGCGGTAAGAACAGACTCGATATTTTGCAGCTCCTACGAGGCATTGAATCAATAGTAACGGTGAATCCCGGTTATAACAGTAAATTTACATATCATAGTTTGTTGGTCAATGGAAAACAGTTGATTGAGGGCGTAATGACTCCACTATACGCTCTGGAATTTAAAAAGGAAGCGCTGGGCGGATTGGAACCATGCACGGTGGCCATCCTCACATGAAAAGGGAAAAAGAAAGAGACACCATGTTGCTCTTTCCATGTTGCTCTTTCCATGCCAGTGGAATGTATGTTATTTTCCTAGAACAAAAGGTTTGTTGTAGGAAAATAAAATACATTCCACTGGCATGGAAAGAGCAACTGCTCATTGCTTCACAATTTGTGCTGATGCATGGACAACAAGTATGTGAAATTTCGGCCTACCCAAGCAGTCGTGCATTAGGTCGAACGGCCTGGGGTCCAACCAAGTTCAGCAATTATTGTTTAATGTTTAGTATAGAGACAACTTAATTAACTGTGTTTAAACACTCCCATCTAGAAATTCGACCCGGAAGTGAAAACTCGCAAGATTCGGGTCAACGTCTTCTGCCCGTGCCCGATGGTAGATGACGAGATGTCCAAGGCCGTGCTAGCCGAGGAACGGGTGCAGAAACACGCTGAAATTACCCTGACCAAACTAAAGACCAAACCGTAAGTACATAGGCCTAAGGCATAGTCTGGAAACAACAGTCAAATCATTATTATCATGATGGCTTGAAAGGAAATGATCGGACTTAAAGCCTGGTTTCTAATACGCGAGTGTGAATGCGAAGCAAATTAATTTTGTGACGCAACAGTAGATAGTGTGCCGTTTTTTCCAATTGTGACGCAAGAAAATTCGATTCGCTTTCGCTTCCGGTGCAATGAACCGGGCTCTAAACAACGATGATGTCAATTCATTCTAAAACTTTCGGCCAAGAGTCACCAAAAAACCCAAAACACCAAGCCTTCCTGGCGGGCTGGAAATGGGCACGCAGCGTGCACGGGAATAGTCTGTGACTCCATTAAGCTAGTGAGGAATACGACTGTAAAGTCCGAATTAGCGGCTGCAGCTACTAGTGGTTTGCTAATGACGTCCTTAACTTCCGTATATGACGCAGCGACCCCAGCTATAGCCGTAGCTGTAGCCGCCGAATGCAGACACGGCCTATCATTTCCTGTTCCTGGCACGACCAAAATTCCAATTGGCACGTAATGATACAGGGTGACTAAAACGCACTGTAAGCGTCCCACTCAAAAGAAACAGAAAATCATATAAAGATACTGATTTGTGTTCATTTCTTCGCAGCGCATCCGTGGTTGCCGACTCCCTTATGAAGCTTGTGGAGCAGGACCGGCACGATGAGACGCTCTACGTCCACGGTGAGCTGGGCCCGATATTTGCCCTCGACGAAACCACTGATTTCAGGAGGAAGTATCGCGCCTCCTCTGTGGTCAAGAACCTGTAGAAGAGTTTCTGAAATAAGACACAGTTTGTGACGAAAGACCCGAATTAAAAATTCATACCGATACACTATATTCACTTCATATTAATTATTAGTAAAGGGTATGGGTAGACGAGTTCTTCACAGACATCCCACAAAATAAAAATTATTTGTTTTCTTGGAGGGATCGTTAAATAGAATGGAGATACCACAAAAGTGAACGCCAATAAGTTTAAAATGCACGATCTTTTCGACCAAACTATTTATTATATGAAGAAGACGCCAAAAACGTATGAATATTAAAATTATCACGAATAATAATTATTCTGATTACTTAAATATTGAATTATAACTGTATGGAATAATTATACTGAATATTATAATTATCATGCAGTGGCTTTCATCATCGGCCACATGCATTATTAGGTAAACATCTCATAGCTAATTTATATTGTGACGTATAGTTGACATGATGAATATTAGCTTTTGGCTAAAAAAGGAGAGAGTTTGTTTTGAGTTGGTTGCAAATATTGAATGATTTACATAAATATACCTTGAAATTGTGTGGTTTATAATTAAGCAAATTTCATGACAGAACACGGTCCACTATTTTTTAGAATCAAAATTTTGACTCCTACCACAAAAAGGCAGATCCTATGTTCCGCTGGTTGTATTTTAAGTAGAACTAGGCCTGTGAGTTAAAACACATAGGCCTAGGTGTTTTAGTGTATAAACATTTCTTAAAAGGATGCAGATTAATTCCAAGCAGTAACGTTAAGAGATTTGAAGGTCGTGCCCTTTGTGGAACATGAGTTAAAAAAAAACAAAAAAAAACCCCCACACATTTGCAGAGTGTGACTGTACACCTTTCTCCTTCCGCTTTATAGAACTACTCGCGCAGGTCCAGTATGGATTTAAACTAACACAATGTGATTTGAAGTTGTATGGTCATTTACAAACAATGGAAACAATCATTGATGTGTTCACCGAGGCCTATGGCTGCTTCCTTAAAATTATGTAAAGTATTTCACTGGGTTTCATTATAATTATAATGGAGGAGTGTAGTTTGTTTTCTATTTGCAATCAGCCTCTACTTTTAGAGAGACCTCTACAATTCAGTGTCTTTTTACGGGTTTCAGTTGATGTATAACAAAAATAATGTTTGGCTAATGGCCCCAAGGCTCCCTTTGCCAGTGTTGTATCACAAGCTGTGTGCAAATGTACACAATTGAATACAAAATTATCTTTCATAAATACACAATCCAAATGGTTTAAATGCTGGTATGTTTTAGTTTTGTTTTAAAGTAACTCACATTTTTTTTATGCCGCACTCTCATCAAAATAGTCACCGGATTCAGAGCCGTATATGCTGTAGCGCCCTCTATTGCCGAAGTAAAGCACTATTCGTTTTCTACTGATACATTGGGCCAGAACTGCACCTCCCGTGCACAGTAAGAAAGGGTAGAAAAACAATTTATGTGTCAAAGAAAAGTGACGTCGCGTGACAACACAGCAAAACAACATGGAGTACACCGGCAGTAGTTACGAAGGAGATCACAAAAATGGACGGTAATTTAACATTTCGTTGAATTTATCTTGGAATGTAAATGCTCTAATATCATCTATTAAATGTAACATTATTTTGAGTATGTAAAAAAACCTAAATGGTTTGATCTGTTGGACAAACGCGGTGACGAATCTGAATTGTTTATCACTCTACTCCAGCAGTACAGTAGGGGTAGTACTCAATACAATTATTACACAGTATGCGGGATGCACGGCGATGGCAGTGTAACATTTTTTTTGAATGGGTTAAATAAAAGTAATAGTAATTATATTATAACAATAATAATACCGGTCGTTATCTGTCACAGACTAGTTGCACTAAAACTGTACTAACAACATTGATTAAGCTAGGCCTTGGATAATCATTATGATTGGTATCGCGATTACCCCTGGTTGATTTTGCTGAATGGCATGGGAAGGAAAAAGTGGAATACGGTGCTCCCGTTTCCATCCCACAATGCCTTTCGGCCATTCAGCAAAATCAACCAGGCGGATTGGTGATAAGGTCTATATAGGGCCAAACAAACAGTTATTATTGAGTTTAATGTTTATGTTGTTTTTTATTTAAAAATTTATATTATAAATAAAAAATAAATTGTTTAATTACAAGAAATACAAGTATGGCATAATTTTACTAGTGTTTTGTTGGTGTTTAGTAATTACTAAAACTGTTCCATTGTTTACATTGCTTACATGTTGGGCATTATTATTTTATAAGGTTTATTTTTGAAAATAAAACAATTTCTTCCAGAATGGAGGGAAAAGGGAAGTATGCCTTTCCAACGGACACAAAGTACGAGGGAGAGATGAAAGACGGCATGTTCCATGGACAGGGTACGCTCTTCTTCCCAAATGGAAGCAAGTACGTGGCAACGTGGGAGAACGGGATTGCTGTAGATGTAAGTGTTGATTGTAAACCTTGTTGCAATAATTGTATTATGAAACCATCAATCTTCCCATTTGTCGAAAAAATCATTAAAATAATTTTAAAAGTTTATCGTAACAATTTTAAATTTGTAATGTTTGATTCTCTCACTGTCATTTGTGGCAGTGTCATGGCCGAGCAATTAAGAGCACTGTACTCTAGACTTGATTTCAAGTCTGAGATCGCAGTTATTCCTCTGCATCAGCCACGAAAAACGCCCACACAGATTAGCTATCAAGCGCCCCAACTCCCAATCTCAGACTTGACCCCCTTGCGTTTATGTATATTCATGTATTCAAAGATAAATGTAAACAATCAAGCGTACGCCAGGGAGCGGGCCAATCAGGAGACGGCAAAAACATTACTGGCAGCGTCTATTACTAACAGGCTGAACTCGCTTAAAATTGTTGCTTTTTGTTCATTCGATATTAAATTTGTATAGTCCTTGGTACGTAGACAGTTTTTAAAATACATAGATAAGTTTAGTGAGATCTTAATGTAGTAAAAAACACATAACACAATACATGATTCCTACTCCGCGATAACAGTTGCACCCTACAGTTTAAATGGAAGAGCTCACAACCTATCTCGTAGATGGTTTTGTTTGAATATTCATGTTATCGAAGGTTTTTGCAATTCCGACCAATCAGATTGTTCCGTCCACTTTTGGACTAATTCGCCATAGGGTGTGTACAAACCGTTGAACAATGGTCCCAAGTCTGTGATCGTAGGCTAATGACGGAGGTTAATCTACAAGAGGGCGCTATTTTAGGGAATAATGCGTTGGCTATCGGGTAGAGTAAAAGCCACGATCGCAGACTTGGAACCAAGTCTAACCCTACTCAAGCTCTGGTGTTTCTGATCTGCTGAGTGTGGGTTCGAGACCCGGTCTTGACAATTGTGTCCTTAAGCAAGACACTTAACCATTATTGCTTTGTCCTTCGGATGGACGTAAAACCGTGGTTCACGTGTGTTGTATTAAAACCATCAATGCATGTTTAAAAAAACAGTACACTTGCATCTTGTGGCTTGTCTGGCATCCAATGCGCTTATGCTTCATCTAGATGCTGAACACCCTTTGATGAGAAAACTACAACACATTCAGGATGCTGCCGCCAGACTTGTTACACCCTCGTTGTCCTGGCAGCATATAATCCAATTCCACATCACATAAAAACTGCAAGAACTCAAGTTGTATTTAAATCGCTTCTTAAAAGTTACCTACTTGTTTAAAATTGCCTGTATGCTTGTTTGCCTTTATTGTTGTAAAACGCATTGAGACGTTTGTGTGATGCGCTAGCCGCTATATAAGTACCGTGTTATTATTATTATTATTATTATATTATCAATGTAATGTCGCTGACTGGGTGTTTTATCTTTCTTGATGGTACACAGGGCAAATACACGTTTGCCGATGGTCTTGAATATGACGAGGACGACTGGCTGTATTGTGACGGATATGACAGAAGGTTCTTCACAGAGATTTGTGATGGTCTAAAACCAGCTGGTAAGCTCAGTCCACTCAAAAAATAAAAGGATACAACTTGCAGATTGCTGCATTTTCACACACTGTTTGCCGGAATGCCCAGTGTGTAGGGTACCCTGATATTTAATGTCCGACTAGGTCTCCTACAAACCAAATGCTTTCAATAGACCTTTCTATTGCAACGTCACAGCCCCAGTTTTCGCCAACCAGGGTTGGAAATCTAGGGAAAGCCATCAATGCAAAGCAACACCAGGTAGCTACAGTTTGTAGTAATGTTACACAAATATTCAAAAATAGTGTTGAATTTGTTTGAAACAATGCAACCAATATTATGGGATGTGTTTTGCTTTAAATGAAAGTTTGCAGAAGTGTTGAATTGGGTCGTAGTATCTGTTAACACAATTCGGTGTTTTGCTACCATTCGGCCGTCCATGCCAACCAGGGTGGTTTGTCCATCAATAATGGAAAGGTCTAGAGGTCCGTTTGTTTTATGGAACTCACACATAGACCCTTGTCACAATAAACACAAAATAGACACAGAATCTCATCTACCCCACTCAACCCATCCAAACATGGACAACTTCATGTTGACACCAGCCTTGTCTGATGTGACACTACCTTACCTCGTTTTGTTCAAACTTGCGGGGAATGATTCTTTTGGAAACTACGCTGTGAAGTTTCCAAAGTGTCTTATTATTATCCACATATGACTCCTATTGGACAAAATTAAAGATGACACATGGCGTGTTTTCCACCAATCAAATGACAAGGATACATGTGTGCGGTATACAATATTTCATATGTGATATGCACTGTATACTCAGTTTGTTTTCTAAGTTCTGTGGGAAAGAAATCCACAGGTTAGTCAGACGAATTCAAACCCTCGACCCCTCCCCCCCTCCAATTGGAGAGCAGATGTTGTAACCACTAGACCACTGAGTGTGGCTGGCGAGGAGATGCCAGTTCAAATCCTGAAATTAGCAGCATGTACTGCTCTAAAATATAGTGGTAGTGGGTTCGAATCCCACAGAATTCGGAAAGTACCAAGTAAGCAGTGCTTATCACAAGAGGGTGTAAGGCTAACAATCTAAATTACGTAAATCACAAAATCACGTAATCGCGTAAATATTTGTCGCCTTCCACTGCATCTGGCAAGGGAAGGATAGATGTCTTTTATGCAGAAATTCTACAATAGTTTTTCTCCCTTGACTCTAAGCCTCTTTGTTTCCGTTGAACTTTTAAGGTCGTTCCCAGCTGACCAATCGGATTCCACCGAGGGACATCCCCGAGGGATGTTACGATACAGGGGACGGTTTTTATAACCCCGACTCGCGGGTCATTGTTGACTACAACCACAAATTTCTCAGGAATGCAGGTGAGTCACTTATTTCCGTATTATTCAAGTTTTGTTAAGGGCAAGCTGCTGATGATGTTTTGCTACAAGACTCACCCATTGGGTTGGCATGGGTGGCTAGTGCAGAAAGTGCTTGCCTTTCACCGCTGCGGCCCTGGTTTGATTCCCTGCTTGGGCCATATGTGAGTAGAGTTTCACAGTGCAGTGGGATGTTAAACTGCTTGATCCAGTGAAAAAAAAAAAACTAAGAACGCTCACTGAACAGAAATTGTTGTACCCTTACAATTCTTGTTCATAGATCAAACACCCCATCTGCTTGAAGAATAGTCAGTTTTGCAAGTGATACAAATAACTGGAATAACCTGTCCTGAATTAAAAAAATAAAATAATCCAATATTTATAAAATGTTTTCTTTGATCAGATGATGATGAGCATGCTTGGATCATCAAGACTTGTAGGAAAGGATGGGACGAGGTGGTAGGGTATCAACCCAAACCAGAAGTCTAAACATCCCGGCTGGAGGTAAACAACAACAACAACAACAACAACAAACGGTTCGATGCAACAGAGTTATGGCTAACATCACAGGTCCATAAGGAACAAGTGTCGCTGTTTTCTTTGTACTTATTTAATTTTCTCTTTCCTTTAATAACTCGGGCTCCCTTTTGAAGGAAACCATTCACTAAAAAAAACCCCCCAAAAACCTGGCCTGATATTTTGTTCTTATAAGGGCAAGCATTTTACCCTAAAGGCGCCATTAGGGGGGAATAACATTTTGTACCAAGGCAAGCCAGGGGAACAGGGGCAATTGCCTCCACTGCCTTCAGGAAGTATCGGGTCCAATTATGATTTCAAGTTTGTTTAGATTCAAGGCTGCTTCAGGTTGCTGTAACGAGGGGGTCATTTGAGGTCATGACTTTTGAGAGCCTTCTAGGTCAAATATGTCAGCTGTTAAGCTCGGTTCATTCTTCGTGGGAGTGCGAAGCGAAGTTTCTTGCGTCACCGATTATTGTGCCACTAAAATTCGCTTCGCATTTGCATTCGCAGGAAGTATGAACTGGGCTTTACTGTTTTTGAACCTACCTATGTTTGGAACAATTGTAGTTCTCATGATACCACAATTATTCAATTGTTACAAATAATAATTTGTGTACATATTAATTATTCAAGCAAATTTTGAAATATGATTTAATTTTTTACAAGATTGTGAGATATGACGGGGTGAATGTAAATTTGTTGTAAATAAAGTGAATATCGAAACACAGTTTGTGTTCATACTCCAGATTTTGTTTAGAGTCAACGTTTTCTTGACTTGATATAACTGAATTGGACTTGCTGACCACTATGATGACATCGGCGAAGTCAGCGTGTTTTTAAGAAATAAATTGTAAAGATTGAAATAAAGTAAAAACAAGTATGAGTATAAAATAAACACTAACATAGATCATTTCCCAAGTGCATGCTCGAAATAACTCCACCTAAATGGGGTATACCTTTGGTAATTACTCCAAAAATTTATGACCATAAAAACTTACTTGGTAAGAAGCACTGAAGCTGTTGATAATGTGAAACATTTTGAGAAACAATTCCCTCTTAAGGAATGTGGTTTTGAAGATAGGGATTCAAAAATACTTAAATCTGAGATAAAATGTTTCTCAGATTGTGTATTCCAATTACAGATTAACCTTCCTGCGTGGGCAAACCTGCTCGAGTTTTTCGACGATATCTCAAAGACGCTACCACCTTTTGAAACAAAAATGCTGTTTGTTCTATTGTATATATCTAAATTTATGTGGGATTAAAACAATCAAATGTTTCCGAAAACCCAAGAAATACTTTGCCTTTCAAATTACATTATCTCGATCAAACCTAATCTTGGAACAGTTGAATGTGCCAGTTAATAACAAAAAACACAACGGCAAATTGTTGCCTTAGGTATTCTCAATGAAAAATAAATAAATCAGCCTATAAAGCTTGTTGTCAATAAGTGATATTTCTCACATTAACTTTGACAAAATTCATTGAATACTCGAGTCGCTAGAGTTTGATAAATACTGTTTTTATATGATAGATTTTATCTCAAATCTGTAGGCGACATACCCTGCATTCACAGGTCAATTTAAAAACAAAGAGTAATGCAAAGAAATGTACAGTAAATTTGATAACCTATTACTGCAAATTGTCCTCAATTTTATATTAAAAATACTTTAAATACTGTTTTTACTACAATGGGATACTTTGGAACACTTGGCGGCAGCAGACAATAGACATACCAGGTAAATTTCCATTGTTTACGAAATTCTGAGTGATGCGCACATTACTGAGAACAGTGGATTTACCTGGTAAGTCTGCTGCCACCTAGCATCCTCAAGAAAGTCTCCCGTTCGTAATGGTTTATACGCTTTATTCATTAAATAAATTTACTGTTCACGACCTGAAAGAATTTGCCTACATTACGGGAAAGCTCCATTAAAGAAAGAGGCTCAGATGAAACATCCTTTTTGTCTGACAGCTCAAACCTGTTATCTCCATGTAATTCCTTTTCCACACAGTGGACATAATTGGATCATGCACAAACCAGTAGGGCTGCTGACTGCCCCAGGCAGATTAACTGCTCATCCATTAAGTTAAGTGACCCAAGTAATTCAATGTAAACACACCTAATGGATGAAAAGGATGAATAGTTTCCGAGTTTTGTGGCCAAAACTCGGAAATAATTCATCATAAATTCAATGGCAAAAGCCTTTTCGTTGAGGTTGAAACTTGTTTTTACTAGTATGGTAGGTGTTTGTCAGTTTGTGGTGTCGGTAAGAAAGACTTGCCTCACTGACCTTTTTAGGTGTTATTTGATAGCTCTTTGTGAGCAATTAAACTTAAGTTTTGGCAGTAAGTGCCTGATTTTGGCACGAACCACCAGGAAATCAAGATACACTTACTTGACGATATGCTATTGCGTGTATAAACTTGCTGCAAAGACGATATCTCTCTTGATAAGTTCCGAGGTTTCCTTCATCTTCTGGTACAGACTTGGATCGCCCACGATGCGCGCCGCGCTGCGCACGTCTTTACACACTTCGTCTAATCGCTGGATGGTCCTGACGATGATCCCCTCCGAGACGTCCGTCAGATTGGTGATTTCAGAAAAGGGCTGTCACAGAAACAGAGGGAACAAAAAACGACGAATGTACCGAAACGTTGAGATGGTTTTTTGGTATTGAATTAGCTTGGTGTGCTATTATATTTCGCTGCACAGACCGTATACTTCCATGGGAGCTGATATGGTTTAAGGAATGAAATTAATGGCCCAGTGACCGGGGATAATAATGTTCAAAGCACAATGATCACTTCTTTGGGCTTCCCCTATATATGACCCAGTAACTATTAAAATATTTCACAAGTGTACAGTTTAACTCTGCAGGGCCCAATTTCATGGCTCTGCTTACCGTAAGGAAAGCATAAGCGCTTATGGAAGCAGGGAATTCCGCGCTTATGTCGAGCATATTTCACGGGTTAGCAGGGAATTTTTGCTTATGCGCATGCGTACTCCATATTTCTAGGCATTCTTCGCTTACACGCCTTGCACAGAAATTTGGCGCTTTCACAGTAAGCGGAGAACGGTGATCGTGAAATTGGTCTCCGTTTGAGAAGTAAGACCTATACATTTATTGTAAACCAACTGCTCTTCTGGCCCACACATTACCCACTACGTACATCTCTCTTTTTGGGAAACCTACCATGCCTCTGGCCCACTCGTACACCACTTGTGTGAGGCCAAACCGGAACTGGTCCACAAAGTCTGTTATTGATAAATTCATGCCGCATTCATGCTGGATCTCTGCAAGTCGCTTGGCTTCTGCTTTGATCTTGTTCACTCCCTGGTTGAAATACAAAAATTACTTTTCATAATTTTCTTTCAAAAGCCAATGAAACATCCGTAATCCATCAAATAGAATCTTCTACACATATTTTGCATGCATCTGGGCCCAATTTCAAAGACCTGCTAATGCATAAAAAGTAGCTAAGCACAACAAAATTATGCGCACGAGAATAAAGTTACTGTCCACAATACCATGTCACACGTTCCATCTGTTACTGGTTTCTTACTTACTTTTGCTTAGCAGTAAAGTTTTTAAGCAATATGTTCTGCTGTCAGCAGCTCTATGAAATTGTTTGCTTTGAAGTCGCAGCTTTCCAGAGCTAAATGGGCACAGGACTTCAACCCTGACCTGCTGAGCTTTCCGCCGCTGTTATGGGTACATTTAAGTACAGTTTATGAGGGCAAGCTTTTTGCAGGTAATCTCCTACAGGGCCAAATTGTACAGAACTGCTTTAAGCACAAAACAATTTTACTTAACAGAATAGGGTTACCAGCCAAATACCATTCCAAATGTACCTTCTGCGACTGGTTTTCCGATACTTTTTTGGTTAGCGTAAAATTGTTAAGCAACATTTTGTTAAGCAGCTCTATCAAATTGGGCCCAGGTATGAACTGGCATACAGTATTTCTTTAACAAGTTTTTGGCTGAGCAAAAATGAGGAGGATACCGGTCACAGAGTGGTACATGTGCCACTGTATTTTGGCTGGTAACGCTATTCTGTGCTTAAGTAGCTCTATTAACCAGGGCATTCAAAAATATCTGCATGACTGGTCACAGTGCATGAACACTGTTCCTGCCTGAGGTCACGTACGCTCACGCTGCTCATTGCTTCACTACACTTATCACTCAGTGTTTATTCCTTGCAAATAAACGTATCACAACAAACTGTACTAATAAGAAGGGTTCATAAATCTATCTAATGTGATGTATTTTGTCACGTTTCCTGTTTCATATTTCTGTTTTTGTAATTACCTGTAAAAAACTGTCTCATGCTGGCTGCTGATCCATTTCAAATCGAACCAATTCATTTCAAATCAAATCAAATCAAATCAAAAACATCACTAACGATGAGAGTATGACAAAAGACACTTAATTATTGTTCATACACAATTTTTCCTGTAGGTAGGCATTTAGCAGTTGTGTGTTGTTGTGCAGGAAATCCCATAGTTAGGCAGATAATATGGGCTATCGCCACAAATATTTTATCAAGAGAGAAAACATCGTCCATTTAGTGATGAGAGGTAGAGCTTCAAACCTGTTTAAGAGACGGCGTGAGTTCGGGCTCGCTGCAGCGCCTCTCCTGAAACACCATGCAGGAGAGCAAGGCGGCGATCTCCTCGGGAGGCAGCCCCGTCAGGATGCTCTGAAACACCAGCTCGGTGATGATCAGCTCGTGGTTACTGATCTCACGGGCTACTCTACCCTTCAGCTGGATGGTGTTGGAGGCATCGATGAAACGCAGCTGCTGCAGGACCTGCCAGATAAACATACAGCGGGGATGAGATTTGACGAGCCTGAAAAGTCCTGAAAAAATGGCCAGCGTGCCTGGGTTCCACTTTATTCTAGACCCAGAACCTCACAGAACCTTACCAGGGTTCTCCCCAGGTTTTTGTAAAAATGTGGGGTATTCTGGACAAAAATTTTTGTTTTGTTTGTTTGGCCGAAGCACGCTAAATTGAAACAACATCTTTGGAATGTTTTCTCTTTGGTTTTTATCTCGGTTTTAAAAGCCCTACTGTGCAATCTGGAGCATTCTTTATTGTTTTCTCTCAATTTTGGGGGAAAAAACCCCCCAAAACAACCAAAAATTTGGTTTTTGTGCGTATCGGTCGATGAAGTAAGATGCTTCAACAAAAACTGCACAGTAGTGCAAGGGACTTAGATACTGTATGTAGCACATAATTATAATTATTATTATTGGTTAATTAAAAAACGCTCAAACATCAAAGCCAAAGGCTGAATTGTGTTAAAAAATACAACCAAAAGATACATAGGAAAGATTAAAATAGTAAAAATAAAAAAATATATAAATATATCAGAGCCTTTACATTTAGGCATACGAGTATGAATAAAACATTACTAAGAATTTGTTGCAAGGTCTAGCGAGCTTCAAAAACAGGAAAGTGTTTAAAAAGAAAAAGAAAGGTGGGAAAAAACCCTAGAATTATGTTCAAGGAGGCCAGTGAATAAAAAACCCAGTAATCTACCTTTATTCCTTATCTATCCCTGTATAAACATTATGGATTGATTGAGCGGAAGTAAAGTATTGAAGTATTGAAGTGTTTGGATGCAGACCTTTATTGTTTGCGTGATTTTAAATCTTACATGGTAGGAATAAGAAGCAATTTCTTTCAACTGCACTGACCTGAATTCTCTGGTAGTACTCTGGGAGTAGATGAAGACTCTGATCTGACAAGAGGAACCTGAGATGGTTGAAGTCTTCCTTCAGCTTCATCCGATGACACATCAAGCCGAACTGAAATCAATAAACAGAAGAGGTTCGTAAAAAACTCCAGGTTGCAGGTTCAATTCCCACCCAGTATTGCTCGTGCAGTTTTAAGGAAGGGGCTTCAGGGTCAAATTCAGTTTTGCGATCTGCTCATTTTCCAATAGATAGAGTCCTTATGAAAAACGGGAGACAATTAACTAATTAACATTAAAATGGTGTAAAATGCCACTGTGTTTGATACCCTTCCAGAGCATTTAAGTCAAAATCCAAAAACGCTCTATGACGTCACATCTCAAATGTATGTTCTGTACATTTTTGTCCAACGAATTTCCGGTTCAGTCCTAAATTTTGATGATATTCAATCATAACGGCATTGAATTTGACCTTTTGACTGGCGCAAAAAAACCTCATCCTTGGACTGTACAGACCCATTTGTTTTTGATGTCTGATGATGTCATGTTTTAAATTTCTCCCTGACAGAATATAAAATAAAGTGGCATTTAACACCATTTTAAATTTTAACACGACTTGTACTTTTCCCCCCACTCTTGAGAGGAATCTATCTATTGGAAAATGAGTGCATCACAAAACTCAATGTGATCTTGAAGCCCTGCTGTAAGTGTGCTGCTGTTGTGTTGTCTAAATAATATTTAGTAAACAGCAGCGTAACTTAGGTAATTTTTTCGGGGGGCACAAGGGGGGCTGGCAAATCAATTATGGATCTAAATCTACAGAATGGCGGTTTCCAAATGGGGGGGGGGGGGAAGGCACCCAGGGGGGGCACTAACATCAATTGTTGGGGGGGGTATGTGAGTTTTTACTTTTGGTAAAAAATTATACTTCCACCCGCAAACGGTATCTATACTAGAACATCAATTCCTGGATTTGTGATTTTTTAAAGTCATTCCATAGAATGTTCTAGACACAGTAATTTGCATCAATAAGGATTGGCCAGCAGAACGAAAAAGGCCAAACAGGTTTATATGCAGAAGATCAGATATATAGTCAGGAGGTAGTCCATGAAGAGCTTTCAAAGTCAGGAGATTTAAACGATACACGATATGTATATTAATCAAGAGCAAGTGGAGTTTGTTTAAGAAGGGTGTTATATGTTGGAGAGACGAGGCAAGCACCAATGTTTTGAAAGCGTCGAATCTTAGAAAGTTCTCTATCTGAAAGTCCAGCGAGTAGAGAATTGCATGGAATCCACTACTCACATGTTCCAGGAAGGTCGGGCAGTTGAGGCAGCTATACTTGTCCAGGAGGCTTTCCAAGGAGTCTCTCTCCTGGAACTTCTCCACCAGCTCCAGGTCCCTCAGGTGGAGATCCTTGACGGGATCTAGAGCTTCCAGACCCTCCGGGTTTGCCTCCGTAATCCTGAGCAGCTCCTGGGTGGCTACACTGGTGGACTGGCTGGGCGGATTGTCTCTGTAAGAAAAATAAAGAGACTTCGAAGTTAAGATCAAGTGATGAGTATTTACAGGTCAGGGCCTAATTTCATAGAGCTGCTTAACAGCCAAAGTAATCTACATGTACAGTCTGTGACTGGTATCCTGATATCTCTTGCTCAGCAGAAAATTTTTTAAGCATAGCTTTCTGCTAGAGCTGCTTAATGGCCGTTTCTGTGCTTACTGCGCGATTTCCATTTCATAGCGCTGCTAACCGTAAGCACACGAAAAAGGCATGCTAACCTTCCGGTGCTTACTGTATGAAAATGAATGACGTAACAATGCAAATCCATGGTGAACGGGCAAGATGGCTGCCTAATTTTCTTGCTAACCTGTGAAATACGCTTATGCTTAAGCAAATTTTTCTGCTATAGTTAGCACGAAAAATTTGCTTACCATTAAGCAGCGCTATGAAATTGGGCCCTGCCCAGTCATAAATGTCCCAGACCAGTTGGGCCTTACCTTAAGCTTTTTGTAAAGTAGCCTACCGGGCCAGTAAACTGTGCCTTTTACTTGCCCCAGAGGAAGTTTTAGTAGTCCAGATTGTAAACATGTATTGTCATATTCTCTGATGTATTAATGGTAGTGATCACAATAAGTTTAACATGTTTAATGGTTAAACGAAAGTACATTCACACACTCGAAACTAAATTAACATATTAAAAACAAAATATTAACCACAACTGAAAAGAAAGAAATAGGAGTATTTTAAGTGAGTAGGTTGCACAGTTTTTAGTAGCCCACAGGGCAAGTTGAGAAGTGGTGTTAACTAGCCCGTAGCAGTTTTTACTTCACAATGTACACCTGGCTTTAGAGTTAAGGGAGAGCCTTGAGTGTTTTATGCCCAAGACACTAAATTCCAAAGTTTGAGACAAGGATGTAAAGGTCAAAGACCAAGAAAACCACTGGATGTCACTAATGACCTCAATAATCACAAGGATTCTTGTTCAAGACTAACACTACCAGCCTTTGCATAGCTACAGACAAGTATAGGTGGACAGGGGTGGAGATTGTCTATATGGGGGGGGGTTACAAAAATTTGTACTGAATTGAAGGAAACTAAAGATACCTGAATCTTGGCATCTGCCTCTTCTTGTAATCTTCAACGATGCGATCGCTCGTAATCTTAATAGTAACCGTTGTAATAATGCCGATGTCTTCCCCATGTAAGTCCACCACCGTGTGGCCGCAGGGACCCTCCGGCTGGAACAGAACCTCTTTCCTGAGAGGCTCCACCTGAGACCTAGAGATATCCGCCGCAGATGTTTCTGCCGACTTGGCCGCCTCCGAGTTTTCCCGATTGCAAAGGACCAATACTTTGAAAGTTCGCTCTTTGCTGGCTGTGGAAGAACTGAGGACGACACCCAGGGCGTTACGGTACTTCTTGGTGCGGACGATGACCACACGGCCACCAGAGAGGGCTTTCACTCCTAAAGGATGTGACGTGATCAGTTTCTAGTGGATTACAGATAAGACGACAACATTTACTTCTACAACTGAAATTGGACCCTGATCTCTTCTAAGGACCTATGCAGTGAAACAAGACCCTCTGTGAACATCACAACATCGCATCGACTCTAACTGTGCAGATTGGTGTTAAAGGCACACATTGCCACAAGGGCCCAATATCACAGCGCTGCTTAATGGTAAGCAAATTTTTGTGCTTGCTAAAGCAGAAAAATTTGCTTAAGCGTAAGCGTATTTCACAGGTTAGCAAGAAAATTAGGCAGCAAATTTGTGCGTTCACCATAAATTTGCATTGTTACGCCATTCATTTTCATACAGTAAGCACCGGAAGGTTAGCATGCCTTGTCGTGTGGTTACGATTAGCAACATTATGAAATGGAAATTGCGCAGTAAGCACAAAATCAGCCGTTAAGCAGCTCTATGAAATTGGGCCCTGATTTGGATGCTTTGGGCTATAAAATGAATATGGTTGGAAAGACGTTTTTAAAAGTAGAATATGTGATTCACACAAATATCCCTAGTAATGTTGTAGTTTTCCTCATTTTTTTGAACTATCACAGTCCATAAACATGATTCTACACAAAATGGCAATGTGTCCCTTGAACACTTCTGTTCAACTTTGGTCTCGGAAAACATAAAAGAAAACTTCTTGCTTTCACATTGACTCAAATTTCAGACACTTTTTTTTTATAGTAAAACCATAAAAAATGTTTGTCCAAAAACCCCCCAAAGCCTCAAAATTTTAACCGAACCCGTTTACTTCACAGCAGACATGGCAAGGTAGGACTGCCTTCATAAAGATCCCACCTCCGAGAGAAAAACCTATTCACTGGAAATTTTAAAAGGCTGTTGGAGGCAAATGCCATTTTTGCCTGGAGGAATTTGCAGTATTTTTTACTGCTTGAGGGCGTGTGTGAACCAAAATTTACAATGTAGATCTAGGTAAGCAAACAGCATTTTTTTCCATTGTTGTTATTGTTATTCTTTATTTGGCCATTGATACCAGAAAACAGCAGCCAAAAATAAGATAAGACTGTAATTGTGACGCAGGGAAACTTGCTGTTGAAAGTGCCCCCATGAAGTATCAGGCAACGATGTCACCCTGTTTTGTGGAAAGGGGGTGACATCCGATGATGAGATGACAAACCTGGAGCTCCATTCTCAGACCCTGAAGCTGTTTACAGGTTTCGTAATACTGCTCCAGGTCCTCATTACACAAGTAGCAGCTCAACTCCTTGACATGAACCATCTCCTCCTGGACATGGCGCAGCTTCTCCTCGTAGGTTTTGGTGTCTTTCCTCGTCTCCGACTCAGAGAAGCTTCGTCGCATCATGTCTTCGACTCGGAGTTCCTCCACGCACAGGAGGTTCAAGATCATAGTGTAGGTCAGACGAAATTGCGATTGAAGCTGCGTTGGTTTACCCTGAGTAAAAAAAAACCCACAGCAAACTGGACCAATATCCCCTCTCAATTTTGGAGTTTGAATTACCCCCAATGCATAAAACATTTGGGGTAACGTTTACACAAGTTATCTTGTTGGATTGTTGCTTTTGGTTCCATCAGCCACTGTTACAAAAATCTATGCTTAAAGCACATTGCTTTGTGAGAGCCTCAGCCAAGCCCAAGCCCTAATTCTGAACCCAGGTTTGACAAGCAGTTTCAAAACTCAGTGTTGAACACAAAGCTTTTGACTGAGCCAAATTAATCTCATCTCTAATAGTTTAAGCTTAATAACTAATCTGGCAAAAGGGTCCTCATTCCAATAGCTACTACAGGGTATCTGCAAACTACAAAACTCAAATTTAAGACTTTTTTTCCCACCCTTTTAATGCTACCCTGAACAAAATTTAAGACCAAAAGTGAATAAAGCAGGGGAGAACAGCTGTAACTGCTCACATTTTGTTACTTTTTTACACACAGTGTGTTATTTGGTTCTCTTCAAGCTAATAGAAAATTCAATTACACGCTTCATCCAAATTAATTAGGATCTCAAATAACTGAATTTAATACTTTTTAATGCCTTTTGAGGCCTTAAATTTGGACAGTTCAATTTAAGACTTTTTTAGTACTTTTTAAGGACCCACAGTAACAATGTACTACTACGTCTTTTACAGAGCCTAGGCAAAGCCTAATTGGCGCCTAAAAACATCTCCACCAAACCTCAGCTCAGGCAAAACCACTGGTACTGAAAGGTTACTCTTACCAGCATCATCAAAAACAATTCTGACGTCTCAGGAACATCCCCTTTGCACAGAATGATGACCATCCCCGTCGTGTCCAGCCCACGGCGACCAGCCCTGCCTGCCATCTGGATGTACTCGCCTGCCAGCAAGTTGCGCATTCCTGAACCGTCAAATTTACGGATGGAATCAAAGATGACCGTCCTGGTAGGCATGTTTACTCCCATGGCAAAAGTTTCTGTTGCAAACAAAAGCTAGGAGAAGAAAACAAATTCTTTATGATGGCCTTGGTATTTACTTTTTGCCAATGGTTTATAAAGAGCTATATACTCGGTGTTTGCCAGTTCACCAGTGCAACAAACTCACAACAGAGCCTAGTATTTGATCAATAGGTACAAACAATTTAGAAGTGCAAAAATATCAAAATTACAATGAAATGGTACAAAAACATACTATAAACAAGCTTAAATAGCATTCTCGTTAGCAATTTGTTTTGCTCAAGTAGCTATTGAAGAGCTCCTACCTTGACCAGACCTCTTTGGAAGAGCATTTCAATGACTTCTTTAAGGATAGGAAGAACTCCGCTGTGATGAACACCGATGCCTCGCTTCAATAAATCACGCATGTGGAGCACCTGGTAAAATAAAAGATGAGAAGCTCATAAGGAGACCTCCAAGATTGCTAGGTCAAAGACTTGCACTTAAGATCCACAACGGGCATCGTACTAAGCAATTTCTGTTCCAGCCGGAGTGGTCCTTGTGGCCACATGGAGGTGGATTTACCTGGGAAGACATCGGTCTTATAATAACAGCTACTATTAAGATTATGAGCCATTGCATTGTTGACGATTACAAGAAGAGACAGATGCCAAGATTCAGGTATCTTTAGTTTCCTTCACTTCACTACAAATTCTCAACCCCCCCCCCCAGGCAATCTCCAACCCGTCCCCTACTCACCTGAGGTAAATTACGATCACTCCCTTTCAAACGCTCCACGCATTTCTGCACAAACACGTGAATCTGGCTCTTCTCATTGGTCGTTGTGAGGTCAAGGGTGGTGAGGGACGAGGCGTTCTCGTCGCAGCGTTTCTTGGAGAGGGTAAACGCCACAACTGGAAGCTGCTCTCTCTTACGCAGCATGTCTACGACGGATAAGTAAACGGCCTTATCCTGTTCAAGAAATACACAGATGTTATCACAAAAACAGGGGGTGTGTTTGTACAAAGAAAGTCATCCAAACCGGTCCCCATCTTCTCTCGGTGTAGAGATGGAATCCCCATAAACACCCGGATTGTTAACTTTATTACCGGGAGCCAGTCACAAGCCATGTACATTACAAAGTCTTTTCACCGGTAACCTGAATTTGCTCTGCAAAAATAATATTGCGATTTGGTTTTGCTTACTCCTTTGGGTGCTCCACGCCGTGCTCCTTTGGGGCCGAAAGACGCAGAGGACTTACTCTCTCGTTCTTTCTTGGCATCTACTGCTTTGTTGTAACTAGGATGGAAAAAAAAAAAAAAAATAGGCTGATGAAGAATATGGCCGTATTCAAATTGAAGGCTACAGCTACAGCTACGGCTGTTGCTAAGCAGTTGTTAAGGATGTACCCTACTTCAGAAAACTAGCTGTAGTCATACTGTAGCTGCCATTTCAAACACGGCCTAAGTTTCTACGAAACTAAGACAAGTAGAATGACAATTTTTTTTGAAACAGAAGAGAAATAGATAGATAATAATTGCTAGATAATCATTCATCCAGCCAATGTTTAAAAAGTTAAATACCATAACATTGAAAAGTGTTGTGCACCTCGAGCTCTCTAAAGATAACTTAGCCCTAAACAAAAAATCATAAAGAATACTTACAATAACAGAAAGAAACTGATATAAAAGCAAACTAGATCCCATTAAAAACACAAACTGCACGAGGATAAAAACACAGACAATCTCTACCCTCACAGGTACCACTTTTACTCCTGGGGTAATGGAACCAACTATAGTTAAGGAATCGATTTCGTAGAGCTGCTTAAGCAAAAATGTCAGCATACCAGTCACAGACTGTGCACGTAGAATAGGATTTTGGCTGATAACTATATTCTGGTATTGTTTTGCTTAGCTACTTTTTTGTGCTTAAGCATCTCTATGAAATCGGGCCCAGAACTTGAGTTTGATGGGCCAGACCATCACGCCACGAAACACTTACCCTCAGCAATTAGGAAATAGTAACTTTGGCGTACTCACCCCAATGTGAGAAATTTCTTTGTGGAGTCAACGATTAGGAAGAGCTCTTTGTTTGTCTTGTTGCTGTTTCCTGTGTACAGAAAATGTTCCAGTGGCACTGGTCGCTTCAATGTACTGATCACGTAAATCTTTCTCCTTTTGATGCGTCTAAAAAGTACAACAATCAAAAAGTTGTTTTTTAAACATTCAAAACATGCAAAATCAACTTCTGTAAACTGAACTGTAAAGAAATTTAAAATATCTAACTCCACCATGTGGAGCCTGTGGGGATGGAGGTGGGTGGGGGGCTCTAAGACTACCTTCTCTTTATCTGAGGACATCACTGATCCAAGCACAACTAACGTTTCAAAACCTTATACATATGATATATGGCAATCCAACCCTATGCATATGAACCATCCCTCATTTGTCCCCCTACACTACTTTCCTGCTGTTTATTAAATTCATCCCATGTGCACCCATTTTATCCCACTCAATCCAATCCGTTTCAACAACCCAAACCCAGTTGCCCCTTACCCAACCCAGTCGGCAAACTGCATGGTGTTAGGCACAGTGGCGCTGAGAAGAATGAGCTTTACATGAGCAGGTAGCATGATCAGAACTTCCTCCCAAACCACTCCTCTCTGTGAAGCAAAAGAAACGGTACGAGGCGGTGATTCAAGATTGCTACAGCATGTAAGGAAAAGACAATTGCTTGCACCAAACAGGATACAAAAATTATACCATACATCTGTGAGCCAGGGACTCGGAGCATGATGTCACAATGCCCATTTACGGATTCCCAGTTAGGTCCAAGAAATTTACAATCGGGAGACTTTTGGGGAAGCTAGTTGGCAGCAGACTTACCAGGTAAATCCATTTTTTTCATAAACGTGTGCATGCCCAGAACTATGCAAACAAGGGAAATTTACCTGGTACATTATTTATATTATTTTATCTTGGTAATAAAATCAAGGATGCCTCATAAGTGAATTTAATCACTGTAGCTCACAAGCCTGAGGAAAAATGAAAACAAGGGTGTTTGCTGTGAACCAGATACGCCAGGGTTAACCCCTACTCTTTCACGATAAGTGTTCTGGGTTATTTTACATGCACTACCAATCCCAGTACACGGGACCTACTGCTTAACAGAAAAGAAATGTTCAGAAGAACAAAGCAACTATGACAAAGTATCCTGCTCAAGGACACACCTGCCATGACCGGGACTCGAACCCACACTCTGCTGATCAGAAACACCAGAGCTTGAGTACGGTACTTTTAAACACTCGGCCACGACACGCTGGAAAATTCTGTTATTGTGGCAGACTTTGCTCAAGCTTGGCTTTCAAGCCTGGATCTTACCCTTTGGGTTGCTTTTCATAACAAAGAAAAAGTGAGTATATTTTTCACTCTTAAGGTACCATTTGCTCAAACTCAAATTTGTGACATGGTAATGTCAGAAAGAAAGTCCGTTTCTTACCTCAGAGTCATTGATGTAGTGAACTTCATCAAAGACGACCCACTCCAAGTCACGTATAACATCAGACCCGTTATAAAGCATCGACCTACACCACAAAGTAGAACAGCCTTTTATAAAGAATAAACAAATTCACGCAGAGGTTTATGTGCGCAATGGTAGACCTGGGCCAAATTTCATACAGCTACAGAAAATTGCTTTCCAAGTTTCTGCTGAGGAAACATAAGCCAGTCATAAATAGTACACATAATGTGGTACCCTGGATTGAACGTCTAGTTAGCAAAATTGTTATGCTAAGCACATTTTTGGTGGTTGGGTGAGGATTATGGATGGGAAGGATTGATCTAGGGTATATTTTTTATAGCTCAATGATGGTTGGTTAGGACTAGGGTTAAGGTGGGGGTTATGGCTAGGGTGAGGATTGGGATTTATTTAGCTCAATGTTGGTGGGTTAGGATTTGGGTTAAAGTGAAGATTAGGGTGAGGGTTAAGGTAAAGATTAGGATTAAGGTGAAAATTAGGGTTAGAGTTAAGGTGAGGATTAGGGTTAGGGTTATGGTGAGGATTAGGGTTAGGGTTAAGGTGAGGATTAGAGTTAGGGTTAAGGCGAGGGTAAGGGTTAGAGTTAAGGTGAGGATTAGGGTTAGGGTTAAGGTGAGGGTAAGGGTTAGAGTTAAGGTGAGGAGTAGGGTTAGGGTTAAGGTGAGGGTAAGGGTTAGAGTTAAGGTGAGGGTGAGGGTTAGGGTGAGGGTTAAGGTGAGGGTAAGGGTTGGGAAGGATTGAAGGGTAGATTTCTTTAGCTCAATACTGGTGGGTTAGGGTTAAGATTAGGAATAGGATTAGGGTTAGCGCTAGGGCTACGGTTGAGAGGGGTAGAAAAGTAAATGCACAAACCTAAGAATCTCCGTGGTCATGATGAGACATGAGGCATCCGTCTTGATCTGGACGTCCCCCGTTAACAGACCAACATCTCCAAACGTCTCCCTGAAGTCACGAAACTTCTGATTGGACAACGCCTTGATTGGTGATGTGTATACAGTTCTGTCAAATCAGCCATTGATGACATATTCAAACATTGTTTTGGGGCAAAGGACGCTCATTGCTTCCAAGAAAAAAAATAAGCCGCTGCCATTTTACTGCAGTTGCACAAACTTGTTATATGATGTATGTAATAATTGCATCAGAGATAAAGAGCATTCTTGTAAGCTTAACCCTTACATCAATGAGTGATAAGCATCGTACATTTAGTGTCTGTCGGCTCCTGCAGGAAAAATATGCTATTCGGGTGGGATTTGAATCCTGTACATTGGACTAGATTCTGGTCTAGATTATGCTCAGTAATCTAGTGGCGACTGTGTGATTGTGAGTTTGAATCCCATCAAAGATAGTTTTCCTAGGGGAATTGGAAAGCACTGAGTATACAGTGCTTATCTCACATCGATGTTAAGGGTAAAACGTAACTAGAACTTTACTCAAAGAGCCCTTTCTACGGGCATAGATCCACAGTCAACACCCGTAGGACATAACTTGAATCTTCCTACCTACTCCATGTCAACAGGATTTCAACAGGGATTTGAGGCACTAGGTATCTACAGACAGACAGAGAGTTCATCTGAACAGGGAGAAACTGTCGATAAGACACCTCCAGACTATTCAACATCCAAGAAGGAAATTATAAATAACCTTTTGTCTTTGCCTTCTACTTTTCCCGATAGATATCCCCCTTTTTAGTCCGTTTCAATCACTAATGAATTACAATCCTTCTTCCCATGTTTGATTTTGTCTGTAAAGTTTCCAACCTCTTAATAATAATAATAATAATAAGCATTTATATAGTGCCGTCTATCTAGAACACTATTCCGAGGCGCTGATTAAGTATTTTCCTGCAAGGTATTGGGTATTGTCTCCTTCACTTGACTGCTTCTGTTACACCACTCTACCTGTTTATGTGTGTTGTGTTGTTATGTAGCCTTCAAGAAAACTCTGCTAGGGTCAAAACATAAGGTCATAACCGCTTCACACCGGATGACGTGTTTTGCAGCAAATTTTTTTTGGGACAGACTTTGGATTTGTTTAACGCTCGGAACGACTTTGGATTATCCTCAATTTTTTTTGCTGGCAGCCAGATGGCTGATGTTTATATCCACCTGGATTTTTTAGTGTGTAGCATGCCCTGGCATGCACCTAACGTGACACGCTTCATTTCATCGGTACAAAGAAGGACAACAGGCTCTGGAAAAGATGCCTCGTAAAATTCCTTTCCCAGGGTTACTGTGTAACCCCAGATTCCAGCCTTTGTCCTGTTGTTATACAAATATGGCATACAAGAATGGACAGGTTGCTACCATTGTTTGTCATTATATTCAGCTCAATGGGAGGTAAGTCACTCATGTCCGAGGTCTGGGAATCACGGTGAGTGCCAACTCAAATTGCTCACATGATAACATCAAATCCTGGAGCTAAATGAGAACCTGTTGTCTTTCCTTTGTCAAGTCAGGGTTTCATTGTGGCAGAATATTTTCAAGGAGAAAAGAACACTCAAGAAGCTCCAAATAGCTCCGGAAAAAATATGCTGCGGGTGGGCACGGAAAAGTTTTCAGAATGTCGACGTGAAGTGGTTAACTATGTTTTGCCATAAAAACCAAACTAGTGACACAAATTAGTTCAGTTCTTACTTTGTGAGATGTTTGAGGGACAGAGCGATGGCATACTCAGCGACCACTGTCTTCCCAGCCGAGGTGTGGGCCGCTACAAAGACGCAGTCGTGATTCTCCATGTGGATGATAGCTTGCTTCTGGAAGACATCTAACTCAAAGGGCCACTGAATAATGATTTTTTCACAAATCAAGTCTTCATTAAATTATGCAGATTTTACCTTGGTAAACAAAGAGCTGACCAACTATTTAAAACCATTCAAGTACCTGGGTTGTGTATGGGTGTTTCTGTCAGTGGCTGCTGAATGTGCGGCAGCACCTTGTAAACTTTTATAACGTGCTACATGAATTCGTCTCATAATTTACAAAAAAATAGTTAGTGGCCTGACGTTTCCACCCTAGCAGAGTCTTTCTCGAAGGCTAAATGACAAGATTACAAACATAAACAGGTATACTGCTTTTGTTACATCAGTATACCTGTTTATGTTTGTAGTCTTGTCATCTAGCCTTCGAGAAAGACTCTGCTAGGGTCGAAACGTCAGGCCACTAACTGTTTTTTTGCATTTACACCATAGGTCCTTTTGGTTGGTAAACAGTTTGCAACAGCTAATACTATTTTTCATAATTTACATTACGGGAAAGCTCCATTACAGAAAGAGGCTAGAATAAAACTCCCTTTTCATCTGACAACTAACACCTGTTATCTCCATTGAATTCCTTTTCCAAACAGCGGACATAATTGGATCATGCACAAACCAGTAGGGCAGCTACCTGCCCCAGGCAGATTATCTGCTCATCCATTAAGTTTAATGACCCCCCAAGTAATTCGATGCAAACACACCAATCAATGAAAAAGATGTACAGTTTCCGAGTGGCGAAACTCGGAAAATCTTTAATGGCGCTTTCCCATAATGAAACATTTAACAAAACCTGTCTTAACATAATTTTGTTTGTTCAATCGTCTTGAGTAACTTACTGACAAAAACATGCGCTCCTATAAGACCGTATTATAATTATTATTAATATAAAATGTTCTACCTCTTTGGCCGGTGCTGGGACCCGTTTATGGAAGTCATCCACTGGTGATGAGGTGTCTACATTGACTGCCCATTGCTCCTTAGAAGGGTCTGGCTCGGCTTGCCTGGATTGCTTGGCAACAACCATCTCCTGTAGGGGTTGTTGAAAAATTATCTTTAGACATTTTGCCTTTGACAAAATGTACTTGCCCTAAATCTTACCAAGGAAGGTATTGATTATAGCTTGATACTAAGTAAGAATTTGAAATCCAAAGATGATCAAATATTACTTTTGGACAAAGAAAAAAGATTAACTCAGAAGTTGCCGGACTTAGGGTCTGTGAAAATGCTTAGTCTTAGTCTTAGGGGAGATAAATATTGATTACAACTTAAGATGGGAAGAGAATTGGATAACCAGTTTTTTTGTTTGAACTGTTCATTTTTCAGACCCATTATGTTATGGGTAAAGGCCTACAATTAAATGCATGTTAAGAAAGTTTCCAACAAGCGTGATGAAATAGAGACCCTGTTTACACTGCATTTTTCTCAAATATTTGCTTATAAATGACTACCACATTTCTATCTATTTCACCAATAAAAGCAATACCGTGGAAAATGTTTTTAATCTAGGGCAAAAATACAACTAAATTCTGCAACACAGTATTCGTTTTTTCAATGTATGTGTATAAACTCCTGTATCCATTGGTAACATCCATGCAAAAAATGGGTGCAGCAGTAACGTGTTGCGTGAGCACACATAGTGCTTTATATGTACCCATATCACATGTATCCGTACACTTGCAAAACCTCTCTATTCCCGTATTTCCAACCTGTCTTTACCTTTGGCAGCATCTTGTCCAAACTTTCCACAGCTTCCGTGTTCCCCTCGTCTCTCGTGTGCGATTCCATCTCAACTTTGTTCTTCTTCTTCTCATCATCTTCGTCAAACAACTCAAGATCACCATCATCGTCATCGTCGTCATAATCCTCATCATCATCTATCATCATTAAATCGGTTAATTTGAGTATATGGGACACCGTACCAGGCAATGTGGTCTCAGTGGAGGGTTGCTTCACAGGGTCGCTGTCTGCCGCACGTCTCGTCTTAAATTCCATTCCCCGATCTAAGCCCGGTGGTGTGCTCAGGAGATCTGCGTGGAATTAAGCAAAAAGTCAAATGATCAAGATCAAAATCTGAGATTGAATGGCTTCTGACTGGCACCCCCGAACAAAGATATTGACTAATAGGGAGACCGCCAACATAGGGCTGGATAGCTCAGTGGGTAGAGCGCCGGTAAGTTAACCCGGAGGTCATTGGTTCAAGTCCCGCTCCAGTAAATTTTTCTTTGTTCAAACCCCAAATATATAAAATTTACCCAGTCAGTTTCCTTTGTTGTTAATTACTTTATATATAAATAGCAGATGTAAATGCAGAAAAAATTAGAAAATAGAATTAGCCGTTGCAAACTTCTTACCAACCAAAAGGACCTATGGTACAAATGTGAAAAATAGTTAATGGCCTGACCTTTCGACCCTAGCAGAGTCTTTCTCGAAGGCTAATTAGCTAACTATTTTTTGCACATAGTAAAAAAGAAGGGATTACTTTCTGCAAAGTTAAAATAAAATATGAATAACAGTGAATAAACAATTCTTTCAATTGTACCATTCTCAAAGTCAATCTCTTCCTCGCCCTCCCCTCTGGCATGAATGGTTTCTTCCGATGGCTCATCCATCCCACCTGGCCAGAATGGGAAGCTTGTGGAGCTACCACGTACTGACTGGGTTGGAGGTCCAGGCTGTCGTTTGAGGGACAGGGAGTTTTTGGCTGTGGAGGCTGTGACCTCCGTCCTGACCTAACAGGAATAGAAATGACAGTACAATAAAAAGGCACTAAAAAAGTTATGTTTAGCAGAATCAGGTTACCAGCCAACATTCCATAAAGTTTACATTGTTGCGACTGGTGCCCCACTATTTGTGGTTTCCCAAAGAAATGTGCTACTCAGTATTTTTCTGCTAGAACAGCTTCAAGAAATTGGGCCCTCGTTTCAATATCCTTTTCTTGTTTCCCTTGTAGCAATAATAAATGCTCATAAGAATTTTACTGAAAGGGGGGGGGGGCACAGACCATTTCCTGCTTATCACAGGTTTATGCGCTTACTACGGTTTCAATAAAAAGCTTGTAATTATAAGGACAGTGAAGCACAGTAAGCAATGCCATGACATCGGGCCCTAAATACAGGAAAATATGGTGAGTTCAGCATGATTAGGGTCCAAATCTTGTAAAGATACACCTTCCACACTTTTTAAATCGAAAAATATGGCAACAAGAAACACACACTGACATCACAAAAGAACATGTTGAATCGTAAACATTAGAACCTGTGAAAATGAGCACAGTTTCTGTTAAAAGTTCACCTCATAATGTTACATGTCAAATTAAAGCCCAGTATAGCAATTAAGAAAGCCTTGGAGAATAACAGAAAGTTTTGGAGCTAAAACAGAGACTGGCTGTCATGGGTCGCAGGAGGGCACTCCTACCAGGCATGACACTTTGCCCTTGGGAAAAAAGTAGGACAATGTTATGATGCATAAATGTACGAGAGCTGACCTACACGTACATATCGGCTTTACTAGACTTTCAGACCATTTAACAACAATTTTGCCGATTTTCCCGAGGGCAAAATTTGAAACATGATATCAAAATTATGGTCTATGGTGTATTTAAAATCATTTACAAATTTGCGGTTCAACGACCGAATTGCATTTTAAAAATTTACAATTTTAAAAAACATTGAAAGTAAACAAAGAAAGGTTAAACAAAAGGTTAAAGGTTAAATACCATTGTATATCAACCACAAACGGTTCTTCTCACTCCAAGGAGGTATTTTTCGTTGGGCCAAAGGTCAAACTCAAGGCCTTCTTTGATTGAAAACATCGAAAATCAGGAACAAACCCAAATATTTCCCATGTAGACCAAATGATGTTATTGGATGTTTCGGATGTTGTCAAATTTTGCGCCGGAAGGGTATTGAATACAATGGCATTTTACACCAAGCCTATGAGACTTGTTAATTTTTTCCCCACTCATGTGAGAACTCTGTCTATTGAAAAAATGAGTACATCACAATTTTTTAGAGTGACCTTGAAGCAGGGTGAGTATCATTAGTCTGTCTTGCCTTACCTCTTTGAAGCCCATGAGTTGCCCTGTGGTCTGGTTCCGTTGCACCTGTAGTGTGGTCTGTACAGGACATGATGGCACCTTGTACAGACTGTGAGGGTCTGCCTTGCGAGGCCAAAACCTTCAAAATTGTCAGAAAAAAAAGAAAAAATTACCCAGTCAGTTTCCCTTGTGGTTTATTACTTGATATTTGTTATTAAAAAGTTGCATCCCCTTAAGGTGATCCCGTGGCTGCTGCTTCCCAGGTTGTATCATATAACTTGGGTGTGATCTCTGGCTACACGGCAGCTAATGGTTGAATGGCTTCTGACTAGCACCCCCAAACAAAGATATTGACTTAAAGGGAGACCGCCAACATAGGGCTGGATAGCTCAGTTGGTAGAGCGCCGGTACGTTAATCCGGAGGTCGTTGGTTCAAGTCCCAATCCAGTTAATTTTTCTTTGTTCAAACCCAATTAAAAAAAAAAGAAAAAAAGAAAAAAAAAAGCATTTGTAGTAGATATTGCATGTGACGTTACAAGCTCAAACAGCGCCCTCCCTGAGATCAAAGGAAGACCAATCAGTGACTGAAAGTTGTGCGTGCATGGCGAATGCATGCGTGCATGTTTCCATGGTTTCACCTCAGCGATGGCGGCCATTGCAAGGGGTCCAGACCCATCCTCATTCCTAGGTGTGATCCATCTCGCCGCGCCTCTTTTTTCCCATTCCTTAATAGCTTACAAGAAACAGAAATATCTGTGCCTATGGTTTACCTCTGAGCTTTTGTTATGTCATGAATCGGCAGTTTTTCAGGTCGATTCAGGAATTGCAGCGTCTTGGCTTGTAGATCATCCAAGACTGGTGGTAATCCATTCGGTAACTGGAGAAAGAAATCTGTTGCGTCAGCGAATTTGTTGATGTTGTTGACACCTTAAGCACGGAGGTAGATTTAGTTTAAACTTCATGGTTTTTAGATTGAATATCATAACTTTGCATGAATGCTGGTTCATAAATCGACTGCATGCCAGTGCATTACACTGTACCCGTGTGGGCACAATTGATAAGCAGTTGCTCTGGTGGGCGGGGCTTAAACAAATTGGACTATATTAATGTTAGTGTTGCGTCCCAACTATACAATCACACTCCAACCATCATACACTCATCATACAAATGGGCAGTTTCTACCTATAGTCAGGTAGATTCCAACTTAAGTAGGGCATCATACTTAAGTTGGACTTTTTCTATAGTTGGGCCAAATTCTATTGCTGAGAGGTTGAGCATCTACCTACAAATGACTGAATAGAAACTTACCGTGCTGAGTGGCGATAACTGTGATGATGGAATGTGGTCCCGACTTGGGACGGCTGTCACCTGACCTGTTGATCCAAGCTCGAGTAGCGAGAAGTCAAGCCCATCAAATGCGTCCTTTTGATTCAAATCTGTGTTTAATAAAATGTGTGTTTGAGTGTAACTTCAAAAAGATTCAATTGGATTTTTCTGTTGAATTTAACCTCCCCCAAAAAAAAATTCTAAATACTAAAACAAAAAACAAAGATTCAAGATTATGCACCTCAACCTCAAATTGTGCGCAAACTGCAGATTGTGCAAATCACAAGAATGCGCTCTAGGAGCGCACAACAGAAATTCAAATGATCCAATTTGGACATGGTTCAGATTTTTAGGCAAAATTTTCTTTTTCTTGAGAAATGTTGCAACGCAACCCTCCATCCTCCGATGGTTGGCGATAATTGTAACCCTCCATCCTCCCGACAGTCGCAAATTGTCGGAGGATTATCGCAACTAGTCTAACCAGTCACTTTTTAAGCACCGTTACTCCTGTGTGTGTTCCTCAGTGCTCAGCTGACTTGTAATATAGATTTTGAAGTTGTTTTTTGTCACGCGCTGCTTGGGGTTACGGTGAATCCTGTACTGTGTATAGTTGCAATAATTGTAACCCTCCACCCCCCCCCCCCCCCCCCCGGGGGTCGGAGGATGGAGCCTCCCAGTCCCAGCAGTCGGGAGGATGGAGGGTTACGATTATCGCAACTATACATACTGTACTCCTGTAGGGCGTTTGTACAGTGTCAGTGATACCAACAAAAATGAGCGTTCACTTGGACCCTACCTACATTATATGCCAGATAATGTCTAAATATTAAAAAGCGTATGGGTCTAGAGTGTAGTAATCATAACTCGGACCATGGAGGTAGAATTCTACCTCCATGCTCGGACTAGCATGACTAGCGTTGCATGCAAATTGCAATTTTGTCGTCTGCAACCGCTACATAGATAGGAAACACAGTAGGCCTACACACGGAGAAATTAAACAAATGATGAGTAATTGGTAGCGTCAAAACACAACCAATATTGAACAAACAGCCAACCAACCACTTGATCCTTTTCACTTTGAACAATCTATTTAAATGGGTTGAATTTAAAGAAAAAGGCTAAACTTACCGAGACGATATTTCTCTAACTCGACCCACTCGTCGTCTGCCATGTTGTCGACTCGACTTCGCTCTCGACCGGACTAAAGCTAGCCGCGTATTGGGCCAAATTTCCCATCCGCGTATTCAAGGGCCGGCCAGCTGCGTATTCAGGAAAATTAGAATCCATGCAGTAAAAGGCGGTGAAATTTCTGTCTCCCTTCTTTTTCATTTTAACGAATTTTTTAATAATCTTGCTTTATCAGTATAATTGTTTCATTATTTTTCACTAACATATCGATGACAAGACTCGTAGACCAATTTAACTAGTTTGGCTGCATAATTAGTGAGTAATTAGCCCCCACAATTAAGACCTCATCATCAAGACCATAATATCTTTTTTACGCAACTGCTAAAAAACTCACCCCAAAGTTAATGTACCCTTCGTCCCCCGTGCAGCATAAAAAAAAGAAATTTTGTTCAATAATCCGATATACCATAACACTGGGCACACTTAATTTGCGAGGTTGCTACAATACACGCCGCTTTCGATGTTAATGTTAATATGTATTGCACATTTACACTATTATTATAATTACTATTATGACTTTACTCGCCGTAAAATACATGTAGGCCTACCCTTCATGTTGCATAAAAGATGGAATTTTATTCCATAATCTTAAAGACCATACCACTGGGCACACTCGAATTTGGAGGTGGCTAATTCGAATCACTAATTAATACAGCAACTTCCAGAATCAGTTTGCTGTATGCATGATGATTGTTTGACTGCAAATTTGTGTTGGCTCTCAACAACTTTAGGCATGTGGTCCCAATAACGATTCATTCTTCCATTCTGGAAAAAATCTAAGAATGCATGTCCATGGGTTGCCATCTTCTGTCGAGTATCTCGACTTGTACAGAGTGAATCAAAGCAAGTTTGCTTTTTGTTACTGTTGTCAATAACATACAGAGTAAAGTGCCTGTTTTCTAAATGGGGGAAAAATGACTTCGCAAAACGTGCCTGTCTGGAAGCATGTTTTTGACACCGACTTAAATGTTTGGGGTGTGATTGTTGTCCATTGAGTATCTTTTTGGTATCGTGACATTGTACAGCTCCAAATTGTATTGTTTGAGCTTCCTCGTTACCTACTTCACTCAACTGGGTGATATAGAAATCGACCAATGACTCGCTCAACCAGCCACAGTGGTAGTTTACGTATATATTTTTCAAACGTTTTAACACTGCTGGTTTTGGATTACAGCAAATCATGGCAAGTGGAATGAAAGAAAATCGTTTATTTTATCATCACGCAAAGCAACGCTGTGAAGGTTTTTCTCATCAGGCAGACAAGTTCCTGTTCTTCTTTGTTTACTTTGAAATAACTTTCTGTGCTGTCTAGTGAAGTGTTGTGTGGACTATTTGCAGTAATTGACTCCATTTTCTCATAAAAAAAAATCCCTTTTCGGAAACATGTTTGGTGAACCGAAATACACTGGTGTGTTGTACGGTTGCGTCGTTCTGTAATAGTGGAGTCCAATGGGTTCATTACATAGGACTTATAATGACCACTTTCAATTGAATTACCTTCGCGAACAATTATTACTGAATGCAGACGGTAAACTGCGGGTGTTTTATTGACACAAACTTTTACAAATCAATTACAATATTTGGGTCGATGGTTGCTGTTGTTTTCCTTCCGTTTCCCTGAACACAATTGAATCTTAATAACCTCTACAAATAGTGAAGGACAGTTAACAATACGAGAACCAATTATTTGCGTGCTCTTCTTTTGGACTACAACGACTACAATCAACATCCCTTACAACATCATCGCTGAAGCAATGTTGCAAACACTTATAGAGACAGCTTTTTGGGGCAGCAACAGGTAACACACCTGATGTCGAATTTTCAAAGACGGAAGTTTCATTGCAGGTTAGACACTTTTACATATTTCTATTTCAGCTGTTAGACTTGATTCATTAAGAAATGGCACAATTAGCTGCGAATAAAATTCAACAGAATCATTTTATTGGTTGCAACTAATTTTTATTTGCACTGCAGATTCCTTATCATTGGGCGCACTGTGTGAAAAGAAATTGCTGTGGGTAATGTTTAATGACAACGTTTCAAACAGTTGTACCAACTGTCGCCAAAGATAGACATCACTTCCTTGAAATTTTGGTATGAATGGCTTCAAAGCTTGAAATATTACAATCCAGCAAGCAAGATACGCTGTCATTTGAAATACCCCTTGGCAGTGACGATGGATACTGACTGACATTATTCAATGTGGCATATTTAGTTGTTTTTTGTTAGGCTGTATGCTTTCCCCCATATCAAAGTCTACAAAAATGATGGGTTATCTCGTGCGCTTTTCTCTAACATTTGCTTTAAAGATTAATCCTTTTAATGGAGGTGTTAGGTATACTCCCTTATTGTTAGGGGTGCTGGTTTGGACACGCTTGCTCCAAGTTTCACTAGTTAAATTGATCGATTTGGCATTGACCCTTTTATTTTTATTTTTGCAGAAAGGCTAGCAGAATTCCCTTTGAAGAGGTAACATGTCACGCACATAATCAGTACAAATTCATCGAGTTTTATACGCCTGTTGTTTGCCAATTTTGTCCGCATATGATCTTCCATTCTTTTTTCGATAATCTTTTGGGTTCGGTTATCACGTGTTATATTTTGAAATTTGGAATTCTGTAGTGATTTGTACATATTTGAGAAATTTGCATATGGTTCTAACCTTGATCCGTAATCGAAATCCTCAGAAGCTGTGCGTCTTCATCAAAAAAAATATTTTCTGATGAATCTTACAGCCGGGCCCGTTTGCAGCCGGTTTTTTTTTATTCAAACACAGAATTCGTGTTTACAGAAGGAACATTACTAAACAGTAAATTGAATGCTGAACGAGTCGGTTGCACACCCAAAGGACACATTATACTGGGTATTAATCAGTGTTACATAATTGCGATGGAAATATTTATACCCCCAAACAATAATCAGGTGTTACAAATACCACTTATGAGCAAGTTCAGGTGTTAACCTTGAGTGAATTTGCCGTATAAAATCATGCGTGCGTGGTCTGTGTTTCACTCGAACGAGTAAGGCGATTGATTCGTCAAGTATGGCAATCAAGTATGGCGACTAAGTATCGAAGAGAACAATATGTATTGGCCTTTAAAAATGCAGGTTTCATACTGAGTAAGTTATTCAAGGGGCTAATCGTAAAAACAAATCAAAACACTAAAAGGTTCGCAGAAATCATCTCTTTATTTATAATAGTTAACATCTAAATAGTGCCTAATAAAAAGGCAAAAGCCAAAAAACAAACACATGTCCAACACAATTGATGAAACTAGCGTTAGTAATATTTCATCAACATGCTCTTTATAAATGCATCACCTAATTGTTTACAATATTCTTTTAAAACCAAAATATCTTGACAGATATTTAAATTCCTCCATGTTGCTCTTTTCCTGTTGTTTAGGAAGTTCTAAAGCCATGGACAAACAATTTTATGCATTGTGCATGCCTTACGCAAAAGAAATGTTGACGTTCTTTTTTTTTTATGACCAGTCTCATTTGCCAAAATTCGTTTGGGAAAAACGTTGTGGTCTTTGCACATGAAATTAAGCAATGCAACTTCAACTAAAACAACCGAGGTTAATAAACAGTGGGCAGGCACGGCTTGAAATGAATTTCTTTCTGAAAATTTTGTTTTTTAAATCCAGGACCTTTTGACTCTGCAGCACCCATTCACCAAAACAAACGAGAAATGCTAACCGTTCAGACCAATACGTTCTCTAGTAGATCAACCTCTCCAGTTGGTTAGACCAGATCCATCATACAACTTTGTGGAAGAAGCATAAAGGTGTAGAAAGAAAAAAAAAGAAAAAATCATGAGCGTGTTTTTATTCTATTATTTTATTAAATTTGTTTTTTTTATTTGGGTATCGATGCCAATTTCAGAATTAAGCGCCGAAAATATTGGACTGCATTTTTTGTCTAAGAACAACACAAACATTGCTGATGGCTTTGGGGTGTTTGCACGCAAGAAGTATTCAGAAAGCATAAAAGGCCATGTCATTCAAGGAGACTTTCCAGGCAACTTGGAGGCAAAATGAATAGGAGGCAGCACAAAGGACAACGATTTACCTGTAAAATACTTCCTCCAAGAAAATGATGAAAAAGCTCTTCCATTAATTGATTTTCCTATAATTGGAGATTGTCTGGAACTGGTTGCCTGGTAAGGCTCGTGTGATATAGCCTTAATTAACATAGGATAACATTTCATGGCACGGGCTTGCCACTGAATTTCCTTTCTACATAAATTTTCTAGCAAATAATTATTTTCCCCATCACTGTTTCAAAAGAGGAAATAAAATGATGAGTCATTACTAGTTTAAAAAACAAACAAACAATAGAACAAACAAATATAAAAACGTATCTCTGGGGATATAAACAAATATGTGTTTATATAAAATAATAAAATAAATGAAAATAAAGACAAGGGAAAGAAAGCCTGTGCCCTAAAGTTTTAAAAACATTATTCTTTATTGTGTAAATTGACATGTACTTGAACTAAAAACAAAGATGAGCTAGATTAAAGCGAGGGCCAATCTGTCGTTGTGGGCGCTCCAGAAACTTTGCGTTGAGAAGCAACGGTTTGGTCGACCCTCAAAATCTGAAATAAATAAATGAAGGAAATGGAGAGAAGTGAAGAACAAGTGCACAATGCTATTCTGTAGGAAAATGCGAGTTTGACATTTTGGACAGGTGACTGTCACTGTACACGTACTTTACGGATTGTTGTTATGCAATGACGGGAATATAAGGGAGTTCAAGGTGTCTTTGTGCCTTGTTCGCTTTTCCAGTGCCTGGTGACTTCATCGCCACAGTTATTTAATTAAACAGTGGGTAAGAAATGATGTCACGTAACATTACACAAACGAAAAAACAGAAGAAGAGGAACAAAGAAGAAGAAAAAAAATCCGCCCGTGTTTGTATTTGGAATGTTCTCATTGTAACCAAACTGTCGGCATATATTCGAAAGAGGGGGTTGTGCATATTAATAATAAAATGGGTAAGTCCCTTACCAGTATGTGTTGTTTACTACTTTGGTTAGCCACGTCCGACCTTCTGCAACGATCGCAGTTGTCCAATATGTTCGTGTAGGGTTGTTGGCCTGGTGGCTGAAACAGACGAAACACCTCAAACATTATTTAAATATTTCGCTCGTCGGTCTGTGGGGAAATCTGCTCTAGAATGAAGGTGTTAGGCTTTTTGGAAGAGGTATGCCGCAGTGTAATAACAATGCTCAGTTCTTATTACATGTTTATTGTGGTTGTGCTAAAAATAATTTTACTGTATGGGTTACAGTTTCTTTTTGGTGTAAAATTTAACGTTTTATGTTAAATCAATTTTCAATACCTACGTCAACCCGTTCAAACTTTTAACAGTGACAATTAGGTACTCTGACTTGGGGATGTTAATGTAGTGTATACGACAGACACATCCGCCTCCTTTTAGTAAAGTCTAGCCGATTGCTGGAAAAACCACTTTTCGATATTGGTACGTACCAGGTGGTCCACAGCAAATGTTTCTGTGTTGTGACTTCAACCATGCCCCAGCTCCAACTGCCGTGGAACAGCTCGACACGGAAGAGCAACACCCAGTCCCCGCTCCTGGCACACCAGTGAAACTCAGTCCCAGCCAGTTGTTATTGCCTTCTATGTCGTATTTGACGTACCAATTGCAGGCCGTACCGGCACCGCCTTGAGACAGCCTGCACCTGCGGCCATTCTCGCCAATGAAAGAGCCACCAGAAGCCATGTTCGCGAACTCTTGTGCGGTGTAGGAGTCCCAGTTTTCGCAGCTGAAAGTGGGCGCGTCTACTGCACACACAAACAGAAACAATTCAATGTTGAAATAGAGACAGAGATAGACAAACGTTAGACAAAATTCTTTACAAGATACGTGGAAAAGTATACTTTTACTTGATGACTCAAATTTGAATCGGAAAAACCGCCGAGTATTGGTCGTTTTCAGAGAAGCTTTCAGGAATTAAAAAAAAGAAAAAAAGAAAAGAAAGACATAGCGCCCACTTCTCAAGGCCGGGCAGCCACTTCAAGGTGAGGGCTATACTTAACTGATTTGGGCTGTCAACTCAGATCAACTTTCACAAGAGGCTTATGTGTGTTTAACAAAGTGTACGATAGACACATCCACCTCTTTTTTGTACAAGTCTGACTGCCTAATGCATGATGGAAATACCGCTTTTTCGATATTGAAACGTACCAGGTGGTCCACAGCAAATGTCCTTGTGTTGTGACTTCAACCATGCCCCAGCTCCAACTGCCGTGGAACAGCTCGACACGGAAGAGCAACACCCAGTCCCCGCTCCTGGCACACCTGTGAAACTCAGTCCCAGCCAGTTGTTATTGCCTTCTATGTCGTATTTGACGTACCAATTGCAGGCCGTACCGGACCCGCCTTGGGACAGCCTGCACCTGCGGCCATTCTCGCCAATGAAAGAGCCACCAGAAGCCATGTTCGCGAACTCTTGTGCGGTGTAGGAGTCCCAGTTTTTGCAGCTGAAGGTGGGCGCGTCTACTGCACACACAAACAGAAAAAATTCAACGTTGAAATAGAGGCAGAGACAGACAAACATAAGACAATATTCTTTGAAAGATACGTGGAAAAGTATACCTTTACTCGATGACTCAAATTTGAATCGGAAAAAACCGCCGAGTATTGGTCGTTTTCAGAGAAGCTTTCAGGAATTTTTTGTAAAAAAAAAGAAAAAAGAGAGATATCGTCCACTTCTCAAGGCCGGACGGCCACTTCAAGGTGAGGGCTATACTTAACTGATTTGGGCTGTCAACCCAGATTAACTTTCACAAGAGGCTTGTGTGTGTTTAACAAAGTGTACGGTAGACACATCCACCTCTTTTTTGTACAAGTCTGACTGCCTAATGCATGATGGAAATACCGCTTTTTTGATATAGAAACGTACCAGGTGGTCCACAGCAAATGTCCTTGTGTTGTGACTTCAACCATGCCCCAGCTCCAACTGCCGTGGAACAGCTCGACACGGAAGAGCAACACCCAGTCCCCGCTCCTGGCACACCAGTGAAACTCAGTCCCAGCCAGTTGTTATTGCCTTCTATGTCGTATTTGACGTACCAATTGCAGGCCGTACCGGCACCGCCTTGAGACAGCCTGCACCTGCGGCCATTCTCGCCAATGAAAGAGCCACCAGAAGCCATGTTCGCGAACTCTTGTGCGGTGTAGGAGTCCCAGTTTTCGCAGCTGAAAGTGGGCGCGTCTACTGCACACACAAACAGAAACAATTCAATGTTGAAATAGAGACAGAGATAGACAAACGTTAGACAAAATTCTTTACAAGATACGTGGAAAAGTATACTTTTACTTGATGACTCAAATTTGAATCGGAAAAACCGCCGAGTATTGGTCGTTTTCAGAGAAGCTTTCAGGAATTAAAAAAAAGAAAAAAAGAAAAGAAAGACATAGCGCCCACTTCTCAAGGCCGGGCAGCCACTTCAAGGTGAGGGCTATACTTAACTGATTTGGGCTGTCAACTCAGATCAACTTTCACAAGAGGCTTATGTGTGTTTAACAAAGTGTACGATAGACACATCCACCTCTTTTTTGTACAAGTCTGACTGCCTAATGCATGATGGAAATACCGCTTTTTCGATATTGAAACGTACCAGGTGGTCCACAGCAAATGTCCTTGTGTTGTGACTTCAACCATGCCCCAGCTCCAACTGCCGTGGAACAGCTCGACACGGAAGAGCAACACCCAGTCCCCGCTCCTGGCACACCTGTGAAACTCAGTCCCAGCCAGTTGTTATTGCCTTCTATGTCGTATTTGACGTACCAATTGCAGGCCGTACCGGACCCGCCTTGGGACAGCCTGCACCTGCGGCCATTCTCGCCAATGAAAGAGCCACCAGAAGCCATGTTCGCAAACTCTTGTGCGGTGTAGGAGTCCCAGTTTTTGCAGCTGAAGGTGGGCGCGTCTACTGCACACACAAACAGAACAAATTCAACGTTGAAATAGAGGCAGAGACAGACAAACATAAGACAATATTCTTTGAAAGATACGTGGAAAAGTATACCTTTACTCGATGACTCAAATTTGAATCGGAAAAAACCGCCGAGTATTGGTCGTTTTCAGAGAAGCTTTCAGGAATTTTTTGTAAAAAAAAAGAAAAAGAGAGATATCGTCCACTTCTCAAGGCCGGACGGCCACTTCAAGGTGAGGGCTATACTTAACTGATTTGGGCTGTCAACCCAGATTAACTTTCACAAGAGGCTTGTGTGTGTTTAACAAAGTGTACGGTAGACACATCCACCTCTTTTTTGTACAAGTCTGACTGCCTAATGCATGATGGAAATACCGCTTTTTTGATATAGAAACGTACCAGGTGGTCCACAGCAAATGTCCTTGTGTTGTGACTTCAACCATGCCCCAGCTCCAACTGCCGTGGAACAGCTCGACACGGAAGAGCAACACCCAGTCCCCGCTCCTGGCACACCAGTGAAACTCAGTCCCAGCCAGTTGTTATTGCCTTCTATGTCGTATTTGACGTACCAATTGCAGGCCGTACCGGCACCGCCTTGAGACAGCCTGCACCTGCGGCCATTCTCGCCAATGAAAGAGCCACCAGAAGCCATGTTCGCGAACTCTTGTGCGGTGTAGGAGTCCCAGTTTTCGCAGCTGAAAGTGGGCGCGTCTACTGCACACACAAACAGAAACAATTCAATGTTGAAATAGAGACAGAGATAGACAAACGTTAGACAAAATTCTTTACAAGATACGTGGAAAAGTATACTTTTACTTGATGACTCAAATTTGAATCGGAAAAACCGCCGAGTATTGGTCGTTTTCAGAGAAGCTTTCAGGAATTAAAAAAAAGAAAAAAAGAAAAGAAAGACATAGCGCCCACTTCTCAAGGCCGGGCAGCCACTTCAAGGTGAGGGCTATACTTAACTGATTTGGGCTGTCAACTCAGATCAACTTTCACAAGAGGCTTATGTGTGTTTAACAAAGTGTACGATAGACACATCCACCTCTTTTTTGTACAAGTCTGACTGCCTAATGCATGATGGAAATACCGCTTTTTCGATATTGAAACGTACCAGGTGGTCCACAGCAAATGTCCTTGTGTTGTGACTTCAACCATGCCCCAGCTCCAACTGCCGTGGAACAGCTCGACACGGAAGAGCAACACCCAGTCCCCGCTCCTGGCACACCTGTGAAACTCAGTCCCAGCCAGTTGTTATTGCCTTCTATGTCGTATTTGACGTACCAATTGCAGGCCGTACCGGACCCGCCTTGGGACAGCCTGCACCTGCGGCCATTCTCGCCAATGAAAGAGCCACCAGAAGCCATGTTCGCGAACTCTTGTGCGGTGTAGGAGTCCCAGTTTTTGCAGCTGAAGGTGGGCGCGTCTACTGCACACACAAACAGAACAAATTCAACGTTGAAATAGAGGCAGAGACAGACAAACATAAGACAATATTCTTTGAAAGATACGTGGAAAAGTATACCTTTACTCGATGACTCAAATTTGAATCGGAAAAAACCGCCGAGTATTGGTCGTTTTCAGAGAAGCTTTCAGGAATTTTTTGTAAAAAAAAAGAAAAAAGAGAGATATCGTCTACTTCTCAAGGCCGGACGGCCACTTCAAGGTGAGGGCTATACTTAACTGATTTGGGCTGTCAACCCAGATTAACTTTCACAAGAGGCTTGTGTGTGTTTAACAAAGTGTACGGTAGACACATCCACCTCTTTTTTGTACAAGTCTGACTGCCTAATGCATGATGGAAATACCGCTTTTTTGATATAGAAACGTACCAGGTGGTCCACAGCAAATGTCCTTGTGTTGTGACTTCAACCATGCCCCAGCTCCAACTGCCGTGGAACAGCTCGACACGGAAGAGCAACACCCAGTCCCCGCTCCTGGCACACCAGTGAAACTCAGTCCCAGCCAGTTGTTATTGCCTTCTATGTCGTATTTGACGTACCAATTGCAGGCCGTACCGGCACCGCCTTGAGACAGCCTGCACCTGCGGCCATTCTCGCCAATGAAAGAGCCACCAGAAGCCATGTTCGCGAACTCTTGTGCGGTGTAGGAGTCCCAGTTTTTGCAGCTGAAGGTGGGCGCGTCTACTGCACACACAAACAGAAAAAATTTAACGTTGAAATAGAGGCAGAGATAGACGAACATTGGACAATATCATTTGAAAGATACGTTGAAAAGAGTATACTTTTACTTGATGACTCAAATTTGAATCGGAAAAACCGCCGAGTATTGGTCGTTTTCAGAGAAGCTTTCAGGAATTTTTTGTAAAAAAAAAGAAAAAAGAGAGATATCGTCCACTTCTCAAGGCCGGACGGCCACTTCAAGGTGAGGGCTGTACTTAACTTATTTGGGCTGTCAACCCAGATCAACTGTCACAAGAGGCTTATGTGTGTTTAACAAAGTGTACGATAGACACATCCACCTCTTTTTTGTACATGTCTGACTGCCTAATGCCTGATGGAAATAAAGCCTTTTCGATATTGAAACGTACCAGGTGGTCCACAGCAAATGTCCTTGTGTTGTGACTTCAACCATGCCCCAGCTCCAACTGCCGTGGAACAGCTCGACACGGAAGAGCAACACCCAGTCCCCGCTCCTGGCACACCTGTGAAACTCAGTCCCAGCCAGTTGTTGTTGCCTTCTATGTCGTATTTGACGTACCAATTGCAGGCCGTACCGGACCCGCCTTGAGACAGCCCGCACCTGCGGCCATTCTCGCCAATGAAAGAGCCACTAGAAGCCATGTTCGCGAACTCCTGTGCGGTGTAGGAGTCCCAGTTTGCGCAGCTGAATTTAGGCGCATATCCTGCACACAGAAACAGAGATAAAGGCATCACATAATGATAATACACAGGTTTTCATCGTTCAATAGACTTTTTATAGCCCGGACATTTTCTTTCAGATACGTTAAAAAATAATTTTTGAAGCCGAGTGGCGATCTGTTTAAGGGCTACAGCGACAATTTTAACTTCAACTCCTTCAACCGACATGTTTAGGAAAACTTCACGATGAGTCGGTGCCTAATGTACTGTGCTGAGAATTGACAGAATTAATGGTAACCATGTATCACAAGAAACGATTTTTTTTGTAAATTGTAATCATTTTCTTTTTCTTCTAAACCCGCGTACATAAATCAGGTTGGCTGAGTGGTTTCTTTTCCTGCCTTTTACCTCTGAATTGTACTCCATAGTTCAACCACCTCAGGAATGGACCGCTGCAGGTGGATTGGATTGTCAGTTCTCCTGATCGGGTGGATTTTCCCCATTTCGTGGTTTTCCTCCCACATTTCTAATACTTAACAATTCTTTTCGTTTCCTCATCCTATTGTTGGCACTAGTTGGGCTGCTTGATGAGTACAACCACTGAGTTGGAAGAGCGCCGGTATGGCAGGAGGGTCTGTTCCCCCTTTAATACTGCGAATTGTGTACACACTTTTTCTGATAGCGCCCTCTTTTGAATCAACCTTTTTTTCAGCCCATGTTAATTTCCCATAGGGGGACAGAATCACCGGGACAATGTTTCTTTGTTCAACCCCAAACTCCTTAAATAAAAGTAATACAATCAGAGAGTGAACGCCGACTTTTTTATGCCACTCTCTAATAGCTAGGGCCTAACATTGAAAATTCCAGGATAATCGATCAGTAGCTATACACGTTAGGCCTACTAGTTCGCAAAACATCGTTGTGGGTATTTAAATTATTGTGTCTAACAGCCATGTAATATCAAGTAATAAACCACCACGGAAACTGACTAATTCTATGTAAGACATTGTATTCAACGTGACATTGTAAAATGTAGACGGTGCTACACATCACAGAAGTCGTGTTGGATGGCCTCATAGAGACCAACCTCCTGAGTGTCATCAAGAATGACCGCAAGCAGCGCGGTCTAACACTCAACAACGACAGACCTACGCGAGTTGAGTCGCGGCTATGCAACAAATAGAAGAGAATGGAGAAAGCCGATGCTCTTATTTTGTACCCCCTATAGCTTAAATGTACACTATTGAGTGGTGCAGGGTGATGTTTTTCTGTATTCAGTGCGACTGATTGGATCTACGTACTAGTAAGATGTAAATTATTACTATTTCAGATTCAGTATAAAAATACAGTTTGATTTATAATTTATATACGAAGCCACATACCTTGAGCGTCGGACTGCATGATGGCTGCGCAAAAAGTCGCAATCACCAAGACAATTTGCGATGTTCGGCTCGTAGACATCTTGAAAACATTTGTCAATCGTAAACGTCAGCATTGAATATTTTGCTGGAAACTTTGTAAAAATGTCTGGTGAGCGGCCGTTTATATAGAGTTACCAGAACTGCTCTCCCTTTCAGCTCCGCCCAGGAAACGGCACGTGATCATTGTTCTATACCTTTCCATGCCACGATCGCGTGTGGGTGAAGTTCATCTGGTATCGCTAAATCAAATATATTTTGTAGACCTACTGTATTATGGAGAGAATGTATACCTTTACTCACATCTCAAACCTTAGAAACAAAGTTGGTCAATGACGTAAGTGACAGCTAGCTTTTTGATTGGTTGATCAAGTGTCTTTTTCTGTTTTGTGGCCTTCGGCTGCAAACATCCGGGTTCCAGAAAGTAACCTTCGTTGAATTGTGGGACTCAACAAACTTTGCTATGGTGGCCCTAGAGGAACACACAAGACCTAAATATTGACGCCAGATTTCATAACTTTTTTTAGGACTTTCCCCAGAAGTTGCAAAGTCTTATGTCACGTTTGACGGTCTGTGACTTTCCCAACAATTGTGACTAAGGGGAAAATTCGCTGATATATGAAATTGACATCAAATTTCGTGACCGAGGAAAGTCTTGGGCAAGAAATTTGACGTAGGCCTAATTTTTCGCGACTCGAGGAGAAGTCATGAATATTTTTTGTCATGAATATTAACATCAATATGTAGTCTTTGGTGTCCCTTGCCTTCGGATGAAGTCAAAGACATGAAATCTGAATTGGGGAAAAGTCGTGAACTTGTTCATGAAGTTTTACTCTTTGTTTGTTTGTTTGTTTGTTTGTTTCTTTGTTTGTTTAGATGATTGTTTGTGAGAACTCGTCAAACTCCATCAAGGTCAAGGGAACCCGGCAAACCTCCCACAAAAATATAAACACCAAGCTGCAACAGCCAAGCTCTCTCATACAAATATTAATTTTACGTATAGGAGCATAAATTGAAAAAATCAAAACATTGTGATTCAGTAACTATAGACGACAATTATACTTATTCTCGTCATTGTAAAATCAGAGGTTAGCTTGGTAGGATTCGAACCCACAACCTTGTGATTGCAAGTCCTGCAGTCTCAATATAGGTCTAGTGTGTCCCCTCCAGCAGGGCCGCCACCACCACTACCACCACCATCATCATCATCATCCCCATCATCCCCATCATCATCATCATCATCATCATCATCATCATCATCATCATCATCATCATCATCATCATCATCATAATCATAATCATAATCATAATCATTATCGCCATCACACATTCGCTTCAGTTCGTCCATCTATTGGACAGAGCCCTCCTGATAAAAACTTCTAACTTTTTACAAGCATCCTTTTTGTTTTCTCTTACGCCGAATAATGACCCCATCGAGCCGGATTTTAAATGTGTTTTCGCTAGACTTGTCGGAGTCGACCGGTCAACAATAATTCAAAACGTCCCCGATCCAATAAAAGAACTCTGTATTGACACATCAAGTAGTTTGCACGTGGCATGGCTCCTTCAAGAAAACAATCCTTGGTGGTATTTGTTTATCCTGACATTTGACCTAAAATGACAGAGTTAACTCTATTATCGCAAACTAAAATTAACAATGGTGTAACGATCATGGTAAACACCCCATTTTCCTAGCATATTTTGCTTGCTCTTGGGTCACGTATACCCACTATACTCCTTTGAGTAAAACGAAAAAACAGCACTCATCTATTCATAACTGAAGATGAGTGAAGGCTATGAGGACAATGGAGTGACCGTATGGTTTGAGACCTTGACGTTCTGTCCTTCAAATCCGCTAGGTGATCTTTGAACAATAGCATTCCATGGCCATCTTCATGGCCCCTGGAGACCGGGTATAGTGGCATGCTGATCCGCGACAGATGTTTCATCTTTAGTTGTTTTGTTGTTTCTTAGCAATTTTTCATTTTCAGGCCTAATCGGAACCAATAAAACTGTTCCAATATTCTCCTTTTTCTGGTTACGGACAAGGGCTGATCAAAACTTAACTTTAGGTCAAGATTGAGTAGAGATGCAGATTGTGATTAAAGTATATATATTTTTTGTCACAGTGGCAATGGCGTATTAAGGGGAGGGGCATGGGGGGGGGGGGGCACGTGTCCCAAAATTGATGTCTGTGCCCCCTGAACCCCAATTTGAAATGATGAATTTTGAGATTAAAAATTACCAGAGTAACACTGTTAATTTGAAACTTTCTACAACACACACAGCAGACAATGTACGTGTTTATAGATAAAAACGACAAAGCATTAGCGCCGAAAAGTGGCTTCTAAAAATAGGCGAACGGAAAAAACAGTTTCATTTAAATGGCCATTAAAGTTCCCTCTATAGAAAAATAATGCCCCTCCTTGTGCCCTCTATATAAGCTTGATTTACTTAAATAATGCGAAGAGCAACTATACCCCACGGCTACCATTCAACTGGTTGAAGCTGCCTGGTGATCTAGCAATGAGTTTAAATACCGGCGGCCGCTTAGACTATTAGCTTTTAAATGTTACCCTACAGACTTGGCGCTATTTGGATGCGAAAGAAAAGCCCCAAACTTTGAGAACCGCAGTATAGGGAGTCCACGTGTGGGGCTTGGTACCTTGGCGAAGCTGGTAAGACTAGTGAGGCTCCAAACCGGAGGCCAGAGAGAAAAATAGGCGCGGAGAGAAAACTCTGAAATCTTTAAGCAGCGAGTAATTGGTGGTATATAAAGAATTCTTGTGCTTAGTCAAGTTGGGTCCCGTGTTTACTGTAAGTATCACGGTTTAAGATTAATTTATAGAGCAAAGGAAATGTCAAATTCAATTTTGTGATCTACTCATTTTCCAACAGATAAAAGTCCTCATGTGAATGGGAAAAAAACACCAAACTATCTAACCTCATGTTAAAGTGGTGTAGATTGCAATTGTATTTGATAAACCTTCCGGGGGGCAAAATTTGTCAACATCCATGACATCATTCTGAGAAAAATGGGTCTGTACATTTTTGTACGGGGATGTTTTGGTTCATTCACGACTTTCAATGATATATTCAATCCAAAACGGCCTTGAATTTGACATTAATTGTTTGACGAAATATTCTTCAATTGAATATAACGACCCATTAGTTGTTGAAAGTCCACTGACGTCATGTTTCAAATTTCACTCTGAAAAAGTCAGTAATGAATCAAAACATATCGTATAAAAACGTACACACATCTGAGAAGACTCTTCAATGAGACTACTAAAAAAAAAATTCACAAAAGAGGAAAGTGAATATTGTCTGGAGGGACTGAAAAAAAAATCTACAGTTCTCACTGCAGTTACATTTCGGTCTTGAAGAGGTAACCGATTAAACAAAAATGACCTCCCAGGTACAGCTTTTGGCCCTAGGCAAACAATGATAAATGGAAACACACAGATTGGTACACATGGAGAACAGGATTTGCCAATGAACAACGTCCTCTGACTTCTAGGCGAGGGCGCCTACTTGACTGACGTCATATATCAAGAAACAGCTGATCGGTAGAACTCTTGATCAATAAAGCACACAGAATTGCTGAGGTGTTTTGGGGTGGGTTTTTTCAAAATAAGTTAAACACAAGTTTTTGTATCAGGTTACCAATCAATATACCGCATTATGTATAATGTATGTGACTGGTAATTTCAGATTGCAGCAAGGGCCTGATAGCTGACTGAGGAGACCTCTAGATGCCGAGTGTCAGACGCTGATACACTCGTAACCAGATGTCAGGGTTCAGAATGTTTTCATCGAGTTCGAGTTGGAGAAACTTGGCGGGAAGCTGCACAACTGACTACCTAAAGGTCAGAATCTATCTCCTTATGATTTTAACAACTTGTGAAGTATTTTTTCAAATACTTTCCATTGAATTTGATTAGCTGATTTCTTTGTTTGTATTTAGGGTCGAGAAAAAAACTCTAATATTAACCTGCCTACACTTTTTTTGATCATGAAGCAATTTTCAATCAATTTGTTTTAGAGAAAATCTCACAATGCTGAAATGGTCTCAGATTTTTTAAATTTAATTTGTGTTTGCAAATGTTGCTAATTTTTTTGCAAATCCACTGATCAATGAAACAGTTTTCACTTTTTTTTCTGCTTCTTTGAGAAAACTTTTTAAAAGATCTTCAGATATAATTTTGATAATTCTTGATTTGATTGTCTCAATTACAGCTGAGTGATTTGTCACAGGCCAGAACGTCACCCTGTGAGGCTAGCTTTGGCCCATTCGTCTGGTAATCCATCGGGAGTGAAGTCCTGCTGGAGTTTGTCTCTGATGAATCAAACTCCTTTCGAGGATACTCACCTTATAATATGGTGTTGCCATGGTTCCCTGACTCTTTATGTATAAACTGAATTAAAACTCTCAGTACAAAAGTACTACTAGTACAGGTAGTGGTCAGCCTACATGTATTTATTTCTGTATAATTCTGTATAATCTGCTCGTCGTCCAACCAGATTCATAATGTTATGGTAATGTTGTATTTATTTATTTATGTAGGTGTAAGGGGGGTTGTTACGCTGCTGGCAAAAGTTTATGTTCTCTTCATTGTATACAGTAAAGGATAAATTGTGTGTATTACTTTTAAAATGGAATGCATGGGTGGATGTTGTCTTTGGTTTGGCCGGTGAGATTCGACTTGAAGGCATGGGTTTGTGAGTTGTGTTAATGATGATGATTAGTGGGCCCCGTGCTTTCTTGCCCAGTCTCATGCTATTCTATGGTCTTCATGCATTTGCCTTCTTTGAGTTAATAATTATTTGGTAGAGACAGAATATTTAGGAGTTTATTATTTTTAGGAGTTAATTAAACGTATATGTATGTATTTTATTGACCGCCTGCACAACTCTCAACAGTTTGTGCAGGTGTTTACAGAGAGAATAAATCCCGGACCACCAAGGACACAAGCAGAGAGCCATTCTTGAACCTGTGTGCCTTGTTCGGTGAGGCCAACTTTCCAAAGTACGGGTCCAATCCTCTCACATAGGGAACCCAAGTGCGCCCTCAGTGTTCAACCGTCTAGTCCAACTTTGGTCCACCTAAATTATCGGTGTCGCTCTTGTGAAAGAGTTTGGATGTTTTTCTGCACCAATGTTTATGTACTCCTTTCCATTGTATAAAGTTCAAGTTTTTGTTGTGTTTTTCCAACTTTTGGATATTGAAACTTGTTGTCATTTATATTTTGTGGATGAGATTGCCTGTTGTATTTTGTTGATAATATACATGCCGTTAAAAGTTGTTGTATAATTATGCACATGTTTGTCTACAGACTTTTGGATCTCTATAATTTCATGGTTGTGCAGATGCGTTTATTCAGGTTTATATCCTGACTTGTCAAAGGTTGGTTCATGGAGATAGTTGCGAAGTACACGTATATTTATCCTTCATAATCTTTGTGCTATGCGAATTTGATGATGTTTGATTGCATTTCTAAATCTTCTTCCCTAAGAACATGTAGTGACAGGATTGTAGATTCCAAATTTGAGTGTAGTTGCTAAGTGAAGTATTTTTGGCAACAGTTTTATAGGTGTAATCATACTGTTTTTGCTCACCAATTTATGGGATACTTTTATAAACCTTTTGGAGTGAGATCTATGTGTCTGACATTTTCACCATGTGTACTGCCATTTATGGGACCACTTTTGAGGAAATGCTTGTACCCTACTCATATTGCTGTTGTCACCCAAAGTTGTATAGTGATAGGCCCAATTTGCTCCCTCAAGTGTAAATGTTATTTGTGGGTAGATTTGAAATAATTTTGTCGCCTACCCTGAAATGGTTTGTGTGGGTTTTGAAGTTGGTTGCGTTGCCCAACTACGGTTTTTGTTCTCACAGTGTGGGTGAGACTGTTTATAACCTACCATGCTTTTCTACCCTTGTGGATGCATACATTTTGTAGTGATTGATAATATAATTGTTCATTTGAGATGTATATTGCAGTAAAATAAAAAATTCTGTAGTGAGATCCAGGATAAATGTGATTTGGACTTCGTAACGGAGTTTAGTGCATTTTTAAAATGACTTTACACCAAGTGCTGTGTAAATTATTCAGAGTTTTGACACGAGTTTAGATTCCTGGACGTGGTAGAGTATTATTATTATTATTTTTTTTTAAATTTTGTAAATTTTGAGAACCAAATAGCGCAGTGGTAATGCGTGTGACCCGGGTTCAAATACCACATTGGTTTTTAAGTTTGACTTTTCCAAAGATGTACAGATTGTCAAAATCAACTGTATGGTTCAGGGGTTATCTTTCAGGTATTAAAAATTGATTTCATTAATTTTTTTTCGTTTGGTGACGTCATTGTTCATGTTCCGTCTAGATGCTGAGGTTCAATTGTCTGCTGAGTTTCTATTCAATTTAATTTAATTTTTTAGTTTGCTGCAGGGATGAAGAGTCTGGAGGAATACAACAGTGATAGTGTAACACAATGATCTTTGTGGGACACCGTAACATGTGCTTTTCGGGTCACGCAAAAAAAAGAAAAGAAAAGAAAACCACTTTGTACCACAAATTCCTCCTGCAATGGTCGATTTTGTTAACATTATTTGTATTAAGCTTTCATTGTAAAAATCAGTAAAATATTAATGATGAAACTTGGTTCTATATTTTTTGAGATATAAAATTAATGCAATTTTAAACTTATTGTCGTAAAGAACTTAGTATTTGATGACGTCACAACTGTTGTACTTAAAACGGTCAAAAACAAAATGGCATTTGTGCACTGAAGCAAAATTCCATTTCATATGAACAACAGAGCTGAAATTATGGCTTTCTAATAGTTTTTACTTCATTTCTTGGTTTAACCCCCAGACAAGGTCCAATGGGGTCACATCTCATCAGTGAAGCGTTTTATTCAGTTTTTTTTACAGAGAAATCATGAAAACTGTGCAGGTTTCATACCGAGTAAGTTATTCAAGGGCTAATAGTAACAACAAAGTAAAACACTAAAAGGTTCGCAAAAATCATCTTTTTATTGAGTTAACATCTGAAAAGTGCATAATAAAAAGGCAAAAACCATTAGTAGTATTTCATAAACATGCTCTTTGAAAAGGCATCACCTAATTAAAAATAAATATATTTTTATATATATATTTTTTTCAAACCAAAATATCTTGACAGATCTTTAAATTCCTCCATGTTACTTTTTGCCTGTTGTTTAGGAAGTTCTAATAGCCATGGACAAACAATTTTGTGCAGTGCATGCCTTACGCAAAAGAAATGTTGACGTTCTTTTCTTTTTTCATGACCAGTCTCATCTGTCAAAATTCGTTTGGGAAAAACGTTGTGGCCGTTGCACATAAAATTAAGCAATGCAACTTCAACTATAACAACTGAGGTGAATGAACAGTTGGCAGGCACGGCTTGAAATAAATTTCTTTCTGAAAATGTTTGTTTTTTAAATCCAGGACCTTTTGAATCTGCAGCACCCATTCGCCAAAACAAACGAAAAATGCTAAAAAATTAAGCGTTGCAACTTCAACTAAAACAACTAAGGTTAATGAAAAGTGGGCAGGCACGACATGAAAACAAATTTCTTTTTGAAACATTTATTTTTTTCAATTCAGGACCTTTTGACTCTGCAGCACCCATTCACCAAAACAAACGAGAAATGCTAACCGTTCAGACCAATACGTTCTCTAGTAGATCAACCTCTCCAGTTGGTTAGACCAGATCCATCATACAAGAAGATACAACTTTATGGAAGAAGCATCAAGGTGTAGAAAAATTAATGAGCGTGTTTTTATTCTATTATTTTATTGAATTTGTTTTTTATTTGGGTGTCGATGCCAATTACAGAATTAAGCGCCGAAAATATTGGACTGCATTTTTGTCTAAATACAACACAAACAATGCTGTTGGCTTTGGGGTGTTTGCATGCAAGAATTATTCAGAAAGCATAAGGCCGTGTCACTCAAGGAAATTTTCCAGGCAACTTGGAGGTAACCACTTACACTGTATATGCAAAAGGAACACTTTGGCAGCACAAAGGACAAGGATTCAGCTGTAAAATAGTTCCTCCAAGAAAATAATGAGAATTGAATTGATTTTCCTATATTGGAGATTGTCTGGAACTGGTTGCCTGGTAAGCCTCGTGTGATATAGCCTTAATTAACATAGGATAACATTTCATGGCACGGGCTTGCCACTGAATTTCCTTTACATAAATTATCTAGCAAATAATTATTTCCCCCTTCAATGTTTCAACGCGTGCATTTCCGAAAGAGGAAATAAAATTATGAGTCATTACTAGTTAACCGCCCCCCCCCCCCCAATAAAACAAACAAATATAAAAACGTATCTCTGGGGATATTAAACAACATATTTATATAATAAAATAAATAAATGAAAATAAAGAAAAGGGAAAGAAAGCCCGTGCCCTAAAGTTGTAAAGACAGTTTTCTTTGTTATGTAATTTGACATGTACTTGAACTAAAAGCAAAGATGAGCTAGATTAAAGCGAAGGGCAGTCTGTCGTTGAGGGCGCTCCAGAAACTGTGCGTTGAGAAGCAACGGTTTGGTCGACCCTCAAAATCTGAAATAAATAATGAAGGAAATGAAGAGAAGTCAAGAACAAGTGCACAATGCTATCCTGTAGGAAAATGCGACTTTGACATTTTGGACAGGTGACTGTCACTGTACACGTACTTTACAGATTGTTGTTATGCAATGACGGGAGTATCAAGGGAGTTCAATGTGTCTTTGTGCCTTGTTCGCTTTTCCAGTGCCTGGTGACTTCATCGCCACAGTTATTTAATTAAACAGTGGGTAAGAAATGATGTCACGTAAGAACATACCAACGAAAAAGGAATAAGAGGACCAATAAAATAAATTTAAAAAAAGAACCCCCCAAAACGCCTGTGTTTCTATTCGGATAGTTCTCATTGTATTACAAGTGTCGGCATATATTCGAAAGAGGGGGCCGTGCATAGTAAAAACAATAAAAAAAGGGTAAGACCCCCTTACCAGTATATGTTGTTTACTACATTAGATCATCCATTCCTTACTCCGTGGTTCATCAAATCTGTCATACGGCCTTGGTACCGGTAACTCGGGCCTTCGCCTGGTGACTGAAACAGACGAAAACACCCCAAACATTAATAAGTATTTCGGTCTGTAGGGATATCCGCTCTGGAATGAAGGTGTCAGGCTTCTTGGGGGAGGTGTGCCGCAGTGTAATTGAAGTTCAAGTTATTGCCGCCTATGTCGTATTAGACGTACCAATTACAGGACGTACCGGGCCCGCCTTGAGACAACCTGCATTTGCTGCCATTCTTGCCAATAAGAGAACTACCGGAAACCATGTTCGCGAAATCTCGTGCGGTGTAGGAGTCCCACTTTGCGCAGTGAATTTGGGCGTGTGTATAATGCCTACTGCACACACAAGCATAACAAATTCATTAGTGAAATAGAGGCAGAGATGGACAAGTTTTAGATGATTGTTTTAAAGGTACATTGGATTTTTATCTTAACTCGGTACCTCAATCTGTACGTAAAAAAAGCATTAGTGGGGTGGTTTACAGAGCAGCTTTCAGAGCTATAAATAGCGATTATGTCAAGTTTAATGTAGCGAATATAAAAACGTCATTCCATGAACTGATTTTGTTAACTGGGTCTACAGGAGATTTAGTCTCAGGCTTTTTTGGAAGGTGTGCCGCAGTGGAATAATAATACACACTTCTTACTACACGTTTATTGGCCAGGAATACAGATTTCGAGCATCGTGATTGTACTAAAAACAAGTTTACTGTGGTATAGCTTCTTTTTGGTGTAAAATTAATTTGTATTCTAAATCAATTTGCATTACCCACGTCTAGTTGTGCAAACTTGTACCAGTGACATCAAGATATTCTGACCTGCGGAATGTTAAATATAGTATAAACGATACACACATCCGCTTCTTTTTAGTAAAGTCTAACCGATTGACGGAAATACCGCTTTTTCGATATTGGTACGTACCACGTGGTCCACAGCAAATGTTCTTGTGTTGTGACTTCAACCATGCCCCAGCTCCAGCAGCAGTGGAACAGCTCCAAATTGACGAGCAACACCCACTCCCCGCTCCATGCACCCCTTGGAAACTCAGTCCCATCCAGTTGTTCAAGTTATTGCCGTCTATGTCGTATTTGACGTACCAATTACAGGCCGCACTGGGCCCGCCTTGAGACAGCCTGCACTTGCGGCCATTCTCGCCAATGACAGAGCCACCGGAAGCCATGTTCGCGAACTCTTGTGCGGTGTAGGAATCCCAGTTTGCGCAGCTGAAATTGGGCGTGTCTATAACTGCACACACAAACCGAAATATTTCATTGTTGAACTAGAGGCTGAGAAGGATAAATTTTAGATGATTTATCGAAAGGTACGTTGGATTTTATCATAACTCGGTGGCTCAAATTTGTATGAAAAAAACCCATTAGTGCGGTGGTTTTCAGAGCAGCTTTCAGGGCTATAAATAGCGACGATGTCAAGTTTAAAACCCACCAACAGCGAGTCTGGGCTATCTGTTTCGTCGTGTAGGTTTTTGGTATTTTTATAATATTTCCCCCAATGATTTTTTTCAAAAAAATAAAAATCAGTATTTTTGGTAGTCTACCTTTATACCATGCAGAAACAGGTGTCAGTTGTTTTTTGTACTGGGTGAATTCCATGGCCTTGGAAATCTATTGACAGTTTCAGCGGTCGGGAGGGCTGCCATTGGTGTGTACGCATACAATTTGGCAAATCCTCAAAAAAATAGCCAGCCTGTTTGATAGCAATAATCAATCATTCTTCCTTGGCAGCTTGTAGCTGCACTGTGTGAGACTTGTGTCACAGGTGAAGGTTTTTTTTTTTTATCAGAGTAACACTACACCATATAGTCTATAGCTAAACAGAATCAAACATCCACATGTGGTGGAGGTGGAGGTGGAGGTGGAGGGGGTGGGGGGCGCTTCTATGCAATCCTGCCGGTCTTTAACCCATTCATTACAACAGAAGGAATATAGGGAATAAACCTATCTTGCCCCTCTGAGGGGATGTAGACCACTTTAAATAGGGAATAAACATGTTTAGCCCCTCTGAGGGGGTATGAGGCGTGATAATGATGTGAAATAAGCTTCACCCCCCGGGTGTAATACGATTTCCCAGACTGCACAACGAAATAGTACTAACGGTATGGTTATACGTACAACGCACTGCAAGGTGTAGCGAATACAAACACGTAATTCCATGAATTGATTTTGTTTATAACTTGGTCTACGGGAGTTTTTGTCTCAGTCTTTGGGGGGGGGGGTGTACCGCAGTGGAATAATAATACACAGTTCTTATTACACGTGTAATGGTCGGGGAAACAGATTTCGAGCATCACGATTGTGCTAAAATCAAGTTTACTGGGTATAGCATAGAGGAACTTCCTCCGTGGTTTTAGCTTCTTTTTGGTGTAAAATTTAACGTTTTATGTTAAATGAATTTGCATTACCCACGTCTAGCTGTGTTAACTTTTACCAGTGACAATAAGGTACTCTAACTTGCGAGACAATACACACATCCGCCTCTTTTTTTTAAAAGTCTAGCCGATTGATGGAAATACCGCTTTTTCGATATTGGTACGTACCACGTGGTCCACAGCAAATGTTCTTGTGTTGTGACTTCAACCATGCCCCAGCTCCAGCAGCAGTGGAACAGCTCCGAAATGACGAGCAACATCCACTCCCCGCTCCATGCACCCCTTGGAAACTCAGTCCCAGCCAGTTGTTCAAGTTATTGCCGTCTATGTCGTATTTGACGTACCAATTACAGGCCGCACGGGGCCCGCCTTGAGACAGCCTGCACTTGCGGCCATTCTCGCCAATGACAGAGCCACCGGAAGCCATGTTCGCGAACTCTTGTGCGGTGTAGTAGTCCCAGTTTGCGCAGCTGAAGTAGGGCTCAAGTAGGCCTACTGCACACACAGGTAGAAATAATTCAATGTTGAAATAGAGGCACTGATAGACAAATGTTATATATTATTCTTTGAAAGGTACGTTGAAAAGTATTACCTTTACTTGATGACTTAAATTTAAATCGGAAAAACCGCGGAGTAGTGGTCGTATTCAGAGAAGCTTTCAGGAGTATTAATGTTGCTAATTGTATTATAATATGTCGTTTTATAAATCTATTTTATTCACTGGGTGTAGAGGATTTTTACTCTCATATTGAGGGGTGCTGCAGTGCAGTACACATTTAGTGGTTAGGAATTCATATTTCAAGCATCTTGAATGTGCTGAAAAGCAGATTACGGGGTAAAGCGTCTTTTTGGTGTAACTTTTTAATGTTTTGAGTTAAATCAATCGTTGGTACCCTCGTGAAAATAACCGTGCAAACCTTTCCCGGACAAGGTATTCTGATATGTGGTGTTCAACATAGTGTACGATAGACACCTCCGCCTCTTTTTTGTACAAGTCTCACTGCCACTGGAACTCCACATACCGACATGTTCGGGAAAACTTCACGATGAGACGGTGCCTTTGTTGGCTGTTAATGTATTGTGCTGAGAATAAACAGGATTAATGGCAAAGCAACCAGCTTTTTTTTGTCACAAGAAACGAGTATTGTTTGTAAATTGTAATCCTTTTTTCTTCTAAACCTGCGTACATGAATCAGGTTGGCAGAGTGGTTTCTTTCCCTGCCTTTCACCTCTGAATTGAACCCTGTAGTTCGCCCTCATATTTGATGAGGTGAACGCCGATTTTTTTTTATGCCAGTCTCTAATAGCTAGGGTTTAATATTGAAAATTCCAGGATAATCGATCAGTAGCTACACGTTACTTGGCCGCAGAACATCGTTGTGGGTTATAAAATTATTGTGTCTAACCACCTGCATGTACATTGTGTATATGACATTGTATTCAACAAATAAAACATCTTTATACATCCTACGCTGCCCTGAAAACAACCCAGCCTCTTTAGCACTTCATGACGCAGTAGACGGTGCTACACATCAAAGGAGTCTCCTGAGTGTCATCAAGAACGACCTCAAGCAGCGCGGTCTGACCTACACTACATGCGGTCTGACCTATACATGAGACGACTAGAAAATATAAATGGAGAAAGGTGCTCTTATTTTGTACCCCTAGCTTAAATGTACCCTTTGAGTGGTGCAGGATGATGTTTTTCTGTTTTCAGTGCGACTGATTGGATCTTTAAGAATATTACTATTTTAGATTCAGTTTACAGTTTGATTATACGAAGCCACCTACCTTTAGCGTCGGACTGCATGATGGCTGCGCAAAAAGTTGCAATCACCAAGACAATTTGCAATGTTCGGCTCGTAGACATCTTGAAAGCAGTTGTCAATCGTAAACGTCCGCGTTGAATATTTGCTGGAAACTTTGTAAAAATGTCTGGTGAGCGGCCGTTTATATAGAGTTAGCCTGATCAGAGCTGCTCTCCCTTTCAGCTCCGCCCAGGAAATGGCACGTGATCATTGTTAGTTGCCTTTCCATGCCACGATCGCGTGTGGGTGTATTATGGAGAGAATGTAACCTTTATCCACATCTCAAACCTTAGAAACAAAGTTGATTGATGACGTAAAAGACAGGTGGCTTTTTGATAGGTTGAAGCGTATTTTTTGTTTTGTGGCCTGTGTTCTACAAAGCTAACCTGTGGAAATTTCATATTGAAAAGGTGGTCGCGTTTTTGAGATATCGCCGAAAATCCGGAGCGAATAATTATGTCAACGCGCTAAGAATAATCCCTAATAGGAATACACAATCTGAGAAACGCTACTGACAGTAACGTTTCTCATATTCTAATTTTGGGGGATTCTTACCAAGGAAGTCTTTGTTGCCGTTAATTTTCAGAGTCATTACCAAACGTACACAGACCCTTTAAAGACTTGCACTCTTCTCCCCACTCACATGAGGACTCTATCTATTGGAAAACGAGTACAAATTAAATTTCAATTTGATATTTGAATTCCCTAACCTCTTTAAGAAGGACGAAATATTATTTATGAGTAATTATTTTAGATTCACTTTGTCTTGTTTAAAACTACTTTTACTTTGACAAGTATCCAGTCTTTATGAATAGACTGCATGTGTAAGTCTCGCTCGTCGTATCGAATATTGGGTCCCGTTAAAGCGCGTGAGTTTGTTTCCTTCACACGTTTAAAGCACCGATCTCTATATACGGTATATAGAGATCGGTGGTTTAAAGCAATGTTCGACGAATACGCGCGAGACTTGCGCCGTCTACGGAGGTAACAGTCAATATTGCGCAACGTCATTGCAAGAGAACTACTTTGTTAGTGTTTTTTTGTCGAAAATTACATCTTTGCTTAATAGAGAATATACAGAGGGAGCGGAGTTTGAAACTTTGTATGTCGGTGGAATCGATGGGCTGTGTCATTGTTGATTTGTGATTTTTATTATTTGTGTGACGCAGTCTGCTCAAGATCTTTGTAGGACTATGCGACCCCGCGGATTAGCCAGTGTCAAGGGTGACAGAGTGACGATCTAGCCAGAATGGAGGATCGTATTGGGACTCTTTCTGGTATCAGGTCGTAATAAAATACCAAAGTGCAGCGCTTCAACGATTGGTGTAACTATAGACCTTATGCACATGACGTCATTTCAGTAGGGCGCCCTCGCCTAGAGGCAAAGGAGGTTGTTCATTGGCCAATCATGTGCGCCGCGCGTACAAATCTGTTCGTTTTGATTGTTTCGTCCCCGTTTTACCTCTACCTTACTTTCTTTATTTTCCAGTGCAATCTGGTCTTGAACTTTTGTCAGCTGCTTCACGAATTCAGGATTTGGAAAGGGAAAATGCAGTCCTGAAGAAAGATCTTGCTTCTAAAATGCTGGAACTACATGAAGGGCGGAAACTACTGAGCGAGACATCATTGTGTAAGTCATCAGACAAGTGCATCAACTGTGAACCTTTCAGTGTTGAGACTGTCTTAAAATCTAATGTGAAGGATCTGTTTAAATATTACACAGGATTCCAATACAACACTTTTACTGTACTGTTTGAGTTCCTTATTCCTGATGTCAAAAAGAATCCACTAGAGTATAAAGAAAGACAATCAACATGTATGAAGTTGTCTTTGAAAGACCAGCTGTTATTAGTTCTGTGTAGATTGCGAAATGGGCTACATCTTAAAGATCTTGCATTCAGGTTTCATGTTAGTATTCAGATTGCTAGCATTATATTCAATACTTGGATACGATATATGTACTTAAGACTGGGCTGTCTGTCTTTGTGGCCACACAGAGATGTTCTGATTGATCGCATGCCCAAGAAGTTTAGAGAAGAATTTCCCACTACACTGGCTATAATAGACTGCACTGAGCTTAAAACTGAAAGGCCCACTTCCCTGCAAATTCAGTCACAGTGCTACTCCGAGTACAAATCTAGCCCTACCCTTAAAGCGCTAGTTGTCACAGATCCATGTGGCTCTGTTATGTTCACGACAAGTCTATTCACTGGATCTATATCTGACAACGAAATAGTCCAAAAAGGTCATGTTCTCAAACTCCTTCAAGATTTGATTAAAGATGGAAAAGTCCAGCTAGGTGATGGAATTATGATTGATAAAGGTTTTCGAATTGATGAGGAGATAAGAAAAATTGGTCTGGAATTGAACATCCCTCCATTAGCTTCGGTGTCATCACAGATGAAACCAAGTGATGTCGCTCTAACGAGAAAAATTGCCAGTCACCGGGTACATGTTGAGAGAGCGATTCAACGAATTAAGTGTTTCAAGTTAATTGCCAGAACAATTCCAGTTAGTTTATTTGGGATCATTAATGACATATGGTTAGTGTGCTGCTATTTGACAACTTTTCAGGATGTTTTAGTGAGAGAAGAGTAATTTACCCCCAATTTGTCATCAGATTTATACCAGTGTTGTGCAAACCCAATGGGAAACCAAAACTGACCCAACCTAAAATGAACTTTTTGACGGGTCGGTTTATTGATCATTTCAGTCATGTCGGTTTCGATTTTGCAGTTAAAATTTTCATGTTGGGTGAGGTCCGTTAAACCATTTTGGAAAAACTTGAAGAAAAATCCCAGAATGATTCGAGAAAAAAACAAAGTGGTTCAGAATTTTTTTTGTCAGTTTATATCTACAATGTTTCGAGTTGGTTTGGCCTGGTCAACCCTACCCTATGCACAACACTAATTTGTACATCTATTTAAAAAATAATTTTGAATCATTTGGTTAATGTTCTTAGTTTTAATAAAACTACCTGATAATACAGACTTGATCCAGTCTGCACTGGCCCAAGGGGCGTACTGGTGACTGCAGCATTCTCCTGAAGCAGGTAGTTCAGTGGGGTGTTTGTTAGGGCCTTCAATTTTCTTATTTCACCACAAGTAGGCAACAACACACTGTAAAAAAAGGGGGAGAAATTAGATAATACATATATTGTATTATAGCACCTCATACATAGATTCTGTGTTGTGATTTGTTTAGAGCGTGTCACATGGTATGTCTTAGTTTTACTAGTGTGTCCTGCGGATGCAACGCCAACTATTCAACAAACTATTCAACAATAGCCTAGCGACCAATGTAGTAGTGGTTGACAGTTCTCAAATTTACCAGAATATCTAAGTACACAGATTGGAATTAAAGGTGTTGGATACTTGGTTTTCAATATTAATAAACACCTTGTTTCCATATATTGTCTTTTAAAATGTTAAAGCAGATTCACACAATCATTTAGCAATACACTACCTCTGCTTAGTCACTTTTGCTGAAACAGGCTGCCTCTTTCTTGTTTTCTTGGGCTTCGCCATGATCAGTCCTGTCACAGATTGTGGTCGGATTTTACATCCACGGGGTTTGTGCCATTGCTGTGGCAAACTAGTGCAGGACAATTTACCTGGGACTTCTTTCAGACCTTGATCTTGATAATGTCTAAGGGTGTATATCAGAGCAATTATATGGGAGCAAGTACCCGACAACCTGTCAATAAATCATAGAAAAATGATGTATTTTATTTGTGAAAAATGTTGTCTTTCGTATTGAAATTTTTATTTTTGAAAGAAGGTAACATATTTTTAACTGTCTTTCACCTGTGGAAAACTGAAATGGGACCCTATTTTTTAGCCAATGTATATAAAAACAGTGTCAAAATTTGCTGTAAGTTAAAGGAAATGTATAGTTATGGCTTTGTTTTACATGCATATTTTATTAAAAGGTGATTGTTTACAATGTTTCCATATAGCTGTATAAGAGGCAAACTATTTTATGCAATATAGGCTAATATTTATTTGTAAATAACTGTTCCCAAAACAAAAAGAGATGGATTGGTATTTGTTGTCATTTATATCCATGTATATTGAAGTAACAAACTGTCTTTTTATTTATGAATCCAAATTAAAACACGACAAGGAAAAAAACGTAGTATTTTTCATTATTAGAACAGTAATATTTGGCCCAATGTCTGCTTTGTGTAATGTACTCTGTGTGTGTCTAAAAAAGAAATAAACTTGACTTTGGTCTTCACTCTGTTTTAAGTCTAGTCTATAGCTCAGACCTTACTCGGACTTTTGAGGTCTCGATATTTTGCTGGTCTCAAGATTTAGAACACCGGTTATGCAGCATAAAGTAGAATCACTAATGCAACAGACATGACAGACGGGCAACAAGAAGCATCAGCAGAGTGTATTTTCTTTCCTTTAATTTATTTCTAAATGCGAATATTAAACAATCTGAACTCAGCAACAAAAATCGAGCTTCTCTTTGTTTTACCCACACAACTCATTTTGGCTTGTAAGTATTGTAACAATTAGCCACATCATGACTGAACAATTTATTAATATACTGGCATATCATGCACTAGCAGTATGCTAATTGCTATCATCAGTATAATTCATTTAGGCCACTCTGATATTATTAATAAACTCTGGAAGAAACCGTACACTCAATGAAACGGACTATGCATTGATAGACGTATTTCTGCACTCTATAACCAAGGAGACAAATATTTGTGAATGAAATCGGCAACGGTCTCGCTCGACTACTGATAAACAGGCAATGCACATTATAGTTTTTGTTGTTTTATTACGTACCCAGCAACACAACTGCATCTGCTCTCCGCTATAACACCGTCCCTCTCAAAGCACAGGTTCATTGAGTGTGGCGTGTCATTCTTTCGCATACTTCGGTAACATTTACCTTGCACTGCTACCTGGCCATCATGATCCTTCAGTGCTTCAAACGCAACCCTGTGCACATAACCATTCTTAAAGAAATTATACCCTCTCACTTTCCCCCGTTTACTAATTTTTTCCTTTCCAAAAGAGTTTAAATCTACCGCTTTCGGCAACACGTCAACTCTCGTTGTTGTCATTTTTACGCACCATCGATCGTGTACGCCTACTTTTTGCTTGCATATGCATGACCGAGGTAATGGCGTCGCCACGGCGTTGCTAAGGTGGGCGGGGCTTATGGCTAAAGCCGGAACGGTCCATTATAAGGACAGTGAAGCACTATAAGCAATGCCATGACATTGGGCCCTAAATACAGGAAAATATGGTGAGTTCAGCATGATTAGGGTCCAAATCTTGTAAAGATACACCTTCCACACTTTTTAATCGAAAAATATCGCAAAGAAACACACTGACATCACAAAAGAACATGTTGGATCGTAAACATTAGAACCTGCGAAAATGAGCACAGTTTCCGTTAAAAGTTCACCTCATAATGTTGTGTGTCAAATTAAAGCCCAGTATAGCAATTAAGAAAGCCTTGGAGAATAACAGAAAGTTTTGGAGCTAAAACAGAGACTGGCTGTCATGGGTTGAGGGAGGGCACTCCTACCAGGCATGACACTTTGCCCTTGGGAAAAAAAGTAGGACAATGTTATGAAGCACAAATGTACAAGAGTTGACGTACGCGTACATATTGGCTTTAATATACTTTCTTTTTTTTGGCTGATTTTTCTGAGGGCAAAATTTGAAACATAATATTAAAATTTATGGTCTATGGTGTATTTAAAAACATTTACAAATTTGCGGTTCAACGACCGAATTGCATTTTGAATTTACAATTTTAAAAAACATTGAAAGTAAACAAAGAAAGGTTAAACAAAAGGTTAAAGGTTAAATACAATTGTATATCAACCACAAACGGTTCTTCTCACTCCAAGGAGGTATTTTTTTCGTTAGGCCAAAGGTCAAACTCAAGGCCCTTTTTGATTGAAAACATCGAAAGTCAGGAACGAATCCAAATATTCCCCATGTAGACCAAATGATGTTATTGGATGCTTTAGGATGTTGTCAAATTTTGCGCCGGAAGGGTACCGAATGCAATGGCATTTTACACCAAGCTTAGAGACTTGTAAATTTTTTCCCCACCCACTCATGTGAGAACTCTATCTATTGAAAAAATGAGTACCTATCACAATATTTAGAGTGACCTCGAAGCAGGGTGAATGTGACTGGCAGCTTTGCGCGTAGCTAAAACTTTCGGTTGACTGAAGTTCAAGTCTACAATCCGATAGCGCCCTCTCGTATTCACAGTTTTTTTTCCATAAATTGTTCGTCAGGCTTGTAAACTAAAACTTTATTCATTCGTTGTTCAGACGGGGTTTTGTGGCTACTTGTTGCCCTTTTTTATCGTGTTTATGGGTAAGAAAATGTTGTTATTTGATGCTTACTATATCATGGATATTATTGTGTTATCACTTGCATATAGTTTGTTATTGTCGGTGCACAAATTTGGGTCTATTCATAGGGTGTTTTTGAGACCACATGTGAGATCTTTCAGTACATGTGCATGTTGAATTTTGCTATTGTGTATTACATCGTTTCATTGCATCAAAATGATTCTAGATATGTATTTCATTTCGTCTAGGCTAAATAGAGTCCCAAGTAGTCATATAAGTGATCAGGGTTGAATGCTGGAAGTTATCAGCTGGTCTAAGGCGTGAACGGTGAGGTTTATTTTATGTTATTGTTATTGTGTCATATACATGTATTTGCATGATTAAGGACTACACAAGTGTTTTTGATAATATGATAATTACATTGGATAAGCCAATGTCAGTGTTTGGGAACTGTGTGTTTACTTTTAGTTCGTAGGGAACTCAACTTCAAACTGACTAATGCTAGGTGCATATATGGAAATATAGTTTTTTGGGTAGTCTGTTATGATCATACCTTCTATAGTATTATTGTCACTTACCAAAATGGTAACTTGTTTTCTGTTATTTATCTTGTTACAGTTTTCATGGTGATTGAGATACTTAAATAAACAAAGGTCTTAACATCAGTAGAAGCTTCCGTCATCAGTTTTCATAAAGACCAGCCCCCCCCCCTTTGAGTGCTTAGTGCGCTACAGTGAAAACGGTGCCTTCATGATGGATGTACTGCAATTCTACCCTGTCCCACCTTGTGTTTGATGTTTCTCCATGCTGATGGCCGTGATGTGCTACTTGATTACCTTGGAGCTACTTACCCCCGTGCTTTGATCATTGCTGTTATCAACTCAGATGTCCAAGCCATAGTTCTGATGCTAGTTTTAACTCTACCGGCTTGATCTCAAAGAACAATATTGGTCTACTAAATAAGTGACTGATTTGTATTATTGTTGTAAATATACTTCTATCAATCACCTTAAGCTAAGTAAAATTTAAGCAACTCATGCCCTTTTGAGTATTATTTTCCCCACGTCACATAACAGTGTGTTTCTCCTATGAGCTGTAACGTAACAAGAGTTGTGAATAATTATTTCAAGCCATGTCAACAACAGACCTAGAACAACAGGAGGTCGCTGCTGCTATGGACCAAGGTCCACGCCGCAGTGAACGCGAGAGAAAAAAGACAGAGAAGGCCCAAATGCATCTTGAGCAAGCCATACAAGACAAAGAACGAAGGTTTAGCAATGCATACTCAAGATGGAAGGTCGAAGCAAGGTTAGCCAGAGATATCCTTAAGAACTTTTTGTCAGAAGAAGAACTGGAAGATCAACTACGTAAGATCCGCAATCGCCTTCACTTTGTAATGAATGATTATGAAGAACTACGAAAACTGAGAGCACCAAATCCGCAATTTCTTCGTCAAGTAGATTGCGCCTCTCAGATTTCCGAGGACATTGAAACACTGATCAAGAAACGACTAAAAGAGGTCCAGGAACAAGACTTCAATACAGAAGTTGCCTTGTTCAATGTTCGTGCTAGTTTAGACAAGAAAAAATATCCATCTGTGTTTGGAAGCATCACAGAGTCTCAGGTTTCTTCGAGTGTTTCCAAGGCATCACACGCTTCGTCAAGTAAGACTGAGGCAGCTGCTGAGCTAGCTGCAAAAAGGGCACAACTCGAGTCAGTTCAAGAAATCCAGGCCCAACATGATAAACTGGTCCAAATGCAGGCAGAATTTGAAAGAAAGATAAAGGAAGAGGAGCATAAGTTGGAAAGAATCAAGGCTGAGAAAGAGATGCAGATTGCTGCAGCTCGGTATAAAGTATATGAAGATGAGGAGGAAGAGCAAAATACCTCCAGTGGTGAGAATCATGGAACACCAATATGTCAGGAAGAAAGTAGCTCAACTCGCACCTCTCTCCAGACTTCTAGTAGTGGTGGTTCAACTCCTCCCAATTCATACAAGGCATCACCCGTTAATCTTTCAACAATGCTACAAGCCTTCCAGGAAAGTATCTCCCTTGGAAGATTGCCTGTACCAGAGCCAAACATATTCAGTGGAGATCCCATGCAGTTTCCTGAGTGGAAGAATGCATTTACAGCGCTGATTGCACGCAAAAATATTGGAGCTGCAGATATGTTGTTCTATCTCCGAAAATACACCTCTGGAGCTGCAGCTAAGATGATTCAAGGTGCTTTTCTTCGCTCAGATGAAGCAGCCTATAAGGATGCTTGGTCTAAGTTGAATACTAGATATGGAGATCCCTTCATCATCCAGAGGGCCTTTAGGGAAAAAATTGCTCACTGGCCTAAGGTGGAAGATAATGATGCCAAGGCACTTCGAGACTATTCTGACTTCCTCTCAGCTTGCAATGATGCCATACCACATGTCAAGGGTTTATCCATCTTGAATGACTGTGAAGAGAATAGAAAAATGGTAAATAAACTACCTGAATGGGCTGGGAGGCGATGGAATCGTCGTGTGACTACTTCACTGAAGAAGCAGGAGTATCCTTCCTTCAAGGTGTTCTGTGACTTTGTATCAGAAGAAGCTGAGGTTGCCTGTAACCCGATCACATCGCCATTTGGGTTAAAGCTTCAGGAGAGTCAAAGGAAGGATGTAAGACAAGGCAAGCCAAAGCATCAAGTCATGGTAACACAAGCATCTAATCAAATTACACCATCTCCTTCAACCACTCCTCAACCTCAGGGAGCCAACAACCAAGCCAATTCTCCTTCCCCTTGCATATTTTGCGATGGCGCTCACTCCATCCACAAGTGCTTAAAGTTCGGCGACAAGTCTATGGAGGAGAAGACAAAGTTCATTCAGGAAAATAGTCTCTGCTTCGGATGTTTGAGGAAGGGTCACCACTCCAAAAACTGTAAGCGGCGATCCACATGTGCGAAGTGCAAGCGATCTCACCCGACTCCTCTCCACTACGACAAACCACTACAAGGTAAGATTCCTGCTAAGGAGACAAATGAAAAACATGTCTCTGCTGTGTCATGCGCCACAAGGGGAGATAGTACTACATGTACGTCTATGATAGTACCAGTGTGGGTAGCTGCTACCTCGGATCCAGCCCGTGAAGTTCTCACCTATGCCATGTTGGATACACAGAGTGATGCATCCTTTATTCTGAATTCTACGACAGAGAGTCTTGGGGTCAAAGGCCAACCAGTCCAGCTGAAATTGGCAACAATGACAGCGAGTTCAACAGTATCAGACTGCAGTCTTCTTAAGGACATCACAGTTAGAGGTCTGCATTCAAGCAAGGTCATTACCATCCCCAAGTTATACACCCGAGACTTCATTCCCGCTGAAAGGTCACTCATCCCAACTACAGAGACTGCCATGATGTGGTCTCACCTCGAGTCGATCGCTGGCAAACTTTCACCCATGCAAGACTGTGAAATTGGGATGCTGATAGGGTTTAATTGTCCAGAAGCCCTTACACCCAGAGAGACTGTGACTGGTCGACATAACCAGCCTTATGCCGTGAGGACCGATCTGGGGTGGTCAGTGGTGGGAGGCCGATCTAGAGTTACAAGCATGTGCCATAGAGTGATGTCTAAAGAGAGCCCTGCTGTTTTCAGGAGCATTTTGTCATTGCTCGAAAGGGACTTCTCAGACGACAAAGGAGCCAAAGTCTCACAGGAAGATCTCCAATTTTTGCACATCCTAGAGTCTTCCATCACGCAGCTTGAGGATGGTCATCTGCAAATGCCCCTGCCATTCCGCTCTCGTCCATGTCTACCGGTTAACAAAGCTCAGGCATCTCTCCGTCTCAGCCATCTCAAGCGCAAGTTAGAGAGAGAGACAAGAAATATCATGATGATTATGTGAGTTTTGTTCAGGATGTCATCGCAAAGGGCGATGCAGAGGAAGCCCAATCTGATGTGAAGGAGGGCGAAGTGTGGTATATTCCCCACCACGGCGTTTACCACCCAAAGAAGCCAAACAAGATACGGGTTGTGTTTGACTGTTCAAGTCAGCACCGGGGTACTTCCCTGAATGATCATTTACTGAGTGGCCCCGACTTGACAAATGCCCTGGTGGGAGTATTAAGTCGATTTAGAATTCATCCTGTAGCCATATTCTGCGACATTGAAAGGATGTTCCATCAATTCATCGTCAGACCTGAAGACCGAGACTACTTGCGATTTCTTTGGTGGAAGAATGGGGACCTCACGCGAGAGCCTACAGAGTATAGGATGAAGGTCCACTTATTTGGAGCTACTTCGTCGCCAGGTTGCGCAAACTATGGTCTAAAGTTTTTGTCTAAGAAGTACGAGAAAGAGTTCCCCTCCGCAGCCCCGTTCATCAAACACCACTTTTACGTAGATGATGGACTGATCAGTACCGAGACCAACAATGAGGCAATCCAACTCATCGATGAAGCCAGAGAGTTGTGTAGCAAAGGCAGTATTCACCTGCACAAGTTCATCTCCAATAGTAGAGAAGTACTGGAATCTATCCCTCTAAAGGAACGTGCTGCGTCAGTTAAGGAAGTAGACCTTAACAAGGATGATCTTCCCCTGTCCTCCACACTGGGGATACAGTGGGATGTGGAGAATGATGATTTCTTCTTCAAGATCCAGACCAAGGAGGCAACCTTCACTCGTCGAGGAATTTTGTCCTTGGTTGCATTAGTTTACGACCCTCTTGGACTGTTGGCTCCATTTGTCCTCATAGGCAATTTGCTGCTGCAGCATATGTGTCGCAACGGAAATGGGTGGGATGATCCTCTGCCTGCAGAGTTAGGACCACGGTGGGAGAAGTGGATGTCGGACCTTCCAAAGATTGCAGCGATTCGAATTCCACGCTGCCTAAAGCCGAGTCAATTTGGTGAAGTTAAGTCTACTCAGTTGCACCACTTCTCAGATGCCAGCACCTTGGGTTATGGCCAATGTTCCTATCTCAGAATTCAGGATCACCAGGACAGAGTATGCTGCACACTTCTGATGGGCAAGTCGCGAGTTGCTCCGACCAAGATCACAACAATTCCCCGCCTTGAGTTGACTGCAGCTGTTGTGTCGGTGAAGATAAGTAAAATTCTGAAGGAGGAGCTCCACCTGCCAAACGGAGAAGAAATCTTCTGGACTGATTCCCAGGTAGTCCTAGGATACATCAACAATGAGGCGCGACGCTTCCATACATTTGTGGCCAACCGTGTGCAAATGATCAGAGAGATTACAGACGTTGATCATTGGTTCTACGTTGAGTCTAGTTCTAATCCTGCTGATCATGCTTCAAGAGGGCTCACAGCAACAGCTCTTCAAGAGTCATCCTGGTACAAAGGTCCTGATTTCCTGTGGAGCCCAAAGTTCATGATCCCATCGAAATTAACACCTGAACTGTCACTTGAGGATCCAGAAATAAGGAAGTCGACAGTACTCAGCACAGCCACAGAGGAGTCAAATGATCCATTTCTCTTCTTACTACTGTCCAAATTCTCCAGCTGGCCGATGTTGGTTCGAGCTATTGCCAGACTTCGAAGAAGAGCAAAAGGAGATACAGATAGTAATATGAGCAGTGTCGAAGAACGACAGGAATCAGCCTTATTCCTGTTTAAGTTGGTGCAGAAGTTCGAGTTTAAGGAGAGTCCCCCTATTAAAGATCTTGATCCCTACACCGATGACTCTGGGATTCTGCGAGTGGGAGGTCGCCTCAGGAATTCCTCACTACCTCTCTCCGTCAAGCACCCAGTAATACTTCCAAAAGACAGTCACATTTCTCGACTGATCGCCGCTCACTTCCATGAGAAAGTTCTCCATCAAGGACGTGGAACTACTCTGAATGAACTTAGAGCCAATGGGTTTTGGATCATCGGCGGTGGAGGTCTGGTGTCGAGTCTTATTCGTAAATGTGTGATCTGCAGGAGAAATCGGCGACCCACTCAAGAACAGAAGATGGCAGATCTACCTGAAGATCGTGTTGAATAATCTCCACCATTCTCATATTGCGGCATGGACTGTTTTGGCCCCTTCATTACCAAACAAGGTCGCAAGAACTTCAAGAGATACGGCCTACTGTTCACATGTCTATGCTCAAGAGCAGTTCATGTGGAGATGCTTGATGATCTCTCCACTGATGCCTTCATCAACGGACTGCGATGTTTCATCGCCATAAGAGGAAAGGTTCGTCAAATCAGGTCGGATCAAGGCAGCAACTTTGTTGGTGCAAAAAATGAACTAAATTCAGCCTTGAAAGAGCTTGACGCAGATAGAGTGGCGGCCTACTTAGCAAACCAAGACTGTGACTTCGTCATGAATGTTCCCTGTGCCAGCCATGTCGGCGGAGTATGGGAACGTCAAATTAGGACAATCAGAAATGTCCTTAGTGGAGTAGTTGCACTTTGTCCGGGAAGATTGGATGACTCGTCACTTCGAACACTGTTTTATGAAGCGATGGCTATAGTAAACAGCCGTCCTCTATCGGTTGACACCATCTATGATCCAACCAGTGCAGAGCCTTTGACACCAAATCATATCCTCACAATGAAATCCAATGTACCACTGCCACCTCCGGGTAAATTTGTACCACAAGACATGTACCTTCGGAAGAGATGGAGAAGGGTGCAATACCTTACAGAACAATTCTGGAGTAGGTGGCGAAAAGAGTATCTGCAGAGCTTAAATCGCAGACAGTGCTGGACCAAGCAGAGAAGAAACATTGAGGTTGGAGACATTGTCCTCTTACTGGAACCAGAGGTGGCTCGGAACAAATGGCCTATGGGTGTAGTAGTGGAAGCTGCCACAGATAAGGACAACTTGGTGAGAAAGGTCAAGGTCCAAGTCGGTACAAGGAAGCTCAATCAACAAGGGAAGCGTGAAGACAAGCTAACTTTCCTAGAACGCCCAGTGCAGAAGCTAGTACTCGTTTTGGAGAGCACCTAGGTCGTACCCCCTTCTTGACAGTTTGAGTTGTTGTTTATGACTTAACGTTTTAACACTTTGTTTGAGTTACTCATGTTTTATTTTGCCTTTAGGAATAGGAGTATTGTAGATCATAAATCATTTTAGTAACTGGTGGGAGTGTGACTGGCAGCTTTGCGCGTAGCTAAAACTTTCGGTTGACTGAAGTTCAAGTCTACAATCCGATAGCGCCCTCTCGTGTTCACAGTTTTTTCCATGTATTGTTCGTCAGGCTTGTAAACTAAAACTTTATTCATTCGTTGTTCAGACGGGGTTTTGTGGCTACTTGTTGCCCTTTTTATCGTGTTTATGGGTAAGAAAATGTTGTTATTTGATGCTTACTATATCATGGATATTATTGTGTTATCACTTGCATATAGTTTGTTATTGTCGGTGCACAAATTTGGGTCTATTCATAGGGTGTTTTTGAGACCACATGTGAGATCTTTCAGTACATGTGCATGTTGAATTTTGCTATTGTGTATTACATCGTTTCATTGCATCAAAATGATTCTAGATATGTATTTCATTTCGTCTAGGCTAAATAGAGTCCCAAGTAGTCATATAAGTGATCAGGGTTGAATGCTAGAAGTTATCAGCTGGTCTAAGGCGTGAACGGTGAGGTATATGATCCCGTGGCTGCCGCTTCCCAGGTTGTATCGTAAACTTGGGTGTGATCCCCGGCTTCACGGCAGCTAACGGTTGAATGGCTTCTGACTGGCACCCCCAAACAGCCGGGCCCGTCTGCAGCCGGGCCCGTCTGCAGCCGGGCCCGTCTGCAGCCGGGCCCGTCTGCAGCCGGGCCCGTTTGCAAAAGTTTTGCTCTGCCGTGTCTCGAACCTGTCACCTTCTCTCTCTTAATCGCCCGTGCTACCTTTGTGCTAAATTACTGCCCACCACCACCCTCTGGTTTGTTTCCAATTTATAGTGTCAACCTAATTTTTTATGAACGTAAAAAGAAATCCGTTGCTTGGTCTGAGCCAACCTAGACTCGAACTCGGGTCTTTCGATTTGTACTACCTTAAACTATCCAGTTGCGCTAACTGTCCAGCTCGTTAAGGTTGCTGTAAATATTCCAATTGAGCAGACGACGGAAATGACGTGGCTGTCTGTTTACACTTCTTTAAGTCGCGCCCTATGCAACAATATTTGACCTTATTTCTCCTAGAGTGCCAAGCGAAAACACCACAGCGTTTGATTAGCCTCGTTTCGTGGCTACAACGAGTGTAAGCAGCGTTTGAGTAGCCTCATTTCGTGGCTACCACGAGTGTAAACCCCTTGTACACACGGGGAAGCTAATCGTACGCAACCACTGGGCCCGGCTGCATGCGGCCTGGCTGCAACTGGGCCCGGCTCCAACTGGGCCCAGCTGCAACTGGGCCCGGCTGCAACTGGGCCCGCGGCTGCAATCGGGCCAGGCTGTGTTTTAAAGATGTGTTATTTAATAAGAGCAGCCTATGGCCTAATAAGCAAACTGGTTCTTGTTTGCAGTTTATAAATATTGATATACGCCGCAAAGTTTGAAGGGAACGAATTATCTGGAGATAGTTTACTGTGTAATAAAGTTATTTTCAGTTTCTTTTTAAATATCAATTAATATCTTTAATGGCTTTCATCATGTGTTAGTAATAACTTCGGAAAGTATCGACTTAGCGACAAGGAGTGCTTACGGGTTAACAATTTTGGGCAAAATAGAACTAGCTTTTCTAATTTAGCTGCCGACTATAAAAATCCTGCAAAACAGGTTTTGAATGGCGTCACCCCAGCATGGTCTCATGAAAACCGTAACAGTTGGTTCGGGTTAGATGCAGTCTGGTTTAGGTGTTCCCTGAAATATCATCTCCCCCCCCCCCTACTCTCAAACTTTAACGCACTACAGAAGTACTCCCCAAAAAAGAAAAACCCCAAACAACCAACAAAACTCTCCTTTAGAATTGCTGAGATTCCAAGCAATGAATTCCACAATGAAGACACAATAGGAGAGTACACTATGCCCCATATTGAGCACGAATGGTTCCTGAAAGCATTCAAACCATAGAGTTAACAATACAATACTACGAAGAGTCATCTGGATGAAAGCCCAACCCCCATTAAGCTCATTTGCATTTAGGGCAATGCTGTACTAACACAATTGAACAATCAGCTGATCACTGCCAATTTCAGCAGTGGCGTAACCGCACACTTCAAGGGGGGGGGCAGGGGGTAAAGACGTATTTGAGGGGGTTATTTTATGGGGGAAAAACATTAATTTCTTAATTTTTTTGATCTAAGTGGGAGCGGGCAAGAGGTAGGGCGGAGTAAGGGTTATTATGGGGATGGGGTGGTAACACGTCACTGCACTGGATTTAAGGTCCTGTGTGCACGATTCTAGCCCCGAGACACCGAAGTCATTCACGGGAGTAAATCGTTGTAATGGACAGTTTGGAAGTCATGGCCGTCCAGTCCATTGCAAGAAACTCAGCAAATCGAACACTGTTTTCCTTGAACTTCTACAGCTTAGTTTTGTTTTATTCAAACACAGACTAAGAATCGAAGAGAACAACAAGTATTGGCCATAAAAAAAATGTTGGGCATAATATAGTGCAATTATAATTCTGTCTTAATAATTGACATATTTCATTGGCAAAATCCCACCATTTATTGTTAAACCAATTCGTTGTGTGATTGGAAAGGTTTACAAAGCTCTCTTGATCACATAGCCAAAACGCCATCTTGAAAAGGGGACGTAACTTAATTAGGCTATAGTTGTCTAGAAGAACAGTACTACAGAGCTAGGTTGATCCCGTTATGTTGATCTAGTTAGTTCAACCAAGCAGCGTTCGAGTGACATATAAATCAACTATGGTTTAGTCTAGAAAACTCTAGTCAGCCACCTGAACTTGCTCCATGGTTAGTTGAGCCATGGTTGAGCGTAAAACGAAACAGTAGAAATAGGTCAGGGTGCCGAAGAGTCATCACAGTGTTCTGATAAACTTGTATGAAGCTAGAAGTGCTGGAGTCCGGTCTGAATCTCGGACAACAGGGACTTGGATTCGGACTTGGACTCGGACAACAGGAACTCCACTACTACATCACTGAAAGCTTGTGAATTTATTCGATCTTTGTCTGGATATTCAAAGGCCCCTGACATCTCCAGTGTATAACAATGAAGTCAAAATATAGAAGTGTCGTTTGTTCTCATTATAAAATAGTTTAAAGTTTTGCAATACTTTTGATACGTCAAATAATGTTGTAGTTAAAATGGTGACAAACAAAATGCAACTTTTTGCACTGAAGCCAAACGGTACATATGAAGAGCAGAGGTGAAATGTTGGCCTTCTAATAGTTTTACTTCATTTCCCGGTTTAACCCCCAGACAAGGTCCAATGGGGTCACATCTCATCAGTGAAGCGTTTATTCAGGGTTTTTTTACAAGACAAATCATGAAAACTGTGCAGGTTTCATACTGAGTAAGTTATTCAAGGGGCTAATAGTAAAAACAAATCAAAACACTAAAAGGTTCGCAGAAATCATCACTTTATTTAGTTAACATCTAAAAAATGCATAATAAAAAGGCAAAAGCCAAATTTTAAAAAATGTCCAACAAAATTGCTGAAATTACCGTTAGTAATATTTCATCAACATGCTCTTTATAAATGCATCACCTAATTTTGTTACAATATTCTTTTAAAACCAAAATATCTTGACAGATATTTTAATTCCTCCAAGTTGCTCTTTTCCTGTTGTTGTGGAAGTTCTAATAGCCATGTACAAACAATTTCGTGCATTGTGCATGCCTTACGCAAAGGAAATGTTGACGTTCTTTTTCTTTATGACCAGTCTCATATTATTATGTCAAAATTCGTTTGGGAAAAACGTTGTGGTCTTTGCACATTTAAGCATTGCAACTTCAACTAAAACAACTAAGGTTAATGAACAGTGGGCAAGCACGGCTAGAAAAACAAATTCTTTTTGAAAAATTTAATTTGTTCAATTCAGGACCTTTTGACTCTGCAGCACCCATTCACCAAAACAAACGAGAAATGCTAACCGTTCAGACCAATACGTTCTCTAGTAGATCAACCTCTCCAGTTGGTTAGACCAGATCCATCACACAAGAAGATACAACTTTATGGAAGAAGCATCAAGGTGTAGAAAAATTAATGAGCGTGTTTTTATTCTATTATTTTATTGAATTTGTTTTTTATTTGGGTGTCGATGCCAATTACAGAATTAAGCGCCGAAAATATTGGACTGCATTTTTGTCTAAATACAACACAAACAATGCTGTTGGCTTTGGGGTGTTTGCATGCAAGAATTATTCAGAAAGCATAAGGCCGTGTCACTCAAGGAAATTTTCCAGGCAACTTGGAGGTAACCACTTACACTGTATATGCAAAAGGAACACTTTGGCAGCACAAAGGACAAGGATTCAGCTGTAAAATAGTTCCTCCAAGAAAATAATGAGAATTGAATTGGTTTTCCTATATTGGAGATTGTCTGGAACTGGTTGCCTGGTAAGCCTCGTGTGATATAGCCTTAATTAACATAGGATAACATTTCATGGCACGGGCTTGCCACTGAATTTCCTTTACATAAAATAAATTATCTAGCAAATATTTATTTCCCCTTCAATGTTTCAACGCGTGCATTTCTTAAAGAGGAAATAAAATGATGAGTCATTACTAGTTTTAAAAAACCCAATAGAACAAACAAATATAAAAACGTATCTCTGGGGATATAAAAAATATAATAATATTTATATAAAATAATAAAATAAATGAAAATAAAGACAAGGGAAAGAAAACCTGTGCCCTAAAGTTTTAAAGACACTATTCTTTATAATGTAAATTGACACGTACTTGAACTAAAAGCAAAGATGAGCTAGATTAAAGCGAGGGCAAGTCTGTCGTTGAGGGCTCTCCAGAAACTGTGCGTTGAGAAGCAACGGTTTGGTCGACCCTCAAAATCTGAAATAAATAAATGAAGGAAATAAAGAGAAGTGAAGAACAAGTGCACAATGCTATTCTGTAGGAAAATGCGAGTTTGACATTTTGGACAGGTGACTGTCACTGTACACGTACTTTACAGATTGTTGTTATGTAATGACGGGAATATAAAAGGAGTTCAAGGTGTCTTTGTGCCTTGTTCGCTTTTCCAGTGCCTGGTAACTTCATCGCCACAGTTATTTAATTAAACAGTGGATAAGAAATGATGTCACGTTACATTACACAAACGAAAAAAGAAGAAGAAGAGGAACAAAGAAGAAAAAACAAAATCCGCCCGTGTTTGTATTTGGAATGTTCTCATTGTAACCAAACTGTCGGCATATATTCGAAAGAGGGGGTTGTGCATAGTAATAATAAAATGGGTAAGTCCCTTACCAGTTTGTGTTGTTTACTACTTTGGTAAGCCACGTCCGACCTTCTGCAACGGTCACAATTGTCCCATATGTTCGTGTAGGGCTGTTGGCCTGGTGGCTGAAACAGACGAAACACCTCAAACATTATTTAAACATTTTGCTCGTCGGTCTGTGGGGAAATCTGCTCTAGAATGAAGGTGTTAGGCTTTTTGGAAGAGGTATGCCGCAGTGTAATAACAATGCTCAGTTCTTATTACATGTTTATTGTGGTTGTGCTAAAAATAATTTTACTGGGTTACAGTTTCTTTTTGGTGTAAAATTTAACGTTTTATGTTTTATTACCTACGTCAACTTGTTCAAACTTTTACCAGTGACAATTAGGTATATTGACTTGGGGATATTGAATGTAGTGTATACGATAGACACATCCGCCTCCTTTTAATAAAGTCTAGCCGATTGATGGAAAAACCACTTTTCGACATTGGTACGTACCAGGTGGTTCACAGCAAATGTTCCTGTGTTGTGACTTTAACCATGCCCCAGCTCCAACTGCCGTGGAACAGCTCGACACGGAAGAGCAACACCCAGTCCCCGCTCCTGGCACACCTTGGAAACTCAGTCCCAGCCAGTTGTTATTGCCTTCTATGTCGTAATTGACGTACCAATTGCATGCCGACCCGGACCCGCCTTGAGACAGCCTGCACCTGCGGCCATTCTCGCCAATGAAAGAGCCACCAGAAGCCATGTTCGCGAACTCTTGTGCGGTGTAGGAGTCCCAGTTTTCGCAGCTGAAGGTGGGCGCGTCTACTGCACACACAAACAGAAAAAATTCAACGTTGAAATAGAGGCAGAGATAGACAAACGTTAGACAATGTTCTTTGAAAGATACGTGGAAAAGTATACCTTTACTCGATGACTCAAATTTGAATCGGAAAAAACGCCGAGTATTGGTCGTTTTCAGAGAAGCTTTCAGGAAATTTTTAATTTTTTTAAACTTTAAAACGAGATATCGCCCAACTCACAAGGCCGGACGGCCACTTCGAGGTGAGGGCTATACTTAACTGATTTGGGCTGTCAACTCAGATCAACTTTCACAAGAGGCTTGTGTGTGTTTAACAAAGTGTACGATAGACACATCCACCTCTTTTTTGTACAAGTCTGACTGCCTAATGCCTGATGGAAATACCGCTTTTTCGATATTGAAACGTACCAGGTGGTCCACAGCAAATGTCCTCGTGTTGTGACTTTAACCATGCCCCAGCTCCAACTGCCGTGGAACAGCTCGACACGGAAGAGCAACACCCAGACCCCGCTCCTGACACACCTTGGAAACTCAGTCCCAGCCAGTTGTTATTGCCTTCTATGTCGTAATTGACGTACCAATTGCAGGCCGACCCGGACCCGCCTTGAGACAGCCTGCACCTGCGGCCATTCTCGCCAATGAAAGAGCCACCAGAAGCCATGTTCGCGAACTCTTGTGCGGTGTAGGAGTCCCAGTTTTCGCAGCTGAAGGTGGGCGCGTCTACTGCACACACAAACAGAAATAATTCAGTGTTGCAATAAAGGCAGAGATAGACAATATTTTTTAAAGGTACATGGGAAAGTATACCTTTACTCGATGACTCAAATTTAAATCGTAGAAACCGCCGAGTAGTGGTCGTTTTCAGAGCGGCTTTCAGGAGTATTAAAAAGCGACGATGGGTAGTTAATCGTCAACGTTTTCGTTTTCACGGAAAGCCACAGGCCCTCAAATTGCATGAGTGTTACAGAAGCGCGTAAAATGTAGGTCAAATAATTTTTCGGGTTTCACGAAGAGCCACGTATGTCAGCGTGCGCGTGATCACGTGACATACGTGCCCCTTTCCTGTGTAAAAACACGTTAACTAGTTGGATGTTTAAGTGGGACATATCACTTTTTAGGTTTCACGAAGAGACACGTATCTTTGACTAATTACTCTGGTAATTAGCCAATATATTTTTTATAAAAATGAGTCAGCCAATGGAGAGGTTAAACGTATACAGAATCATATGAGAGATCTTAAACTGCAAACCGTGGCTTTAGTTTTGCAGATTTTGCAGTTTTAAGCCGAGTTAGCAGAAAGTAATGTAAAACTTAATCAGGCGTTTGGACAAAATTATGTGGTTCCTCGTGAAAACGGTGACGGTTTAATGTCGCTTATAATTTTATTATAATGTCATTCTATAAATGGATTTAGTTCGCTGGGTCGATAGGAGTTTACTCTCATATTCAGGGGTGTTGCAGTGCAGTACGCATTAAGTGGTTAAAAATTCATATTTCAAGCATAATATTGATTGTGCTGAAAAGCAGATTGCGGGGTTAAAGCTTCTTTTTGGTGTAATTTTTTAATATTTTGAGTTAAATCAATTTTCGGAACCCATATGAAAAAAGCCGTGCAAACTCTTACAGGACAAGGTATTATCATATGTGGTGTTTAACATAGTGTACGATAGACACCTCCGCCTTTTTTGTACAAGTCTGACTGCCTAATGCATGATGGAAATACCCCTTTTTCGATATTGAAACGTACCAGGTGGTCCACAGCAAATGTCCTCGTGTTGTGACTTTAACCATGCCCCAGCTCCAACTGCCGTGGAACAGCTCGACACGGAAGAGCAACAACCAGACCCCGCTCCTGACACACCTTGGAAACTCAGTCCCAGCCAGTTGTTATTGCCTTCTATGTCGTAATTGACGTACCAATTGCAGGCCGAACCGGACCCGCCTTGAGACAGCCTGCACCTGCGGCCATTCTCGCCAATGAAAGAGCCACCAGAAGCCATGTTCGCGAACTCTTGTGCGGTGTAGGAGTCCCAGTTTTCGCAGCTGAAGGTGGGCGCGTCTACTGCACACACAAACAGAAAAAATTCAACGTTGAAACAGAGGCAGAGATAGACAAACGTTAGACAATATTCTTTGAAAGATACGTGGAAAAGTATACCTTTACTCGATGACTCAAATTTGAATCAGAAAAAACGCCGAGTATTGGTCGTTTTCAGAGAAGCTTTCAGGAAATTTTAAATTTTGTTTAACTTTAAAACGAGATATCGCCCAACTCACAAGGCCGGACGGCCACTTCGAGGTGAGGGCTATACTTAACTGTTTTGGGCTGTCAGCTCAGATCAACTTTCACCAGAGGCATATGTGGGTTTAACATAGTGTACGATAGACACATCCAACTCTTTTTTGTACAAGTCTGACTGCCTAATGCCTGATGGAAATACCGCTTTTTCGATATTGAAACGTACCAGGTGGTCCACAGCAAATGTCCTCGTGTTGTGACTTTAACCATGCCCCAGCTCCAACTGCCGTGGAACAGCTCGACACGGAAGAGCAACACCCAGTCCCCGCTCCTGGCACACCTTGGAAACTCAGTCCCAGCCAGTTGTTATTGCCTTCTATGTCGTAATTGACGTACCAATTGCAGGCCGACCCGGACCCGCCTTGAGACAGCCTGCACCTGCGGCCATTCTCGCCAATGAAAGAGCCACCAGAAGCCATGTTCGCGAACTCTTGTGCGGTGTAGGAGTCCCAGTTTTCGCAGCTGAAGGTGGGCGCGTCTACTGCACACACAAACAGAAAAAATTCAACGTTGAAACAGAGGCAGAGATAGACAAACGTTAGACAATATTCTTTGAAAGATACGTGGAAAAGTATACCTTTACTCGATGACTCAAATTTGAATCAGAAAAAACGCCGAGTATTGGTCGTTTTCAGAGAAGCTTTCAGGAAATTTTTAATTTTGTTTAACTTTAAAACGAGATATCGCCCAACTCACAAGGCCGGACGGCCACTTCGAGGTGAGGGCTATACTTAACTGTTTTGGGCTGTCAACTCAGATCAACTTTCACCAGAGGCATATGTGGGTTTAACATAGTGTACGATAGACACATCCACCTCTTTTTTGTACAAGTCTGACTGCCTAATGCCTGATGGAAATACCGCTTTTTCGATATTGAAACGTACCAGGTGGTCCACAGCAAATGTCCTCGTGTTGTGACTTTAACCATGCCCCAGCTCCAACTGCCGTGGAACAGCTCGACACGGAAGAGCAACAACCAGACCCCGCTCCTGACACACCTTGGAAACTCAGTCCCAGCCAGTTGTTATTGCCTTCTATGTCGTAATTGACGTACCAATTGCAGGCCGAACCGGACCCGCCTTGAGACAGCCTGCACCTGCGGCCATTCTCGCCAATGAAAGAGCCACCAGAAGCCATGTTCGCGAACTCTTGTGCGGTGTAGGAGTCCCAGTTTTCGCAGCTGAAGGTGGGCGCGTCTACTGCACACACAAACAGAAAAAATTCAACGTTGAAACAGAGGCAGAGATAGACAAACGTTAGACAATATTCTTTGAAAGATACGTGGAAAAGTATACCTTTACTCGATGACTCAAATTTGAATCAGAAAAAACGCCGAGTATTGGTCGTTTTCAGAGAAGCTTTCAGGAAATTTTAAATTTTGTTTAACTTTAAAACGAGATATCGCCCAACTCACAAGGCCGGACGGCCACTTCGAGGTGAGGGCTATACTTAACTGTTTTGGGCTGTCAGCTCAGATCAACTTTCACCAGAGGCATATGTGGGTTTAACATAGTGTACGATAGACACATCCAACTCTTTTTTGTACAAGTCTGACTGCCTAATGCCTGATGGAAATACCGCTTTTTCGATATTGAAACGTACCAGGTGGTCCACAGCAAATGTCCTCGTGTTGTGACTTTAACCATGCCCCAGCTCCAACTGCCGTGGAACAGCTCGACACGGAAGAGCAACACCCAGTCCCCGCTCCTGGCACACCTTGGAAACTCAGTCCCAGCCAGTTGTTATTGCCTTCTATGTCGTAATTGACGTACCAATTGCAGGCCGACCCGGACCCGCCTTGAGACAGCCTGCACCTGCGGCCATTCTCGCCAATGAAAGAGCCACCAGAAGCCATGTTCGCGAACTCTTGTGCGGTGTAGGAGTCCCAGTTTTCGCAGCTGAAGGTGGGCGCGTCTACTGCACACACAAACAGAAAAAATTCAACGTTGAAACAGAGGCAGAGATAGACAAACGTTAGACAATATTCTTTGAAAGATACGTGGAAAAGTATACCTTTACTCGATGACTCAAATTTGAATCAGAAAAAACGCCGAGTATTGGTCGTTTTCAGAGAAGCTTTCAGGAAATTTTTAATTTTGTTTAACTTTAAAACGAGATATCGCCCAACTCACAAGGCCGGACGGCCACTTCGAGGTGAGGGCTATACTTAACTGTTTTGGGCTGTCAACTCAGATCAACTTTCACCAGAGGCATATGTGGGTTTAACATAGTGTACGATAGACACATCCACCTCTTTTTTGTACAAGTCTGACTGCCTAATGCCTGATGGAAATACCGCTTTTTCGATATTGAAACGTACCAGGTGGTCCACAGCAAATGTCCTCGTGTTGTGACTTTAACCATGCCCCAGCTCCAACTGCCGTGGAACAGCTCGACACGGAAGAGCAACACCCAGTCCCCGCTCCTGACACACCTTGGAAACTCAGTCCCAGCCAGTTGTTATTGCCTTCTATGTCGTAATTGACGTACCAATTGCAGGCCGAACCGGACCCGCCTTGAGACAGCCTGCACCTGCGGCCATTCTCGCCAATGAAAGAGCCACCAGAAGCCATGTTCGCGAACTCTTGTGCGGTGTAGGAGTCCCAGTTTTCGCAGATGAAGCCAGGCACATATCCTGCACACAGAAACATAGATAAAGGAACATAATGATAATCCACAGATTTTCATCGTTCAAAAGACTTTGTATAGCCCCAGACATTTTCTTTCAGATACGTTAAAAAATTATTTTAACCCGAGTGGCGGTCTGTTTAAGGGCTACAGCGATTTTTTTCTTTAACTCCATGAACCGACATGTTCAGGAAAACTTCACGATGAGTCGGTGCCTAATGTACTGTGCTGAAAATTGACAGAACTAATGGTAACCAGCTATTTGTATCACAAGAAACGAGTTTTTTTGTAAATTGTAATAGTTGTTGTTCATCTTCTAAACCCGCGTACATGAATCAGGTTGGCTGAGTGGCTTCTTTCCCTGCCTTTTATCTCTGAATTGAACCCCATAGTTCAACCACCTCAGACATGGACCGTTGCAGGAGGTTGGATTGTCAGTTCTCCTGATCGGGTGGATTTTCCCCATTTCGTGGTTTTCCTCCCACATTTCTAGTACTTAACAATTCTTTTCGTTTCCTCATCCTATTGTTGGCACTAGTTGTGCTGCTTGATGAGTACAACCACTGAGTTGGAAGAGCGACGGTATGGCAGGAGGGTCTGTCCCCCTTTAATACTGCGAATTGTGTACAAACTTTTTCTGATAGCGCCCTCTTTTGAATCAACCTTTTTTCAGCCCATGTTAATTTCCCATAGGGGGACAGAATCACCGGGGGACAAATTTACCTAGGACAGCAGCACTGGGCAGTTTTTCTTTGTTCAACCCAAAACTTAATAAAATCAGAGAGTGAACGCCGACTTTTTATGCCAGTCTCTTATAGCTAGGGCCTAACATTGAAAATTCCAGAATGATCGATCACTAGCTACGTTACTAAGGCCGCAAAACATCGTTGTGTGTTCTCAGAAATATTGTGTCTAACCATCTCCATGTAATCTGCATGACATCCTACGCATGCCCTGAAAACCACACAGCCTATTTAGCACTTCATTACGTAGTAGACGGTGCTACACATCACATGAGTCGTGTTGGAAGGCCTCATAGAGACCAACCTCCTGAGTGTCATCAAGAATGACCGCAAGCAGCGCGGTCTAACACTCAACAAAGACAGACCTACACGAGATGAGTCGCGGCTATGCAACCATTAGAAGAGAATGGAGAAATATGCTCTTATTTTGTACCCCCTATAGCTTAAATGTATACTATTAAATGGTGCAGGATGATGTTTTTCTGTATTCAGTGCGACTGATTCGATCTATGTACTAGTAAGATGTAAATTATTACTATTTTATATTAAGTATATACAGTTTGATTTATAAATTTATATTACGAAGCCTCGTACCTTGAGCGTCGGACTGCATGATGGCTGCGCAAAAAGTCGCAATCACCAAGACAATCTGCAATGTTCGGCTCGTAGACATCTTGAAAGCAGCTGTCAATCGTAAACGTCCGCGTTGGATATATGCTGGAAACTTTGTTTAAAATGTCCGGTGAGCGGCCGTTTATATTAGAGTTATCAGAACTGCTCTCCCTTTCAGCTCCGCCCAGGAAACGGCACGTGATCATTGTTCTATAACTTTCCATGCAACGATCGCGTGTGGGTGTAGTTCAACTGGTATCGCTAAATCAAATATATTTGTAGACCTACTGTATTATGGAGAGAATGCATATCTTTACTCACATCTCAAACCTTAGAAAGTTGGTCAATGACGTAAGTGACAGCTAGCTTTTTGATTGGTTGATCAAGTGTCTTTTTCTGTTTTGTGGCCTTCGGCTGCAAATATCCGGGTTCTAGAAAGTAACCTTCGTTGAATTGTGGGACTCAACAAACTTTGCTATGGTGACCCTAGAGGAACACACAAGACCTAAATATTGACGCCAGATTTCATACCTTTTTTTAGGACTTTCCCCAGAAGTTGCAAAGTCTTATGTCACGTTTGACGGTCTTTACCAACAATTGTGACTAGGGGGAAAATTCGCTGATATATGAAATTGACATCAAATTTCGCGACCGAGGAAAGTCTCGGGCAAGAAATTTGACGTAGGCCTAATTTTTCGCGACTCGAGGAGAAGTCATGAACCTTTTTTTATGAATATTAACGCCAATATGTAGTCTTTGGTGTCCCTTGCCTTTGGATGAAGTCAAAGACATGAAATCCGACTTGGGGAAAAGTCGTGAACTTGTTCATGAAGTTTTACTCTTTGTTTGTTTGTTTGTTTCTTTGTTTGTTTAGATGATCTTCCCATTAAGGGAACTCGTCAAACTCCATCAAGGTCAAGGGGAACTCGGCAAACCTCCCACAAAAATATAAACACCAAGCTGCAACAGCCAGTCTCTCTCATACAAATACTAGTTTAACGTGTAGGATTTTGAATTGAACAAATCAAAACATTGTGATTCAGTAACTAGACGACGATACTTATTCTAGTCATTGTGAAATCAGCGGTTAGCTTGGTACGATTCGAACCCATAACCTTGTGATTGCAAGTCCTGCAGTCTCAATATAGGTCTTGTGTGGCTCCTCAAGCAGGGCCATCGTCAGGTCCATCTGTTGGACAACGCCCTTCTGAAAAAACGTCAGTCCAAAGGAAACCTTAATCTTTTTTCGTATTAAGTAAGTCAAGGTCAAAACAGTGTCACACAACCACTGTAGGTGGTTCCCTCAGACAAATTAACAGAATGAACATGACATGCGCCCATGAAATAAATGAATGCTGAAACCTTCCAATTCTATATTTACATTTGCCTTAATTTATTTACACAATTCAATTATGCCAAAGTTAACTCTTTCACAAGACTCTAATTACAAATTACACGATACACGATTTTCAATACACTAAAAAAAAGAAATGGGGAGACTAAACTCGTCTATCAATTTTTAACTTGTAATCTCCTCAGCGATGAAATTTCCTCTAACTTTTTACAGTGCTAAATTCTAGTCAACAGAGGAACTTAACTCAAACTTCACTCAACTTGCGAAATAATTCCGTGGTCAATACTACTTCTTCTTTTTCTTGTCAAAATTGTCCGCCTTTCAATTCAAAATTAGTCAAAAAAGAAATCCTCTTTTTCTACTTCAAAATCCTCTTTTTCTACTTCAAAATCACACCGCAATTTCCTCCTAAGAAAGAGTCTTTCAATTGAAATACATTTAGAACAACCACAAGTTCTCACTTAGGTCTTTCTAATGTCACTTCGAAATAAATAACAATCTTTTCACATAATTATGGGAACACTGCTTCACTTCTTTAACAATTTCAAAATTCTAAAGTTCCCAGGAAAAGTAAATCTCAACTAGGTGTGTCTCCGAGTTTCAACCGGAGCTATTCTCAACAATTTCCTCCTGTTACAAAAATCCTCAATCTCAGAAGGTAAAATTACCTCTCCACAACATTATGAATCTGAGTTTGGTCCGCAACGGCTTCCAAACTTTTAACACCTTTCAATATCTCAAAATAGCATGCTACTTCTTAAATTAGAAAATTCTACATTCAATCATCAAAATCTATAATATCAGTCTGTCTAAAAAAGTACTTAACTAATGCATTATTGCATCATTATACTAAATACATCAGGGAACTTTCTCTCAACCCCAAAGTAACGACTTGCGTTTTCTGTAGATGATTCCTGTGCAAAATGTTCGAAGGTAAACTTCGGTCTCCTCAAAGTTCAACACATCGGGTAGGGGTAGGGTACAACTCTCAAATGATGTTAGGTCGATCGTTCCTCAATCCTGCCCTCATACCAGCCTTCTAGCCCGGAATTTGTGCCATGGTTAGGAGTTCTTGTTGCTGTTAAAATATCAACGGTGTCTGCAAGCTATTGCAATTTTTGGTCGATGTATCTATTTGATCGACGTATTTTTGGCTAAACTAAATGTTAGCCATTTTGTTTAACAAGGTTGTATCTGCTCGAAGGTCCTGTAAATTATCTATAACCTTCCTGCTGGCCTAGTCCGCCTTCGAATGACTGAGACCGCACCCCAACTTAAGCCTGCCAAAAATTCCAGGATTCCCTAACCATGGCACTTAATCCCAGAACAATAGTCATGCACCAATAAACATAAACTCTCTCAGTCACCTCATGCATACCTGTCCAAATAAGGACTTCTCACTCAACTGAACTAGCCTGGCTGCTTTTTGCATAAATTAAATGAATATTCAGTGGGTGGAAAACTACTAGCCAATCAGAACGTCTTCTTTCAAGCAGGCACTATATATACAGGGTTTTAAAATAAAAATAGGTTAATATTACAAAGTGAAAACCAAAAAAATACAATTCAATGTGACAAACAGTTACTGCCCGAATCGCATTAAAGTGGGAATAGTTATGCAATAGGTGTAGACTATATTATAAATTAGAGTTTTATTATAAATTATTTACTTTGAAGGAAATAAAGGGTACTTTTAAATGATAATTTAAGACTGTCGAATTTAAACGAATTTTCGTCGTATACTACACCAACCTCCACCATAACCTGGAGGTCCTGAGAGGGAACTTTTTTTTACAACCGGCCTTTCTGTTTTCCCTTACGCCGACAAATGACCTCGTCGAGCCAGAGTTTAAAATGTGTTTTCGCTAGACTTGTCGGAGTCGACCGGTCAACAATAATTCAAAACGTCTCCAGTCCGACAGAACTCCGTATTGACACATCAAGTAGTTTGCACGTGGTATGGCTTCTTCAATAAAACAATCCTCGGGTGGTATTTGTGTGTCCTGACATTTGACCTAAAATGACAGAGTTAACTCTATTACCGCAAATTAAAACTAACAATGATGTAACGATCATGGTAAACATCCCATTTTTCCTAGCATATTTTGCTAGCTCTTGGGTCACGTACACCCACCACACTCCCTTGAGTAAAAAGAAAAAACAGCACTCATCTATTCATAACTGAAGATGAGTGAAGGCTATGAGGACAATGGAGTGACCGTATGGTTTGGGACCTTGACGTTCTGTCCTTCAAATCCGCTAGGTGATCTTTGAACAATAGCATTACATGACCATCTTTGTGGCCCCTGGATGCCGGGTATAGTGGCATGTTGAACAGGGACATAAGTTTCATTAACTGTTCCGACTTACTGTCGGAACAGGTTTTGATTTCGTCGAGATTTGTATTATTTTAATTATTAGCTTTATTTGTTTTTCTTATTATTATTCTTTATTTCCACCAAAATGCCATAGGTTTTGTACATGCATTTTGTTACCTCCTAAAGTCATACTAGGCTCAGTAAAAAATAATCAGATCATATATCATATTAAAGCTTAGGTCATGAAGCTATAGTAAAATGTAATTAACTTAACTTAATCAATTAATTTACTCAGTTATAATGACATGAATATTTAATTAGCCAATCTTGAAACCACCATATCTCAAAAGGTATACGTCTGATCGTCAAACCTTTTTCGATTTTATACTTGTTAGATACTGTAAAACTGTTTGCTGGCCTAAAATGCCGGACGACGTCACCATGACGTCATTTAATGCGCGTTTTGTATCTGTGTACAAAACCCATGGCCCGTATACGAGCGATGTTGTTGCGTATTTTGTACATAATACACAGACTCTTCACGGTGGAAGACTTAGGGAAGTTTATTTTTTAACGCATCATGGGACACGTCCTTGCATGGAGGACTTATCCTTGCAAGCGTCTTTGAAGTTTGAGCAATGAACTCGGGCCAGCGAATCACCCCGAAAAGGGTGCAGTTTGAGTTAATTTAGTCAACACTGAAGGCCTCCAAAATTGCCAGAACGTAGTCAGGGATTCAAGCTGAAAAGCTAGAAAGTGAAATGGTCAAACGGACGACAAGAAGGAAAATTCCACGGGTAAGTAACTTATAAGATAGAGTGGTGAGCTTGTTCCATCCCTTCATTGATCCTTTCTTTGTTACAAAATACAATACATGGGAATTATTAGAAGACCCCCCCCCCCCCAGAAAAAAAGTCCTGAGTGAGTGACAAATCCACTTGCAACTTGTTTATCCATCCAAGTTTAGCATTTCAGCATAGAGCAAGGACCTTGCTCTATGGTTTCAGCTACCAATTCCTCACCAGGAATATTTAATCAGGTACAAGAGAAAGGAAGTTCAACATCAAATAAAAAATTGAATAAATCCCCTTTGGCTACGGAAATCTTTCCCATCTTTGTTTCTTGCCCATAAGAAATATTTTAAATTTCCTATTTAAGTATTGGTCCAAGTCACAGTGAAATAGAGGTTAGTGGATGAATCACCTTTCCAACCCCCCCCCCCCGCATAACAACAAAATTATGTTTTTTTATTATTAACTTATGGGTACATTTTACCAGACACTGAGCATCTGAGGTGTCAATGTTCGCCCTCATGTCATTGAACAATGGCAGTGTTAATAAATCCCTCTGTAAAATAGAGTGGCGAGCTTCTTCCATCCCTTCATGGTCATTTCTTTGTTTCGTCATCAGAGTTAATCAATAAAAAAGGGAAGGGTTTGAAATCTGTGAGATTCGATAACATGAGTGCAAGATTAAAACCTAACTTAAGATTCGATAACGCGAGTTGCGAGATACAGCTATAGAACACCACGTAGTTAGTTAATTGATCATCCTTTCCAATGCCCCCCCCCCCAAGGGAAAAACAAAGCGGGTTTATGAATTTCTTGGTAACTTTTTAATTTGTTTTCAATAGATTGTAACATTTTGCTTTTTTTCCATGTTTAATTTCTATAAGGAAATCTGGAAGACTGGATGAAGGATTGATCCATCAACGGCTGGACCATCAAGTGCTGGACTCTCGGTGACTGAACCCTCTACATCAACTGCACAAACGGATTGTTTATCGGAAACATGTATTGGTTGTTCTTTGAGTCTGAATCAGTGTTTAGGATTTCATTTTAGGATTTAAAAACATTAACAGCTTCCCAACTCATGGGGTTTAGAAAATTGTATGGTACCGAAGGCTAAAAAGACAAGCTAAAGGAATATGTACATTAATTATGAAACAAAGATATTTGGTTACCCAATACAAATGTTTATTTACTCTGTCAATTTATCATGAGTTGATGGTCTAATAAACATTTCACAAATTAAATGTGGATCACAACACTTTTACAAGCAACACTCTGGAATCAGTTTGCCATAGGTTTGAAAAGTGTACAAGTACATGTACAAAGTCCCATATTTAACGAGGAATAGTAACATTTTGGCATGACCACCTCTGTGGGCCATCATAAAATTTAGTCAATTTCAACCTTTGGAAATATATGTCAGTAAGTTTCATACCCAGTATGATATGATCACCTATATCACAATGCACAACGGTTCATTTCATTGTTCCACTGTGTAAAAGTCCCCACAACTCTGGGTATGCCTACCCATTACTGTCAAAATGCAGTTATCGCAATGCTGTATAATAGCATTCTTTATCATGTTTATCTTAAATGTATTGTTACACCCCTACATGTACTATGGATTTATGGTATTTCACTCTGATGAGTAAAGCAAGACAACAAATAATCTATAAAACAGTTTGGAGTATTTTGGCATGATCACTTTTTTGTGGCAGTTCAAAATCTAACTTTAAGTTATGAAAGTGTAAATGGTGTAGAGCTACTAAGCATCTTTTGTACCAGTCTGTAGTTAGCAAGCACAGTATAATTTGGTTTGTTTCAAGTTTGTTTTGGCTTTAGAATCAATTTCTGTTGATAAAGACTATCATTTTAGAATTTCTTAACATCTTTTCTTTCTGCAGAGTTTTGCAGTACTCAATAAACAGTGAAACAAAGTGCAGCGAAACGTTCCTTGTTTGTTTTTGTTTTTGTTAAAGGACCTGAATTTGGGTAAATAAAAAATAAAAAAAATCCCCTCTTATCTTGACTACCGAGGGTGCTGTTGCAGTGATGTCATCTCAGGGAGCTACTTGTTTTATTTTTGTTTCAAAAAATGAATTGTGAATCCCCAAATTTGCTTGTTAAAAGAATTTGTGAGAAGATTGCACTTTGGCTTGACATAATATGACAAATTAACAAATCATTAAAGAAAAGAATGTTTATGGCAGAGAATAACATCTTAAATTCTGTCCATTTTTTGTGAATAAACTAATTGTAAAATACCCTTAAAAATGGCAAAATGAAAGTTAGAAATAACGATGAAATGGAACACAATGGTGCATCTCCATCGGTTGCATTAAAAAGCAAATTTTTTTGGAACTTTTAAATGTGTTTATGAAACCTGTTCGTTCTTAGTGTGACAATTAATGATTAATGTTCACCTTAAAGAGACATTTTTTCGCTTTTGTTTATACATGTATTTGCAACACAAAGGAATCTATTAACAATCTATTAACAGGATGGGTTAATACATATGCAATGCACTTCTGATCCTTGATATTCGATTCCTAACCGGTAGAGGGCCCATTGCTTTGTGCACAGCCAATTCGATTTGTACATGAGCAACATGTACTGTAATTCCTACGTAGGTTTAGGGTTTTCCTGAAAATACATTGGATGGAATTTTTACCATCGTGTTCTTTATGAAATTTATTAGAATGAATAACACAATTTTTTTTACTGTGACGTCATCAGGTGTCGAACTACGGCAATTCAACGCTTATTCCTTTAAAAAATCATGTCCCCTGAACCACATGTCATAAATTCGTATAGTTACTGTTGTTTTGTAGCTTACAACAAATGCAAAAATTTAATTTTAAAGATGACCTCACTTTGACCTTTACTTCTGGTCCAAACAGGAAGCTCAAAACTTAAAAAAAAAATAAGCGATTTGATTTTGAATAAGCAAATTCATTCCGAATAAGCTTTTCCGTAAAAGCAACCGTGCACGGATGAATACACCTGCCCGAGATTTGGAAGTTTACACGGCATACACATGAATGAACATTAAAATGGTACTGACGTGTATGCGTGTTGTGGTTAATCACTGAATAATGTAGTGTTAAGTGTAATTAAAGAAACTTCACAATCTTTATCAACAGGCGAAATCTTTACGAATAATTAAAACGAAATGGTTACGAATGAGCAAGATGATTCTGAATAAGCAAATTGATTTCGAATGAGCGAAATGATTCAGAATAAGCGAATTAATTCTGAATAAGCGTATTGATACTCGATCGGTATTAAAGGGCACACAAAGTTTTACAATTACAATTTAGATACAACAGCATTTAGCTTTAATTATTATTATTATTCTTTGTTTTGCCTAAATTCCCATAGCATTTGTACACGATTTTGTTTAATTCTTAAAAAATAATTAATATAATCTGAAAGAGTTAGATCCTATGTCAAATTGAAGCTCAGTACATAAACCTAACATTTATTGTGATAATTGTTAAAATTCTTAATTAATTAGCGGTCACTTTACAGCGAGGTGAATATTTAATTAGCCACCCTTTTTGAGACCATATCTCAAAAAGTATACCGCCGATCGTCAAACTTTTTTTAGTTTTAGACTTATGAGATGCTGCAGATGTGGTTTCCGGCCTTAAATAACGAACGACGTCACAATGACGTCATTTATTGCGCATTTTCGCATTTTCGCGTTTACGCATTTTCGCCTGTGTACAAAACACATAAAGATAGTGAAATCAAATCCGACTTCTAGAAACATAATTTTTCAATTAAGCTCACATTTAACGTCCTAGATAACACAAATGTTTCTTAAATCCAGAAAGATTTTATTGACGTTCAGTTTAAAAGCATCAAAACTTATTAAAACATTGTCAGTAGAAAAAAAAAACCCAAATTCTCAGGCAAATTTAACGCCATGGATACTCTGCATTTGGTTTTGGCCTTATTACATTTAGCTAGACGAGAATGTTACCATAGTCAAACACGAAATAATAACTCACGTTTTCAGTTCTAAAGGAAAGTGGGTTGTCGCCACAACCAACCCCCGTACATTCAGCGAACCATAAATCAGGGCACAATTTTCTGATCAAAACAAAATTTATGTTTTGAAGGCATCAGACAGCATATCGAAACCGAATTTAATACGAATGGTGAAACCATGAGCCTAAGGGTTAAATGTACTTCATAAAGTCTAGACTACGAAGTTGTATATTTAGTGTGCTTCATTGTGTCACACAATAAACCATAGAAAGCAGTCAAGCAACACGGCACTTGTTTACATAAGTTACGAGTATGGGATCAAAGTTGTCCCAATACAATGTCTTTGAACGAAAACCCTGAAAATTCAAAAAGTTCATCTGATGGTGTAGATTAAACACACGGCATAAATTAAGCCAAGATAAAATCCATTTACTTTAAGTCAGGCAAACTGTGTTTACTGTCTTCCCGTTTGATGATGTAGTTTATTCAAAATGTGGCCCAGTGCATGAGCAGTAGTTCACTTTATGTACACAAGGGGTTGTTCGCTTTTCGTACTAACTTGTGAGACATGCTCAGTTTTAGACTCAGTATCAGAATAAAGGTTACATGTAGGCTTAGTTTTGATAGGCACATTTCAAGTCAAAATAAGTGCATGCCAAAGGTGAACGGTTCTACCTCTTAGTAAGACCATGGAGGTAGGAACATCCACGGTAAGACCTTCTGACATTAAAACTTATTAAAACATTGTCAGTAGAACAATTTTTGATTCCCGGGCAAAATTCACGGATCGGGTACAGCGTAAAATAAGATTTGTATTGTCGAAAAAATGTACATATCTAAAAAGTGTCAAGTCTGAGGCTGTGTCCGAAACGGCGACTTCGGTTAGAGCTACGGCTAGATTGCCCGCGTCTGCCTATTCTTCAACACTGGCAGACGCGCTGATCTAGCTGTAGCTGTAGCCGAAGTCGCCGTTTCGGACACGGCCTTAGTCATACTTATGACCAGTGTTGTTGCGTCTTTTGTATATTGTACAAAAAGTCTTTACGTACGCCGACTTACACGAGTCTAAGTTCGTTCACACTATTTGAGAAGAATTGTCTATAGCTCTCAGCGTCGTGTGTATCAACGAATGGAGTGTGAATGCGACAGCGTGAATGTAAAACCCCAAACAAATTGGCAGGGGGTTACAATAGGGCAGGAATTAGAGGTGAATGGAAAAAGGGGGGAGTTTACAATGTTCATAGGGGTGAAGAGACAAAATTAACAATAAAGTCATATATCATATTTACTGTTTTAGCCCAACAAGAACATATTCAAGTTACAGTTATGATTTTAGTACAATAGCATAGACCGGAATTTAAATCAAAATCAAATCAAAATTATAATCTGCTACTAAAGCCCTGTTGTGTCATGTACTAAGATGTTATCAGCGCCACTTAGCAGGGGGTAGTAACATTTTGCCATAGGTTAACATGCACCGCGTTTACACTAGATCCAGAAAGGTGGATTGAGATCCGGCATTTTTTTAACGACCGCAGATCAAGATCCTGCGTCGCGTTTACACCAGCGCTTGATCCGGCTCCGATCCCACTTTTGAACCGGATGTATATTGGTCATGACGTCACCGCTCCTCGCTAAGAGCTCAAAGGTCACGACTACAGCGCGCCACTTCTAGAAATAATCGTTATCATTGCGAAGGTAGAATGCAGAAAATACAGTACATTAAATGATACGGATAACAACGACCATGCAGGTAGAAATAATTTGTAGATGGGAGTTAACAAAATACAGCAACAAGGCAAGCTCCGAACGTAACGATGTATGTATAAGGACGCTGAAAACAACAAAACGTTTCACACACAGTCCATGTGCACATAGCACACACACAAATATAAACAGCGACGGGTGTCCCGCCAAAGCACTAGCAAAAAGCGCGCCATTCGTAACGAAACCGGAAATGACCACATCAAATTGCGGTGTCTGATCCACCTTTGCGTTTACACTTGTTTTTGGAATCCACTTTGCCGGATCTGATCCACCAATTGCCGGATTCAACCCTCCTCGAAAGTTGGATTAAAATTGCCGGATCTTGAACCGGGTCTGATCCGGCTTTTTTGCGTTTACTCTAGCCGTTAATCCACATTGCCGGATCAGGCGAACCGTTGTTACTGTCTTCCCGTTTGATGATGTAGTTTATTCAAAATGCGGCGCAGTGCATGAGCAGTAGTTCACTTTACACTTAAGTACTAACTTATGAGACCTGCTCCTTTATATTGCAGGGTTATTTCGCTTTATGTACTAGTTTGTGAGTCATAATCCTTGATGTGAGAGGTTGTTCTCTTTACGTACTAACTTGTGAGACCTGTTATTTGATATGAGGCTTATTTCATTTTACGTACTAACTTTTGAAAGCTGTTCCTTGATATGACAGGTAGTTCCCTTTGCGTACACAATGCAAACTAACTTATGGGACCTGTTTTTGTATATGATAAAATACTGGGTTATATCGCTCTGCGTACTAATTTGTGAGATCAGTTCCTTGATACATGATATGGGTTGTTCACTTTACGTACTCACTTGTGAGACCTGTTCAGTTTTAGACTCAGCACCAGAATGAAGGTTACTTTTAGGTTTAGGTTTTGATAGGTACATTTCAAGTCAAAATAAGTGCATGGAAAAGGTGAAAGGTTTTCTACCTCTTAGTCAGACCTACTTTAAAGTTCTTGAGTGCTGATCAAAACAAAACTCGGAACAGCTTTGTGTTTGTTCACAAACACCTAATGTCTAGTTATTATTATTATTATTATTGTTCTTCTTTGTTTCCACCTAAATCCCATAGCATTTGTACACATTTTATGTATACACCCAATATCCTAATGTTGAAATATAAAGGGGTTAGGTTCTATATCAAATTGAAGCTTAGTACATAAACTTAACATTTTTTGTTATAGTTGTTAAAATTCTTAATTAATTAGCCACTTTACAGCGAGGTGAATATTTAATTAGCCAACCTGTAAGCACCATATCTCAAAAAGTATACCGCCGATCATCAAACTTTTTTTAGTTTTAGACTTCTGAGATACTGTAGATGTGCTTTCCGGCCTAAAATGTGGAACGACGTCACAATTACGTCATTTATTGCGCATTTTCGCCCGTGTACAAAATACATGGAGATAGTGAAATCAAATCCGACTTCTAGAAACATAATTTTTCAATTAGGCTCAGATTTAACGTCCTAGATTACACAAACGTTTCTTAAAACAAGACAAATATTATTGAGGTTCAGTTTAAAAGCATCAAAACTTTTTAAAACATTGTCAGTAGAAAAAAACCATAATTCTCAGGCAAACTTAACGCCATGGGTACACTGCCTACAATTTGATAGTTTATAAATAAAAAAGGAGTCAAGTTCTAAACTTTTTAAACGATTGAGGGCGCTATACGAGATTAACGGTGCTCTTGCTTGCTTTTTAAAAAACTCGATCAAGTCCTAACCATGGTCCTAACCCATTATTATGACCTGTGTTGTTGCGTTTTTTGTATGTAGAGTATTATAAAGAGTCATTCCTGCGCCGACTGACACAAGTCTATGTTCATGCACAAGAATCGAGAAGATGTTTTCTTGCTCTCAGCGCAGCGTCGTGTCCGCTCAGATCTTATCGTCAGGTATCAGCGTGAACGTAGAAAATAGAATGCGTGTCTTGGGACGATGTTTCCCGCGTGGCAGACTTGTCTGCGCTTTGGTCCCGTTCACCGGTAAACGATGTTTTAGGTTTCTTATGCAAACGCATGACTTGAAGCTGAATCGTGAAGGAAACAAGGCTACCCATTCGCCTGAAACCACGTTTTTGAGGTTCTTGTGCGAACGCATTACTTTGGGAAATCACCGTCTAGCAGACAAAACACTTGGTGGGGTTACAATAGTAGGGCAAGAATTAGAGCTGAGTGGGGAAATAAAGTATAAAAAAGTGAAATTACCTTTTCCACGAAATGGTACTATCATTCATGCGTCTTGTGATGAATCATTGAATGATGTAGTGTTAAGTGTATTTAAAGAAACTTCACAATCTTTATCAACAAGCATAATGCTTACGACTTGGCGAAATGGTTACGAACAGGCAAAATGGTTATGAATGAGCAAATGATTCAGAATAAGCAAATTGATTTTGAATGAGCAAAATTATTCAGAGTAAGCGAATTGATTCTGAATAAGCGTTTTGATTCTGAATAAGCGAATTGATTCCGAATAAGCGATTTGATTTTGAAAAAGCAAATTGATTTCGAAAGAGCGAAATTATTCCGAGTAAGCGAATTGATTTTGAATAAGCGTTTTGATTCTGAATAATCGAATTGATTCCGAATGAGCCAATTGATTTTGAATAAGCGAATTGATTCCGAATAAGCGATTTGATTCTGAATAAGCGATTTAATTCCGAATAAGCGAATTGATACCAAATAAGCGAATTGATTTTGAACAAGCGAATTGATTCTGAATAAGCGATTTGATTTTGAATTAGCAAATTCATAGTCAATGTTTAGCGGCAATTTTCGATTGAATTGTTTTATGCTTTTCCGAACCGTAAAAATGTAAACGTTTAACCGGTTGATCGGTTGGTTAACCGTGTAACCGTCACAGGATTGGTATACATGCTAACTTGTGAGACCTGTTCCTCGATAACAAAATTTAGAGTAAAAAAAGCCGTTAACACAACTGCACTTGTGATAAAAAACATTGCCTCTGCAGTGCAACATCTCAAGAACTACACATCCCATGTTCAATTTCTTTTCAGTTATAGACCCTTTGAGCATTGAAGACTGAACTTTGGATACCGTGACCCCATGTTAACCTTTACTTTCGGGTCAACCGGAAGTGGGACCTTATCTCAAGAACTGCACAACCCATGTTCAATTTCTTTTCAGTTATAAACCTTTTGAGCATTTAAGATAAGCCTTGGGTTACCGTGACCCCATGTTGACCTTTACTTCTGAGTCAACCGGAAGTGGGACCATTTCTCAAGAACTACACAACCCATTTTCAATTTATTTTCAGTGATAGATCTTTGGGCATTGAAGATTAGCCATGTGTTACCGTAACCCCATGTTGACATTTACTTCCGGTTCAACCGGAAGTGGAACCATATCGTTCAATCTTGAACTTAGGCTCACTTTAAATGTCTGGATCGTTTAATCAAAGCACAACAAAACGGAACAGCTTTGTGTTTGTTTACAAACACTTAATGTCTAGTCTTTATTTGTTTTATTTTTTTCTAAGAAATTTTTCATTTTCAGACCTTAGGGAAACCAATTCTAAAACCAAAACAATTCTAAAATTTTCCTTTTTCTGGTTACGGACGATGGCCGATCAAAACTTTTCTGCCCGCGGTATAGTGATCCCGATTGCGATCATCCACTACATTTTTATTATACAAACACGCATTTCCCTCCTGTTGTCTGTCTTCTTTTTTTCTTTTTGTGAGCACTATCACGACTTTTTTTTGTGGGGTGGGGGTGGGGTGGGGGTGGGGTGGGGGCACTGGAAATATGTGGCGGGGCACGTGCTCCCCCCCCCGCTACGCCGCTGAGTAAACCTTTGGTTTTTGCAACCGTTTGATTTTTAAAATTCTTATATAAATGTAGACAATAATACAATAAAACTAACCTGTGCAAATTTTATTTCAAAGAGGTGGTCGCGTTTTTGAGATATCGCCGAAAATCCGAAGAGAATACTGTCCACACAGGAAGAATAATCCCTAATAGGAATACACAATCTGAAAAACGTTACTGAAAGTAACGTTTCTCATATTCAAATTTTGAGGGATAAAAACTAAAAGTGATATCCATAACAGCAGTACTTCTGAGTGGACTGTTTCTTAATGATTGCATTATACTATCCAAAGCTGCTGTACTTCTTACCAAGGAAGTCTTTATTGACATTAATTTTCAGAGTCTTTACCAAACGTACACGGACCATTTAAAGACTTGCTATTATTCCCCACTCACATGAAGAATAGCTCTATCTATTGGAAAAAGAGTACAAATTATATTTCAACTTGACATTTGAATTCCCTTCCTCTTTAAGAAGGACGAAATACTATTATATGAATAATGATTTTACATTCACTTTGTCTGATATCCGTTGTTTTTTTTTGCAAGATAGACTGCATGTGCAAATCACGCTCGTCGTATTGAATAAAATTGGGTCCCGTTAAAGCGCGTGAGTTTGTTTCCTTCACATGTTAAAAGCAATGTTAGACGAATACGCGCGAAACTTGCGCCGTCTACGGAGGTAACAGTCAATATTGCGCAACATCGTAGTTTTGTTGTTGTTGTTGTTGTTTTATCAAAGAAAATTACGTCTTTGCTTAGTAGAGAATATACTGAGGGGGCGGAGTTTGAAACTGTGTATGTCGGTGGAATCGATGGGCTGTGTCATTGTTGATTTGTGATTTTGTGTGACGCAGTCTGCTCAAGATCTTTGTAGGACTAAGCGACCCTGCAGATTTAGCCAGTGTCAAGGGTGACAGAGTGATGATCTAGCCAGAATGGAGGATTGTATTGGGACTTTTTCTGGTATCAGGTCGTAATAAAATACCAAAGTGCAGCGCTTCAACGATTGGTGTAACTATTGTCTCTCATCATCTTTGCTCTATTGTCTTAGACACGCCCACTTCATAACGGGGAATCCCCAAATCGATTCGTCATCCTCCTTACCTTCCAACAGTGGTGGCGCCCCATTTTGTAGTGATCGAAAGTGTTGTATTTTTGCAAGGCCACATTGTCGTTCGTAGCTCAAAAAAGCAATGGCAGAAGATGAAGTCAATTTTGCAGTCGTCCGGTCTCATGCCACTGTTTGTTCACATGTCTCTGATTGTAGCTGGTGTTGTGGTGGTTTCTACGGCTGCATCTTCAAGCCAGATAGATCAACAATGTAACAACAATAAGGCGGATGGTCCACAAGAAGCTGGTTTCGAAGGTTGGAACTTTATGACTGATTACGACTTCACACATCAATGATGAGTCATCTTTTTACATGATTTGGTTAAAACAAATAATAATAATAATTTTTAAGAACCTACAAAAAAACCAGAAGTAACTAACTAAATAAATACAAATAAATAACTAACTAACCAATAAGGGTATATTCTTAAACCTTGATGGGATTAATTATTACATGTATTTGGGTTAGTAATAGTATTGAATTGATTTGAGTATTTTGGTGATTTTAAATTTGTGGTACTAAAATACTAACTAATTAATCATCATGATCATGCTGTCAGAATGTCAGTCAGTCGCTAGCAACGAAGACTGCTTCCATCTACATTGACAGCCACTTTCCAGTCGGCTCTGTGAGTTACTAAAACCGGATTACCATGAGTTTGTGTCATCCCTGCTATACTTTACTTACTGACTTAGGAGGTTAGGTTGATGGGAATGTGGATAGGTTAAACCTTTTTGACCCCATTTCTAATTTCTTTCCAGTTTGCATCAATTTGGTTCTTAAACAGGTTGGTCGAGGCCGCGTTCGCCACATGTGAGGGGAGGTTGTTCCATTCGGAAATAACTCTGATGGAGAAGAAGTTTTTCCTGCAGTTCATTCAGCCCTTACTTTAGCTCTGGTTTGTAAAGCTTTAGGTTGTGACGTCTGACTTGGAGTGGGTTGTCTTGTCTCTGGAAAAGCTTGCTCTTTCTCCTCAATGCCCTCCGAGCCGTTTAGGATTTTGAACACTGCGATCAAGTCCCCTCGTAGTCTTCTTGCTTCCAATCTGTACAAGTCAGATGTCTCTTGGTTGTGTCTTTGTAGCGGAGGCATGGGCGGCCTCGTCTTCTCGACCCTTCAGAGTGTTGGGAGTAGAGGATCTGTTTCAGTAGTCTTTCAGATGGCATTTTCATTCCCTTTAGATTTTTCATTTGACTCTGCTGGATCTCATGGTGGGTATACATGTACTCCAGAGTCTTTGGTGTAATCGTCCAAAAGCCATGCTGGCCTTAGCTGTCCTCTTCTGTAGCTCGGCATCAATACATATCCATTCTTTGATATCGTACTGCCAGGATAGGTGAAATTGTCTACCATATTTAGAGTATAGTGCCATCAACTTTGACATCTTATTGCAATGTTTTGACAGAGTTTGGTTGGAATTAGACCAGTGCCCCAGTTGCTGGGGTCTTCTTGATTTTAATCTGTTGACCGAACTTCTTTGATGCAGTGGAAAAAGCCTCTACAATAGGCTACTAATGCTGATGTATGACAAGAGTGCTTTCATCTGTGTATATACTGTAGGCAGTGACTAACCAGAGGTTTTTATTTAGGGGGGGGTGGTCAAGCAGAGGCAAAGACATAATTAAGGGGGGCTCATGTATTGAACCATTCATTTTGTATATATTTTTTTATCTCATTTGGGGTGGGCAAGGGGAGGGGCAAGGGTTCTGAGCGAGGGAGGAAAGCTACTGCCCCGTCTGCCCCCCAAGCCTTTCCATCTCCATCTGCTGCAGCAACAATTGCCTTCTTAGCTCTACTACTGTTGGCGCCTTGTCTAGTATTGGTGTGACTTTGTGCTGTTCGATGTCAATGGCAAGTGCTGAGGGTTCAATACCGCCCAGTACGTTGAGCAGCTTCTGGAAATGCTCTGTCCATCTCGATCTCCAGGACTCTCTTTCTGTCTGTCTGAGAAGTTCTCCTTTTCCTCACATGATTTTAGGTGAACCGGGCTCTTTTTCTGTGGTCCCCCAAGCATCTTTGTGTCCCTGGTAAAAATCTTTCTCATGTCATTTCTGTCAGCTGCCCGCTGTAGTTCCTCTGCATTTGCTTCATCTTGAGTTTCCTAGTGTACTTTTGTAGCAGCCTACAAGCACCTTTGTACACTGCTAAGTAATATCTGCTAGCTAAAAGATACAATAAGCTATGTTCAGAATCGGACATTACTTCAATACTACAAACAGTCATTTACAAACAATTGTGAGGTTACAAACAGGTACTTTGTGTTCAGTATCATCCATAAGAATTATAGCTCAGAGATGAAATTCCAAATGCTTTGGAGCAAAATTTCAAAATAATGTTGGTACTTTGCCCCAGATTCTGGTGATGCAAATCAAAACATACTACATTTTAGCACAGAGGTAAGAGCTCATGAATATGAGGTGAAACACCGTGTAGGCATGGCTTAAAATAATTCTCCTTTAAATCCAGCGCCCTGTGACTCTACATCTGCTCCAATCCATCAACAAGAGACGAGAAGTCTTGACCCTCCCAGACCAATACCTTCTCTGACGGATCAACCTCTACAGTTGGTTAGACCAGATCCATCGCACAAGAAGATACAACTTGTGGAAGAGAGTGTCAAGGTAGGAAATGTAAACTTTCTTGGGAGTGTGTAATATTTTCGTTAAAATCTGTTTTTCTTTTTTTAAGGTATGGAGGCCAATTTAAGAAACCAGAAAAAAATATTGCCTTGCAGTTTGTGTAAAAAAAAGAAAAGAATGTTAAACATGTTTTGTGGGTGAGTTATATTGTGCCTGAACTGACCTACTTAATAGATAAGGGCCCAATTTTATGTCGCTGGCTTGCTGCTGTATGCTTTACATCGACTTTTGCACCCTGTAAAGCTGTGAGTGCAGTATACATGTAAGCAGCAACTTAGAATTGGGCCCAGATTTTGTCAAAATTTGCCGTTAATTGTACACTTGGAACAACAGTTTGCAACAGTACTAATGAGAAATAAAGTTGGGGCCGGAGGAAACCATATTCAAAACAGCATCTCAAAAAGACACCAAAACATCCCTGTGTGGGTTTTTGTCTGTTACGGGTAAACTATTTTTGTCGGCACAAGCAGCAAGAGTGGGATTCGAACCCCTACTCTAAACAATGAAACTTGATACTGAAGATTTGCCAATTTTACCAATTCCTCAACTTTGTTTGATTACTTTTTACTGAAGACGCTGTTGAGGTTGACCAACCCGGTAGCTGTGGTTGCAGTGGTTGGAAAGTACCACTCGGGCAAGTCCTTCCTTCTGAATCAACTCATGGGGAAACAGGGCAGCTATGGTTTCGCCGTCGGGCCCAGCTTACGACCCCAGACCATGGGAATCTGGATGTGGGGCAGGGTGAGTTTAAAAACTTGTGTAGCTATTTATTTATTTATGTACTGTTGACTCTAGTTATGAAGAGGTCGCATGGACTGGCCAACAGCGACATTTTTGAATTGAATTGAATCGGTTTAATAGGAAACAGTCCATCGCAGCCAAGGGCCGAATTGCGAAAATCTTTAACAATATGAGAAAAAGATTATTAACAAAATAGCAAATACAAGTTCAATACAAGAATGCAAATAAATAAACATGAAGTATCAACAGCATGCTTACACAGAAAATTTTAAAAAGAGGACAGCAAAATAAAGAAAACACACAGTAGAAATGTAGATTCCCGATTGAGACTTCAGAATATTATCTTTCTAAGCAGCTAACCTCTTTGCAACAGCACTCTTTAAAGCAAGGGTTGACTGTATTAGTTACATGTCTTTACCTTTGTCTAAATAGTTAACACTGAGTTTTCAATGCAGTCCTGGGAACCTTTCTTGACAATATTAGTAAAATTACTACATAATTTACTTTACTTCAATATTCACTTCAAACAACATCAACGTATAACAGCTTGATACTGAGGGATGCAACGCCCAGCAACAGTGGGGGCATGTCTGCCCTACTCATTCGAGTCACAGTGTGGCACACCCCTAAACTTTGACTTATCCCTACAAAAAAAAGGAAAGAAATATATAACATCGTGTCATCATGTACCATATCTCTCCCATCCTCTAGTTGTCAATAAACGCACACTGTCCAACCAACCTGTCCCAGCTTCACCAGTGGAGCGCAATGATGAATTATGCATGTGGAGAGGTCAGAAGTCATCCCCATGGATAATTACTGAAAAGGAGACAATGATTCTTTTAAAAGCAAAAACCCCTTTGATTTGCCCCATCAAAATAAGCAGAAACGATTTGGGGGGTTTTCAAATACCTTTTTTCTGAACTTAGTTGGTATTTCCAACTGGCATATTTCTCTCATCAGAGAGTGGCACTTGTACAGCATTTATAATTAGTGAGCTTTCAGACTGAAACAAATTTTTTAATAGATGTAAATTTGTATCGGGATAAAGACTATTGTTTTTTTTAAACCAAATATGCAAATTCGAAGTGCCTTTAGCTACTGGGCAAGCTCGGTGGTCCAGTGGTAAGACATCGGTTCTAGAATGGCATAGGTCGTAGGTTCGAATCCTGCTGGAGTAATATGCCTATGGATTTTTTTCACAGGACTCTAAAAAGTACCTAGTAGGCCCTATACAGTGCTTCACACACATCGATGTATGGGTAAAACACAAATACTAATTTTGTTGAGTTTGATTGTTAGCAATCCTGTGTTATTTGTCTTTTAGATTTTAAAAAACTGACTTTGTGTGGTTGTATCTTCCCACTCATTGAGCCACTTTAACTTAGATCACAGACCGGACAGTTTTGATTGTTCATTTTTTGTACACGTTTGTCTTTTGTTCAGCCGACAACAATGATGCTAGCATCGGGTCGTGAGGTCTCAGTTATTTTTCTCGATACAGAAGGTTGGTAAATGCAAAGTTCTCATTTAATTTGTCAAACCAAAAGGATGGATTTCTTGAATTCAATTCAATGCTACCAAAACGAGGCTGGAAGGGGATTTGGTCTGGCCCAGTTTTGTTAAATTATTTTTCAGTACTTATCATTAATATAGAAGTCACGGTTTTGGGGGGTTTTGGAGAGTTGAATCCCCAACCCTGTTGTTTGTAGCCCTGTTGTCTGTTGTGTAAAAAACAGAATGGTTCGGTAATGAGTCAAAGAATCCTACCTGTTGAGGTTTTATTTGTAATCAGACGGGGGCACACTAGCTCTCATAGAGGTCACAAAGAAGGATGCTAATTGACCTATCCTGTACGCTGCACCTACACAGGTGTGTGTTATTTTTGGGGTCCATCATTACTTCTAAAGCAGTGGCTGCTTGGCACCAGGCATGATGGTAGGCTGAAATTTCTCAGCATGGGGATTTGAACCACCAACCATTTTAATACAAACCCCGCTGTACAGTCATCAGACCTTGTGCTTACAGCTTTTTTGTCAAGTAGCTTACGGGGCTAGTAAAATATGCATTTTTACTTGCCCCCAGGAAGTTTTAGTAGCCCAGATTTAAAACATGTATTGTATCAAAAATTAAGCATGTATCTTTTTGATGCATTATTAGTAGTGATCACGACCAGTATATTGGTCAAATTAAGTTACATTCACACACTCAAAAATAACTTCAGCTTTAAAAAAGAAAACTGTTATTAACAAGTAGGTTGCGCAGTTTTTGGCAGCCAACAGGGCAAGTTGAGAAGTGGTGCTTACTAGCCCATACCAGATTTTTACTTGACAATATACGCCAGGCTAGTGTTAAGTGCAAGCCCATGGCCCAATTTCATAGAGCTGCTTAATGACCGATTTTGTGCTTACTGTGCGATTTCCATTTTATAGCGCTGCTAATCCTAAGCACATGAAAAGGCATGCTAACCTTCCGGTGCTTACTGTATGAAAATGAATGACGTAACAATGCAAATCCATGGTGAACGTGCAAGATGGCTGCCTTGCTAACCTGTGAAGTACGCTTACGCTTCAGCGAATTATTCTGCTATAGTTAGCACAAAAAATGTGCTTGCCGTTAAGCAGCCCTATGAAATTGGGTCTTTTATTCAAACACTTTCCCTCTTTTTTTTTACTTGCCAGGTTTTGCAGCCAACAATGTGTCCGAGAGTTATGATGCTAAGGTCTTCGCGGTGGCTTCCCTTTTGAGCTCGTATCTCATCTATAACTCAGTCAAGGTGATTGATCAAGCTGACTTGGACTACCTTGAGCTACTCTCAAGACGAACCCAGGTTTGCAAAAAACTAAACATTCTGACAGGCTTTGGCCCAATTTCAAAGACCTGCTCTTGCCGTACAATATTGATTATCTCTTTAAACAGATTTTGACAGATGATGTAGTTTTAAAATAAAAACCATACAAAATTTTTGCATTATATCATTATATGCCACGGACAAAGCATATGTAACACTCAAAATATTTTGTACATGGCTGATGGACGTGAGATGATGTCGGGATCCTGACCATAATTCATTTTTACTTTTTGAAAATAAGTTTAATGGAACATGCCTTAAATGAAAGCTAAATAACCCTCTTGAATCCACAAAAACAGCTTTTCACAATTTAAATCTAAACGTTTTGGAACAGATCACTCTTAAAAATGGAACTAGCTTCTTAAAATTCTTCTGTGGAAATTTAACTTTCACTTGATAGAGGTGCAATTTAAAGAGAGAAAAATGTTTTTTCCCCCATACAGGAACCATGTATCAGGCTTGTTCATAATAAATCCACCACCTTGTCCAATCCATCCCGATAAATAAATAACACCCCGGCCCTTAAACTAGTGTGGCACGAAATAATTATTGAAAGTTTAACTCGTTGTCATTTTTCAAGACATGTTTTATCGTTTGATGATTTGTTGGTGATTTTGCAGCTGTTTGCTCTGAAGTCGCAGCTGTCCAGAGCTAAATGGGCACGGGACTTCAACCATGACCTGCTGAGCTTTCCGCCGCTGTTGTGGGTAAGTTTAAGTCCAGTTTGAGGCCACACAAATTGTTATGCTTACCGTAGATCTTACATGCAGTTCGACTCCCGAAATGTCCAATAGGTGCTATATGTCTGCTAGTTTTTGCCACTTTGGCCCCTAATGGACTAATCATTCTTTGTGTATATCATGATTCGCTGTATTTTTTTACGGCGTGGAGGGCCTGTGCGAATCAAATTTATGTGAGGCGAAAGTTGAAGCGAACTTTCTTTTCATGGTTGTTGTTATTGTTGTTTTTTCGGCCACTGATACAGGCATTTCAAATCAGATAAGGAAACTCGCCGTTAAAAGTGCTCTCGTGCGATAAAAAAATTGTTCAATTGTTGTAGGTAGTTCAGGATTTTGTGCAGATCACAAATAAATCTTATGGCCACTGATAAAAAAACAAAAACAAACAGGCATTTAAAAACTTAGATAAAACTGTGATGCAAGGAAGCTCGCCGTTAAAAGTGCTCTTGTGCGATAAAAAAATTGTTCAACTGTCGTAGGTAGTTCAAGATTTTGTTCAGATCACCGGCAACGACGAGCCAACACCATCAGACTGGCTCCATGACATGATGAAGTCCTCAGCTTGGGAGAACGAAAATCACCGCATCAGCTTGATGGACATCTTCCCCGAAGTGGAGTGCCACACCCTCTTCTTCCCGGCCACCAAGAAAGAAATCTTACAGGATTTATCGCTGGTAGGTTGTGGATAACTGTTCCCTTTATCCCCGTATGTCAAAAATGAAAAAAGAGATAAATCCAGTGAAATGAATCAAATAAACTGTGAGTTAACACTTTCTTCCACTCCTGTTTCACTTAGGATTATTTTCTCCATAGAGCTGCTTATAAGCACAAAACTTAGCAAAGACACAATATTTCTGCTTACCAGGAAAAGGTTACCAGCCAAAAATACCATGTCATTTGAACTGTTTCTGACTGGTATCCTGCTTATTTCTGCTTAAAAGGAATATTAAAGCATAAGTGTCTGCTGAAGCCGCTCTATAAAATTGGACCCTGGCAAGTAATGAGTGAAACAAAGTGAAGAAATTTATAATACAATTTACTATTACATGACAAAACTAAATAAATGTCCTACAAATTTGATAAAAATAGTAATAATCTGGGGTGACAATAATAAAATCAAAGTCATCCACAAAAACATTGAATTCAATAGTTATCCTTTTATTATGGGAATTTTATTCGGCTGTTTTTTAACACATTCTTCTCTCTCAGCAAAAAAATTATTTGTCTTCGTTATTCTATAGGCCCGTGAAGAGGACCTCACGGCAGAATACAAAGTAGAGAGAAACCGTCTTATACAGACCCTCCGACAAGGAATTATCCCCAAAGAGAAAAATGGTACATGCCAAACAATGTCTTGGTTAATTTTAAGCCAAGTCTATATTGACAGGGTCAGCAGTCGTTAAAATGTCCGTTGCTGCAAGAACTAATTTGCCTTGACCCTACTTCTCAGGTGGATCAAACTTACAGTTTTTAGTTGGCTGTATGTTTTTACTGTATTTCGTTTTTTAGCCTCATATTCGCTCTCATTTGAATTTTAATGTTTTGTAAATTTGTATTTCTGTTTACTCTTGTAACTGTTTTTTTTTAATACAATGTTTACTGCTTGTGTTTGCCTTTAACTTTTTAGGGGTTTCTTTTTTTGCCTTTGTCTGGATTGTTTTTTGTTGTTGCTTCATTGTGTTGTTTCTGGTTTCCCTACTAATTTTGTTAAGTGCATACAGACCTTTTGTTTTATGCGCTTCATAAATGTTTGGTGTTATTATTATTTATTATTACGGGCCTGAGCCTGATCGCCTTGGCATTCCCACTTATGGGCCCAATGTCATGGCTCTGCTTACCGTAAGCAAAGAATCGGTGCCAACAAAGTGGTCAATTTATCACCAACTAAAAATGAACTAATCATTATTATCATTATTGTCATCAAAGGGCGACCAATCACAGGTGCTGAGTTGGCCTCGCTTATCGATGTCCTAGTAACGGCAGCCAATGAGGGGTCACTGTCCCAGGTAGGTCCAACAAATGAAAAAGTAAACACGGGCAGCAGCGTCACATCTTCTAATTGTCTGTTCTGCAATAACCCGAAGATCTATACAATTATAGAAAGACCATTGCTTAAAACTTGACTGAAGTAAAGAGAATAATTTTAATGAGATAAAGAGGCATACTTTTTTGAGCCCACAATCCCTGCATTCAAGACCAGACGAAGAAGTTGTCTGTACCTAAACTCTCATCTTCTCATCTGGGTCCGATTTCATGGCTCTGCTAACCGTAAGCAAAGATTCGGTGCTTACTGAAGCAGGGAATTCTGCGTTTGCGTCAAGCTGGGGTTAGCAGGGAATTTTTGTCTTGTGCGCGTGCGTACTCCACCGTACTAGGCATTCTTTGCTTCCGCAGCTAGCGCAGAACTTTGCCGCTTGCAGAGTAAGCTGAGAATGGTGATCGTAAACGCTGAACTCGGCGGTAAGCAGAGCTATGAAATTGGGCCCCCTACTCTCACTGCTTCCTCTCTACACTCTCTGTTACCCCCCAACTGTAGATTCCAAGTCGCTGGTCGGCCTTCATCCAAAGCATGGAGCAGTCCGCCGTTGGAGACTGTCTAAGATTTTATGAGACAGAGATGATGGTTTTGCATCAGCAGTATGACATGGGTCCTGTCGATGAACAAGAATTTGAGGTGCTTGATCTTTAGTACTTTTACATTTGGACATTAGATGGTCTTATTTTAGCAATGGGCCCTGTGGGTGAACCAGAATTTGGGGTACTTGATCTTTAGTCCTTTAGGCATTTTGGTATCAGATGCATCTGATACCCAAATGCGTCTAGATGGTCTTATCTAAATGGTCTTACATCAGCAGAATGAGATGGGCCCTGTGGATGAACAAGAATTTGAGGTGCTTGATCTTTAGTCCTTTTACATTCGGGTACATTTTATGCAATCATTTGTTTTAAAACAGAACTGGCACAGCACTTCAATCAGCAAAAGCGACAAACTCCTACAGCAGGTGTTGTTTGGGTGAGTTAAGTAACTTTTTTCATCATGGTGGAGACGTTTATGTCATTTTTTTATCATTTAAATCAATTGAGTGAACCTAAATTGACAAGAACGGAATTTACACCTGCGACCTATGTACTCCTGATGATTTATGTGCTACTGCTACGTACCAACCAATAGGCTATCAAGTCCTATGAGGGTGGTCTTCCTATTTTGTCAATATCTTTGTTTGTGGGTGCCAGTAGAAGCCATTTAATCTGTAACTTCCGTATATCCAGAGATCACACTCAGTGCCACTAAGGGCTTCATCAAAGGGAATGAGACTTTTTCTTTCTAAATATCAAGTATTAAACCGCAAGAAGGGAAACTGATTGGGTAAAATGTAATTTCAATTTGGGTGAATATAAAGAAAAATTGACTGATCTGCTTTTAGGTTGGGGGACGTCGTTGATGGCGCATCTCAAGACTTGAAGAGCCAGATTCAGGAGAAGTACCATCGAGCCGTTGAGATGAACGAGAAGAAAATCAAGCTCCGATGCAGCGAGATTCAACACAGAGTTGAGGTTGTCACAAGTCATGAAAAATTATCACGCATATCAAAACTTGCACTTATACTTCAAAAGTTCCTTCAGGCAAATGTTATTTTTTCGAAACTGTGGTTCATAGAACCATAGAACTCGAGTCGTGTTTTGACTTTTATTCTACCTGGTAGTCATCTTCGTCCGCCCACGATACAGCATTCTAAGGCGAACCTACTTTGAGCAGCTGCTACTCTTGATTAATTTAATAGCAGCCTGAAATATGAAACTCTTTTTATGTTAAAACTTAAACTTTCCTCAAGGCATATTTATTGGAAATTCAAGAATTTTAGGTTCTTAAACCTTTGAGTTGAAAAGTAGGTTTTAGAGTAATTGTTTGACATCAAAGCCAAATGCTGCTTTTTTATCTTGTATCAGCTTGAAGGAGAGAGCCGTCTGGGAGAGCTATCGTTGCCAATGAGAACATCTCAGCTCCGAGACAACTATGAGCGGGTCAAGTCTGCCTGCATCGACAGCTATTCTCAAGCCCTCTCCAGACTGAGGAAAAGTCTACCTTTCGCAAAGTTTCTGGACCAGTTGAAGGTGAATAAAAACATAGTTTTTACAATTGATCTTTTTGAAAAAAGGAGTCGTATTGCAGCAATAAGTAATTGATGTTTGTTTTACACTGTAGGGTAATTAAAGAAAAGTGTGCTAGAGATGGATTTGAACCTATATGACCTCTTGGTTTAGGTACCAGTGCTCTACAAACTGAGCTATCTAGCCCTATGATTGCGCTCCCCCTATTCATTACAGGAAAGTTCCATTAAAGAAAGAGGCTCAAATGAAACATCCTTTTCGTCTGACAGCTCACACCTGTTATCTCCATGTGATTTCTTTTCCAAACAGTGGACATAATTGGATCATGCACAAACCAGTAGGGCTGCTGACTGCCCCAGGCAGATTAACTGCTCATCTATTAAGTTTAATGACCCAAGTAATTCAATGTAAACACACCTAATGGATGAAAAGGATGGATAGTTTCCGAGTTTTGTGGTCAAAACTCAGAAATTATTAAATGGAGCTTTCCCGTAATGTTTGTCATTACTAATGTTGGGAGGGGGGGTGCTAGTCATACGTCAAACAACCGTACACTCCTGTAGGGATCACACCCAGGTTAAAAAAAAAATCTTGTGAGTACGAACTTTCAAATTATGCGTAAAGTGCTATGAGCTTGTTTGCTGAACAGATGGCTGCTTCTTATACTTACAGCTTAACAGTATTGGAGGCTAAAGTTGGTGACGAACAGATTCGTTTGTTTGCACTGAGTTTTAGGCAGCTGTTCTGGAGTGGGTGAGATGTACATCTGAGAACAAATTGCTACCGAATGAACAAGTACATATCTCTTCATTCGAATTGTTTTCTCATTTTGGATACGCACGAGACTTGCACAGTCTATGACCTTGGTCCAGTTTTCCTGGTGGTTTACTATTTATTATTATTATTTCTCTGTATCATCTGCAGACATCTCTGGATAATATCCGTGATTCCTTCTTGCTAAGAAACTCCCAGCTTCTGGACACGGTCCTGGAACAAGCAACTCAAAAGGCTCTTGGTAAGCTTATTAGTGGTTTTAGCTTTTAAAAAAACTGCATTGGAAGCAATTCCACAGTTTCTCAGGTTGCCTGACCATATGAATATCAGACATTAAATGATCCAAATGTAAGGCCCAACACCAAAATCAGACATTTCTCAGAAATTAAATAAGGAAATGGCATTACAAGTGAAACCAACTGAAAAATCAGCCATGACATTAACTTGGTGTGTTGTCTTTAAACATTCTATATGTTGAGAAAATCTTACCTTGTGTACCTTATGATTAGGTCTTGTTTGAAAGCTCAAGATGAGTAAATAAGACACCTAATTTTGAGTTTTGGCAGGAAGTGCCAAATTTTGGCATGACGCATCACACTTGATCTTCTTTTTTTGACAAGAAACCAGGGCCCTCTTCACAGAGCTTAAGCAGAAATTATTGCTTTAAAAATCCTTGCTATAAGCAAAAAAGGCAGGATACCAGTCACAGATTGTGCATCTGACATAGGCCTGGTATTTTGGCTGGTAACCATATTCTGGTAAGCATAATTTTGTTGTGCTTAGCTACTTTTTGTGTCTTAGCAGCTCTATGAAATGTATGGTTCCTGATGTCATCACACCAAGAGTCACTGTGGAATTGCAGACAGGATGATAATGAATGCACAGAGTATTATTTTTTTCTGCAGATGAGTTCACAATTGTAATGCAGAACAGTCATCAAGAGCCCCGAACCCCTAAGACCATGACACGGTTGATCCTTGATGCAACCGAGAGGGCGCTTGGTGTGTTCACACAAGAAGCAAAGGTTGCCGCAGAGGAGCCGTCCTACAAAGCCCAGCTGGCTCTGATGAAGGTACAGCCTGGTCATTCTTGTATGCCACATTTGTACAACAACAGGACAAATGGGGGTTATACACACAGTAACTTCCGGAAAGGGAGTTTACAAGGCATTTTTTCCAGAAACTGTTGTCCCTCTTTGCATGGATGAAATGAAGCATAGCACGGCGTAGGTGCATGCCTGTGGAAAGTCTTGGTGATTAGTGTAAACTGTCCGGCTGCCCGCAAAAATTTAAGGAAATCCAAAGTTGTTTCGGTCGCTAAGAAAAAAGTCTGCCATAAGTCAGTCAAGAAAAATTAAGCAGAAAAACATTGTCATCCGATGTGAAGTTGTTGAGTATTTGTTGCTCTCACTTGCATTTCCCTTTGGAACCCAAGTGACATCTCTGTATCATTTCTAGGCAGGTTTATCTGAAGCCGAGCAGGACTTGAGGAAGAAAAACGATCAGCTGTTGAAAGTGAAATGTCAAAAAGAGGTACATAAATTATTATTATTATTTAAAAACAAAATTTAATGAGAGATTGCCTAACATCAAAAGGCTACGGACGGCCACTTCAAGGTGAGGGCTACAGCTGATTTGTTCTATCGACCCAAATCAACTGCCACCAGGGGCACGTGTTGCCACCTAAACTCCTGGGGCTAAAACACCCCCTTCCAGTCCGTAAGGATTGAAGCATGGGTATCAAAATGGCCATAGAGCCCTTCAACAAGCTACCATCACCGAGTCAAACAATGACAACTAAATACCAATAATTATTCTTCCTTTCGCCACAGTGAGGGTGCTATTTGAGATTGTGACATCATTGGCAAGGGGGTCTATACAATACATTATACCACAAGAGGGCGCAATAAGGCAAACACTTCAGGGAATCAGGTTGGCTCAGTGGTTTTTGTTCCCTGCCTTTCGCCTCTGTGGACCTCGGTTCGAATCCCACCTCAGACTGGAGCCTTGCATGGGATGGGGTGTTCAGTCCTTACCCTGACTCCATAGGTTTTCCCCATTTGGGGTTTCCCTTCCACATCTAAAACTGAACATTTCTTCTCGTTTCCTAATCACCATTCTGTTTATTGGCACTTACGCTGAGGGATGTGTAATGAAATGAAATATTTAAAAAGTAATTAAATTTGGAGGGAAATGTTTTTTGAAAAAGATTGTCTGTATTTAATGTTCTTCCTATTTTTGTGTGTGTTCTACTTCACCAGGTGAATGGACTAGCTCAAACTATGAGGGATAACACTGACAGCACACAGCTACCCTTACCAGTGAATGATACAGATCTTGATCACAGGTATTATCTATGATGGATGTTTTAAAATTTTACATTTGAAAGCTTCTTTGGCAAAACTTTTGCGTGATGTTTGAAGCGCTGCATGGTGTGGATACAGTAGGAAGTAACTAGTACTAGTAAATTTGCGAATACAACCATCTTTAAATCTCATGTTGGCTCTGAAAAGAGCGTTTGTAAAACTTTTGATGAAAGCAAAGGGCTGGTAAAAATCCCATCAAACATCTGAGTAGAGAGAGATCACCTCTCTGTCAAAGAAAGCTTATTTGACTTGCCAGGCACACCAAATAAATTTGTTATAACAACTGGAAGTCATTGGGCTGTCTTTTCTCCACAGACTTGCCCAGGAAGCTACAAGAGCGAAGTCGTTGTTCAAAGAGCTACTTGTAAGTCTTTGGTTTTTTCATTGATTAATATTACCAATAAATCATTTTATAGTGCATTATAAATCATAAATTCCTGGGAGCAGGGTCCAATTTTAGGGCTTTACTCGGCAGATAATTCTCCGCTTATGGCGCAGTGTAAAGCACACAATTCTATGGGCCGTAAGTGCAGAATTCGGCAGTAACTAATAGAGCTATGAAATGGGGCCCAGAGCTGATAATAGGGGAATGGATATCAAGAAGATTTTCCATGTTGTGACGTGTACATTTCAAGTTGATGTTTGAATTTTTTTTTTTAAGTGTGTGTGTTTGAACATTGTCAGGAGAGTGTCCAATTTAATAAGTATTATAGACAGTAGTACTTTTGAACACTAGCTTGGAGAAGACATACTGGATACTTCCCATTGTTTCAAAAGTTTTAAGCAAAAGTTTTGAGCAAGAAACTTTACCATATTTGCTTTGTCCTTCAGATGGGACATTAAGCCCTAGGTACTGTGTACTGGGATTGGTAGTCCATGTTAAAAAAAATTAGAACACATATCATGGAAGAGTAGAGACTAGCCCTGGTGTTCCTGGTTCACGTAGCAAGCACCCTCATTTACAGGTTTCCTCAGACTTGCGAGCTACAGCGCTTAAGTTCACTTATGAGGCATCCTTAGTTTCTTTACCAGAAAAACATGAAAATAGTGGTAATAATTTTGCGCTCGTCTGCAATAATTTTATATTTCTAGGAGGATTATTCATCCATGCCATCATATGAGGACTGTCTGAAACATCTTCATCGACTTATTCATTCAGTTTGTGGTCAGAGGAGACAAGAGAACATGGAAGCATACTCCAGAGAGGTGAGTATATACCTCAAGGTTACTACTTTTGACGGAAAACTATCGACCAAGACAGGTAGAGGAAGGTGGAGGTCGAGCTACTCTTCGTCCCTCTCTCCTTCTCCGCTCCCTCCTGTTCATCTGACAGCAAATGACTTTATATTCCCCATCCATTATCATTTTATAGTTTACTCCTCTGTTTTCTCTGTTTTAGGTCGAGATACCTCTTCAGTCAGCCAAGAAAATCGCCCTCCTGTCAGCGGACAAGTACAACACAGAGTTTAGCCTCACGAATTTTGTAAGTGTTCCACGTGGCCCCGTTTTATGTTGAGTGTTCTAACAGCTCTATGTTGTCTTTGATATCAGAAGAGTTTTGTAATCATATTGATATTCCCAGTGCTTTATTTCATTTGAACAAACTGAGGTTCCCGTAATTATTATTTTTTTTTATTAGATCCCAGGTTCTCAGGACTTTTTATAAAATAAAACAAATCAAGGTTTCCTAGTTTTATTTTCATGTACTTATCATTTTTTCAGATTCGTGAAGTTTGCATGTTGAACCTCGATGAGGGGAAACCAAAGCATTGGCCCTTTGACCTCAAAGCCAGCATCGTCGACCTTTTCATGAACTCTGACCCTGATATACGCCGGGTCATCAGAGATCGGCAGGGTCTCTGGTCAACGCTCCTAGGGTTCTTACAGTGGATTTGCTGGTTATTTAGCTGAGAATGTCCAACTCTCAGAAAGCTACCCTTGAAAACTTACACACGGATGCAGTGCCGTCATCTGAAATCTGAGAAACACCCAGTGGAAACCTGTTTTTCTAGAAAGGAAAACCTGAGTTTATCTGTCAGGAAAATTGTTACATTGAAATAAATAACGCAAAAAAACATTGAAATAAGCTTGCTAAAAGCAATTGGGCCTTGTTCTAAAAGAACTGCTGATAGTTTTGCTTTAATATAAAGTGTAGTTGATAAGCTAAAAATGCGGACTAGTTTCAAGCAATAATGCCACGCTTAAGTTTGATTTAACTGTTAGTCTCATTTTGTAATTGCATTTTTTTTTTTTTCACTTGGCAAATCTGATGCCCATGCTGAAACCAGGCACTTTCCTAAAACAATTGAATGGCATTAAAAGTGAAGACAACCGAAGCATCAGGCATGATACCTATGTGATGTGATGTCTGAAATGTTCTGTACGTTGAGAAATATTTAGCTTACTTAGACCCTAATTAGGTATTATTTGAAAGCCCTTTTCCTCATCTATTTGATGAGCAGAAAATCCTCGGTGAGTTTTGACAGGTGGTGCTTGGTTTGGCTTGGAGCATCATATAATGTACTTCACACAGTTTGCAGCACTACGGTTGAAGGTCTGCCCTTTTATAATGGAAGAAAAATGGAAAATACTCAGCATTATGCTCCGCTCATTTTTAGTTCGGGAGACACACGTATCGTTATAGTTACTGAATACACAGCTTTAAAAAATTACCACAGATAGTAACCCCTTGCTTCTTGTCTCTTTTGCTTGTCACACTCGGCTACTTTATTATGCCATGCTCACCATTTTAAAGTCAATTAAATTATGCGTACAAATTGTTGTAAGTGTGTAAATGCAACTTCGCCCAAAAATGTGCACTTATGACACAGGGACGTTGACTCCCAAAATGGCGCAACCAAGATTATTGGGTTGATGATGTCAGATGGTTAAGCACAATATTTTGTCATGCAAAAAAAAAAACCACTGCTTTATTTTTCTACTTTAAAATATTGTTGTTTCTGTAATGTTATTTGTTGAAGTCTGTTTGTGACATTGCACATGATTTCTGTTTTGTATATTGAGCCTTGTTTTGTGTTATAAAAAGAGCAATAGATTTGCGGTGGAGAAATACCTTGATTTTAAAGTTAAACTCTTGTCTTGTGTAATAGGGGCCTACTATTTTGGATACCTGGGATTTTTGGGGACCTCGACCCTTTGCTCCTCCAAGAAATCAAAATGAAAAAACTGAGGATTGTAAAAAAAATATAAATAATAAAAATGTATGTTGTCAACTAAACTGAATGCCCTAAGTTCTTCTATGTAATTTTAGGGTGGTGGGACTGGTCATATTCGTCACGTTTAATAATTTCTGACTGATATGTAAGGGCGGCTACATTCATAATGTGGTATTTCACGACAAAAAAGCAAGCTTGCATTTATATTTAAGAGTCTTTGCACTGTATCCTAGTGTCTTTGGAAAACTTTTTTTTTGAAAGAGATGGGTTTTCTGGGTGCACCACACTAATGTACTTCCAGAGCAACCAATGCTAAATGCTAAATATAAGAAAATAATAAAATACAAATTTAAAATATGTATCTCAGCCTCTTGAAAATCAATCAGACATTTTTTCGGACAACTAAAGTTCAGATTTCTTTTCATTTTTTGGCAGATCAGCCGTTTGGAATTTTTGCTAATTACCCCTGGGAAAAAACACCTTCAAATATGTGCTTTTTTCAAAACCGATTCGCTGCCAGTTTTCGTGAGGCACTTATCTACTTCCGAAGCGAGAGAAGACTTTTAAAGCCTCTTATTTATCAAGTCTCCTCAAAAGTTGAAGCACAGAACCCCCAGGTTGTGGTATCTTGTAATAAGTACACAATCTATCAGTTGCATATGACCCCCCCCCCAGTTATTATTCAAAAGGATTTGTATATTATGGTAATCAGTTTGGCACATGAATTTAAGCCTGTTTAGTGTGGTGCACCCATTCATCTGTTATATGTAAATAATAGAGATCAATGGGCCGGGTGCACCCTATTTTTCTGAACAATTTAATTTTAAATGGCACCCTCACGTGGTAAAATAAACCGCGGTGACACCCCCATCAGTAGATAGAACACCTTTAATCTCCTATTATATTTTAGTGCTGCAGACGTCAAGATATGCGACCTAAGTAGTTAGCCTATAGACCTTTCTTACCGAGCTGAAGCTAGCACAGTAATGGGCCCAAATTAGCCAGCCGCATATTCGCGGAACGGCCAGCCGCGTATTCACGAAATTAGAATACATGCAGTATAGGGAGGTGACAAAATGGCTCATTTGGCTCATTTCTGTCGGCGAATCCGTTACGTTATCCGAACAAATACTGAAATTCTAGCCATAACTTGCAGATTTTCTCTTGATAATATTGAAATGTTATAGCTATTTATCATTGAAAAGCAATAAACAAACAAAAACAAGTCGCTAAATAACAGAAAATTAGCCGCAAACACGGAGACAATGTGCGTGTGTTATGTCAATTTTTTTGTTATGCAGTTTAAATACTATAACATAATTTGAAAAGAGTTTGTACCCTTCGTTATGAATAAAAAAGGAAGTTTTAGCCCAGAATCTTGAAGACTGGGCACTGGGCATACCACATTTTTGAGCTGGCTAATTTGGTCCACTAATTAGTAGTTATACAGACACCATTTTCCATCTAAAACACACGCAATTGCATATGCGGTTGAGTCAACTACGTCTTGTGTAAAGAATTTGTACCCTTCATTATGAATAGTAACATGTTAGAAAATTATCTGTTAACATGCATTATGCAGCTTTTAATATTCATGACCTATGGAAGGCAAACAACGCCCTCTTTTGGTTCTGCCTCAACTGAGCGGGAAAACATATCGCAGCCGGGCCCAGTTGCAAATACCGTGAGGACAGTCAGCGCAACTAAATACGAAGAGTAGGTCGTGGTAGTGCATAGTACAAGACCCCGGTTCGAAGCGCAGCATTTAACTCTTTTTTTTTCAACTGTTGTGTAACAAATTATTTATAACGTAAATATAAAGCACAATTTATGAGCTGGCAAGTTAGCACAAGTGGATAGTTTAAGGTAGTGCAAATCGCAAAAACCAGGTTCGAGCCCAGGCTGGTTTTTGTTTTTTTATCTTACTATAAAAGGTAAAGAAATATTTATATCTAAAAAAAAGCAAACTTCCAGTAGATCAGTAAGTTAGCAAAACTAGTTAAGTGAGGGTCTTGCACATCGCAAAAGACGGGTTCGAGCCCAGGTAGGCTCAAACCAAAGAACTGATTTCTTTTTACCTTCATAACAATTTAGATTAACACTATATATTGGAACAAACAGAGGGTGGTGGTGGGCAGTAACTTAGCCCAGAGGTAGGACGAGCGACTACAAGAGAGAAGGTGAGAGGATCGAATCACGGCGGGGCCCCAGCTGCTGCCAACTGCAACTGGGCCCCAGCTGCTGCCAACTGCAACTGGGCCCCAGCTGCTGCCAACTGCAACTGGGCCCCAGCTGCTGCCAACTGCAACTGGGCCCCAGCTGCTGCCAACTGCAACTGGGCCCCAGCTGCTGCCAACTGCAACTGGGCCCCAGCTGCTGCCAACTGCAACTGGGCCCCAGCTGCTGCCAACTGCAACTGGGCCCCAGCTGCTGCCAACTGCAACTGGGCCCCAGCTGCTGCCAACTGCAACTGGGCCCCAGCTGCTGCCAACTGCAACTGGGCCCCAGCTGCTGCCAACTGCAACTGGGCCCCAGCTGCTGCCAACTGCAACTGGGCCCCAGCTGCTGCCAACTGCAACTGGGCCCCAGCTGCTGCCAACTGCAACTGGGCCCCAGCTGCTGCCAACTGCAACTGGGCCCCAGCTGCTGCCAACTGCAACTGGGCCCCAGCTGCTGCCAACTGCAACTGGGCCCCAGCTGCTGCCAACTGCAACTGGGCCCCAGCTGCTGCCAACTGCAACTGGGCCCCAGCTGCTGCCAACTGCAACTGGGCCCCAGCTGCTGCCAACTGCAACTGGGCCCCAGCTGCTGCCAACTGCAACTGGGCCCCAGCTGCTGCCAACTGCAACTGGGCCCCAGCTGCTGCCAACTGCAACTGGGCCCCAGCTGCTGCCAACTGCAACTGGGCCCCAGCTGCTGCCAACTGCAACTGGGCCCCAGCTGCTGCCAACTGCAACTGGGCCCCAGCTGCTGCCAACTGCAACTGGGCCCCAGCTGCTGCCAACTGCAACTGGGCCCCAGCTGCTGCCAACTGCAACTGGGCCCCAGCTGCTGCCAACTGCAACTGGGCCCCAGCTGCTGCCAACTGCAACTGGGCCCCAGCTGCTGCCAACTGCAACTGGGCCCCAGCTGCTGCCAACTGCAACTGGGCCCCAGCTGCTGCCAACTGCAACTGGGCCCCAGCTGCTGCCAACTGCAACTGGGCCCCAGCTGCTGCCAACTGCAACTGGGCCCCAGCTGCTGCCAACTGCAACTGGGCCCCAGCTGCTGCCAACTGCAACTGGGCCCCAGCTGCTGCCAACTGCAACTGGGCCCCAGCTGCTGCCAACTGCAACTGGGCCCCAGCTGCTGCCAACTGCAACTGGGCCCCAGCTGCTGCCAACTGCAACTGGGCCCCAGCTGCTGCCAACTGCAACTGGGCCCCAGCTGCTGCCAACTGCAACTGGGCCCCAGCTGCTGCCAACTGCAACTGGGCCCCAGCTGCTGCCAACTGCAACTGGGCCCCAGCTGCTGCCAACTGCAACTGGGCCCCAGCTGCTGCCAACTGCAACTGGGCCCCAGCTGCTGCCAACTGCAACTGGGCCCCAGCTGCTGCCAACTGCAACTGGGCCCCAGCTGCTGCCAACTGCAACTGGGCCCCAGCTGCTGCCAACTGCAACTGGGCCCCAGCTGCTGCCAACTGCAACTGGGCCCCAGCTGCTGCCAACTGCAACTGGGCCCCAGCTGCTGCCAACTGCAACTGGGCCCCAGCTGCTGCCAACTGCAACTGGGCCCCAGCTGCTGCCAACTGCAACTGGGCCCCAGCTGCTGCCAACTGCAACTGGGCCCCAGCTGCTGCCAACTGCAACTGGGCCCCAGCTGCTGCCAACTGCAACTGGGCCCCAGCTGCTGCCAACTGCAACTGGGCCCCAGCTGCTGCCAACTGCAACTGGGCCCCAGCTGCTGCCAACTGCAACTGGGCCCCAGCTGCTGCCAACTGCAACTGGGCCCCAGCTGCTGCCAACTGCAACTGGGCCCCAGCTGCTGCCAACTGCAACTGGGCCCCAGCTGCTGCCAACTGCAACTGGGCCCCAGCTGCTGCCAACTGCAACTGGGCCCCAGCTGCTGCCAACTGCAACTGGGCCCCAGCTGCTGCCAACTGCAACTGGGCCCCAGCTGCTGCCAACTGCAACTGGGCCCCAGCTGCTGCCAACTGCAACTGGGCCCCAGCTGCTGCCAACTGCAACTGGGCCCCAGCTGCTGCCAACTGCAACTGGGCCCCAGCTGCTGCCAACTGCAACTGGGCCCCAGCTGCTGCCAACTGCAACTGGGCCCCAGCTGCTGCCAACTGCAACTGGGCCCCAGCTGCTGCCAACTGCAACTGGGCCCCAGCTGCTGCCAACTGCAACTGGGCCCCAGCTGCTGCCAACTGCAACTGGGCCCCAGCTGCTGCCAACTGCAACTGGGCCCCAGCTGCTGCCAACTGCAACTGGGCCCCAGCTGCTGCCAACTGCAACTGGGCCCCAGCTGCTGCCAACTGCAACTGGGCCCCAGCTGCTGCCAACTGCAACTGGGCCCCAGCTGCTGCCAACTGCAACTGGGCCCCAGCTGCTGCCAACTGCAACTGGGCCCCAGCTGCTGCCAACTGCAACTGGGCCCCAGCTGCTGCCAACTGCAACTGGGCCCCAGCTGCTGCCAACTGCAACTGGGCCCCAGCTGCTGCCAACTGCAACTGGGCCCCAGCTGCTGCCAACTGCAACTGGGCCCCAGCTGCTGCCAACTGCAACTGGGCCCCAGCTGCTGCCAACTGCAACTGGGCCCCAGCTGCTGCCAACTGCAACTGGGCCCCAGCTGCTGCCAACTGCAACTGGGCCCCAGCTGCTGCCAACTGCAACTGGGCCCCAGCTGCTGCCAACTGCAACTGGGCCCCAGCTGCTGCCAACTGCAACTGGGCCCCAGCTGCTGCCAACTGCAACTGGGCCCCAGCTGCTGCCAACTGCAACTGGGCCCCAGCTGCTGCCAACTGCAACTGGGCCCCAGCTGCTGCCAACTGCAACTGGGCCCCAGCTGCTGCCAACTGCAACTGGGCCCCAGCTGCTGCCAACTGCAACTGGGCCCCAGCTGCTGCCAACTGCAACTGGGCCCCAGCTGCTGCCAACTGCAACTGGGCCCCAGCTGCTGCCAACTGCAACTGGGCCCCAGCTGCTGCCAACTGCAACTGGGCCCCAGCTGCTGCCAACTGCAACTGGGCCCCAGCTGCTGCCAACTGCAACTGGGCCCCAGCTGCTGCCAACTGCAACTGGGCCCCAGCTGCTGCCAACTGCAACTGGGCCCCAGCTGCTGCCAACTGCAACTGGGCCCCAGCTGCTGCCAACTGCAACTGGGCCCCAGCTGCTGCCAACTGCAACTGGGCCCCAGCTGCTGCCAACTGCAACTGGGCCCCAGCTGCTGCCAACTGCAACTGGGCCCCAGCTGCTGCCAACTGCAACTGGGCCCCAGCTGCTGCCAACTGCAACTGGGCCCCAGCTGCTGCCAACTGCAACTGGGCCCCAGCTGCTGCCAACTGCAACTGGGCCCCAGCTGCTGCCAACTGCAACTGGGCCCCAGCTGCTGCCAACTGCAACTGGGCCCCAGCTGCTGCCAGGGCCCCAGCTGCTGCCAACTGCAACTGGGCCCCAGCTGCTGCCAACTGCAACTGGGCCCCAGCTGCTGCCAACTGCAACTGGGCCCCAGCTGCTGCCAACTGCAACTGGGCCCCAGCTGCTGCCAACTGCAACTGGGCCCCAGCTGCTGCCAACTGCAACTGGGCCCCAGCTGCTGCCAACTGCAACTGGGCCCCAGCTGCTGCCAACTGCAACTGGGCCCCAGCTGCTGCCAACTGCAACTGGGCCCCAGCTGCTGCCAACTGCAACTGGGCCCCAGCTGCTGCCAACTGCAACTGGGCCCCAGCTGCTGCCAACTGCAACTGGGCCCCAGCTGCTGCCAACTGCAACTGGGCCCCAGCTGCTGCCAACTGCAACTGGGCCCCAGCTGCTGCCAACTGCAACTGGGCCCCAGCTGCTGCCAACTGCAACTGGGCCCCAGCTGCTGCCAACTGCAACTGGGCCCCAGCTGCTGCCAACTGCAACTGGGCCCCAGCTGCTGCCAACTGCAACTGGGCCCCAGCTGCTGCCAACTGCAACTGGGCCCCAGCTGCTGCCAACTGCAACTGGGCCCCAGCTGCTGCCAACTGCAACTGGGCCCCAGCTGCTGCCAACTGCAACTGGGCCCCAGCTGCTGCCAACTGCAACTGGGCCCCAGCTGCTGCCAACTGCAACTGGGCCCCAGCTGCTGCCAACTGCAACTGGGCCCCAGCTGCTGCCAACTGCAACTGGGCCCCAGCTGCTGCCAACTGCAACTGGGCCCCAGCTGCTGCCAACTGCAACTGGGCCCCAGCTGCTGCCAACTGCAACTGGGCCCCAGCTGCTGCCAACTGCAACTGGGCCCCAGCTGCTGCCAACTGCAACTGGGCCCCAGCTGCTGCCAACTGCAACTGGGCCCCAGCTGCTGCCAACTGCAACTGGGCCCCAGCTGCTGCCAACTGCAACTGGGCCCCAGCTGCTGCCAACTGCAACTGGGCCCCAGCTGCTGCCAACTGCAACTGGGCCCCAGCTGCTGCCAACTGCAACTGGGCCCCAGCTGCTGCCAACTGCAACTGGGCCCCAGCTGCTGCCAACTGCAACTGGGCCCCAGCTGCTGCCAACTGCAACTGGGCCCCAGCTGCTGCCAACTGCAACTGGGCCCCAGCTGCTGCCAACTGCAACTGGGCCCCAGCTGCTGCCAACTGCAACTGGGCCCCAGCTGCTGCCAACTGCAACTGGGCCCCAGCTGCTGCCAACTGCAACTGGGCCCCAGCTGCTGCCAACTGCAACTGGGCCCCAGCTGCTGCCAACTGCAACTGGGCCCCAGCTGCTGCCAACTGCAACTGGGCCCCAGCTGCTGCCAACTGCAACTGGGCCCCAGCTGCTGCCAACTGCAACTGGGCCCCAGCTGCTGCCAACTGCAACTGGGCCCCAGCTGCTGCCAACTGCAACTGGGCCCCAGCTGCTGCCAACTGCAACTGGGCCCCAGCTGCTGCCAACTGCAACTGGGCCCCAGCTGCTGCCAACTGCAACTGGGCCCCAGCTGCTGCCAACTGCAACTGGGCCCCAGCTGCTGCCAACTGCAACTGGGCCCCAGCTGCTGCCAACTGCAACTGGGCCCCAGCTGCTGCCAACTGCAACTGGGCCCCAGCTGCTGCCAACTGCAACTGGGCCCCAGCTGCTGCCAACTGCAACTGGGCCCCAGCTGCTGCCAACTGCAACTGGGCCCCAGCTGCTGCCAACTGCAACTGGGCCCCAGCTGCTGCCAACTGCAACTGGGCCCCAGCTGCTGCCAACTGCAACTGGGCCCCAGCTGCTGCCAACTGCAACTGGGCCCCAGCTGCTGCCAACTGCAACTGGGCCCCAGCTGCTGCCAACTGCAACTGGGCCCCAGCTGCTGCCAACTGCAACTGGGCCCCAGCTGCTGCCAACTGCAACTGGGCCCCAGCTGCTGCCAACTGCAACTGGGCCCCAGCTGCTGCCAACTGCAACTGGGCCCCAGCTGCTGCCAACTGCAACTGGGCCCCAGCTGCTGCCAACTGCAACTGGGCCCCAGCTGCTGCCAACTGCAACTGGGCCCCAGCTGCTGCCAACTGCAACTGGGCCCCAGCTGCTGCCAACTGCAACTGGGCCCCAGCTGCTGCCAACTGCAACTGGGCCCCAGCTGCTGCCAACTGCAACTGGGCCCCAGCTGCTGCCAACTGCAACTGGGCCCCAGCTGCTGCCAACTGCAACTGGGCCCCAGCTGCTGCCAACTGCAACTGGGCCCCAGCTGCTGCCAACTGCAACTGGGCCCCAGCTGCTGCCAACTGCAACTGGGCCCCAGCTGCTGCCAACTGCAACTGGGCCCCAGCTGCTGCCAACTGCAACTGGGCCCCAGCTGCTGCCAACTGCAACTGGGCCCCAGCTGCTGCCAACTGCAACTGGGCCCCAGCTGCTGCCAACTGCAACTGGGCCCCAGCTGCTGCCAACTGCAACTGGGCCCCAGCTGCTGCCAACTGCAACTGGGCCCCAGCTGCTGCCAACTGCAACTGGGCCCCAGCTGCTGCCAACTGCAACTGGGCCCCAGCTGCTGCCAACTGCAACTGGGCCCCAGCTGCTGCCAACTGCAACTGGGCCCCAGCTGCTGCCAACTGCAACTGGGCCCCAGCTGCTGCCAACTGCAACTGGGCCCCAGCTGCTGCCAACTGCAACTGGGCCCCAGCTGCTGCCAACTGCAACTGGGCCCCAGCTGCTGCCAACTGCAACTGGGCCCCAGCTGCTGCCAACTGCAACTGGGCCCCAGCTGCTGCCAACTGCAACTGGGCCCCAGCTGCTGCCAACTGCAACTGGGCCCCAGCTGCTGCCAACTGCAACTGGGCCCCAGCTGCTGCCAACTGCAACTGGGCCCCAGCTGCTGCCAACTGCAACTGGGCCCCAGCTGCTGCCAACTGCAACTGGGCCCCAGCTGCTGCCAACTGCAACTGGGCCCCAGCTGCTGCCAACTGCAACTGGGCCCCAGCTGCTGCCAACTGCAACTGGGCCCCAGCTGCTGCCAACTGCAACTGGGCCCCAGCTGCTGCCAACTGCAACTGGGCCCCAGCTGCTGCCAACTGCAACTGGGCCCCAGCTGCTGCCAACTGCAACTGGGCCCCAGCTGCTGCCAACTGCAACTGGGCCCCAGCTGCTGCCAACTGCAACTGGGCCCCAGCTGCTGCCAACTGCAACTGGGCCCCAGCTGCTGCCAACTGCAACTGGGCCCCAGCTGCTGCCAACTGCAACTGGGCCCCAGCTGCTGCCAACTGCAACTGGGCCCCAGCTGCTGCCAACTGCAACTGGGCCCCAGCTGCTGCCAACTGCAACTGGGCCCCAGCTGCTGCCAACTGCAACTGGGCCCCAGCTGCTGCCAACTGCAACTGGGCCCCAGCTGCTGCCAACTGCAACTGGGCCCCAGCTGCTGCCAACTGCAACTGGGCCCCAGCTGCTGCCAACTGCAACTGGGCCCCAGCTGCTGCCAACTGCAACTGGGCCCCAGCTGCTGCCAACTGCAACTGGGCCCCAGCTGCTGCCAACTGCAACTGGGCCCCAGCTGCTGCCAACTGCAACTGGGCCCCAGCTGCTGCCAACTGCAACTGGGCCCCAGCTGCTGCCAACTGCAACTGGGCCCCAGCTGCTGCCAACTGCAACTGGGCCCCAGCTGCTGCCAACTGCAACTGGGCCCCAGCTGCTGCCAACTGCAACTGGGCCCCAGCTGCTGCCAACTGCAACTGGGCCCCAGCTGCTGCCAACTGCAACTGGGCCCCAGCTGCTGCCAACTGCAACTGGGCCCCAGCTGCTGCCAACTGCAACTGGGCCCCAGCTGCTGCCAACTGCAACTGGGCCCCAGCTGCTGCCAACTGCAACTGGGCCCCAGCTGCTGCCAACTGCAACTGGGCCCCAGCTGCTGCCAACTGCAACTGGGCCCCAGCTGCTGCCAACTGCAACTGGGCCCCAGCTGCTGCCAACTGCAACTGGGCCCCAGCTGCTGCCAACTGCAACTGGGCCCCAGCTGCTGCCAACTGCAACTGGGCCCCAGCTGCTGCCAACTGCAACTGGGCCCCAGCTGCTGCCAACTGCAACTGGGCCCCAGCTGCTGCCAACTGCAACTGGGCCCCAGCTGCTGCCAACTGCAACTGGGCCCCAGCTGCTGCCAACTGCAACTGGGCCCCAGCTGCTGCCAACTGCAACTGGGCCCCAGCTGCTGCCAACTGCAACTGGGCCCCAGCTGCTGCCAACTGCAACTGGGCCCCAGCTGCTGCCAACTGCAACTGGGCCCCAGCTGCTGCCAACTGCAACTGGGCCCCAGCTGCTGCCAACTGCAACTGGGCCCCAGCTGCTGCCAACTGCAACTGGGCCCCAGCTGCTGCCAACTGCAACTGGGCCCCAGCTGCTGCCAACTGCAACTGGGCCCCAGCTGCTGCCAACTGCAACTGGGCCCCAGCTGCTGCCAACTGCAACTGGGCCCCAGCTGCTGCCAACTGCAACTGGGCCCCAGCTGCTGCCAACTGCAACTGGGCCCCAGCTGCTGCCAACTGCAACTGGGCCCCAGCTGCTGCCAACTGCAACTGGGCCCCAGCTGCTGCCAACTGCAACTGGGCCCCAGCTGCTGCCAACTGCAACTGGGCCCCAGCTGCTGCCAACTGCAACTGGGCCCCAGCTGCTGCCAACTGCAACTGGGCCCCAGCTGCTGCCAACTGCAACTGGGCCCCAGCTGCTGCCAACTGCAACTGGGCCCCAGCTGCTGCCAACTGCAACTGGGCCCCAGCTGCTGCCAACTGCAACTGGGCCCCAGCTGCTGCCAACTGCAACTGGGCCCCAGCTGCTGCCAACTGCAACTGGGCCCCAGCTGCTGCCAACTGCAACTGGGCCCCAGCTGCTGCCAACTGCAACTGGGCCCCAGCTGCTGCCAACTGCAACTGGGCCCCAGCTGCTGCCAACTGCAACTGGGCCCCAGCTGCTGCCAACTGCAACTGGGCCCCAGCTGCTGCCAACTGCAACTGGGCCCCAGCTGCTGCCAACTGCAACTGGGCCCCAGCTGCTGCCAACTGCAACTGGGCCCCAGCTGCTGCCAACTGCAACTGGGCCCCAGCTGCTGCCAACTGCAACTGGGCCCCAGCTGCTGCCAACTGCAACTGGGCCCCAGCTGCTGCCAACTGCAACTGGGCCCCAGCTGCTGCCAACTGCAACTGGGCCCCAGCTGCTGCCAACTGCAACTGGGCCCCAGCTGCTGCCAACTGCAACTGGGCCCCAGCTGCTGCCAACTGCAACTGGGCCCCAGCTGCTGCCAACTGCAACTGGGCCCCAGCTGCTGCCAACTGCAACTGGGCCCCAGCTGCTGCCAACTGCAACTGGGCCCCAGCTGCTGCCAACTGCAACTGGGCCCCAGCTGCTGCCAACTGCAACTGGGCCCCAGCTGCTGCCAACTGCAACTGGGCCCCAGCTGCTGCCAACTGCAACTGGGCCCCAGCTGCTGCCAACTGCAACTGGGCCCCAGCTGCTGCCAACTGCAACTGGGCCCCAGCTGCTGCCAACTGCAACTGGGCCCCAGCTGCTGCCAACTGCAACTGGGCCCCAGCTGCTGCCAACTGCAACTGGGCCCCAGCTGCTGCCAACTGCAACTGGGCCCCAGCTGCTGCCAACTGCAACTGGGCCCCAGCTGCTGCCAACTGCAACTGGGCCCCAGCTGCTGCCAACTGCAACTGGGCCCCAGCTGCTGCCAACTGCAACTGGGCCCCAGCTGCTGCCAACTGCAACTGGGCCCCAGCTGCTGCCAACTGCAACTGGGCCCCAGCTGCTGCCAACTGCAACTGGGCCCCAGCTGCTGCCAACTGCAACTGGGCCCCAGCTGCTGCCAACTGCAACTGGGCCCCAGCTGCTGCCAACTGCAACTGGGCCCCAGCTGCTGCCAACTGCAACTGGGCCCCAGCTGCTGCCAACTGCAACTGGGCCCCAGCTGCTGCCAACTGCAACTGGGCCCCAGCTGCTGCCAACTGCAACTGGGCCCCAGCTGCTGCCAACTGCAACTGGGCCCCAGCTGCTGCCAACTGCAACTGGGCCCCAGCTGCTGCCAACTGCAACTGGGCCCCAGCTGCTGCCAACTGCAACTGGGCCCCAGCTGCTGCCAACTGCAACTGGGCCCCAGCTGCTGCCAACTGCAACTGGGCCCCAGCTGCTGCCAACTGCAACTGGGGCCCAGCTGCTGCCAACTGCAACTGGGCCCCAGCTGCTGCCAACTGCAACTGGGCCCCAGCTGCTGCCAACTGCAACTGGGCCCCAGCTGCTGCCAACTGCAACTGGGCCCCAGCTGCTGCCAACTGCAACTGGGCCCCAGCTGCTGCCAACTGCAACTGGGCCCCAGCTGCTGCCAACTGCAACTGGGCCCCAGCTGCTGCCAACTGCAACTGGGCCCCAGCTGCTGCCAACTGCAACTGGGCCCCAGCTGCTGCCAACTGCAACTGGGCCCCAGCTGCTGCCAACTGCAACTGGGCCCCAGCTGCTGCCAACTGCAACTGGGCCCCAGCTGCTGCCAACTGCAACTGGGCCCCAGCTGCTGCCAACTGCAACTGGGCCCCAGCTGCTGCCAACTGCAACTGGGCCCCCAGCTGCTGCCAACTGCAACTGGGCCCCAGCTGCTGCCAACTGCAACTGGGCCCCAGCTGCTGCCAACTGCAACTGGGCCCCAGCTGCTGCCAACTGCAACTGGGCCCCAGCTGCTGCCAACTGCAACTGGGCCCCAGCTGCTGCCAACTGCAACTGGGCCCCAGCTGCTGCCAACTGCAACTGGGCCCCAGCTGCTGCCAACTGCAACTGGGCCCCAGCTGCTGCCAACTGCAACTGGGCCCCAGCTGCTGCCAACTGCAACTGGGCCCCAGCTGCTGCCAACTGCAACTGGGCCCCAGCTGCTGCCAACTGCAACTGGGCCCCAGCTGCTGCCAACTGCAACTGGGCCCCAGCTGCTGCCAACTGCAACTGGGCCCCAGCTGCTGCCAACTGCAACTGGGCCCCAGCTGCTGCCAACTGCAACTGGGCCCCAGCTGCTGCCAACTGCAACTGGGCCCCAGCTGCTGCCACTGCAACTGGGCCCCAGCTGCTGCCAACTGCAACTGGGCCCCAGCTGCTGCCAGAAAATAGTTTGTTTGATGAAGACGCCGGCTTGGTGAGGATCTCGATTAAGGATCAAGGTTAGAACCATATGTAAATTTCTCAAATATGTACAAATCACTACAGAATTCGAAACTTGAAAATATAACACGTGATAACCGTACCCAAGGGATTATCGAAAAAAACATGGAAGAACATAAGTGGACAAAATTGGCATACAACAGATGTAGAAACTCTATGAATTTGTACTTATTTATGAACGTGACATGTTTGTTACCTATTAAAAGGGAATTCTGCGAGGCTTTCTGTAAAAATAAAAATAAAAGGGTCAGCATACAGCCTAACAAAAAAACTAACTATGCCACCCAAAATAATCCTGCAACGGAACAACCAATTGTCTTGAATAATGTCAGTCAGTATCCATCGTCACTGCCAAGGGTATTTCAAATGACAGAGTATCTTGCTTGCTGGATTGTAACATTTCAAGCTTTGAAGCCATTCATACGTAAAGCTGAACTAAACATTTCAAAATTTCAAGGAAGTGATGTCTATCTTTGGCGACAGTTGGTACAACTGTTTGAAACGTTGTCATTAAACATACCCACAGCAATTTCTTTTCACACAGTGCGCCCAATGATTAAGGAATCTGCAGTGCAAATGAAAATTAGTTGCAACCAACAAAATTATTCTGTTGAATTTTATTTGCAGCTAATTGTGCCATTTCTTAATGAATCAAGTCTAACAGCTGAAATAGAAATATGTAAAAGTGTTCTGTGTCTAACCTGCAATGAAACTTCCGTCGTTGAAAATTCGACATCACAGGTGCGTTACCTGTTGCCGCCCAAAAAGCTGTCTCTATAAGTGTTTGCAACATTGCTTCAGCGATGAAGTTGTAAGGGATGTTGATTGTAGTCGTTGTAGTCAAAAGAAGAGCACGAGAATAATTGGTTCTCAATAACACACCTGCAGTTTACCGTCTGCGTTCAGTAATTGTTCACGAAGGTAATTCAATTGAAAGTGGTCATTGTAAGTTCTATGTCATGAACCCATTGGACTCCACTATTACAGAATTTAACAACGCAACCGTACAACACACAAATGTATTGCGGTTCACCAATATGTTTCCGAAAAGGAGTATTTATTTTTTTATGAGAAAATGGAGTCAATTATTGCAAATAGTCCACACAACACTACACTAGACAGCACAGAAAGTTATTTCAAAGTAAACAAGGAAGAACAGGAACATGTCCGCAAAAGCCTCTTTTGATGAGAAAAACCTTCACAGCGTTGCTTTGCGTGATCATAAAATCAAAGAATTTCTTTCATTCCACCAACTTGGCCATGATTTGCTGTAATCCGAACCCAACCAGCAGTGTTAAAACGTTTGAAAAAAATATACGGAAACTACCACTGTGGCTGGTTGAGCGAGTCATTGGTCGATTTCTATATCACCCAGTTGTGTGAAGTAGGTAACGAGGAAGCTCAAACAACAAAATCTGGAGCTGTACAATGTCACGATACCAAAAAGATACCCAAATGGACAACAATCACCCCAAACATTTAAGTCGGTGTCAAAAACATGCTTCCAGACAGGCACGTTTTGCGAAGTCATTTTTCCCCATTTAGAAAACAGGCACTAGTAACAAAAAGCAAACTTGCTTTGATTCACTCTGTACAAGTCGAGATACTCGACAGAAGATGGCAACTCATGGACATGCATACTTTGATTTTTTTCCAGAATGGAAGAATGAATCGTTATTGGAACCACATGCCTAATGTTTTTGAAAGCCAACACAAATTTGCAATCAACAATCATCATGCATACAGCAAACTGATTCCGGAAGCTGCTGTATTAATTAGTGATCCGAATTAGCCACCTCCAATTTAGCCACCACTTGCCCAGTGGTATGGTCTTTAATATAATGGAATAAAATTCCATCTTTTATGCAACATGAAGGGTACATTTACTTTACGGCGAGTGCAGTCATAATAGTAAGTATATACATGTAGTGTAAATGTGCTATACATTAACGTATGGTTGAAAATGGCATGTATTGTAGCGGCTAATTATGTATTAATTAGTCATCAGAATTAGCTACCTCCAATATTAAGTGTGCCCAGTGGTATGGTCTATCGGATTATTGAACAAAATTCTGTTTTTTATGCTACACGAAGGGTACATTTACTTTGGGGTGAGTGCATGTATTTTAGCAGTTGCGTAATATGGTCTTAATGATGAGGTCTTAATTGTGGCGGCTAATTACTCACCAATTATGCAGCCAAATGAGCTATTTTGGTCTACTAGTCTTGTCATCGATATGTTAGTGAAAAATAGTGAAAAAAATTTACCGATAAAGCAAGATTATTAAAAAATTCGTTAAAATTAAAAAGGACGGGAGGTAGAAATTTCACCGCCTTTTACTGCATTGATTATAATTTTCCTGATTACGCAGCTGGCCGGCCCTTGAATGTACGCGGATGGGAAATCTGGCCCAATACGCGGCTAGCTTCAGTCCGGTGTAAAACTTTTCTATGTTTGTAGCATGTAGATCGCGCTACAGTAAAAGTATCGTGGCTTTTAGTCTACCCGATAGCCAATACATTATTGCCTGAAATAGCGCCCTCTTGTAGATTAACCTCCGTCGTTAGCCTACGATCATTAGTCTAAAAACGATCGATGAGACTGCGAGTTGGGGCGCGTGATGGCTAATCTGTGGGGGCGTTTTTCGTGGCTGATGCAGAGGAATAACCCCGATCTCAGACTTGAAATCAAGTCTACAGTAAAAGTGGCTGTCAAACCTTTACGAACAGTACATTTCGTTTTCCAGGATGAGATTCAAGTCTGTAAGAGGGGACATAATGAATAATAATTATTATGATAAAGTGATGCTACATAAGTTTAAAACAAATAAAAATCAACAATTAAAAATGAAGTTGACACTGTAACGACGTTTGCACCAGCTCCTAGTCCTAATAAAAATGTTCAGGTCTACAGTACTTTGATAATGTATCCCCTTTTTATCTAAAATTGGATGCAACAACATTCAAAGAATATACACCACATTCCAATTTTTTAACAATTTCGAACGTCATAGAGAATTGCTGTGTAACACGGACTACACGTTATAATGTACTCATCAGTGTAAACATGGGGCATAACACGTTGAAGGACAGACACACAAGGTTCGACATTTAGTCATTTTTTTATACTGACACTCTACTGGTGGGTCGTAGTCAGACAGTATTTTGTTGATTTCGGCACGCATGAATAGAAATTATTTTTGTATGCATTACAAGGATGGATGCTGGTGGCTGAAAGTACCAAGATGACAACTGATTTGGAGCAGGTAATGAATTTAATATTTTATGCATTCTCTGCTACTGTCATGACTGTATGTGACCATGGAGGAAGGAACCTTCCTCCATGATGTGACTACTGTACTACTACTACTAACTAGTACTAGTACTACTACTCTAGTACTACTACTACCATGACTACTACGTGTACGTAACGTAGCTCACACTCACACTCACACTCACAACATAGAGCAATTCTTGAGCTGCTCTATGCTCACAGTCACAGCAGTCAAAACTCAAACAAAGACACTAAAAATGGGGGGGCTGGGTGTGAATAAAAGCCGGAATTGCCTGATTTGCCGGAATGGTCAGAACTCGAAATAGAATACACTATTTTTTAAGAATTGGCAACTGAGGCAGCCGGAACTATATTTAAAAAGTCAAAGATATTGTTGTCATAATTACCCGCTTGCCTTAAACTGTGCAAAAAAAATATCCCCGGAACTAAAGGACAAAACAGAAAGCAGGTACCACACTATTCAACAGACCCAATCAGTGACGTTCCCATACACTGCGATGCGAGTTCCGACCTGCAATGCCCGGTTGCATTGCTACCCGACGACTACGAATACAGTGCCACTTTGCATGCGTCAGGCAATCAACAAAGTCGGTCAAATTGTCATGTGTTCTAGTTCCGGGGATATTTTTTTGCAGAGTTAAGCGGGTAATAATGACAACAACTAATAATAGGCAATTCCGTCTTTCCAATTTCCCTAAAAAGGTACTCACTACTCTACAATGCTCTAGTCCTAGGCTACCGTATACCTCACCTGTCTATCTAGTCCCTACTGACTGTCCTGAAGAGAGTGCTACATGTATAAAGCAAGTGTCTGCCATTTTGTACTGGTTACCACACATACACGGCGCGCCGGTAATCAACAGTACCTAGGCGTTTTTAGGGCCACTGACTGCTGTACGACGTGGGGGCACTAGTGTGGTGAAACTTTGGAAGTGCGGCTATGTATGAATGATGCATGATGGTATATGGGCTACAAAAAACAGTAGACCCAGTAACTGGGGTGCTGTACTCCTTTAAAAAACATTGTGTCATCTTCGGTTGTACTTGTGCCCCAGTCCAGTGAACCATTGTACATAACAATGGGAAACTTCAATTTGCTATGATTTTCCGAACACCCAGCTAAAAAAAATGCTCCAAAATGACACAAAGAACCGACAAAATAGCTCGAAAACCACCTACTGGCTTCTCGATATGTCAAAGATGCAACATCAGGCATTAAATTGTACTCGCGATCTTTTTTTGTGCTCCAAGTGGATGAGTTTTAAGTCAACAGTCAGTGAAACCATCCATCATGAGCAACTTCACAGTACACTCTGGGAATTAAACAGGTGCCCTGCCTACCGCGTTGTCGCGGTGCAGTGTCAGTAGATCTTGTGTTCCTGTATCAGGTTTGATGCTGATGCATTGTGGGTAGTGGATGAAATCAGCGACTGTTTAAGAAAGCACTGGTTGCAGACGGGTGCTGCAGCGAGTGCACATGAGCATACTACCTCCCTGGTATGGTGTAATTCCTGTAAAACCATTCTTTCACACAACAAGCCCTGTCGAAGTTACACTGATCGCCACTTTTTCACTTGTTTTTATATATTTTACAAAGAATTTCTGTATAGAACGTAAACTGTTCGTTACTTTTATACGATTTTTTACTCGTTCAAATTTGTGAAAAGGAGTCAGTTGGTGGTACATTGGCAAAAGACTCTGTCTTGGACTCAAACTTGAATCTGAAGACTTGTAACATATTTTTCAAAAATTAACTTTAACTTTATTGAATCCATTATTCTGATACTTTGTTTTTTGATCGTCTTGACACGGAAACATGCTTGGCATACTGCAGCCAGTAGGCCCTATTCATAAAGTTCAGTGTGGGACATATAATTTTTTTTGGTTTAGATTTCTACACCCTAATTTAAGTAATTCCATCATGATTGATTTTATTGGTGCTCCACAACTTAACTTATTTGGAATCAGTTTAATTAGTTTTGTTATGATATACAAAAAAAATTGACTTGTCCTCCGACTCAGACTCAAACCTTAGTGACTCAACTACGTCTCTGGGAACTAGTTAAGGGCAAACCCTGCACACGGCCAAACGTGTAGGATGTAGAGGAAGGAACACCCTGCTGGTATAAAATAGGAACAGGTCATTTTGTGGGTTACATTACACAATACTAAAGGACGTGTTTGGATCCAGAGGTTTCATTCTGCTTCATGGCATAGATGGAGCAAGTTCAGGTGCTGTCCTGTCGTCAATTTGCGATTTTTGGGGTATGTTTTTTACTTGAATGCATATAGTTAAATGACTAGACGACTAGTCAAAATAGTTATTTGAATGTATTTTGTTGAGCAGACGATGATTAACATTTACGTTAATGAAAATAATTGTAAGCATGTCATTTTCATTTTCTATTAGATATTTGCTTGTACTATTTTCTCTACTTTAGTACTATTATTAATTAATTATCTCACTACACAGGTAATTTATTGTCATATTGAACAAAACATATTGTTATCGTTAAACAACTCATTGATTGTGATGTAACTTGCAAAATTGACTAGAGAAACATTGCTTTGAGGCTAGGTTGGTCCAGTTAGGCTAGCTACTTTAGTAAAACCACGCAGCGTTCGGCTGATTGACAAATCAACTATCATGACTATGGCATTTCTACCTCCATGGGTTAAGAGTCAACTCTAGTCACCCACCCGAACTTGCTCATCATGGGTGTGCTTGTTTTGGAAAACATTTGTATAATCTATTCGACACATTGTACAATGTAAATTGCACTGTTTGATTTTGGTAAATTTGTCTGTATTACACCCAAACCAAGGGGTGTACTGAACTCCAGCAGTGTTCGCCAATTGCCAATTCTCAAAAAGGTTAATTGGTTTTGTGTATCTGATTCAATCTTACCAATGTAACACACCGTGACAGCCCATTTTCTCCGAAAACCGTTACCAAAATACAAAATATTTATACCGTAGAAAAAATTAGGGTCTCTTCATGGAAAACATTTATTGTGAAAAATACAAATGGTGTGACTGGATTCAAGATTTGTTTTTAAAACATGACAACATTTCATACTGAAACACCTTTAATGTTACTTTGTACAGTGAATGATTTCCTTAGCAAAATGCCATACAAAATGCCATACAAAACGTACCAGTTGCTGCTCAAAAATCATCAATTTACTACACAATATTAGCATTCAGTCATGTGCACAAAACATATTTATTCTAAATACTTTGCGATGCAAAATTGTAGGACATAATGTTCCCTGTTTGAATGCTTTCAAAATTTCAGAATTTCACTGTTGTTTTGGAGACAAAAAAACCAGTACTCCTGAGAAAAGGGTACAAGTTTTTAGCATAAAGAAAATTGAGAATGTACTTTTCTGGAGATTGATCTAGGGTTGTTAAAGCTATAAACCAGAGGGCAGCTGAGGCCGTGAGAGGGCTTGAGATTGAGGGGAAAGGACCGTAGGGTTTGTAGCTAAAAATGTATACTGGACCAGAATTGTTTTGACAAGGCCAAAATTAAAATTAAGTAAAAACTTCTTGACATAGTTTTCTGTTTTTGTTTGAAAAGCATTAATAAATAAGTCAGGTCCTAGAGAAAAATTTTTCTCATTTGTCTTCATGTGTATTTTAAGTATTCTTCATAACTCAAAAAGAATTGAAAGGTTTTATCTGACTTAAAGTCAACAATGTTGTTTTTTTTTCAAAATACTACACTATAGGGTGTTGGCATTCAATTGAAAAACACGCGAAAACTGGACTTATCTGGTCTTGAGTTTACTGGCCTGACACTAAAACCACTGGCCACGGGTCTGCGGTACAGTTTAAAATTTGAGCCCTGCGTGACCTTTTTGGCCAGGTTCTGTGAAGTTCCTGGCCTGAGCACTGAAACTTGGAAGTGGTCGGGATAAATTACTTTAATTTATTTTTTTCAGAAACTATTCTTGAAATTCTAATTTCCTTCCTGTATTGGATAGCCATCTACCGGCAGTAAGCATTGGGTTTCCCTCAGTACACATGTTCCTTGCTTTCACCATGGAGGTAGAAATATCCATCATGCTTTCACAGTCAAAATAAAAATGTACCTATCCCAAGATAGGCAAATGTCCTTATATTTACATCCATTTTATTATAATTTTTTTTTAAATGATCAAAGCCTGATATAGGCTATAGGCCTACCAACTATCTACAAAAAAGTACAATCAAGTTTGTCGGATGGTATCAAACAGAGGTCAGTGCAGAGTTCAAAACATTATCCCTGTTTTATGTGGTCTCTTTTGAAGAACATAGCGTATTATCTTTGATCAAACTTTTGCGAACGCACTGCAAGTTTATCCCTCTACAATCCCGGCCATATCTCATTGGGCCCCTGCTCCCCAGCCCTCGTTCAACTTTGGCTCTCATTGCGCGGTCTCCGCTCCTAACAACATTGAGCGGGGGAGCAGGGGAGCGAGGAACCTGGCCCAAGCATTTTGGTCGGGATTGTACATTAGTCTCGTTTTGAGCCACTTTAAACGGACAGTATATTCAATCATTGAGAAAGAAATAGAACCTTCATGATTAAATCAATCAAACAAATGGAGAAAATATTCTTGTATTTGCTCAGAATTTCAGTATTTCCTTTTATTTTGAGGCTTTCCTCAAAATTTGCTTAGATTTTTGTCATGTCCAAAGTTTGTTCATTTCCTCAGAAACGAAACAGTATATTCAATCATTGAGGAAGAAATAGAACCTTCATGATTTTAAAAATCAATCAAACAAATGGAGAAAATATTCTAGTATTTGCTCAGAATTTCAGTATTTCCTCTTATTTTGAGGCTTTCCTCAAAATTTGCTTAGATTTTGTTCATGTCCTAAAGTTTTTTCATTTCCTCAGAAATTTCTTTGAAAGTTAAAACTTCCTCAAAATAAGAAAATTTCTGGGAAGCACCAACTCTCACACACCTTGCCAATAAAAGATTAAGGCTACAGTGTACAAAAAGATGTGCAATGTAGTACCAAGAAAGTGCAGTGACGTTGGCCTACATGTAAATAGTACTAAGATCTTTGAGGTGAACCCAAATCTTGCCTGTGGGTTAACATTCTTAGGTGGTACCACAGTGCACAGGATTGTGATGCCCTAGTGTTATTCCAAGATTCACAGATGGGAATGAAAAACCCAGCTGTGAACTCCTGGTGTGGTGGTGGTGGTGGTGTGCAGTGATGTGTGGGGGATTTAATTTGAATACCCTGAAGTCCTGAAAGTAGGTCAGCCTTTTTGGGTTGTTTACAAATACTGTACTGCTGTGTACCAGTGTACTTACAAACCACATGCAGTCTGGTTGAATTTATCTGTTTATTATGGCATATCAATAATATGAGCTCTCTGGTTGTGTGGACTAACAACACTTGGTAAACAGGTAAGTTCTTGTACATGTACTCAAAAGCTAGGACTGGGTTGTTAAAATAAATCTCAAACATAAATTTTGAAGTGTGAAAATATAAAGTGAGCACTGTTTAAACATAAGAGCTGTGGGTTTCAAGTTAACATCAACAAATAGGCCTATTCAAGGGTTGCTTTTTTGGAGCAAATCATTTCTAGCGCCAGAACATTGTAAACATTCTTCCCAGAGTTACTGCTTTTTGCGCCGCAATCCTGAATAGAATTCTGACTTGTGTTTTCTTTTTACGGGTCGCTGAAGGTCCAAGGATAGGTGATTGAAGTTAGGGACATCTTGATCCCCCAATAAGAGTGGTTCAAGGCTCTTAAAAGAGACAGAGCCTCAAGACGTAAGAATCTGCCGTTTTCATCCTTGGTCTTGTTGTAAACCATACAGACTAGTGCAGCGTTGGTTTTTTAATAGATCGTTTTATTGATTTCTAACCATGCATTCTCCAGAATCGTGACAATGTTTGAAGGTCAGTCGAACAAACGTGTGTTATTTAAAATAGGCCTAACCAACAATGATGACACAGTTCAATGGTGTATTGTCAACCTAAAGTTCACGGATCCACACAATACTGTGAATAGTGGTAGATATTTAGACAACACGGTGGACATAACCATTTCCATGTTTGGGGAAGAAACAGGTAGTCTTTTTTTTTTGGAAAGGATTTTGTTGAAGGAGAAAACTTTCAACATTTGAAGTAAACTGTTGTTCAGGTAAGTCCCTTTATTTAAAGCGCAAGACAAACTTTGGTGATTGTGAAAGACCGGTATCCACACTTTATGTGACACAACATTATGAAATACCAAACCTGTCAATCAGTATGTACATTTATATAGGCCTAGGTATAAAACAATCGAACGGTTAAAACAAAACCACAAAGGTTTACGATCCCTTTAAAATGTGACAAATATTTGCTGCATTGTGCCTAGCATGTGCAACAGTATACATGGTTTTTCATTGTGAAACATTATTCTGTCAAAATGCGTTCAAAAGTTCAAATTTGTTTGGACTTTCTGCGCAAAAAACTTGCCACACAACTTTAATGGTACAAACAGCAGCCCATCTCAACACTAGGGGCATGCACAGTGTAGTTGTCAAGGGTGCTGGGGGTTATTATGATGGGAGGCCACTCTGTGTGCCGGGGGGGAAGGATCATGTGATCAAGTGAGCACTATGGCAACCATGACTGAATGACTCCCTGGAGAGTTTGAGAAAGTGGAAGGAATATTTGCCACTATCGTATTGTTTTTTTGCCAACCCTAAATTAGCAAATGGAGCCTGGGGGAAATTCCATGGCAGTTGTAATAATTATGGGCTTGTGTAGCCGTGACGGAAGTAGGTCGAGAATCATTGTTTTCACATGAAATATGATGAAATCTAAATTCAGTATGGAGGTCTTACTGTGTCCAAAAGAAACATGAGGAAATCCAAGTATCAATGGAGATGGAGCAAGTTCAAGTTACTGTCAAGCTGTTAATTCTGTGAACTTTTTTGAAGAGATTTTTTTTTAAAAGTTTTTTGTTTTGCATACCTCTGTATAGTACATGGCTAATTCATTGCTAATTCGTGGCAAGATATTAAGGTAGCCTGGAAATCTATTTAAACCTGAAGTACTTTTCTCTTTGTATAAACTTTGAAAATGATGAAACTTTGGCTGACCAGGATTTGTCATTAACTTTTTTAGTGACTGGCCATTGGGACCAGTTAGTTTGTCATGTCAACGGTCCACCAGCCTCTTCACTGGTCCACATCTTTTACGGTTTTCTGTCAACACTGGCATTTTGTAATAAACCACTGGCATTTTGTACGGTACCTCAGTTTGAAACCATGAACAATCAGTGCAGGGAGTGATCGAGGTGCACAGTTAGCTTTTGAAAGTCAGGACCATGTCACACGAGGCAATTTACAAGCAACCAGTTCCTGGCAATCTCCAAGAAGAAAGGCATACATATTTGAATGTTTATTTTTTTTCTGTGGGATCTTAAAGACATTGTTTTTGACAAATTACTCATATGCTACCAAAGTGGTCCTGTAGCATGCACTGCAGTTGGTTGCCTCCAAGTTGCCTGGGACAAGTTGCCTCATGTGACAAGACCCTTAGTTTACTAGCCAGCTGACCACTTGGACATAATTTTGATTGGTCCTCGGATATTAAGTGGCATTACAGCCAGCGGAACACTGTTAAGGCAGATCGCTGATGACCCCTCAGGCCGAAATAAGACGGTGCTGATTTTGAATGTGATGGAGAAGGCACACATTATTTTAATTTCAACACTCTTCATTGTCTAGAATCAGGATGTAATTATCAATTGTACAACGTACGTGTGGTTCTTGTCAAAACATCAGGCAGAACTCTGTAGGGATTAGCGGGTATGAATTTATCTAGCCCTACAGGATATGGGAAATGAGTATCACACGTGACTCAATCGGAGGTTTCCTCATTGGGTAAGGGATTTCATTATGCAGAGTAGTTAGTGACTTGCTAGTATAGGGTAGTACATGTATGTAGGACTGCAACACGACCCTACATGTAGGTTTCATAGACCAGTGTGATTATTCAGAGTCGTCAATCCGTAGGGTTCGGAATGATCTCCAAGCGCTATGTGTCATCGTTATTTTCTCGGGCTTTGCCTCATGGATTTTGTAACGTAGCTGTCGGTACTGCTAAGCTAACCGCCGAGGTTACACTCCTATAATATGTAACCCCCGTCAGTTTCAGGATTTCATGTAGAGGTTACGCAATCCGCTCAGCAGTTCCTGAGCAAAACTATTGTTTGGAAACTTTGTTCCTGAATATATTGGGAAATAGCTAATAATGTGAAATACTTTTCCTGTGAGGATACAGATGTCACTCTCGCGAAAAAGATTCTACAATGAATGGTTGGAATCTCCGGCAGTGTTTTTGTTTTGGGTGATAGGCGCTCATTCAGATCTGGAAGTGACTGTAAAGGGAGTGGATTAGGTTTTTTATTTTTTTATATATTTTTTTATCGTGTGGAGAATTCTCGGCTGAACCTTTTCCTTTGGACTTTGACTAGTGATATGGGACAAAATCAGTGCAGATTGGACAATACTAGGGATTCTTCATGCAGCATCCATGTGTTTAGGGCTTCATGGTTGAACAAAGTAAGTATGGAGCAGGGGTTAGTTTCTGATCAGGGGAAAAAAAAACTTCTCATTGTTGTTATCAATAATAACACCGTTAACCAACATGTGAAAACTCCTTGTTAGTCACCTTTTTGTGAAAATGATGAAAATGGGTGTTTTAGTGTCCATTCTTATCAGGTTTATTTTTTATTACATCAGTCAGTCAAAATAAGCGATGGCGATCTGTGAACTTGTGGGGTCTTCACGTGTTATTTGCTTGACTTTGACTGTATTTCAGATGGAATTGTTTCTCTGGAGAATTGGTACCAGTACTAGGTCAGAAACACGTACCAACTTAAAGAGAAGGCACACCTTTGGTAATTGCTCCAAAAGTTAATAACCATCAAAACTTACTTGGTAAGAAGCACTGCAGCTGTTGATAATGTATATAACATTTTGACAAAAACGGTTTCTTTTTAAGGATTGTGGTTTTAGAGAAAGGGATTCAAAAAGTGTTCAACATGAGAAACATTTCATCAGAACCGTTACTCAGATTGTGTACCAATATTCCAATTACGAGTCATTCCTCCTTATGTGGACATATAACCGCTCTAGTTTATGGCGATATCTAAAAAAAAAACACACCACAACCACCTTTTGAAATGAAATATTCACAGGTTAGTTTTATTGTATATATCTACAACATTCATATCGGATTAAAACAATCGGACGGTTCCAAAAACCAAACATGCCAAAGGCATACTTTGCCTTTAAAGCACAGCTGCCAATCCCCAAGTAGTTCCAGAACAAGTTCTTCGAGTATCCAGACATCACTGAAGTACAAACACCTTAAGATTAAAACTGATAAGAGTTTTTTGTTTTGTGATAACTGTCAATCCTGCAGTGCGGTGTCTTTTTGTTTCACGCACTGCTCTTTTATAAACTAATAGTGCAAATTGCCCAGCAAAACATTCCTGATTCAGACACTCGACAAATGTGCAATACTGAAACACAGCAATGCCGTCGAAATCACCTGTGCCAATCTTTTGCCAGAACGCTATCTTCTTCAGTTCTGCAGGAAATTCCACCCCCAGAAGTCTGATGGCGGACCGTACCAACTGAGGAAATTCATAAAATCTGGGCTTATCTGGGTGAATTTCATTGCAGGACTGAACACTTTGCAGGAAAAGCCCTTTCCCTCACCTCACCCGTCTTTTGAACAATTCACGCTGTATGTATTTATACAGCGTTGTCATGTTCTATCTTAAAAAAACTAGTCAGGGTTACATTGGGCTGCTTTTTTGTTTTTTTGTTCTCTGCATGTTGTAGAATGATTTTGGCATTGATTCTGTTTCCAATTTTATTGTAAATTCTCACTGTCATGAATTTATTTTACTAAGTTGTAATGGTCTATGTCATTTCATATTTTGTGTATTTTCCTGCAATTTTGGACCCTTGCTTATTGGAGAACTGTTTTTAAATAATAAACCATTAACAGATGAATGAAGGAATATATTCCATACAAGTTTCCATCAAAATTTAGTTCTTAAAAGATGAAAATGAAAGTTTAATTTTTCAATTTCAATTCTTGCATTCTCAATTGACCATTATTATAACGGTGCAGCCATTTTGCTTTTCTGGCATTCATCCTAATGTAAACCAAACTGAGGCTGAACAAAAAATATAGTCCGGACCCTTTAAATGTGAAAAACTGTCAATCAACTGTGTGAGCAGGGAACCCAACAAAGATGGCCACACAATGATGAAGATATCTTGCTTCTAGGCAATCTAGTCCCCATTAGGACACGATCGTTGATCACATTTTTTTCACACATTCATTATTAGGTTGGTTTAGTGTCATACTGTAGTTGAGAACAATAAACTGCTGAGTTGTATTCTCCAAAACATGACTTACCAATTACAATGTGACAGTGTCATATCAGAAGTATTACAATGGATTCTTTTGTTTCTGAGGAAGGAGAGGTTAGGGCTGGAAGTTGACACCAGACCACAGGCCCAAGGCCAGTGATGTTAGCGTTGGGCCAGTCAACTCATGACCAGACAAGTCCGGCGGTATTGTGTTTTTGAAATTAGTTTAATACTGACTTATAATGTATTTATAACTACCGTGCATAAATTTTCAAAAGCCTGCTCCATTCTGGTCCAGTAAAACAATTGAGCTACACGCCCAGTTATCTTGTGCATTTTTTCACAAAATTTGAGCATTGAGGGGTTTGTTTTTGAGTGCAGTACACCACCCCACTACAAAAAAACAGAGAACCCCCCCAAACCCCCCTAAACCCCCCACCCCCTCCCCCTCCCCACACACACACGCACACACCCAGCTCTGTGTTGCAGTCGTTGTGTGGACATTCCTTTGTTCTGTACATTTAAGGAAAATCCTATTCCTCAACACTGCAAATAACGTTGTGTGGACGTGTGTAAGTCCACATAGTGCTTCAGATCCCTACATTATGTGGACCTCTTTTGTTCTCAGGTCCACACTGCGTATGTAGCGCTTGCCCACCCTTATGGATGGTGGCTTGTTGGGTCCTGCTATTGTTTTCTATTATTCCCTTTTCTGAAGAATTCCCCTGTGGGGTCCAAGTTGAACAAAAAATTCTCTTGTGGGGTCCATTGTTTCGTTGCATTTTGGACCCCACAAGGACTGGTGGGTGTGCCCACACACTCACGTTTGTAAATTCAGCAAATCGAGGACTTCTCTTTGTCCTTCCATTGTTTTGTACACGAAAGCGAAGCGAGGACGTCCTCGCTCTGTCAAACACCCGGATCCCTTTTGTTTAAGTCCTCGGTTTCAACGGGTAGACATGCTCACAAACAACCCGCTGACTTAATCTCACCTCCCACACATGACACGTTTCAGAGCCGCTGGAGACCTCCACTGTGATTACCTCTGCACCCTGCAAAGTCTCAAGTTTATTTTGACATGAACTTAGCTACAGTAATCTATTTGAAATGGTAATAGATTAAATTGGTAGCAGGATACTGTATTCATTTATATTATTAACTGCTGTCAGGCATTACGGTCCAACCGTAGCATGAGTTACATGCAGGTGTGATACCATGGGAATGGAAACTGTTGTCTAGTTTCGATCACTCTCGATCTCGACTGAGTCTCAGCTACTGCGACAACGGCTCAAGTTGTATAATTAACTTTGTTGGAATGTAATGTTTATACTGCATGTAGTAAGGTGAACATAAATGATAGTACTTTCCCTTTCAGACTGTGCAGGGATGGGAAATTTCCAGACTTTTTTTCTAAATTGTAATGAAGAATAGAAGATGTGAAGAAATCCTGCTCTTTGTACTTCTCTAGTGCTGAAGATGCTGTTCCCAGAAACCCCTTGAACTTAGCCTCATTATGAATCTCATTTATTGAGAAGTCGTGGCCGAGCGGCCAAGCAAACGGGATCCAACTCTGGTGTTTCTGATCAGCAGAGTTTGGGGTTCGAGTCTTGGTCTTGACACTTGTGTCGAGCAGTCAAGCAGACTGGACTTAACTCTGGTGTTTCTGATCAGCAGAGTTTGGGGTTCAAGTCCTGGTCTTGACTCTTGTGTCCTTGAGCAACAAGACAAAACTATTATTGCTTCATCCTTCAAATTGGACGTAAAGCCGTAGGTCCTGTGCGTTGTGTAATGCACACAAACAAATCCAGTTACACTTTATCGTTAAGAGAAAGGGTTTGCCTTGGTGTTTCTGGCAGTGCCTGCTGAATGCTCCGGATTGCCTTCTAAACCCTTATAAAATTATTAGGTGCTACTTTGTACATAAATAGGTCTCCTATTTCAAAAACTTCAAAAACCTGTCTTGATCATAATAAGAAGCAGATAAAGCGCTATATAAGAGCTAGTTATTATTATGTAGTCTCATTATGACAAATTCACATAAAGGCTTAGGCCGAAACCCCAAACAACTTGTTTCATAACCTTTTTTATGTGCTTGGGTACCCATTTTATGACCTGAGAAACAATTGGGGGCAGTCGTACTTACAAAAGGTAAATAAAGCAGCTTCATAGATATCAATCTGTCACATCAAGTTAAATATTTGCGCAAGAAAATATACTAGTAGTAGTTGTGCACTGTAAGGGTACACTTATAGAGCTCAGTTGAGAGGTCAAGAGATTAAGTATCTATTATTGCCCACCCTGGTGTTGATACTGTCTTGATAAGCTTGTGTCCTTAGGTCCATTTTGAGTTTGCTTTGTACGAGCAGCATTCTCCCTAAAGAGTGGTCCGCTGGCCAAATGCTAGTTGAAAATCCGGAGGACCAGTCAAAATTCTTTCCAAGTGGTCCGGCTGGTAAGTTCAGTGCTGAAAAACTTCCTTATTTAAAAAAAAAAATAGCCCAGTGAAAAAGCTGGCGGTCTAGAAAAAACAACAAGCTACCAGGGCCCAATTTCATAGAGCCGCTTAAGCAACAAAAAGTAACGAAGCACAACAAAAGTATGCTTACCCGAACAAGGTTTTCAGCCAAACTACCATGTCACATATACAATTTGTGACTGGTATCCTGCTCATTTCTTCTTAGCAGACAATTATTAAGCAATACTATCTGCTTTAAGCAGCTCTATGAAATTGGGCCCTGGTCCTGCTGGCTAGTCAACGGAAAAGTTAAGGGCAAACCCTGACAAGTACAATTTATATTAGTCCTGCAGGAGTTGAACATTTTGCAGTTGTTTCCAGATTGTTGGCAATATCTCAAAAACGCTACCACCTTTTGAATGAAATTTTCCCAGGTTAGTTTTATTGTATATATCAACATTTATATAGGATTAAAACAATCAAACGGTTCCAAAAAACATAGGTATACGTTTCCCTTAAGGACCACCTAAACATCCGTTAGTTTGGGTTAAAAAAGAAACTAGCACAAACGGTGGTAGCTCCTCTCGATTAATTTCATCAGAGGATGTCCATCAAGGACGGGGAAACGAGTACAATGTCAATCTACAGCCTTTAATCTTTCAATGCTATAACCCATACTCTATCCAGTAGTAACTGTTTTACCCGCGCATTCGAGCTTGGCTGCGTGACATGTCAAAAAGCTCAGATGTTGAAATACAACCAAGTTTATGAGGTCGGATTCCCTTATCGGTAATTGCAAGCTGGACCCAGTGGATATGAAACTCCCCACTTCTGTTTAACACAGTGTAATACTACCCCTGCTCTGGAAGAAAAATTAGTTGGCATGATCATTACACAGTAGCATTTACCAACCTTGTAAACGTGCATATTTTTGCACGCTTTATTATTAGTAGGGCAAAGGTAGGGGAAATATTCCGGGGACTTGCCTTTGATAATACAAGCTTCATCAATTTGGCACACATTGTATGTCACGAGAAAGATATTTGGCTGTAGGGACATTGAAGATTTTTCCTTTGAACAAATAAAGTAAATTAAACATGGCTGCCATTGCTTGTGATTCTATCTGTATTTTTTTTTAAGGAAAAACCTGCGATGGCCCCTTTTAGCCAATGTTTTTGTCATGACAGTTTCTGACTATGTGCCAAATTCCATGATTGCTTCATCAGAGGCATAAACCCACCACCATCCCATGACATACTACATCTATGAGCAAGTTCGGTGCTAACCTTTTAGTCAATATTGCCATTAAATCACGCATGCGTGGTCTGTGATTCACTCGAATGCATTTAGTCGATTGATCCGTCAAGTATGGCAACTGAAAATATTTTGGCTTGTAAAACAATTACTTGCAAAATACAGTGCAATGATAATTATTATCTTAATACTTGACATATCTTTTTAGCAAAAACCTACCATTTATCGTTAAACCAACTGTTTGTGTTATTGCAAAAGTTTACAAAATGTCTCCGCCACAAAACTAAACCGCCATCTTAACAAAGTGATGTAACTTCGTTAGTTGACTAGAGAAACAATGGTCCGAAGCTAGGTTGATCCAGTTGGACTAGCTAGTTCAACCATGCAGCGTTCGAGTGACATTTAGATTGACTATGGTTAAGTCTAGTCGACTCTAGTCAGCCACCCGAACTTGCTCAAAGAGGAGCTTATGGCAGGTTGTACAAGAACACAACACACTGATTCTAAACATTTGCAAATATTGTTTTAGTTTTCCTAGATTTCTCTCTTATCATTAAGATAACTACATTCTCTACCCTTCCACTCCTGGGAGATAGGGCAGTTATAATGATTATAATATTAGTTCTTCATCAAAATTACGTATACCCCTAGTCAGAACAACTCTTTCTCAACATACAATTTCTTTCACTGGACCAAAAAACTGGAACTATCTTTTCAAGTACTACATTTAAATACAAACATTATTCATTTAATTATTGCCATTATTTCTTATTTCTTAATTCTATAATTGGAGTTGCTTGTCTCTCTGTCTACTTTGTTTAACTATTGTATATTTTAATTACTGTTATTACTTCTTAATTCTACAATTAGTGCTGCTTATCTTTGTATTGTTGTAACGGGCCACATCCATCACAAGCTTCGGCTTTTAGGATGATGCCTCCATGTGCAAATGAGAAATGTTCTATTGAGTTGAATTGAATCATGAAGTTTCACGACCGGGATTCGAACCCATGCTCCGGTGACTCAGCTATCAGAACTTGAGTTTGATGCTTTTTGAAAAGAACACTCGGCCACGACATGCCATCATTTACTTTTAAAAGCGTGTTTTCGTGGGCTGACTGTTAAATTTTAGAAAGCACTTGTATTTGAAAAAAATCGTGGGCTTACTATTAAAATAACAACATAATTGGAAATGTGACATTTGGTAACGACATTATCCCCATTCAACTGACATTTTGTGAATTTTTCAAGTTTATAGTACTCATTTTGGAAAAACGTTGATATTTTATGAAAATTCAGTTCTGTTTCCCAGTAAGGATTAGTGGGTGACGCCTTTTTGTGGTAGCTTAAATATTTGTTGTTTTTATATTTGGTATTGGTGGGAGAAGCAAATTATCAATTGTCAAAAATATAATCACTACCAGTTAAAAAAAAAAGGAGATCTCTCTGTCACTTGCATTTCATACCCCTCTTCGTCCACAGCTGTCTTCAAGAAAAGTCATTGGAATAATTCTATTATTTATTTTTAAGGTATACAGTCATACTAGTAACTACTCAGTTGCATAAATAGTTTTGTGACAACTGCTTTTTCATAGAAAAAATGCAAACAAATGAAAATGCATATAAAGTAGTTAAATTTTTAAGCCAAACATAACTAGGAAGAAACGTGACATATTTCATAGAAAACGATTTAACTAAAAAAGTTAAAAGCTAAAACGAAAAGGAAGTTCAGAAATGAATTTGATTTTTTTGGGGGCCTATATGTGCTGTTTGCATGGAATTGCCCACATGCAGAAACATGGCGGCCTAATTCCTATAACTAGCTTTTGCCATTGTATTTAGTATCAAGAGTAAAGCTGCATTTGCATCCGTTTTAATATTTAACCGAGGCCATACATGTGTCGGTCCCATTCCAATGGGTAAATCTTACCGGTGTCCGCACTTGGATTATTTGACGATACAGGTTAACCCACTGAGACGATATGGTGAAATGAACCGACAGACTAAATGTAAACACATGGGACGATGCACCTGCACTGGCCTTTTTGGCTCGGTTAGTTTGACCAGGTTAGCTTACCTCTGCAGAAGGTGGCCAGGTTAAACTATCCAGTGGACTTGGTAAAGTAACCAGGGTGAAGTTTTTTCCGGGCTGTTAGTACTGGACTTAAAATGGTCAAGTTACCCATTTGCTCAGTAAGGCTAGTTATACCCCCAAAAAGTTCAATGCGAACACGGCTTAAGACAACCAAAACGATGGACTGACGACATCAGAGAGTGAACGGGACTGATATAGAAACTTTTGATCAGCTGTGTCAAGACTAGAGGAGACTGGTGCTCTACTCTCTGACCTGATGCCTCCATGACACTCTTGGGAGTTGAGGGACAAGACAAGACAAAACAATTTTAATCAAAGAAGGGGTGTGCAAGAGAATCACTTCTCTGCAGGAATGATGTTTGTTGTACTTTTTTCTGCAGTGAACGTTACCTCTATGATGTTAATTTAAATTTCTACTATCTTAATTTCAAGGGGCACCAAGGCAATGACCAAGGGGCAATTTGGCGTATCTGGAGTATCTGGCCTGCGTCCGGCCACAATCACCAACACTAACCCTGACAAAAAAATTAAATTTGGTGACCGCCAACTGTTTTTGTTATTGTTTTACAGGAGGGTGCCATGAAATTATGGAAGGAAGAGAAGCAGAATGGTGCAATATACAATGTCTACCTAAAAAGGGTGCGTTACAGGCACTCTGTAGCGTCCATCATGGAAGAGGTATGAAGATATAAGATTTAAGTTCAAAGTGTTAGTCCCCCTACAGGGTTTGCTCCTTAACGTTTCCAGTGACCAGCCAGCAGGACCAGTTAGCTTTTCATTTCACTGGTCCGTCAGCATTTGCACTACTTGTCCATAATTTACACTAAATAGGGATGCTTTTCACCGATGAACTATCCAGCTGGTTGGAGAGAATTTTGACTGGTCCTCAGGGATTTTAACCGGCATTTGGCAAGCGGACAGCTGTTAAGGGAGACTGCTGCCCTACTGTAATTATTAAAGCACATGTAAAACGATGATACAATGAATAAAACACTAAACAGACCAGGAAATAAAGTAAAAACAAATAATCAAATTGGGAAAACGGGGATTGAAGAAAATCACGAAGAACCTAGGAGTAGACACGCTCTGAAGAAGATGTTTAAAACCAGCGTGCAGCACCTCCTCACTGAGACGGGCAGGGAGCAAACACTCCATCGTCTTCTTTTATATCTGGGAGTGGCAGGCTGCAAGAGAGTATGAAGTGTGTCATTTAATATAAATAGTACACTGGATGGTTTACACAATGGATGGATCCCACAAGAAACTAACTCGAGTTGCAATTTGAGGGGATGTTATATAGTTTCGGATTCTTTTAAATATTTTGGTAGACCTCCTCCTCCCTTCCACTCGACATCCGTTGCTGACCTAGATCTGAGGAAGTTTACATACCGTCTGAACAATCTGTAGAACTTGGCATCGAATGGTGAGTTGGCCCAGTGCCAACCGAAATCCATTGTTGATTTCCTGTAGGGTTTTTTCCCCGATGTACTTGAAATATTCTGGGTAGAATATTTTTTGAAAGTATTCCTTCACATGTTCCGGGAGTAACGTTAAAATAGTGATAAGAAAAACAGTTAAAATAGTGATCACTTAAAACAGGTTAACTAGCCAAAATGGCAGACATAAACATAAAGCCATATAATGTAAATGGCTCCAGATTGCTCAGCAGAATTTTTAAAAACCAAGCATCAAGAGAACAACACACTGAGGACTTCGTTATCAATTCAGCATGCTTTGGCCAAACTTAACGAAACTTGGGTCCAGAATGCCCCACAGTTTTGATGAAACTAGAAAAGAACCCTTCTTATAATCAAAGAATAACGTTCAATGACAGGCAAGCACAACAATGAGGCAACTCAATGCTTCTCGTCAATCACTAATAAAAAGAAGGACAGAAATTTTTTTTTTTAAATGCAGTCGCCCCCTAGATACCATAATAATGTTATTGAACAGACTCGCTCCTCGCTAATGAGTCACTAATGCTGCAAATTCAAGGCAATTAGATTTGGAATTATCACACAAAGCTGAATAATCTCTTGGAAGGAGCCTTTGATGTATAAATGAGACGCCCTTTCCTTGAACATGTGCCTTTAACAAGCCAAATGCCCTCGGTGCAATTGTGAGCTAGGGTAAAGTGAAAAACCGCTGAGATTTTCACGAGAGTACATGTGCACTGTATGTTAAAAGCATGACATAAAAATGCAAATTAGTTCTAGATGGATGTTTAAATAGATTAATATGTAGATGAATAAATACGGTTGATTCTCGAGTTTAGTCTATGATAATTTGATTTGTGTTCCTGTAGACCGTGGAACTTTTGTGTACAAAAACGTGACCGTGTACAATCCGTGGCCTTTCTGGAAGGCGAGCTTACTACACAGGTCTTGTGGGAAATTCAAATATTGTGTCATAATTTACACATAACTTAAAGAGTTATGAAAATAACAGCTCAAACAAAATTTGAGATGTGCCCCCTTTTCTTCATATCTGAAGTTGATAAAAAACCAGACAGTGCAATCTCCAAAAAAAAATCTAAGATTTTATGTCTTCTTACTTAGGGCTGTGTACAAATCATGCCTTGCCGGAAACTTGGCTCGGTGGTTCTTTTTGTAAGCAAGTGATGTCAATTACATGGTTTATTCACAAACGAGTTACAAATTTATTCAGGCACGTTAAATTTCAGAGACTTTTGGAATTTCTTTTACTATTTCTATATTGTTTTCTATATTTTCCTGTTTGTTGTTGATTTATTTTCTTTGTGTCACTTTTAAAAAATATAGAATAGACCAAAACTAAACAAACACTTATGTCTAGTTTTTTTGTTCTATAGGGGACTGCAGAGCAGAACTCCGGTCTTGAGTGGGAGACCATCAAGGTGAAGACAATCAAGGCAGCTCCCCTGGAGACCCTGGTGGAGTATCTCCCTGTTGCCCTGGAGGAGATGGACTCCAGCTACATCAACATCTTCTTCACAACGTACCAGACGTTCACCAATCAGATGCAGGTTCTACAGATCTTGTTGGACAGGTGCGTAGGCAGGGGGGTAAGGGTTGGATGGTAGGGAAAGGTAAAAACAAAAACAACTCCTTCCACTCACCTCATGAGAAAATATCTTCCGAACAAACAAGCAAAAAACGAAATTCCCACACGAATAAAAAAAACCAACAAAGATCAACCTAACATTATTAAGCAAAGAAACCTACAAACAAACCAAAGGTAAATTATTGTACAAGTTTCTGTATAAAGAAAACTTATTGAAAAGAAAGAGAGAAAAAAAAAACTTCAATAAGAATCGAGACAACATAAAGGTGCCTGGAGGAAACAACCATCAATTGACTTTAATGATAAAAGGATTGTCCAAAGAATAACCGTGAACAATATATTAATGGATAGAAACCACACTGGGGTTCGTCAATTGACAGTTTGTTTAAACAGATGTAATACAAATAGAGAGAAACACAATGCTCAACAAGAATCGATGGATGGTCTATACAGCACTCTGGTTTGGAAATATAAATTCAACTGTCGCAAACTCTTTTGATTGTTTTTCTTTTTGACAATATCCAGGTACAAGACGGGCAAAGTCCATGGCAATTTATCAGAGGAGCAAATACAAAAGTAAGTTGACTCGGTCAAATGTATTTTTAATGTTTAAAGGATTTGATTTACTTGTGACAAAAATACATATTTCAGTACAGCCATTGTTTTTTTTTGTCCGCGGATGAACCAGTTTGAGGTTTCGTGGAGAAAAGTAGTTAGATCCCTTTTCGGTAGTTGAGAATTTGGCTATGAGCCATTGGTATTGCACATAAGGAACATGACAAAGTAGGCACCATGAGTGTAGGTCTCAATGTGGATGCACTTTGTACACAACAATCCTTCAAGAGAAGGGAAATATATGTTTGAAGTTTAACCCAGGGCCGCTACGAGCTTAGATATCATTTTGGAGATATCGCTTCATAACGCTGGATGACATTCTCACGTTACAATAACACAAGATCTTGTTCACACCAGAACCGTTACTTCCTGTGATATAAATATGTTTACCAGATGACACTGTACCTAGAAGTCCCGTGTTATTATTTTTAACCCAGTAGGAAAAAAAACCTGGTGTTTTGTAAAAAAAAAAATTGTGAAATAGTGTTCCGTGTCTCTGGAACCTGGAAGATATTAATAGAAAAGTTGAAAGCCATCCCCTTTCCCTGACAAATCTTCAACATTTGTTTCTCTGGTTGCACTGATTAGGGTTTCTAGGCAGGTTTATCTCTTAATCTTGTTTTCAAAGCTAACAATAGGCCCTGAACCCTATTTGGAGTTAATCCCCCTTTGTTGACTGTGAAGAGATAATCTTCCCCTCTACATTGGATTATAACTGTCAAGTGAAATAACTGCCCAGTTTTTTAACTGTTACTGATCAGCAAGCCAATTTGACCTTTTTTGTTTGACGTGTACAGTTATACATGTAGTTTGGGGTTGAACAAAAGAAATTGACCAGAGCAGAATTTGAACCAACAACCTCCGGATTTACGTGCCGGAGCTCTACCATTTCAGCTACCTAGCAAAAACCAAAAAGAAGAAGGGGTCAGGGTTCTCCCCATGCACAAGCTAGCGTATTGGGCTGATAAGCGCAAATTTCGGCTGATACACAAAAAAAAAAAAAAAAAAAACATTTTCCCTAAAAATAATCGAGAGAATACCATAAGTTATGCTCCAAATTGCACAGTAGGGCTTTTAAAACCAAGATAAACACCAAATAGAAAAACATTGTTTCATTTTAGAACGCTTTGGCCAAACATAAAGCAATTTGGGTCCAGAATGCCCCACAGTTTTGAAAAAGGAAGGTTGTCTAGAGGTGGTTGCAGTAAAAGGGTGTAGTTTGGGCCCATTTGCGGCCAGTCACCCAAGGGGGGGGGGGGGGAGGTGCTAATTTTTTTTGGTTTAATGTTGAAAAATAACAAAGGAAAGGAACCATTTCTACCAATTAGACACTGAAGAGCGTGTGGGGATGTTGGTCCCTTCCCCATAGATGGGCCATGTCCGAATTAGCGGCTGCAGCTTGATCGCTGTGTAAAGAAGCATTGAAGCATTGGATTGCCGATAGCAGCAGCCGTAGCCGCAGTGGCGAATTCGGTCACAGTCACTTGCTCTTGGTGCGTCACTGGTTGCAGGTAGATCCTAAAGCCGCAGGTACTTTCCTAAATGCAGTGATGAAATAAGGGTATCCGGGATTCTTTTCTTTTTTTTAAGGAAATGTTCGTATCGGTTGTGGTTATCGTGGTCAGAAATCTCTGCCGCAAATACACGTAGCACCTATCAAGCTTGACCGGCAGATTTCCTTCTCTCTGAAATGATTCATGGTCATAGGAACAATGATGTTTCCTTTTACGTACACTTTGAGATCTATAGCTCTTGATTGAAAACCGCAAAAATATCAAATGGTATCTGTTCTCGGCCAGATTGTCATGAAGATTTGTAAGCAGAAAATATTCTTCACTCATAAATTTGTGTATTATTTTAGCAACAAGTCATAGAAGTAATAACTATATATTGTAAGTAGGATTTGAAACTTTGCATGGTGGAAGTATAACTAAGTGAGGTTTGCGATAACAACACTACTCAAAAGAGATTTTCACGTGGTGTTACCGCAAACCTCACTTAACTATATACAGGTTTTGGCAGTGTGGTTTTGCATCTGTATTCAAGACTATACTCTACTTGTCTTTTGATTATAATGAACAAATTTGTGCATATAGATAGAACTGAAAAAATAGAAAAGAGAGAAGAAAAAAGGGCAGTTTCAAACTGCCGACCATTCAAATGGTTGGCCTCTGCTTCAAGCTTAGTAGAGCCTTACTCAAATGACAAGACGACATGCGCAAACCGGTAAATTAGTTCCCCCAAAAGAATCTGGGCCCAAATACTGCTTAGCAATTGTCTAAGCTAAGCAGAAAATGAGTTGGGCACCAGTCACAGCAATGTAAACTTCATGGAATTTTGGCTGGTAAACAGTTTTTGCTAAGCAATATTTTTCTGTGCTTAGCAAGTTTTTGTGCTTAAAGGTCTAAAAGTGCAGTCACGTTTCTAAATAAATGGTACATGTGTAGGCACAAACAATTTAACTTTTTTGACATGCGGTTCAGAAGATATACGTTTTTAAATAATAAACTTTGCATTGATTTGGACTTAATTTCTATGAAGTGAATTTTTAGTATCCTTCCCCCACAGTAACAAAATCCAACACCACTATGGGAAACTCATGACCAAAAACTACTGGCCTCTGGTTATTGTGGGATGCCAGATCCCATATAACAAGGAAGGTATAGTGGTAGCACTTTAAGACTAACTAATTACATAAAAAAAACTGCATGAGCTTTCGTAGCAACAACTACTTCATCAAATGCAAGTAGTTGTTGCTAAGCTCATGCAGTTTTTTATGTAATTAGTTAGTCTTAAAGTGCTACCACTACATGTACCTTCCTTGTTTTATCTATCAGACTAACACGGCCATTTTTTTTAGTGCAGATCCCATATGTACAGCATAATCAGTTTACTAGTGTAGTCTTCAGTCCAACAGAGTCAAACAAAACACATAGTTTGATTTCAAAGGGTTGGGGTGGTTAGGGATAATGCATGTGTTGTGTTGTCATTTTGCCCACGAGTGAGATTCCGATAGGGTCAAAACCTGAGGCCATACTCAAACAACTCTCATCAGAGCCATCACTAGGAATTATTCACTCAGCATGAACAAAAGCTTTTTTTGGCAAGGAATCATATAAAAGATAGCTAACTTATGAACAACATAAATATCTAGCAAAAAGATCCCAGCTATGCCTAAGTTTTATGTGAATTCCTATTGAAATTAGACCAGGGGTCGATTTCACAAAGATAGTCCTAAATAGGACTAGTCCTAGGAGTTATTAAAAACTTAAGGCTAGTCCTAAGTTAGGATGCGTAACTCGTCCTAACTCGAGATAAGACTAGTCTTAACTCTTTGTGAAATCCACCCCTGGGCCCAATTTCATAGAGCTGATTAAGCACAAAAAGTAGCTTCGCCCAACTAAATTATGCTTACCAGAGTATAAGGTTACCAGCCAAAATACTATTCCACATGTATCATCTGTGACTGGTATCCTGCTTACTAGAAATTTGTTTGGGCACTAAAGCAGCTCTGTGAAATCAGGCCCAGCAGATCCTTTTTCCTGCCAAGTGCTCAAAACCTAGACTAAACATTTCATAAGAGGATACTATTACGTTATCTACACAAGGAAGTAACTATCCTGGGCTTGTAAATCTACTAGTTTTACTGACATCTCCCGACCTTTGCGTTTTTAGAATCCGGACCAGAAACTGGATATCCTGACAGAAAATTACTATCAAGCTCTTTTTAAACATAAACATTAGTATAAGTGTAATAGATGTAAAAAAGAAATTGCATCGGGGATAAAGAATATAAGTTGGTTTTCTACCCTTACACCAATGTGTGTTAAGCACTGTATACTCAGTACTTTAATAATAATAATAACTTGTAATAATAATTTATAGAGCGCTCTTACACTGGGTACCACAGCGCTTTACAAGGAACTATACAATAAGCGAATAAATAAAGGCACTAATAATGGGAAAGACAGTTGGTCCTTAGCAATTAACCATTGAACAGGAAAGTTTTGAGATGTTTCTTGAAAACTTCCAGAGTTCTTTATCCCTGATGCAAACAATTAACATCTATTAAATTGTTGCAGTACCCCCTGCTAAGGATTTGAGCTGCTTCTAGTCATCGGGCTAGCTCGGTGGTCTAGTGGTAAGACATCTGCTCTAGCAATGCAAAAGTATTGGGTTCGAATCCCACCCGAGTGATTTGCCTGTGTCTTTTTTCTTCACAGAATTCAAGAAAGTACTGAGTATATGGTACTTAACTCACATCATTGTAAGGGTAAAAAAACAAATTAAATCAATATGAGTATTTACAGGAATGGTACATGCTTGTCAAGGAGTTCATCACATGTACCGTATTGTATATTAAAATGAATTGTGGGGATTCAACAAAGAAAATATGACTAGATTGGGATTTGAACCTGCGTCCTTCAGATTCACAAGCTGGCCCCTCTACCAACTGAGCTTTCTAGGCCTAATGTTCCACAGTGGCTTGTGAATGATAGACGTTAGATGCCAGCTGGCAATATGATATCATGAGGTGAATGCATCAGTTAGTTCTGTACACAGTTGGTCTACCATGCACAGCCCATGCAGTTGAATGGTTTCAAATGGCTTCTCAGCTTGCTGGAAATCTTTCACAGTCAACCTTCCTACTTGTCTGACCATTCAATATCATCGACGGTGGTTTCGAATGATATACCATTTTTTGCAGCCTGCAGTATGATATCATGTGGTAGATGCATCTACACATTACACACAAGTACACTGTTAAGTTCTGTAAACAGTTGATTCACCGTAGACAACCTCTGCAGTTGAAGGGTTTCTTCAAATAGTAGACTTACAGGGTTTTGTTTAGGTTTTTTTTGCCCTAGACTTTGCTGTGCCAACATTTATTCATTTGATTGATTTTGTAACTCATCTCTTTGCTTTTGGTTTTAATGAAATCGCCAAAAGTAAAAGCTGGATGCTGGCATATTTTTAACATAGCAATTCATAACAACAAATACACACTTAAGACAGTGCTGGGTGCAACTTTATCAAAACATTTATACTATTTTGTAAATTTAGCCAGTGTTCTTACCTCTACTCACAACACTTTTTTTTCTTCTCAGACATATCCGTTCTGTCATCCTCATGTGGTTGGATGAGAACCTGGATGACTTCAAGCAGCCTCCTGACTATCCCTGCCTGACCCTGCTGCGGGAGTTTGCCCACGGGATCTACGATCTGGAGATGGAGGAGAGAGCCAAGAGGCGGATCGAGTTCTTCAAGGAGGAGGCTCCCCAATGTGGTGAGTTTTACTAAGATGTTCGGTCTGGGGGTGGGGGGGGTGGTGTGTTTCTCCTCAAGAAACTTTGTACGCTTTCTTTGCTCCTCTGTCTCCTATTTTGGGCCATGTTTATTACAAGATGGCCTTAAAGTATGAAAGTATGATTACAAAATTTGTAACAGTTTTTCTTGTCAAAATTTACTTTTGTGAACTTATGTCTGGTACGACGACTTGATAGGTCACAAGTGAACACTCAAGTTTGAAATCCCCAGACTAAAGACAGTGTGGCTAAGTCCACTACGGTCTGGTGTAAGGATTATTTTGTATAGCAACCTCAGGATTGGCAAAGCCTGGTACCGATGTGACCTACACATTCATTCAGAACTGTGTATGGTTGGTCTAGTGGCATAACTGCACATCAGCTTGCCCTGAACCATGTCTCTAATCTGGGCTCAATTCCATAGAGCTGTTTAAGCACAAAACCTAGCTAAGCACAACAAAATTAAGCTTACCAGATAAAGGTTACCAGTTCAAATACCATTTTACATGTAGCATCTGGTATCCTTCTTTTTGTTGCTTAGCAGAATTCTTGTAAGCAATGTTTTTTGCTTAAGCAGCTCTATGAAATTGTGCCCCGGAGACTTCATATTTAAGCGTTGTTTTTTGACAAAGCAACTCATTGTACCAGACATTATTAAAATCTAACTCGCAAATGGCTTATTGGCCCGAGAGATATTTTCGCACGATATACTGCCATGGATTTGCCAAATCAAACTCCAAACAATTACCAAAGTTCACCAAATCCCTGATAAAACATCCAAGGTTTTCTCAACTATTTGATCACCTTTTGTCATGAGGTTTCCACAGGCTGGTGAAGTTTGTTTCTCAAAAATGAATTTGTTTTTCCAGCCCTTAAGTGGTTCTAGAACTGCGTGGGTGCTGGTGAATATGCCCACTGGCAATGCTTCTTATAAATGCATTGATTAAATTACAGCAGCCCAATTAGAATGCAGTTATTAGTTTAAGGCTGAGCATCATTGGGCTGTTTACCTCTGCATTCTGCACTTTGAACACATTTTTATTCAGTAACTTTTTGTCTGGTTTTTGAAGTGACTTGTCAGCCTATCACATTGACTAAAATTTGGTTGTTTAGTACTTTCGTACTTTCATTTTGTGAGCGTTCTTGTTTGTTTGCTTTTGTCTTGTGTAAAAACAGTGATACCAAGTGTAGCGGGCACTCTATAAAATTCACCAGTCTCTTCTTGTATGAGCTGCTTCATAAAGCAATAAATCCGTTCAGTAAAATATGCCTACAAGGCAACTTTTTCTATTCTCGTTGAAAAATTATTACCAAAAAAAGGTGTAAAATTCTCTGCCGATGTGAGAGCGGATTCTTCTCCTATGGTTAGCAGCACAGATCACAAAGGGCCACCTCAGTTCAGGGCCCAACTTCTGAGGATCATTTAAGCATAAAAGTTTGCTTTTAAACAAAGAAAGATCTTAAGAGTAACTATAAATATAAATATAAATAGTAAACTTGCGGGTACAACCATGTGTAAAAAACTCTTTGAGGGAGTGTTGGCTCTGAAAAGAGCCGGTTTGGTCTCGACGTTTCGAACAGTATACTCTGCTCGTCTTCAGGAGAATGCTGGACTACTGGTGGTGGTTGAGCTTATGTATGGCTTGGGGGATGCACATTTGGGCAAGAAGGATCCAAGCTGTTCTTGTCTAGTGAAGCGTGTGAGTTGGTTGCTGGCTGGATGTGTGTGCGTTGGAGTGTGTCAGTGTTGTGGTGAGCTGCTGCTGGAAGTGTGGGCTTGAGAAGTGGTGACCAGATGTCGTTGATGAAGAATCCGATGTCTTGTGGAACGGTGTTGTGAGCCTTGATCTCTATTGCCTCCCTTAAAGAAAGATCTTGCGTAGCGAAAGCAGGTTACCAGTTACCAGGTTACCAGGCTACTTGATGTGTTGCCTTTGACTGGTCCTACCACTGTATTTGTGCCTAGCAAAGGGATATTTAGCAGTTCTGTGAGAGTGGGCACAAGTTTAGTTTTATGCAGTGATTTTAACAAAGATGGCTGTGCAAGTCAAATACTCACTTTGCTTTAAAGAAAACGGAAGAAGAGTGAAAACCCAAACAAACAGAAAATGCACCATGGAAAAGTTCCCCAACTTTGATTGTTATTGCACTCCTTCCTGCCATATAAAGGAAGTAACGATGGGGGGGGGGGGGGGGGGGCTGTTATATTGCGTAGAGGGGAAGTTGGCAATATTCCAATATACATCAGGCATCCGAATGCAATTCCAAGGCGATTTTAACCTTGATGTCGGGCAGGATGTTAGCCAAATCCGATGCAAGATCGAAGACTGTGGAAACAGTTAAATGCGCATAGTGAATCAAACGTCACTACCAGGCGTGCGGAGACTTGCGCCTTGTCAACATTGCAGTGGTGTTTAGCACGCTGTAGGTTGACGCACAGGGTCCGGCTGTTAAACTGCAGAAATATTCTATGACGTGTGTAATACCTGTAGGTACGCAAAACCTTAACAGTCAGTGCACTGTGAAAGAAGAGATCAGATCCATGTGACACACTCGTCATACATACATTACACACTCATTTAATGGGAAACATTCTCTGCTTAAGTCAGGATACAGTTTGGTTCAGACCGTACACACTTGGCAGTTCCAACGGTGCATTCTCCTGCTGGGGATCGTGCATTTTACGCACATGCCCCCCACGCCTTTGGAACTGTCTCCCCCATCAAATTCGTTCTTCAGAGTCACTTGAAAATTTCAAGAAACCTCTCAAAACTTTCCTGTTCAATGGTTGATTGCTAAGGACCAACAATTATTATTATTATTATTATTAAGGAAAAATTAACAACCTGGGACTCCCTTTCTAGTCAGTGTACCCATTCTTGTCATTGCAGAGGTGAGCAATCAGTTGGCATTCCAGGCTAGCATGTGCGATGAAGTCGAGGGAGTCATGATGGATAACATGTACATGGATATCAAGAGTGTAGACAGCAGGCAGTTAGCCCTGCAGCTGACATGTATGGATGCTGTAAGTGAATCCTCGGTGTGATCGTCTGATTTTGTAAAATGATCTTTTCAATTAAGAGTTTTCAGATTTAAAAAAAAAATACCACAAATAGTGGTGTGTTCTACATGTATTTGTGAGAGCAACTGTGGCAGCGTTCTCCTTTAACAGTGGTCCACTGGCCAATAGACTGTGCAAGTCTCACGCGTATTCGAACACTGGGATCCGTTAAAGCGCGTGAGTTTGTTTCTTTCACGCGTTAAAGCAATGTACGTGGGACCACAGTGGTCCCAAAAATGTTCGAATACGCGCGAGACTTGCACGGTCTATTGCCAGTTAAAGCACAGGAGGACCAGTTGAAATACTCTCCACCAAGTGGTCTGGCTGGATAGTTCAGTGTTTAGAATGACCCTATTCTGGTTCAAAAGCTGAGGGACCAGTGAAATGAAAAGCTAACTTGTCCTGCTGGCCAGTCTTGTTGTACACGTGTTGAGCACTGGTTGTGTACTAGTTACACCGGTGGAACACTGTCAAACACAGAGTAAACAATTATCAAACATTGGCTAAACACTTAGTAAAACACTATTTGTACACTGGTTCAACACACAGTTAACACCTTTCAAACATAGGCCAAACACTGATTGAACACTGTTTAAATTATGCCACACTTCCAGGATCTCTTCAGGAAGGTGAACCTGCAGCACTGTCTAGGCGGCCTGTGGTCCCGAAGGAGCAAGAAAATCGGAGGATACCATGACGTTCTGTCCGTCAAAGCCACCGTGACACAGTTCAACGACGTCTCCGATCGTGTCATGACAACTGTGCTGGAGAATAAAACATTGAGATCGCATGAGAGGGCTGCAATTATCAAGAAATGGATCGAAGTAGCTCAGGTACAGTCTGATACTTTTCTTTTTGTGTGGAAGGTCGAGGGGAAGAATAGTTTCACTTGTCTTTGGACATCTAGGAAACCATGGCTTAAGCCCAGTTCTTACTTCCTGCGAAGCAAATTTTCTTGCGTCACAATTAGAAGGGCAGAGCGTACAGACTATTGTGTCTCCACAATTCTCTTCGCATTCGCATTCGCAGGAAGTATGAATCGGGCTTGAGGCTCTGGCTCCAGCTTAGGCATCATCCGCAGGTTTGAAGTCCTGTACTGAAAGTGGATGTTTTCAATTTACTGACTTAGCCTAAGCCAGAGCCTGAAGCAAAGCTGTGGTTTTGAAAAAGGCCTTCAGCTCTAAACTCTGTAGTTGTCTTGGCTAGGAGGTCCGCCAAATTTATTAAAGTAATGTACTTGATGGTAAACTGGGCACCATGTTTGTGTGGATTGTAAGCAGATCAATGGGATGGTTTACAGATTATTTTGAGTGGTTAGGGAGGAATTGTATAGGATGGTGAAAAAAAAACAACAAACAAACAATTAGTGTAGGATGGTGGAGTGTCAAGGCTTAAATTAATAATAATAATACAAGTATTTATAAAGCGCATTTTTCCAATGGTTACAATGCGCTGAGGGTAATGATTCCAGAGAGGAAACAAGTAATTGAACAAGAACCTTAAGATGAAAATAGGTATGACTTGAGTTTACGTTTAAATTGATGAATAGAGTTGCAAGTACGAATGTTGAGAGGTAGCGAGTTCCAGCATCTGGGTCCAGCTACTTTTATTACATTTGTTTAATCTATTAGATTGAAGACTGTTATGGTGAACTGATTGTACTTTACCAGGCAAGGTCATCCTAATCTGAGTTGAGTGGTTTAGGTGTTGAGCAACTTGTAGTTATAATTTGTTTTTTTACTCTTACACCAATGTGTATTAAGCACTGTATACTCGGTACTTTCCTGAATTCTGGGAAAAAAAACCCACAGGCAAATCACTCGGGTGGGATTCAAACCCACTATCCTTTGCATTGCTAGAGCAGATGTCTTACCACTAGACCACCGAGCTAGTACGATGGCTAGAGGCAGTTCGAATCCTTAAACTTGTAGTATGTTGTTGGACTTTTTGTTCAGACTCATAGGTCCTACATGAATAGACTGGTCCCCTGTCTATATCCGCAAGGATAAAGACAGGCACTGGTTTTACAGGCCCAATGATTTCATTGGATACAACGATTTCATTGGATAAACGTGCTGTGGCGTAAGCTTTGCATATCTGTGTTATGATTGGTCGAGGTTACGAGGTGATGTAGTTTGTCAGCTTGCACTTTCGATCGTCTGCTGCATGCAACTAGCGTCATGTAGTGTTGTTTTATTTACTATGTAATGTGAACATGTACGTGTGGATTGACTGCGAGTCTTCGTGTGAAATGAATGCTAGGTCAAAGGTACATCTGCCAACATCCGGTCTGGCAGGTATCTGGCGTTATTCACGAGCCTCGAAGTGTGACGTCAGATGTTCGGGCTACTACATGAAGTGCATTATTGCCTAGGTTGATTGGCAGCATATTGTGCCACAGCACCTTGTAAACCGTTACATGGTGCTATGTAAAGGAATTGGTCTCATACTTCAAACGTAGCTCCACACACCTTGCAAGATAAATACTGTAGCGCTTAGAAACATAGTATTAAGCACAGTGTAAACGTAAAGTATTATTATTATTATTATTAGGGTTCACAGGTTAAGGGGCAAGATGGCTGTCTGTGATGAGGCACAGTTCCTGAGAGTTGATTAGAGAGTTAGTTTAACATTCGTCTGTCACATGAAACATGCTCCTTGGCGCATGTAGATAAAGCCATTTTGGCAGTGTGATGATCACATGCGACGTTGTGAGTCACACAGAAATCAAAGTATGATCCTCTCGGATATTGACATGACAGCAGGGTGGAAATGCTGTCTGGTCTGGCCTCGTAGAATGATTCATACAGCACATGCGCTTCTGCACATCTTGAAGATTTCCAAGTATTACATGAAGGATTTAGAGATAAACCCCTTAAGTCTATTTATAGAGTTACATCTAAATAGTGATTAAAGGGGGGACTGTCTTCATTATCATAGTGTAAGCACCAAACTCTGCTAAGCGTGGAAAAAACTTTGCTCTACAGAAATTGGGTACAGCCAAAGTACCACGTAATTACTTTTTTTTCTTCTTGCAATTCATTGTTAAGCAGACGTAGTAAGCGACATTTTTTTATGCTCTCTGAAGTTGGGTGCAGGTCTATAAATGCCCCAAAGGTCTATAAATGCCCTAGGTCTATAAATGTCCCACAGGTCTATTAATGCCCAACAGATCTATTAATACTGCACAGGTCTATAAATGCCCTACAGATCTATAAATACCCCACAGGTCTATAAATGCCCCAATGGTCTATAAATGCCCCTTTGATCTATAAATGTCAGAGTTCGGTGCTCATTGCAGTTCTATGACAATGGTGCTGATACTTCACTGCAGCAGTGGATATTCAAATGTAGTTGCCTGTGTGCCCCTAGGGATATGTCAGAAACTCGCTTAGCAGATGATATTGCTAAACACATTTCCTTTGAAGAGAAATAAGAAGGTGGTGAGTGACAAACAGGGCCCAATGTCATAGAACTGTTTAGGCACACATATTTGCTTAGCACAGATGGCTCTAGCTCTATTACCGTACATTTTATGCATACTGCTATTAAAGTATAAATAACTTGTATTTGCTTAGCTATTGTCTCCGGTAAGCAGTTAAATGAAGTACAATAAGTGATGGAGTTTTGGGTTGCCTAAACATAGTGCCGTGAAAGATATGTATGTAGCTTTTTTGAGCAGCTTTCTCAAAATGTTCTCTAAAGTTTGTTGAAGTTAAAGACAAGCCTAGTACTCCATGGGGGGCAACAGAGGCGATTGCCTCCATGCCCCCCTGATCATTGCCTTGGTGCCCCTTGGAATTTCCCTCACAGAGCCCTCTACTGAGGATAAACTGCCTTGCCCCTTAAAAAAAGAGCAAAGTATCCAGCCTCTACACGTGTAATGGTAATACCATAAGAGTGGGGACCGTAGAACAAAGGAATACAAAAGGAACAATGCTGTCCTCACATTGGAATCCTTTGTATTTTTGTGTCCTCACATGTTTTTGTGCGCCTAATAGTCTATGGAGAGTGTTAAGTTAGAGGGACAAAGGAAATTCCTCACATAGATAGCAATAAATTGATACATGTATTTAAAGCAATTGCTGTGAGGTTCATTTTTCATCTACTGTCTGCCATTCAAAATGTTCCTGTAGACTTTTATCAACAAGCCCTTCACCATTGGAGAGGTTTGCCTTGCTCATTCAAAGTTCAAGGTTTGCGTCGTCTATGAATGATGAAATACGGTGAACACTATTTGCATACAACAGATGTACATATTGCGCAAATCAGTACTTGATCTTAATCTATACGTGGGCTGCAGGTACCCAGGGTCTCTAACTCTCTATCTCTCTCTCCCTGGTTACCACCAACCCATATTTAGAGGTAACCAGGAAGTCCGTCTTAGGCTGTGATATCGCTCATGGACTGATGGGGACCGTTGACTCAGGGTCAGTGTTGTGTGGTGGTTTTTTTAATACGTGCCAATCGGGATTGTTCTCTGCCTGTGGTCGCTACTGATTTTAACAGAGCTGCGTAACCACAAAGATCAGGGCCCAGCAGAGCTGCTCAAGCCAAAAATACTGCTTGACTTAATATTCCTGCTGAGCAACAATTAGCAGGATACCAGTCACAGATAGTACATATGACATGGTATTTTGGCTGGTAACTTTAAATCAAGTAAGCATAATTATGTTGTGCTTAGCTACTTTTTGCTTAAGCAGCTCTCTCATATTGAGCCCAGCTAATCAGAAAAACTATTTTGCTTACCAGAAAAAGGTTACCATATACAGCCAAAATACCACTCATGCAAGTGCTTTTGACTTGTTCCTTGATTTGTTTTTCCTGAGCAGAAAGTTTTCAATCAATTATGAGTTAATCAATGTTTGTTGTAGATCAATTTGCAAAATCTAATTCTATTTTCTCAATTATGAGACGTACAATTTTTCAGTGGATCAGTTAATTTTTCTTTTTTTTCTCTCTGTCTATAATTAATGCATGAAAAAAACATTTTACAATAGTTTTGTGTTCTAGGTAGTTTCCTCTTTTTGCCAAGAAATTATAAAGTTATTATTCTGATGATATTTTCTGCTTAAAATATCTCTTGAACTTCCGAACATGTTACAGCAATCACTGACGGTTTAAGGCACACTATGCCATAGTGAAAACATCATTAGTTGGGCTCTGGTTCTCAAATAGGACAGTGTCTGCATGGGGGTCCAGAGATGTTAGATATGACCATTTAAGGCAAACTCAGCCATACCGGAAGCAGTTGGGCTCTATTTTTTCAATTGGACTGTACGTAGGATTTGAAACTTAACATGGTGGAAGTAGAACCAAGAGAGGTTTGCGGTAACACCACGTGAAAATCTCTTATGAGTAGTGTAGGTTCTGAAAAGAACCGGTGGTTAACGACTCAGTTAACGAGTCGTTAACCACCGGTTCTTTTCAGAACCTACACTACTCATAAGAGATGTTCACATGGTGTTACCGCAAACCTCTCTTAGTTAATTGGACTGTACATTAGTCCACATGTTGTAGTGACGAGTTGGAACAACTAAAAGGCACCTGCCTGCAACACAACACGTGTAGGCCAAGGATAGTTTATATGGTTAATCCCTGCAGATGCTATATCAACCATTTGGCATAATGGCGCCAGGCTCAGACTGTCAATTCCAGTGTCGCTTTTCTGACAGATTGTAGAAGCGTCAGACAGTCCCGAGTGGACTTTTGTCCTACACATCCAAATACTGATGAGTCCACATTTGGGATTAAGGTCACCCGGTGTGTGCAGTTTGAATCTGCCGGCTTTGAGCCCATTCAAACCCTAACTACCCTCAGTACTGTACTCGTGAACTGATAATGCTTCTGCTTCGTGACAGAGGCCAGGTAAACAAACCAGATACAGAGTCCGACAGTTTGGGTGTTGAGTCACTGTGTGCAGTGTTGGGACTTTGGTTTGAAGGAGCTAGGATTAACGTAAAGAAAGAATAACAATTGGTGCAGGATGTCGTTGCCAGCCTTGAGCGCTTCCTTTGTAAACTCCCTTAACCTAAATAAAAAGCCTTGGACAAGGCTAGGGGCAAGATGGTTTCGCTTTGATAAGGAATCTTTTTTGTTGTTGTTGATAACCTTAAAGTGCTCAAGGGTGCTATCTGAAGGTCCCAGAAATGCTTGATAATAACGAACGGCTAACAGACAATGTATTTCCTGATGGTTTGATCTCTAGGTTTGTCGGGAAATGAAGAATTTCTCCTCGTCCAAAGCCATCATATCTGGACTCCAGACTCATCCTGTGTACAGGCTTAAGAAAGTGTGGAATGCAGTACCAAGGTATCAGACTGAACTCATATTCACTTGTCCCCCCATTCAAAACTGAAATGATTTTAATAGTTGAACAATAAACTTCTTTTAATTATCATTTAATGACCACTTCACATTGGATGACACTGCAAGTCAAATTTTTCTGGACTTTCCTACAGAGATTCATCAAGAGAACAACACAATCCGGTGTTTATAAAATCAAGATCAAAGAAAACGATTACTCCAGAAGCCCCATAAAGCTCTGAGAAATAATACGGCGCATTGGCACGGAAAACCTTTCAGAATTATAAAAATAATAATAATAATTTAATTTGTAATGCGCAAATTCCAGGTAAGGCTGTTCAAAGGCGCATGACAATATACAATAAAACAAGTAAACCACTAAACATTACATTACACATTAGAACAATTTTTTATTTTTTTTTAAACAACAACAAAAATGCAGCGAAAAAGGTTTTTACCGAAGCTATGAAGGAGCTTTAAAAATATACAATATATTTTCAAAAAATTTAAATAAAAATAGCGTTGGAAGTGGTTAAGACTACTGCTAAGCAATAAACCATGTTCTCAATTTGGTGTTTTCTCCCCACCAGGGCTCATGTACTTTTATTCGAGGACCTAGCAAGCATATTCATGGATGATAATAATTTTGGAGTGAGTCGAGACCTGCTTATGAAGGTATGTTACTTTGTACTTTTAATCCAACTGTCATGGTCCAAAAAATGAAAGTGGCCTTTCCTTTGGGAAGTGGCATTGTCGTATTCATGAATCCAATTCCAGGCCGGTTAAGATCTTAAATATTTAATTTGTGAACTCAAAACAAATACTCCAAGCATCACCAGTTAATGAGTATTAAAACTGGTGAACAAAAAGAAAGTGTTAATACTCCCTGCTCGGGCACCAGTTAACCTCCTCTCAAGTCTGCCGTGTAATGAATTACTTCCTGTGTGTCACTCTTGTGCATAGGAGGGAACAGCAAAGTTTGCCTATGTAGATTCGCCGCGGATTTCCAGGAAACCCGTCCTGAACCTGGTGCGGAGACTAAGCGGGGAGAAGAGCACGTCACCGCGAAGAGAAGGCGTAAGTTATAAATCCCACCTGTCCTTCGAGGAAATTGATTCCTTCTGCTTGATGCCTTCGGCAGGGAACGTCATGGCTGATGCAGAGGACAACGACCTTTGGTTCTTTGGCTAGGGCCGGCCACCTGGCCGATATGATGTTAAGAGAGAAGTGTCCCCAAATCATATGTTGTTACAAAAGCCAGTGTCCCTGCGTAATATGTCCACATAGGTCAGGTGACCCTCGACCTCTTTGGGCTCGACCTTGCTTGGACTCCCAAAGCACAAGCTTGTGAGCTACAGTGGTTAAGTTCACTTATGAGGCTTCTCTTTTTTTTCTTTTTTTTTCCAGAAATATAATGCCAATACTACAGCTAACAATCTGCGAATTTGTCATTTCAGGCTCGGATGCACGGAACTGTTCCGTATCTCGGCACTTTCCTGACAGATCTGATTAAGATAGACGCTGCGAACCAAGACCTCATCGAGGATCATCTCATCAACTTTGAAAAGAAAAGAAAGGTCAGTAGATGGACTTGATTTTGGGTTGAACAAAGATAAAACTGACTTGAGCGGATCTCCGGCTTATCGTGCCAGCGCTCTACCAACTCTGTCACTTCGAGATTATGTTCTTTGACAATGCACTCATATGCATCAAATTTTTGTATAATATTACATTTTTGTTTTCCACTGTCAGGAATTTGAGGTGATCGCTCAGATCAAGCTGTTGCAGAATGCTGCCAAGAATTACCAGATTGAGTTAACGCCTGACTTCTTGAATTGGTTCACCAACATGATTGTGTTGACCTATGAGGAATGGTGAGGAGAAGAATTGTTTGGCATAGGAATAGAATGTACTTAACAAATTGCTTGGCTTTAGAATGTGCTTAAAAAGTAGTTTTGGCTTTAAACGGCCTTATGAAATTTTTTCGCTATGCGAAAAAAAATTTCAGCAGTATTTTGGCTAAACAGCTAAAAAGTATGTGTTATTCATATTTCATGCTGATCGTGACAGGTTCCATTTTGATCATTCTTATTGCAAACATTTTGTCGAGTAGTATTTACTGCTTGCTCGGAGACTCCAAAATGCCTTCCATGTTCAAAACTAAAGGCGTGATATTTTCCCTACTTTAGTCTGATTTCCGATTTATTTTTTTTTGCCCTGGGAAAAATCTGCCACATTGTGATTAAATAGCCTGAAATGTTTCGATAAAATATTCACACTTTTTTTCCGAGGACCAAATATCACGCCTGAAACTACTGCAATTTTAAAGATTATTCCGGCCAAACTGCAATAATTTCAAGGGCCATGAATAGCACATTTTGATGCATTTAGTGCTATTCTGGAAAGTCAAACAATTGTTAACAATTTATTTCAGCTGTGATTTATCGAACGAGATTGAGACATCGTCATCACCGTCTCCGATGTTCACTTCACCTGCAGATATTAGGAAGTCACTGTCATTCAGGTAAGAAACGGTGACCCAGCTCCTACAAATAACCCAATAATTACATAATATACCAGGCTGGACTCCATTCATTAGCTAGCGACTTGAGCCGATATGTGCAAACTTGAAGTTAAAAAAGAAACAAGTAAGAAAAAAAACAGAAAAAAAGAAGATTTAAGATCAAACTCACAAAAATCTTTAACTTAACAATTTAAAATGCTCCAGATTGCACAGAAGCGTTTTTTCAACACCAAACGCAAACGTCGCACAGGTAAAAAACATTCAGAGAACCTTGTTTCAATTGAGTGTGCTTCGACCAAACTTTCAAAATTCGGGTTCAGAATTCCCAACAATGAAAGATCTTGCTTTTCTTTGAGCAGGTATTAGCCTTTTGAACTCAAGGGTCTTACGAAGGATTCTTGCCACTCCCAAGAGGGCGCTATTCCCCTCTGGAAATAAGTCAGTCTTCACAGATGAACCAATCTCCTGAGAGTGTTTGTCCAAGTGCCCTGGAAGAAGCATCAAATTGTCTGTCCGTTTTTTTTAATAAGTGGAGATAAAGTCAGCCGAACCATTCCGTTTTTGTTTTTTTCGTAGGAGATTCTTCAGTTACACAGCAGAAGACACAACCAGCAGGACCAACAGCACAAAGAGCCACCGAAGCAGCAGTAGCTTGAGCAGTAACAGCTCCACAGGCTCGGCTGAAACCCCCTCCTTCGAAGATGGTATGAGCTTCACCAGTAGTGAGTCGCCCGCGGCGTCGGTCAACGGCGGGGAGACTGTACCGCTGAGGAGGGGGGAGCAGAGACGGACGACGATGGAGGTGAAGGAAAAGGAAAAGCCGATGAGGAAGGTGGGTTCTCTTTGTTGAGTTAGCATTGGAATTATTTTTGTGTGTGTGAGAAAGTTGTTTGTAGATTTTTCTTTATTAACAGCCGCAAGAAGAACAAGTTTTTAAAAAAATTACTTTTCATTTTTTTTCTGCACTGGTTTCATCACAAGAAATGTATGATAAGAAATTCTGTCCATCCTCTTCTTCGTAGATATCTGCCTCCTACTCTTTGACCGATCTAACACAGCTGATTGTTCCCGAGAAACACAAGAGCCCCCCTCCATTTCCATCAGATGCCTGCCGGATCATCAGAGTGTCACTAGAGGGCAGCGAGTGCAATGTCTACAAGAGTATTGTGGTACGTTGCAATTTTTTTTTTCAGACCCCCCCTACTTCAAAATTACCTTGGCAGAGATTAATCTTGCTAAGCGTAAAAAAAAAGGGAAAAAGGGGGGACCAGCTAAAAATGCATTGTAATGTGTCTTGATTGTGATGGTTCGCCGCTGGTTGATGCTAAGCATCTTGAAGCTATGCGCTTTGGGTGTGGGTTGTGTTTTAAAAAGGCGCAGGAAGTGTAAGCAACAACAGCGTGAGCAGAACTTTCAGGGGTGGGAGAAGGGGGAAGGGGGACGATGGCTTGAGAAAGGGGCTTGAAGAAAGGGGTGGTGGAGAGAGTTTGGGGTTTTCTTTATGAGATTCTTTCATACAAATTACAAATCAATAAGAAGGAAACTGAAGCTCTGTTTGGTAATAGTCTTGCTCCTTATATCGTCTGAATGAGAATCATGCATGAAGGATGACAGAGTATCTGACCAGGATGTTTGGTTTTTTCGTCCCTGTAGATCACGCAGCAGGAACACACGCCATCAGTCATTAAGACGGCAGCTGAAAAGCACCACCTATCCCCCGAGGAGAACTTATCACAGTTCATACTGGTACAACTCCTACCGCTGGGAGGTAAGCTATGTCCATGTTTATAAAAGTGGTTCCCTGTATGCACAGTGATAAAGACTGTTCTAATTCTCATTTGATAAAAAGGTACCCAACTACTTTTTTTCCTTCTGCAGCCTCAGTATAGAGTTGAGTGGGCCATATCCAAAATGGCTGAACCGCAATAAAAGGTCTCTTGTATTGAAACCAATTGACACACCTAACAGCCAGAGTACCCTATTCTGGGAAGAACTGTTAGTTCCGAGAAGAACCGAGTTGAGGTAAAGTACAGTCTAGATGTGGTGATGAGTGTGCTCTGAACGTCTTCATGAGAACTTGATCTCAACCCTGGTTCTTCTCAGAACAAACACTTCCCAAGAGAGATTTAATTCCCATGGTTGTTACCTGTAAACGTACTCAGTTGTTACTTCCAATACACGGTGCAGAGCTCCAATCCTTACTTCTCTTTTTTGTATGAAATGAAATTTTGCCCTTTGATTTCAATCTATAGAGCTGCAAGTTACCTGTATACCTATTTTGTTCTTACTTCTTATACACCATGCAGAGCTCCTTTGCTTACTTCTTTGTGTATAAAATGAAATTTTGCCATCTGATTTAAATTTACAGAGCTTCCAATACCAGACAACGGTAACGTGTATTACGCAATGAATACAACAACAGAACCAGACTTTATACTTAAAAGACGGCCGCCACCCGGCACTGTGATCAAAAGAAATACCACCAAGTCAAGACGGAGTCGGAAGTCCTGGGTACACGAGAGTCTGGACACATGACATGTGCTGGCTTGAGGGTACACCTCAGTATTGTAAATGAGAAAAGATTGTTTTCTAATGAAGTACATTTTTAGTTCAAGAAAACTCAATTAATGCGCAGCTGAATCTCACCGTGATTGTTCACATCTCAAAATGTCTCGGTGATTGTCTACAACTCGCCACTCGTAGTGAATGTCCTGTCGCTCAAAAGTCACAGCCATCAATGCAAATCATCTGCAACTAAAAACTCGGCGATTGTCTGCAACTCAAAATTCATAGCGATTGTCTTCAACTCACAACTCGTCAACTTCCTGCAGCTCAGGCCCAAGTGTAAACGAGGACCACATAAAAGTGAAAACGCTTTCTACGTGTACATTCCGTACCTAACTGCATTTACTGGAGCAGATGGGGCCTTCACTTGGTATTTAGAAGGAAAAACAAAATGGCTACCATGCCTGATAAATATAAATACTTTGATTGAACGAAATGTGCAAAAATGTATTTTTTATGTCGGCAGGCCATATATACTGACTTTGGCCGTGTTGATGTTTATGTATTTTTTATTATACAAAATAGTTGCACAATTGTACATATAAATTATGAATACATCGTTATGACCTCTACAACTGAACAGCTCAACTGTAGGAGTACGTTTACAAATCCCTGATTCCACGCCGAGGCCAGAGTTGACATGCCCCCGAGACTCCCTCACATTTATAAAAAAAAATACCCACGAAAATGTCAAAGCTTTAAAAGCACCAGACTAATGCCTACCTGTGATAGAGGGAACATAGCAATGTAGGTTCGACCGTGGAAAATGACAGGATTTTTGTGACGTTGTGAAAAGAAAAAAAAACTACATTTGTAAGTTGACGAGCTTGTTCCCTCCACTTTGCCTCGAGAACTGTTTGTCAGCGTCCGGTACCTCGGGGAGCTTACATAGACTGTCCACCCTCAAACCACGTTATATTTGTGTACTGTAGTAACTGTACACTACAAGACTAAAAAACAGCCGTGTTAGTCTGATAGGTAAAAGAAGGAATGTAGTGGTAACACTTTAAGACTAACTAATTACAGAAAAATCTAACAGGTATTTTCTTGTTTATATACACCTGTACTTGGCTTGTCCCCTTCATAGCATCTGATGAAGTAGTTGTTGCTACGAAAGCTCATGCAGTTTTTTATGTGATTAGTTAATCTTAAAGTGCTACCACTACTACCTTCCTTGTACACTACAAGATCAACACATGATTCTTGGCACAAGAGTATTGTTAAATGTCACGTACCAACCTGATGAATTGCAGTGTCAGATTTGTACATATTATAAATATATATATATTTGTACCACATGATATTTATACGTATTTTTAAAATCTGCAAAAAATTATGGCCAAAATATTCGAGATTTAAATTAGTAGAGAAAACGCCTCTAATGATGCGTTATTTTGTATGTGTTTAAAAAGCTATTTTTATCAGGGCCCAATTTCATAAAGCTGCTGAGCAGGAAACCATGCTTAGAAAATGTCTTGTCTGAGCAAGCGATGAGTGGGATACCAGCCGCAGCAATGTAAACTGTAAGGTATTTTGGCTGGTAACCTATTTCTGCAAAGCGAGCACTTTTTTCAATCAGCCATTTGCGAGATCAATTTGAATGATGTATGGAACACTGACTCGCCTGGTAACTATTGAATGCTCAATTTGAATTCCTCAGACTAAAACTAGTGTTGCGACATGGTTCGAGGCAAAATTACGGTCAAAGTTGTGTATGGGTGTTTGTCACCCCTCGTGTAAAACAGTGCCCCTTACCAGTACTTACCATGTGACGCGGTATTACTGGACTTAGTCCCAGCAATGCCGACCGAGCTTTCACTTGTGACTGAGTGAGGCATTTTGCCAGACATCATCCAAATCTATCTCGGAAGTTGCTTATTAGGATAATTGTGTAATTTCCACGAAAAGTTTGTGGTTGGACAGAATGTACATTATATATGTGTTCTTTTTAAAAAGAAAAATAATGTACCATTCCTTTAATTTTACGTAAGCAAACTAAATTGTTTTTTTTTAAGATGTCAAAGTATTTGTGTCAATCTGAGTTTGCTTGTTTATCTACCCAGAAAGCAGCTTACTGGAGTACACAAATACCAACCTGCTAATTAATGCTGCCAGTATGTTAATTAATTTAGTTGAAGTTCATTGTTGTCATTTTAAAAGGAGTGTACTGTGAATAAATAATGTGTGCTTTTTGTCTCAGGGGTAGGAATTTGAGGGTTTGAAATGGTTTTAACAACCCGATTTTAAAGAGGAACTGCCTGAATCGGGAGGGGGACCTGCGGAACTTGGGAAGCACTGTCCAAGTCACTAGGCATTGCCCAAGTTGGGAAGCACTGGCCAAGTCACTAGGCATTGCCCAAGTTGGGAAGCACTGCCTGATTCAGACGAGACTGCCGGATTCAGGTGGTACCGTTACAACTAGAAAGCACTGCCTGAGGCAGCAGGTAACCACATTTTAAATCAATTGGGGATGATGGTGGGGGGGGGGAGGGCACTGTTCAAACTTGCCATATAAATAGAATGTTTTGATCATCTATGCACAAATCTACAAATACATATGATGAACTTGTTAATCTGTAATAATTTAAAAGTTAAAGGTTCTTTAGCAAGAGGAAATGTTGATACTGTACTCTCTCTCTTTTTAACCCGATGCTCTGTTATCAATTAATGCTTGGGCTTTGCTTTAAGCTTGATTGTTATAATTGCTGTAAGTACCCATATCAGAGAATGGGGACACATTGTAAACAATCATTCCTAAATTTATCACTTAATCTTGAAACTTAATATTAAGAGTACATTTTGCTGATTAAGCATGCTATATCACAGGGGCTCTCTCTCAGAACCACTCTGACCTTTGCCCGTAAACCACCTCTGACCTTAAACCCAGACCCCGAAGGTTGTGTTGCTGCTTACCATAAAATTATGTGCTTATGTAGCCCCGCAAAGCATGGACGCCATAAGACCAGAATACCACATTAAGCAATGTCCAAAAATTTGACCTTGGGCTCCGTCATCCATTTTTGAGCAGTGTTCATTTTGTACAGTGTATCCAACATCAATTGAAGCCCAGAGCCTAAGCAGAGGTTTGAAAAAAGCCCCTACTCTCAGGTAGACAGGAGACTGACCCATGTAATCTCCCAACCAGGTCAAAGGTTAGACTTCCAAGGGGTTAATTTGTCAGTGAAAAGTATCACAATAATAAGTAGCCTCTTTAACCCTTTAGAAGGACATTCATTTATGTATAATCATCAACCATACAGCCATACAAAGACTTGTCAAGTGAAAATACCTGGACAAATTAAACAGAACAGAATTTATAGTTTCGTTGTAGAAACAGTGATAGTATGTTGACATGAAAATTATTGGAGAATGTCCACTCAGATCATGACCTTTACTTTGACCTTTTTGATTGAGTTAAAAGTAGGTTAAATGTGGCAGTGGTTTGCAACTTTACAAGCTGCTTGTGGTTTCTTGACCACTTTATGTGAGATGGAATGTATATCTGTCAGATTTGTCTGGACTGACGGACGACGGAGGGTTTATTATGCTCTCAGTTTTTTTGCTGGCTGCAGCTGGACAAAGAGGAACAGAAGGTACTGGCAATCATGCCTCGTAACATCCCTTGTTTTGAGGGTTATTGTGTTAGTCCCCCACAGGGTTTGCCCTTAACTTTGTTAGTGACTGGCCAGCAGGGCCAGCAGAACCAGTTAGCTTGTCTTTTCACTAGACCATCATCTTTTCCACTAGTCGGTATTTCAAAAAATGGGGATGCTATTCAACACTGAACTAGCCAGCCGGACCACTTGGAGAGAATTTTGACTGGTCGGCAGGTGTTTTAACTGGTATTTGACCAGCAGAGCACTGTCAAGGGAGATCACTGCCCCATTCCAGACCTATGTGCTGTTGTACCAATGTAACATACAAGAATAGACAGGCTGCCACCATTGTTTATCATTGTAATTGACACAATTGGAGGCAAGTACCAACACTCACAGATTTTACCATACCATGGAAGATTACCGACAGAGGCTTACTGACAGAGGCTTACGGCAGAGGTTTTGCGAATCACAGTGTGTATCTACTCATATTTACTCACAAGTTAACAGTAAATCCCTGTGCTTATTATGAGTTTCATTGTGGCAATGGTATTTTCAACTCCCAAAAAGTTTTAAATAAACATTACCATGGGTGAGCACAGAAAACATTTCTGAATACCGACCCAAGATAGTTCAGGGGTGAAACACAAGAGGCAACATCTCAACTAAAAAATGTGTTATCGTGTGTATTGACGGAGACGGAGAAATTTATTCAGATGAATTGATGTAACCAAATATATTTTTTACTAAAAGAGGTGTAAATAAAAATAAATGTGTATAATTTATGTAAAAGTTAAGATTAATAAAACGTACGAGAAGAAAATACACAAATGAAATGACTTGGTTATGTCTATTCCAGCTGCATTTATATATTGGGTATGGTTATTCCTCTATTGAATGTATGTAAACTAAATACTTATTAAGATATTGTTCGATCCTCTCATTCTTACTTGTGGGTCAAACTGTTGAAGCCACAATTTGGTAATGTATTCACGTAATCATTTGCATATCATGAATTAAGGCAGCAAAACCTGGAGAAAGTCACAATGGTCAAAACTCAAATAATTTACACAGTGTAGTAACACTTCTGTCAAGCTACACACAATGTACTTTGGCATTTTGTGAAATTGTGTGAATGTTGAAATTGTAAAAAAAAAAAAACTTAAGAAAGTTGACATCACGTCTTCATGAAGTGTTCAGCGAGTGCCTTTAATGCCTTGCCTCGATGGGAAATACTGTTCTTGGTCGTAGATTCCATCTCGGCATACCTTTATGGAAAGGAAAACAAATATATATTCATAAAATCAAAGCATTTTTATCAATTTTGTCTGCATCCTCCAAATCTTGAAATATTTCTGTGGTAAGATTTGTTCCTGTTCATGTTTGATAAAGTAATGTAAGGCTGTAATAAAAACATGGCTGGAGCAACAAAGTGGGTCAAAGGTTAAAGCTGAGGCATCACATGTGAAAGTGTGATGAGATGGCACCTTTAACAGGCGACATTTTGTCACGTCAGTGCAACAAAGTTATATCAGGACTTACGACGTTTTTGCAAGTGTGACTTTTTGCAGTGCAACAATATTGTTTCAAATGTGGTTTTTTTTTTTTGGGGGGTGGGGGAAGAGCATCATTGTCAAATCTTTGTTTTGAACTCCTGGCTTGGAGCACACAGCGAATGGATTAAGACGACTTTGTCCAACCTGAGTTATGACCATGTTGCACTCAAGTACGCAATTATAAGTTTTTACTCTTACGTTTGTGTGAATCCGTCTGGTTGGAAACAAGGATCCCATCCAAAACTTTGAGGTCCTCTTGGGGAAACGATCGAACCCTGAAAAACAATAGACAATAAACACTAGCTATAAAACATGCAAACGTCTTGTATAATTTCTGTCATTATGGCCCTTTTTGAAAATCGACTTTGGCCCAGGTTTGTCAGTAGTTTTTGAAAACCCTTTCAGTTTAAAACTTCAAACAGGCATACAGTACTTGAGCTGAAGCAATACACGTGGTTTTCAAAAGTGGCACGAAATTGATGAACCAAAATGAGGCCTGGGAGAGATAGTCTGGCCCCCTTTTGCAAAGGCAATCATCAGTTATGGTTGCTGTCACATGCAGGGGACAAGACTGGTGGTAAAAGCTAATATTTGAGCATACAAAAGTCCTGCAATAGGAATGTGAAGAAAACTTAATATAGAAGAGATAAATCTGTTAGTGTTATCAGTTTATTTTTTTATTTGGGGTTGAAAAAAGAGACACTTACTACAGCAGGATTTGAACCAATGACCTCTGGTTTAACGTGCCTGCGCTCTACCAACTGAGCTTTCTAGCCCTATGTTGGTGGTCTCCCTATTTTGTTCGGGGGTACCAGTCAGAAGCCATACAACCGTTAGCTGCCGTGTAGACATGGACCTCACCCAAGTTTACGATACAACCTGGGCGGCGGCAGCCAGGGGATCGCCTTAAGGGGATGCAACTTTTAAATCTACACGAAATACAGACAAATAACTTACCGGTGTTTTCCCCCTAAACAGCTGTACTGGATCCTCAAGATTTCCGTTGGAGTATGCAAATGTGCAGAGTGCATAAGCCGACTTGTCAGTCCAGTCTGTCAGCAAACGATGAAGCCCTGAAAGTTAAACACAGTTTAAATTATGCGAATAAGTTCAACCAGTGAATAGTAGTAACAATAATACTAGGTTCTTATATCTACTGGCTTCTCAGAGCACTTGTTGGACCCATCTATACCACAACTTGCAAGGGTTTCCGAGGTGATGCGGCCCAATTGGTTGCAAATTGTGCCAGAAACACTGGGCAAACTCTCTGTTATCTTGCTGAAGAACACAAGTGCCGCAACTGCGACTTGAACCCACACTCTGCTGATCAGAAACATAAGAGCTTGAAGCCGGCTCTTTTCAGAGCCAACACTCCTCCCAAAAGAGATTTTACAAATGGTTGTACCCGCAAGTTAACTATTAGTTTTCTTATCTTATAAGAGCTTGAGTTCGGTGCTCTTGTTCCCTCGGTCGCGATACCCCAGTGCCCCACAACTCACTCCATTACATCACTAACATTTATTGTCCACACCTTAAAAGTCTTATAAACACAAAAACACACACATTATTGAATCAAATTTAGAGCAACTGCTCAAAAGGCACGAAAGGGATACAAATGGCATTAATCACATACCTGAGGGGCCAAGTTTGGACAAGAACCACTTTCTGTAATCAACGAAAAAGAGAAGGAGAGGTTGTGAACATTTACAGTGCATATTTGGTGTTGATCATTCTAAATATTTTTGGGGTTTACAAGATGCTGTATCAATCTCTCTTCCGTCGTTGTGACCAAAAAACAAACTTGTTTAGGTAGGAAAGATTCTATTACTTGGTCTTAATGAGTGAAAAAATGGCAAACGGATTCAGCATCTTATCCCGTTTTTCCAAAGTTGTCATCAACAAGTTTGATCAACACGTTGATGGAGATAGTAGTCAGTGGTATACTATAGATAGCTATGAGAAAGTCTCCGCATCGAAATACTACAAGAAGATCATGTCAATGTACAGTCGACTCTTGTTTTAACAAGATCGTTGGGATTGGCCTAACTTCCTCTTTATAACTGGAATGGTGTTATAAGAGGAAAGCAAAACAAAGAAACACAAAACAGAGATGACATTCGGAACTTCAGAATGAACTCTTCATAAGCAGACCCTCTTTATAACAGTGCTTTTTATAATGAGGGTCGACTGTATATAACTGCATCAATCTTAGCTCTTTGTCATGTTCCTTAGACCATAGACCTTTCTAGAACCGTCTGGAGGGTCAGGGTAACGATCGTCACACATGACATTTATAATAGTGAAATAAATCAGACTAACACGTATGGACCTGGCAATCCTCCCAATGCGTTGAAACACAGGCAAGTATCTTCAACAATAACTGGACCTTTTACCTTGTGAAGTAGACGGACAAGAGACAAACCATTAATAATCAGAAGGGCAAAAGATAAGCATTTGGGTATAAATAAAGAAGATACAAGTCCAAATGAGTGAAAAAGTGGTAGGTGGATTCAGCATCTTTTCCACCAAAGTGTTTTTGATTAAATTCATGCAGGTGGGCAATTTGTCAGCTGGGCCCACTTCCACGGCTCCGCTTACTGCTGAAATCTGCGCTAATACGATCACCATTCTCCGCCATGCGCCAAATTTCTGCACTAAGTTTGTAAGCAAAGAATGCCTTGTAAAAGTGGAGTACACACGTGTACAAGCAAAAAGTCCCTGCTAACCCGTGAAATATGCTTGACGTAAGCGCGGACTTTCCTCATTTTTGGCATCCTCAGCTGTGTCATTGAAAATTTTTCTTTGCATGCCTGTTCATAGCCCCAATATATACTATAGTACCAACACACTGAACAAAAAGCGCAGGTAGTCCACTATTGCCACTATTAATGGGGTTTGTAGCGTGTCGTGGCCGAGCGGTTAGAGCATCAGACTCAAGTTCTGGTGGCTGAGTCAACAGGATGTGGGTTCGAATCCCGGTCATGACACTTGGTGTCCTTGAGCAAGACACTTAACTATAATTGCTTCTCTACACCCAGGGGGTAAATGGGTACCTGTGAGGGCAGAGATGGTTCTTGCGATTGATTTAGCTTAGTGCGCTACATATTTGGCAGCACAGGCTGTATACTCCCAAGGGAGCTGAGATGGTTTAAGGAATGAAATAAATGGCCCAGTGACCAGGAGGTAATAATGTTGAAGTGCCATGAGCGTCACTGAGTGACGGATTTGAGCGCTATATAAGAAGCTACCTTTATTAGCCTGTTCATAGGCGCTTAACAAATTCAATTGCATACTCACATGTTTGACAGCTTCTTTGCATTTTGCTACAGATATGTCGTCAGGTTCACCCTGAAATTCAGGAACTGCAAGAAGAATTAAAATTGATTTCTAAAATACAAATTTAGAGGATGAAGTGTGAGTTTTCGTGACTACTCAACCCAATTTTGTTTTACTTCTTTTTAGCTGAAATCTGGAAAATGTCACACAAACTTACGATCTATACTCCTTGAAGTTACATTGAACTTGTCACCAAGAATGGCGATGACCTGGAAGTATAAAAACAAAACGTTATTTATAATCAAAGAATGTTCAGAAGGATTCAAATCAATTCAGTGAACGATTTTCCTTGTAATTTGTATAGCAGAGCAAAATGCTACACAAAGTGAAGCAGCTGCTACTCAAAAATAGGTAGGTAGGGAACAAAAGTGTTTCCCTTAACCTTGTTGTCAATTGATTTATGATATAATGTGCGGCTTATAACTTAATAAATAATATCACGCTGTCCAAATTTCATTCTAAAGTTTTTCTTGTGTAATTTCTACACGATTGAGCATTAATGTAATACTAATGAAATTCCACTGACAGCATTAAAATAAACCTTACCATTTCGCCATTTATTCGCCACTCAGTTGGAAATAAAATTAAAGCTCATGAATCAATGCATCATTGTTGACCGGTTCGGAACTGTTTAGTAAACACCGGTTAAAACACTAATTTTGTTTCATTCTCAACTTACCTCTTCGAGTTTCTTTGCGTTTCCTGTAACAAATACGAGATCAATAACTGTCTTTGCTTTTTTATGTGGTGATGCCATCTCTTATTCTTAACTTAGCCAATTTTTCACAGCAGAGCACAACTTGTTGGTAAGAACATGGAGAAGAAGTATTAAATTGAAACAAACAAGACGTTCCCGCAACTAGATCAAGCCTTCCGGTATTTGACCTTTCAACTGGATAAGGATTAATAAACTTGCCCAAATTGCTGACTTGATACTGAAAGTTACCCGCCGTGATACCATTCGCATTCCACAAAAATCCATACATTCTTAATGTTTTAGATTCTTTTTCCTTTATGTACAACTTTTTAATAATTTTTTATCATTCCAACTTTTATCTAAATATTAACAATAATTTACAACAAATGAAGGGTACGATCATACGGTCGACTAAAGTAAGTTTGTTAGTCAGGGGCCTAACAGCTTGTATGGAGTCTAGACTTTTATAACACGTGTGGATTCCGGATTCACCGGACTGAAGCTAGCCGCGTATTGGGCCAGATTTCCCAGCTGCGTATTCAGGAAAATAAGAATCCATACAGTAAAAGGCGGTGAAATTTTTGTCTCCCTTCTTTTATAATTTTAACGAATTTTGTTATAATTTTGCTTTATCAGTATAATTTTTTCAATATTTTTCACTAGCATATCAATGGCCAGATTCGTAGATCAAATTAGCTTATTTAGTTGCATAATTAGTAAGTAACTAACCGCCACAATTAAGACCTCATCATCAAGACCAAATAACGAAACTGCTAACAAACTTGCACTCACCCGATTGCAGCCGGGCCCGATTGCAGCCGGGCCCGATTGCAGCCGGGCCCGATTGCAGCCGGGCCCGATTGCAGCCGGGCCCGATTGCAGCCGGGCCCGATTGCAGCCGGGCCCGATTGCAGCCGGGCCCGATTGCAGCCGGGCCCGATTGCAGCCGGGCCCGATTGCAGCCGGGCCCGATTGCAGCCGGGCCCGATTGCAGCCGGGCCCGATTGCAGCCGGGCCCGATTGCAGCCGGGCCCGATTGCAGCCGGGCCCGATTGCAGCCGGGCCCGATTGCAGCCGGGCCCGATTGCAGCCGGGCCCGATTGCAGCCGGGCCCGATTGCAGCCGGGCCCGATTGCAGCCGGGCCCGATTGCAGCCGGGCCCGATTGCAGCCGGGCCCGATTGCAGCCGGGCCCGATTGCAGCCGGGCCCGATTGCAGCCGGGCCCGATTGCAGCCGGGCCCGATTGCAGCCGGGCCCGATTGCAGCCGGGCCCGATTGCAGCCGGGCCCGATTGCAGCCGGGCCCGATTGCAGCCGGGCCCGATTGCAGCCGGGCCCGATTGCAGCCGGGCCCGATTGCAGCCGGGCCCGATTGCAGCCGGGCCCGATTGCAGCCGGGCCCGATTGCAGCCGGGCCCGATTGCAGCCGGGCCCGATTGCAGCCGGGCCCGATTGCAGCCGGGCCCGATTGCAGCCGGGCCCGATTGCAGCCGGGCCCGATTGCAGCCGGGCCCGATTGCAGCCGGGCCCGATTGCAGCCGGGCCCGATTGCAGCCGGGCCCGATTGCAGCCGGGCCCGATTGCAGCCGGGCCCGATTGCAGCCGGGCCCGATTGCAGCCGGGCCCGATTGCAGCCGGGCCCGATTGCAGCCGGGCCCGATTGCAGCCGGGCCCGATTGCAGCCGGGCCCGATTGCAGCCGGGCCCGATTGCAGCCGGGCCCGATTGCAGCCGGGCCCGATTGCAGCCGGGCCCGATTGCAGCCGGGCCCGATTGCAGCCGGGCCCGATTGCAGCCGGGCCCGATTGCAGCCGGGCCCGATTGCAGCCGGGCCCGATTGCAGCCGGGCCCGATTGCAGCCGGGCCCGATTGCAGCCGGGCCCGATTGCAGCCGGGCCCGATTGCAGCCGGGCCCGATTGCAGCCGGGCCCGATTGCAGCCGGGCCCGATTGCAGCCGGGCCCGATTGCAGCCGGGCCCGATTGCAGCCGGGCCCGATTGCAGCCGGGCCCGATTGCAGCCGGGCCCGATTGCAGCCGGGCCCGATTGCAGCCGGGCCCGATTGCAGCCGGGCCCGATTGCAGCCGGGCCCGATTGCAGCCGGGCCCGATTGCAGCCGGGCCCGATTGCAGCCGGGCCCGATTGCAGCCGGGCCCGATTGCAGCCGGGCCCGATTGCAGCCGGGCCCGATTGCAGCCGGGCCCGATTGCAGCCGGGCCCGATTGCAGCCGGGCCCGATTGCAGCCGGGCCCGATTGCAGCCGGGCCCGATTGCAGCCGGGCCCGATTGCAGCCGGGCCCGATTGCAGCCGGGCCCGATTGCAGCCGGGCCCGATTGCAGCCGGGCCCGATTGCAGCCGGGCCCGATTGCAGCCGGGCCCGATTGCAGCCGGGCCCGATTGCAGCCGGGCCCGATTGCAGCCGGGCCCGATTGCAGCCGGGCCCGATTGCAGCCGGGCCCGATTGCAGCCGGGCCCGATTGCAGCCGGGCCCGATTGCAGCCGGGCCCGATTGCAGCCGGGCCCGATTGCAGCCGGGCCCGATTGCAGCCGGGCCCGATTGCAGCCGGGCCCGATTGCAGCCGGGCCCGATTGCAGCCGGGCCCGATTGCAGCCGGGCCCGATTGCAGCCGGGCCCGATTGCAGCCGGGCCCGATTGCAGCCGGGCCCGATTGCAGCCGGGCCCGATTGCAGCCGGGCCCGATTGCAGCCGGGCCCGATTGCAGCCGGGCCCGATTGCAGCCGGGCCCGATTGCAGCCGGGCCCGATTGCAGCCGGGCCCGATTGCAGCCGGGCCCGATTGCAGCCGGGCCCGATTGCAGCCGGGCCCGATTGCAGCCGGGCCCGATTGCAGCCGGGCCCGATTGCAGCCGGGCCCGATTGCAGCCGGGCCCGATTGCAGCCGGGCCCGATTGCAGCCGGGCCCGATTGCAGCCGGGCCCGATTGCAGCCGGGCCCGATTGCAGCCGGGCCCGATTGCAGCCGGGCCCGATTGCAGCCGGGCCCGATTGCAGCCGGGCCCGATTGCAGCCGGGCCCGATTGCAGCCGGGCCCGATTGCAGCCGGGCCCGATTGCAGCCGGGCCCGATTGCAGCCGGGCCCGATTGCAGCCGGGCCCGATTGCAGCCGGGCCCGATTGCAGCCGGGCCCGATTGCAGCCGGGCCCGATTGCAGCCGGGCCCGATTGCAGCCGGGCCCGATTGCAGCCGGGCCCGATTGCAGCCGGGCCCGATTGCAGCCGGGCCCGATTGCAGCCGGGCCCGATTGCAGCCGGGCCCGATTGCAGCCGGGCCCGATTGCAGCCGGGCCCGATTGCAGCCGGGCCCGATTGCAGCCGGGCCCGATTGCAGCCGGGCCCGATTGCAGCCGGGCCCGATTGCAGCCGGGCCCGATTGCAGCCGGGCCCGATTGCAGCCGGGCCCGATTGCAGCCGGGCCCGATTGCAGCCGGGCCCGATTGCAGCCGGGCCCGATTGCAGCCGGGCCCGATTGCAGCCGGGCCCGATTGCAGCCGGGCCCGATTGCAGCCGGGCCCGATTGCAGCCGGGCCCGATTGCAGCCGGGCCCGATTGCAGCCGGGCCCGATTGCAGCCGGGCCCGATTGCAGCCGGGCCCGATTGCAGCCGGGCCCGATTGCAGCCGGGCCCGATTGCAGCCGGGCCCGATTGCAGCCGGGCCCGATTGCAGCCGGGCCCGATTGCAGCCGGGCCCGATTGCAGCCGGGCCCGATTGCAGCCGGGCCCGATTGCAGCCGGGCCCGATTGCAGCCGGGCCCGATTGCAGCCGGGCCCGATTGCAGCCGGGCCCGATTGCAGCCGGGCCCGATTGCAGCCGGGCCCGATTGCAGCCGGGCCCGATTGCAGCCGGGCCCGATTGCAGCCGGGCCCGATTGCAGCCGGGCCCGATTGCAGCCGGGCCCGATTGCAGCCGGGCCCGATTGCAGCCGGGCCCGATTGCAGCCGGGCCCGATTGCAGCCGGGCCCGATTGCAGCCGGGCCCGATTGCAGCCGGGCCCGATTGCAGCCGGGCCCGATTGCAGCCGGGCCCGATTGCAGCCGGGCCCGATTGCAGCCGGGCCCGATTGCAGCCGGGCCCGATTGCAGCCGGGCCCGATTGCAGCCGGGCCCGATTGCAGCCGGGCCCGATTGCAGCCGGGCCCGATTGCAGCCGGGCCCGATTGCAGCCGGGCCCGATTGCAGCCGGGCCCGATTGCAGCCGGGCCCGATTGCAGCCGGGCCCGATTGCAGCCGGGCCCGATTGCAGCCGGGCCCGATTGCAGCCGGGCCCGATTGCAGCCGGGCCCGATTGCAGCCGGGCCCGATTGCAGCCGGGCCCGATTGCAGCCGGGCCCGATTGCAGCCGGGCCCGATTGCAGCCGGGCCCGATTGCAGCCGGGCCCGATTGCAGCCGGGCCCGATTGCAGCCGGGCCCGATTGCAGCCGGGCCCGATTGCAGCCGGGCCCGATTGCAGCCGGGCCCGATTGCAGCCGGGCCCGATTGCAGCCGGGCCCGATTGCAGCCGGGCCCGATTGCAGCCGGGCCCGATTGCAGCCGGGCCCGATTGCAGCCGGGCCCGATTGCAGCCGGGCCCGATTGCAGCCGGGCCCGATTGCAGCCGGGCCCGATTGCAGCCGGGCCCGATTGCAGCCGGGCCCGATTGCAGCCGGGCCCGATTGCAGCCGGGCCCGATTGCAGCCGGGCCCGATTGCAGCCGGGCCCGATTGCAGCCGGGCCCGATTGCAGCCGGGCCCGATTGCAGCCGGGCCCGATTGCAGCCGGGCCCGATTGCAGCCGGGCCCGATTGCAGCCGGGCCCGATTGCAGCCGGGCCCGATTGCAGCCGGGCCCGATTGCAGCCGGGCCCGATTGCAGCCGGGCCCGATTGCAGCCGGGCCCGATTGCAGCCGGGCCCGATTGCAGCCGGGCCCGATTGCAGCCGGGCCCGATTGCAGCCGGGCCCGATTGCAGCCGGGCCCGATTGCAGCCGGGCCCGATTGCAGCCGGGCCCGATTGCAGCCGGGCCCGATTGCAGCCGGGCCCGATTGCAGCCGGGCCCGATTGCAGCCGGGCCCGATTGCAGCCGGGCCCGATTGCAGCCGGGCCCGATTGCAGCCGGGCCCGATTGCAGCCGGGCCCGATTGCAGCCGGGCCCGATTGCAGCCGGGCCCGATTGCAGCCGGGCCCGATTGCAGCCGGGCCCGATTGCAGCCGGGCCCGATTGCAGCCGGGCCCGATTGCAGCCGGGCCCGATTGCAGCCGGGCCCGATTGCAGCCGGGCCCGATTGCAGCCGGGCCCGATTGCAGCCGGGCCCGATTGCAGCCGGGCCCGATTGCAGCCGGGCCCGATTGCAGCCGGGCCCGATTGCAGCCGGGCCCGATTGCAGCCGGGCCCGATTGCAGCCGGGCCCGATTGCAGCCGGGCCCGATTGCAGCCGGGCCCGATTGCAGCCGGGCCCGATTGCAGCCGGGCCCGATTGCAGCCGGGCCCGATTGCAGCCGGGCCCGATTGCAGCCGGGCCCGATTGCAGCCGGGCCCGATTGCAGCCGGGCCCGATTGCAGCCGGGCCCGATTGCAGCCGGGCCCGATTGCAGCCGGGCCCGATTGCAGCCGGGCCCGATTGCAGCCGGGCCCGATTGCAGCCGGGCCCGATTGCAGCCGGGCCCGATTGCAGCCGGGCCCGATTGCAGCCGGGCCCGATTGCAGCCGGGCCCGATTGCAGCCGGGCCCGATTGCAGCCGGGCCCGATTGCAGCCGGGCCCGATTGCAGCCGGGCCCGATTGCAGCCGGGCCCGATTGCAGCCGGGCCCGATTGCAGCCGGGCCCGATTGCAGCCGGGCCCGATTGCAGCCGGGCCCGATTGCAGCCGGGCCCGATTGCAGCCGGGCCCGATTGCAGCCGGGCCCGATTGCAGCCGGGCCCGATTGCAGCCGGGCCCGATTGCAGCCGGGCCCGATTGCAGCCGGGCCCGATTGCAGCCGGGCCCGATTGCAGCCGGGCCCGATTGCAGCCGGGCCCGATTGCAGCCGGGCCCGATTGCAGCCGGGCCCGATTGCAGCCGGGCCCGATTGCAGCCGGGCCCGATTGCAGCCGGGCCCGATTGCAGCCGGGCCCGATTGCAGCCGGGCCCGATTGCAGCCGGGCCCGATTGCAGCCGGGCCCGATTGCAGCCGGGCCCGATTGCAGCCGGGCCCGATTGCAGCCGGGCCCGATTGCAGCCGGGCCCGATTGCAGCCGGGCCCGATTGCAGCCGGGCCCGATTGCAGCCGGGCCCGATTGCAGCCGGGCCCGATTGCAGCCGGGCCCGATTGCAGCCGGGCCCGATTGCAGCCGGGCCCGATTGCAGCCGGGCCCGATTGCAGCCGGGCCCGATTGCAGCCGGGCCCGATTGCAGCCGGGCCCGATTGCAGCCGGGCCCGATTGCAGCCGGGCCCGATTGCAGCCGGGCCCGATTGCAGCCGGGCCCGATTGCAGCCGGGCCCGATTGCAGCCGGGCCCGATTGCAGCCGGGCCCGATTGCAGCCGGGCCCGATTGCAGCCGGGCCCGATTGCAGCCGGGCCCGATTGCAGCCGGGCCCGATTGCAGCCGGGCCCGATTGCAGCCGGGCCCGATTGCAGCCGGGCCCGATTGCAGCCGGGCCCGATTGCAGCCGGGCCCGATTGCAGCCGGGCCCGATTGCAGCCGGGCCCGATTGCAGCCGGGCCCGATTGCAGCCGGGCCCGATTGCAGCCGGGCCCGATTGCAGCCGGGCCCGATTGCAGCCGGGCCCGATTGCAGCCGGGCCCGATTGCAGCCGGGCCCGATTGCAGCCGGGCCCGATTGCAGCCGGGCCCGATTGCAGCCGGGCCCGATTGCAGCCGGGCCCGATTGCAGCCGGGCCCGATTGCAGCCGGGCCCGATTGCAGCCGGGCCCGATTGCAGCCGGGCCCGATTGCAGCCGGGCCCGATTGCAGCCGGGCCCGATTGCAGCCGGGCCCGATTGCAGCCGGGCCCGATTGCAGCCGGGCCCGATTGCAGCCGGGCCCGATTGCAGCCGGGCCCGATTGCAGCCGGGCCCGATTGCAGCCGGGCCCGATTGCAGCCGGGCCCGATTGCAGCCGGGCCCGATTGCAGCCGGGCCCGATTGCAGCCGGGCCCGATTGCAGCCGGGCCCGATTGCAGCCGGGCCCGATTGCAGCCGGGCCCGATTGCAGCCGGGCCCGATTGCAGCCGGGCCCGATTGCAGCCGGGCCCGATTGCAGCCGGGCCCGATTGCAGCCGGGCCCGATTGCAGCCGGGCCCGATTGCAGCCGGGCCCGATTGCAGCCGGGCCCGATTGCAGCCGGGCCCGATTGCAGCCGGGCCCGATTGCAGCCGGGCCCGATTGCAGCCGGGCCCGATTGCAGCCGGGCCCGATTGCAGCCGGGCCCGATTGCAGCCGGGCCCGATTGCAGCCGGGCCCGATTGCAGCCGGGCCCGATTGCAGCCGGGCCCGATTGCAGCCGGGCCCGATTGCAGCCGGGCCCGCAAAAGTTTTGCTCTGCCGTGTCTCGAACCTGTCACCTTCTCTCTTCTAATCGCCCGTCCTACCTCTGTGCTAAATTACTGCCCACCACCACCCTCTGGTTTTTTCCAATATATAGTGTTAACTTCATTTTTTATAAAGGTAAAAAGAAACCTGTTGCTTGGTCTGAGCCAACCTAGACTCGAACTCGGGTCTTTCGATTTGTACTACCTTAAACTATCCAGTTGCGCTAACTGTCCAGCTCGTAAATGTTGCTGTAAATTTTTACAATTGAGCAGACGACGGAAATGACGGGGCTGTCTGTTTACACTTCTTTAAGTCGCGCCGCTATGCAACAATCTTTGACCTTATTTTTCCCAGAGTGCTAAGCGAAAGCACCACAGTGTTTCATTAGCCTCCTTTCGTGGCTACAACGAGTGTAAACAGCGTTTCAGTAGCCTCATTTCGTGGCTACCACGAGTGTAAACCCCTTGTACACACGGGGAAGCTAATTTTCCCAGAGTGCCAAGCGAAAATACCACCGCGTTTGATTAGCATCGTTTCGTGGCTACAACGAGTTTAAACAGCGTTTGAGTAGCCTCATTTCGTGGCACCACGAGTGTAAACCCCTTGTACACACGGGGAAGCTAATTTTCCCAGAGTGCCAAGCGAAAACACCACAGCGTTTGATTAGCCTCGTTTCGTGGCTACCACGAGTGTAAACCCCTGGTACACACGGGGAAGCTAATCGAACGCAACCACTGGGACCGGCTGCAACTGGGCCCGGCTGCAACTGGGCCCGCGGCTGCAATCGGGCCAGGCTGTGTTTTAAAGATGTGTTGTTTTATAAGAGTAGCCTATGGCCTAATAAGCAAACTAGTTCTTGTGTGCAGTTTATAAATATTGATATACGCCGCAAAGTTTGAAGGGAACGAATTTTCTGGAGATGGTTTACTGTGTAATAAAGTTATTTCCAGTTTCTTTTTAAAGATCAGTTAATATCTGTAATGGCTTACATCATGTGTTAGTAATGGCTTCGGAAAGTCAAGCGACAAGGAGTGCTTATGGGTTAACAATTTTGGGCAAAACAGAACTAGCTTTTCTAATTTAGCTGCCGACTAACAACCCTGCAAAACAGGTTTTGAATGGCGTCACCCCAGCATGGTCTCATGAAAACTGTAACAGTTGGTTCGGGTTAGATGCAGTCTGGTTTAGGTGTTCCCTGAAACATCACCCCCACCCCCTACTCTCATACTTTAACACACTTTTTTCCTCTTGTACAGAAGTACCCCCCCCCACCCGAAAAAAAACAGAAAAAGCCCAATCAACCAACAAAACTCTCCTTTAGAATTGCTGAGATTCCAAGCACACAATGAAGACACAATATGGGAGTACACTATGCCCCATATTGAGCACGAATGGTTCCTGGAAGCATTCAAACCATAGAGTTAACAATACAATACTACGAGGAGTCATCGGAATGAAAGCCCAACCCCCATTAAGCTCATTTGCATTTAGGGCAATGCTGTACTAATACAATTGAACAATCAGCTGATCACTGCCAATTTCAGCAGTGGCGTAACCACACACTTCGAGGGGGGGCAGGGGTAAAGACGTATTTGAGGGGGCTATTTTATGGGGGGAAAACATTAATTTCTTAATTTTTTTGATCTAAGTGGGAGCGGGCAAGAGGTAGGGCGGAGTAAGGGTTATTATGGGGATGGGGTGGTAACACGTCACTGGATTTAAGGACCTGTGTGCACGATTCTAGCCCCGAGACACTGAAGTCATTCACGGGAGTAAATCGTTGTTATGGACAGTTTGGAAGTCGTGGCCGTCCAGTCCATTGCAAGAAACTCAACAAATCCTTGAACTTCTACAGCTTAGGTTTGTTTTTATTCAAACACGGAATTCGTATTTACAAAAGGAACATTTTACTAAGCAGTAAATTGAATGCTGAACGAGTCGGTTGCACACCCAAAGGACACAGACCACGAGTCAACGGTGCACGTACATTATACTGGGTATTAATCAGTGTTACATAATTGCGATGGAAATATTTATACCTCCAAACAATAATCAAGTGTTACAAATACCGCTTTATGAGCAAGTTCAGGTGTTAACCTTGAGTGAATTTGCCGTATAAAATCATGCGTGCGTGGTCTGTGTTTCGCTCGAACGAGTAAGGCGATTGATTCGTCAAGTATGGCAACCAAATATGGCGACTAAGTATCGAAGAGAACAACATGTATTGGCCATTAAAAAAATGTTGGGCATACATAGTGCAATAATAATTTTGTCTTAATAATTGACATTTATTTCATTGGCAAAATCCTACCATTTATTGTTAAACCAATTCGTTGTGTGATTGGAAAGGTTTACAAAGCTCTTTCGAGCACATAGCCAAAACGCCATCTTGAAAAGCGGACGTAACTTAGTTAGGCTAGTTGTTTTGTCTAGAAGAACAGTACTAGTACTACAGAGCTAGGTTGATCCCGTTAGGTTGATCTATCTAGTTAGTTCAACCAAGCAGCATTCGAACGACATCTAAATCGACTATGGTTTAGTCTAGAAAACTCTAGTCAGCCACCTGAACTTGCTCCATGGTTAATTGAGCGTAAAAACGAAACAGTAGAAATAGGTCAGGGTGCCGAAGAATCATCACGGTGTTCAGCTAAACTTGTATGAAGCTAGAAGTGCTGGAAGACTGGAGTCCGGTCTGAATCTCGGACAACAGGGACTTGGATTCGGACTTGGACTCGGACAACAGGAACTCCACTACAGCACTGAAAGCTTGTGAATTTATTCGATGTTTGTCTGGATATTCAAAGGCCCCTGACATCTCCAGTGTACAATAATGAAGTCAAAGTATAGAAGTGTCGTTTGTTTTCATATAGTTTAAGTTTTGTAATACTTTTGATACGTCAAATAATTGTCTGCATAGGTGAAAGCAATTCCCCAGTTATCACACTTCGCTGCGGATAACACACCTGATGTCGAATTTTCATTGCAGGTTAGACACAGAACACTTTTACATATTTCTATTTCAGCTATTAGAAGTGATTCATTGTAAGAAATGGCACAACTAGCTGCAAATAAAATTCAGCAGAATCATTTTGTTGGTTGCAACTAATTTTCATTTGCACTGCAGATTCCTTAATCATTGCGCGCACTGTGTGAAAAGAAATTGCTGTGGGTATGTTTAATGACAACGTTTCAAGCCTCACAGAATTCCCTTCGAAGAGGTAACATGTCACGGGAATAACAGAAACACCTCGTAAAAACCCAGATATTTGCTTCTCTGAATCGCATTGCTTTTTGAAAATATTTAGCAAACCATCTATTTCACTTCCAGGAGAGTTCTGGATAATTTCTTTGCCTCGCTTGATATTTGGTGTAGCACTTGTTTTGTTGGTGCGTCGTCTCGACACCCTGACAGAAATTGTCGATCACTTAAAGATTTAAGGTTGTCAAGATGTTCGCGACTTATTTTTTGTTCTGTGTCTAATTAATTTCGTTAGAGCTTCCCTCTGAGTGTTGCGCACATATCGTATAAGTATTTTGTGTACAAGTGGTATACCTTAATGTATGATAGAAAAAGGCGTGTATTGTAGCGGCTAATTAGGTATTAATTAGTGATCCGAATTAGACACCTCCAAAATCAGGTGTGCCCAGTGGTATGGTCTATCCGATTATGGAATAAAATTCCATCTTTTATGCAACATGAAGGGTACATTTACTTTACGGCGAGTGCAGTCAAAATAGTAAGTATTTGTGACAAGTGCCGTACATTAACGTATGGTCGAAAATGGCGTGTATTGTAGCGGCTAATTAGGTATTAATAAGTGATCCAAATTAGCCACCTTAAAAAATTAAGTGTGCCCAGTGGTAGGCCTATGGTCTTTAAGATTATTGAATAAAATTCCATCTTTTATGCAACATGAAGGGTACATTTATTTTACGGCGAGTGCAGTCATAATATTAGTATATAAGTGCTATACCGCTAACGTATGGTCGAAAATGGCGTGTATTGTAGTGGCTAATTAGGTATTAATTAGTGATCCGAATTAGCCACCTCCAAAATTATGTGTGCCCAGTGGTATGGTCTTTACGATTATGGAATAAAATTCCTTCTTTTATACAACATGAAGGGTGCATTTACTTTACGGCGAGTGCAGTCAAAATAGTAAGTATTTTGTGACAAGTGCCGTACATTAACGTATGATAGAAAATGGCGTGTATTGTAGCGGCTAATTAGGTATTAATTAGTAATCCGAATTAGCTACCTCCAAAATTAAGTGTGCCCAGTGGTATGGTCTTTACGATTATGGAATAAAAATGTTTCTTTTATGCAACATGAAGGGTGCATTTACTTTACGGCGAGTGCAGTCTTAATAGTAAGTATTTTGTGTACTAGTGATACACCTTAGGCCCTAATGTGTGAAGAAAAAAAGGCTTGTATTGTAGCGGCTAATTAGGTATTAATTAGTGATCCGAATTAGCCACCTCCAAAACTAAGTGTGCCCAGTGGTATGGTCTTTAAGATTATGGAATAAAATTCCATTTTTTATGCTACACGAAGGGTACATTTACTTTGGGGTGAGTGCAAGTTTTTTAGCAGTTGCATAATATGGTCTTGATGATGAGGTCTTAATTGTGGCGGCTAATTACTCACTAATTATGCAGCCAAATGAGCTAATTCTGTCTGCGAATCTGGTCATTGATTTATTAGTGAAAAATGTTGAACAAATTATACTGAAATAGCAAGATTATTAAAAAATTCGTTAAAATTAAAAAAGAAGGGAGACAGAAATTTCACCGCCTTTTACTATATGGATTCTAATTTTCCTGAAAACGCGGCTGGCCGGCCCTTGAATACGCGGATGGGAAGTCTGGCCCAATACGCGGCTAGCTTCAGTCCGGTCCGGAACCCTCAGTACACAAGAGATGGTACACAACTTACAATACACAATACTTTTTACTAGAAACATGTGTTGTCATACTCGTCGTACAGTCAGTCATGACTGACAGAAAGTACAACAACACAGACAGTAACAACAAACTTTTGGACATCAACAGCCTTGCCCCAGGTATACAGTGAGTGAGCTCAAGTCAAGGTATGTGAATTTCTTGTTCATTTCATTTGTTTTTTACGTTTTTAAAATATAAATTAGAGGTCTGAGCTGTGCTGAGTGAGGTAAAGACTACTCATCTCATGTTAGCCCCACTTGTAAGGGCCAAGGAACAGGAAACCATGGAGGAAGGAATTTTCCATGGAAACCAAGGATTCAGGTTTCCTGTTCCTTGGCCACGCAAGTGGGGCTAATCTCATGTGTACTGTTGAGTGTTGGTAGTCAGGTAGTGTATTGATAGGTAGCAAAACTATAGAATAGAACTAGGAATAGATTAGAAGTATGCTGTTCGCCAAAATTAATTAGGATACTCCTCTACTCCTACCATTCCTACCTCCATCCATGGTCCTGTTCCGTCCCACTTGACAATTGTCCCAACTATAGTGGGGACTGGTCCCAATTTGAGTGTTAAAGTTGGGGCGTCCCAACTATAGTTGGGATCGCCCATACAGTTCAACAGGACAGCGTGATCGATCATGCGTGGATTACTAGTGTACTGCAGCCGCACAAGCTGATGCGATCGGTGTTAATATTAATTATTAAAATTTAAAAAATTCATTATTTCAAACCCGGGTCTCGGCTCTCTACAAACTCATGTCAAAAGGGATGAGTGATTATGGAGCTAGAGCCGGTCACGAGCTTGTGCCCAGGACGAGGCTTGGGATATCGCTCATAATTGGACCGCTAATTCGGCGTAAATCAAAATAGTGTTTTTGAGTTAAAGGGTTCTGACAGCGGCCTCATGCTCATGCCGATTGACGCTTTCAGTCTCACAGTAGGCCTACACATTTAATTTTCCTTTTCTTGGAAAACCAACATTCTAATTAATCTCAAATATTCTCAAGGGAAAGTAGTCTTCAAAATGTCATACATGCAGTATGATTGATACTTAATATTATTATGTTTTGAGTTTATTCATGGGGGTGCTTTGTGTTTACTGCGACTACTGCAACTACTGCAACTATAGTTGGGGTGCCCAAACTTTAACACTCAAGTTGGGACCAGTCCCAACTATTGTTGGGACGATTGTCAAGTTGGGGCGGAACAGTCCTACTCCTACCAAGTCAGAGAACTAACTATGACATGAGGATTGAGTTGTTCGTTCCGCTATCGTCTCATGGAGACGATAGCAGAATGAACCTCATTTGATTCGTAAGGAGTAGCTCATAATACTCATTATAGTCATACTATAGCTGTCTATCGGAACAAACCTCGTCTAGTTCTTGCATGGAGGAAAGAAATCCTTGGGGATGGGCTTGTTAATATAATGTTGAACCTATAGCAGTCTAGGTACTCCACTAAGGAGGGTTATACCTCCTCTGGATGCTACCTCCATTTGTACCTTATTTATTACATTTTTCATTACTATTTATAACTGTTGTTATTTAATGTATTTTCAAGTTGTGCAAATGGAAATAAACCAAACAAACAAACAAACAAACAAACAAACTCACCATCATCACTCAGTATTACTCCTAGAGTTTGACAGCTTTTAGCAATTGTTAAGGAATAAATAGTTTCAGTGCCTGATTCATTTAAATTGTGAATACATTTTATTTTGTGGTTTTGTGAGTTTTTTTTCCGCAGACAGAATGATCATTATTTCAGTGGTCAGGGACTGAATCTTTGAAGGGGTGAAATGGACTTGTACACAAGAAGTCAGCATGGATCCGCCAGTCCCACGGAGTATTGGAACAGAATTACCAAGAAGCAGGGAACCATTTCAAATGAATGGTAAATAGGCCCTATATCAACGATTTTTAGACCAATGTTTACCATCTTTTACTTTCCCCCATTCAAGTCAAGTAACCAAATGGAGGCTGGAAAGAAACATAGTCTGATCCCATTTTGTTTCATTGATAATCAGTACCGATGATTGCAACTGGACATGGGAAACTTTACAAAGAATGTTACATCATCATCACAGGTGGCATTCTCCTTTAACAATAAATGGAAGACGGTAGAGCAGGTCATGCAAGACATCGCATACCTCCATTGATGTCATTGGAAACAGTGGTCTGTGTGTTGTTGGTGGCCCCATCCAACCCTTCAAAAATGCCAATTTCTTTTATAAATTAAGTTTTTGGCAGATTTGCAAAGAAAGATATGCCTGGATTTAAACAGCATTCACTGTTGCTGGCTGGCCCTGGTATCTGTCTCTCTGATCATCTACCCACAATTTTTTTTTTAGCCTTCGAGAAAGACTCTGCTAGGGTCGAAACGTCAGGCCACTAACTATTTTTTTGCATTTAAATCATAGTTCCTTTTGGTTGGTAAGCAGTTTGCAACAGCAAATACTATTTTTCATAATTGTTTTGTTCATGTCTAGGTATGGAGGTTACCATGATTTATCAGGCGTTCTTCACAAGTACATCCGACCGTCAGACAAGACGCTTTTTATGGGAGACGTTAAATGTACTCTGAGTGAGAGTCTTTATGATGTGGGTTATCGCTCCCTTGTCCATATTGATGAGAACGATGCCATCGTGAGACAGATGATCGCTAGGTCCGGCAAGACAAGGCCAGAGATGAAATTCCTTCAAATGGATGCAGCGGAGGTAAAGATTAATTAAAGGAAATACTTGTAAACAATAACAACTGCCTAACTTCTCCTGACGACGACGGGAGCAGATTAGTCAAAACATTGAAAACAAAACAAGGTACTTTTCAGAACCTAACTTGTTCAAAAGGAGGTTATTTCATGCTGTACCAGGTAGAAAGAGAACAAATTATCTCCACCATGCAAATCCTCAAGTCCGATGACTCCCGTGGATGCAAGTTGGGAAGGTAGTGCATTCTGCTCTACCAGCCAGGCTCCTAGTGGATGATACCCATGCCTACATCCTTACGGACTGTGAAGGGGGTAGCTCTAATTCAGCCCCAGGAGTACATGTAGGTGGCAACGTGCCCCTGGTGGCAGTTGATTTGGGTCGACAGCCCAAATCAGTTAAGTGTAGCCCTCACCTTGGAAGTGGCTGTCCGTGGCCTTGTGATATTAGGCCATCTCTCATAAAAATAAAAAAAATAAAAGAAATACAATGGCTTTCCACCATCATATTGCAAACTATTATTCATAAAGCCACTTACAGAACCATCTGAATGATATTGAATGTTTTTTAAATTTTTAAACGGTTCGATTTTGTCAGTGTTGGAGGTTTTTAAATAAACCTAGTGTGGATCTTGAGAATGCATCGGTCGCAGTTGGTCTTGAACTAGGTACCCAACAGTCTACAACACTTTTTAAATTATTTTATGAAAAGCACTCTTTATCTAACCTCTACAGATGAAACTTGAAGATGCCTCATTCAACGCTGTCCTAGACAGAGGTACAGTAGACTTTCTCCTTGCAGAGGACAACGAGGAGGCCCGACTGAAATCAAGTCGAGTATTAGCAGAGGTTTGCCGAATCTTAAAGATGGGTGGACGGTTTGTGTGTCTCACCCTTGTGGCAGATCACACAATCAGACACCTACTCAAGCACTTTACTGAGAGGTAACTTTTGAAATAATAATAGATTGCAGCGGTGCCCTGTGCTTTTGCTGTGGTGCCTCCTGCAAAGTTCAAATACAAATTTACATTACCAGAGGAAAATTGCCGTGCCCCTTCAAGATTGAAGTTCAAGGCCTGTTAATAATGATAGTGGCTCCGATATAGCGCTCAAACCCATCACTCAGTGATGCCCATGGCACATCAATATTATTACCCCTGGTCACTGGCCCATTTGTTTAATTCTTTAAACCATCTCAGCTCCCGGGGAAGTATACAGCCTGTGCTACCAAAAAGTGTGTGTAGTGCACTAAGCTAAATCAATCACAAGAACTATCTTTGCCCTCTCAGGTACCCATCTACCCCTGGGTGAAGAGACAGTTAAGTGTCTGGCTTAAGGACACAAATGTCAAACCCAAACTCTCTTGACTTAGCCACCAGGGCCCAATTAAGCACAAAAAATTGCTAAAAACAATAAAAGTTTGCTTACCAGAATAAGGTTACCAGCCAAACTACCATGTCACATGTACAATTTCTAACGGGTACCCTGCTCATTTTTTGCCTAGCAGGAAATTGTTAAGCATTGTTTTCTGCTTAAGCAGCTCTATGAAATTTGGCCCAGAGGTTGAGTCCCAAGCACTAAACCGCTCGGCCATGACACTCCAAATATGAGCATCGGTCATGTTCCCTAAAGTGCTATAACACTCTTCAAATACTGATTCACACAACATAAACTGGGGCTCAGACTGTACGATATTTCTGAATTGTTTTCCAGTGGGTGGTTGGTACGTCTGCACAAAATAACATTAGAAGACCGTGAGGAAAAAGACGCAACAAAACCGATTTGCAAAGTTCCAGTTTTTGCATTTGTCTTTACCAAGTTTAAGACAATGCCGGGCATTCAAATGGTATGTACTGTATAATAGTTATTTTCAAAGACTCATTTTCTAGTATGGAGTTACTATGATTTAACAAACAAACAAACTGGCACGGAATTTGATTTCCTGTTAGTAACGGATGTATCACAAAGGACAGGAGTACGTACACCTTTAGTTCTATAGATTTTAAGATTTAGCAAATATCCATTTTGAAATTTACAGACCTTGCTCCTCATTTTTATATGACAAACTTCTTCTTAACATTCCTTTAAATTCCAATTCCCTTGGTGATAGGTCTTTCTCAATAGCTAGCCCCAAACTGTGGAAGAGCATTCCCATCAGCATCAGGAACTCCAGCTGTCTTATTACTATTTTTAGGAAGCGTCTTAAACACTTCTAATTCACTACACCATAGTTTTGTTTTTTGTTCTATTCTTGTTCGGCACTTTGATCTCCCTGTGAAAGCGCTTTATAAATACTTCTAATACCAAGTAATAGTCACCAGAATGGTTTTATTACCCAACTTGATGATTGGCCCAACTACAGTTGGGTGGATTTGACCAACTAAAATTTAACCCATCCCAGCTATTGTTCAACTGAGCCAGCCTGGGTGTACTCAAGTTGGGCAGGCCCACCTATGGTTAAGTCTATTAACTCAAGTTGGGATGTCAAACTTTGGTTACAGCCTCTGGAGCTCTGTATGACGGACAGTGCATCCCCGGAAAGAGTTCACTCAATAGAGGTCATCATGACTGCCATCGAAGAGTGCAAACACTATGCCATGGTCAGACAGATTCTAAATACAATGTGAGTGGAGGGAGATAACCTTTCTTTCTGAAAGTGGGGGTGGGGACATTGCCTTCGGATTGGGCAAAATGTTTAGTCCAAAATGTTATCATTTTGGACTAAACACTTTCTTTGCACTGGGAAACTTGTCATTTATGTTATGGTTGCTCATATGAAACCCAAAATTCCATTTTATGATTGGGTTTTTTTCTGACTAACAGGGCTGTTACAAAGGACAACATCTCAGTGCGGCTGTACAGTAAGACCAACCCAGAAAGCCCGAGGTATGCCATGCATGTTGTAGACAGTGACAGAAACTACAGCGCCTCAAAGAAGTTCGGAATCTTCATAACGCCCCAAGGAAGGTGACAAGATGCCGAGTCTTAGAAATGTTGTTTAAATATTTGGCAGGGATGTAAAGTTAAAAGGGATATTGTAAAAGTGGTGAAAACTAGGATTTAATTGTATTATTTTTGTATTGATTTTCTTAACTTATAAAAAAAAAGGAGGTGGCATCCAAAAAGGAAGCAGGCTGAGACGGGAAGCATGCAACTATTGTTTTATGGCCATATATATGACTTTTATTGATCAACCTATTTTATAAAGGTTTATTCTGACTGTTGTACATTTCATTTTCTTATGGTTGTTAGTGGTTCTCATTTTTTCTCCTCATCTTTAGAGAGACTGAGTGGATGTTTTGTACAGACAGGGGTCGGGAGACGTTAGCGGAGTCGGCTTGTTTCCAGCGACTTCTCGTCGTTTCTCTTCACCGGGATCACTCCTACACTAACATGGATGCTATAAAGGCAGAGCTGTCAAGTAAAGTCATGGAGCTAGCTCCTCCGGGGATGCAGGAAAATGTTCAGGTAGCAATTATTTGAATTATTTGATTTCTATCTTCAGGGTGCAGTGCAAGGCACCGTCAATTTCATTGGTTTTTTACCAGGGCCCAATTTCTTAGAGAGCTGCTTAACGGCTGGTTTTGTGCTTACTGCGCGAGATACCATTTCCTAGCTGCTAACCGTAAGCACCCGCAAAGGCACCCAGCTCTGTTTTGCAGTCGTTGTGTGGACATTCCTTTGTTCTGTACACTTAAGGAAAATCCTATTCCTCAACACTGCAAATAACGTTGTGTGGACGTGTGTAAGTCCACATAGTGCTTCAGATCCCTACATTATGTGGACCTCTTTTGTTCTCAGGTCCATACTGCGTATGTAGCGCTTGCCCATGCTAACCTCCCGTTGCTTACTGTATGAAAATGAATGACATAATGCAAATTCATGGCGAACGCACAAGCTGGCTACCTAATTTTCTTGCTATCCTGTGAAATACGCTTACGCTTAAGCAAATTTGTCTGTTACAGTTAGCACGAAAATTTGCTTACCGTTAAGTAGCGCTATGAAATTGGCCCCAGTAAGGGATCAAGTTGGCCTTAAGTGGTTTCTTTCTCTGCCGTTCATCTCTGTGGATCCGGGTTTTAATCCCGCCCAGACCGGAGCCTTGCATGTGGTTTGGCTTTTCAGAGCCCCTGCTAGATCTGCCTGGGTTTTCCCCCAGTTGGATTTGTCCTCCTACATCAAAAACTGATACCTCTTCAACATCCTTTCCACACAGGTATTGTCAGGCCTACGGTTACTGTGCAAGGTGAACTAGAGTCATCGTCGAATTGCTCTTAATTTTGCATTTTAAGTGTAGACAAACAATTGTTTCTTGTACTCCCATCTAGGTGCCATTTCTGTCGATCGGTGATGACATAGGACACCGAGAGGTACGCTATAGAGGCAACAGCCCCCTGACTGGGGACTTTGTCGTTGAAGACGTGAGAGACGGTGAGAACGTCTACAGGAGGCTCGTGTTCCTGAGCGGGGTGGTGCTGGTGCAGTCACAGGGTCGTCTTAAAAGAGGTGATGATGAGGTGCATTACCTCTCTGGTGGTCACCTCAACGGATGATCACTCCGTCATAAAGGCTGATCCATACTCAAGATCACAAATGAGAACTCCTGCATCCACAAAATTACTTTAAATTGAACTTTTTAGTAGTTGTTTATTTATTTATTTACTTTTTTCTTTTCTTTGTTATAGAACAACCACGAAGAGGGAGACATAAACAAAAAGGCAAAGCGTCTTCCCACCAGATGGTCATCGACCACACCTATCTTGAGTTTGACTTTCACAAGCAGATGGTGGCAGGTCTAGCCCTCGTCCCACAATTTCTACAGCTCCTTGCTAACGAGATGCGCATATTGATCGTCGGTCTGGGTGCTGGCAATCTGCCCATGTTCCTGTATCACCATTTTCCAAAGGTATGTCAGTAGCCAGAGGGGTGTCCAGGCGACTTTGGGACACCCTGTTTCAAATTTGGACACGCTGGTATTGCATCGTGTAGAGACGCACAGAAGTGAACCCAGTCAGGGGCCAATTTTTGTATCCTTTGTTTGTTGCTTTTAACCTTCTAATGTGCTGTAATTTTTATGGTAGTTTTTTAATGTTCATTGTACTTTGCATGTACATATTTTATTTTCCTATTTTACTTGTCTCTTATTATTCGGACATTTTGGGACCACTTTGGTCCCATGTACACTGCTTTAACGCGTGCCCAATGTTCACGTCCCCAAATTCATGCCCCAATGTTTGAACACAGGCGGGACTTGCACGGTCTGTATAGCGTCAGGCCACTGAGGTATAAATTTATGTTTCTTGTACCTCAAATGGATACAACACTTGTTTTTTATGATAATATTTTTGAATACCCAGCAAATTCAGGCACACTATTCTGCGATCCCTAGCGATGATAACTGCCTGTACATGCTAGAAATTTTTTTAGAGGATTTTCTGAACAGGCATGACATGGTACAGTGTAGGCTCTTCTCATATGTCATTACTAGTTTAGTAATCTCCACGCTGGAGTGCTGACACACGCACGTAACGCGCATCACGCCACTTGAACTGGGCGAACATCTGCTAAGAAACTTCAAGTATCATACGTGGGCATAGTAATCCAAAACGGCAGACCATTTGCGTTGCTAATGAAATGTGACGTCAGTGAAAAGGGTCCATAGTTCAGACCACAAGTGCAAGGTGAAGGTTGTGATGAGGAGGGATTTCCGTCACTAATGATTAATTGTCTTGTCTCCCAGCTCCAGATCGATGTAGTTGAGCTGGACGGTGCAGTTGCCGAAGTTGCCAAGTCTTGGTTTGGTTTCATCGAGGACCAACGCATGAAGGTTTTCGTCGAAGATGGGTTAAAATTCATCCACAAAGCTGAAGGTGAATTCTTTTAAAAACTCATATAAACTGGAAGCTTATGTTTAGAATTTGTTTCAAGGTCAAATCTTACACTCTTGGGGTTGTTGAGACTACAACCAAGGTACCGTAACATTGTCATAGGACAAATGAAGCAGACTAGACAAATGTGCGACAAGGTCGACATGCTAGCTGACCAACTGCACCTTAGTTTATGAATATGAGTCAAGGAACTGAGCTCTTAGGTCTTTTTCAAAGACAGCGATCTTTTCACATGTGCCTGCAATCCTTGCACATACAGGTTATTTACGTTTGTGCATTGGTCTTTGTCTTGATGCCCTTTTGATCAGATTTCTCTTTTGTTGAGTGTAACAATGTTCAGTGTTCATTGTTACTGGCTAACAAGAGAGTCAAATGTAGAACAAGCAAATAGATAAAAACAGCTGTTTTCCTAAATTATTACGTCGCCTTAGCCACAGATGTTGCCCTTGTTATCTGTGTTTTTGTTGACTTAATATTTAACTGGCTGGTCCATTTTTTAAAGTTCTTTTAACTTCTGTTTTGCATTTTAAATTTGCTATTTTTATCCTGCTGCAGTGCTGTGAATTTTAAAGAATTTTAATGCAAATTTACACATCTGCATTTCAGCTATTCGGCCACTATGCTTGCATTTTTCTTATAAACAAAGAGTAATAATAACAATGAGGTGTGAATGAATTTTCAACAGGAAAATCAAGTCCGCCGTACCATGCCATAGTGTTTGATGTAGACGCTAAGGATTTAACAACGGGTCTGAACTCGCCACCTAAAGCCTTCATAGAAAAAGACTTCCTGCAGAAAGTTGCCTCTGTCGTAGTCCCAGAAGGTATATTCATATTAATATTCATGTTGACCCCTTGACCCTTGCGCAATATGCAGCGCACTTATGCGCACCTATCCTGTCCGCCATTTGATATACAGAGAGGATCTGAAAAAATATCCTCGCGGTCTCTCCCCCAGAAATCCACCCTCTGACACATTTGTCAACAGTTCCTCTGGTCCTCTCTATGTTTGTCAACTATTCCGGTCAATCCGCTATGTTTGTCAACTATTCCCATCAATCCGACCAAAAATGCAAACATAATACCCAGACGTAAACCATTCCCATAAAACAAGTTAAACATAAATGTACCGTTTTATGTAAATCTCAAGTCAACAATGTTAGAGCGTCACTGAAGGGGACAGCGCCATCATTTATCTATCAAATGTACACAAAGGAGTTGACTCCCAAAATGGTAAAAATGGTAGGAGGTCATTGTGCGGAGGCGCGCTCCGCTTTTTGCAAGAGGTCATTAGAACCGTTGCATAACGCTCAGTGCTGCTGGTGTGCTGAGGCCACGCGCACATTTTTGCATAGCAAGAGCAGCTTTTGTCCAATGATCTGCCTCCTTTTGCCTCAGTGAGGGCGCTGTTTGAGAGTGTGAGGTCATGTGCAAGATTGATAGGGTGGTAACAAATTAATATTTAATGTACAAATGGTTGGTTTGGCTGTAGATAAATTATTTTACACAGAAGTGTGGCTGCAGCTGCTATATAATGTACAAAGTTCACAAAGGGTTTTTCTCAGGGCCCTCTGGGAAAAGTCAAACACTAGTCGATCTCTGGCTGTGCTCCCTGCTCATATATGGTCGATATGGTTGGCTGCCAAAAGGTGTCTTTTTAAGCCTGCAGTTTCGACCATGTTGTAGTGGTATCATTCGCTAGTGAGCTTTTCAGCTGGGACTCAGGATGATAAGCCTCACCAATTTATAAAGAATTGTCAGTTACTGTGATGTAAGGACTGTAGGTTTTGACTAAAAAATTAATAATTATAAAATAATTATTGCGCACTATTTCTCTGTCAGGAGTGTTCATGATCAATCTGGTCAGTAGGGATGAGGGGATCAAACAGGACGTCATTGATGACGTCAAGACCGTCTTCCCTGTTGTGTTCACCAAGAGCGGCGAGGATGAAGTGAACGAAACACTCTATGCAATCTCAAGACGTAAGGATGCGGGTATCATGGCAGAGACGGCCTCGTTATCGAAGTCTTCTCCATCATTAAAATTATCCAAAGGACATTCATCCTCTGCCCTTCAGGATGCCTCAGCGGCAACAGAACTGCTCGAGAGATTGCCGAGGCTCGGTAAGGACCTTCAGAAGGCAGCCCAGTCAACACATAGGGGAGCCTGGGATCCAGACACGGACTTCAGCGCTTTGTTGGGGAAACTGCAGATCAGGTAGCAGGGTATGGGTGGGATGATTCAGATGACCAGAATTATTTCCCCGACTCTCCTTTTTTTGTTATTATCTTGCCCACTTTGATAAATATACTGGTGGTATTTATCAATAGACTCCTTGGTAGATCTTAATTTTGCATCCGGGGATAAAGAATATAACTTGTTTTTACCCTTACACCGATGTGTTTTAAGCACTGTATACTTTCCTGAGTTCTGTGAAAACAACCCCAGGCAATTCACTCAGGTGGGATTCAAACCCACGACCTTTGCATTGCGAGAACAGATGTCTTACCACTAAACCACCGAGCTAGCCCACTGAGCTTGCTACATCCCAACTCCTACCCCCTACCCCCATAGGATTCGAACTGCCTCCAAGCCGCCAGGCTAGCTCGGTGGTCTAGTGGTAAGACATCTGCTCTAGCAATGCAAAGGTCGTGGGTTCAAATCCCACCCAAGTGGTTTGCCTGTGGGTTTTTTTTCACAGAGCTCGGGAAAGTACTGAGTATACAGTGCTTAATACACATCGGTGTAAAGGTAAAAACAAGTTATAATAGACTCCTTGCATAAACTGCCATGGCTGAGGTCAGATATTGGAAATGCCAGAGCATGCACACCTTTATGGAATTGTTTTGTCCTCAAGACCACATGGTTCGAGGCCAAGACCAAGACCTGCCTTCCGAGACCAAGACCTCAATGTCTGAGACCAAAAGAACCTAGAAGCAGCCAAGACCTCAATAAGTTGGGTCTCAGTTTGGTCTCGACACCTACAACACTGATACATGTATGTAATATGACTGATCTAGTGAGGCGCCCTCTCTTGACTTCATTGAGGGAATTGCATAAACTTTATTCTGTTTTTAATTTTATTCAAGTGATCCAAATGTTGTTATTGATGCCATGGTTAGTGAAGTTGGCAGAACACAACCCATTCAAGGAACCCTGTGCATACGCAGACAACCGACTGAATCCTTTCTGTTGGGTACTTCCATTTTTTGGCTCATTTGTTTCACTTTTTAGGGATTTCCACTTCATGGTACAATTAAAACAAAGAAAACCTTAAAATGTGGGGTAAGGACAACATAAGTGCCGTACGTAAGAAAGTCATGGCTGATGTCAACTTTTGTTCATAAATGCGCCAGTCGTTGTCGCTGGCCAAGGATGCCTCCTGTTGAAGTCAGTGAGGGCACTGTTTGAGCTCGTGCCATCACGTACGACAAGGGAATGTGAAATCTTTCGCTGAAACTGTCTACACTATTGTCTTTTGGGATGAAGGAAATTCAGAATAGATTGCTCAGAAGTCGCTCTGTGAAATTTGTATTTATTAAAGTATGCATATCACTAGTTTTAAAACACAAAGAAATTTGTTGCAGCTTTTTAATTTTGAGTGTGGGAATTTAATGAGAGGTACTTGGCTTAGATTTTCTTTGACAATTTTTTTAAAGAAGTGTCAACTGAAAAAACTTGGGGGTAAATGTACTTGGATTTTTAGGGCTGATAAGAATGTGGATACAAATTTACTTCTCCAGGTGTGTTTTTGTTGTTGATGATGCAGAGTAGAGTACACACCTTGCATAATAGCTCGTGGGTGTACTGTTATCAATGTTATCGTTTGGTTGGTCAACTTGCAGGAAATGTCACCGAGAGCACGAAGGTTACAAATTATTTCCCAAGTGGCTGGGCTAGTTGCTCTTGCCATTCTCTGTGTTTTCATCTTGAGATGCAATGGGTGGTAGGACATTCGGGGCTGGGAAGAACAACAATAACAAAATATAAGATTTTTTAAAAGGTTGCAACAAATTTTGAGAAAAAAATACAAAATATTGATAGTTTTTCAAGAAATTGTGAATTGTTACTGATGGGAGCGAAAAACACATTTCCTTTCGCCCGGCCCTTCCCCATTGGTGTAAACAAATAAATAGGTAGGTATAACGATAAGTAAAGTATGAATTCAACAAGATTTGTAATACATACACAATGTAAATGACAAATGTAGGGGAAAAGATTATATATGAAATAAAACACATTTTGTGATAACGAAAATGAATGAACGACAAAAATTAAGTATTTTGCAGTCTGCCCAAAATGCTAGAGTTTACCTATTCCCCTGGCAGGCACCGTGCAGGTGTAAGGCGTGTTCCCGAAGCGGGTCGTCTTCTGCTTAGCGTCTATTAGTTTTGGGAACGCCCGGGCTGGCTCCTCGTAGCTCCGGCGGGAGGTGGAGTCCAGAGTGTAGTGAATCTCAGGAGGTTTCCCTTTAAGACAAAACAACAAAATTGAGTCTCAAATAATTTGGAATCAGGTGGTTTTCTTTCTCTTTCTATTTCACCTCTGTTGATCGCGGTCCGAATCCAACCTCGGACTTCGGGTTTTGCATGTGGATTTGGTTTTCAGTTCTGCCTTTGCGTGGGGTTTCCCCTTTTCGAGTGTCCCCCCCCCCCCCCCCCCCATCTAAAACTGAACATTTCCTATTTGTTTCCTAATCACCATCCAGTTCATGGCGCTTGTGCTGTTTGATGTGTAATGAAATAAGTAAATAAATAAATAGTAACTGTTGTTTGTGATAACATTCGCCCAAGTACACGCTGAAACGGCTATTTGCAATATAAGAATTTGCAACCAATTTGTACATGTACAATCAAAATTAGAATAAGCGGCGAAGCGAGTCGGTGAAAATTTTGATGTTTTTTTTACCTCCGTGATTGCAGTAGTGTTCATCGTCAAGCCCGAAGTAAAAGGAGGTCTTCGGAACAGTCCATAACGCAACACGTACAAATTACATTTAACTAGAATTTGATAAAGTCAAATTTGTGGAGACCCATGCCAAAAAATAATAAGTTCTCAGTGTGTCAGGTCACTTCATGGCTTGACCACTTCGTACCCAGGACACTTCGTACCTTTTGCAAGGTACGATGTGACGTTTGGACACTTCGTACCCTGAACACTTCGTGGCCCGAACTCGTTATTATTTTGAAAGCTCCTTTCATCTTTTTTGATGAGCAAACAAACCCAGTTTTAAGGTAATAAATTATAATAGTAAACAAACCACTCGGTGCCCTTGGTAGAGTAACCTCCCTGGATCCACGGCAACATGTCCAATTCGTTGTTCCTGGGGGGAAAAACGTTAAGAGATGCACGCTTTAATCATGGCGTCGATTATGTTAAAATCACACGCGTTATACTTGATCATATAAAGTGGCGTGAACGCGTGTAATACGTTTCTTTTTTGTTGTTGAACACAATCCCTTTAAGTCTTACTTTTCGTGATCTTTTTTTATCATTCGAAAGAAACACACGCTCACTCCGTCTTAATTAATTTTGCAGTTGGTGAGAATGACAAAGACCCATTCCTCGATGAAGACCCATGGGAGGTGATTGTATATTGGGCTGGTGTTTTGGTGTCAATTTCAAGGTCACTGTTCGACCTAGACAAACAAGGGCTTCAATATGAAAACGTGGATTTTTTAAATTTTTGACTGAAACGTGGCATAGTATAAACAACTTTTATTATATTTAAGTGCCAAGGTTCACCGCATGGTTGTTGAGGCGTTTTTAAAATCTTGGACGATAACATTATTTCCACCGAAATAGTTTCCTTTCGTCTTTGATGCAAACTTGGTGATAAAAGTACGCTGTTAAAACAAGAGACCAGTCACACGGTGCATCGAGCTCGTTTTCCTGCCAATTCAGTTTTAATCCAAAACAATGAAACTGTGTATCAGTGGTATCAACGGACATACTTACGAATGTGGTTACACATTTCTGGAAACCGTGACCGGAAAAGATTGAAATCTGGACTCCAGATACCAAAGGTCTGTTTTGATTTTAAAATATAAAAAAAAAATTATGTTAATGTTAATGCTAAGAAAAATATGGTCTGTTGATATTGTAATGCTTTGATCGGTCAAGGGATGGCAAAAAGAAATTGCAGTTAAAGAAGAAAAAATATATATCCTGCCCCGACGAAACGAGGGAATGGTCTTTTGTCATGCTCGTAAACACACAGTATCTTCTGAGAGAAGTAAGACCGAAAGTTTTATCCGGTGTCAAGTATAAAACAAATAAAATGGAATAATTTAAAATATAAAATTTACTACCGGGATTCGAGTCGATTCGACCGAAGAAACTAGTGGGTTGTGCTGATCAAAATGCTCTCTTGGTTTGGGTTGAAACATGTCCTGTAGTTTTAGATCGAAGCAAGATTCTAGACCTGCATAAAGAGGTATCCAGCGACTATTAACTGGTTTCTTACGTGATTATCCTTGTTGTACGGACTCTGGTACACCAGTCCTATCGAATGTGGATTCTGCCGCCGTGTTGGCGAGAAAATCCTCGGTACTGACCTCGGCTTTGTCTGGTTATTTGTGCAGGAGAAATCGGTCAGTGTTGTAGTCCGCGGACGTCTATAACGTCGGGTAAACACATTAGCCATGCCAACAACTTGAACTGTTTCTGTTGGCAATCATTCAGTTGACAGTTATTTTCGGCAAATGTTTCGCCAAATTTGGAAAATGCTGATGCAACAGACTTCCAAACGAAGTATGTTTAACACCCCACTCACAATGTAGTTAGTTGACAGCGTGCACAGCGAGACGAGCGTAGTTACGCGCGTCTTTCTTGTGTGACGTCATCAAGTCAACGCGTGTATTGAATGTATTAAAGCTGCGTTCATAATGATACGGAGTCCTGAAAGTTCCATCCGCCTTTTTCGAGATCCTCGATACGGGATAGCCTGAACAAAAACGACGAATGTTCAGTTTGCTGTCAAAACCAAAGTAGGCCTACGTATGATTGTTATCAGTTGATGGATAACAAATAAAAGGCACCAATAGTATTCAACGGGAGACCTTGCGGCCAGGTGGTAGAGGACTTATCAGTTGTTTCCAGAAGCGCATGCTCAGTAATGCTAAATTACATTGGTATGCCTGCTTCCCAAAGTTTCCCCCGTGCTGTCACTTGTTGTCACCTATTACTTTTTACCCGGGATCCAAATCTAGACCGTTTTTTCCGAATTAGCGGCTACAGCTGTGAGCAAGTTCGGGTGTTAACCTTTAGTCAATTTGCCGTTTAAATCACACATGCGTGGTCTGTGTTTCACTTGAACGCGTTTAATTGGTCGATTGATTCGTCAATGGCAACCTACATGGCGACGCCGTATCGAAGAGAACATGTATTGGCCATATACAAAAATTACTTGCATAATATAGTGTAATAATATACAAATAATGAATGTTTATGAGTGCAATGGTGCGAATATTTTCATAAGTGGAAAGATGGAATGTTCTATTCAACGAGGCAGAGGCGAGTTGAATGGAACATTCCATCTTTCAACGAATGCAAACATTCGCACTGTTGCACGAATGAAAAACATTCATTATTTGTTTTATATAACATCCAAGTAGATCAGTAACACTGCTGCATTACCAAAGACACGCGCACGCAGTGATGGTACTTTTCGGATGGAACGAAAAATGCACGGTGAATGGAACGTAAAATGCACGGTGAGTGACGTAGCGTACAATAGAACTTGCTCTGTGGCCGCGGCTTGGTCACTGCGTCATCATGCGTGGGTGAAGCACAGACAGCCCTTAACAAAACTCTTAGCAACAGCCGCAGCTGAGTCGTAGCCGCCATTTTGGACATAACCCTAGAAGCTCATCATTGGCTTCCATTAATTGTGGATACAATTTCATCTTAATTTGCCCAACAATAGATGAATGTAATAGAACTTATGCACATGACGTCACTGAAGTAGGGCGCCCTCAGCTTGAAGGTCATTATGAAGGTTGCCCTGGCCCATTCTGCGCGCCGCGCGTATACATAGAATGTGCGTTTTCCATTGTTTTATCGTTGCTTTACGTGACGACGTCAGATGACGTCAGTTCATCACACCAATAACAAACAAAGAATGAGTATTTAATTGTGCAGTCTTCAGCAAAAAATAATGGAAAGAAAGCATACAGTTGAAAACATCTAAGTTATAGACCTTTCAGAAAATATTTCATAATCAGTGTACGAGTGCCAGTAAATATAGACCGAAATGACCTAATTTGTATGGATAATCTTGCATTGCAATTTACGATGTAGAGCCCGAAATCGGAACCAACCGTCCATCGATAATAATATTGCTTACGGTCAGTGGCCTCTCGAAACCATAATTTCATTTTTCATCGGCTTCTTTTGTTCTGTATCCCCGTGACGTGCTATTTTGTTAAAAAACAAAATTATCTGATAGCCTGTATCTGAAAAAAGACTTGAAATTAAGTCGCTTGCCGTAATTCCTATTTTTTTCCTACGTAGGCCTATGAACCATACTTTCTTATGGCACAAAGAAAAAAGAACAGAAAAAACCTTGATTTTAAGTCTACATTATCCATCCCCTGTTCTATTAATGTTTCGAGTCTTGCATTGGTACCTTAATGCAGTTAGCATTCGGTTCCTTTTTCTGGTAAAGTCAAGTGTCCTTTCTTTGGGATATCTTTTCAGAATTTTCACTGTTGCATTTTACAAATTGAATAACAAATAAGGCATTTTTTACTTTCTCTTTGTCAATTGGTTGCCCCCACTAAAAGAAATGTGGGTATAGTATAACAATTAAGCAATGGCAGCCATTTTGAAAATATTTTGAAATTTCAAATCTACGATGGCCCAATTGTCAAATATCTTTCTCATGACATATTCTGCTTGTATCAAAGGCACGACTCCCCCAAATATTTATCTTATCTGCAACAACACAAGAAAATACTGTCAGGTTGGGGTCCAATCATAGAAATATGTTATAAGAACGGAATGGGTCGCTAACTAAGTCGCGTACCCATGCAGTTCCAGACCATGGGGGAACCTTACGAGTAAATCGCGTATAAAAGGCTATCTACGTGTATATGGGCCAAATTCAGATATGGTTGATATGAAGGAGTTGTAAATGCGGGTGTACGTGACGGCTAATATAATGCATGAAGTCAAGAGTTTGAAGGATGGCGTTTAATATTAAATAACGGTAATTGAATTACGTTATTAAATCATATGGAAACTATTCAGTGGACCTTGTTTTGCTACCAGACGTTCAAACTGAACACAGAGCTTGGGTGAAACAGACACCCTTGTTCAAACTCGTCACTCATTTTTGGAGAACAAGAATTTTGCAAAGTGTATACGGGCGTGGATGACTTGTTGAACGTTACTATAGGTCAAACCATGGCCGTCTCATTCAGTGGTAAGTGAAGCACAGCTAGAGTCCAACTTTATAGGCCTAACCAGTGATATCAATGTTGAAGAGCCACTGAGCCTATAGACTTCCTGCATGCACGATTTGTCCACAGCCCATACATCGTATGGAGATTGCAATGTCTGATTTTTATTAGAAAGGGAGCCCATCTCAACATGCAGTCTTGAATTCATGTGGAAATTATGATACAAAGATGTTAAAGCTTCCCATGACCAGAGTAGTATCGTGCCTGCCAGAAAGGCCCTGGAATACTACTCTTCAGACTCAAAAACAATGCTTGTATAAAGTTCAAAGCATTTAAAAGTGTCCACTGTAAAAAAACTAGTTGAAAACACTCTGCAATTTCAAAGTATAGTGATATTGTTTATTAAAAGCGTCATTTTCGACGCCGTTTTCTTCAATTGCTAGTTTTTAGTATGGCAGGTGTTTGCCAGTGACAGTTCTCGGCGTCGGTGACGATCTAATTTTATCTCCTTGCGTGACCTAAGAAAAGTTTTATGATTAATACTAAATACTAAAACACTTAAATGAAGTAGATAAAAATGACAAACTTCGAGTTTTATGATGACCGATTTAGCTGTACTGTTAGTGTTTTTTTTTTAAATCATAGATGTTTTACTTATGTCTCCTTTTTAAAGTGATGGTCCTCATATCGGTGTTCGTGACGTCGTCGATAGGCGTTCGCGTTATCGCCAATTTTCGTCTGAAGCCAGTCGATGGGTTTCCTCGTTTGCACCTACCGGTGTACACCTACCACGCGTGTGCTGCCGCGTGTATGTCAGCTGATGGCTGCACATCGTTCGAAATCGGGTTTTCGACCAAAGTCTGCGTGTTGGGCGTGGCCGTGGGTCGTCTAACGCAGCAGCAGCAGTCGAGCGTACAGTACGACAGAGGCATTTTTAAACCAGTAAGTATAACAATCTACACGCATCATTTTCGTGTCATAGCCGAGCGGTCTAGCTCACCGGACCCAAGCTCCGGTGTTGTCAGCAGTAGAGTGTCGGTTTGAATCCCGGTAATGACACGTTTGCCCTTGAGCAAGGCACTTAACCATAATTGCTTCGTGAAAAGTTTGGAAGGTAGTGCATTCTGCTATACCAGCCAGGCTCCTAGTGGATGATACCCTTGCATACACCCTTACGGACTGTGAAGGGGGGGGGGGGGTAACCCTGTTTCAGCCCCTTGATCTGGGTCGACAGCCCAATTCAGTTTTGATTATGTAAATAATAATAATCGATTCTTATATAGCGCTTTATCACAGCCCGAGGGGCGTATCAAAGCGCTTCTGACATTATTACCCCTGGTCACTGGGCCATATTATTTCATTCCTTAAACCATCTCAGCTCCCTGGGGAGTATACAGCCGGTGCTGCGAGTTTACCGCGCTCCAAGCTAATCATTCACATAAACCATCTCTGCCCTCACAGGTACCCATTTTACCCCTGGGTGGAGAGAAGCAATTATGGTTAAGTGTCTTGCTCAAGGACACAAGTGCCACGACCGGGATTCGAACCCACATACCGATAACTTAACCACCAGAACTTGAGTCCGATGCTCTTATCCGCTCAGCCACGACACCCCATGATGTAGCCCTCACCTTGAAACTGGCTAACTGGCCTTGTGAGGTTAGTTGGTATCTCATTAAATACAATTGTAAGCATTGTTTGCTATGTTTGTGAGCCTTTTCAGAACCCTTTCTGGAGGACAAACGAGAAGATTCTTCGAAAACATTTTTCACCTTTGTATACTTGCAGAAGCACATCTAGAGTTCCTTTAAATAAATAAATGTACAAAGACAGCTGTTGGGTGATTTTTTTATTGTTTGGTTGTTGAGGGTTTTTTTCTTTGAGGGGAGGTCAAGCAGGGTCAAAGACACTAAAACAATTATTTATTTATTTGTTTATTTATTCTTTCTTTATTTATTTATGTATTTTTTAAAAAGGGAGTTTGTGTGTTGTTGTTTTTATTTTATTTTTATTTTTTAATTTTTTAATTTATTTATTTATTTATTTATTTTATTATTTTTTTATTTTTTTATTTTTTATTATTTTATTTATTTATTTATTTATTTATTTATTTTTTTTTTTGGGGGGGGCTATTTACAAAACCATTAATTTTGGGAGGCAATATGGTGTTCTGCAGATTGGGGGAGGGGGCTCCCATCCCTGGTTCTCCTCTGGTCTGCCACTAGTTATGGACAGAGAAAGGGTCATCCTCGTTACTTCATTTGTGTGATATCACTATGCATTTGCTATGCGTTGGACTGTTGTTGATGTAATTTTTACCCAAAGAGTTTTTGTTTAAAAGGTCTACATTACTTTCTTGTTACAGAAGCGGTGTTCCGTTGAGGAGCTCTTTGAACGTTTACCAGTGAGTGGTAAGTGAGAGTACAATTATATCTCTGCTACAGCGTGAAAAGATCATGAAATTAATTGGTTGAAGAACTTGTGATGACCAGTTTTAATCCTATTAATCCTGTATGACTCTCTTTCGTACCATCGCTATGTCATTTTTGAAAGTAGTTATTTTTTAATTCCAAGAACATATTTTTTTCAAAAGCAGTTATTTTTAAAAGTAGTTATTTTTGTTTTTAAGAGCAGTTTTTTTGTTTTCAAGAGCAGCTCTGGTGGTCAAATTACAAGTGAGCGCCAAGATGGCCCTTGCCACGTTGGGGTGAATGCTTGACATTTTGTTTCCTAAAGATCTACATGGGACGCGCAGTCTATTTTAGTAACTTTCGAGAGCATTTTCGCATTTTGGAGAGCAGTTAAATCTATTTTCAAAAGCAGTTTGAAAAAAAAAAATTATAAGAGCAGTTAGTGTTATTTTCAAGAGCAGTTTCTTTTTTATTTTCAAATTGTATTTTTATTTAATTTCAAAAGGTGTTTTTTTTTTTCAAAAGTAGTTTAATTTGTTTTCTAAAATACATGTTATTTTTTTCGAGAGCAGTTATTTTTTATTTTTGAGAACATTTTTGGGGATCAGTGTTGGGGCATCGGAGGGCAATAACAACATGTTTTTGTTGCTGTTGTTGTTTTTGTTTTGTTTACTAGTCATTCCCCACCTTCAAACTGTTGATGCGCCCACGTTTTGCTGTCCAAGAAGTCGCTTCGCGTTTAGAGCTTCCCTCGGTTCCCTCGAAGTGATCCATGCTTCATAAAAATATTATAAACATTATAAATAGTAACAATATTCATTTCAATTTTGAATTTTTCGTTTTTCCATTCAGTGCTCGTGGATCACCCTATCTTCAGAAGCCCTGTAATGAGTCACAGTCATGTTGAGGCCGAGGATAGCTGCGGTCAGTGTAAAAAGCAGCTGTGCTCATTGGGTGATTTAAAAGCTGCACACGACGCTGGTTATCGTGATGACCAATGGGGCTTCACTAGCGAGCTTGGACAGAAAGCAAAGGTGACTTCGTGCGACGGACCACTCAAGGAAGACGAGTGCTACTCCTTAGATGAAGGCATCATCCCATTTACTCCCAACAGCAGTCTGAATGGATCTGCGTACTGCTGCCTCACCGAAAATATGGGACACAGTAAGTACAATGTATACAGTTCAGATCCTTCTATAGGGTGGCCCATAGACTCTGATTTCAAGTCTGAGATCGCGGTTATTCCTCTGCATCAGCCACGAAAAACGCCCCCACAGATTAGCTAGTCACGCGCCAAACTTGCAATCTTGTCTAGGCTAATGACGGAGGTTAATCTGCAAGAGGGCGCTATTTCAGGCAATAATGTATTGGCTATCGGGTAGACTAAAGGCCACGATCGCAGACTTGGAACCAAGTCTAGGTGGCCCATAATTCGCTGGCTGTACGTCCTATGATCAAGAAGTCAAGCCACGACTGCCATTTGGGTGATTATCCAAAATTGGAGACTTCTGAACTCTAGGCGGCAGCAGATTGTACCAAGTATATTTATATTGTTTACGTAGTTCTGAGTGTCCATAATATTAAAGCTTGGAAACCCCTTTCTCGTCGCGCAGCGCGATCTACCCATTCCCCGGGGAGGGTAAGACTATGTGGCCAATAGTTCCTAGCGGGAGGGGGGAGGGGACTCCCGCCCCTGCTCCTACTGGTTACGCCACTTTGCATATTGTTTTCACCTTGTTTCGGGTCTTTTTGCGTATCAGAATATCCTTTCTTCATCACAAAGAGCATCTACGGGAATGTCAATCCGTCCGTGGCCGAGGACCGATGCGCCGAGTGTGGTATGCAGTTGTGTTCACTTGACCAGTTGAGAGTTGCCCATCACGCCGGCTATCGGCGCTCTAGCTGGTGGGGCGTTGCAGCGGGGTCAGCTTTGGCACGCCTCTCTGTTTGCGGTGAATACTACTATAACAATGGAGATGAGTGCCATTTTGTTGTGCCGGGAAACTACACGGCCAGCCTGATCCCTAACCGGTACGGAGAACCGAGAACGAACATACCCGCGTATTGCTGCCACAAGTGTCACGTGGGGGAAAGTATGATCTATTGTTTTATTTCTATCTTTCAATACCAAGTTTGGGGGAACTTCGCTTTATTTTAGTTCTTAAACAATACGTGTTAAGCTTTGTATTTTAAATTGGACTAGTTGGAAATTGTGTTTGTTTCGTCACGTGTTCGCTACAATGGTATGAATACCCTAATAAGAAATATCTCAAGTGCCCTGCCCTTTACACAAACTGCATTACGATGTTCTCTTCCACGTTGAAGTAAATTTTTGATTTAGGAAGCTTTTAAATATCTTCCAATTTCTTTCCAGTTTACCCCATCTTCAGAACTGCAGAGTCGTACCCAGTAGCTGACCTGTCGGTTGCCCAGACCCGCTGCGATCTGTGCGGGATGCAGTTGTGTAACGTGGCACAACTCCGAGCCGCGTACAACGCAGGATACCGCGATAACACGTGGGGGTTGATCGGCGCCAAAGGGAGACACGCTAAGGTTTCCTCATGTGGCGAGTTGTCCAACTCACCAGACGAGTGTCACTTCATTTTGGAAGGACGAGCAAGCGAAAGCCTCATCCCACATACAAGTACCACAGCTACCAGTGAACCCGCTTACTGCTGTAAAGCTACCTGTAATACCTATAACAGTAAGTGGGAATTTTCATCCAAGACTCAAAATGTGTTCATCAAAATTGTCATTTTGTTTTGCTATCCTACAACAATCCAATGACTTTTCTTCCCCTACACAGTGTTCTGTTGTCCTTTCTCTATGGTGTACACCGTTTAAGGCAATTTATACAGGCAACCAGCTCCAGGCAATCTTCAAGAAGAAAAGGAATTCACATCCGAACTTTCACATATTTCACTTTGGGACCGTAAAGGCAATGTTTGAAAAACTACTCGTGTGCTACCAAAGTGGTCCTGTGGCATGCACTGCAGTTGGTTGCCTCCAAGTTGCCTGTAAAAGTTGCCTCGTGTGACACGGCCCTTACATTCCCGTTACAGATTACCCTTTCTTCAGCACAACGTCGTTTTACTGGAATGGCGATCTCACCGCGGCCGAGGACCGATGCGCCGAGTGCGGTATGCAGTTATGTACACTTGACCAGTTGAAAGCAGCTCACGACGCCGGCCATGATCACTACGACTGGGGCCTATTTGCATCAGAGGGATGGTTGGCGCGTGTCTCTGCATGTGGTGACTACTACTACCGGCAAAGGAAGTGCTATTATGTTGTGGATGGAGACTACGAGGCCAGCCTGATTCCCTACCTGTACAGAGTACGTGGAAATCTTCATGCGTATTGCTGCCACAAGTGTCATGTGGAGGAAGGTATGGTCTATAGGCCTAGTATGGGTCTGTCATTCATTGCATAATGCTTCTGGCTATGGGGGGATGTTTAGGGTAACCAATGTCTAAAATATTCATTTCATTTATCTGAAATAACAGAAGAAGAAAAAAGTTAATGATTTTAAAAAAAAAGTATATTTTAAAAAGCCTAAAGAAACCACCCAATGCAAAATACGTAGCCTCTTCCAGCTCGTCTGTCTGTCTGTGTTTTTCTGTCATTAGCCTATTGTGGTCAACCTTGTTTTGATAGCTGCCCTTCGGCCCCAATGGGGAGTTTGTGTGAACTTCCACTTCCACTACAAAGTTGCATGTTGGAAACCAGGAAAAGCCACTGAAAAGAGAATATTGATCTAAGACATTTGCTTCATTTGAGGCACTACTATGTTCTTCGGTGTATATTGCAGTTATGTCAGTGATGAACAGTCGACATTTTGGTGTGTTGGTGGGTGGACCAAAATCAATAATTTCAGACAAAGTATTGAATGAGCTACTTTCACTAAGGATCTTTGTTACGCTTCTGTTATTTTACTTAGAATACCCAATCTTCAAGACATCCAGGATTTACCCCACCTCTAATCTAACCGATGCCAGAGGCAGCTGTGCATTGTGTGGTATGAAGCTGTGTTCACTTGCCCAGTTGAAGGAAGCGTACGACGCCGGTTATCGCAGCGTTGACTGGGGTCTGTATGACGTCCAAGGCAGGCATGCCCAGGTGACTTCGTGCGGGGTTTTCTTTGAAGATCCAAATGAGTGTTTCTTTGTTGTGGCAGAAAATACTACCCACAGTCTCATCCCGAACACCCCGGTGTCGAGTGAGCTTGAACCTGCCTTCTGCTGCGATCCAGTGTTGTAAGTCGTACTCTCATGTATTACTCGAGTACCAGTTGTATAGTAACTCGTAATCGTTTTCAGCTCGAAACTCGAAACTCGAAGTCCGTACTCGATATTTCAACTGAAAAACAACATGTACTCCAAGTCGTGTACTCGTTACTCTGCTGAAAATCTACTCACGAGGACTCGCTTTTAAGTACTCGCTTTTAAGTACTCCAACTACGGTTGTCTAAAGCCTGGTTCATGCGAATGCAAATGCGATACTAAACTGACCTGACGTTTGGCAGTTTGAAGTGAGTTGTGGATTTATGCTATCAAATGTTTTACCAAAGCATGTGATAAGAACTATGAGATTTTCCCATATTTATCAATCCGTCTTTATGACAGCAAAAGTACGTAAAGACAACTTTCATATGACGTCAAACTCTCAAACAGCGCCCCCACTATAACAAAAGGATGCAGCTCGTTGGACGAAACTATGGCGCGTAAAAATGTGCACGTGACCACAGCCTACCAGCAGCGTTGCGCGTTACTAAAGTGGTCTATCCTAAACTTTACTCATTTAGTATGCATAACTTTGACATTAAATTCTTTGATTCTAGCTTTATAAATTGTAGGCCTATAGGGCCAACATTTTGCACTAATGTATCTTTCAATTTAGATAAAGGGTAGCCTATAGTTCTTCATGAAATTAAGCGGTTGTAGCAAAATTTTAAAACCTCGGAAATGTCTTTTCAAAAAAGTGCAGACTTTGGTTGTCATCGTTTATTTTACTTATTTGCGGCATCGAGATTAGTTGTAGCTGTGCAGTACGCCAATGTACTAAACTTAGTATTTACTAGAATTCTGGTAAGTTGTATCTAAATATGTTTTTAAATAAATAGATTTAATTAAATATAATATAACAATATATTATTCATAGGAACACACGCATTGCGGCATACTTTCGTTATAACTATGCGGGATATGACTAATGTGTTTCTTGGTAAACTGACCAGGGCCCAATTTCATAGCGCTGCTTTCAACGGTAAAAGCAAATGTTGTTGTGCTAATTTGTAGCAGAAACATTTGCATAAGTGGAATCGTATATTCAACGGTTAACAAGTAAAAATGGGTGGCCAGATTGCGCGTTCACCATGGTTTTACAGTGTTACATCATTAACTTGCTTACGTAAAGAACTGGAGGATTAGCATGTTACTGTGCTTACGGCTATAGCAGCACTATGAAATGTTAGTCACACAGTAAGCACACAATCAGACTTTGAGCAGCTCTATGAAATTTGCCCTGACGTAATATGGCAAAAGGGGTTGGTCTTCATTTGAAATGAAGAGAGTAGTGGCTTTATGGCATCAGTTTTTTTTACCAAAGCTTGTGGTAAGAACTACGAGATTTTACCATAAGTTTTATCATTCTGTCTTTATGACAGCAAAAATATGTTTGCACATATACATCCTTTAGATATGACGTCAAACCAGAGCCAATATACGGCTCTGCGTCAAACTCTCAAACAGCGCCCTCATTAAGGCAAATGGAGGAAGCTCATTGGACGATAGCTGTTCGCAATTCGTGGTGCGTAAATATGTGCGCGTGACCACAGCGTACCAGCAGCGTTGCACTTTATGCAAAGGGTCTCTAATTAAACTTAACTAGTTAAGTAATAACCTTTTCGTTAATTTAATTGATTCTAGTTGTATAAATTAAAGGCCCATGTAAGGGCCAACAATTTGCATTAATGGATCTTTTATTTTAGATAGACGGTAATTCTTCATGCATTTTATCGACTAAACCAATAAATTTTGTGCAATTATCAAAAATAGTCAAAAATATGATACAAATCTAAAGGGGGTAAGTGCAGCAGTTTTATCAAATTTGGGTCAAAATTGAAAAAACACAAGGAATAAGTCCAGCAATTTAATCAAATTTTGATCAAAAAGTGAAAAAAAACACAAGGGGTAAGTCCTGCAGTTTTAACAAATTCGGGTCAAAATTGGAAAAATCACAAGGGGTAAGTCCAGCATTTTATTAAATTTGGGTCAAATCTTGAAAAAATCACAAATTTGGGTCAAAAATTGAAAAAATCACAAGGGGTTAGTCCAGCAGTTTTAACAAATTTGGGTCAAAAAGTGACTGAAAAATCACAAGGGGTTAGTCCAGCATTTTTATCAAATTTGGGTCAAAAATTGAAAAAATCACAAGGGGTTAGTCCAGCGTTTTATCAAGTTTGGGTCAAAAATAGAAAAAATCACAAGGGGTAAGTCCAGCATTTTTATCAAATTTGGGTCAAAAAGTGAAAAAATCACACGGGGTTAGTCCAGCATTTTTATCAATTTTGAGTCAAACATTAAAAAAACAAAAGGGGGTAACTCCAGCAATTTAATCAAATTTGGGTCAAAAAGTGAAAAAATCACAGGGGGTTAGTCCAGCAGTTTTATCAAATTTGAATTAAAAATTGAAAAAAAAAACACAAGGGGTTAGTCCAGCAATTTAATCAAATTTGGGTCAAAAAGTGAAAAAATCACAAGGGGTTAGTCCAGCATTTTTATCAAATTTGGGTCAAAAAGTGAAAAAATCACAAGGGGTTAGTCCAGCATTTTTAGTAAATTTTGGTCAAAGATTGAAAAAAATCACAAGGGGTAAGTCCAGCAGTTTTATCAAATTTGGGTCAAAAAGTGAAAAAAACACAAGGGGTTAGTCCAGCATTTTATTCAAACTGGGTCAAATATTGAAAAAATCACAAGGGGTTAGTCCAGCAATTTAATCAAATTTGGGTCAAAAATTGAAAAAATCACAAGGGGTAAGTCCAGCAGTTTTATCAAATTTGGGTCAAAAAGTGAAAAAAACACAAGGGGTTAGTCCAGCATTTTATTCAAACTGGGTCAAATATTGAAAAAATCACAAGGGGTTAGTCCAGCAATTTAATCAAATTTGGGTCAAAAAATGAAAAAATCACAAAGGGTAATTAGAGCATTTTTATCAAATTTGGGTAAAAAATTGAAAAAATCACAAGGGGTAAGTCCAGCATTTTAATCAAATTTGGGTCAAAAAGTGAAAAAATCACAAGGGGTTAGTCCAGCATTTTTATCAAATTTGGGTCAAAGATTGAAAAAAATCACAAGGGGTTAGTCCAGCAGTTTAATCAAAATGGGGTCAAAAATTGAAAAAACCACAAGGGGTAAATCCAGCATTTTTATCAAATTTGGGTCGAAAATTGAAAAAAACTTAAGTGGTAGGCCTAAGTCCAGCATTTTAATCAATATTGGGTCAAATATTGAAAAAATCACAAGGGGTAAGTCCAGCAATTCAATCAAATTTGGGTCAAAAAGTGAAAAAAAACACACAAGTGGTAAGTCCTGCAGTTTTATCAAATTTGGGTCCAAAATAGAAACAAATCACAAGGGGTAAGTCCAGCAGTTTTATCAAATTTGGGTCAAAGATTGAAAAAAATCACAAGGGGTAAGTCCAGCAGTTTAATCAAAATTGGGTCAAAAATTGAAAAAACCACAAGAGGTAAGTCCAGCAGTTTTATCAAATTTGGGTCAAAAAATGAAAAAAATCACAAAGGGTAATTAGAGCGTTTTTATCAAATTTGGGTCAAAAATTGAAAAAATCACAAGGGGTAAGTCCAGCAATTTAATCAAATTTGGGTCAAAAAGTGAAAAAAAACACAAGGGGTAAGTCCGGCAGTTTTAACAAATTTGGGTCAAAAAGTGAAAAAATCACAGGGGGTTAGTCCAGCAGTTTTATCAAATTTGAATTAAAAATTGAAAAAAAAACACAAGGGGTTAGTCCAGCAATTTAATCAAATTTGGGTCAAAAAGTGAAAAAATCACAAGGGGTTAGTCCAGCATTTTTATCAAATTTGGGTCAAAAAGTGAAAAAATCACAAGGGGTTAGTCCAGCATTTTTAGTAAATTTTGGTCAAAGATTGAAAAAAATCACAAGGGGTAAGTCCAGCAGTTTTATCAAATTTGGGTCAAAAAGTGAAAAAAACACAAGGGGTTAGTCCAGCATTTTATTCAAACTGGGTCAAATATTGAAAAAATCACAAGGGGTTAGTCCAGCAATTTAATCAAATTTGGGTCAAAAATTGAAAAAATCACAAGGGGTAAGTCCAGCAGTTTTATCAAATTTGGGTCAAAAAGTGAAAAAAACACAAGGGGTTAGTCCAGCATTTTATTCAAACTGGGTCAAATATTGAAAAAATCACAAGGGGTTAGTCCAGCAATTTAATCAAATTTGGGTCAAAAAATGAAAAAATCACAAAGGGTAATTAGAGCATTTTTATCAAATTTGGGTAAAAAATTGAAAAAATCACAAGGGGTAAGTCCAGCATTTTAATCAAATTTGGGTCAAAAAGTGAAAAAATCACAAGGGGTTAGTCCAGCATTTTTATCAAATTTGGGTCAAAGATTGAAAAAAATCACAAGGGGTTAGTCCAGCAGTTTAATCAAAATGGGGTCAAAAATTGAAAAAACCACAAGGGGTAAATCCAGCATTTTTATCAAATTTGGGTCGAAAATTGAAAAAAACTTAAGTGGTAGGCCTAAGTCCAGCATTTTAATCAATATTGGGTCAAATATTGAAAAAATCACAAGGGGTAAGTCCAGCAATTCAATCAAATTTGGGTCAAAAAGTGAAAAAAAAACACACAAGTGGTAAGTCCTGCAGTTTTATCAAATTTGGGTCCAAAATAGAAACAAATCACAAGGGGTAAGTCCAGCAGTTTTATCAAATTTGGGTCAAAGATTGAAAAAAATCACAAGGGGTAAGTCCAGCAGTTTAATCAAAATTGGGTCAAAAATTGAAAAAACCACAAGAGGTAAGTCCAGCAGTTTTATCAAATTTGGGTCAAAAAATGAAAAAAATCACAAAGGGTAATTAGAGCGTTTTTATCAAATTTGGGTCAAAAATTGAAAAAATCACAAGGGGTAAGTCCAGCAATTTAATCAAATTTGGGTCAAAAAGTGAAAAAAAACACAAGGGGTAAGTCCGGCAGTTTTAACAAATTTGGGTCAAAATTGAAAAAAACCCACAAGGGGTAAGTCCAGCATTTTAATCAAATTTGGGTCAAAAAGTAAAAAAAATCACAAGGGGTTAGTCCAGCATTTTTATCAAATTTGGGTCAAAGATTGAAAAAAATCACAAGGGGTTAGTCCAGCAGTTTAATCAAAATTGGGTCAAAAATTGAAAAAACCACAAGGAGTAAATCCAGCATTTTTATCAAATTTGGGTCAAAAATTGAAAAAATCACAAGGGGTAAGTCCAGCAGTTTTATCAAATTTGGGTCAAAAAGTGAAAAAAACACAAGGGGTTAGTCCAGCATTTTATTCAAACTGGGTCTAATATTGAAAAAATCACAAGGGGTTAGTCCAGCAATTTAATCAAATTTGGGTCAAAAAGTGAAAAAAAACCACAAGTGATAAGTCCTGCAGTTTTAACAAATTTGGGTCAAAATTGAAAAAACACAAGGGGTAAGTCCAGCAGTTTTAGCAAATTTGGATCAAAAATTGAAAAAATCACAAGGGGTTAATCTAGCATTTTATTAAAATTTGGTTCAAAAATTGAAAAAATCACGAGGGGTAAGTCCAGCATTTTTATCATTTGGGTCGAAAATTGAAAAAAACTTAAGTGGTAGGCCTAAGTCCAGCATTTTAATCAATATTGGGTCAAATATTGAAAAAATCACAAGGGGTAAGTCCAGCCATTTAATCAAATTTGGGTCAAAAAGTGAGAAAAAAAAACACAAGTGGTAAGTCCTGCAGTTTTAACAAATTTGGGTCAAAATTGAAAAAAAACACAAGGGGTAAGTCCAGCAGTTTTATCAAATTTTGGTCAAAGATTGAAAAAAACACAAGGGGTAAGTCCAGCAGTTTAATCAAAATTTGGTCAAAAAGTCAAAAAACCACAAGGGGTAAGTCCAGCAGTTTTATCAAATTTGGGTCAAAAAGTGAAAAAAACACAAGGGGTTAGTCCAGCATTTTTATCAAATTTGGTCAAAAATTGAAAAAACACAAGGGGGTAAGTCCAGCAGTTTTAGCAAATTTGGATCAAATATTGAAAAAATCACAAGGGGTAAGTCCAGCATTTTTATCATATTTGGGTCGAAAATTGAAAAAAACTTAAGTGGTAGGCCTAAGTCCAGCATTTTAATCAATATTAGGTCAAATCTTGAAAAAATCACAAGGGGTTAGTCCAGCAATTTAATCAAATTTGGGTCAAAAAGTGAAAAAATCACAAGGGGTTAGTCCAGCATTTTTATCAAATTTGGGTCAAAAAGTGAAAAAAACACAAGGGGTAAGTCCAGCAGTTTTATCAAATTTGGGTCAAAGATTGAAAAAATCACAAGGGGTAAGTCCAGCAGTTTAATCAAAATTGGGTCAAAAATTGAAAAACCACAAGAGGTAAGTCCAGCAGTTTTATCAAATTTGGGTCAAAAAATGAAAAAATCACAAAGGGTAAGTCGAGCATTTTTATCAAATTTGGGTCAAAAATTGAAAAAATCACAAGGGGTAAGTCCAGCAGTTTAATCAAATTTGGGTCAAAAAGTGAAAAAATCACAAGGGGTTAGTCCAGCATTTTATTAAATTTGGGTCAAATATTGATTAAAAAAAATCACAAGGGGTTAGTCCAGCAATTTAATCAACTTACCCCCTTGTGTTTTTTCAATTTTTGACCAAATTTGATAAAAATGCTGGACTAACCCCTTGTGTTTTTTTCACTTTTTGACCCAAATTTGATAAAACTGCTGGACTTACCCCTTGTGATTTTTTGACTTTTTGACCCAGTGTTAACAAATTTGGGTCAAAATTGAAAAAAAACCACAAGGGGTAAATCCAGCATTTTAATCAAATTTGGGTCAAAAATTGAAAAAAATCACAAGGGGTAAGTCCAGCAATTCTAAAAATTTTGGGTTAAAAAGTAAACAAATCACAAGGGATAAGTCCAGCATTTTTATCAAATTTGGGTCAAAAATTGAAAAAGCACAAGGGGTTAGTCTTTAATGTTTCAAAGTCTGCTGCCCCAGTGTTTCAAAATTCTCTTACTGTTAGAATAATTATAACGCTGATGACGTTTAAAGAACCATTAAAGTACGCCACGTAAGCGTTTTATACAGGTTTTTTTTATATTGTACATAGGTTTATCTATGTTTAACTAAAACAACTTTTCATAGGAGACTGAAATTCACAAGAAATTACTTTGAAACAAATTTGTAGGAAATGTAATTGTAACATTTGACCATGATGTATTTGATCGCTAAAAACAAATTATACAAATCCGGACAAAAATTGAAAATGCAGATTTAAAACTTAATCTATATACAGAAGTGATAATTTAGGCCTGATTGTAAATGAACACAGATAACTTTTGTTTTATTTGATTCAGAATCACAATTTTTTATATATTAAAGAAGACAAGTATGATTCTCAATTGAATATGAAACTGTAATAAAACCTTTTTAAAAACCCAGAATTTTATTTCGTTTAACCAATACACCAATGTGTGTTAAATACCTTATACTCATTATTTTCCCGATTCCTTCGAAAACAATCCACATGCATTTTTACTCCGATTGGATTTTCTGACAGAAATCAATGCGCATTAAAAAAAAAAGTTAAACAAAAATAGAACAAACTGTATTGATTATAATCATCAGAAAGCACGACATACCGAGACTTAGAGCGAACTTTAGTTTCGAGAATATATGTCTTTAACAAACGAATGAAATATTTACAAGTGTTGGATTATTTCGTGGATTGCACATCCGTTAAAAGTTGCTTATTTACCTCTTTAATTATTGTTCAAGATTTTAAAGATTGGATTACGATCGGAAATCAATTTTGCTAATCATTGTATAAGATTTCGCGGATTGGGTTACTGCCGGAAATCGGTTTGCTAAGAGTTGCTTTAAAATGTTTTAAAATTAAATTCACTTTGGCGAAATGGTTGCATTCGTGACAACAAACTTTCATGGTCTCTTAGGTTATAAATGATCGGTGATCAACTTTAAGATCATGCAATTATTTGAGTATTAAATTGGAATAAAAAGCTGGCTGGCTCAAGCCAGTCAGTACAGAAGAAGTGTTTTCTTGTCGAATGTGGTAATAATGTTAATAAAAATGATAATAAAAAAATGTATTTGAATGTTGGATTAATTAAATTTTGAGTGGTGACGTACGTACCACGATACTGATACAAGTTTTGTTTTGTTAATACTTAGCTCGAGGTTGGCAGTACACGCTTACTACTGCTGTTTCAGCAAAACAGCTTATTAGTTCATGGGAATGGCTAATTAAGATGATAGCAACGTGCTTGAATCTGGCATTCCACATTTTGAAATATAAATGATTCTGAAAAGTTAGTTTGAGTTTAGCTGAAGATAATTGTCAAATAGAAAAACTGCTCAATAAACTAACCCAGTTTTAATTAATACAATTAATGATACGTAAGAGGGTTTTTTTCCTCATAGGTTTGATCTACAGATGACGGCAAAAGTGAACGAATAAATTAAATCTTCTAAGAGCTAACGATGAATTATAATTAATACTTAAGCTACGATGATTCTTAAGGTTTCCAAGGAACCAGTTATATTCAGAGACAATGGGAAAATGTTTTAAAACTGTAATAAAACACAACAATGAATATTTAAAAAAAAATCAGTCACTTCTAAATGTGTAAAACATTCTAGTAAACTTAAAAACCACGATTGTATACGAATAGGAAACATTTGTATATCATCCGAAACAAGCTCAACCGCAACTCGCGGCACAACCAGACATTTTTTTATAGCGTGGGAGGGGCAAGCTGGGTCAGAGACATAATTTGGGGGCAATTGAATGTATCAAACAATTTGTGATTTTTTTCGATCTCATTTAGTGGGGGAGGGGGGAGTGGGTCAAGCGTCAAGGGTTCTGAGCGGGGCTGCCTCAACCCCGCCGCCACTGGTTACTCGACTGACCAAGTTATAATGACTTTAAAACTCTAACTAAAACGTTTCCTCTCAAATTCACATAACGACCACGTCAATCTAATTTAGTTGCAGCTCAATTACAATAACAAAGTATTTAACACATGATTCTTAACGCATCAGTTTCTTTTGCAAGTTTTCCTAATTGTTTGTTGTTTAAATGAATAACTTGTTGTACGCGAGACATAGCGCCCTCATAAACATCCACGTAATACGTCTCAAACTGGGCGGGTGTTTGGCCTACGGTACACACAACACACATGGGCCCAATTTCATAGAGCTGCTTAAGCAGAAAATCATGCTTAACAATTGTCTGCTAAGCAGAAATGAGCAGGATACCAGTCACAAATTGTACACGTGACACGGTACTTTGGCTGGTAACCTTATTCTGGTAAGCAAAATTGTAGTGTGCTCAAGCAAATTGTTGTGCTTAAGCAGCTCTATGAAATTTGGCCCTGGTCTTAAAACCTTTAGTTAGAGACCCGTCTCCTTAGGACCGCGTAACGGGTTCAAATCATTGAGCAACTTCTGCCAGTGTTGATCCTCCATCCATGCTGGTTTGACGGGTATTGTTGGATGTCTGCAACAGAATATGAATCAAGAGTGTTACAATGTTTTCTCCCATAAAAAGTAAAATGTCAAAGAATGTTGCGATTATGCCTGTTTACAGACTACGAGAATAAATAGCAAGTCAATGATCTTGAAGCCAAGGATTCTCAGAAAAGCGAACTTAATCACCGATCACCATGACTAGCCCAGAATTCCATGGAGAGAAGACAAGGAAGGAAGTTTCAGAGTGAATTATTTCTTGGGAAACCCATGCAATCAGGCAGGGACTGAAGCGGCCCCAGTGGCATTTGAACCGGGGTAACGGAGGTGTGAGGCTGGGAGAGGTACCACTACGCCCACCCGACCGCCCATCGGCCCTGTTTTGGTAAAACGATGTACATGTATGGTTTTTTTAAAGTTTTTTTTTAGATAAAGCCATTTCCCAATAAAGTGAGGACGCTCTTTTCGATTCTGAAAATCTCAACGTCAACCAATGAACAGTTTGGAAGTTATACCCTGTATGTTGGCCTGAAAAACTCGACGTTTGTGACTCTAATTTACAAAAGCACTGTATCTCACACTTACTTTTATTGGTAAAGCTGGAAATAAAGTAAAGTGGTCTAGGCCTATATCTTACTTAAAAACCGACAAACAGTAGTTAAAACCTTATTTTAAGTCATTAGACAACTAAAAAAAAATCTCTATTTATTATGTAAAATGAAAAAGGCAGTCAATCAAACGTTAAACCCATTTATCTCGAAATGGTCTATTTTGAGATACGCCATTTTACCAAAACAGGGCCGCCATGTGGTTGAGAAAACGATTAAAAACAAAAACTTACCGCCAAAGTGGAGGTACCTGTTGTGCTTACAGATCCTGAATATCTACCCATTTTCTTCTTTATGCCAGTCTTGAACGCGTTGCGTACTTCTCCATTCATCACACAACAAACAGCGACCAGCCATACTCCCTAAAATAAGTGTATCGAAATAACAGTAAGTTATCAAGTGGAACGAAACTTTGTGCTTTTGTCTGGAGTGTCCACATCCATCCCTAGTCATAAGGTGCCTGACTAACGAGTGTAGTAGGGCCTATAGTTAAGCGTTTTTAAGGGTTTGCATAATATAAAATTATAGCCGTTCATTTCGCTCTGATTCCTTTTTTATTTCCAAACTATATCATCTTGTAAGTTCTAACACCATGGGGGTTGAATATATGAAAAGGGTTTTATATAATTATTATATAGCAACTTCTTTTGTTCACAATAAGACAAATACACAAAATAGTTAGTGGCCTGACGTCTCGACCCTAGCAGAGTCTTTTTCGAAAGCTAAATAACACACACACATAAACACACATGTTTGTAAATGGTGTAAACCGAGGACATCCCATGGTTGGGACTTAGTTTTTTTAGCGACGTTCCCATTGGTTTTGTACACGAAACAAACCAAGGACTGTCCCCGATATGTCATTTTCCCGGATCCCTATTGTTAAAGTCCTTGATTTGAATGCGTAGACATGTTCAGGTATACCAGTGTAATAGTAGCAGTCAGGTGGAAATACATGAATAGAGGGAGAGGCAGAAAGCACACAGAAAAAAACAACGAGTACACAATGGATATGGAGACAAAGGGGGTGGAGGGAAGGGGCTGGTTTAAAAAAAAACCTCAAATGTGAAGGGAAAAATGAAACCTACCTGAAAGCTGTTCGTTAAGACGAAGATGTATTGAAATGCTACGTGGATGTGGGCGATGAGACCACTTCCCCATGAAATACCAAGCAGCGGTAACAAAACAAGCGCACTACGTAAACCAGTTCTGAAACAAATAAAATGATGTGGATTCATTACAATATTATCAAAGTTTTTTGTTGCTGATGCTGATGTTCATCTCGGTTATATATACCACATATAAAACGAAGTTGTAAAAACTAGAGAACAAGCCACAACTTCCATTTTGTTTTCTCTCTAAAAAAGAAAAATAATGCTTACAGCCGTTTAAAAACTTAGCAATATAAAACAAAAATGGCTTTTATTATCGGTTTTGTGTATACCAAGACATGATAAGCACTTTCAAATTATTTCCTCTTCGTCATCCTTTATTAGGTATGTTCAGTTGACACCAAAATAAACTAAACAAAGGAAATAAACCATTCCATGAAATATGTCAAATGCATATCGCGCGTGTGCACTAACACTAATGATGGAACTTTGCGCCCTTTCATATGACGTCACACTTTCACAAAGCGCCCTCGATTTGCCTCCTTTTGCCTCAGTAAGGGCGCTTTTGGCCTCAGAAAGGGCGTTTTTAGAGATTGTGACGTCATATGCAACGGGTCTTTTGGGTGATGGTGGCGTGACGTATCCGCGTTTGTGCGTCTGCTTAGCGTACATGTTCTCGATGGCTTTTGCCAACCAATAGTGTCTGTGCACATGCGTGAATGTAATTAGCATATTTTAGGAGAAGGGTCTACTATTACAAAAAAAAATGTGTTACTTACTTAACTTTTGTCATTTTATCCACACTGCAAGCGCTCGATGCTGTCACAGTAGTCTTAATCACCGTGCATAATACAAGGAAATTCACCTAGGGCAAAAACGTTTGTATTTGCAGTCAACTATAATTTCAAAAATAACTGTAAATAGATAATTACGTTTGTAACACACAAAGAGACTGGCGAATACTTACCAACATAATAAAGCAAACTGGTGCAACAAAAGCCCAGATAAAGCCATCTTCTGTATTCAGCCAGCACCTAAATAAAATATAAAAGCGAATTCTGACAGTTACATGTTTTGCTGGCATCATGGTTAACTGATTGGGTGGTCGATTGAATGATTAATTGATTGATTATTTGACATTTTCTAATTTTCAAAACTAATACTTTATTCCATCATAAAATATAAAACTCTATAAAAACCTTTTAAATTACATTTTTTAACAGTAGACAAGAACGTCTGGACGGTGAAACGTGTTTAGGTACAAAGTACAATTTTATCGGAAAATCCAAGGTTCTCTTGATAGTTAACTCTGGATTGATTGATGTATTTAACCAAGCTATAAAACTTTCTGAACTTTCAATGTAATTGATTTCACTTTACAGTTTAATTAATTTATAATAACATTTTAAGTGAATTGTTTTTCGTCTGGATTGTTGTACTTTTCAGAAACGATTTTAACTTAAACTTCTTCAAAATCTTTTTGATCTTAGTTCATTTTGTGCCGGCAAGATTTGAGTTTAAATAAGTAACATTAACGTTAGGCGATCAGGGACGAAGTGAAAGAATGATATCGCGTTTTATTTACATTTCAAATAATCCAGATGTATTTCAGCAAACGAAGAAAACAATTCAATGTGTTTTGTTGAAAATAACAAATTTAATTCTTTGGTTGTGAGTGACTTACGCTACATTAGGAACTCCATAACCTTTCATCTGGGTAACAGATGACGATATCCCCACGATCAACAACGGTGAACCTACAAAACACGCCATTAACAAACAAAACAGATGGAATAATTGTTTCTTCACTTAGAATCCTACATCAATCAAAATTGTGTTTTAACCAGCAATGAAAGCTGTACCGAAAATTGCACTTTTGCTTGGCCCACATTCCAACTTAATTGGTCCAAGATCCACACAAGCAATTTGCAAAAGGTTAGCCCTACAGCCTGGGAAAGAGGCAGCTAACCTTTTTTTGTTTTGGCTTATGCCCTACACATGGATCTTCGCCAAGGCTTCTCTAACCAACAACATTCCACAACAACCGGGAGACAGAAGGCGATTTGCAGAAATAAGCTTGAGCCGTGAAAAGGGCACCACGGCTCAGCTGACTTGGGGTCTCTGCGCCGAATAAAGGAATTTATCGCTTGTGCGATAAAATTGAATATTTTCTTCAATGAGGTTCAAACTAACTTACCCCACCCAAGTAAAAAATAGAACTTGGCCATTTGTTTCTCACTCCCGTAAACTGTGACGATGAGTCGGTAAAGATGGATGCCTTCTACTAACATCCAAGAAAACACTACTAGATATAGATAGTGCAACAGCATTGCGATGATCTTGCAGGGCATCTGCGTATAAATACAAAACAGCTAAATAGTTAATCTTCTTTATCCAACGCTTAATCCAAAAAAAGAACAACAAATTGTGAACAGATTTGTGAAAAACTGGCTTAAAGCTTATGTATACCTTTTGTTTTTTGAACCGTTCGAATTAATCCTGTATAAATGTAGATATACAATAAAACTAACCTGTGAAAATTTCTTTTCAAAAGGTGATAGCGGTTTTGAGTTATCGACAAAAAACCGGAGCAGTTGTTCACGCAGAAAGAATAATTCGCAATTGGAATACACAATCTGAGAAACGTTTCTGAGAGTAAAGTTTCTCATATTCAAATTAGGGGGATAAAAACTGATTCCTTTTTCCTTAACCACATTACTTCAAAGTGAAATGATTCTCAAAATGCTTTACTACCGAAAGCTGCTGTACTTCTAACCAAGTAAGTTTTATTGCAATTAATTTTAAGACGAAACGTACACCTTCCCTTTAACATCGCAATGAGTTACTTGTTTACTTTCATTTGAAGAAAAAAAATCACAATCATGTACACACACAAAAGATGCACATTCTCACCAAAAAAGAAGTCAAAAGGAAACTGATCAAAAAGACCGTCATGGCTATGAGTAGAGATCCCATCAGATTCACATGAATCAGAATGCGTTCTGTGTCTAAGGAAGTGTGCCTGTGGAGAAAGAGGACAATAAACTAAAACATAAAAACGGAACGAATAGCAGTCATCAGCGCAACTACGTAGAATCTGGAGGGGAACCTATGTGGAGGCAGAGGGAGGCATGTGTATACAATGAGAGACTTTGGAACGCTAGGTGGCAGCAGACTTACCAAGTACATTTCCATTGCTAATACGTAGTTCTGAGCATGCGCACATTACCGAGACCAATGGATTTACCACTGATCTCTATTTAAATGTCAGTATAATATAGATCAGTGGGATTTACCCATTGGTCTCCATTATGGAGATTAATGGGATTTTCCGGTAAGTCTACTGCCACCTAGCGTCCTAAAAGTCCCCAATTATCTGAACTTAATGGTAAGGCGGGTATGCTAAGCCTTTGCCCTGTCATAGTTTTGTTTAAGAGGAGGGGCGATCGGTGAGTTTTGAATAGACTTTTACCTGAATGTGATGAAGCATATCAGAGCTACAATCAGAGCAACAATTGACATGATGCAACCAATCAGGGTTAAAACATTTAAGATCCTCTCAGAAACGATGTCCTAAAAAAAATAATAATTTACCAAAAGTGTTACAACAGCTGCCAAGAATTGAACGAGATGGAATAACATTAAAACACAAGAATAAATGAAAAATTATAGTGAAAACTAATCATCCAGAATGAAAGGATTGTTATTACTTTTCTGGTAATGAAACCAAGGATGCCCCATAAGTGAACTTTTTCACTGTAGGTCACAAGTCCGAAAAAACCCGTATACAAGGGTGTTACCAAGAAACTTGATGTTCACTTGTAAAAAAGCGCGATCAGAGTATAGCAGGAAGAATATCCTGCCTGCTTAGTGGACAGCATTCTATTATTTGTTTTATTACAGTCATTGGCCCAAGCCAATATACTTATAATTTGTATTTATAATTTTATCTTGTATTTCTTAATGTTTTTCTAAAGTTTAAAATATATATATATATATTTTTTTTTATAAAACTCTGTATTTTAAACACAACTCAGCCTTTGGCTGCGAAGTTTGAATGTTTTTAATAAACCAATAATACAATTTTAAGGACAACAAGAAACTAATTCGTTAAAATCATTTATGCCTAGAATGCTTGTACCGCCTTTTTTAATATTTCAAAGGAAATATCATAATATAAGAACAGTTGATAAAAACGTCTATACATACCACTTGGCTGTAGTGGTAGTAGTAGTAATAGTAGGAGTAATCGGTAACATTGTCGTTGATAGCTGCGACGTTATTGGACGTTGGGATGGCGTCATGTGTGACTCGATTGATCGAATTGAAGGATGTACTCTTTGCTCCAGTTACTGTCTCAGTAGTTACTATGGGAGTATTTGACTTACGGTGTGGAGTGGTCGCTAAGATGGTGGTGTGCTCAATCAATTCAGTTGGCTTTGAAATTGCTTCAGTTACTGTCTCAGTGGTTACTATGGGATTTGGTTTAGGGGATGTAGTGGTCGGTAAGGTGGTTACTATGGGATTTGGTTTAGGGGATGTAGTGGTCGGTATGGTTGTTACTATGGGATTTGGTTTAGGGGATGTCGTGGTCGGTATGGTGGTTACTATGGGATTTGGTTTAGGGGATGTAGTGGTCGGTATGGTGGTTACTATGGGATTTGGTTTAGGGGATGTAGTGGTCGGCAAGGTGGTTACTATGGGATTTGGTTTAGGGGATGTAGTGGTCGGTATGGTGGTTACTATGGGATTTGGTTTAGGGGATGTAGTGGTCGGTATGGTGGTTACTATGGGATTTGGTTTAGGGGATGTAGTGGTCGGTATGGTGGTTACTATGGGATTTGGTTTAGGGGATGTAGTGGTCGGTATGGTGGTTACTATGGGATTTGGTTTAGGGGATGTAGTGGTCGGCAAGGTGGTGGTTTGCCTAATCAACTCAGTTGGCTTTGAAGTGGTGATTTTTCTTCGACGTCGGACTCTTGTTGGTACAATGCGCATCAGAATGGCATAGTTTGTGGTGTGGTTACAGTAACAAGAGACCAAATCACCCAAATCGTCTTCAATAAACTCTTCATCAACAACGTCCACACGCTGACATCCTGTTGTTGACCATCCACCGCCTATCTCTGTATCACTGAAAACCATAGAACAGTACAAAACAAAAATGACGTCTTCGAAAGGCGGCGGTTTTGCGGAAGGGTACCAGTTTTTTTGGGAGGGGAAGATATTGGAGGAAATGTGAATACTTACTTGAGAGAGTCATCCCAAAATCCACAGAAGGAAACTCTCTCTGTTGATGCATTCACGGAACCCTAAAAAGCCAGGGGGAAAAATAATGGAAACATTAAAATCAGATTTCATTGGCTCTCTGGCGAAACTTTCAAAAAAAATGTATTACTAAACAACCACAATGACAAACCTCTAAAAGTCGTTGGTAAAACAATATAGTAAACGTTTATAAAAAGTCAATTAAACGAGACAGAGTTTACCGCCAGATTAGTGATTTGTCGCGTGAAAGATGCAGGTAAAGAGGATCGTCCGGTAGGGGTAAACACTGTGGCAGAAATCACATCTGCGACGATATTATCCTTGGTTCCTTTTTGATAGTTGTTGAGTAGTTCAGTAATGTTGACATGAGCAACACCCAGAATTGCGAGTTTATTTGTGTCTGCTGACAAAGCAATAAATAATTGGATAAGGCTGCAATCATCATTAAAGACCTACTTGAACACAAACAGAAACAAGTGATCTTTGCTGAAATTCATTTAAAATGTTTTCAATCAATAAGAAAATTGTGTTCACGTGAGAATAAACAGATTTTAACGTGTACAAAAAAAATCACATTGAATACACCCTTCTTCGGTGCTATTCAGACAAGATTCGCGAAAAGCCCTGTTACGTCATCACTCGCGTTACGTCATTATGTGGGAGCTCCGTTTTCGTGTAGCCGCAAAGCAACATCCCACATGATGACGTCAAAAGTATTGTCATTTTGACATAAATGCCGTCAACAGCAGAAGTTTTTCAAAACCTTAAAGTCGGGGCCTAAATTTTCATCCATCAACCAAGCTTAAGTTTGGTGTGTTTTTTGTTTGTTTGTTTGTTTGGTTCCTCCCTCTTCTTTCTTTCGGATTTTTCTTTTTGAATTTTTTTTCTTTCTTTTGGAAGTACTGTGGCCCCGTTTTAAGGAATACAACGGGGGGAGACTTACGCAGGTTCATAATCGTGCTTATTATTGTTTTTATATATTGGGTATCTTTCATTGTATTTTACCATTAATAGGATTTACTTACTGCTATTTCCCGAGCTGAGAAGGTCAGATCCCTTGATGGTGATTTGCTCCTGGGAGTTTTCAAATGGCTTAAAAGTCCAATCTTTCTTAACAAATTCTTCAAGAGCATGGGACTCCAGTATGCAACCTTGACAGAGGGGGGGGGGGTGTCAAAACAAGACAAGTTATTTATTTTTATTTGGTTGTAATTTGTGGTGTTTACGGAGCCCGGGAAGGGACAGTGAAAGAAAAAAATATGCAGGTGCTAATTCGTTCGTACGGTTTGGTAATCCGTTCGCACGAATTAGTCAATCGTTTGCACGGTTTAGTAACCCGTTCGAACGAATAAGCAATCCGTTCAAACGCATTAGTAACTCGTTCGAACGGGTTACTAAACCGTGCAAACGAATTAGCCCCCTGCATATTTTTTTTTTACAGCTGTCCCTTCCTGGGCTCCGTAGGTTTTGTTTGGTGACAGAATGACCTCTCTATCCATGACCGACCGTGTCGTGGTCGAGCAGTTAAGAACAATCTCTACGGTAAATCTCTGGTGTTTCTGATGTGAGCAGAGCTTGAGTTCCAGTCCCGGTCGTGGCATTTGTGTCCCTGAACACGATGCTTTACTATTTGTTCTTCGAATGTAACAGTAAGCCGTTTCCCGTGTAATAGGATTGGCAGTGCACGTAAAAGAACGTAGAGCACTTATCGTGGAAGAGTAAAGGGTCAACCCCGTTGTTTCTGGTTCACATATAGCAAGCACCCTTGTTTACAGGTTTCCCCAGGCTTGCGAGCTACAGTGATTAAGTTCACTCATAAGGCATCCTTGGTTTCATTACCAGACAAATAATTTCATTTGTTTCTGTTCCTCATCAAAGCTACAAATTGATGAAACAAAAAACTAGTTCCTTTATACGATGTACCTGATTCACACATTGAACCGAAACTGAAGAATGCCTAGGCTTTTCTCCAAAGATAAAACAAAGATGTTCTTGCAGTTGCGTGAAGTAGAATGTAAAGAGAAGTATGTAACTCACTTATAGTCGACGTGCTTGCCCGAAACACCTCCCCGACTTGGAGTTGAGGTCCTATGATTTGTGCGACATCATCCAGCCTGTCTAACAGACTAATGGGGCCCGTATCACTCAGCTAAACACGAAAAAAGAAACGGTATCGTTTTGTAAGACATGTTTTCTTTACACGTATTTAATAACAATTAGATCTACCACTTAACACCTGGTTCAGACAGGCGCTCCAGAGTCGCGCCGAACCAACAAGATTAGGAGCGTTGGTTTCAGACAGGCAAACTTAACATTTACATTAGGTTCGGCTCAAGACAAGATCGACGTCTGAGACCAAGACGCTCCAGAGTCGTTCCGAACGACTGCAACAGTTCATCTTTCGACTTCCAGCGCGTCCAGTCGCTCCAAACTGTTTCAGACGTCAACTTTTTCAAGAACTTAGAGTGCCTGTCTGAACCGGATGTTAGAAACCTATACAGGCCTGTACTCTATGGAAACTGTATTTAGGCCCTGTATCTATACTTTAAGCTTAAATATTTTCCATGTGTGTCCCTAAATCCACGTGACAACCAAGAGTGAAATCCCTGTTTGCGTCAGGAATTGCTTACAAAATCGTTCCAGATTCTCCTGGTACGTCGCGATTGGCTTTATGGAGAGGCTGTCATCCCCTAAACTCATTCTCCTAAAACATAAAACTGCGAGTCGATTTCCCTTAAATTTTTATTAGAACTATGGGTGTAGGGTCAGCCGATCCTTTCTGTTCCATGTGTTACTTCAGTCTGTATTGGCGATAGAATGTGCGGTTAGTTTTCACAACAGAAAAACTTAATATTAGTGTTATTTCTTAGTCTTGAAAGTGATTGTATATAACTAAGAGCATAATGATATTTACTTGATTGATTGTATCCCAGCTTGCGTTACCATTCCACGTTAGTAGCTCCGATGTCATATCCGCTATTAACTGTCCAACATAAAGGAAAAGTATAATAATGCCATAAAATGAGACTTACAAATAAAAATGGCACAGATTCATAACAATGGCGCTCGAAATGCACACACCCCTCTTTCGGTATTGTCTGTTCATTTATTCGAAAATTATACAAAATTCTACACTCAGACACAGATCTGCCACTATGTTACATTTGTTTACAGAGTAGTGACCTTGTACATTCTAGTGCATTTCCCGACGGGCAAGATACTACACAGGCTATATGGGAAAGTTTACATTTTGTGTCATAATTTTCACATAATTTCAAAATTTACAAAAGCAACAGCTGTACAGCTTTTGAGATGTCCCCCGTTTCTTCATATAAAAAGTTGAGAAAAATCAGACAGTGCGATCTCCATAAAACCTAAGATTTGTTGTATTCTTTTTCCAATTGAGCTGTGTACAAATGTGCCTGCAGGAAGTCCAGGCTCGTGTGATGTCATAGGTCACATGGTCTATATGCCCCCCTACCAATGAACTTCCAAGACCAACATACCTGGAAGGACGATCTGTCCCCATTAGCGGCAATGTCATCAGTGAGTTCATCCAAGCAACAAATCAGCACAGCCATATCTTCCAATGAACTCGCAACATTCTCAGATAAAGCCGGGGCGGTTGTTGACATTGGAACGGGAGTTGGGTTTTCATCGGAAAACAAGTAAAAGACAAGTTCATCACAAAGCCTTTTATGTACCTGCTGGTCACATGGAGTGTTTCCCTGTAAAAACAAAAACAATCCATGTAGCTATTAAAACCTATTACTGGAAGGAGGGGCCATTTTGACGGTACCACATAATCACTTATTAAGTCATTCCTCCAAAGTGTACTGACTGGGGGAGTCGAGTTCCTTGATATCATAGAATGGACCATTCCACATATCTAAGAGGGGGGTCAGGCTTCAGAGTTTTGGAGGGGGTTTGGGTTTTTTTACCAGCTTTTTTTTCAACAAATGTATTGGACGGTGTGGTAGTAAATGTGGGCAATTCCATACACTTAAGAACTTAGATAAATAGAGAAATATATTAATATACTGGGTAGCTAAAAGGGACTAAAATAGTCTTCGACAATAGCTAAGTATGCAAAGAAGTCATTGTGATGTAAACAAAAATAAAAATAAATATTGGGAAATGCACATATTTTTGTAATATATATATAATTGGATTGAGTGGCATGAATAATGGCCCTTTCGTTCCTTGGGATATAGAGTCGGGGGTGTTTCAACGCCCCTAAAAGGTTAGCTAAATTGGAAAATAAATCAATTACTGGGTAATGAACTCAAATAGTTCTAGACAACAGCTGGGCATGTAAAGAAGTCACTTAGATGTAAAAAACAAAACAAAACAAAAACAAACAAACAAACAATGGTTGGGAACACCGAATTTTACAATATAGACCTTATGCATTGACATCATCCAGCCGCCATCTTAGAGGTAAAACAGTGACGAAACAACTCGAAACGCGCAGATTTGTACGCGCGGCGCACAGGATTGGCCAATGAACAACCTCCTTTTGACCTCTAGGCGAGGGCGCCCTATACTGAAATGATGTCATGTGCATATTAAAGGTCTATTGTCAACTCACCGGGGTATTTGTTGCACCTGATATTAGCTCCAGATTAAATTTTATCCAACACACCTCAATAGATTCCACTTCAGCCATGAAACGAATAACACTAAAACCAGTTGTGCCGACGCTAGAACGATGTTGAAAACTATACTTTCGATAGCCGTTTACGTGTACCTAAGAAACAGATCAAGAACGACATCATAGTGGTTACAATGGTCACGAAGGAGAATGGTTTTATTCGAAGCCATGTAATCTTTGATACTTTGTGGGGTCCATTGTTCCATCGCGTAAAAGACCCCCAGGGGGGCCCTTCCGTAAGCCCACACACACCAACACGTGCCCCCCCCCCCCACAAATTTCCAGTGCCCCCCCCCCCGATAGTGATTTCAAAAAGAAAAAGAAAAAGAAGAGAGAACAAAAAGGAAAACGCGTGTTTGAATAGTCAAAATGGATCGCCACCGCGGCAACAAAATGTCATAAGAAGATGGTGGCCCCCGCAGCATCCCCCTTCCAAAATAAATGCATGACCCACCCCCACCCCCTGAAAAACCCATTCTCCCCCCCCACTTTAAAGCAATGCCCCACCCCCGCACCGAAACAAAAAGTCCTGGCTACGCCGCCGACCAACACACGCGAAGCGAGGACTGTCCTCAAGACTGTCACAGATCACCGAACCCCTCTCGGTTTCAACAGGTAAACCCCACAAACACATCCGTATCAAACTGGGAACTCAAAAACTTTCTTAGTTCTCACAAAGTTTTGATCCCCCTTTCTTGCGCTTCTCAGGTAAGCAGAAATAAAGCAGCTGTAAAATAGTTTAAATTTATTCTAGAACCATCTAATAATTGAAGTCGATCATGGGGAGGAGAGCTTGGGTGACACTCATGCGTGCCATAAACTGAGTTTTATATTTACCTCATATGTGTCAACCATACAAAATAGAGTTATAACAAACGCTTCATTTTCATGAAATTTCAGTAGACTATAGACGCTGTTTTCTGGTGAAGCAAGCTGCTTAGTTTTGCCGGAGTACCAGTCCCTCTCAATCTGCCCACTAGAATCAACGGTAACGCGTGTTGCCATTGCTGTCTCTATGATAACTGATGTTGGATCACCCTTGCTTTCCTGTAAGTTGAACCTGAACCTGTATTTAATATCAATCGATCAATGAAAAAAGGTAGGTTATTAGTGCTGAGGTTTAAACCAATCTAATGTAATGACTTTCTTTTAAATATATAAAAGTTGCCAATCATTTTGAATCATAGCTGTGGTGGTGTTGAGTTTTTTTACCAGTCTGTTTCACATAAGACTGTTTTTGATAAGATCGTCGTTACAGTTAAGATTGTTTTTTCCTATAGACCTTATGCACATGACGTCATTTCAGTAGGGCGCCCTCACCTAGAGGTCAAAAGGAGGTTGTTCATTGGCCAATCCTGTGCGCCGCGCGTACAAATCTGTGCGATTCGATTGTTTCGTCACCGTTTTACCTCTAAGATGGCGGCTGGATGACGTCAATGCATAAGGTCTATTGAATTTACATCACAGACCCCTTTCGTTGGAGACAACGCTGAGGTCAAACAATGGAAACGTGCACGTGTGTATACGCGCAGTTTCAGCCAGTGGTAGGTCTTCCTTTGACCTCAGTGGGGGCGCTGTTTGAGCTATTGACGTCATTATGCAAATGGATCTATTGAAGTTTTACTGTACTACCATTGAGTATTGTATACTATGATTAATAACTTTTTCGACGTACCATTTAATTCCAGGACGCAAATGCAGTTTGATGTCAACTATGTTTCCAGGATACAATGCTGTCGGCAGTGTCTCTTCGTAAACCATTTTGGGCATTTCAATTGTATCTTTTCAAAAAAATAAACAATGGTATTGATGTTATCATTTTATTTTATTTTTTTAAGTTCAATGTTTTGAATTGTGGCCTATGGATTTAACCCATTAACACCATCGATTCGCAATACTGTGCACCATTTAGAGTTTACACCCGAAACACCTCTTTTCCAGACTAAAACAGGTCATGATTCAAAACTCTAGGGGCGCACCGGCAGTGTCAGACCATAGAGCAAGGTTAGACCAGCTATATGGTGAGACCAGCCTTGAAATGGCTTGTGGACGTGACAAACAAGCTGCACAACCCAGGGTGCACGGGCAGTGCATGTTCGACCTTGAAATGGCTTATTAATTAATGGTAATTAAAATCCTACGCTGGCCGCAAAAATACAACACTGCTGCTTGACCACGAACAAACTTTATAAAGGGACACGTTGCCTTGGATTGGGCGATTTGGGCTATTAAAACGTTTGTTATTAAATGAATTGAAAAGAATATGGTCGGAAAGATGTTTTAAAAGTAGAATAAAATGATCCACACAAATATGCCTCAAAATTGTGGTTTTCCTTTTACTTTGTCAACTAACACCGTTCGTCCACACTATGTCGAAGCACGTTTGTGTGGATCATTATATTCCACTTTTAAAACATAATTTCCCAACCACATTCATTTTATTTCATAACAAACGCTTTTATAGCCCAAATCGCCCAATCTAAGGCAATGTGTCCCTAACAGCTGTGTGTATGCAAAATCCCCAACAGCAAAAATTGCGAAAGGGATTTTTTATTTTTTTATTTTTTTTTTTAAGGAAATGGCAAAATTACCACCCCACCCCAAAAATTACCACCCCACCCCCAAGGTCTCTGCAAAAGTTGTCAACCTTTTCCCCAGACAAACACTGCGAAAAATGGCATCTCCGGTGGCAAAAAACTGTATAGAGGGCGCTCTACCGTGGTGTGAATCTCCGGTGGCAAAAAACTGTATAGAGGGCGCTCTACCGTGGTGTGAATCGCACGTACTCTGGGGTGAGCACCACACTAATTAATAAACTCCCATTGCAACCACTGCTAAATGCAAAATATTCAAAAAGATTTTTAATTTATTCAAAGTCTCTCAGCCTCTTGAAAACCAATCAAACATATTTTCGGACGACTAAACTTCAGATTTCTTTTCACTTTTTGGCAGGTCAGCCTCTTGGAGTTTTTGCTAATTACCCCAGAAACCCCCCCCCCCTCCCGAAAATGTGTTTTTTCCCAAACCGATTTGATGCCAGTTTTTGTGAAGCACTTATCCACTTCCCAAGCCAAATAGGACCAACTTTAAAGCCTCAATTTATCAAGTCTCCTCAAAAGTTGAAGCACAGGAACCCCCAGGTTGTGGTTTACTTGCCATAACTACACAACATATTCATTGCATGACCCTCAATACGTTATTATTCAAAAGTTTTTGAGGAATATGATAATCAGTTCGGCGCATGAATTCTGGCCTATTAAGTGTGTTGTACCCTCCGACGCAATACGATTATCTTTACCTTAGGTCTAATTAGTTTGATAGCTGCCAATCTTTCCTTCTTTCATTCTTTTATTTATTTCTTTCAAGTAAGACACTTTCGATCAAGAGGAAAAGTCTGAAAACGGATTTAGTCCCCTGTTGTCCCAAAATAGGGTGTTGTTCCTTAAATACTGCAAATAGTTCAAGTGATCTTTTGTCTTATTTTTGATATTTAGAAAATCCATTAGGCCAAGTGAAAACCAGGAAATCCTTTTTTATTTTTTCAGGGTTATTGCGCATGCTCACATCGGGCAATCGAAATAGGCAGCCGCGGTGACTTGCGTTTACTCTTCAAATGCTATTCTCTAAAAATTGTTAGTATTTCACACAATTATGAAGAATTTCCTGGCACTTGACGATAACAAAAATGTGAATTTTCAGATTGTACCTGAATGGCTATTTTTCGATAAGCGTCCATTTGATACTTTGTGTCTAGCTTTAATTTTGTGATTGAAAAGATGTTTCTCTTTTGAACCCAAATTCTGTTTATGACAAAAAGGTCATGATAAATACATCCGTCTGTTCGAAAGTCACATTGTTAAAAACACAAATTATGATGGATTGCAACTATGGAAAATTCGGGTGAAATCAATCAAAAGATAAATGGAAATTGTATACATTCGTGCCATAAGTGTCAAATAAAAATATCATTCTTACCTTGAGCAGAGGTGATGTGAACATCCCAAAATACCTACAAACAAATCAAAATGATTTTTCAGTCTTGCAATTTGTCTAGAATTATTGCACTGTGAAATAATATAAAGTTTTCGTTTTGGCCACTTCCACGATAACATTTTGTTCTTATATATAGGCAACATACTGTATAGCACATTTCATTCTTACACAAAAACAAAATATGCAAAGTTTATTATTTTAGATCAAAGTCCATTACTTTTAAGTTTCATTTGCATATGACCAGAATCATCCATTTTCTGTTTGTTTTTTTATTTTTAACAATAGCTTTGACCAAAAATATACTCCCCAGCGAGCTGAGATGGTTCGACCCTTATTTGCGTGAAAAGTCTAATATTTATGCGCAAATCCTTGAAACGGTTACTCATTAATTTCTTTCATACCATCTAAGGTATATCCAAAAAAAATATTTTAACATATTTTCTTAGCATTTCCCAACAATTTTTTTTTTTTACATCTAAGTGACTTCTTTACATGCCCAGCTATTGTCTGAAATTATTTGAATCATTTAGTCGCCCAGTAGGCCCAATTGACTTATTTCCCTAATTAGCCAAGCTAAAATAAAGGACCCGGTGAGCAAAGTTAACAATTGTGTTTGTGAAACGCAATGGTCATTAGCTTGAAATTACACTAATACCTTAAGAGCAGTTTTTTTTAATTTATATTACTTATTTTTTACAATCATGTGGATTACTTGCCATTAATTTAACGGTCTTTGGCTCATTATATGGCATTACAAAGTTGCACTTAAATGAATAACTTACCAGAGACACGATGGTGACAGTTAGAATCTGATGAACCTTCAGCATGATGTACCCGCATCAGGTCTCGACCTGATGGACGTACACCATTAACGACTTTCAGCGAATTTAACTCTTGCTTATAGTCACCTATTTATTCTAATCGGCCGCAGTCGTCGACACCTTTTAGTAGTTTTTTGTTGTTGTCTGTTGAACTTGCACGATAAAGTTGTGTGTCAGCCGTACTTGTTTAGTTTTGGTTTAGATTTGGTTGAGATGAAAGTCAACAGGTTGTCACACCAAGACTGCACAAAATGGCTCGTGCGCTGCCTTATTATATCCCTCTCATTGCAAACACTACGTTCAACGTAATCGTGACGTAGTTCTAAATAATGATCACGCAGGTCGAACTCTTCAGCCCCGTAGATCATTTATTTGCGCAGGCTTTCCGACTTCAACCACGCAGCTTCGTCACAAAGGATCCATGCGTTGTCTTTGAATATTAATTTGCATCAAGACAAACTGCTTAGTTTTAAAATGTGCCAGATTTAAAACGTAAAATGAGGCTGAAGGCTTAAATTATTGGGTTCGTGTACATGTAGAAACCACTATACTGTACGGTTTAATGCCGATTTGGGAAATTTTGACTTTGAGTTCCTGTTGGGAATAGCCTTGCTTTATTATGTTTTATTTAACTTGATTTTGTGATCTCATACCTTTCAAAAAAGACACTTCCCTGTTGTGGGAAGAAACACACACACATGATTCACCTGAACAAGTTTACTTTGCTTTTCCTGAGCTTAAGTTCACTGGCAATGGAGAAGTGCTCAATATTATTATCACCCTTTGTTCGTTGTGGTCTAGGCTCATCGTTGTGTTCATATTTTTTAAATAACATTGGTTACGACTTACAGAGGGTGCTAGCTTGTAACCATGGTGAAATTGATTGCATTACTGTATTACATGAACTACAGCACATTATAGATTATGGCTAGAAATTGAATCCAAGGTTCTTAGTACATGTGCAGACTATAGGCATGCAGTTCATGCAATTTGTTTTGCGTCTGGCCTTATTCCTCGAGCATCAAATTCTACTAACCTCACTCCGCAAAACATTGTTTGCAGTGGCGTAGCCAAGACTTTTTCAGGGGGCGGGGGGCATTGCTTTTAAGTGAGGGGTGGGTCAGGGGGAATGGGTTTGTCATTGGTGGGGGTCATGCTTTATTTTGGAAGGGGGACGCTGCAGGGGCCACCATCCTCTTATGTTCACAATTTGTTTTCATGGGGGAGGGCACCTGGAAGGGGGGGGGGGGCACTGGAAATTTGTGCGGGCACGCGTCCCCAGCCCCCCCCCTTTAGTTACGCAGCTGTTTTTCGACTTGGGATAATATTTGTATGCCTGACCCTGTGGTAAGCATTTGTCATTTGAGCCTGCTGGACCGAGTCCTGCTGACCAACAACAAACAAAAACAACAACAACCGACGTTGTACCGCTTAATTTAACTGAAACAAAAACCACGAACTAAATAAAGAATTATAGTTCAAACTGGCTAAGTTTGTTTCTGAGATGCATAGTTTCAGCAGTGGGAGGCACCTTCGGCACCTTTTTAGGTAGATTTTGGTTTTTTTTACAGAGAATCATGTTTATTCTTATTTTGTTCAATTTTTTTTGTTATTTTTAGGGCAGCTTTCAGTGGTGTAGTCGGTGAGATGTTTGTGATGCTTGAGTTATTTTCGCTGGCTTGTTGTTGTTGTTGTTGTTGTTGTTGATGCACTCTAGAAAGTGTTGAGTCAGAATTGATCAGGATTTCGGATTCCATGGGCTATGACAAATGTCTGGTTCGAAATGACCCGGAATGTGTGTCAAAAAATGATCTAGAACCGCGTCCGACAGACCAAGAATCCGAGTTATCATCTCATTTTTTAAAACCGATTTCTGGGTTGGCCTCATACAGAAAGGGGTCAGGCCCACTAAAAGGTCAAGCATCCGGGTTAGTTTTGCCAAAAGAGTTGTTTAGGATGTGGGTGTATTATTAAACATGATGAGCTACATATACACAAAAAAAACGTCACTTGCTCTACATCGAAGATCAGCAGGTTCAAACTTGAACCATTTTCTCATAAAGAATCATTTAAAAAGGAAAACAGTTGTCATGTCTGTAATTGACAATAGTTAAACAATATAAGCCTTAGATTTTATTCATATTTATGTATGAAACCATCCCTCGAAATTGTCTATTAATAATCTCACACTCGTACATCAAAGTTGTTAAAAAAATCTCTTCTTCTGTTTTTTTTTCCAATCAGTTTCCGTGTCGGCCCGACCCAGGAACGGGGTCAGGCCCCCGGGGGTCGACTTCAACATTTCGAAGTGGGTCATGTGCACCCCCACTTCCATCGACGACTGCCTGGATGCATCGACCCTCGGCTTCGCCTCGGGAAGATAGGCTGCTCCGGGGATCACCTCGAGTGACTAGTTTTACTACGCCACTCGAAGCAGTCAATATTTGTATACTATATACCACTTCATACAATATAATTCCAGAACTGAGACAATCCATTCAAAACGGTATGGTGGACAGGGTATATAAGAAACACTTACAATTAGGCACGAACGTTTTTAAAGTTTGCATCTCGTGAAGTGGAATGTAATTGGTGTTGCTGTGAGTCGGTCACGGAACAAGCAACGATTAATCAAATTTTGACGTCACACACACTTGAGAATAAAATCCTAAAAGGTACTAACAGAGTTTTGCATATTATTATAAACATGCATTAGCAATCGAAGGAAACTACTCTTTAAAAAAAAAACCGAAGCAAGCGCATCAAGTGTTATAAATAATAATTTTCGCTCTTTTCTTATATCTTAATTAAATTTTTTACTTATTACTACATTTCCCTTATTGCTATAGTCATCAGGACTGAAATCAAATCTTGCATTTTCAATGCATTTGTAAAGCAATGGAGGCCTTTGTGTACACGCTTGTTAAATTTTCTGGTCGTATTTTACTTATTGTATAATTTTATTTAATTTTTATGTTAAAAGAAAAAAAACAAACACCCGACAGTTGGCTTTAAAGCGTAGGCCTATATTCTAAAATGCATTAACATTTGGGAAGCATTTTGTGGACGAAACAGTTTCTGTGAGGGCACTTTGTGCCACTCTTAACTGCTAAGTCACGATCGAAACAATTAGCGGTACTTTGTTGCTGTTGTTGACGCTGTCGCTGTTGCTGTCGCTGTCGCTGTCGCTGTCGCTGCCGCTGCCGCTGTCGCTGTCGCTGCCGCTGCCGCTGTCGTCGCACTTTTTTGGGGGGGCGGTGAATACAATTTGTTATCTGCATTACATACTTCTCCATAGATAGAGAGTTACAGCATGCTTTCAAGGTTGGCATTATACGAAGACAATGGGTAGACATTCAAGAACTCTTCGTGGATAAATAATCATTTTGGGATTGAACCGTCTCGTTTAGCCAAGCTGCCGATGAATAAAACGAGGACAAAGATTAATGTCCTTCAACTGTCTTTAGTTTCAATTAAAACAGAGAAACTTTAATTTCTAACTCGACATTTTTAATTAAAATCCGCGGCCAAGTTCGGGAGTAGGTTTTTGACCCGCCTTTCAACGGATCTGTCTCAAACTGTCCGTTTTTATGGACGTAGACTGCGTAACTTATCCGCATTGTATAGTTACCCTCGTCAGTATGCATGCCATAACGAGGTATACAAATCTCATAACTTAAGTATTCTGAAATTGCAATACTGAGATCCCAGATGTGACTTAAATTTTAAGGTAAATTCTCCACCGAAGTGCAGCGTGGAGAGCCACCCACAGATTTGTACCGCTAGGTCTATATTATTTATCAAAAAGCCTCGTTTCTTTTGTTCTATACGGCCTTTGTTTAAACACTGCGCTTTCCTCCGTTTTCTCCCATCTTATTGATTTTTGCATCTTATTAGACATGGCTGGATGGCTCTGTTATGATTAATTAGACAACCTCCCAACAACCAGGGACTAATTAAATAAAAAGAGTCCAAGGTGAGAAAATGTGTACTTGCTGTTTCGCTGAACAAAATTAAACTGGATCTGATGAACTCATCATCATGAAAATATTAAACAAATATCTTTCGTTATAAATCTTTTGATTCAAATTATGGGGAACATTGACTCTTGGCTCTTATAATATGAGCGGCTCATTCTCACAATTGAAAGTCTTAAATTTTTGACCAGGGGTTACATAATGTCAGTACCTACTATAACTTGAAGGTTTGCATGGTGGAAGGATAATAAGATTGTTTTATTTATTTATTTATTTTATTTTTTTCGGTGACACCATAGATAAATCTCTTTGGAGTGATGGTGGTTCTGAGAAGAACCGGAGGACTCAACGTTTCGGACGGTATACTCTGTCCGTCGTCAGGAGACAGTTTCTTATAGACCTTATGCACATGACGTCATTTCAGTAGGGCGCCCTCGGCTAGAGGTAAAAAGGAGGCTGTTCATTGGCCAACCCTGTGCGCCGCGCGTACAAATCTGTGCGTTTCGATTGTTTCGTCACCGTTTTACCTCTATAAGATGGCAGCTGGATGACGTCAATGCATAAGGTCCATTGTTAAGTGTTATTAGACATATACAAACGGTAACAATGATGCTATAAATAGCGCGGTGTTCACCCCTACACCACTATTTCTGGGGAAACAGATGTACAAAATTTGTTACTTTATACACGTTTACATTTATCAAGTAATTAACCACAAGGGAAACTGACTGGGTAAATTTTTAATAATTTGGGTTTTTGAAAAAAGAAAAAATTGACCGGGAACGGGACTTGAACCAACGACCTCCAGATTAACGTACCGGCGCTCTACCAACTGAGCTACCCAGCCCTAATGTTAGCGGTCTCCCTATTAGTCAATTTACATTTATATTACATTTTTAAACGAGTTATTGTCTGTTTTGAAGGAATAGACTGTGACATGTGTCAGAACTGTGATGGGATAAAAATGATCTGAATTGTTATTTTCTCATATTTTACTTTCAAATGTTTTATGATCTGAATTGTTATTTTCTAATTTTCAAATACACAAGTCTGAAGGATGAAGGCAAGGTTCTGTAGTCATATATCAAGTCATGGAATCATACATTGGGGGAAAGGCTTAAATCTCATTGTGGTCTTATGATTATAAATAAAAAAAATCAAAAAAGAAGATTTTGCTTAATGCAGCATCTCATTATATTTTTGATAATTATTTGGTGTGTGTAATATCTCCAGTTAATAAGTACAGGTCTGGTTCTTCCATGTGTGTAAAATGTACACATATCGTAGATCTCAAGTAATAAACAACAAGGGGAACTGACTAGGTAAATTTTTTAAATATTTGGGGTTGAACAAAGAAAAATTGCCTGGTGCGGGACTTGAACCAATGACCTCCGGATTAACGCGGTCTCCCTATTAGTCAATATCTTTGTTCGGGGGTGCCAGTCAGAAGCCATTAACCGTTAGCTGCCGTGTATAGCCAGGGATCACACCCAAGTTTACCATACAACCTGGGAAGCGGCAGCAACGGGATCACCTTAAGGAGATGCGACTTTTTAATAATAAATATCAAGTAATAAACCACAAGAGAAACTAACGAACAAAGATACTGAGTAATATGGAGACCGCCAACATAGGGCTGGATAGCTCAGTTGGTAGAGCGCCGGTACGTTTATCCGGAGGTCGTTGGTTCAAGTCGCACTCCAGTCAATTTGTCTTTGTTCAAACCCAAATATTTAAAATTTTACCCGGTCAGTTTCCCTTGTGGTGTATTACTTGACACTTGAAACTTTTTATTTTGCTAAGGGCATCAGTATTATATTAATTCCTTTTGTGAGTTCAAAGGACCCAGAAGCTCCGCTTATTAATATAATTGTATTCATTTCTCTGGGGCAGTACTCCTGTTCATAACTCATTCTACTTCCAGTTCCTTATGCTTTATAAAGATAGAGTAATTTGTGCTTGTTGTTTGTTGCAAATTGTTTATACCATTGTAACCTGAAAACGATATTCGTACACTTCGGATACGAATAACTGTAGTTTATTAAAGGTAATGTCTTTTTGTTTACAAAAAGAGCAGCCAATGGATCGAGCAAGCTGAAGCCGAGCTCCATTGTCTGAACCAGCAAGCCAACATTGATACAGTGCATAATGTGCATTATATCTTGTAAAAAGTAGGGTCCACACAGTACACATTCAGTCACACACACAAAAATACTTACAGATTTACGATTTTATAAGCACGGTATTTGTATTGATTAAATCACATAAAGATTATCATCCAGTTTTTCTGGGTTGAAAAATATGAATAAATACATAAGACAATGTTAACCAAACATAATTTGATTGACGCTTTGAAAACTAGATTTTTGGGGGAATTAATAACACTGGAAGAACTAGATTTCCTGAGATTGCTGTGGACCACATTTTCACAGCTAAGATTTAAAATCGTACTGCCTTTACTGTTTATTCCGTCGACAGATAATTGTCTCTGGCAATGCACATGTACCAACAAATGAAAACAGCCGCTTACACAGGACACTGCAGGAAGCGCTGAAACATCCAATATGTTTACTTTTAAAATATAATAATCTTTAAAAAATTAACCAGTTCACCTTATACTTTGTATAGGAATCAAGTAACCACGCACACATCATATATAATTTAACGGAACAATCAGCGGCCGATTTCACGAAACGCTAGGATTAATCCTATCTCGAGTTAGGACGAGTAACTAGTCCTAAACTTAGGATTAATCTTAAGGTTGACATGTTTACAGTGCAAGGCTGGGACTCGTCCTAAGTCCTAAGATTAATCCTAAGTTAGGAAGAGTTTGGTGAAATCGACGGCTGGGCCTGGAACTTCATCTGTGAAGGGACAAGGCCATTTTCCTTTTTTTTTCAAAGGGCAATCCACTTGAAAGACTCAAGTCTATTGTAACTTTTGAAGGGGCAACAGGGCCAAGACCATGACACAACAGAGGCCAGGGCATCAACAAAGGCCATGACCTCCGCGACCTTTGTGGTCCTCCTGTGACCTCCATTTAAAATCCAGGCCTTTGATTTTGGCAAGTTTAGTTTCCGTGTAGAAGTACTAAACTGCCCCCACCACCATCACCACCACCACCCGAGAGAGGAACAACAACTACATTAACTAATTAATAATTAATTGTGTTGATTAGTACTTTGCTTGCAGTGACTAGGAGGGAGACAGCCAGAGATATGTTGTATACCGTGACCAAACATTGGTAGCATTCTCCTTAACAACGCATTGTAGAGCTGCCAACATTTGCATCTTGCAATCAGGGAGATTTGTGTACAACGATCAGGGAGATATTTTTAAGTACATTCAACATAATCGGTCATACTAATTAGCGTCAACAGGCCCATTTCACGACAACTCAAGACAACTCAAGACAACTCAAGACAACAGGTTTAAAATACCATCAAATACAATGGTTGCAATCAGAGTGTACCTGGAAACACGTTTAAAACTGACTGGAACCATATTTTTCACAGGAAAAAAAAAAAATTTTCGTAAAAATAGTCAACTTTCTCTGCCCGTAGAGCTATAGAATTGGCCGACGTGATGCTATTGCGCGGTCCAAAGTCATTGCGCAAGCGCAATAGCATCACGTCGGCCAATTCTACGGAAGGAGAAAGTTGACTATTTTTACGAAAAAAAAATGTTTCCCGTGAAAAATATGTATGCACGATGGTTCCAGTCAGTTTTAAACGTGTTTCCAGATACACTCTGATTAAAACCATTGTATTTGATGGTATTTTAAACTTGTTGTCTTGAGTTGTCTTGAGTTGTCTTGAGTTGTCTTGAAATGGGCCTGTTGACGCTAATTAGTACGACCCAACATAATAGGAGAAAAGTTTTCATAATCAGAGAGATTTTCAAATTTGTTCATCAGAACATGAAAAGATTGGTTTATTTTCAGGGAACTTTCTGCAGAATCAGGGAGAGTTGGCAGCTCTGGAAAATGCGCTTTATTAGTCTTACTTATTATTATTATCACTAATAATCCACGGCTTGAAACCATTGCTCTGTAATTTATTTTAAACTTTCAACTAGTCCTTCTACATTTTCCCGATGTAAAAAATTTAAAAGATAAAATGACCCTGTCATGTTCAATTGAATACTTTTTCATAAAATAGAAATTCAGATTACCTGATTGTTTGCAGTACAGCAAAAAATATATCAAAAAATTCCCTCTCCATAATCACATCTAGATTTCCACTATTAAATAATGAAATTTCATAAGCATGATCCTTGAATAAAACTCAAAAAACTTGTTGATCAACCACAGACTACTGCAGGGCTCAAATTTTACGCTGGACCGCAGGCCCGAGGCCAGTGAATTTAGTGTCGGGCCAGTAAACTTATGACCGGACACGTCCGGTGGTCTCGTGTTATTCAGTTGAATAACAAATACATGTACATGTACCTCATCTTGAACAGAAACAAAATTAGCTTCAAATGTTGAAAAATACCTTTTAAATCTATTGAGTAAATGAAGTATTCTTAATCACAGAGATGGATGAGATAGATCTTCTCATACATATCTTAGTGCAATTATTGTTCAAATAAAAACGATAAACGTAAATGTTGTCAGGAAAGTGGAAGTTTTTTTTTCTCATTTTGATTCTGGTCTGGTACAAAACGACTCTGCTCCAGTAAAACGTTTTGAGCTGTACAAGCCCCGCGGTCTTGTGGAATTTTTTTTTCTTTCTCCCAAATTCAAGCCCTGCTTGTAACTTTGGTTCTTATTCATAAATCCCCTTCAGACGTTTGTTCTGAGGATCAAACGGACTTTTCAAATGAAGCTTAGCCTGATAGACCTCCCCCATCCTCTCAATTGTGTAATCTCCCTCAGTGAGAAACTCGTTTGTGACGACGTCTCCGTCGGGGTGATTGACATAGCCGTAACCGAGGTTCTTGTTGAGGTGATACCCAAACTCACCACGTCGGATGAAGCCCACGACCTCGCCGTTGCGACGGATGCATTCAAAGCCGAGTAGAGGTAGGTGTCTGGATTAGACAGGGGACAGAAAGGAATCCAAAAGACGTTTACAGACCACGATCGGAAAAATCTTTGGATGTTTATAAAATTGGAAACTTATTAGTTGTCTTCCCTCCCTGAAATTGGTGATGTACAATAACTTTTAAAAAAACATTGATAAGGTTTAATGATACTTATTATTCAGAAAAGGTGTAACTATTGTTAATGAATGTGATGCACTGCAAACACTGGGGTGTTAAATTGACACCCTGGGTGTTTTCGCATATAGAGACCAAATCAAAGTTTACACAATTCGGTGTTAAAATAACAATAATTTCTGCAAAAACGATTACATTGGTGTTATTTTAACACCCTATGATGTTAAATTTGTTTCTCCGTTCAAAATCAATATGTGACAACACCCATGCTATCAATTTTAACACGCTGGTTTTTGCAGTGTACCGATTTTTGAAACAGTAACATTCAAATTTAACACACACATTAAGCGTAGGGTCATAGATTGGTAAGTACTCCAAAAATGACTTATCATAAACACTTACTTGGTGAGAAGCACTGCAGCTGTTGATGGTATAAACTACTTTGAGAAAGAATTCCCTTCGAAGTAATACGCTTTCGATAATTTTTCACCCCAAAAATATTTGAATCCGAGAAACGATTCATTCCGAAACGGTTTCGCCGTTTTTCCGAGGGTTGCGGTGTCCGTTCGCGAAATGCTGCGGCCAGAGATGCGGTCGGTACCTGCTGTCACCTGGCTAAGCTTGGACGGATTTGACGTTTGTCTGAAAATACTGCGACAGTCTTTTTTTCCGTTTTCTCAGCATGAAGTCACTGTATTCAGCTGAAACTTTCACGGGTGACTTTGATTGTATCTGTCTTTAAAATCTTTGCTATAAAATCAGCGTTACATTGCCAAAAGCCATTCTATGACCCTATCATTAAATGTGTTCTGTTATTTTATGTGACGGATCAAAAGGATTTGAGAAAACTTCACTCACTCGTCAACTGTGAAGCACACTCTCTTTTTCCTGATTCCCTCTGCCTTCTGTTTCTCGACTGCCCCTCTGCCAAGAAATGGGGTGTCCTTCTTTAACTTGCACACAAAGCCTAGTCCACTTTCAAGAGGGGTGTCTTCTGGGCGGAGGTCAGTTCGCCATAGATGATACCCTGTTTCAGATGAAAATCATATTGACATGAAAAAGAGGAGCCCGTCTAACAAACAAACTGCGTTCTGTCTTCAACATAAATTCTTAACCAACAGAATAAATAGTTTGTTTTTTAAAATTAAGTACCAATTTTTACAATTACATGTACTGTTTCTTGTACCTGGGTAAAGCGCGGTTCATACTTCCTTCAAATTAGAAGCAAGTTTGACGTCACAAATTCGGAACGAACAATTGGCACGAGTTGGGCTGTGCTCAACTCTTGCAAAACATTCACAGACAGTGAAAACAGAGTTGTGACGTCAAATTCGCTTTACATTCACACTCGCAGGAAACATAAACCGGCTTAACATACTAAAATAAACCTGAACTGAGTTTATAATAAAAGTAACAACTCTTGGTGGTTGGTACAAATAATGCTTTATATACTGAAAACAATAATTATTGGTAATGGCTGTTGTGTTGGCTGTATTCAAAATATTGGCGTGTTGTGGCCAAGTGGGATTTAGTGCATCAGACTCAAGTGTGTGTGGGTTCGAATCCCAATCATGACACCTGTGTCCTTGAGCAAGACACTTAACTATAATTGCTTCTCATCACCCAGGGGGGGGGGGGGGGGGGGGGTAAATGGGTACCTGTGAGGGCAGAGATGGTTCAGGGCTCAGATTTGGGAGAAAGCTCAGAATCAAAATGAGAAATAACTTTCCAAGTCCTGACTTGCATGTTCTTATCTGCACAATGAAGCACAAAGAAAGACATGAAAGAGAACATTTATCTCGTCTGTTTTGAGGGTATTAACTAGAGTATACTTTATAACTCAACAAAAGGCAATTTGAAAAACACAAGTCCGCCGGACTTGTCCGCTTATGAGTTTACCGGCCCGACACTAAAACAACTAGCCTCGGGCCTGCGGTCCAGTTTAAAATTCGAGCCCTGTGGTTCAAAGTGATTGATTTAGCTTGATGTGCTACATACTTGGCAGCACAGGCTGTTTACTCCCCAGGGAGCTGAGATGGTTTCAGGAATGAAATAAATGGCCCAGTGACCAGGGGTAATAATGTTCGAAGCGCGATGATCATTCTTTGGAACTGCGCTATAAGCCGATATTATTATTATTATTACTATTAAATAGGTCTTTTCAGCCATCAATTTAGACACAGCCAACGTGATTTTCAACCCACCTTTTTCTAAGCTCAGCGAGTCCAATGCCCTGTAGCCGCCGTTAGTAATACCAAACTGGGCACCGGCTTCCATCACCGCTTGATAGACAGGTACGGCCGCTTCATTCGTAACATGTAACTCCCATCCCAGCTCTCCAACAAAGGACAGACGTATGGCGCGTACAGTGTGACCAGCGACACTCATCAGCTTGTGGGTGTTGAATGGGAAGGCTTCGTTACTCAGGTCCGTCGATGTCAGCGAGGCCAAGAGTTCTCGGCTGATCAAAGTAAATTGAAATGTGATCAATTTATCTCAAAAAATATATAACTAAGTTTACCCAGAAACTTACGGCACAAATCAATGTGATGTTATTTTCACAAAACAAACAAAAACAGAAAACATCATCAGATATATGTTAGAGTTTTCCCATTAAAGCGCTACACATGAAAATTAATCAGAATTGACAAACTATAAAATATATACTTTATTTATAAAATAAATAGTTTCAATATACCTTTTTGGCCCCTGGATACTCAAGACCCCCATATCTTCAGAATGGTCCAAAATCGTGCAATCAAATCGCTCATCTTGAATCGCTGTTTGCATGTGTGTCTTGACATGCTGCGTTACACCCCCTCCAGCGGCAATATAGAAGCCACGCCCATCAAAGGAAGGATCGATCGCCGAGCCTGTCCCGCTTTCAACAACGGAGACGGTGAGGTCACTCTCCACACCGCCGTCTTTGTTGAGGGCGCAGGTGTACATAGTAGACCCTGAAGAGATAGCCAGATGGGTGTGATGTAATACGTAAATAAAAATGACTAAAATGTTATCACAATTAAAACATAACACCAAATGCACCCCCACCCAATCATACCTGGCATAGAATCAGTAATTTATGCTTTTGGTCTTTTGTGCCTTTTGTTTGCCTTGCCACTTAGTTTATATTCTTAACATAGGTAGGGTTAGAGGCGTCCGTCTCTGTAGAGACCAAAACATTACCGATGGCAGCAGGGATAGGCCAAGATGTAATGAGTAACTATTAGTTCTCTGTTGGCGGGACAGACAGATCCCCATACTGTGGTTTGGGCATTGGCCTGGCGGCCAGTCTGTTTTTTAAATCTTTTTCTTCCATTCTGTGCATTCTAACATGCGTTATGCACTTTTGATCATTTGTATGTAAGGGGCACAATGTAAACTCTAATTATAAAAAAAAACACCAAACCAACATTGACTCAAACGGTACAAAAACATCACACATATCTTAACAATGAGCGTAGCACTAAGGCCTTAAAAAAAAAAATGATGTTGGCAAACGGGCCTAGGTAGGTAGGTTTTTTGGAGGGTTTAAAAATGTGTTTCTTATCCCAGCAATGAAAGTGACATGTTTTAATGCCATTGTTTCAGCCTGCGCAATTTTTGGCCAATGTGCAAAATAAAATTGTGCACCCCAAAGTTCCGCGCGGGATTTCGTCATACAATTGAAGAGAAACGGTCAGAAATGGTTTCAAACAAATTTATAACAAATTTGTATAGATTTTAATTACTATTTTTCTTCCCTTTAAAAAAAAAAAGAAAAAGAAAAAAAGTAGGGCACATTTTTGGGGTTGGTCAGGTTACGCCAACATAACATTTTTTTTCTTCTTTTTGGCCTAGCTGTTGTGCAGACATGCTCCCGAAAGTGACATACCTACAGATTTGGTCATATCGTTTGTGAAGATCCAGTCTACAGCCTTCTGAGCGTCTGGGCCAGTGAGATACAACTGACCAAAGTATGACATGTTGAAAATGCCAACAGCATTACGACAAGACAAGCATTCATTCCCAATCTACAAAAAAAGATAAGCAGCAAAAAAAAAAAAAAAAAAAAATGCTTCATATTGTTCACATCAATAATTTACTTGCCTTGACTGCAAACTAAAAGATGCGTTACGTGCAAAAACAAGACCAAAATACTAAATTCAAAAAGACCCATTTGGGTTAAGCAATCAAAGATAAAATGAACCAAACAAAAAATATAAGCAGCAAGGTACATTTTCATTACTAGCAACATGAATGACTTCGGTGAAAGAAAAAGAAAAAAATCATCCAGTAAAAATACACGAGAAAGATGACAACTAACTTCAACTTACAATATCATGATGCTTTGGAAAGTCGAATGTGTAATCATCTTGCAAGAGCTCTGCGTAACGATGGTTTTCATGTTTTGGGTTGTCGTAGGCACCATAGTAGTCATAGTCCAAAACCTGTTATAAACATAAATAACGGAAAGTGCACACGGATTCCGTTGTAAGGTAATTAAACAGAGCACATTTGCATATTGATGATCTAGTTTTACAAGATACACTCAGGGTTCTCCCTATGTACAAGCTAGCATATCGAGCTGATATGCGCAAATTGCGTGCTTACACATGCAAATTTCGGCCAATGCACAAAATATAAAAAAAATTTAAAACTTACGCGGACAGCGCCATCAGTGGCAAACTAGCCTGGTCATTCCAATCCCAGTCACCCTCTACACAGAAACTACAGACATTGTGAGAAACATGGTAACACCCAGGCTATGAAAGGAACTTACAGGGGCAGCGCCATCAGTGGCAAACCAGCCTGGTCATTCCAATCCCAGTCACCCTCTACACAGAAACTACAGACATTGTGAGAAACATGGTAACACCCAGGCTATGAAAGGACCTTACAGGGGCAGCGCCATCAGTGGCAAACCAGCCTGGTCATTCCCATCCCAGTCACCCTCTACACAGAAACTACAGTCATTGTGAGAAACATGGTAACACCCAGGCTATGAAAGGAACTTACAGGGGCAGCGCCATCGGTGGCAAACCAGCCTGGTCGTTCCCATCCCAGTCACCCTCTACACAGAAACTACAGACATTGTGAGAAACATGGTAACACCCAGGCTATGAAAGGAACTTACAGGGGCAGCGCCATCGGTGGCAAACCAGCCTGGTCATTCCCATCCCAGTCACCCTCTACACAGAAACTACAACCTTTGTAAGAAACATGGTAACTACCCAGGCTATGAAAGGAACTTACAGGGGCAGCGCCATCAGTGGCAAACCAGCCTGGTCGTTCCCATCCCAGTCGTTCTTGGTACACACAGCCTGCATCTTCCAGGACCTGTTGTGTAAAAGCATTAACATATTCAAGTCTCCTCAATGCATTATCTGTTTATTGAGCAGTTTAGAAGAGAAAATATAATTAGCTGTTGCAAACTGCTTTCCTACCAAAAGGAACCCAAGGTATGCAAAAAGTAGTTAGTTGTCTGACATTTTGAAACTAGGATCCTTCTCGAGGGCTAAATTACAACACAACACACATAAACAGGTATACTGGTGTAATAGAAGCAGTCAAGTGGAAAGAGATGGAAAGAGAGAGAGGCAGAAAGCACACAGAAATAGCAAGGGATAAACAATGAAGAGGGTGACAAGAAGGGGTAAAGGAAAGGGGCTGGTCTGACCACCAGAGGTTGGAAACACTACTTACAAAAATCCAAGGTGGGAAAAGGGAGAAAAAGTTATTAGTTAGTAAATGAGGCAGACAAAGAAGGATATAGGATATATGAGGGAAAAAAAGGAAAAGACAAAGACAGAAAGTTATTAGTCATTTCCTTCTTGGATGTTCAGACCATGGGGTTGAATGGTCTGGAGGCGCCTTATCCACAGTTTCTCCCTACTCAGATAAACAAGGTCTCTGTGGTTACCTAGTGCCTCAACGCCCTGTAATAATATCATGTCAGAAACGGAGTGATTAGGAAGATTGGTGTGATGTCCTACGGGTGTATCCAGCTTTCGGGTGTCGACTGTGGATCTGTGGCCGTAGAATCACCTCGTGAGAGTAGTTCTTGTTTTACCTAAATATTGAATATCACAAATTGGGCAAGATATTAGATAGATGGGATAAGTGGTGGTGCAGGGAAAATGACCCCTTGTCTTATGGGTTGGTTTAGAGAGAGACAGACTAGTTACCTTGTGAACAGCATCTTTTCTCATTCCTCTGCCTGCCAATGGTTCGTCATGAGGAAACACGGTGGAGTAATTCTTGGCATAAGCCTCCTGGCTTCGGTCATCTACCCACTTGGCCTTGTGGCTCACCTTGGGATGGAACCGTCTACGAAAAAATATGAACAAAGACTAAACATTATAGTTTCAAGGTCCACCCAGTTGTGGCCGAGACTAAAAACGATAGTACTTCAAGATCCGTGTCGTGGCCGAGCGGATAAGATCACTGGACTCAAGCTCTGGTGTTTCTGATCAGCAGAGTGTGGGTTCGAGTCCCGGTCGTGACACTTGTGTCCTTAAGCATGACACTTAACCATTATTGCTGCGCCCTTCGGATGGGACGAAAAAGCCCTAGGCCCTGTGTGTTGTGTTATGCATGTAAAAGAACCCAGTGCACTTATCGTAAAGAGAAGGGGTTCGCCCTGGTGTTCCTGGTTTGGTTGGCTGCATATTGCGCCACAGCACCTTGTAAACCATTACATGGTGCTGTAAAGGAATAGGTCTCACACTTCAGAAATGCAGCTCCACATACCTTGCAAGAAAAAATATTAAGTGCTTTGATACGCCCCTAGGGGTGTGATAAAGCGCTATTTAAGAACCCATTATTATTATTATTATTATTAAATAAATATATGTTGAAGATTTGAAAGTATAATGAACTAATCTCACCTGATGTCGTAGCCGTACATGTCAAGCTCTGGTCTACCATTAATGATCCAATGCGCCATTTCTTTCCCTGTACCTCCACCTAACATTAGCCCAGAGCTATTCATAGCACAGTTTAGGTAGAACCCTCTCACTTCGGGCGTTTCACCCATCAATGGCTTGTGATCTGGTGTGAAGGATTCTGGTAAGATGTATTTTAAAAAACAAAACAAGGCAAGATTACAGCTGGGCAAGACAACCATTTGACTTGTGATTAGTACATGTAGTAATAGTAATAATAACAATAGTGGCTTCTTATATAGCGCTCATATCCATCCCTCAGTGACGCTCAAGGCGCTTCAACATGAAGTATTTTCCTGCAAGGTGTGTGGGGCAACGTTTCTGAAGTATGAGACCTACTCCTTAACATAGCACCATGAAAAAGTTTACAAGGTGCTGTGGCGCAATATGCAGCCAATCAAACCAGGAACACCGGGGCGAACCCCTTCTCATTTGGATAATTGGTTCATTTAATGTGCATTACACAACACACATGACCAATGGCTTTACATCCCATCCGAAGGTCGAAGCAATAATGGTTAAGTGTCTTGCTTAAGGATACAAAGTGTCACAACCGGGACTCGAACCCACACTCTGATCAGAAACATCAGAGCTTGAGTCCGGTGCTCTTATCCGCTCGGCCACGTCACGCCACATGTAGGCCTTTTGAATCATGTGAACACTTGCCCAAACTATAGATTACTTTCTATGCTAATTAATACCTTCAATCATTTCCACTATTTACCTGGTCCACAAACTGTTGATTTGATGCCAGTAGTCTCCAGGACTGGCAAGCGATTCACAGCGCCGTCTATGGTGAAGCCAAACACATCCCAATCCAACTCAAACAGCGAAAAGGCAAAGTCGTTCTTCACCTGATCATAAAGGAAAAAAAACAGAATGTTCAACAACAGAATTCTTCTCTCTTACTGCAATCATCAGTTAACATTTTAAGATATACTCTATTTCATCATCAGTTTACCTCTTTTTCAGATTACCTTCAAGAAAGACAGTGATTTTTTAGATATTCTAAAAAGAAAATTGACATAACAAGACTCACATCTCTCCAAAAAATTGGGTTTGACTCGTAGCCTCCGAATGCGATACCGTCGCCTTGCACTTTGAGATAGACTGATGCATCATGGTCCCTCACGTTAGGCATACCGTGAATTCCTTCAATTCTTTCAGATACGACATAATGATGGTGCAACGCAGTCAGTGGCACTGAAACGCCGGCCATCTTCCCAATGTAGGGTGCCCAGACTCCTGTTAGGTGCACATAAATGGAAAAATAAAAAGATCAAATATTTCTTCTGATTAGGATTCCCGTGTCATAGTATTCAAAGAGTAATTTGGGTTTGAACAAAGAAAAATTGACTGGAGCGGGACTTGAACCAACAACCTCCGGGTTAACGTACTGGCGTGCTACAAACTGAGCTATCCAGCCCTATGTTGGCGGTCTCCCTATTAGTCAATATCTTTGTTCGGGGTTGCCAGTCAGAAGCCATACAACCGTTAGAATTAAAAGAGGTAATCTGGTTAGATTCTACAGTCATGCCCTCTCTACCCAACTGAGCCCAATCAGTTTACCCAGATACATATGTTATCAGCCCATATGAACCCAATCAGTTTACCCAGAAACCCATACTAGCAACCCAAATGAACCCAATCAATTCAGTATGATACCCATGTTAGCAACCAACTGAATCAAACCAGTTTACACTGATACCCACGTTAGTAACCTAAAATGAACCCAATCCGTTTATATCCAGACACCCGTTAGCACAGCAATCCAAATGAACCAATCAGCTTAGCCAGATACCGATATTAGCAATCCAGCTGAGCCCACTTTACCCAGATACCCGAGTTAGCAACCCAACTCAACTAAAGTATGTTTACCCCAGATACCCATATTAGCACCCCAACTGAACCCAATCAGTTGAACCTGAAACCTGTTAGAAGCCCAAATGAACCCGGTTAGTGTATCGAGGTGTACATGTTAGCAACCCAAATGAACCCAATTAGTGTATCCAGTTACCATGTTAGCACCCCAACTGAACCCAATCAGTTGAACCTGAAACCTGTTAGAAGCCCAAATGAACCCAATTAGTGTATCCATTTACCCATGTTAGCACCCCAACTGAACCCAATCAGTTGAACCTGAAACCTGTTAGAAGCCCAAATGAACCCAATTAGTGTATCCATTTACCCATGTTAGCACCCCAATTGAACCCAATCAGTTGAACCTGAAACCTGTTAGCAACCCAAATGAACCCAATTAGTGTATCCAGTTACCCATGTTAGCACCCCAACTGAACCCAATCAGTTGAACCTGATACTTGTTATTAGCCCAAATGAACCCGATTAGTGTATCCAGATACACATGATAGCAACCCAAATAAACCCAGTTAGTGTATCCAGATACACATGTTAGCAACCCAAATGAACCCAATTAGTGTATCCAGATACCCATGCTAGCAACCAACTAAACCCAATCAGTTTAATACCTCAATACCCATGTTAGTAATCATCCCCCAAATGCATGCTGGCTCACAAGTCATTATTTTGTAAGAAGTATAAAAAACAAAAAACTTTTAGTTTTTCAGAGGTATTCAAATGTGTCTATCTGATTTTTGTCTCACTAATTACAAGAATTTAGACAGATTACCTGCTGCGTTGACTACCACTTGTGTTTTGATGGTTCCTGAGACTGTCTCGACTCCTTTCACTCGTTTTACACCAAAGTCATCCTCACCTACAAGGATACCAGTGACTGGACAGTTGGTAATCACCTACGAATACACAAACTTTCAATATTAGCTCCTTGGGATACTCAAATTATTATCACACAGTCGGAGTATATGCACTTCGATTGGTTAAAAACCTGGTCACATGATGGGGGTGTATTAACATGTGATATAAAGACTGGCTCTGTGAACTAGCGAATAAATGGCCCCTCTAAAAAGCATGGGTAAAAGTTCCGTGCACTGTGCATGTTGTGCGGGTAACTATCAAATCAACTGTTGTTGTTGTTGTTGTTAATTTGGCAAGAAAAAAGGTGCTGTGTACCACACATATGCCTGAACGCGCAGACAGCGTATAAATTTGAGGTAGCTGGTAGGCATATGAAACCAACATAATGCTAATCATAAAGCCGCGCACCAACCAAAGTATTTCTATTTATGGTGGTGCAGTTAATAGTCTGGTTCTTGAAAATATGCATAAATAATTATTTGTGTGTAAGAGATTAGAAGCCACACAAAATTGGCCCCTGAACATGATTAAAACAATTTCATATCATATCGAAGAAAGAAAACTCACAAATTCTGATGTATTTTACCGTTTTGTTGATTACAAAGATATTTATAATTCATAAATGGCAATAACAGTGTGACGACCCGGTCTTCACTGCATGGTAATGACTTTTTGGTTGGTGGCTAGCCGCTGTTAACCCTCCTACTGATACACCATTCAAAATTCACTAACTTTTACAACCCCATCATTTTTGTACACACATGGCAGTACCATTTCAGCAGTGTTGATGATAAGCTGTACTACCACTCAAAAACATTCAGATGGTTTTGAGCTGTGCATACACTGTACCTGTGTGCATTACCGTAGCCGAATGGTTTCAGATGGTCAGCAAGCTGTTAAACAAATCCTGTAGTGTCTATGACATATAGTGTATGGTAACCTCGTAGCCAGGGGCAGATCGATCAACCCCACACCGCCTGGTATCACTCAAAGTCATGACATAGTGGGATCCTTGATGCACCACTTACAACAATCCTCATAGGATTCTGTACCAGCTGCACCACCATTCAAAACCATTTGAGGAACCAACTGTGTGCACAGTTATCATACCATTCAAAACCATTCACCTGAATGGTTTCAAATGGTGTATCAATTTGTTTCAAAAAGGCACCGATTGTAGGAGGGTTAATGGACCTCGCCATTGGCTCGGTCCATCAACAGCGGCCAGTGAAGACCAGGTCCTCACACAGTTATTGTTAAAGACGATTTCTTCACGGAATTTAATTTCACAAAATAATTATTCAAATTAGTAGCTTATTTCAATTGCCATGCTACATCTATTCAACTTCAATCAATCTGAAAATCATTTTATTTATATACGTTCAACATACAATCACGACAAGTTCTCAAAAGAACAAAATCCACACAGCAAAGAAAACGCACATGGTGTTTAACCGCAAACTGAATATTCAGTGATACCTCACCATGCAAATATCTCAACACCCACGTTTCATATGTGTTCTTGATTGTTTTTCCATGCCGGAGTTTACTAAACACGATAATCAATGCTGCCCATGACAGCAGCGGCATAGCCAGGACTTTTTCGGTAGAGGGCACAGGGAGGCGCAATGCTTTTAACAGGGGGGGGGGAAGTGGAGTGGGTTTGTCAATGGTGTGGGTCATGCTTTTATTTTGGAAGGGGGGACGCTGCAGGGGGCCACCATCCTCTGATGTTCTTGGCATTTTGTTGCTGCGGTAGCGATTGCAATCGTTCACTACATTAGATTATACAAACACGCATTTTCCTCTTTTTTCCCCTTTTCCTTTTTCTATTTTGTGAGCACTATCTCGATTTGTTTTCGCTGGAGGCACCTGGGAGGGGGGGCACCCTCAGGCCCATCGAGGCTACGGCCACTGCATGACAGTGAGAATCTTTTTTTTTTTTCAACATGAAGTTTTTTTTTACCTTGGCTCCTCTTTTGGTCGCTCCTCTTGTAAGTGCTGTACAGAAGCCGGCTGGATCAATACTCCCATCAGAGGGCGAGTAAAGTGTGCCGTAAATATCTGCCGTGTTCAACAGAGGGTATAACTTCTTGGTCTCTTCGGGGGACAGAACAAATGACTCAATACCATACACCTTGCCAAGCTGTATTAGGACAAATCATAAGACCATTCTGAATACTTTCTGGGAAGCTCCATTCAAGAATTTCCTAGTTTTGGCCATAAAAACTCGGAAACTACTCATCCTTTTCACCAATTGGGTGTGTTTACATTGAATTATGTGGGTCATTAAACTTAATGGATGAGCAGTTAAACTGCCCAGTGGGGGGGGGGGGCAGTCAGCAGCTCTACTGGTTTGTGCATGATCCAATTATGTCCACCATTTGGAAAAGGAATTACAGGGAGATAACAGGTTTGAGCTGTCAAACGAAAAGGATGTTTCATTTGAGCCACTTTCTTTAACCCTAACCATGCTAAATGCAACAATATGCACCAAATGGTAATAGTTGTTGTGATCTGTTGCATTTGGCAGTCAACTCAGGTGTCATTTTTTGACTGAATTTGTTGCATTCAGCAGTGAAGTGACTTCTTATAGGTTTGAGTGCTTCTATTGTATCTGAACAACTTATAATGGGTATTTCAAAATATTTTTTATGGGAAAAGTATTGAGAAGTATGATGTAATATTAGGTAAGAATCATAATTCAAATCATATTCAAAAGACTGTATAATAACAGTTAAACATTACACTTATGTGCATACTGTTGCATTTAGCAGGGCAAACACCATTGCTCGGTCCTTTCCCACACAGCATGCCTGCACAATGCAACAATATCCCTTGTTGCATTTTGTTGCATATGGCATGGTTCTCATTTCAACTGTGTTGCATTCTGTTGTATTTGGCAGGCTTTGTAGAGAGACCCTAATGGGGATTAGGGTTAATGGAGCTTTCCCGTAATGAAGTCCAAATCTCATTTCGACGTCTGGGCGGAAGGGCGGAATGGATGGACACCGTAAGCAAAGACAACACCCCTTTCAGCCTATGGGGCTGAGGGGGGTCAAAACTAAAAAATAGAATGGTGGAGAGCATCCTTACTGTGGCCAGCCTCTTGTACTCATCCAGTCGTTCCTTATTGTTAGCTATGAACAATCCTCCATTTTCAATCCATCCAGGAACAATACCCGTCTCTGGTTCCAGGACGCTACGCACGAGATGAGCCATGTACTTCAGGAGTCGTACCTCGATATCTGATGGCCTTAAGTTCCACACAAGACCTTAGCATTAGGGGGAAGAAACAAAAAACCAACATGACGACAACAATGACAATGAGACAAACAAATATCTCAAGTTTCTAGCAAACTGCGTCATAACAAAAACAGACCAGGATAGTGAATTCTTCCTTTTCTTTTGATGAATGGCCCCAAAGACGTGGCCCGGTGTACATCAACAAAGGTTCTTATAATATTAGCACAATTTCGAAGACTCTCCTATTCATTCATCCTAACTCTTGGTGCAGAACGCATTAACAAAAAGCTACAGAGCGGGCTTCATCAGACCCACTCTCCATCCAACTTTCAACAGGCGAGGTTCACCGTCTGCCCCACTTGTTTAAATTAATCTTAAGATTAAGTCTTCCGAATGACTATCGTGTACGCTGAGGCTAACGTGGACCCTGAAACTAGCCCGGTGGTGTTTGCCCCTCACAGCAGAGGGGTCCAGGGGTCGATTTCACAAAGATAGTCCTAACTTAGGACTAGTCCTAGGAGTTATTAAAAACTTAAGGCTAGTCCTAAGTTAGGACGAGTAACTCGTCCTAACTCGAGATAAGACTAGTCTTAACTCTTTATGAAATCCACCCCAGGTAACCAAGGGCTTACGTTGGTTTAATTAAATAAGTCCCAGAAGTATACGGGCATTTCTTGTATCTGGGCTCGAAATTAACACTGGACCACAGGCCCCGGGGCCAGTGGTTTTATCATCGGGCCAGTAAACTCGTAACTGGACAAGCCCGGTGGTCTTGTGTTTTTCTATTGAATAGTAATAGGCTACCTCATTGTGTGATTATTTTCGGTAAAAAAATGTTGACTATGATTCTGATAAATATATTTCAATTCTCTTCAGTATTGAAGTTCTAACACATCAGACAAATGAGATAGATTTTCTCTAAGTGCTTGTTCAACTCATTTTGATTCTGGTCTTGTAAAATAAATTCTGGTCCAGTAAACATTTTGAGCTACAAGCCCTGCAGTCTTGTGGATATTTCTCCCAAATTCGAGCCCTGACTGTATGTAAATATAGTCATTTCATTTAAGCCTCAGAAATTACAGGCGAACTTATTCTTTACTGCTCGGCAGATGTGAACATTTCCTTCTTTTTGATTAGCGTCTAAATAAAAACAGGTTATCGTCTAAAGTACATTGCAATAAATGTCAATTAGTAACGATGTGTCACTTTAAACCATAAAGGCACATTTTCAAGTTAAACCATGATGTAGGGTTGTCTGAATAGCAGGTAAATACTAAATGTTTAATGAAATAAAATACACAATTATTATGGAAGTAAAGGTCAAACTGGTGTCATCTCTGTGCAAAAGTTTGAGCAGACTCAACGATTTACAACCCAATGTAAAAATTGTGATTGAAGGATAAGTTATAAGTAGTTTGGTTTCGACCAGGGCCCAATTTCATGGCACAAAACATTGCTTAAAAAATTTCCGCTGTGCTAAAATTGGCAGGATACCAGTTACAAATTGTACATGTGATATGGTATTTTGACTGGTAACCTAAATCTGGTAAGCAAAATTGTTTTGTGCTTAGCTACTTTTTGTGCTTAAGCAGCTCTATGAAATTGGGCCCAGACGCAAGGGTGATCCTGGGTCATGTCTGTGTGGAAGTCGCAGGTTGCTCAGCGACCTACTACTGGATGACGTACAGACTGTTAAGTTGTGTGACATATGGTTATTGAGGTTTTAAAAAAAAACTTTTTATTAAAGTTTGAATTAATGTAACTTTTCACCTGACCATTATGGTGTCTTCTACTAGCAAATATCTAACTATGTGTGAAGATTGAAGGTTATCTGAGCATGTGAAGAATGTTTTTTAGTGGATAATCAAGGTGTAGCAGAAGGAAATGAGCAAAAACAAGAGGTGTTCGGAGTGTTGCTCTGAGCACCTAATAAATTGTAAGATTTTCTTATAGAAATAATTTGTACTTCTTACCACCAGTGTGCCAGGTGGTGCCAGAGGTCAACTGGTCACGCTCCACTAGTACAGCATTGGTCACTCCCATCTTAGCCAAATGGTACAATGTACTGCAGCCAATGGACCCTCCACCGATGACCACCACATCTGCCGATTCTGGTACGGAGGAAGGATGCGATTTGTCTGAGCTCTGGAGGGTGTCATATGGAACACCGCTCCATGCCTGCTGGCTGCTACAGTAGCGGGACGTGCAGAGAACCCGTTGAGATCTCTGGCTCGTTTGGAAAGCAGCTCTTGCTAACGCTCGCCACATAATGACGTTCTGATTCTATGCAAACTCCCTGAAACTGAGTTAACAAGCCATTGTTACAAATTTGTATTTTGTGGTAAGAACCAGTCACCAGTGTCGTAGTTGAAGCCTAAAGTTTGAAACCAAGCAATAACTGTTTCAAATAATATATGTGTTGGAAAAAAAGGGCATTTGAAACTCACCTTTCTATCTGTATGCATGCCAACCTGAATAACCCCAACAAACTGCATTTGATTCATACATTACGATACTACTGCCTTTGTCAGCCTTTGGAACTGCAGGCCTTCTATGTTACCAACTGGAATGAACCAGTTCCAAGATACCAAACTGTGGTATATTTTTTAAGACCATCCATGTCACCTGAGTAAAGGTATTTACTCACACCACGATGAACATTGACCAGGGCTGGAAATTTACACTTGACTGCAGGTCCAAGGTCCAAGGTCCAAACAAATGATTGGAAAAAGTCTGGCCGTCTAGTGTTTTTGTTCAAATATTGACTTTCAGCCTTTCAGTTCCTGTAAAGTATTGACAAATTCTTACCCATAATACAAATAAGATAAATCTTCTCGTAGTGCCCGTTCATAATCAAAACAGTTAAAATGCTGTTTTAATCAACATTTTGAGCAGCATTTTGAGCAATTTTCCCCCCCAAATTCAAGCCCTAGTGACCATTATTTGAACTCGCACTATTCAGTATCGATTCGACAATCTTACAACTCCACGATAACTCAACAACATGTTAAAAAGTGTGTTATTTATTGCCACAGGGTATAAGGAAACACATCTAAAACTGACCAGCACTTTCATGAATTTTTAAAGGGGGGAAAGGTTTTTTTTTTTTTTTTTAATACAGAACTGGCCACTAGTCTGCTTTTGCACATGCAAACAGTGGACCCTACCTTTATTTCAGTAATGAATGCTTTTTAGAGGTGTCAAATCAAATCACGACATCATCGGCCGGAATGTAGGTTGATGGCAGAGAGCATAAAGCAACCATTTCAGGGCTCGAATTTGGGGGGAAAATCCACAAGACTGCAGGGCTTGTAGCTCAAAACTTTTACTGGACCAGAAAAATTGATACAAGACCGGAATCAAAATGAGAAGAACACTCTACACAGTTTCACATTTGAGCTGTTTTTTGTACCAAGCACTAAGAGAAGATTTATCAAGTTTTTCTTGTGGGTAATACTTCAATACTCAATTGATCAGTTTAGTTAAAAAATACAGTGACATGTTATTATTCAAAAACACAAGACCGCCGGACTTGTACGGTCATAAGTTTACTGGCCCGACACTAAAATCACTGGCCTCGGGCCTGCGGTCCAGTGTCAAATTCGAGCCCTGCATTTAAAATGTGGCAATGTGGTTTGATATTATAGCGATGTGGTTCGATACAGCCCCACAGTGTGTCACGTACTGTTCAGGCTTCATGCACTTGGCATACTGTACCTTATGATCAAGGGAGCAGAACAGCCAGCCACAGTGATTTGGCAGCATATACACTGCATTTGTGTATGCAGATGCGGGTCATTAAAAATGTGGGCTTTATTGTCTGATTTCGACCAGAAATTCAGTTCACATCGGTATCATCTCCAGTACTTCTGATTTGAAAATCACAGGCGGCGGCGAGTGAAAAAACAGCACACCTGGATTCTTCTAGGCATGTCACTTTAAAGTCAGTTTTCTTACAACTATACAGCGGGTAACGATGTACTTAAAATAACATGGCAAGGGATCTTGTGAAAATAACCAAATAATGAATTGGTTTAGAAGGGAAAAATTGAAAGAAAAGCAGTTTTAAATTAACAATTTAATAGTGATAAATAAAAAACAACTTATAAGAAGACAATCAAGGCCCACCACTAAAAAAAAAAAAAAATTACTCAAACTAATAATATACTCATATCAATTGTTTTGTTAAAAAAGGAAAAATGTTAAGATAATTGGTTTATTATACAAGCAACTTACAGTTACACTTTTACAAAGAGAAAATTTTGATTTATTTTGTATTGTAACAGAACTTCATAATATAAGGAGTGTAAAAGTAAAACGATACATTATCAGAGGCCCAGACTTATAAACTCATGCCGCATGACGACCCAAAGTTTAGCGCGACCGCTCAGCATCAGTAATCACTCATTCTCAGTGGGAAAACTCATGACTTACTCTACAAGTTATAGTCTACCTTCATGTAAAGTTTCAAGCTGATATAAGTTTCAAAAAAACTCTGAGAAGAAGAATAAACACTTTTAAAAAATAATAAATTTAAAAAACGAACAAAAACAATGAGTTGTTCAGGCTGCATGCCTGAACACCTTAAAAAAACAAACAAATAAGCTTTAAATAAACCCCAGCAATACCTGTACAGTAAACATGGTAAACCACACACCTAGATTTGAAAAAAATAAACTGAAAAATGCAAAACAAACCCTGTTGGGCTTATTATAACCTAGTCCCACTTGTGAGCTACATTTTAAAAATGTGCGTCACGCTAAAAATTTGGACCGGAACGCGTTGTGTTAAAAACATGTACATGTACACACAGTCTTGTTAATCTGTCGGACCAATCATGCTGCAGCATCCGTTTGTGTGTTGGGCAATGTTCTGTCGCCTGCTTTTAAAAATAAAATGAAATATTTTCCTTACAACTTATAATCACTACATTTGTGAACACCAATTGACATGATCTACCTATTTATATAACACTTTGCTGCAACCAATCTGATTTGTTTGAGGTAAGATTTAGTTCACAGTAGTCTAATATTCATTGCTTTTTTACTACTTTTGCGCTGTTTTCCATCATTATTTTTTAGTTGGCGAACATAGCTATTTATTACACCTCCCCTGAGCGTTTGCAGAATTTTGCAAACTTGTGCAAACGCCTTTTGCACTAAACGCGTTCCACTTTGAAAATGTACACGTAGTTGGCAAATGTTTGCATTGTTAGCCTGAGTGTAATGCACCCCTGGGCTATTTATAACCTAGACCCAGTTACTGGGGCACTGTACTCCGGTTTTTTTCTCAAAATTTTGACATCTGCGGTCGTTTGTCAAAACTTCAAATACGACCGAAAGCTAAAGCCAAAGTTTTCGTGAAAGACTCTACAAAGAGTTGAAACGTCAGGCCGCTATACAAATACAATATATTACTAGACTTTCAGTTTTTGTTTACTACAATTACAAAAACAAGGTGTTTGTGATCGATGTCATCAAATTATAATTTAATGATATTTTATGTTATCAACCCGATTTGTGGTTCAGGAGTAAGATTTTGTTCCAATATAAATCTTCAACTTCCGGTTTAAACCAAAAGTTAGGTCAAATGAGGCCATACTGTGTAGTGCTAGGTAAGACCTAGGAGCCCTCTGTAAAGCCGTGTAGTTGAAAAAACATCAAATGTGTGGTTCAGGAGTTATGAATTTTTCAAATATTACACTGACTATCATTAATTGGGTGTGCAATATACAATGAAATAGCGAGCGACGCCAATGTATTCCAGTACTCAATACAATACAGTACAGGTCAACCTTAAAGGGACACGTTGCCTTAGATCGGGCGAGTTGGTCTATAAAAGTGTTTGTAACCGTTTGTATAGACCAACTCGCTCGATCCAAAGCAACGTGTCCCTTTAATTACATGTGCACTGTACACGTGTACAGGTTTGACATACATTATTATTATTATTATTGGTTTATTCACACCATATTGCAGCCCGAAGGCTGAATTGCACAGTGGTTACAATAGGTAAAAAAAAACAAAAAAAAACAGAAGGAAGTAAAAAAATTACATAGACTATAAAAACTTTAAAGCGCAAAATAACATATATATAGGCGATGTAAATCATTGAAACCCCCCCCCCAAAAAAAAAAAAAAAAACAACAACAACAACAACAACAACAACAACAACAACAACAGTGCACAAAAACAAGCACACAAATTTTTTTAAAAGGCATGTAGCAATCCAGTCAGATACACAACAGGGCTATTATGAATTCAATATAAAATTTAAAACTATTATTTTATAGAAGATAAAAATAAATCAATCCTTAAGCATGTCATTTAACAATTCAGTAAGATACGGAATAGGGCTATTATGAAATCTTTTTGTTGAACCTCTATGTTTGTAAATCACCCGTTTGGTTCTTAACTCCATACCATGGACCTTATTCGGCTTGGGGAACCAGTCAGCAAATTGTGTAGACCTGAAAGTTTTCAAAGCAAATTTAGAGCAAAGTTTGTTCCTCCTTTCAAACAAGGAATCCAGATTCAACACACATAGAGCTTGGTCATAATTATAATAATTAGTGCCAAGCAGAATACGACAAATGCGTTTTTGAACTAGTTCTACCTGGTTAGATTGGCCCAGAGTCAGCGATGAATGCCAGGCAGGGGCAGCATATTCCATTACTGGTCGAATGTAACCCTTGTAAACAATAATCAATTCAATTGTGGTTAGTCCGGCAATCTTCAGTTTACGTAACATGAATAGTTTACGATTAGCCTTACTCATCAAGTCAGTCACGTGAGCATCCCATTTAAGATTACTCTGAAAAGTGACACCTAAAAGTTTAACACTTGAAACACATGGTAATTGAATATTGGAGATAGAGTACAAATTATCAGGGGGATTTTTACGACCAAAATAGACCTGCAATGTTTGACATTTTGCAGGATTCAACGAAAAGCCATTATTCTTAGCCCACTCATCCAATCGATTTAGGTTAAATTGAATGTTACTTTCCTGATTAAATAATCTATTTTCACCCAACGTCAGATCGTCGACATATTTCCAGCATTTGTTACAACTAGGATCAACAGCACTGTTTATGCATGCTAAAAAAATCACTGGTCCAAGTTTGGGGCACTCCACCAGTTAAGGTTTGCCAGTCTGAAAGAGATTGCTTAATTCTAACCCTTTGTTGACGTTCAGTTAGGAAACTTACAACCCATTTCACAACTAACAGGGAAACCCCAAGTTCAAGAAGACTTTTAATGGCTACATGGTGATCAATGCTGTCGAATGCCTTACTAAAATCAGTAAGTATTAATGTACTAACATTATTAGGCATGTTAGCCCCGGTAATTAGGTGATTATAAATGTCAATTATACAATGGGTAGTAGAGATACCTTTTCGATTACCGAATTGTCTATTGTCCAATTTAGAGCTAATTGAGTTCATTATCCATTTACAAATGAAACCTTCAGCAAGTTTAGCTAAAAAGGGAGTGAGGGATATCGGTCTGAGTTTTTGCAAAGTGGGGGGTTTTGTCTTTGGGATAGGAATAACATTTGCCTGCTTCCATTGAAATGGGACAACGCCTTGCTTGAATGATGAATTTAATATATTAGTTAATGGAATACTCAATTCGTATGCAAATTCAGTAAGTATCCTAGCAGGTAAATTATCCGGACCTCCACTTTTACTCACAGGGATCTTCCCAAGTTCATAATAAGTTTCCCAAGGTTGAATTTCAGGAATATTGTACTGGGCAGGCAGGTACGCTGGCAAATCTTGCAGCCTAATGGGACCTTGGGTTTGTGAAAAACTGGAGAGGTGATTATTAATTTCATCGGCTATGGATTCATTATTACTAGGATCAATACCTTCAACATGGATAGTCAACTCACTATTCTTCATGTTGGCTAGGTTACGGACATTTCGATGCCACCCTGCAGGATCAGTTTTTTGTAACACACGAACCCTGCCAGCATAGTAAGACTGCTTGGCTGATATTATTTCACGGGCAACTTGATTTCTAAGGGAACACAGTGTAACTTTATCACCATTAACAAAAGCTTTTTGCCTCCTCAAAATTAGTCTTCTGATCCGACCATTGAACCATGGTTTATCACTACAATGTTTTTTGGTAATTTTGGTGGGAAAATGGGAGTCAATAGTTTCGTTGACCATTGCATAGAAGGCATCGGTTTTGGCTTGGCATGAGTTAGAGCTGATTACTTCATTCCAAGTTTGCCCTTGTATCCAATTTGCAAAAGAACGTATACTAGAGTCTTTGATGGGCTGAACAGTTCTTTGACTGAAATAATTAAACTTTACAGAACAGTTAGGGGTCCATAATATACAATTGTGGTCACTCTTTCCCAGGGGGGATAAAATTAAAGGCTTATTGTACTGGCTAGCAAAATTGGTAATGATTAAATCTAACACAGCTTTATCCCTGGTTGGCTTAGATACAACTTGTTTCAGATTGTTACCATTACAAATAGGAAATGTATCAAATTGGTTAAAATCACCTAAAATGGTTAAGCCAATATTTGGTTTACGAGTTAATAAATGATCCATTGTAGACAAGATGTGTTGGTACAACAATTCAATATGAGGTGAGTCAGGGGCAATATAAACTGCAAAAATGGCAATTGCGGGGACACTCCTTGGAAGTTTTGGGTGATGTACTAATAACCATTGACCCTCAAGTTCTGGTGGGACTAAAATGTCTTCGATGGGAGATGCTTGAAGGTGATCTTTAACATAAACAAGTACTCCGCCACCAGTTCTTGTTTGTCTACATGCACTAAAGGCAACGTAACCCTCCAATGAATACTGCTCGGCTGCTGTGGTTGGACTAATCCAAGATTCAGTTATTACTGCAATGTCAATCTGGTTGGTATTAAGCACAATCTCGACCTCGTCCAATTTGTTTAACACTGAACGAGCGTTCGTAAGTAAGAGGCGGGGCAAGATGGATTGTGCCCCCATTTGATTCCTTTGCTCCCTCCTTGAAACCAGGTCTTGCAGCTGCATCCGCAACACAGGCACATGTGAATGTTGGGTTTCATTTTGATTTCTCCCTCCTGTTATAATTACTAGGATCGAAGATTCATTTACCGGGCCGCTAGGATGAAAAGTCAAGTTAGCAGGGTAAGCAGCTAGAGCTTTTTGTTTCCTTTGTTGAGTCCGTTTACCAGCTCGCCTTCCTCTTGGTCTTAATTTGATTAATCCATTGCGTTTCAACTCAGCTAGCTGTTGAAGGTTCAAGCGGCAGGAAAGTGATCGTAGGGTCAAAAGTTGATTCACTGAATACTTAATTTTACATGATGTGGAAAACTTCTGAGGAATACTGTTCTTATTCGGAGTTTCACTCAAAATGGTGTCATGCCCCGGGCCAGGATTAATTTCAACATCCTTGAAGACTGTGATGTCAACCGGCGGATCATTGCTCGGTACAAATATAGATATTGCACCATGTTTGGTCCATTTCAATAATGCAAAGTTGGGTGATGCTATCTTTCGATTACGTCGATACGAGTAAGGACTCACCCGTAGTAATACAGCTGGTTCTGGTGTAGTCTTATCAAACAATGCAGACAACGGTTTAGAGTCCAAGATATTCTTTGGGGTTCCAATCCAAGGTACAGGTCGAAGATCCACAAGAAGTAAGACAAACATCATGTAAGTCGCCGATACATATAGGGGCTTGGCAGCCATGTTGCTTATGTAGTAAAAAGAGAAGTTGTGGTCAAGTCACACAAAATATTGATAAAAACACACTACACGGAGGAATTCCGACTACAAAGGTTCACTCAGGCACAGGAACGGACATCAAAAGACAAAAACCACGAACAAAATCCTGAACAAAAACCAGTAAAAGTCGATGGAATGAGATTAAAAACAGCAGCTATGGACAGAGAATAAAACCACAGGCAGCTAATACAACAGCGCCCTCAATACATTGTATTGAAGTGTAGTCTACACTATAGTGTGTTGTCATACAACATGGTTCAACAGACACGTGCGCTTTGACGTCCATTTTCGACCCGATGCAAAGGTTTAAATGTTATCATCTCTGTGCAAGAGTTTGAGCAGGAGCACTCATCTATAACGTGATGCAAAATTTTTATTGAATTATTACGTAGTTTTTTAAAACAGAATTTTTTGAAATTTTTCAACTTCCGGTTTGAACCGAAATTCAAGGTCAAATGCAGGAAATACTGAATGTTAAGCGCTTAGAGGCTGGCCTGCAGTAGGCGCTATACAAATACAATATATTATTAGGTGTTCTTGCAACATGTGCACGAACACCTCTTGTTATTGTTCTGGTTTTTTTTCGTCTCCATCTTCTTCTTCTTCTTCTTCTTCTTCTTCTTCCGGAGAACTCTTCTCTACAGCATAACTCAAGATTGAAACTGAATTGAACCTTGAAACTCATCAGACAATGGAACCTTAATATGAGGACGGCACAGAACTGATGACGTCCATGATGAGGTCATCGGGTGTCGAATTACAAGGTTTTTAAAGTTGAAAACTGACCATTTGCTATTCGCTGTATCTTCGTAAAGTTTTCAGCTACGATGCTCATAAGTGAGCATCTGATAGATCAAGATTGGGACAACATTTGAAAAGTTTACGCCAAAATGATATGAACTTTACTTCCGGTCGTTCCGAAAGGTCAAAGTCTGCCTTTGTGTTTTTTTGTAAAAACTTCAATTTTTGGTCATAACTCAAGATTGAAAATGAGTTCAACTTTGAAACTCATCAGACAATTGAACCTCATTATCAAGACCACACAAACTTGATGATGTCATGATGACGTTATCAGGTATTGAATTACAATAAATCAAAGTTTATTATTTTAAAAAGATCATAACTCATGAACCACATGTAGGATTTGGACAATCTACATATCATCGGACAGGTCGATAAAAGATCAACAAATGCTACACAGAACGTGACCCCATTTGACCTTGACTTTCGGTCCAAACCAGAAGTTGAAAAATGTCAAAAATTCTGATCTAAAAAACTACGTAATAATTCAACAAAAATGTTGCATCACGTTATAGATGAGGGATCCTGCTCAAACTTTTGCACAGAGATGATAACATTTAAACCTTTGCATCGGGTCGAAAATGGACGTCAAAGCGCACATGTCTGTTGAACCATGTTGTATGCAACACACTTTAGTGTAGACTACACTTCAATACAATGTACGTCAAACCTGTACCAGCCACGCACGTGTACAGTGCACCCACGTTGCCTTGGATCGGGCGAGTTGGTCTACACAAACGGCTAAAAAGGCTTTTATAGACCAACTCGCCCGATCCAAGGCAACGTGTCCCTTTAAGGTTGACCTGTACTGTATTGTATTGAGTACTGGAATACATTGGCGTCGCTCGCTATTTCATTGTATATTGCACACCCAATTAATGATAGTCCGTGTAATATTTGAAAAATTCACAACTCCTGAACCACACATTTGATGTTTTTTCAACTACACGGCTTTACAGAGGGCTCCTAGGTCTTACCTAGCACTACACAGTATGACCTCATTTGACCTAACGTTTGGTTTAAACCGGAAGTTGAAGATATATATTGGAACAAAATCTTACTCCTGAAACAAAAAACGGGTTGATAACATAAAATATCATTAAATTATAATTTGATGACATCGATCACGAACACCTTGTTTTTGTAATTGTAGTAAACAAAAACTGAAAGTCTAGTTATTATTATTGTTCCGTCCCAACTTGACAATTGTCCCAACTATAGTTGGGACTGAACATTATTAATATATTATTATCTAATCGATCTTCTTACTTGCTGCTTGATCAGCTCCCTTGCCGATGGAGCGCCCAAAAAACTAGTCCCATAAATAGTGGCAATACTCTGGACTCCCTCCGCTTCTAGCCCCTAACCTCCAGATACCGCCAGTTGAAATTGAACAAATTCCCTAACTTTGTGCAACTGTAATGTTGTTTTTGAGCTAAATTTGTTTGAGCACACGTCCACGTCTGGTGCAAGCCAAGCGAGGGAGGCCGGGGTCGTCGGGTCGTCGGGTCGGGGCCGGGGGGGGGGGGAGGCCTGGCTGGGAGCAGTACAAAAATCTGACGTCACACTTCGAGGCTCATGTTGTCAGGCCGTGTCCGAAACGGCGACTTCGGCTACAGCTACGGCTAGATCGCGCGCGTCTGCCCATTTTTCAACACTGGCAGACGCGCTGATCTAGCTGTAGCTGTAGCCGAAGTTGCCGTTTCGGACACGGTCTTAATTAAAAGACTGACCAGCCGTCGATTTCACCAAACTCTTCCTAACTTAGGATTAATCTTAGGACTTAGGACGAGTCCCAGCCTTGCACTGTAACATGTAAACCTTAAGATTAATCCTAAGTTAGGACTAGTTACTCGTCCTAACTCGAGATAGGATTAATCCTAGCATTTCGTGAAATCGGCTGCAGGGAGTAACGCCACCAACGTTGAAAATAATCTCACAGTGTAGCGCGGCGGACGTCGAAGCTCAACCGTACAACACCAACCACGAACAGTCACCCCCTCGAGTCTCCACGTCTACACTAACGGGTCCACCTTAAAGACGCGTCCATCCGGCATCTTTGGCTCTCTCTCCCCCATAATGACAAGGGCCAGTTGCATCAAGCAATGTCCTGAAAACACACACAGTACATGTATACTGTTCAAGGCCCAATTTCAACAATTTGCTAAGCACAATACAATTTTGCTTACCAGAATAAGGTTACCAGCCAAAGTACCGTGTCACGTGTACAATTAGTGACTGGTATCCTGCTCATTTCTGCTTAGCATGAAATTGTTAAGCATTATTTTTTGCTTTTAAGCAGCTCTATGAAATTGGGGCCCAGAACATCGAGTCCACCGGTTCTTTTTGGAACCAAGTTTTACTTGAAGAGATTTTAAACTATAAAAAATTATGTACATGTACATGTAATCAACGCAAATTTGAAGTTTCTGTTGGGGTTTTAAAAATAATTATCATCAGAATGCAAGGGTGTTGATCTCTCACATGGTGTAAACCTTGACAAAAAAACAAACAAAATAATTGGAGACAAAAACTCACTGCATCACATGATAAAAAACTGACCTCTTTATTTCTTGCTGGGAAACTGCACACAAAACTCACTAAATGAACATGTAAAAGACAATACATGTACATGTAACTGCATGGCTATCAAAATAAGGAGCTACATGTACATAGGACCATACTACAGAGATTGTAATGCTCCACCCTGGTCTAGACTAAGACGAACATTTCAAATAATTTCAAAGAAAAATAACTTGTCATGCAATCAAGATAATTACATGTACGAGGAGCTTGTTCACTTAAAATAAATTATGTAGTTGAAATACAGCACTAAATAAAATCAAAAGGAAAAAGGAAATGTCATACGAATTGAGACTTCAGACTATCTGTAAACCACCTATTTTTATACAGTTCATTTTACATTGTGTTTTTAAAGAAAACAACTGTCTAGTTAAAACAATATTTACACTTCCTTGTACAGAACTCAAGTGAAGTTGGAATTAATTAAAAACTTAAAAACGTCACCAGCAATCGAAACAATACAGACTTTTTTGTTCAGAAGTACAAAACACAATTGATTAACATTTTTTTTTAAACCAGTAAATGGGGAATTTTATTTTATAATTATTTATTGTTTATAACGATTTCAACATTTTCAGGCTTCCGAGGTTAGTACAGCTTTTTAAGTCCTGAACACCAAGCACCACAGCAATGAAAAATATGAATGTGTATTTTTGTATTTGTGAAGAAAACCTGAGAGTTGCACTGACAGAGCTGCCAATATTTGCGTCTTGCAATCAGGGAGATTTTGTACACAACAGTCAGGCAGATATTTAGAATAACATTCAACATAGGACACAAGTTTTCACAATCGATAAGATTTTCAAATTTGTTCATCAGAACATGGAAAGATTGGCTTATTTTCGGAGAACTTTCTGCTGAATCAGAGAGGGTTGGCAGATCTGCACTCAACAACCCCCCCCCCCAAAAAAAAAAAAAATTGGTGGTATTCTCGATGAAAAAGTATGGTCCCCGCAAAAACTATACAGCAAGGACACAAGTGCCGTCAGGATTGCTTTGTTTCCTCTTACAATTTTCTGTTTCTTTAAAAATATCTTCTGTTTAAATCTTTATGACAATGAATGTTAAATGTAGAAACAAGTACAAGTATAGTATTTATATGTACAGAAAGCCATTGGAAATATTTAACAAGATGTCTTTTAAATGTGAACAGAGCTGCCAACATTTGCATCTTGCAATCAGGGAGATTTTTGTACAACAATCAGGAAGATACTTAGAATTACATTCAACACAATATAGGAAAAAGTTTCCCTAATCATGAAGATTTTCAAATTTGTTCAACAGAATATGAAATTGGTTTATTTTCAGGGATTTTTCTCAGGGAGAGTTTTGGCAGCTCTGTGTGAAGCCAGTGAGGTACTTGATCGGTCCATGATTCTTCAGTATGCATTTAAGTTATGAAATTCCAATCCAACTAAACTCGTGTTTCTCTCTGCTTAGAACTGACTCAAGCTTGTACAAGGTCTCTCTCCTGTCTGGTTTCGTCTCTTGTCATCGATGTCTCAAAACGATACGAGAATGTTCACGACACTTTCTGAAATCACTGAAACCTGTCAGGTTCAACTGTTGAAGAAAAAAAAATAGAAAAAAAAAATGTCTTAAGATGACCAAAACAACAATGTGAAAGAACATTTTTTTTTCCAGAGCTACTACTTTTTTCAGAATACAGCAGTTTACCTTTTACCTGAATGACATAGTCTTAGTCATCACACAAGCGCAAGTGGAATACAAACAAACATAGCTCTTCTGCCTCCCATATCAAACAATGCTGAAGGCAGAGTTGGATCATAGGCTATATATGTCCTTATTTTACAAGCGCCGTGTGTGATAACGTATTTATCTTCAAGCACACTTGACCCGCAGCTTATAATAACGCAATACACGGTTAGAACAGAGCAATAAGCAGGGTGTGATATGGACTTCAATATGGGTTATCATATACTGCACACATAAAAATCCTTGTCATTTGATTGGTGAAACTTGCGTCACGTGTCATATATTTTGCCATGTATTCACTGCTACGACCTGCGATGCCCCAAAATTTAATATGGAAGTCCTATATTGATAAATATAGGACACTTGGGACACTCTGCAGCGATTCTTTGCAGCGTCAATCCCAAATCGATAACTTTTGCCCTCGTGTCTCGACGAAACAAGGTCTTGTCACGGCGAACAAGGCTGGTGTCTACATGGAGTCATCCACATTTTGCAGAAGGGGATTTTTTTAGAATTTTCAGAGAGTGGAGTGGACAAGTTTTCGAGTTTATTCTGTGTTTTATTGTGAAAACAATTTAAAGGACAAGGATCCATGTCTGTGTGTGCAATATTAAAACGAATATTGAATGCATTTCGTTTCAGCATTGTTGCAGCATAGAATCAATCGGTGAAATCTGGCTTTCCCATTTCACTTTGCTTCGCCTAGTCCAGATTTATATTCTACGACAATCAGCTTTACATTCTTCGACAATGCACTCACATTCAACCAATATTTGCATATTATCACACTGTTAATGCCACGGACCGACCAATGAGAACCACAGGCATGAGAATATACGATGATAAAAAATCCGGAAAATTTTAACGCTACAAATTGCATGTCCGGATTTTGGGCAAATGCGGAATTTTTGCGTGTTCGGAATTTGGGCAACTTTACCCAGGCGTCAGCGTCGCACTCAGTGAGCCCCTCTGCATTAGGGACCATGTGTAGGATCGAGGATATATTAATAGGAGGAAAATACTTTTAAAAACGATGAAATCATAACAATGCTAGGCGTACTTTGTCTTAAAAGGCTCAAAATAAAATGATATTCGGAACTTACTTCACGAAAATAAATGATTACGAACGGAGCAGTCATAGTTTTGACAAAAGTTTTGTTATACAAATTTTGGGGTCTTTTTACCTGTGATAGTGAATAATTGTGTTAAGTGTTCTCCCCATTTGGCCATTGAAACTTGTTCTTCAAACACCTTTTAGTATCTCCAAGATCCCGACAGTTTAAAAACCATAGCATTTTGGAAAAATAATGTGAGACGTCAAACGTCAACGAGAACGAATCTCCACACGTGTGTCGCACACTCGCACCCATTTTGTCTCGAAGTTTCTTCCAGGTCATAGTTCAACGCATAAAAATATCTCCAGCCGTAAAACACATTAGACGTATCGAAGAAACGGCACTTAAGCCTATGAAGGTGCGTACTGACGACTGGTAAAAAAAAGCCTAACGATGCGCGCGCATCCAAAACACTGAGTTGTTGTCAGTAGACTTTTTTAATGTCTCCACACATGTTCATTTGCTGCAACAGTAAACAATTGCATAACATGTACGGTCAAACCGTACCATGAATGAAGCGGGGAAAGACTGAAAGAAGTCTACACATATCAACTGAACGCGCTGCACATGGAAGAAACAAATCAACGCATATTGGGCCGGCCGCTGCCGGGCGGCAATTTGTTACGAAGAAGCGTGTAAAGGAATGAGTAAACTCTACAAGAAGAGGGATTAGCGAGATCCAAATGTATACCCCAACAACTCACCCCCCGATTTTTATATCAAATTCACATTGAACTCGGAGACCACATATTTTGAAGTGAAAAATCCGGAAATCCGGAAAAATCCGGAAGATTCTCATGCCTGGAACCAACAGTTCAATTTTTCTTTGAAGAAAAGAAAAATGACCATCAAAAATTCCTTGAATTCATTTTAGAGACAAAATCAAAACTTAATGCACTTACTGTAAGAAGTCATGTCAATCTCCTCGGGCAACTCTGTGATATTCACTTCAAATCTGTCCTGTACATCGTTGAGAATTTTAGCATCATTCTCATCGGAGACAAAAGTGATGGCCAGACCCTTGGTGCCAAAGCGGCCAGCACGGGCGACCTTTAAAACAAATATTTTGAGTAACTCAAATTAACCATAATTATGTTGAAAATAGTTTTTTTCACAATCCTGTGAGAAGGACATGTGTTGAGTATTCAAAGGCTGAAATGTTTCTGCTTATGGATAAATCTACTGAAATAAAAAATGTAAAACGACATGGGTCTACAGGTTTGACCGATACCCTTTGCCTATGCAGGGCTCAAACTTTACACTGGACCACAGGCCAGAGGCCAGTGACTTAAGCATTGGGCCAGTAAACTTATGATCGTTGTGTCCTTGTGTGTGACTTCCAGTCTGACAAATACAATTGTGTCGATTATTGAAGAACACTTACACTTAATACAAATGGGCAAATCTTACAGTGCTCGATTTAAAATTCAAACAGTTCAATTGTTAAACTGTGTCTAGGCATTTCTTTTCTCAATTCAATTCTGGTCTTGTAAACAAAATTCTGGTCCAGTAAATATTTTGAGCTACAAGCCCAGCAGTCTTGTGATTTCCCCTCCCCCCTCCCCAATATTTCAAGCCCTGCCATGCAAAGTGTTTCGTATTTCATCTCCATAGTTCTGCTGGGGGGAAAGATAACAACAAGTCACATCAATTCTCACCCTGTGAAGGTAGGTGTCAGAGTTCTCAGGCATGTCGTAGTTGAACACAATGTTCACCCTCTCTATGTCCATACCTCGGCCGAACAGGTTTGTAGCTACCAAGATACGCTTCTCAAAGTTCTTGAACAACTTGTAGTTTTGCAATCTACAGGAATGAGAACCACATATTAGAAATGCTAAGTGTATTAGGGAAAAAACACCGATGCAGTCCAATCTCCTATCACTTGACCTTGCGGCCTTATTATTTTTTTTGTGAGCACTCAAGTTGAAGATGATAGGCGAATCAAGATTAGAAATTTAGGGAAAAAATAAAAACTTTAATACTTCAATTAACAAAAATAGTATACTATTTTTTTCTCTCATTGATGGGTTGAGCTTAAGCAATTTTATTACTAATCCTTCAACGCATTGAGTTGACTAGAGGAAAATTCCAGTTTAATAACCATTAAAGAAGATATCTGACCTTGTGGCTTGTGGCATCAAACGATGGATACTGATGGCTGGGAAGTTTTGCTCCACCAGGAGTTCACACAGAGCAACGCAGCGTTGAACACTTCTGATAAAGATGACAACCTAAAACACCAACACGGATCCAAGTTAAAATTGTGATAACCAACTATGGCATGACAATTAGGATATTGTTTTAACTTTTTAACAAAGCAGTGAAAAACCAGGGCTAAATTTTATAGCACTGTATGGAGGCATATTTGATCCTTGGAAAAAAAAGTAGGAAAATTTTGTCAAGTACAAGGGCTGTCCTACATGTACACATGGTGTAAGTTTAAGAAGGCGTTTCAGGCTGTTAAATAAGTTTTTCCGATTTGTTTTTTCCAAGGGCCCAAAAATTGGAAATCAGACTGTGGTAGGAAGAACACCGAGCCTGTGTATGCCGTCAGCATATCTGACATGTTACCATATAATTGCCTGCGTACATGCATCCTTCACTTTACTAAGCACTATTTAGCAGTCCTTGCTTACACAGCTAGTGTAGAAATTTGGCACTATCTCTGTCAGCAGAGAATGGCAACTCAACTGTAAAATGTCCTGATAATAGTTCCTGAAATGCCAAACAAGTTTCACTTCATAAAACTGAATCCAGATACAAAGATGAAAGAACCGAGACACATTTCTTAACACTGTACCTGGTTGAACTCCAGCACGTCAAGGAGATCAAACAGCTTACGGTTTTTCTCATTATCCTTCAGCTTAACGTAGTATTGCATCAGACCGTGAAGAGTCAGCTTAGTCTCATCATCGACGTACACTTCCATTGGCTAAAATGATCGGACATGGCGTTACTCTCAATTGAAAAAAGTATTTGAAACACTTCCTTTTTTACAAGGGATTGCCACATCAGGGACATTGGGGTGGATGGTTTGAAATAACAAAAACAATTTAAGTGGGTTTGTTTTGGTTAGACAAATTTCAAAATGAATCCGCCAAGCTTGTTCTTATCTTTACAATAAATCAACTCAAAACTTGAACTTTGAACTGAAACATTCAGTTTGCTCATTGTCCAGAGGACACTTCCCATGTTTTGTTTTGTTTTGTTTTGTTTGTCCACTCATCAATCCTGAAAATATTAGCAAACCATATTATACAACTAGCATAAATCCTGGGAATAATGATTCCTCTACCCTTAATAAACAGAGCAGTGACCTTGGACGCATTGAGGCCTTACAGCACAATGGCTGAGGGGTCCGCACTTCCCAAGCACTGGCCAGCTTAACATTGTTATCTGATATGGCATGGGGTCTTCAAAACAAACTGACCGATACACATTCACAAACAATGCGACTAACGTACACGTACAGAATTTGTCTCGCATGTGACAATTGTCATAAATTTGGAATGGAATGATTTTGAAGGTTGCAATTGATGTTATCTCTTCTTTCTTAGTCTCACTATCACAAGTAGCAATAGCTCAAATTCAAAAACAAATTTGAAGTTATTCCAACTCCATAGTACCTTTTTGTAAAAGTTTAGAATTGAAGCTTTTACAGAAGAAGAAAAAAAAACAACCCTTAATTAAACATTAATTGGGCTGGTCCCCTTAACGACCTGGCCCGATCCACTAAATGCTGTGCAACATCAACGTTGGCAAAGTCTTCAGGAGATGGGTGATCAGAAGACCTATGAGGTAACAGGCAATGGCAAGGCAAGGATGATCTCGGTATTAACAGGTGGGTCCAAACGCCGCCGACTACACTAGACACCGTCTCGATACATTCCAGTTCATTCAAGAGTCTTACCATCAATGTTCCCAGGAGTCCAACGCTTATGCAACCCGCGTTTCACGTCTTCCATGGGAATGATAGTGCAGTATGGGCTTCTAGAGTTCTTGATGCGCAGACCAACGACTTTTTGACAGTCACAACTCACTTCATGAGAAGGTGCATCTCACTAACCACACCGCAGCTGGCAATTTTCACTTTACTTTGTGGCAAGTCCATTTTACGGGGGTTCACATCAGTTTTGATGGAGAATCAAGCCGCCAATTTCAGGTTAAAATTGAGAAGATGGAGGTTAACAAGACATTTTGTTTTGTTTTAAGTACTATTTTGTTCTTTTTTTTTTGCAAGAAGCTCAATTGGTCATTATGGCAGGCACTTGTGTGGGAGTTTAAAAAGGTGTTTAACTTTTTTTTACACTTTCTGTATAACAATCCATTAAATCGATTCCATTTTCTTCAACAGAGCAGAGCACTTAACAACCATTGCAACCGCGAAACAAATCCTAATCACAGTTTAAACATCAATCATTTGAAGACAACATGAATGTTTCAAAGAACACAAAACATTTTCAAGCTCTTCATGATGAAAATCCATGAAACAGATGATTGAACAAACGCGTGACTTCCAAAAGGACAGAACATCAGATCCTACGAAAATGCTGCTGATGGGCTCATGGGCGCCTTGGGCCTGACCTAAAGTCAAGTCCGCATTTCCCACAAGCTGAAAGATTGACCAGAGAAACAAATTCAAAACCAACTCAGAACCTAACCTCGGACTTTCTGACGAAACTCATGGGCGCCTTAGGCCTGACCTATAGTCAAGTCCGCATTTCCCACGAAAAAAACCCAAAACAAAACCTCTAATGACTTTACCCTAAACCTTGAAGACGTTGAAGCGACGAACTCATGGGCGCCTTGGTCCTGACCTAAAGTCAAGTCCGCATTTCCCACAAGCAAAAAAAAAAAAAAAAAAAAGATCCAGCAAAAACACAAAATAAACTAAAACTAAAATAAAAGGAATTGTTTTAAATGTGAAAGTGCCTGCCAAAGACAACTGAGATCCAACTGATTTAAGCAAGGGGGTTTTAATTTTGACAAAATGATGGTAGTTGAAGCGCAGTCGTCCAGATTTTTATTTTTTTTTGCTTATGCCTCGCTTTGATTGATGATCCACACTCCGGCCTCACAGATGGTACCTTCATATACTTGGGTTTTCCCGTACTCGATTGCCAATTGCCAACCTGCCTCAGGCTTTTTCATTAACCACTTGTCTGCAACTGGTTGCAGCCTCCTTTTAGAGCATTGTCGATCTTGCCTGATGATGATAAGTCCTACGACGCAGCCCAGCCAGATGACCATGGCAGCCACTCAAGAACCTATGATTGCGGCATCTAAGTGCTGGAACAAACGATCGACTGTGCAGCGAAGATGCCCGAAGGCCCGACAAGAGAGAGGGTGGTTTATATTTACGTCTTGCATGAATTTCTTGCAGACCGGTCGGATCTCCTTGCTGAGTGTGGCGCTGAACATCATGACTTGTTTCTCATGGGGGGTGGTGCGAAAGATCTCTTGGACATCTTTTCTCATGTCTGTGGAGCGAGCAAACAAAATCCCATCGTCACACGTGAGCATGTTTTATCACAAATTTTCATAACTGGATGGTCTAGTTCAGGAAATCTTTGTACATCATTTTTGTTATGCCAAGGTTTCTATCATATCTTCATATGCATTACTAACATCTCTTTATGAACCTATATAGAATACAAACGTTCACTTAATTTCTACCAACAAAAAAAACCTTTTAAATCTTCTACACCTCCTATTTGAAGTTAAACCAAAAAAATCTGGAATGTTTACCTAGCTGTTCAAGCATCTTGTCACATTCATCGAGGATGAAATGCTTGACATTCTTCAAGTTGAGAGACTTGTTTCGGACAAGCGCCAACAGACGTCCCGGTGTACCAACTACGATGTGAGGGGGATCCGTCTTGAGCTTCTGTATGTCTTTCTGGATGTTGAGACCGCCGAAGAACACCGCTACCTTCTCCTTCATGGCGGGCATGTACTTGGAGAAGCGGTCGTACTCCTTCTTGATCTGGTAGGCCAGCTCGCGAGTGTGGCACATAACCAACACACCGATCTAAATAATTGATAATGAGAAGTATGCTCTTAGTGATATGTAAACTTGAATCATACTCATTTGTTCACAAAATGGCAACACATTTACATATTTAATAGCGTTCCATCTCAACAGTGGTCCACTGGCCAAATGCTAATAAAAAACACCTGAGGAGCAGTCAAAATACATTCCAAGTGGTCAGGCTGGATAGTTCAGTGTTGAATGAATTATGGACCAGTGAAAAAGCTGACGGACCAGTGAAATGAAAAGCTGGTCCTCATAGCTAGTCAATGAAAAAGTTAGGGGCAAACCCTGTTTTAAATGCTGGTTTACATTTGACACATTTCCTAATTATTAAAAACAGCTGAAGAATGAAAAATTAGTATACTTCACCATGATGACCTAAACATAACTTTCACCACAAAGAATTTTAAAGTGCAATAGTATTCATAAAACATGGCACTTCCCAAGTCAGATTATCTTCAGTTAAGCGATGCCAACTCACTCTTTTGATCACAATAAGAACAACCCACGAACAACATTCACAAGCTATGAGCGGCAATCACTTAATGATCATTGTTGACAGTTAGCAGAATTTCACCTACCTGTCCTTCGACTGGCTCAAGCTGTTGGAGAGTTGACAAAACAAAGACTGCCGTCTTTCCCATACCACTTTTTGCCTGGCAGAGGACATCCATACCAAGGATGGCTTGTGGAATGCACTCGTGTTGAACTATGGGGAAAATATTTGTATGTATTTAAACATTCGACTAATAGATTCAAGGTAGTGTTTGCTCCTAAAATTGTTTTGAGGGTAAACAGCTCTATTACTGTATTCGTAGATTAAGAAAAATAAATAAACGTCTAATTGCATCTGGGATATTTTTTAAATCACATCTGAGAATGAACACAAGTCAAAATTAATCTGGTTTTCACTTCCTAAAAATCTGTCTATCACAAAGATACCTTTTTATTTCTGTTCAAAAATGATTTAGGACAGCATAAGTTACAGAGACAGGTAGTGCTTACAAATTCTTTAAAAATATAAAACTACAAAAACCAGTGCAGGAAGGATCGTTACGAGAAATTCCCCTTTAGAGGCAGAACAACATTTCTTACCCTCGGATGGATGTTCAAAACCACAGTCCACTATTGCCCGCAGCAACTCCGGCTTCAACAAGAAATCTCTGAACCCCGAGCTGTGGATAGACACGTAGGTTCCCTTCACGTCCTTCTTGGCTACTTGTGCGGGAGCGTCACCCCCAGCCTCCTGAGTGGTGTCATGTTCCTCTTCCTCGTAATCCAACAGCTCTTGGTCAACATCATTATCAGCCATTTTTGTTTGGTCACTAAAATATCTGTTGAAAAGGTTAAAAGTTTGAGCTCTGTATTTGAAATTTGTTCGGCCTACTGTGATTCACTCATTAATGATTAAATCCAGATTCCACACAGCAGACTAAGCAGACGCGCCCCCTTTGTTTCAGCGAATGAAAAAGTTAACTAAAAATTGAAAGGCAGATAAAGAAAATTCCTAATTTCAAAATGTGTACAAAATTATGTGTACTAAAACACTTCTGAAACGTCCTGCATTGCACCAGAGATCATCTAATAATGTTTAAAAAAATTCCTGGGCCCCTTCAAAAACAAACTTCGCATAAAAAAAATAATAATAAGGACAACGACAATGCACCAATCAATGGAGTACCTTTGGTGAGCAAAATTTTCCAGGGGTTCTTCTGCTGGCTATTTCCTTAGCTTGCACAAAAAAATTTACGATTTAGTGCTCTCCACAATTGGGCAATGGTCAGGATGGTAATTATTGATAACTGTGGGACATTTTTGGCAAAAATCTTCAAGTTTCTATTTGAAATCTCATCTAACTTCCTGACACTATGTCGGCTAGGGTGAAGAAGCGGCGGGAGTATAGCATATTGGCACTATTTATGGGGCTGGTTTCTTTTCCACAAATGTTTAACAACTGAACAAAGAGGGCGCTCTTCTGCATTTTTGTTCTGGTTAAAGAAGGAAAGAATTTAATAAAGGCAACAAATATAAGGAAAACGAGTAGGGCATACGATCGTGACGACCAACATTAACTCAACTTTTCAATAAGCATGAAAAGGGTGCCACTAAACTCATTCATGTTACGGTATTTAGAAAAATTTGTAGTTGGTAGATTAGTTGTTCAAATGACAATGGGATATGCAATAGGCTTTACAAGACAAAACCAACAAAACCACTGCACAAAAGCTGTCCAATATTCCCAAACGGCAAATAGCTCGAAAACATAAACATTCCCTAAATAATCATAAATGTTCAATAGAAAACTGTATGTAATTTTGATTGAAATAGTGCAGACAATAAAAGTGATTCCTATGGATGCTTACCTTCAACTGCCGAGCAAAATCAGACACCTTGTTTCGTGAACAGAGAGGCGGCGCAGAGAGAGAACCTGACGCTAGATCTATGACGTCACCAATTTGGTAATGGCGTCAAAATATTCTGATCACGTGTATATTCGTTAACTTTATGTTGATTTGTTCAGAAAATCAGTCATTAACTATTGTGTGACTAACAATGTGTACAGAGTTTGTGCTTTTAAACCAAGTGCAAGATACAAATTAAACGATTTTTTGTTCCATTGTTTTGCGATAAAGTTTTGAAAAAATAAGGCCGTGTCCGAAACGGCGACTTCGGCTACAGCTACAGCTAGATCAGCGCGTCTGCCAGTGTTGAAGAATAGGCAGACGCGCGCAATCTAGCCGTAGCTCTAGCCGAAGTCGCCGTTTCGGACACGGCCTTTGACTCCGCATCAGATAGCATCAGAAACTGACTATTTTATAACACAGTGATTCCCAAATGAAACAGTCAGGGAACCATACTATTCTCAAGTTTATCAAACTCATTCCCAGATATGCTTTAAAGAGTAACTTTTATCCCGCGACCCCCCTATCTAACACACACTACGTCAACACACGACGGATGGGGAGGAGGTTAAAACGAGGTACGCAAAAATAAAAAACAACCCGCCCTTCCATTCCAATATTTTGCTTGTGAGAAATTTCATGTTGTAAGTAGTTGTTAAATGTTATTTTGGTAAAATGTCCGGTTCTGACTGCCATTTTTTCATTCATTATGAAACAAAATAGTATATTTTACTTAGATGAGTTTTTTGGGTAGCATTAAGTGAAAAAGTGGCTGTCCGATACGGAAATTTTCCGCACAATGAATGATGGATTGAATATCATGTGAATGAATGAGTTATCTATTTTATTTATATAGCGATAGAACATATGTGATACTTTAGTCCAGGCAGAAATCCAAAATCGGTACGAGGTACGAAGTGTCTTGTGACTAAAAGGTACGAAGTGACCTGACAGTAACTGTTCTCTGTTTTTTTAGGAGGAGTACCTGATGATGTGCCCATTTCATTTGACATTTCCATTTGCTTGAACTTTGAAGTTTTTCCATAAAGACAAATTAGATAAATATTCTCTTCTTAATCGACTTGGTGCTTGTTGTTTAAATAAAAACGATTTACATGATAAACTTTGTAGAAAGCTCTTTCTCATGAAGATTTAGGTCTTATGTATTAACTCTGGTCCGGTAAACATTGTGAGCTACTACTACAAGCCTAGCCGGGGTAGTTGCGATGATCGTAACCCTCAGACCGCAGACCGTCGGGAGGATGGAGGGTTACGATCATCGCAACTAAGCCGGCGGTAGCCCCACTGCACTTGTGTGGCCAAGGATTCAGGTTTGCTGTTCCTTGGCCACGCACAAGCAGTGGGGATACTACAACTTTTGTACAAGCCCTGCAGTCTTGTGGAATTTTATCACAAATTTGAGCCCTGCTGTTGTCTGGTTCCAGCCCTTTCCTTGTATACTTTAACTTTGACTTGGTATGAATCAGTGTCTTGGGACTATGGCAATGAGCTTTTAAGCGCTTGTAGACGGATGTTTAAAATGTAAAGAAGTGTGGATTATCGGACGGCCCTCAAATATCCCAGATGTTCCCATTCAAGTTGAGAAATCAGATTACTGACATGACAGTGACACTATCTTTCTTGTTATTGTTTCCGACAAAATCTGGCAGATCGCCCTCGATCCCCTCAAACTAAAGTTTGTAGCTATTCTGATAGTAATGAGGATTCAGCTTTTTAATTTGTTTATAAAAAATAATCTAATTTATTAACTTTACTAAAGAACAATTAAACAGCAAGGGCATTGTTTTTATTAAAAAAATGTTTATGCCAATTTATTGATACACGCTTGATTGATACACGCTTGATTGATACGGTCACTTTAAGCACGGAGTGTTGATATGGTTTTTCCCCCTTATTGTGGTACTTAAAAGTTTACCTGCAATCCTGCATTGATGTCATGTATTCCCTATCTGATTGACCGATATTCAATGTCACTCAATTTTTACTCTTAATTATTCTTTATTACACAGATTTCTAAAAGTGACGATGTGAAGAGAATAAAGGTGAGCAACATGACAGTCTTGGCAGTTGAAGTGGAGCTTCAAGGCACTAGGTCCGCTCTCCCTCTCTCTCTGTCTGTCTCGTCGCATCCTGTAAACTGAACCTTGACAATCTCACACACTGTTAAACCGGAAGTTTTCAAAGACGCACCACCAAATGATCAGAACCTACTCGGCATGATGGCTATTATTTCAACAATAATTCACTGTGTCAACAGTTTCCTGTGGTGCTGCAGCCAGCCTGTATATTTCGTCCTCTACGTCTTTGAAACAAACTATGAGCTAATATCTGCGGTGTTTGCTGCCATTTATACTTCCATAGTGTACGCTGCCAAAGTATGCTACCTTCTGGTTTATGGACTAGCGTCTATGGTGGAGTACATTTTATTCACTTTGATGGATAACAAAGAGCCCCTTATGATGGTCGTAGATTCCATAATATCCCTTGCAAAGATCATCATTCAAATTCCAGTGTACATCGCTCGGGCACTTCTTTATGCACCATTGTTATTCACTTATCTTTCCAATGGCATTGTGGAGTTGGCCGCTCTAACAACGTATTGTTTCAATGTCTTTTTAAATTTAACCAGAGGGCTCATTCAAACTTCAGTGGACATTTTCGAATATTTAAAAACTGAAGGAATAGTTTTGTATGATTTCCTAGGAGCAACAGGAACACAACTGCTGGCAATTGTTCAGACATTGGCCGGTGCCTTGGCTCAATTGGTTTCTTCTTCGTTGAATGAGATAAGCATACTACTAGCTTCTATCAAGGGTGCAATTTTTTATTGTGTAGATGCTTTGCAAAATAGTGACTATTATGAAAAGTCGACAACAATCATAGCAAACTATGTCACCAAAGTATATGAGCATCTTTACAATGAAATATTCATTGCATTTGGTTCATTTTGTGAGATATTTTTTACCTTCTTCGAGTTGGTATCATACCTGGTAGTTTTTACAGCAGTTTTTATTTTTCTTGTCGCCATTTTCAGTAAAGTTTATTTAATGTACAGCAATGCAATAAACTCCGCAAACAGTTTAATGAATTTTTTTCGCAGTAGTTTACTATTTGGCACTAGACAGGATACGCAGCAAAATCGAGCACCGCTGGTCAGACCTGAAAGATTTGCCCAGGAGGGGAATGTGTCAGATACGGAGAACGATGATTCACTCATGAATAACGCTAGGAACAGAGTCCCAAGAAGACCACAACAAAGGCGTCGTGGGGAGCCAGGACTGAATTCTCCACAGCCGTCTCGAGTAAATACCCAGACTGGTAATGAGGAACATCGTCCAAGTTCTTCTGGGGAACATTCTCAGACACAAACAGCCCGACCATCTCAAACAAGGCAAGCCGAGGCAGAGAAACTTGCTCGACAGCTTGAAGAGGAGCGTGATCGACAGTTGTGTGTAGTATGCCAAGACAAAACTAAGAACACATTGATTTTTCCTTGTAAACATCTATGCGTTTGTCAAGATTGTGTGGATGAGATATTAGCTCATGGTTCAAAGAAGTGCCCCTTGTGTAGAGGACGTATTTCCAGCTACTTAGAAGTCTATGCATAACAAGATGAGATTGGAAAGTAAGCTTGTGAGTACATACAAAAAAGGCAACTTATTTTTAGTGTTACTACATGCATGGTAATGGTGCTTTCATCATTAGAAATAATTACAGTATATTGTAATTATTATTAACTGAGGCAATAGACCTTATGCATTGACGTCATCCAGCCGCCATCTTAGAGGTAAAACAGTGACGAAACAATCGAGACGCGCAGATTTGTACACACGGGGCACAGGATTGGCCAATGAGAAACCTCCGTTTGACCTCTAGGCGAGGGCGCCCTACTGAAAGTACGTCATGTGCATAAGGTCTATACATTAAATATTGCTCATTTTCTTGCAGTGTTTGTACTGAAGTTAAGTTTTTACACATGTAGTTCATGTCAATCAGGCCTGGATTGCACACAAGCCTATAGCACGAAGGCAATGGCCTCTTGTTGCCCTGGTCCATGGCCTTGGTGCCCCTTCAGAAGTTTCCAAAATGGACCTAAAGATTTTTTTCGATTGGAAGTGCCCTTTGCAAAATGAAAATGGCCTTGCCCACTCAAAAATGAAATTCCAGGCCTGGTAAATGTCCACGACTTGTGTACATGTCTTCCCACTTTGTGCCTCATAAACTCGTAACATTAAAATGGTTTGTGTTCATTAACTTTATTTGGAGATATTTTTTTTTAAGGAGTACAACAGTAGACCTGTCATGTACATGTATGCATGTAGTGTTATTTTTTTTTTTTCTTTTAGCAAAATCATTTATAATTACAATGTACAGTTAGCACAGAACTTTATATTTTACATCAAATGTATTTTGTCTTTTCTATACATGTTCGGCGAAGCCTTTTGTTAATCAAATTTTAGTCTGAAAATGTATTTGACATTCAGAATTGCCAAAATGAGGACATACATGAAGAAACAAAAATTGTGCAGCGTTTTTCAGTTTTCAATTAAATACATGTAATGTATCTACTATTATATTTTTCTTTTAAAAAATCAGCTGAAAATATATATACCGGATTGTGTCTATCTTTTAAGGTTTTTTTAGTTAACTTATTTTGGGTTATTTTAAGTACTACTTCATTTCATTATTAATTAATTAATTTTTGTGTTTTACAGATGTTTGCTGTACATAGAATTTCAAAAGTTGCCTTTTGTTTCTTGTAAGGGGCCATTCAGAATAGTCAATGTTAAAAAAAATAATTATTTGTAAAAAATTGTTTGGACCAATCCACCCCAAATTTCGATTTGTAAATATTGAATGGCTTCATAATATAATCTATACACTGAAGAACAAAGTAATGCCTCAAATGAACCAGATATTTAAGACCAAAGGTCTCCAACATCAGTAGTTTTCAATGGGTTTTTCTGGCTTAAACAAACAACTTTATAGGAACTAAATTTAAGATTTTGGCCAGCTGGGTACTTTTTCTTCTTTTTCAATTGTTAATTAATACATGTATACTTTTTTCTTTTCTTTTTTTAACTGAAGTTCGATGTTCAGTTATTTCTTGTGACCCACCCGCCCACCCAAAATTTTGAGGGAAAAACAAATCAGATTCTTTTTACATTGACTATTCTGAATGGCCCCTAAAGTAAATACATGCATAATTATCTGTAGACTGTACTCGTCTTCTAATAATGGAGAAATTAAATGCCAAACATAGTTGTTACAAAGGTTTATTTTACAAAAACAAAATCAAGCCGATTACATGTATATTGTAGTCTTCACTGTGATACCAAATTAAGGGACTTCCCGCCTGCCTATTATGTTGTGCATTATTGGTAATATGTAAGTGCTATTTAACATCTCAACTTTCGCTCTTTGGCATAAAAAACAAGAATATTCCAACTCTTTTATGTTGCATAAATAAGTCTTCCTTGTACTTGGTATAAATAAATAAAAAGCGCCAACTGCCATTCTTTGGAAAACAATTTTTAAAGCCGTTTCAATTGGAATTATTGACCTGTGAAATGCATTATAATTTGGTTTTACCCTTACACCGATGTATATTAAGCACTGTATACTCAGTGCTCTCCCGAGCTCTGTGAAAAAAAATTCACAGGCAATCACTCGGGTGGGATTCGGACCCACAACCTTTGCATTGCTACAGCAGATGTCTTATCACTAGACCACCGAGCTAGCCCAATGGCTAGAGGCAGGTTCAAATCCTTAGCAGCGGGTACTGCAACGATTTTAATAGATGTTAATATTTGCATTGGGTATAAAGAATTTAATTTGGTTTTTACCCTTACACCGATGTGTATAAAGCACTGTATAACTCGGTGCTCTCTTGAAATCTGTGAAAAAAAATCCACAGGCAATCACTCGAGTGAAATGCAGATGTTTCTATTCGAGGTTGGATCTATTGGCCCAATGCAAATATCATCATCACCATTATCATCATCATCGCACTGTGCTGTTGCAGTGTGGTGTGCATTTAAGGTGACACAGTTTCTTCATATTACCATAGACTCTCGAAAATGGTGGGCGTGTCAGACAAGAGCATGTGCGATGTTGGTGCAGGAGGTCAATCAACGATGAAATCATTAGTTTTTCTTCTTACTGAAACGATTACCCCAGGATAAACAATCAATCAACCAATAAACCATGTAAACCTTTGATTAATGGGAAATACACAGCTCTGATTGTAATTACATTATGAAACATCAATTATGGGCACTTCATACAACACCCTTGGAAGTTATTCTTTATAACTGAAAGACAGACAACCAATTCATCAAACATAAAAGTTGAAATGAATTACCAATTTCCTTTATCCATGGTTGCGTCTTTCCTAAATGTACGATCACAAATCACTAATCAAATCATTAAACCTGATGGATTTGTCTTCAAACACTATTTAGAAAATACTCTTTTTGTATTGGGCAAAATATTATCATAAAACTCTATTCAGAACAAAAAACCTAAACTATTTAAAACTCTTTTTAAAAAAAGCAACAACAAAAAGTTAGTGGCCTGACGTTGCGACGCTAGCAGAGTCTTTCTCAAAGGCAAATTGACAACACTTAAAACTACTATGTAAATTACAAACCTGCAAAATTAATGATTTTTTTAAAATTTGCACCAAAAAAAGTATTGTATTTTCTACGAAATGCATGATTTACAGCTGTGTCAAACAATAAAAATTGAAACTCCAAAAAAAAATTAATCTATTAAAACACCGAATAGTACACATTTAACCCTTTTCAACCAAACTAAACTTAATGAACAGTAAACATTCAACCATCAAAGGGGAATACATTATTTGAGATTCCTTGCGAACATCGCAAGGAAACTACTAATCTTTTAAAGTTACGCAAATGGGTAGTAACACAACGTGCAACAAGGGTAGGCAAATCCTTACAAAGGCAGTCACTTGAAACAATTGAATTATCATAACTTTTTTTCAGATGTAAGCATTCTTATTAAAATTAACCAGCTATTATTAAAACACACACTTGTGAAGAACATGACCAACCCACTCAAGTTGTATTTCAGAAAATATTCTCCATCTCAACAAAATATCCCTGAATAATTATGTGAAAGTTTCCAAAACTTTCTATGAGAAGGCTACTCTGACAGAGTTTTCATCTCCACCATTTAGTCTTCTTCAGTTTCGGAAACAACCTCCCATTCCCCCTCGATCATTTCAGTAGCTCCTCCCTCCTCCTCATCTGATTCCCCGACTTCATCAATGGAAATCATATTATCAAAATCGGGCATCTCTGCAAACCAGTCTACATCCTGCCCGTAGTCTGTTTCGTTCTTAACCTCGCTCGAATCTGGTCTTTGCCCTTGGTCTGTCTGGGTGTCCGACTCTTTCATTTCCAAAGAGGTCGTGATGTCATCTTGCACAACTGAGTTTTCTTCCGAGTCGGATTCTTTAGATCCAAGGAACTCTCTATCGCAGCCAGATGAACGCTTAGATGATGTAGTTGTCGCACTGGAGCTAGCCGTTGTAAACGCACTTGAAAAAACATTTCTGCTAGTTGCTGATGTTGATTCATTCATTGTCGTCTTGGACGAGATGTGCTCGGGGGTAGTGTTTTCAAGAGGAGTACTTTTTGGTGTGACACGTTCAGGATTAGCATGATGGGATGGAAAGACTTTGGCTTTCTTTGAAGCCTTGGAACTATTTACTTTAAGAGCAGCAATTTTAGATGAGGACATCTTGGGAATAGATAGGACAAGAAAGGGTGTTGGTTGCTTGGGCAAAGTCTCCAGTGTGGGCTCCTTCTTGATACTTCTTGCCTCCTTCTGGGGTGAATCTTCGTTCTTGACAGTCGCCATTGGTGGTGGTTTTGCTTCATTGACTTGTATGCCTGGACTTGCCTTAAGACTGGCAACTGATGACTTAATGCGACTTGTGTAATATTGCTGCAAAGAATATATTAAAATAATAGTTCAAGAGAGTTTTTTTTTTTTAACACAGACTTTGTATCGTGACTGACCGGTTTAAGGCAGGGTATACCTTTTGGTAATTGTCAAAGACCATTTTTTTCACTTGGTGTATCCCAACATGCAACAGTGGCTGTACATGAAATTACGAACTCCTCAAACAAACAGGTTTTAGCCAGGATTTGGTAAAAGGGTGACCAGTTTTACTGGAAAATTTGAAAAAAAAAATGGGTGTCCAAATTGTTCACTTACATGTAAATGACAGATAAAACAGGGCGTCCAAAGTTAAAACGGGGTGTCCAAAAGACACCCAGACACCCTTCAGGCTAACACTATGTCAGGCCGTGTCCGAAACGGCGACTTCGGCTACAGCTACGGCTAGATCGCGCGCGTCTGCCTATTCTTCAACAATGGCAGACACGCTGATCTAGCTGTAGCTGTAGCCGAAGTCGCCGTTTCGGACACGGCCTTAACCAGTTACTGAAAGCACACCGCCCCTCCGTATCATATCGATGGAGAGCGAAAGTGCACCCGCAGTAAACGGGTGAGAGTTCACAATTCCATGACGGCCACAAGCCTGCCTTGATCATGTCGACAAAGCACCTGTAAGCAAATGCTCACACGGTGAAAACAACAGCTACACTTTATCCGCTTGTGAAGCATTTTATTCGTGAAAAATAGTATAGCTGTTGCAAACTGCTTACCAACCAAAAGGACCCATGGTATAATTGCAAACAAATAGTTAGTGGCCTGAAGTTTCGACCCTAGCAGAGTCTTTCTCGAAGGCTAAATGACAAGACTACAAACATAAGAAGGTGTACTGATGTAACAAAAATGTTTGTTTTTTTGTTTTTTTCATCAGTACACCTGTTTATGTTTGTAGTCTTGTCATTTAGCCTTCGAGAAAGACTCTGCTAGGGTCGAAACGTCAGGCCACTAACTATTTTTTTGCATTTTATTATTGTCAGATAATGCGACCTTTATTTACCTTGACTTTCTGATTGTGGAGGGAAGTAGAACAATGATATTCCTTGGCTGCCTTCTCTTTGTTGTAAAACTTGGAGCAAAGCTTGCAGAAGAAGCCAGAGATTGGGATGATAAACTCTGGACCTGAGAACCAAGTCATCACAACATCATCAAACTTCACACATCATAACTTAATAAGATAGTTGCAATATTTTACAAACTTACTGTAAGAAGTGCCAGATTCAAAATGTAAAACTGATTAAATGGTAAACAAAAAAAAAGGGTAATAAACGTTGGCGCTATCCCATCCAGTGACTCTGTATCTGTTAACTTTCCATTAATTTGAAAACTATATTTGTGATAATACAGATCCAACTATGGTAAATGTGCTGGACTTTTTCCACTTGTGCGGGGAAGTGGTGGGCAAAATAGTTCAACCGAAATGTTTTGACCTCTTCTGACCGTGTGGGTCGGTAGTGAACAAATATTTGGGAAGTTTTACAATTCATGACGACCAGCATCCTCCCCGATGAGATGTCCTCTACATGTGCATACCTGTGATGTTTACTTTGGGCTGTGACGGTTCCTTTTTCACTTTTTCCTTTTCTTCACAATCGTCATCATTCATGTGCTCCGATTCCTTCGGCCCATCCTTCTCAGTCGAAGAATCAGCAGCGTTTTTTTCAGCCTAGGTGGCAATAAGGGAATAAAACAAACATTATTAATAATCATTCACTTGATTTCTTGCTTTTATTCCAAAAGGAAACATACCTCATTACCCTGGGAAAGGGTTACAACAATATTTAAAATATATAAATTGCAGTTTACGTCATGACGGAGGAGTTGGCAAAAAGCATCAGTTATTTTGAACATTGATTTCCTTTAATAATAATAATAATAATAATAATAATAATAATAATAACGGGCGCTCTGACACTGGGTACCACAGCGCTTCACAAGAAACTATACAATAAGAGAATAAATAAAGGCACTAATAATGGGAAAGACAGTTGGTCCTTAGCAATCAACCATTGAACAGGAAAGCTTTGAGAGGTTTCTTGAAAACTTCAAGTGACTCTGCAAAACGGATTTGATGAGGGAGACAGTTCCAAAGCCGCTGGGGGCATTTGTGTAAAATGCACGATCCCTAGCAGCAGAATGCACCTTTGGAACTGCCAAGAGTGCACTGTCTGAAGCAGAGCGAAGGCCAGGTCGTCCGGGATGGTAAACTTTGAGGAGACTTCTGAGATATGCAGGAGCAGTATTGTGGAGACACTTTCTCACCTACAAATTTGATTTCGATGTTGCCTTTCGTGTTGCAATTGGAGAACACAATCGATGTCTTAAGACAAAATCAAGAGGTTGTAACACAGTACTCACCACGGCATGAGTGGGCATCTGAAGATGTCTTTGGTAGTATTTATGACTGACAAACGTCAAGTTACACACATTGCATTTTGGTCGAATTTCCTCATATTTCTGAAAATTAACACAAAAACCATTTATAAAAACTATTAATAAAAAAATAACACCTAGTTCTCAAATGAATAGCATTTATACCCACCCAACAAGTGCATCATAGTTGACAATATTTTGACAGGTAAAAGTACACAGAAATGAACCACATATATAATTGATTTGTGGAAATTATTTATATTGCATGCTGTATTTAGGGTTCACAAGGTCGCGCGGCACAATCTGCAGCCAATCCTGACCAGAAACACCTTCTCTTAACGATAAGTGTACTGGGTTCCTTTGCATGCATTACAGAGCACACTGAAAAGCATCCTAATGGAAACATCACACCAACTTTTTGTAGAGAAGACAATGAAGAAATTTCAGTTTAAGACGTGGGTGGAAAACCTCTATATAGGGAAAACCCACGCAGTCAGGTAGGGACTGAAAAAACCCAATCCACATGCAAGGCTTCGGTCCGGGGTATCGAACCGGGGTCCACAGAGGTGCAAGGCAGGGACTAGAAGCCCACTGAGCCAACCTGACTGCTAATAAAGTCTACACTGCTCGTGAGGAATGCTCGTGGAAACACTTGCCTTGTGCTCAGGTGACTCAAAGTGATCTTCATGACTGCCAATGTAGGTCCGGAAACATCGACGACAAAAGTAGATCTGCTCAGAATCACCCGGAACCGATTTGATGCTCAGCCTGTGAGAAAAGAAACATAACAGTGTACTGAAAATAACTCTACTCATCTCCACTTCCTGTACTAAGCAGAAACCTCCTCTGGAGTACACTCCCACATTGGTTGAGGTGCAAACAAGCAGGTGTAGACAAAACTCAAGGCATAAAAGACAGATACGTTTGTGCCAGTAAAAGCAGTTATTTAGTATCTTGTGTGGGGATGGTTGACTAACTGAAGGCGACACCACTTGGGCCCAATTTCATAAAGCTGTTGAGCAGAAAATACTGCTTAGCAATTGTCTGTGCTAAGCATAAAACGAGAGGGGCACCAGTCCTAACATTGTCAACTTTATGGAATTTTGGCTGGTAACCAGTTTCTGCTAAGCAATATTTTTCTGTGCTTAGCAAGTTTTGTGCTTACAGGTTTTATGAAATTGGGCCCTGGTCTGTTCTTAAAGACATCGAGGGTTGGTGAATTACTTACTTGGGGCAGTGCCAATAGGAGGTATATGGTAGAGTATATCTCCTCAATAGATCCATACATTCTCCATCCAAATCCGTCTGACTCGATTTTGTCTTATTTTCTTGTGACAGCAGTGTCATTACTATTATCCCGGTGCAAACTTTGCATCTATTTAAGTGTCATTAACTGTTACGATTATTAGGTTAGACATAGTCTAAACTATAAATGTATTAAAACTGAAGATTGTCCAATAGCCTTTTAGGCCATGCAAAACAAGGCAATTTACAGGCGACCAGTTCCAGGCAATCTCCAGTAAGAAAATTCATTCACATTTCAGTGTTCTCATTCTGTACTTGGGGATACAGCTAAAATAACGTCTCTTGTGCTGGCAAAGTGTTCCTTTTGCATGCAGTGCAGTTTGGTTGCTCTTCAAGCAGACTTGAATCTCGATTCTGATTGGTAGATCCATAGCAACATGGGGTGAGATATCAACTTACATCGCACAGCCTATATCACACCCTGCGCACTGCGCTAATCGAAATCCACGTATTGCACTATTTTAAACCAAGTATACGAAAAATACAGCTGTTCCAACCACATATTCTTCGCATATTCATCTGCACATCAAGTTTGCTTGAAGATAAATTCATTGACGATGACACTTATGTTATGAAGGTATCCAATTAGCTGATACACCTGTCACATGCTGCTATTTATAATAGCTATCGAATGCAGGCTTGTGGAATACGGAAAATATAGCGGCCTTCAACCTTGCTGGATATGGGACGCAAAAGCGCTTTATTTCTCTGTATTCCACTCGCGCTTGAGTGATAACTATATAAATAGCAGTAAGCGGACAGTTGTATCAGCTAATCAGGTACCTTCATATCACAACTACCCGATTATCGTGCGAGGATAAGGGCCATTTTTTTATCTTAATGATCAAGCAAACAAGGCGGTTACACTCACTGGGATAGCTGGCGGTGATCAAAGTTAGGTTGTCTGACTGTGATCCATTTGTCTGGATCCCCCTGTCCTTTCTCTGGAAGTTCTTTCAGCTTGGCGATAAGTACCTTCTTAAGAGCGGCGTGACCAATCTCATGTAACTTCTGAAACATTGCCTTATGTTTACGCCCCTCCACATGAGTGATGTACACCTACAAACGGGTTGATGTTACAAAGCAATAAATTCAATTCAATTCAACTCAATTCATTTAGGTTTGTTTATTCAACACAAAGTAATTACTGTAGGGCGAGTATACATTTGGTCACTACTCCAAATAAAATCAATGACCATAAAAACTTACTTGGTAAGAAGCACTGCAGCTGTTGATAATGTATATAACATTTTGAGAAACAATTCTCTTCAGAGGGATTCAAAAACATTTCAAATCGAAGAAACGTTTCTGCATGAAACGTTTCTCGGGTTGTGTGTTCCAATTACGGATTATTCTTCCTGTACGAAAGATTTTCGGCGATATCTCAAAAACACTACCACCTTTTAAAATGAGACTCTCACAGGTTAGTTTTATTGTATATATCTACATTTATATAGGATTAAAACTATCAAGCGGTTCCAAAAAACCTAAGGTATACTTTGCCTTTAAAAACTAAACACCATTACAATACATATTTTGGAACCTTAATATTCAACCATTCCACGACAATAATATTATGACAAATTACTCTTGATACTTACAGTCCACGAATGGCAGAACATTCCGCATACATAGCAATACCAGTCAACCAACTCCTTTGTCTTGACATATTGATCTACTTCAATTTCCTTCAGCTGCGAAAGCTATAAAGACAAAGAAACACCATACGATATTTTACATCACCATCACATATTATTTTTCTTGCAAATCATAATGAGGAATCAAATGAGACATTTTATGTGGTTCAGGGAGAAACAGAAAACAAAATGGACAGATTTGAAACCAAAAACCTGATGACCAGAAAGCCAGGGCTGCCACCATTTGCATCTTGCAATCAGGGAGATTTTGTACAAGAAGCAGTGAGATATTTAGAATTACATTCAACATAATAATAAGGAAACGGTTTCAACAATCAGTGAGATTTTCAATTTTGTTCATCAGAGCATGGAAAGTTTGGTTTATATTCGGGGAAAATTTCTGCATAATCAGGGCGAATTGGCAGCTGTGGAATGGAAAGCAAAAAGAAACTAGCTCTTTGGAAAAGATAGTGGCAACTTTGCTGAAACATTTTAGGCAAATTGAAAAGTTAAGCTCATTTTAGTTTCTATGCAATGTAGCTAAAATTAAAAACATGAACACAATTTATTACTATTAGAAGCTTGACATTTCTGAATTGAATGATGTTAATATTGCACAACCAGGGTCATTACTTCGTCATCACGGTTGCTCCATTACAGGTCAGCTCTCTTGGAATCGGTAGAAATAGTTAAACGGTTAACTGGAAGTAATAACAAAGATGCACAACCCTATAGCCTAGGTCCTCAGTGTGGCAAGTTGGAGTTATTTAGTACCTCCGTCCGTGACCGTGACCTGGTTTATCTCTGTGCTGTGGTCAAGTCCAATCCACCCTCAAGACCATGCTATCCACCCTGCATAGTCTGGGTAATCCATTTACTTAAATCCAAGTTACACAAGTGACCATGCTATCCACTAAGCATAGCCTGGGTCATCCTTGTGGTCAGTCCAACTTTCCTAGGTGACCATGCTATCCACCAAGCATAGCCTGGGTCATCCTTGAGGTCAGTCCAACTTTCCTAGGTGACCATGCTATCCACCAAGCATAGCCTGGGTCATCCTTGAGGTCAGTCCAACTTTCCTAGGTGACCATGCTATCCACCAAGCATAGCCTGGGTCATCCTTGAGGTCAGTCCAACTTTCCTACATGTAGGTGACCATGCTATCCACCAAGCATAGCCTGGGTCATCCTTGAGGTCAGTCCAACTTTCCTAGGTGACCAAGCTATCCACCAAGCATAGCCTGGGTCATCCTTGTGGTCAAGTCTAAGTTAACCAGGTGACCATACTAGCAACCATGCTTAGCCCCAGTCATCTTTGTGGTCGGTCCAAGTTACTTAGATGACCATGCTCCACCTTGCACAGCCGGGGTCAATCTTGTACTTAAATCCAAGTAACCCAGGTGACCCTGCTATCCACCAAGCATAGCCTGCTGGGTCATTGTTATAATCAAATCCAAGTTACCCAGGTGACCGTGCTATCCCAAGGAGGAGAACCTGGCTCACCCTTGAAGTCAAATCAAAGTTACCCAGGCGACCCTGCTACATTACCCTGCTTAGCCTGGGTCAACCATGGGGGTCACATTTGAATTGCCCAGGTGACCTTGTTATCCACCTTTGCATCCTTCCCTGTGGTCATGTGAGTGTGGCTTTAACGAGACAATCAGCCCATAATACCCAGCGCCATTAAAGTTCCTTTGAGGGAACATGTTGTCAATTTTTTAGTAAGGCTTCAACCACCTGTACCTCATCGCATCCTTGCACACAGATGAAATCTCATGCCACTACCCCTTGGAGATAAACAGCTACATGTACATGTATCCAGGGGTACCAGATCAAAGGAAGACCTATCATTGGCTGAGAGTGGAGCACAGTGCATAGCGCATGACACACGACGCACGACACATGGTGCATGACACACAATGCATGTTTCCATTACTCGACTTCTGCAATGGTGACCTATGCAAGGGGGCATGCATATAACAGTCTCCTAATTAAGAAGTTGATTAACCCCTTGGGTGGGTATTCACAAATATTTTCCATGCCTCTGCGCGGTGTTGTTTTTTTCAGAACTTTTTGGAGCACTAAAGAAGTAATCATTTTCCTTTGAGAATATTTTTGTCACAGTGAAACCCTGACTTGAGAAAGGACAGATAACAAAGGTTCTCATAAGTAGCACCAGGATTTGTTGTTCTCTTTCGTGAAGCGAGTATGCGATCACCATGAATCGCTAAACCTTGGCCATACATGTAAGCCATGGCCAAAAATCCGTAACCGTATGCTGGAATCTCCGAGCGCCACATTTGTAAAACAAAAGCACAAAGGTCTGGAATCGGGAATTACAAAAAATGACCGCCGCAAAAAGGGAGATTTCGAGCATGAAGTTCCAGTACCCACTGTCCCTCTATGTACAGGGGGGAAACGAACATAGCACCTACCGTGCTATGTTCGTGGCTGTGCACACTACACCAGGGAAATGTCAGGGTGGCTACACGTCAGCCGCCCAGCTGCCAGCACAAACTACAGGGCGCTCTGAAGTTCATCTGGGCATTTAAAAATGTCCACCATAAGGGAAAGATCCAAATTTTGATCCTGAAAACTAACAATACCTGAGCATATTAAATAGACTGTTGACAAAGCAGACAATTAGAACCATCACAAGAAGAGTAATCCACTTGAGATTAGAGAGAAGCTGAAAATAGTTGGTAGGTGTGTTCAATGTGTGTGATGAAAAGAACCAAACTATCACACATGTAGAGGCAAACTGTGCTGCTTCGTTCCAGCTCTTGGATCCTCTGATGGGAAAACAGCTCTTATAATCTGATTTGACCCTCGGATGATTAATAATTGGTTCTTGAAAGTGCTCATTTATCCTAGTAGCTGCTAGATCCAAGGTGCTGTTCAGTGTTCATCAGGCATACACTTAACCATTCCTCAAACTTTCTTAACTCCCTGGGGAGCGTACACAGCGTTAGCGTGAATGAGTTAATCCAACACAATGATGTCTCGGCCCTTTCAGGTTCCCGTTATAAACCTGGGTTGAGAGAAGAAATTACGGTTAATTGCCTTGCTCAAGGACATTTGAGGCATGACTGGGAATAAGGACATAAGTGTAATGACTGGGAATCGAACCTATGCTCCGATGATTCGGCTTTCACAACTTGAGATTAATGCCGGCCACGAGGCTTCTAAAAAGGAACTTGTGTGTTGTCTGGTTTCAGACTCTCTCTCTACTTGATGATATCCAGACTTTCCACATCTGGGCCCAATTTCATAAAGCTGTTAAGCTGAAAATTCTGCTTAGCAAATTTCTTTACTTAGCAAGAAATTAGCGGGGTACCAGTGGCAACAATGTTAACCTTATGGAACATTGGCTGGTAACCTGTTTCTGCTAAGCAAGATTTTTCTGTGCTTATCAAGTTTATGTGCTTACAAACAGGCTTTATAAAATTGGGCCCAGGTCGTTGTTGATGTATCTACTGACATTGACGACGTAGAACCAGTTTTTGGCTGGACTGCCAGTCACAAGATTCCACAGACACATGTACGTCCAAGCAGTAGTGTATCTCCATTCGCTCAAGTCTCCTTATGAAGATTACAGTATGTAAATGAAACTACACCGATGTTCCCACAACTATGTTCAGTCACATACAGTCACGGTGAGATTGCCCAAATCAATGACTCGCGGATGCTAAATGAACTTTATGTGAATCCACCACGTTTCGCATCAATTGTCACAGCTCCTTTTAAACAACTACACAGCTTTGATTGTAGAAAAACTAAACCAACACTGAATCATTTTCTTCAAATGACTTGTCTGCAACTCCAAAGCTTTTCACCAATTTCTCTCCGGACATTAATTGCAGAAGAATTCAGCCGTGCTGTATTTTCCAGTTTCAATCTGGAGTAAGCTCATTTCGACATTGCATTACTTTACTTTTATCCATGGGGTAGTGAAACATACACTGTAGACTCGGTCCTTATCAAGTTTTTTAATATGAGCCTTTTCATAGTTTGGCTCATAACTAACTAGTAGAGCGACAGGAAAGTACTCAAATGCTCTGAAAGTGACACACACACGATCACTTTAGAATACTTGTTGACGGTCCTTCCAAAAGTGATTTCTTTCAAGATATATGCTTTAAAATATATTTGCTATCTTGGTGTGTCGTGGCCGAGCAGATAAGAGCACCTGACTCAAGCTCTGGTGTTTCCGACTCAGCAGAGAGTGGGTTCGAGTCCCGATTGTGACACCTGTGTCCTTAAGCAAGACACTTAACCATTATTGCTTCGTCCTTCGGATGGGACGTAAAGCCGTTGGCCCCGTGTGTTGTGTAACGCACGTAAAAGAACCCAGGGCACTTATCGAAAAGAGAGGGGCTTCGCCCTGGTGTTCCTGGGGTCGATTTCACAAAGATAGTCCTAACTTAGGACCAGTCCTAGGAGTTATTAAAAACTCTTAGGACTAGTCCTAGGAGTTATTAAAAACTTAAGGCTAGTCCTAAGTTAGGATGAGTAACTCGTCCTAACTCGAGATAAGACTAGTCTTAAGTCTTTGTGAAATCCACCCCTGGTTTGGTTGGCTGCATATTGCGCCACAGCACCTTGTAAACCATTACATGGTGCTATGTAAAGGAGTAGGTCTCATGCTTCAAACAAAGCCCCACATACCTTGCAGGAAAATACTTCATGTTGAAGCGCCTTGAGCGTCACTGAGTGACGGATATGAGCGCTATTATTATTATTATTACTATTATAATCTGCTATGTACATGTACAGTAAGTAACTGAACATGCATTTATACAAGTCAAAAAACAAGTATCACAAAAAAATCTTTAACTATTATTGTTAGTCACAATGTTAGATGTTGGACAGGATCAGAATAGTGTGCATACAGTGCATTTTAGCCAAATCTCTACTTCTGTCAGAATGGACAGATTTCCATATAGAGTATAAAAACAGAAATGTGCAGTAAACAAGAAATAAAAAGGCAGGAAATGTGTGGTATATGAAGAGTAACTGCAGATGTTTTTATGTTTTGTACTTACCTGATGAGAAATGCTGCTTTCACCAACGTGATTAATTAAAGGTGTGTCTTTCAGGGTTCCTGCCACCTTCTTGGCTTCTTCGGCAGAAAGTTTCCCTTCGATAGCCTTCTTCCTCTTCTTCTTGGTTTGCTCATCAATGGCCGTCTTAGAGTCAGACGAAGCTGAGGTACTTAGATGTGTAGAATCGTCCTTCGTTGCAGAAGTTTGGCTGGACGTCTTCTGGCTGGCAGAGACTGACGTAAATTTACTAGTGGAGGATTTTATTTCGCCGCGTCTAGAAGTGACAATCTCCATCAGAGGTTTGAGTTTGGACCTCGACTGCAGCGCGCCCTGTTTCCTCTCGTCAACTTGGGGCGTCTCCGACAGCGACATGCGCTTTACGGGTTGTTGTTTCCCATCCGACTTCTCTGCTGTCGACTTCTTATTCTCAGGAGCAACCGTCTTGTGTTGATCCAAGCGTGGGGTTGTAACCCCCTGGCTAGACCCAACACTTGAGTTTCTATCACCAGAGAATTCCTTGCTGTTAGACTGGCCAGTTCTCATCCTTTTCCGAGTGGGGCTCTCTCCTCTACGATTCTGGCCTTCGTGGTGGTTCAACCTGTGTCTGTCATCTCCTCCATGCTCCTTTCTTTCTCGACTGCCGCTTCTCGTCCCCTCCCTCCTCGTCGGGGAACGATGTCCCCTCTTTCTACCAACATCTCCACGATAACTCTGTAACCGTCTGTCATCTTCTCTCTCCAGTGATGTTGCCGAGTGACCTCTCTCTGACCGGACTCTCTCTCTATCTCTATCTCTCTGACGGTCATCATGTCTATTTCTGTCGCCAGCCTTCATGTCGGCCTTCTTCGCTTGACTCCAAGCATGACCTTCTCCATCGTACCTATTTTCAGGGGTACATGTATGTCTCGTCTGCAGTTCACAAGTGAAGCAAAGAAATTAGTTGTAAATCAATTAATTTAGATTTTCATGTAGTTTTTTTTTGTTTTTTTTGTACGCCCCCCAAGCCCAAATGTTGACATTATGTGTGTGATTTTGCGATTGTTTTGTATGATGATTTATGGGTTTAAACAACACAAGTCAGAGTTGAATATATGTCCGATACAATTGTCATCAGTGATTCATTGAATGCTATTAATATAAATTCCTTCCACTAGATCCACTGTTGGTATGCCACATGGTGTGGGGCAAGCTTTGGCGTAGGTGTGCAGAAATCTTAAAGAGGAGTAGGTCCAAGTTTACAAGCAAAACATATTGTATGATGCAATGGTCATATCTCTCATCATCAGTTATTACTTAGTGAGTGAGGCATAGTACAGTAACCTGTGTGTCTTCTTCTTCTTTTTTCTTGTTAAATTTTGGGATGGTTTGTTGTAAAACAAGCACTAGCTATCACCTTCAATATTCAGCCATTTTTTCATGTTTGTGTTTTTGTTTTTGCTTTTTTGTGAGCACAATTTTTATTAAAAGAGATGTGAACACCCAGATACATAATTACCACTACTAGTGAAGTATATGGAAAAGGGTACCAGACCTTGTAAATCTAGAGGTTGCCCCCAAAACAGTGTTTTTGTTAAAGTTGTTTTTTTGTTTACAGTTGTTAAACGGTTCTTCATCTTACCTCTCCATTGCTTGATTTTCTTTGGTTTGAAGTATGCCTTTGAATGTCATCTTGTCTATTACTTGACCTTTCATCTTTCCGCACCGTTTCTTTTTCCACGCCGGTTGATCCGGCGCGTTCTCCTGTGGCCTCGGACAGGAATGGAATAAAACCTGATGTGGGGGTCGAAGTGGCAAAGAGGCCCACAGAAGGTGCTACGGTTGTATCGTCTTTTGATGGCAGACGCGTAAAGGGCAACTCGGGAAGAAAATGAGTTTGAAGGTGACTGATTTCTCCTGATAAGGTATGATTATTGTTGAAGCTTGATGGATTGGATGAGAGCTCACTGCTGTACTGTAAATTGGACGATCCACCTGGTAAATCGTCATCAATATCCTGACTAGACCGCAACATATCCAGAATGGTTCCCAAACCCCGATTGGGATCAGTGGCTTCTGACACCTGACTCTGACCTTTCCAGACTTCCCCCCGACCTGGACCTTTCAAGACTTCATCCACCCCTGGCCAGTTGGTGCTGACTTCATCAACAGCTGATTTGCTGAACTCATTTGTCGAGCCCGCAGTGCCAGACTTGATGCTTTTCAAAGCTTGTAGGATGTCCAATGCATGAGCCGAAGTCAACCCAAGACTATCTGTATTTCCGGAGAGTAGAGCTTTTCGCAAAATCTCTGCCTCGAAGGAATTCAACCCTTTTAAGATGTCCATAATGCCGACTTCAGGGGGTCTCGTCTGAACAACAGCCAGTGTGGAAATGACCATATTAGAATCAACTGTGACAGGTGTCGGCATTCCTTTACTAGTCATTGGTAGAGAACCACTAGCACTTTGAAATGCCCCTTGTTGACTTTTACTAACTGGAGTTGAACTACTCTGAGAAGTGGGAAAAGCACCTAGAATGCCAGGTCCAGTGTTCAAGTTCTTCTCTATCGGCCAGGCTGACTTAAGCTCTTGTGATGGTCCAGACATTCCCTTCACACCGCTTACTGCATTCTTATTTGGTTTATTACTACTAGTACTAGTACTATTCCCTTCCCAACTTGTATTTTTATTTGGGGGTTTTCGTCCAGAATAAGATGCAGCAAGACCTGGTTGGTTGTGTTGAAAGCTCTGCTGTTGTGATAACTTTTGCTGTTGCGGTATCTGCTGCTGCTGCTGTTGCTGGGGAAACTGTTGCTGCTGGGGAAACTGCGTTTGCATGCTTTGGGATTTTAAAGTGCTTATTGGCTTAAGAATTACAGGTGGAGCAGCCATTCTCACCTGCTGCTGCTGCTGCGGGTGTAATGACTGCTGCGGCTGATTTTGTTGTTGCATCTGATTTGGGAACCATGGTTGCTGCTGTTGTGACCGCATCATGCCGAGGCTAGGCTGCTGCTGCTGCTGCTGCTGCTGCTGCTGCTGCTGCTGCTGCACAGGTACCTGATTCATAATACCTGGTGCTGATCTAGTTGGTAACAAAGCACCTTGGCCACTGCCTGCAACCCGGGTCAGACCAATTTCAGCCAAGGATACACCCATCATTCGAGCAGCAAATACTTTCTCCTGTAACTGTTCTTCAGTTAGATTTTGAGTTGCTGCCACTAATGATGATGTGCCGCCCACTGCTGAAGGCGAAGATGTAATTATTGGTGGTGCTCCAGCCCTTGGCATGCTTGGTATAGCATTCCCACCAAGATGTTGCATAGATTGTATTCGAGAACGATCAGTAGGCTTTATTAAAGTGTTGACCCCTGGTACAACACCACTGGCAACTGAAGTTGGCGTTGGTTTCATCGCACGTGCTGCGGGAAACAACTGAGTAGATCGATTATAATAATTCGAATTTGCCATTTTTAACACAAACAAAATAGGCCTATCCCTTTTGTTTAACCTTATTATAAGAAAGAAGTGGAAATTGTGTCCTTCACATGACTAAATTACTCACAATCACACTCCCCAGTCACTATATATCATGCAAATCCGTTGTTTTCTGTTTTACATTCGATTCTTCGATGAAATCACAGGCGAACTCTTAGTAGTAGTACTACGTCGTAAAAAGGTCTTATGTCAAGTTTAGTACTAGTTGAGTAGTAACTAGTAGTAGTACACCCACCGTTGGTCAACTCGTACTCGTCGTATGCACAAACACACACACACATACTTAGCAGACACGCCAACTCGTCACCCCCGCCATCCATCCACAGAAGAATCCGGGCGCGAACTGGTAAAATTAATGGCTTAGCGCCCCCTGTTGTTACACCATTTTGGGGAACTGTAATTAATGGGTGGTGGTGTACATGTATAATGCGGCGTGCCAGAGAACATCAAAAGATCCTGTCACCAGTTGTCTTGTTTTGTATTTTTACATGTATGTTTACAAAATAAATATAAGACAAACAACAGTGGTATCTCACTTTATCAACTCAAATTAAGTATACAACTAATTTATGCAATTGTTTTTTAGCTACAGGTTATGCAAAAAATATATAGACATTCTCCTTTTACTTGTTTTCTCACTGATATAACACTGTCTTTTTACAATAAAACGAAAAACTGAACGGTGGGATACCCCGAGAAAGAGTTTGTTTTTAATAACCTTTTTATACTCTCCAAGGGCCTAGCCCACCTTTTTGGGCTGTTACGACAGGACCATACAGCCCACGGTGGGCTATATACACGTCAGGCCATAGAGAGAAAGGTTGAACCATGGTCCAACACTAAGTTATTGTATGTGTTCACCAAATAAAAGGTGTCAACCTGGACACGTTTTTGATTTGCTCGTTCCTTCCTTCCCGACATCTTGAAAGCAGCAGCGGGGAGCCTAGGGGCATCGGGAGGTGTCAACACCCCCACTGGGATGGGCCATTGAAACTCGTGAGTCGACGGATTGCAGTCTGTCTTCAGGCGGGTCTAACCGAAACACACGTGCCCCATGATGTTTCTGACCCGAAAAAAAACACACAGAGAGAACGGGAACGCCTTGGCGTGCACCCACTGCCCTTCCCTCTTTGAGATGAAAATGTGAAACCAGGTGGACACTTGTGGCCAAACCAACGATAAACCATGGAGGGAAAAGTTGACCCAAGCTTCCTTCATGGTTGACACATAGAGGAAGAAACTAAGTACTCGCTCTATGGTTATCATGGGCAGACTCCACCCATTGACAGAAAGGAAATCGAAAACGTGGAAGGGGGGCAGGCCACGCAATGTTGAGTAGTGAACTGATAATGAGTTCCTGTGGTGATTTTAGAAAACCGTGTCATATAAATATTTTTCAGCTACAACCTCGCATACTCATTTTGTGAGCCATCAATACGACTTGAGGAGGGAAAAGGTCAAAACGTCTACAGGGGACACACGGCATGTCACATGACATGGTACAGGCCCCACACCAAACTAAAATAAGTCAGTTTGTTATTTGTATGGGGCACGCGTCAGCTTGTCATAAGCACGCGGTATAGCTCACTCAACTTCTACGAGTCAACTGGTTTGTTTCTTTCCATTACAAAAGTTTTTCAGCGTTCTTAAAAGATTGTACTTTGCGTGCCCGAGGGTTTGCAGAAGAAATTTGTAACGAAACTTGTATTCATCACTGGACAAAAAAAACTTAAAAACATTATTGACTCGTGTTCAAAATCTGTCAAGGATTTACTGATAATTAAAATTGCAAGGATTGAATATTAGTCGTCCCAACGAAACATGTTAACATTGAACATATTTATGGAACTGGAAAGTAAAAAAAAAAAAGTTTACGAACCATTTCATATTGAAACCATTTTCTTTTCAAGTTTTCACTTTATCTCCAAAACTTTCCCGTTTATTATCGAAGGTTGGTGTGTGATGATTTTATCTGTCCATGCATGTATCTGAACTTGTACTATAATCGTGGATATCACTGGTGGAATATTGGGGGGGGGGGGAGAAGAAGAAAAAAAACACCGAAGGGGCTGGTTAAAGTTTATTGTGCCATGCGACCTGTTGTGTCAGCAAGGTCAAGTCCAATAGGAGTAAGGAATGCGGCCCATGATAAATAACTGCAGTCGCCTGGTGTGCGGTATGTCCTCTTTACAAGGTCACTGTGTGTCGCATCGAAGACTGCTGGAGCCAGTTTTATAAAAATTATCATAATCCAAAATAGACGTGTTGGGCATTTCAGCACTAAAGCAACTAAGTAAGGTAAAGTTTGGTTCCATGCTGTTATACGGTCAAACACTTGATGTTACAACTGTCTACTGTTTGTTGACCAGTGACTTGTCATTTTGTTCCTATACCTTTCACTTCCAGAGGCCGAAATGCCAAAAGTCAGTAGAAAACAGCATCAATATAATCAAACATTATGTAAACAATTTGATCATAATGTGGACGTTAAAGAACTTACTACAAAAGTTCCAGAAAAAAAGGGCGTCTATTTTTGAAAAACGTACATAATGCGTAAATTGCAAAACAAACCAATATGGCTTGTAATTCCCAATGGTACTGTACTTTAAGGTGTTTTTTTTACTGTCACTCAGAGGAAAACATGATTTTTATTTAAACCAATTATTTTGAATCATTTTCAAGTTATGTTCCGTAATATTTTTTCGCCTTGATATGACCGATAAAAATGTATATATTTTGAAGAGGCTGTCATGACATCACAGTTACGCCTGACTTTTGCTTTGGTGAGTCCGACAATGACACAATCCCCTCCAAAAAAAGTTACCATCGTCTGGTTGCTATCTGAATCTACGCATCAATGGATATGATACGTTCCACTGGCTAATTTCATAACGATGCCATTGGCTTAAAATAGGTTAGTTGTTATGTAAATCTGAAGGTGGTCCTCCCTTACCCAACCAAGCAGATAGACCGTGAGAAAATTGGGTGGATTCGCTGGGGAAAGCTTTGTGGATTGAAACTGCAATATAATTATGCATAATTAACACACGGATATTTTAGTTTGTTGAATAAGACCATATACTATGAGATAAAAAGGTTTATGTTCAGACTAAGACCATTGCTCCAAGCACCGACTACGGTGTTACCCACATGCTTAGATTGGGGGGGAGCCATCGGCAGTCACAAGGGGGAACCTATATATACCGCTAATCGGGTAGATTAGCTGCTGATTTGACACCGTGATTGGCAGCCAGTTTGCTAATCCACGGGCCTGAAATTAGCCGGTGCACGCGGCCCGACCCACCGGCCGTCACACGGGGTTCGACTGCCGGCCAAAGAGCTGTTTGCTCGTGCTGAGCGCGTGGGTCCCGGAAACAAAGGCTAATTAGAGACCGGGCCAAGCCAACACGCTGAAGAATGAGCGCCGGGAATTATTGCGTGTGCTCCCACGGTGCTGTGTGAGCGATGGGGCACGGCGCTCCTTTGTGAGCTGGTCCTAGACAATAACACTTGAACCACAAGCCTGTTGCATTCGGGTCCTTGGTTAACGAATTATCTGTTAATTCTAGATATGATGAAAGTGTGTTGTCAGTGAAGACAGCCTTGACTCGAAATGACATCAGTGAAATGAAGAAGAAGAAAACAATTAAACAATATAAAAAAATTACCCCAAATATATAGCTCTCAATATAGGTCAGGAATTTTAAAAAAGCAAGCCGTTTTTTTACTAAACCTGTTGCTCAAAAATGAGTACCAATACTACATCTACTATCAAACTTAACCCAGCAATACAAGAACAATACAATTTTTTTGTAACAAGATAATGATGTAGGAAATAAATCCAATGATATTTATATGAATAATTCATTTGGTACAATTAGCTGAAGCAACAGCTGTTGTAATTCAACAGTGTTAAGTAAGCTCTACCAAACATACCATCCCTTGCACTGAATGCATGGGAACCAAAATTAATCACCTCATAACGAGCTGTCAGTGTTGTATCGACATGATGGTGATACCAGCATGGATAGCACATTTTCCCCCACTAATGTCACTTTCCAGCTATTATGCTCTGTACAAAGTACTGAACACAAAATTGTTGTAAGAAATTTATACAAGTATTATTATTATTATTATTATTTTTTTTTTTTTTTTGGGGGGGGAATCGAATTGGTTTATTTTTTACGGAGCAACCCTTGGTATTTATGTCAATTTTTTTCCACCACCCAACCGCAAAAAGGAGGAGAAAAAGCGAGACAAGAATAAACGAAATGAATTAATAAGAAAAAAAGAAGTTTTTAAATAAAAATAAATAAACAACTAACTAACTAACTAAATAAATGGAAAAAATAAAAATAACTATATAAATAAATAAAAAAATAAACACACAAATAAACAGACAAACAAACAAACAAACAAACAAACAAATCAATAAATATAAATAAATAAATAAACAAATATAAAATAATAAGTTTTGACTACACTATATGGACGCATGTTCTTGTTGAAAATAAACTAGGCCTAAGAAAATAATTGTTAGAGGGACAAAAAGTTGTACATAAATTACTCTAAAAGAGTAATAAGTGATGGGATACAAGTTGAAACTTTTCCAGGCTGCCTTCAGACAGACTTAGGCTGTTCCCTGATAAAAATTAATGGTTTTCTCAAAGTTATTCTAGTGAAACTGAAACAGAGTAACTTTGATTGAAGAAGTTTGTAACTCTTCCTCCTAAAGGAAAGTACAAAATACAGAATGAGGTCAGAGTCATTTGAATTGTGTTAGATTACAATGGAACCGGAAACATATAGACCTTTTTTGCGTCGATAACCATGAGTTGAAATTCGATTATTCCTTTTTCGTTTTGCACAAGCTTACTTAGCCCTATACTCTTTTGATTTTTCTTAATCTACTTGTTCTAAATACTTTGTTTAATTATTAAATTATTTGTTTGATTTTCTTGACATAATTGATTTTGTGTTTACTTTTTAAAGTTACATAAATATTGATTGTTCTTTGTCAGATCTAGTGATCATATCACATAAATTACATGTGTTGTTCTTTGCTTTCTGTATTTTTGCTACTTGTGTAAACGCTAGCTATAGCGGTATTTATTGTGAACAATGTTGCTTTTATTGTATCAAGTGTCGAAATAAAAGTTGGGGCTCAACAACTCCACTGAAGAAAAACAAGTTATTATTTTGTATTATCTTGTTAGGCGGAGTAATTTTTCACTGGCATTGTTATTTTAAAATTGTATTATAATGTGCCATATTTCTAACTTCAATAAGTAAACTAACCATTGTTTCGTTTTAATTTATTGACTACTTATTAATTCTCATTTATTAGTTTTTTAAAATAAATATATTGCTTCATTGTAAAAGATTTTTTTTTGTAAAAACATGGATGAATAAATATGTAGGTAAATAAATAAATACATAAATAAATAAATAGGGGAACCCCCAAGTGATTGTATTTCGTTCAATCCATAATGAGCGAAATGTGTATTATTGATTTCCTTCATCCACTATTTGCCCTAATTTTCTAATCTGTATTTATGTTAATTTGTGTTACCATTTTATATATTGTCTGTAATTACTTTATCAAGTATCTTGAGTTAATGTTTTTAAATAGCAAACTGTTTCCTTTTCAGACGTTTCTGTGATTCTGTCAATAGTTTTGCATCGGTGTATGTGATATTGGTTCTCTTGAGTTTTTGAAATTAATGTCGTACAACTCCATTCAAGAGAAAACAAAATAAAAAATAGGCAAATATAAAATAATACAGCAACACTTACTGATAAGATAAAAAAGTTAAAAAATAAAAACATTATCAATCACTTTATCTGTGAACTTTTAGGTTTGCGATCAAAAGATGAAAGGTGGTCCTATTGTTGTGTCACAAAAGATGAGCAAAATAGTGTTTGATTTCAGTACTGTGTGTTGTACTCAATTTTACTCATGATTTATGACTGGCAATCTCTAGTAAACAAGGTATAAAATTTTGCCCGATTGGTCTCAACTTCAATAATGAATTTAAAAGCGTGTGAACTGGTAAGCAAACCAACCTCATCGACACTCACTAATTGTCACTGCCGATGAGGGCGTATGCTTAATAAGTCGAATCATGTTTGTGTCAAGAGTCAGTCGTGAGCACAGCACTGGTACAGTGGGAGATAATAGCGACACTGTGACACGATAAACAGAGATCGTCAAACATCCCTGTTAACCACTGTGCTTGGGTTTTTGAACTAGTAGCAAGCTTTTTAACGGTTTAGATATGTAAAGTCATTTATGATTCAACGGGTTGATGTTCACTGGTGGTATCAATTATTTGATGTTTGCATGGATCTGAGCTAACATAAGAACCTAAAACTAAACCACTACGTAATGTTGATAGATAACAACAACTTGCCCTATCGGTGATAACTTTATGACGTGTTAGTCTCTTCAGAAAACATCGTCAACTTACTAAAATAAATAATTCCATGATGAATACTTTCATCTGCTTTCTAAAAAGTACTGTATTATAAATGTATCGAACCAGACTTCACATAAGCCAAGAGTAGATCACAGGACGGAAGTATATGAAATGCATTTGTGGAAAACGTCTGCATAACAGTATTTCCTGAATGATATTACTTGCATTACTTGCATCATTATTATATTACATCCATTTACACATACATGTAGACAGAGTCAGACAGTGAGACTGAGAGTCAGACCTTGCTGGTATCACGTGCACCATCAATACTTTCCCTGCCCCAAAAAGATAAGAACTAAATAATATATATATATACATATATACATATGATTGGCTATATTTTCCCGCTTTTTTCTGGATACTCTCCCTTAATCCTTTGCTCCTCTTTTTGCTATAAATGGATATGTTTGTGTTTGTTCTTGTTTATGCCTCTGACGAAGGTCCGGATTGGATCGAAAGCTAAGGCCATCTCCCCTACTAATTTTATATACATATATTTATACATAAAATCTTAAAAGCTAGCGAAACAAAATCAACATCTCAAGTTTTCCGTAAACTGCCGAAAAAGTTGTAAAGTCCCTTGATTAAAAAAAAAACCCGCAATGAGCCTATACCCCGGTCTCTAAATTTCGAGGTACTTTCTCGCCGTGGAGGAATACTTCCTTCAAGGTGCCTGAAAAACCATTTAAATCCCCGGTCTTTCTACTAGCTGCATTATATGGCTGGGTATAGTTTATTGTGATTGTCCAGCGCATTTCCTAAACTGTTAGAGATTAAGCCCCAAAAGAAACCTGTTAGCCGGTCGGCAAAAGCGTGCCTGAGTAAATGGCATTTGCATAACAATACTTTACAATAGTTGAGAGGCCCTCACTGCCGCGGAAGGATATGCCATGGTCGTGCGCTTTGTGTCCAGACACACGACTTAACTTTTTGTACACAAAACCTAGACCGATAGACTTATGCACTAAAAAATAAAACAACTGTTGGTCACCAAACTCCACACTGTTTCATCGACTTTTCAGCCGTAATTTACAGAGAACGTTCAGTGGAATTTACTTGTGGACATTACTGCACCCATGGTGTACGATAAAGGGATCTTGTCGTAGGCAGAGGGTGTCGACATGGGACGTAATTTTGGACCGGAATTTTGGAAACCCCGTTTCAAGTTGGTACTGGTGGTGGTGGTGCTCACATTATGCTACGCTACCGTTGTCCAAGGTAATGTGTACTGTGCATTGGTAATGGTATTAACGTTTGGTAACGTGCATGTGTGTGTAGTTGACATGTGGCGTGTTTAACGGTTTGTTGGGTTCATCATGCACAAGTTCTCGTTTGGGACGAACTGTCGACAGTGGAAAGTGAAAAAGGATTGACTTTTGTAGAGATGGCATACTGTGTCTAAGAAACTTCTACTTTCCTCTCGATATGTGTAGACTGTTGTAAAATGACAGTGAATCTCTTGAACATAAGAAAAGTTTCCTGTCGCCCAATTCCCTCACTCATCATGTGTACACTACGGTACATGTACAATGTACATGTATGTTAACTTTTTAGGGTGTTCTGTAGTTTAGTGGTGTAATGTAACCTTATAAACTGGTTCTGTATCTGACTGTTACTTTTTCATTGGAAAAATTTCCGTATCCTGCCACCACTTTTTCACTCATTTTTACCAAAAGGAATATCTCATTTGAGTAAGTTAGATACTATTTTGTTTCATAACGAATGAAAAAGTGGTGGCTGGATACGGACATTTTTCCTTTTCATTTATTATGAAATAAAGTAGTATCTTATTCACGCAAGTGAGATTTTGCGGAAAATTGTTCGTATCTGGCCGCCACTTTTTCAATAAAAAATAAATTGTATCTATTTTTACTCAATCAATAACTAAATGAGATATTGTTTTTGGTAACAATGAGTAAAAAAAAGTGGCTTTAGGTTTTGACTTGGAAAGGGTGACCGTAAAAATAAAGTGAATGTCTTGCTCTATGGTTAGTCCATTGCTCTGTAGTAAGATTAGAATTAGTTATTCCATAGTCACAGAGCAACCAGAATCTTTCAATAGTAAAGAAATTATTCTGAATCTCATTTTCCCCAAATTTGATTATATTTATAGTTTATTTTTGCCTCAACCTAAAACTGGCAGTTTACAGCATTGGGGTAGAACTACATGTAAGTCACATCATCTTATCCTAACCTTGCCAAGAGTTTATTAATTTCTTTATATTGGACCTCACAGTCTAGAGTAAAAAGTTCTGACTGGACTTGTTGCAATATTGTACACAAAAGTCAAAACTTAAAACCAATGCATGGATACAAGCTTCAAAAATCTTGCAAAGGCATGATCAAATTAACAGTAACATTCTTTCTTTAACCCTAACCCCCATTAGGGTCTCTCTACAAAACCTGCCAAATACAACAGAATGCAACACAGTTGAAATGAGAACCATGCCAAATGCAACAAAATGCAACAAGGGATATTGTTGCATTGTGCAGGCATGCTGTTTGGGAAAGGACTGAGCAAGGGTGGTTGCCCTGCTAAATGCAATAGTATGCACATAAGTGTAATGTTTAACTGTTATTATACAGTCTTTTGAATTTGATTTGAACTATATTTCTTACCTAATATTACATCATACTTCTCAATACTTTTCCCATAAAAAATATTTTGAAATACCCATTATAAGTTGTTCAGATACAATAGAAGCACCCAAACCTATATGAAGTCACTTCAATTCAGTCAAAAAATGACATCTGAGTTGACTGCCAAATGCAACAGATCACAACAACTATTTCCATTTAGTGCATATTGTTGCATTAAGCATGGTTAAGGATTTAATGGAAAGAGACAAATCAGTTTATGATAAACATTATTGCGGCTTTAGTGATCAAATTGCTTCCATTCTGTTGTGAACTTTGTACTCAAACTGGCTTTTACATGTAGATTCAAGTCTTTAATGCAACATTGTGTGGAATGTATTGAGTTCAAATTTTTTGAGTGGACATTTTCTAAAATGAGTTTAGGGTGATTGTTTTTTTCTGTTTGCCCTCTCTCACAATTTTACAATATTTTGCAGAAGTGCACAACAGTAAGGACTTGTTAAAAATAAAAACATAAAGTACAACCTTTGAAAAACAGAAAGTCAATTTAGTAATACTCATTTGGGAATTCTTTGACTGTGCACCATACAAAGTATTCAACTCAACTGTACAGCCTACAAAGTAAGAATCCCCTATTTTTTCCTTGGGTGTCCCTCGAAATCCCCTCAATAGCAAATTGCCTTTTCCTTGTTGAGATCCCCTAAGATAATATAAACCACCAAAGTCTTTCCTTGTTTAGTGTCTGTGATTCTTATACTTTTTAGGATTTTAATTATACTGTTAAAATTTCTAAGAAAACAAAGCAAAGCTGTCAAATAAGTTTAAATAACTTATATGAAAGTGGAAGACGAAATTCATTTACTTTTCGTTTTACAGGAAGTATGAGTTTGTTTGTTGCTGGATATGCTGAAGATCTAAAATACAGAATAATGTGTTGTTTGGAATTCAATCTTTTTTCAGTTCAGAATGTTCAGGTCGTTGAATGTGTACACACAAAAACTTCATCTAAGCGCACAAAGGTTACCTTCTCAAACAACACAATCATCTCATCCAGCTTCTTCTTTTTTAATTCGCCTTGCAAAAAAAATGTTTGTGTTGCTTTTTTGTGTTCATTTTATTTCAAACTTACATGACACAATTCACGTGTCAGCTCAAAATAGTCTGCTGTAAGATGACCTAGTGTGAGTCAGATTACCAGACCACCAAGCGGTTTAAACATTCCAGGAGATGGGTTCATAGATCCACTCATTATCTTGCTCTGAAATCTTGATATCAAAGATTCCATGCCCGCTTTCCATTCCAGAAAATCCTACAATCAGCCTATCCACGTTTAATGAATTAATTGGATTCGGTGCCATTTTTGACATTTCTGATGCAGTTTATTAGAGTTTGTAACTGAAGATCTTAATGATTGGGTTTGGCATAGCTCGCAGAAAGAAATATTTCAGGAATTAGGAGTGACTCGAGATTGAAACCTGTAGTTTACTCTTTAATTTTGCATCAAACAAGGTCAAGTTTTCTTAAAATAAACAATTTAACATCAGATTCTTTATGGTAGTAGTTGCAACAATTGTGCAGGGCCTTTCACAATCGAGAATTAAGATGTACGACATTCTTTGAATCTTTTTCAGGTTGTTTGTGTTTTATTTCCAATTCTTTATGTCTAAAATGCCTCGTCAGATTCATAGTTAGCTACAGTATCTAAACAAGGTAATGTTTTTGTAGGGAAATTGGGTACCATGCAGGAACCTCTGCCCTTGATCGTGTTGATAGACAATCATAAAAGAATGCCCTGTGCCACAAAAAAAAAATTTTTAATGAAAGAGATGCGATGTTAACCGCTTCATTGATATTGAAAAAAAATCGAGGAAAGATTTAACAATATCTTATTGTAATTGTGGTCTGGTCACGGTTGGTTCAATATTATTGCAATCAGTATTATGATAAAAGTCTATGACGTGTACTCAGCTCTGCCCTTAGGAGACTATTGTCCACCAAACTTTTTCAAAAGAGAACTTTTAAAAGGCTGAAACAAGTTGTAAAATGGAAGTAAAATCTTTAACAAACTCCATACAATTTGTTATAGTATACATGTACACATGTAGCTATAAGGCCATGTAAAAACAATAGTTGTTTAATAGCATCCTTCCTCTTAGATTTTGCAGGTTGGGAGGTTTTTCTTTTTTTTTACAATACACCATCAGCGTTCTCCCTTAACAGTGGTCTGCTGGCGAAATACCGGTTAATACAAATGAGGACTAGTCAAAATTCACTCCAAGTGGTCCAACTGGCTAATTCAGTGCTTAAAAAGCATCTAGTTCAGTGCTTAAAAAGCATCCTTTTTACTTGAATTACGGACTAGTGGAAAAGATGACGGACTAGTGGAAAAGATGACCGACTAGTGAAAAGACAAGCGAACTGGTCCTGCTTGCCAGTCACTAAAAAAGTTAAGGGCAAACCCTGACCATAGAAGCAGATGACAGATGACTGTGTAAAACCCCTTTGGAACTAAATACCTAGACTTGTGGACAAGTTGTTAAAGGATTGTCGCGTTGATAGTCGAGTGGCGGTGATAGCATAGAGGCAACACTCTGCTCTCAATCTCTGCGATTGAAGACCACACTTTGCACACAAGACTACACCTTGCGACGAATGTATGTGTACGATTGCATATAATGCGCACACCACCAGACACACCAATCACTAAGTACATGTAGCGAACGCCTGCGAAAACAAGCTGGCACCCAGACTACAACAACATGAAGAATCACTAGTTGTAGTCAGGTGCTGACCAACTGGCAGCCCATGTCAAGCACTCAGTTATGTTTTGCTTGTCGGTATTATTGGTCCTGCCTGGAGGCATTTTCCTCCCATACTTGTGCTGTATGGTTTGCTATGGGGGTCAACAGTAAAGGGAACTGCGTCTGATAAAATTGACAAGTAAATTTACACTATGCAGTGAGTTGAAGTGCCATATTAAAAAAAGTTTCTCCAGTAAGTTTTTTAAAGGGATTAACTTTTTTTTTTAAATGAGGCAAAAATAAAAGAGGGTCACGGGCTTATTTGATGGTCAGGTGGGCAATGGTGGGGATGCTAAACAACTAAGACTTTTTACATGGCCGAACAAAATTGTTAGGATTCTTTCAATTCAGGTAAAGTTGAAGTACAAAATGTTATATTGTGTGTATCCATTAAAGTGGTTATAGTGATTTGAGCACAGGACAGTATTGTCAACAATTGTAAGCCTACATGTCACTTACTATTTAATAGACTGTAAATCTGTCCAAAATGACACGAACCGTTGGTAAATAACAAATCCTTTGCAGTTTGTAGTAAGTTTCAATATTTTTTGCGAAGATTTTTTAATCATAAACTTTAAGAGAAAATAGAATTAGCTGATTGCAATCTGCTCACTAACCAAGGCGAAAGAATCTTATGGTGCAAATGCAAACAAATAAATAGTGACCTGACGTTTGGACCCTAGCAGAGTCGACCCCTTTCTCAAAGGGCTCTGCTAGGGTTGAAACATTGAGAAAGACTCTGCGAGGGTCGAAACGTCAGGCCACTAACTATTTTTTTTGCAAACTTAGAGAGTCACATGTACATGTACATCCATTCCGTGACTGGCACTTGCACACGAGTGGCAGAAGGTCTCCTACCACAACCGATTGAGGAAATTCCTCCATATAATTAAAGTGTAATCAAAGATTGTGCATACAGTAAGCATTGAATACTCTACCTGTTTACTTTAAATTGATGGGTCAATGTTGAGTTCCTAACCATTGAAACTTGATGACCCCAGACCAACTGAAGAATGTTCTTTATTATGACTATGTGAAACTAGAGACCACTGCCTTGTAAAAGCCCTTTTTTTTATATAAAGGGGGTGGGGGGTCGGAAATAAATAGTCCACTCGGGGGAGTAAATTAGAAAACTCTTGATGTCCATGGCCACAGGATGGTTGGTTTATTAATTCACACGCTAAATAATGAGCATCAAATAATTGTTGATAGTCTTACCCAGGATTAAACTTGCGAGGAAACTGATTTAGTTAAATAGAACATTCGCCGTATTGCAAACAAGCACACTACAGCGTTCTCCCTTGAACAGTTGTTCTCTAGCCAGCCAAATGCCAGTTAAAAACACCCGAGGACCAAGTCGCCCGGCTGGCTAGTTCAGTTTGAAAAGCTTCCCTAGATTCCATTTGGGAAAAATGGACCAGTGAAAAAGGTGATTGACTACTGAAAGTGAAATGCCAAGTTAAACTGGTCCTGCTGGTCAGTCAATAAAAAAAAGTCAAGGGCTAACCCTGGCACAGTGAACCCGATGTAAGTAGAGGGCGGTGCAGAAAGGGAGAGGAGAGTTTGAATGGGCAATAATTGCAAAAGCAATATTTTCCTTCGTACGTTTAAGTAATGAAGTATTTAAATTATTTGAAGTACATTGAGCTTAAATTCTCTGAGAGCATTTCCCCGCCGTAGGACTTTATGTGTCATGTGTCTTTTGAATGGAAGGGAAGGTGGGGGACCCACAGTTGTGCTAAATCTCTCAAGAAGAAAAAAAATTGATAATGGGTGGTCCAAAGACGGCTTATGGTATGATCATGTGTTGTTGTTTTTTTCTCAAAAAGACTTCTTGTATCAAGTAAGAAATGCCCCGATTTGGGTTGTTTGGAAAGTTCACATGTAGTGAAAAAATTCAACTTTTAAGTTTGACAGGACATCTATAGGTTTATTTCAAAGTAAGTAAAAGAAATAAAAGAAAAAGAACCCATTTTGACTTGGTTGTTTCCTTCCCAGTCGCACTTTGTGAGACTAATAAATAGTAAAAGATCCATTGACTGCGAACGGACACTGTCAAGTTATCACAAACAGCCTTGTTTTTACAGTTGGTATTACACTTGGGCTGCAGTCACAGAAAGGTGTCTCTCTTTCTTTTTTTTAGCAGACAGCAGGTATTCCTGATAGGTTTAGTCTGTCAAGTTGGTTAAGTCGGACCATAATCCTGGATGTGACTGGTCTGTAAGTGCCTGAAAGTGTCTGAAAGTGTAACAAGGGTACTCAGTTCTGTTGCTTTAGTTGAATCAGAGTGAAATGTTGGTTTGCAACATTCCTGGTTGTGATTCTCTCGGACAACAAACTGACGAAAGAAATCTTCTTTTTTGTAGGTGTCATAGCGTACGTGCAGTGCTTGAATCCTGTTGTCCATACGATAATTTCAACATACTGATTAAAGAATACACTTTAAAACCTCCAGAAATGAGTGTTCTGTTTACCATTGGGATGTGTGCCGTGCGCGGGCCAAATTTGCCAAACTGTATTTGTTTGCCCGCATTGTCGCCGGAACTGGTATTCTGTTGGTATGCTCACTCACTCACTCCAGTGCCAGTGATTCTATAGACATTGCGATAAACTTGATTGATAAGGGCAGTCAGGGCCATCTAAAGATGTCATCCCGGCGTAGATTAAAAAATGTTCTTATACTATACGCCGTGATACCTGATTGGGTATGTACACAGTTGAGTAGGATTGCAAATCAATTAATCCTTGTACGTGTTGAATTTCATGACGTTTACTCGTGTGATTTCATTTATTATATTAGACTGTTTAAACCTGTGCGGTAAGTTGCGCCGTTCCTTCGTGGGTGCACTTTGGAAAGAGTACAGGTCTCATACTTAAGCACATTGTACCATTGGACTCAGACAGTCATGGATACAAAATTGTTATCAGATCTTATACAAAAATTTAAAACAGACATGAACTTTGTATTCCAAATGATTTTCCTTCCCAACCCCCGTTGATGCCTTTAAACTCTACAGTGTATGTGTACTTATTTGAAACAGTGATATATAATTGATCTGTTTTAAGGTTCTCTTTCTTCAGATTTGTGGCAAAAGAGCTAAGTTGAAGCCTTTGAGGTCACTTTAAAGACACAAGACACCAATCTTAAGCCGATAAATCTAGGATTTATTTATGTAGTTCTTATTTTGTTTCTGTCCTTGTGTAGGTACCTCCTGTGAAGTAACGCCGTGCGTAAATGGTGGTTCATGTGTTACCACGCCTGGAAGTGTGGCCCATTGCCAGTAAGTATATATTTTTTTTAATTATTAAAATTTTGAATAGTCTTAGGGTTCTCCTGATGATTTTCAAAACTGATGGGGGGGGGGGGTGACATTCTTAACCCAAGTTCTTGAAGTTTGGCGTAAGCACGCTGAATTGAAACAAGGTTCTTGGAGCTTTACACTTGGTGTATCTTTGGTTTTAAAAGCCCCAACGTGCAATCTGAGTGGTGTTATCTTCAATGATATTTGTGAATTTGATCTGAGGATTTAAAAAAATAAATAAATAAAATAAAATGTATTATCGGCCCGCAATTCATAAATTCAGCAAATTCATTCAACACAGCGTTCTCCGATAACAGGGTCCGCTGGCCAAAATGGCAGTTAAAACACTCGAGGACCAGTCAAAATTCACTCCGAGTGGTCCGGCTGGAGAGTCCCGTGTTGAAAAGCTTTCCTATTTCTTTGAAATATGGACCATTGGTGATGGACTAGTGAAATGACAAACTAACTGATCCTGCTGGCTAAGTCACTGAAACTAGTCACTGAACCATGGTTGGGATAGTGCCAGAAAAATGTGTTGATGTAATTATGTATCAGGATTTTTTTGTTCTTTTTTTCTGGCCAGCATTTCCTTGATTATGGCACGCAATTAATTTAACAAACAGGAAGGCAAGCGATCAAATAACCACTTGTTTGTTGGATTTCACATAAGCACATCCCGGTAATTCCATCGTTTCACGGATTACTGACACATTTAATGTGTGTAACAAATGCAGTATCCTGCATGACCTAGCAGGTGGAAATGACAACTATAAAGAATTATGAGCACATTTATTTATATAAACAGTCTCATCGGTTGGTTTTGATCTTTTGTTATTTGTTAAATTGTTCCAGTGGAGTGTCTTGAAGTCGTTATTTATCCTAGTCACATCTGCTTGTTAAATTTAATTGGCATTTGTTAGCAATAGTTCTCCTTCAACAAGTGACATAAAGTTTGTACTATTGTCATCTGATTTCAATTGACCCAGACTAAAGAGATCCCAAGCTTTAACCAATCAAATTTCATGATATCTCATCGACGATTCCACGTACAAATATATCAGATCATGAATATAAAATGACTTGTGATTGGTCAGAATCTTTGACCTTCGCTGAAAAATAAATGTACACTGTGGTAGTAGGGTTCAGGTCTCAAAACATCCACGAGATAAGCATTTGGTCCATTCAGGGGTTCTAACAAACGGTTCATGCTCTCAGTTTGAAAACTCTACTTGGAAGAGCCAAAATTGTTTAAGAAGCAATCTATTAACAGTAGGTGGATCGTTTTGTTTCGAATTGGATAATATTTCCAGGCCCTAAACTTTGATTTTGAAGGGGCACAGCAATTTTCCTTAGGTAAGGGGCACTTCTATGAGGAAAATGTAAACCTTGCAGAGCGCACCACAGCAAAAGCACGGGGCACCATGGCAATTGCTGTGGGTGCTGTGGGTTTATTTCGAGGCCTGTATGTTGAACTTAAGTTTACACAGTGTACTTGCAATAATTTAACATTATCAGGTTTTACTTTGCAGCCTTGCACAATCTTTTCTCTTCAGACGTGACGCCAACCAACTTGGCGTCATTCCACACTCTATCCAAATATATTAACGATTAATTTTAGAAGCTGTTATAAAAGAGAGTTTTTTTTTCCACAGCCCACATGCTGGGTTCAATCCCTATGCGCTAGCCTTGTATTGTAGTGAAAATTAACAATGCTTGTGATTGGCCTCACAATGACCTACTTGCCACCCTTTCAACCCCTTAGGCCAATTAAATAACCTCTTAGAAAAAGTGTTCACATTCACAAGGGTTCATGGCAAATTCTCCTAGCAACTGCCTTGCTGTACTTTGTTAACAGGGTTATCTTTTTGTTACGGTGAATCGTATTGGCTGCTTGGCGTAGAAGGCTGGATTCTATTGGCCAGCTTTGTTGACCTTCTTGGTGAATGAGACATAAAGCCCAACTGCACTGAATGAAAAAAAAAATTAAGCTGCTTTGATTTGTGCAAATACGGTCGTGAGGTTTTTTTTAAACGCTTGACAAGAGAAGATATCATGACCTTAAGTGTACAAGGTAATTATTCAAAGCTGAAACTTAAAGAGGTGTGTCACAACTCAGGACCAAATTCGAGAAGAAAATATCAAAATATGTACATTTGTTTATACAATTTTACATTGAATGATTTTTCATGAAATGGGAAGATAACATTAAAGAAGGAGTGGGAATTTCACTCGTTTGAGTATTTCCCCCCCCCCCCCAGCTGGTTGATCATTCATAGCTTGAATATTAAACCCATTCATCAGGGCTTGGGGGGGGGGGCACAAGAACTAATGGCTTGTACATGTAGCTCAAAATATTTACTGGACCAGAATTTTGTGTACAACACCAGAATTGAAATGGAAAGAAGAAAAAATAAATACCCACACAGTTTAACCTTTGAACTGTTTTAACCTGATCGAGCACTAGGAGAAGATTATGAATTATTCAATACTCAACAGAACTTAAAGAGGTTTATCAGACTCGAAGTCAACCATTGAACAAAAACACAATCCCGCCGGACTTTTCTGGTCATGAGTTTACTGGCCCGATGCTAAAATCACTGGCCTCGGGCCTGTGATCCAGTGTAAAAAATGTAGAGCCCTGATTCATGTAAAAATGGAACACCTGACGTAACTTCATGACATCGACATCAAGGCTTTCCCTAAAAACACATGTTTTGATCACTGACCCTCATTGCGTGCATGAATTTTCGTTAAGTTAATGAAATCAGTACAATCATTGGCAGTGCTTTCATCTCGGTCCACAAACATCCTGGTTCTTTAAACATGTTTTTACAATAACAGTGTGCTCGTGTTTGTTAGGACATCCTTGTTTTTGTATCCAGTTTAATAAAGTGCATAATGTAGCCATTATGTTGACACAGACCTCTTAAATGAGGCAGTATCCCTTGGTTCAATGCTGACACAGCAAGTCTTTTGGTTGGGGAGGTCAGCTACAGTGTACCAGAGTGTGGCAGCTTTTACCGGGGACATTCTTCAAGCTATCTGACCCTCAAATTAAGGCCACCGTCAATTGTTCATTCTCTGGATACTAAACTCATTCAGTTCAAGAAACAGGATTTCGTCATAAAGATATATGAAAGTGTCTTCCTCGATGAAAAAGTACAATGAATGAATGGTCAGTCAAAACCTGTTAAAACTAAATTTTTTAAAAAAATTTATTTTAATATACAAATTTCACATTTCGGTCATAGGGCATGGTCAAGAAAGTACTTTTTAAAAAAATGTCATAAGAAGTAGAATGGCTGTTAGGAACAGAGTTTCAAAAACTGGTTATAATGTTCCAGATTTTTTTAGGGTATTAATTGATACATGTTAAGCCCTTTAAGTAAAAGTCCCAATCTCACAGTGTGATACTACTAAACTAGTGCAGCGGTCGCCAGTACCAGTGACCCAGAAACTTCATAATGCCACATTGTAAAGGAGGAGCTCAGAGAGTAACCTTGTACTGTGCATGAGTGTGGAGGAGGAGGGTCTGTGATTGCAATAAGTTTGTAATTTCCGGCTCCAAAACATTGTCATGCAATCCAAACATCCATCACAACTAAATAACACACCTTTATAAAGTAATAAACCACATTTAAACAAAAAAAAACCTGTGTTTCATTCGGTTGTGTTGTTTCAGTGTTTCAGTGTGTAAAACAAAAGCTTTGGGAGCTTGAATTGAAGAAGTCATCAGGAAAAGAAAAAAAATGCTGTGGAAAGACAACTTTTAAGCAAACATTTATAATAAGTTGAATTGTGAGATAATTGTTGTGGTTTCACTCATGACATTTTTCTCTTCCACATTCGTAAATGAATGTACTGTACACATTCCAATCCATTACCAATACGCTATGGAGCTTCATTGTATGAATGGACGCTGATTGCCGATTTTAGAACTACGGTGTTTACTTTTCAAACTTGTTGGTTGAGGTTAACCTCAAAAATGTACACCGCATCATACAACTTAGCTGTGAGTTTGATCTGCAAGAATACCATGTTTTTACACTTGCTTAGGTTGAAATAGTCAGTCCAACAATGCATTAAGAGTTAATGATAGTCTGGACATTGAGAAGGAAGTGCATAATACGTCTCCAGATGTGTGCAACTATCTTTTCATTTAGTCTCCGGTTTATCTCGGTTGTGAAACATTTGTCATAGAGACCATAACAACTGATAAATTTCCATGAGATTCTGCTAACAGGACTATTCTCAGATTCACTAATGTTCTTAACAGTAAACAACAATGTTGTTTTAAACTTCACCCATCCCAACCCCAAAACTTCAAATAAATCTTTTTTCAAAGACAACACGTTTTCTTATCTAGATTTCGATAAACCAACCTTTGGTCTATTTTCGGAGGTAATACAAATTGCAAATAGTTCTTTGTTTTTTTCAGTGCATGCTTCAAGTTCAAGAGAGTTAAAAAGGATGGAAGACACTGTTATTCTAAGGAAACATATGAACTGCATTTAGAATGCTGTTTCATACAATCCCATAATGATAACATGACATATCCGGAACACATGTACCTAAGGGCTTAACTTCCTCTTAAACAATCCTGTTATTAATAAAGGCAGTATGGATTTAAGGTCATTGTGTTTTTTAATTTCATGGACTGATACTCGCGTACAATGATTTTATGTTACTCACTTTATGCTAAGCTTTGGGAGGATCTAAAGGTGGTTTTTTTTCTTCTTCTTCCATTGGCTGAATGCAAAGCCTTAAAACTTATTCATTTTTCAAAATGTGCAACTGAACTAAACAAGGCTAGGTTTATCGTAAATAACTTTTTGATCGTTTTGTAAATTGTGTAAATTGTAAGTTGCAGCCATTGGAAAGCCCAGGGCCCAATTTCACAGAGCTGCTTAAGCACACTAACCAGCTACATTGTAAGCACAGCCAAATTATGCTTACCAGAAAAAAAGTTACAAGCTAAAGTACAATTGACATGTAGCATCTGTGACTGGTATCCTGCTTAATGTTGCTTAGCAGACATTTGTTAAGCAATGTTTTCTGCTTAATCAGCTCTATGCAATTGGGCCCAGATTTTGAGTTTGGGTTGGAGTCCTTTTTTTTTAGAGTTTGAGTGTCAAACAAGACCGGTGTCAATGGTCATCAGTGGATTTAACAGACAGGTATTGAGGTTGTAATGTAATGTTTCGCCAACTCTTTAATTTGTACGAAACTCTCCAATGTGCTTTGATAATGATATTTGAGCTGAATGATTAATCTTTCTGTACTGCCAGGATCTACACTTTCACATCAATTTTTGTGTGTGTATAGTCTTACATCTCTCTATGATTTCCAAACTGAACGGGTAATTGTTTAAGGTCTGGACTCCCTGGGGATAAGTTGTCAACAAGAGGAAGCGATTATTTAGCAATGGATAAGAAGTTTATGTAAGTCCTGTATTTCTCCAATTACTAGTCTCATGATTCAGGAAGTGTCTTGAAGTTGTGGAGTAGACAGTGTCTACTATGTGGGGAGTTGTTTAATGTGAAACTCAAAGTGCATTAACCCAGCAGTCTGGGAGTATCCTACATATGTACATTAAAGTGTGCTTTAATTTGTTGCCATGGTTAACCATTGATAGTGTAGGTGAGGAGACTGGGATGGTAGGAGGCTCTCGGGTTTCAGTTGCTCCTTCCAAGATGGCTCTACATAAATGGGGCCCAAAGTCCTCGATCAAGCGGAGAGTTCTGTTATCAAGTTTATCCATGTCCATATATGATATTTGTTCAGTAACAAGTACATGTAGTGCAGGTGCATTAAGTTGTATACAGTATGTATGTGCTTCAAGTGTACAAAATGTAGGCCTATGCGCAAATCTTTGTAATACCGTTTTAAGACAAATCCCCAATCTGCTACTGAATCACATCGCAGAGTACTTTAATTCACTAACATTTTGTTTTATTACGTAGTAAAAAAAAGAAAGAAAAATAGTTCATTATTTATAAACACACAAAGGATTAGGGCCTATGTTTTCAGAGAGACATTAACACCAAAGATTGTCTGTTAAGAATTATTACTCAAGATCTCAAAAATGATGACAGCCCGGATGTGGAGACACTGTCCTAATTCTGTCAACGCTTCAACAGCTCCAACGAAGTTGCTGCATATCTAGGTTTTGAAACCCTGTGCTACTCGCATCCAATTATCAGTGACCAATCATTCCATGAATTGTTCTGGTTGATTTATGGCATTCAATGCCATGTGAAATGAGTCAATAGCAGCTAGATTTACTGACCTAGGGATTGGGAAGATTTGCCACTTCGCCAACTCTCCCACGATATGGAAAGGGAACAAGATTTATGCACACCAGTTGATAGTTTCTGTCTTTGGTGAAAGTGCCAACTGAAGTCTGAGGTTACAGTCATCACTTTTCTACAGAACAAATTTACAGGATAGGCCTTTATGATATCAACAGAACAGATACATATTTGCTAACAGCCTTTGAAATGATTTGGGGTTAAACAAAGAAAAATTGACTAGAGCGGGATTTGAACCAATGACCTTCTCTACCAACTGAGCTATCTAATAGCCCTATGTTGGGGGTCTCCTTAGATTGTTTCAATATTTGTATTCGGGTGGGTACCAGTCAGAAGCCATACAACTGTTAGCTGCTGTGTAGCAAGGGATCACACCCAGGTTTTTTATACAATCTGTGTAGCGACTTCTTTGTGTCACGTTCATGAAGAATGGTGTATAATACTTGAAGAGGAAGTTCCTTATATAAATTAAATATTTTTAGAGTGGAAATATTCACAAACTTAAATTCTTGAGTTGAGATGTTGTTTGCTACACAGGGCTCACATTTAAGCTATCTCTCATACCGTGTAGAGATACATCTTTTCTATTTTTAAGAAGTCCGTTTGGATGACAAATCTTAAACGAAACCGAAGGCAAGAATCTTTGGGCAAGAATCTCGGGAAAGCAGGGATGTTGGAGCAGATGCACTTAATAGCGTATATTGTGATAATTCGAGCATCACCATAACAATGATTTAGAGTCTCTCGTACTACCTCTGGATGACATCACTTAAAAGCGCTTGATGGTTTGTGATTGGCTAACTGGCCTATGTACATTCCGTTCATACACGTATTAATATTAATAGTGTAATCACAGCGGATACAGTGTGCTTGTCACTACTCAGAGGATTGGAATTCAGTTGAGATATGACAGCCAGGGCAGTGATACAGCAACGCACACAGTACATGGTTACCATTCCAACTTATCATTGCCGAGTCTAGACAAAAAACAAGGGGCCAGTGGGTTAATGGAGCATCGCGAAAGTCGATGTAAGACAGGTCCAATATAAGTTATTGGAAATGCACACAATCTTTGGATTTTATCTGTTGAAATTTTTTTTCTTCAGATATTGAATTTTTTTGTTATTAAAGCATAATTTTTAAAGTATCCCAGAGAGTTAAAATGTTTTTTTTTTTAATGACAAGTTGAACGGAATTGCTTTTGGATTACATTTTTAAGTGGTTTTTCAAGTCCAATGCTAGACTCTCAATAAAAATTCTGTGTCCACAAAACATTCAATGGAAGTCTGATCCACATAGGTTTTATTATGACTTAAATTTGTATATAAATTTTATGACTCCTTTTTGTAAAACGGACAGTCTTCATATTTTTTGTGTGCTCAGAAACACCAATAAGGGTTGGTTTGAATTGTACACTTTGTTGCGCCGCCTTCTATTCAATTAGACAAGATTTATACATCGTTAATAAATCCATATATTTTGTTTTACTACCACGGAGTGGATGATGAATTTGGCTGTAGTATATAGTCTAGTTCCGAACGTGCAATGGTACAGAGAAAGACTTGCTCTTTATGTTTACCATACACACAGACCTCTACACTTGGGATGTTTAGCAATGGTTGCCGTAATTCTTTGAAAATATCCAAGTAGTTGTATTTGATTGTGACCATTATTCTGTAATACCATTGCCTTCTGTGCTGAAGTACTGGATCTCTTGGAGTGTTTGCTTGCTCATTTGATGCAGTGGAAAGCTTCAGTTCACTAACAAAGCCAAACTATGTATCCTGTAGCAGACAAACAATCGCCATCCTCAAAACACACTTTTTTCCCGCTCAACCAAAACAAAAAAAACTTGCCCATGGTCAGAAACCGATCAATGGTGGCAAACAAAGGAAGGAGGAGTCTCCCCCGGTAGTTGTCTTTGTTAGGGTTGTCTGTAGATGCCTCATCAGTCTTAAACAAAGACTGCACTGACAAGGGGCTGCCAGTGGGTTGAGGAACAATCTCAGGCCTTGTGCAGTGACATCCTTGAACTTGGGAGGCGGCCCTTGTCCATGCAGCTGTGCTCGGTTGATTTTCACAGAGATGGTTTTGGTATTACCAGAAAGCCTTTTGGGCAAGTGGGCACCTCATATGGCCAGCCAAAAGGGCAACAAATTACACTAGTTTGTGTGTGTGTGTGTGTGCTCTAACATCACTGATGTGAAGTCACTTTGAAGGAACATTTTTTTTTTTTACAGTCTGACTAGAGATGGAGTATCGACTCAACATGTGCCTATACCAGTACACACTATTGGAAGTTTGAGTTTTTATATTGGTTAATCGATAACGTGATCACAGATGTTAGCATATATATGAACACCTTTGTTATGGTTGGTATGCTCTAATGCGGGAATCGTGACACTAGTTATCAATAGCGACGATCAGATGTGATGAGGGTATTGAGTGGGGGATGATCGTACAACGCTACAAAATGCGTGTAATCAGGTCCATTGGCATTTTCTCATGAGTCCAGCCTGTTAAAAAATGCGTGTAACCGTGATCGTTAGTATTTTCCCATCAGTAGGCATGTGTTTCATATATTGGAAGTTCACACATCGGTATTGATGTAATACGTTTACTGCATGCACCGTATTGATCACAAACAATTGTGATTAGTTCGGCAAAACTTCATCTTTTGATCTCGCTGCAGAAATTACGTACCTACAAGATTGATTAGAAGGGCAGGGCAGACTCTCTGACTATAAAACATTGAGACTCTACGTATGCTCTCACTGTAACGATGCAATACTACATGTAAGTGGTACAAATGTAGTTCTTAATTGTACATCAGAATCTTACTTTCCATTGAGGTACATGTAGTTCGTATGCTTTGATTTGAAAAAATAGTGGGGACACACACAACAAAATACATCCAATGTACTCATCTGACACCTCAATACATTCTCAATGTTGTGTAGAGTTGCCCAACATTTGGCCCTCCATATCAGTTCCATATCCTTGGCCCTCCGTTACACCACCATCTTGTATTCAGTTTAATTCCTAATACATTGAGATACCTGTGCCAGGGGAGAGACGGCTGCGAATTCGTCAGGAGTTTGAAACGATGAGAAAGTTTTTCCGTGTCTGATCTGAGAGACCTCTGAACAATCCATCTGTTCATGGGGGCTAATCCAATACATTCACAGGACTAATTTGCCATAGAGATATCCATATGGTGTGGATAAGACACACATCCTGGATGGAGAAGACATGTTAGTATTGGTGATTGATGAAATCTGAAATGCAGTCAGACAATCAGTATGGTCCCACCAAGCAAGCAGCTAGTACTAGTAGTTCAGTTGTTGTCCAATGTAGGGGATGGTGAAGCCCGGAAATCTTGCAGATCCAGAAGAAGAAGAAAAAAAACTCGCTGAAGTGGCCAATTAAAAAAGGAACTCTTGGAGTTTGAAAATAGAAGACTTACTTTGAACCAAGTTTCAATCGCTGTTGCAAGTTAAATGATCATCATCAATACATGAGTAGATATAAATTCTTGATAAAACTGCTGACTGTGTAGTTGCCTTCATGTATATTCCCAAGGTTTGCAAACTGTAGACGTTTGGCAATCTGTCACACAATGATGGAAATAGAGAGTGCTAATACAACATTCGACTGTTTTTTTATATTCCTAAACCAACAATCACAACTGATACAAGTGACAGCACGTGTGTCGGAGAAATAATTTCAAATTTGATTGCAACACAATTAATATCCCCAAGGTTTATTGTGCAATGGGCCTACGCACTTGATAATATTGGTCCCAGACTGCTTAGCATACAAACTGAAGAACATTGTACTAAGCAGTTATACCAACCACTTACCTGATTGAACATTTGTATTTTTAGCTGGTACTCGGCTATTTTTACTTTGAACTGGTACAATGTATCTGCTTAGCCCCTCTACTCTTTCCGATGCAAGTGTCTTTATGGACACAGCTGTATTGCTACCACTCCAGATGGTAAAGGGGCTTATCCCTTACAACTGTATCAATCCTATTCAATTTTTCAAGGCAAGATAGATCTGTTGTGAATAAATATAGGTACACGTATTTTATGTAAGTGCACAAGTATTGTTCACACACAAAAATGTGGTACAAATATCAGTCGTGGAAAAAAGATTTCAAGGAAAGTTTGCCACACTGTTATGTTGTGCGTGTTTGTTTGGTTTTGACCATGGACAGTTGGGTATGTTAATCTTTAATTAGCCTGGTGTTTCTAAAACATTCTAGATGTGTTGGGGTCATTTAGGTCAAAGAAATATATTTACTATTACCTTATAGACAGAAATGATGGATTTTTTGTAAAGGTTGAAAGTAAAATAAGTTGACTTGTTTTACGACGATACCAGACTTATCAGGTTTGCACCTTTAAAGACCGACTTTGCTAGATAGCCAATAAGGGTACAGGAATGTCTTAAGAGCAGACAAGTGTTGCCACATGCAAAGTGAAGGAGTGATGCATTCGTTACCGCTGAGAGCACGAGAGCGACCAACGGCCGGGGGCGCGACACGGGACCCTTAGAAGCCAAGTTGACCCGTAATCAAGAGTGCATTGCCACCACTAAGATATCCAGTGGGGAACTTGGGGGAGGAAGGTTAAAACTGTCACCGTAATGTACGTCAGTCTTGATGTGTTTATGGTCTGTAAGTGGTCCACACAAAGAGTAACCGACCCTTCTTAGCTTTAAAAAAAGAACACCGAGTTTAAAGTGTAACTTCTGCCTAACATGCCCCATTTAAAGGTGGTAAAATGGCATCCTTATTATCTGGTAATGCAGTTAATGGTATTTTGTAAACATCACCTTTTACTGTGGTCTTCACTATTATTTGAATTTTGCAAAACAACTTTAAATATAACTCCAGCTGCCAATTGTGATTTCTTTTACAAACCGCAAGGGGCAAGTATAAACTGGAGCAAGCACTTGGCTATCACTCTGTTTTTTACTTGCGGTGGCCTTTCGTTTGATTTTTTAATTCGTTCTTATCCATTGGCGATCTCTTAGAGAACATCACATTTATAGAATGTTGGGTTATTTGCATGTACAGTAACATTTTGTGATTGGTGATGCATTTTGAATGAACCAATAAGGTTTTTTGGAACTGTTTTTTTTGTGGGGGGGAATGTTTGTTGGAAAGAAGTTACCATTGAAAAGCGTTTTACCCTGTCAAAAGAGAGTTTTTTGAGAATATCCCTGCACACCCCTGTGGTTGTCCAAAGTAACCGATAAGAGCAAAGGTTGCCATCTGTGGACGTGTTGGAATGTTTACAACCTTGTGGATCTATGGTTGATGTTGATCCACAAAGGTTCAGCTACAGTCCACAACTAAAGTCCACTCAATGTTTTGTTACTCTTTTAAAGTAGGTTATCAACAATTAAACATTTTGTAAGAAAGTAAATCAGAAAAAATACCATGAGAGGAACAAAGCGCTCATTTGTGTTGTCCAATGTTTTAAGAGTCACACTGATGCGCAAATTTAGTTTTACAGACGCAAATTTTTGTATACAATTTTGAAGAATTTTGAGTTCACTACAAGTTGTATAGACCGGCACTTTTTTTAAAGGAAGTGTAATCTCTTTTATTCTTAAATGTTATAAGTTATTTGTAGTTGGGGAACTGAATGCGTTTTTTATTTGAACAAGTTAACTTTCGTTCTCAAGCCTTACCAGTTAGGGACATTTCTAGATGGTGAGCTTTGAATGACCATGGAGTGACTAATAAAAACAAACCTTATAAACCCACCGAACAATGTTAACAGTTGTTCAGTATAACAATACGCACAGCGAGAAACAAAAATAAAGGTTAATTGTGCCTCACTCAAAAAGAATTTCTTGGTATTTGTCAGCCATAACAATGGACCTTATGTTATTGACGTCATCCAGCCGCCATCTTAGAGGTTAAAACGATGACGAAAGAATCGGACAGCACAGATTTGTACACGCAGCGCATTTGATCTGCCAATGAACAACCTCCTTTTGACCTCTAGGCGAGGGCGCCCTACTGAAATGGCATCAAGTGCATTAAGGTCTATTGACTGTTGTTTGAATCGTAGGAATCACTCAATGATGCTGTTCTCAAACTACTCTGTAATTTCATTTTCTGAAATTTGGTTGACTTTAAATGTCAACCTAATTTACTCCCCCCAACCCCCCCCCCTCGGTTTCGTAATTGATCGACTCGAAAAAATTTGAACTGTAATTTTTTTACAATTAGCAACCCCTGTGTACATGTCTGCATGAAAATAGTTACGTTAAGTTTGTTTTTATTTATACAGCAACTGAAATTTACATATGCTCACTGGTTCTCAAATTCGCAATCCAGTAGGGGGGGCCTACATACAGCCTAGATTTAATACAAATCCAGCACCTGCCCAAAACAGGCACCTGTTGTAGCAGGAACAACTCTTTCCTCCTCTCTCGCAGATGCTGGTGACTTTTTATACAGATGTTCACTAATAATTATTGCATTGCAGAGTTTTTTTTTAACTCTGCCAAGATGTGATGCACAAGTTGCTTAACATGAGGTCCATGATTTCCTGGACAGGTTGCTGACCCAAGCGCAGCGTTCCTCATCTCTTGAGATTGAGAAGGATTGCAGTTACATAGGGACATGTATACAATGTACATGTATATATGTACATTCCTAGTCAAGTCTCTAGTCTTGAATTATATTACTGAAAAGCTTAGCTTGGTGTAGCCTACATGAGTGTTACAATTATTGGTCTCTCTAACTTCTTTTACAAATTCTGAGTGAATGTGCTCACTTTATAAAATAGTGATAACAATAAGGGTCCTTGCTTAAAGAGTGCATAAAAATGAAAGAATGAAGGAAAGAAAAGGAAGCGTGCATTTACAATGATGTAGTGACGATCCATGTGAAGCTACATCTGGCATTTATTACGAGTAGCGCTTGCAAAGATAATGCATTTTAAAATACTATGGTATATGGTGAAATCAAGGCCTTGTCATTGACTGGTGGGAGTGTTAACCTCTGGCACTGGAACATCAGAGTCAGTTGCCAAGATTCCAATCCTGAAGTATAATCCTGGAATGTTCCTTCAAGGTATTCCTTGGCACAGGACACCTCGATTTAAACGTGTATTCATAGCCATCACTTCTCAAGATTTAACTTGGCACAGATCAATCCTTCTTGAGTTGCAGATCTGGGCCCAATCTCATAAAAACCTGTGAGCACAAAAACTTGCTAAGCAAAGACAAATTTTGCTTAGCAGAAACAGGTTACCAGCCAACATTTCATTATGTTAACATAATTGCCACTGGTACCCCCGCACATTTCTTGCTAGTAAAGAACTTTGCTTAGCAGAATTTCCTGCTTAACAACTTTACGAAATTGGGCCCTGGGCCCATTTTCATAAAACCTGTAAGCACAAAAACTTGCTAAGCCCAGAAAAATATATTGCTTAGCAAAAACTGGTTACCAGCCAAGATTCCATAAAGTTTACCTTGTTGTGACTGGTGCCCCACTCATTTTTTTGCCCAGCATAGAACAATTGTTAAGCAGTATTTTCTGTTAACAGCTTTATGAAATTGGGCCCTGTTCAATTCAATGTCACATCAAGAACCAATGCTACCAGGATCTGGATAGCCTCGGTCAGTGGACCCAGTGAGATTCCATTGTTGAACCACAGCTTGATGGCTTGACTACATTCAGCCTAGGCAGCCTAGTCTTTATAGTGAATCGCAGAATGAGGATTGAAGAGCACCTCATCAACAAAGTTAGAAAACATTTCCTCATTCTTTTATTGGAAAATGTACAGATAACCATCAAGATGCAGTAAAAAAAGATGCTTTGGACGATTTTGATTTAGATTTTAATAAAAACATTATTTTTTTTTTTTTTTAGATTCAAGAAAGTTACAAACTTTCATGTCAGGCATTGCATGGAAAAAAAATCTACCAATTACAAATAATTGTTGTATGTAATTAAAAACTAAAAATGAATTGTTGTTGTTGGGATCCCGACATTAATTATGCGCATCAGTCACGTACAAACATTTTTACATGTATTTACAAGTATTGTCCGCGGTATATGCACAAGTTTTTGTATGTTTTCATTTTGTCAAAATTCATTCAGAGAAAAAAAAATAAATAAAATAAAAAGATTGGCAAAAATCCGGCCATGCAACTTTAAAAGAATCATCAAGAATACAATCAGGCCTGATACAATCATTGTGATCTTAATTGAGAGTTAATGTAAATATAGTAGCTGTTAAAACAACAGTCAATAATACTAGTAAAAGTAGTAATATTAGTACTACAGGGCATTTGTACATGTATGGCGCTCTACAAAGAACACATAGCCTCACAATCAACAACAGAATTCAACAAAAAGAAATGAAGAAAATATTTTTAAAACAAACAGATGGTTGGCTGGGAAATAGGCGAGCTTTGAGTTGGCACTTGAAGGTAAAAAGTAAAAAAACCTGGTTTAAACATGTCAATCCCCAAAATTATTGAGTCTACTTACAGTCAGCATCAATATATTAACTTGTGTTAAACCAACACTACCATTATTTATCGTCCCTTTCACAAAGAGAAGTTCCAGGGTAAACTGCATGATTAACGTTTGAGAATTGATTACTCTGAGCTTTTCCGTTTGTTTTTTGATGAATCGATGAAGACCTTGTATGACGGGGAGCTGAAATATTCCATTGTTAGAGTTTTGTAATGTATGGATGCAGAGTGTCGGATCATAACATCTGCCATTTAGTATCATCGTTAGTGCACAGATGTGTCTTCAATAACGACAGCTCACAAACCTTCATGAGTGTCTACAGTTCAACCGAAGTTTAAGGTGCCGTTTTTCTCATCAGAAAATTCCACTACTTTAAAACCTGAAAACGTGACAATTAGAATCTAAATTGGGAGTCGAAAATAGTATCAATATTTTGAAGGTCACTACCAGAACTTTTAAGTTGTGAAAGTGTTCAGACTTAAAAGAGCACTATTTTTGTAAACACAACGTAAGTTCACCACAAAGGTCAAAATCAAAAAGTGTCATTGTTCTACAATGTCAATCAAAGTTTTACAATAGTATTTTGGTTCTGAATACTTTGTCAGAAAATGATATATAATATTCTCAGAAAAATATTTTGATGATTAATGGTTACAATTCTTTTGTCATAGATCACGTGGATCGCACATGTTCCTTTCAATAAAAAAAATAATGTGAAAAATAAGTCCCGATGTACGTGGAGGTTCACCATAATGAACTTGCTGTTGTCAATGTGGCAGGGATGTGATAGGCTGTTGAGAAAAAAACCTGAACTCTGAGCGCAAAGAGCGAAAGCATGCGAGCTCGAAAACTTGCGAGCATGAAGCCCAATATTAAAATTTTTCTTTGGTTATTAAAGCCCTACTATGCAATCTGGGCGTTATTATATGGTTTTATCTTCATTTTTTTATGAATTTGATCCTTTAAAAAAAAAAAAAAATAAATAAATAAATAAAATGGGGGGGGGGGCAAAAAAAACCGGAATTTCTTTCTTTTTTTAGGGCAAAAAAAACCCGGAATTCCGGTTAAAAACGGAGAAATCACATCCCTGATGTGGGAAACTGAACTAATTAAAGTTGCCAGCTACAATGCAGTTTAAACAACCAAAAGCCCTTTTCTCACTACCTACCTTTGATCGTGTAACTGGCGACCCATGCAAAAAGTCTTCTGCACGCTTTAAAACTTATCCATTTCCTGTCACACTACAACAGCCTAACCCCGAGAAAAATTTAACCCAGTTCCATACCAACACCGAGATTGGTGGGTTAACCCTAGTCTTGGGCAGGGTTACCCATGGAAAAAGTCTTCTACACGGTTTAAAGCTGATCCATTCCTTTCACACTACATTGTACAAAAATCAAACCCAGAGATAAAGTTAACCCAGTTCCATACTATTACTAACACCGAGATCGGTGGGTTAACCCTAGTCATGGGCAGGGTTACATTTTACCCGGATGAAGCCAGTGTTGGGTTTGTTAACCCGGAGAATTTTTAGCCCTGAAAAGTGTAGTGTGAACGCTCCACTTAATTCGGATAATCTCTGTGTTAAGTTCTTCCTTAACATGGAGATTCTCTGGATTAAAGTGTGTAGTGTGAAACAGGCTCAAGATGATCTTGAAGTGAGATTTTAATTTCACTTAAAGGCAGGGTAAACTTTTGGTAATTACTCTACAAGTTAGTGACCATGCAAGCAAACTTGACTTGGTATGGAGCACTGAAGAGCTGTTGGTAGTATAAAACATAGTGAGAAACGACTTCCTTTGACGTTAATGTAGTTTTTTGAGGAAGAGGTAGTTTTCGCCCAAATCATTTGAATCATTCTCAGGCATCTGAAAGCACACAATTCTATGCAACAAGGGTGGTTTTTTTTCTTTTGTTTCTTGCAACTTTAAAGACCAATTGAGCTCAAATTTTCATAGGTTTGTTATTTTATGCATCTTTTGCAGGCATGAGAATCTTCCGGATTTTTCCGGATTTCCGGATTTTTCACTTCAAAATATGTAGTCTCCGAGTTCAATGTGAATTTGATATAAAAATCGGGGGGTGAGTTGTTGGGGTATACATTTGGATCTCGCTAATCCCTCTTCTTGTAGAGTTTACTCATTACCTTTACACGCTTCTTCGTAACAAATTGCCGCCCGGCAGCGGCCGGCCCAATATGCGTTGATTTGTTTCTTCCATGTGCAGCGCGTTCAGTTGATATGTGTAGACTTCTTTCAGTCTTTCCCCGCTTCATTCATGGTACGGTTTGACCGTACATGTTATGCAATTGTTTACTGTTGCAGCAAATGAACATGTGTGGAGACATTAAAAAGTCTACTGACAACAACTCGCAGTGTTTTGGATGCGCGCGCATCGTTAGACTTTTTTCACCAGTCGTCAGTACGCACCTTCATAGGCTTAAGTGCCGTTTCTTCGATACGTTTAATGTGTTTTACGGCTGGAGATATTTTTATGCGTTGAACTATGACCTGGAAGAAACTTCGAGACAAAATGGGTGCGAGTGTGCGACACACGTGTGGAGATTCGTTCTCGTTGACGTTTGACGTCTCACATTATTTTTCCAAAATGCTATGGTTTTTAAACTGTCGGGATCTTGGAGATACTAAAAGGTGTTTGAAGAACAAGTTTCAATGGCCAAAGGGGGAGAACACTTAACACAATTATTCACTATCACAGGTAAAAAGACCCCAAAATTTGTATAACAAAACTTTTGTCAAAACTATGACTGCTCCGTTCGTAATCATTTATTTTCGTGAAGTAAGTTCCGAATATCATTTTATTTTGAGCCTTTTAAGACAAAGTACGCCTAGCATTGTTATGATTTCATCGTTTTTAAAAGTATTTTCCTCCTATTAATATATCCTCGATCCTACACATGGTCCCTAATGCAGAGGGGCTCACTGAGTGCGACGCTGACGCCTGGGTAAAGTTGCCCAAATTCCGGACACGCAAAAATTCCCCATTTGCCCAAAATCCGGACATGCAATTTGTAGGGTTAAATTTTTCCGGATTTTTTATCATCGTATATTCTCATGCCTGATCTTTTGGGATGCACCAAGTGAGGATACTGTTCTTTGACAATTATCAAAAGTGTACCCTGCCTTGAACACAATCGAAACGCAAGTCGGAAAAAAATGAATCTTGTCAAATATTTTTGAGAAGTATATCCAGTCAATTTTTCTTCGTTCAAACCCAAAGTCTTTAAGCTGTAACTAATAAGGGGTTTATTTCAGGCATATTTTCCAGAAGCTGATTTTTAAAAATCTTTTCATCTTCAAAACATTTCGTTTATTAAAAACCCAGTAATATGAGCATGGTGTTCTCTATAGTAAGTATGACAGACTCGTTTCTTAGCCACTCTAGACAATGCCTAGGTTTGATTTCAGCGTAGAGGTCAGTTCCATGTGTAATGAGCTTTATGTCTGCCTGTATAATTATTGCGAGGCTCAAGATAAACTGAAGTAGTATAACACATTTGCGGTGTTTATGTTAGGATACATTTAAGGATACCAACCTCCTCCCCCACTGAGACATCTGTCTCTAAGTGCAGGTGAAGGAACATCATATGAGTCATCTCTAAGACGTCATGTCATGAGATGGACTTGTTGTTTACCAATCAGAGCTCATCGTCGCAGTCTCTCTATTTAGATGCACTCGCTGCTTCAGTTAGTTCAGAGATTTGAAGAAAATCGCCTCGACAGTGGCCTGTAGGACATTTTGGGTAAAATATTAGTAAGTGCACCAATACTTGATTAAAAAGGAATGAAAGAGCATTAAAAAACCGAGCCTTAACGTAGTACCAATGATTGCAGATCAATTGCAGACCTTGTAAAAAATTTTTTTTAGTACAGACGTGGGTGATCCATCCCAGACTGAGCCAAACAGTGTAGATTTGAACACGACAACAGCTGGAAAAACCTTTTAGAAAGTTCGGGCAGTATTACCATTTTCATGCAAGAAAATGTGATATTTTCCAAGCAATTACCAGCTCAGACACATGGAAGCCCAGCAAACCTCCAAGATGTTAAAGCAAGTCGTTTCAACATCCCCCCCCACCCCATTCCCTTGTCTTGTTGGATCCTATTATGGTACGGTGTTATTGATTAGAAGTAACATGGCCAACCTGGATTGCCATATTTAGACATGCTTGCCATACTGGTTCAGCACACTGTTTTTCAACACCAAGGACAAACGCTCACTTTCACTTCTGATGCCTTCCAGGTACACTAATCCAAAACTGGTTTCTAAATTAATTTTTTGCCTGAGGTCAGGGGTGAGGGTTTTCCCTCCAGATTCAGGACTTTCTACTTAAAACTCATTTAAAGGGAGGGTATGTACCTTCGGTAATTACTCCAAAAATTAATGACCTTAAAAAAACTTACTTGGTAAGAAGCACTGCAGCTGTTGATTAATGTATAACATTTTGAGAAACAATTCCCTTCAAAGGAATGTGGTTTTTGGTGGAGGGATTCAAAACCATTTCAATCTGAGAAACATTTCTACATGAAACATTTCTCAGATTGTGTATTCCATATTATTCTTCATGTGTGAACATAACCGCTCCAGATTTTTGGCGATAACTCAAAAATGCTACCGGCTTTTGAAATGAAATTTTTACATGTTAGATTTACTGTATATATCTACATTTATGTAGGATTAAAACAATCCAGTGGATCCAAAACCAAAGGTATACTGTCTTTTTTTTTCTTTTTTGTACAGTGTGTTTTTAATAACATCTCTAGACCTTTCTGTTTTAGTTTAGTGCTATCAACTTGTATTACTCCCAGAAATGTTTGTAATGGTTTTTTTAGAAGCTGTAGAATAAAGTAAATTTGCTTGTACTATGTGTATTTTTTCCCGTTTTCTTTGAAGCAGGGAATGAAGTGGTTTTTTTTTCATGAATTAAAACATGTACATGTATGCAATACTTGATTCAAATGCCAGGGATCATCTTTGGCAAGGGGCCAATAAAATGCCAGTCGTTTGTATGGTAGACAAAGAAATGGTCGTCTCCTATTTGGCATTGACAAAGACATCCAGAATCAAAAACAACATGCCAGAACGTGAATACAAAGTATGGTCTGTGCTGCCATATTGACATTGGCCGCTGGCGTTGTTTTCATCAAAAGTCACATTCTTGTCTCTGATTTTTTTTTCGGATAACAACGATCTTGCTGTCAGTCAGGATATTATTTGCTCTCTGCCTGCTAAATTAAACTTTTCAAGAGTGAGCGCTTCCCGGTATCATTGTGGCGTTCATGCCGGGGTTTGTTTTAGTTAAAAGGTTTGTTAGAACGTGAAAGACACCCGGAGGCAAGGCTTAAGGAGCTTACTAGAATATTATTTGAAGTGTTGAGGTTTATTGAATAAATATTTTACTTAGGAAGCCCTTTAAGGGCATCAACCCCTAAAAAACTGTTTGCGTGAACGAACACCGTGTTTTGTTTTTATATGGACAAAGTTTTTCCTTCAAACTTAGTGAGAAATATTTGGTTGTATGATTGTCATATTTGTAGCTTCCAGTCACGCTTCTGTGAGAATACTGATTGGAGAAAATGTTATTCAACTTTGGTTTGTATTTGTCTTTTTTTTTTTTTCCTTTCCACTTCTTCTTTAAACGAGAAAGGTAATTGGTGACAACAACAGATTTGACTCTTTTTATCCCGTGTGAAAATTTCATCGAACGGCGTCCAAATTTCTGCATGAGTAACTATGCAATGAATGTTTTCCCACGAGTTTTTTCAAAGAAGTGCCCCACAAAAAAACCTCAAATCATGACGGTGGCTTTCATTTATGAGATAAAAAGGACTATTTATAGGTACACTTGACTGATTATGTTGTGGTACTACTTGTCATGCTTGTGGTGAAATGTCACCAGTCTTTGGAATGAAATGTTGTTTTTCGGCAAACAACGTGTGCATGAAGTTCGTGGGGCGAAAAATACACACAGTGCCCATGAAGTAAGGTATAAATAAGAGGTTTTTATTTGTTATTTTAAAATTTGTTTTGAATATTCTACAGTTTTATTCATTGATTCGTGTCATGGAATAATAAATTAGCAACCTTGTTTTGTCGTGTCTGGAATATTAAGCTGAATTGTAACGCGTTTGCTGACAGTACGTTAGTTGAATTAGAGGCCTTGGACGGAAAGAATACGGTCTCCTCACTAGTGTCAAACTATTCTAATCATTCCATTTCCAATTTAAGTCAATAAAGTAATTCCCACAAATTATCACGTCATAAACTGACAAGATGACATGCCCCAAAATTAATACCAGACTCTATTAACTGAAAACCTGTCATGAGGAACGTGTAAATTTATAATTTATACCTAAAAACAACTGAAATGGATGAGTGATTTTTATATTTTCTTTAGATCAACACGTTTTTGGATTTTCGTCAACATGTTTTCACAAACAACCCCAATAAATTAATCGATTAAAAATAGCTGCGGGAAAAAAAGAACTGTTTGTTGCAAACTGCTTACCAACCAAAATGACCTGTAAAATAAATGTTGTTGTTGTGGTTTTTTTTTAGTTTAAGAAGCTGTAGGTAGAGTGTGCTTTTCATTTAAATTTTTTATGTTTCAAACAAATGTTTTACTTCTGAAATTGTTTCACCACTTACACTTTATATACTGTTCCAGGGATCTCCCCAGACTTTTTTTTTCAAAACTGGGGCATTCTGGATTCAAAATTTTTTGATGTTTGGCCGGAGCACTCTGAATTGAAACAATGTCTTTGGAATGTTTTTTACTTGGTGTTTATCTCGGTTTTTAAAAGCCCTACTGTGCAATCTGGAGCATTCTTTATTTGGGAAAAAAATTATTATCATTATTTTTTTGCGATCGGCCCAAATTTGCGTATCGGCCTGATACGCTAGCTCGTGCATGGGGAGAACCCTGCTGTACGTACATATTTGTCCGTTTTCTTTGAGTGATCCAGTGAGTAGTTTGTTATTCTAGAACAGCTATGAAGTATTACTCCGACTAAAGCAACATAATGCGAAGGTGTTTGATTCTCCATCACATACCAACACATATCCCTAGATATTAAAATAAACACCATTAATCTCTGATGCCGACACCCATGTGGTTGTAAGTCACTTCGGTATGTGCAATGTAAGCCAGTTGCCAAGGAATATTTATGCATATATCGTTCCCTGACATATTTACAGGTTTACTGTTATTGGCATGTTTTAAATAACAAAATTTCCCCCTATTGTAAAATAAGGAGAGAAAGAAACATGCCCTCTGAAATGTTTACTTTGAATGGGGCTTCTTAAATGTACATGAAGGAATTTTACAGAGAAACAAAACTACATTCACAGAGCAAGGACCGGCTCTGACGGATGTAAACTGAACCAGTTCCAATATGATGTAGTTGTTTCCACGAAACGATAGTCTCCAAAGAATTCACATTTGCAAGGAGTATCTGAGACACTGAATTAAAGCTCAATTCTCTGTGTTCTCCCATCTATTATCGAGGAATTTGATGTCAATATTTAGACAGGAACCTGGCTGATTTGATTATTTTGATTGTTTGTCAACAATCAAGTACTTACCTCCATTCCAAATCAACTACTTCCTGGTCAAACCTCAAACGTAAAGCTTTCAACTTTGTTGAAATCAGAGTGCTGTTTGTGAGGTCAGCCTTGTGTTGTGAGTCCAGGGTCTTGAGTAGATACACGTGCCAATGATAGGTCAGGTATTTAGCACCATCATTAATAGATATAGCATGATTGAAGTTGAGTCTAACGCCATAAAAGTGGAAAACAAAATATATTTGGAGTTCACAGCCAGTGATTTGTTGAAATGGAGGGTTCAGTTCAGTAGAGACCAACTGTACTAATTGAGCAGAGTTCTCTCTGTTAAAGGGAAGGTACACACGTTTGGTAATCACTCTTGAAAATTAATGGCAATAAAAACTTATACTTGGGTAGAAGTACAGCAGCTTTTGATAGTATGTAAAGCATTTTGAGAAACATTTCAATTCAAAATAAAGTGGCTATGGAAAAAGATATCAGTTTTTGAATCTGAGAAACGTTTCTGTCAGAGACAATTCTCAGTTTGTGTATCCCTATTAGGGATTGGGCATATTCACTCCGGATTTTCTGCGAAATCTCAAAAATGCGACTACCTTTTGAAATGAAACTCTCACAGGTTAGTTCTATTGTATATATCTACATTTATATAGGATTAAAACAATCGAACGGTTCCAAAAACCAAAGCTATACTTCGCCTTTAAGTATAGCGGTTGGTTTTAATCAAAAAGACTGAAACCTCGTTTAAATTTATGTTAACTTTAGGTGAATAACTGTGTATGTATTTACAATAATGCTATAATAATACATTTCGGGACATCATTCAGTACAGAATGATTTACTCTGTTTTTTATTTTATTTACGTATTTATGTTTTCAAATGGGAAGTGTCCTGTGAGATTGTAAATGCATAAATGTACCTGTATATATTACTTATATAGAACAACACATACAACTTCCTTTGGGCTGCCATCAACACTGTTTTTTTACATGTGAGAAGTTTGGTTTAAATATACCTTGTCACATCTATCCTAACCCATTTCCATTTCTATTACTTACCATCTGAAACCATTTCATAGTCTAGGTATAATTAATATTTCATGTTATCAGAGGTTATCTTTCAGTACACACACAACATGGGGCTCCTAAAGTCCAAACGGCACCACTAAATCGGCTTAGAACCGTCCTCTGCGACACCATTATGCATGCAGCACGTGCCTAGCGCGGGAGGGTGAAGGGTGACTTACGCCCAAACAAGGCCCCAATCAATACCAAGCAGGAACACAAGGCTTTGTCCTGACCCTCTTCACCTAATTTAACGGGGGCCCAAAGTCTCCTCTACAAGCACTTCTTGTATTGATTAGCACCCTAGTGCCTGATCGATCCTGGATCTGTTCTTACGGTTCTAAAAAAGCCACCAGAAACAAAGATGGCGTTGCTAATAATGTGTTTACTACATGTGTTTTATTGATTGTACTGGGGGGGGGGGGTTTACAGTTAGGACAAATAGAGCTGGAATTTGGTGTACAATCGCCAAGTAATCATGTTTTATCGTGCACCTGCCGAACATGAGAAGTGCTCTGTACCATTCAACCTGTTTTTGTAAAGAAGCCTAGCCATGGGTCCTACCATAACTTCAGTTCATCTGGGAGTGGTTCCCACTTGTGTAACAGATGATGTGATCTTTCATAGAAAAGGTCCAAGTTGACAACAGGGCTTTTATCAGTCATTGAGAAGTAAATTTGCTTTCAGAGTTGCTAATCGTAAACGTCATAAAGCCGGTCTCTCTCCAACCCCCCCCCCCCTCCAACCCCCCTCCCTCCCAACTTTATAATTTTGAAACTCATCGGGAGCGGCTAAATTTCCCACGCTTGATACGAATCCCGGGGCTAATTCAAGGCTGTACAATTCTGGCATGCTACCTGTATTATGAATGAAAACATAAGTATGGACTCCCTGCACCCAATGGGACTGCGATACTGTCAGACTGCATCCACAGCAAACTTCAAAGAAACCCACGACAAAAGGAAACCAACCATGGCCTGACAAAGGATGGGGGGGGGGGGGCTATAGTTAGAGTACAAACACACCTGAGCTTGAGTGTGCAATGAGGCAGAACATTGTATACCATACCTGGTGCCTAGACTAGGCTTCCTGCACCTCGATATGGGCCGAGTAATAAATAGGCCTGTAGTTTTGTACTTGTTTGGAATGCAGAGTCCAGACAGGTTCTGTTGGTAACAGGTACTATTCTTGCCTAAAACAGGTGTGCTACATGCCCGAAGGTAGTGTGCCTGATCAATGGTTCCAAATCCAAATCCTTTTTTTTTTCGCCATGTGAAATTCAATCATCAGAATAAAACCAAAACTTTGGGAAGTCTATGTTTGGTTAGCAATTTAGCAAATAAATAACTAATAAGAATTAAGTGAAACTTAATAAAGATGATCGAAGATGTACGCATTTCAGACAGAAGAACAAGCCTGGACTTTTAATCTTTTTGGAGGGCAAGGCCATTTTCGTTTTGCAAAGGGCACTTCCATTGGAAAATCTTAAAAGTCTATGGGAAACTTTTGAAAGGGGCACCAAGGCTAAGACCAGGGGCAACAGACGCCATGGCCTCCGTGTAATTCCAGGCTTGGGAAAGAATTTAGCAAATCAAACTCAAATCACTTGTAGTAAAGTCAGACCATCCTTTGCAAAGACAGTTTTGAAATTTAAAAAAAATGATACCAATTTCATTTTGGTATAAGTTGTTTTTGAAAACCCCTCGTCCTTATATACTTTCACTAAAACATTTCATGGACTTGGACTTCTTTTAAGCAACTGGCAGTCACTGTTGAAGATATTTTTTCTCCCCTCAAGGGTTTTAAGTTGGCACAGCAGAGAGCTCCTATCAGCAGACATAATTATTTCCTGGGCTATTTTGTGTCACCACCTGTTTCCGAAACAAATTTTCGGTTAACTTTTTGATCAGCAACAGTTTTGGAAACCGTACCATGCATTTGATGTCATTGCACTTTACCTAAAATTACCTTTAAATTTGAAACTGGAGTCACATTAAAGAGACTTGAATAAAATGAATAAAATCAGCACTTTGGTCTTAAAACAGTTATTGCTAGTATTTAACCAAAACCGAACAAAGGGATGGTTGAGTACTTTTTGGTTGTTGCATTTCCTTGTATTTGTTTCACTTAATCAAAAGTATACTCTTCCTGTTCTGTTATATTAAATTTAATTTGCAGTAAAGTGTTGAAGTGAAAGTAAAACTATCGGGTCTCTCCATATGAAAGAAAATCCCAAAGTTTCACTGTTTTCTTTAATCATTGGATGGTGATGATAAACTGTGAAGAGGGGAGAGCTACAATGAATGTAAAGGTGTACTCTGGGGCAGTTTAATGTGAATTATTAAAAGTGTTTAGTGCTTAATAGTCTGCTCTTTCTACTTTCCAATAAACCCTCTCATTTTAACTTGCTTATTAAACCAACATCGCCTGAAAACAGTCATGAGATTTCTTATTGTATACGCCGCCGTGTACAAGTGTTCTGAGAAACTGACTGATTAAAATGCTAGGAATCTAGGTCTGTGCTGATGCCATCAGGTCAGGTCACTCCCATGTACAACAAAACAAAAATGTCTGCTATGTTAAGTTTTGGTATAAAGCAAGCCTCAATGCATCAGTGACTTAAAGGTCCACCACAGTTGAGTTAAGATTTTTGTCAGTCTTTTGGAGTTATATTTCAAAGGGGGACCAGTCAGTTCCTTAATTTGACCCTAGGGGTGCAGGCTGTTCTTTCATAACAAGCTGGATCAAGTGAAACTCTACACTGTCATATCCATAGGGTCAGTGGTGTGATGGTGGGTGGGTGGGTGGGTGGGTCGGTTGGTGGGTATGGTCACACTGTGGTCTCCCTAGTATTAGGCTAAGATAAGGGATGGTTCATTTTACTACTATATGGTTCATGTAAGGAGTATTATTAGATATATACCCCACACCCCTCGGGTCACTACTACTTCAACCATAGACTGAGGAAACCACAGTCTGACCCTCCTGTATTTGCTTGCTACACATCTGGTCCTTGCTTTATCATCTATGGTTCATGTACCACAACAAGATCACAAGGTTTCCGTTCTGGAACCAAAAAAAAAGTGTCATACTAAGTTTAGTTTGATGAACCAGAATGTGTATGATTTCATTAAGGATATTTGTAATAACGAGTTATTGTTTATTCATTGAGTAAATAATGTAGATATAGGACTAGGTGATTCAGATGTGTGGGACTTGGAAGAGGAAGGGTTTGAAAGAAAATTAACTTTTGAGGGTTTTTTTTTTAGTTTGTCTGCAGTTGAAAAGAAAATGACAATTTGGCTACTTAGAAGTTCTAATGCCAGGCAGGAATTACTGTCATTACAATAAGTTTAGCCTGGAGGGGTTTTCCTTATATTATTACCCTCACTAATGAAGCAGGAGGAAGCCCTTATCACCAGAGTAGATCTTTGATGATTGCTGGGAACAGCCTTACACATCCTCAGGCCAAAGATAGGATTTTGCCTCTCCATGCTTGTACTGTCCTCTCATAAAAGTATAATATTTAGGAATCCCCCCCCCCAAAAAAAAAAATAATAATAATGTTTTTTTAAGAAACTACTTATGGAGGAATACCCTTTATAAGTAAGGTGGTTGATTAATAGCAGGCCTCGAAATAACCCACGGCACCCACAGCAATTGCCGTGGTGCCCTGTGCTTTTGCGGTGGTGCCCTTTGCAAAGTTCCAATACAAATTTACATTTTCCTCATATAGAGTGCCCCTTTACCAGAGGAAATTTGCCGTGCCCCCTTCAAGAGCTAAGTTCAAGGCCTGTAATAGTTTCATGCATTGCAAGGGATTTGTCTGCATGGCCAAAAGTTCATGGACCTGCTGCAACATCGGTTCTTAAGATTCAAATCTAAAAAAAAAATCTAAAGAATGATTTTGGCCACAGCCTGCTCTGCACTGGGAGATCGTATTGTCGTCTGGCAGTGAATTCTTGTTTCCACTGATTTTTATTTGTATACAATTTTTTTTTATTCCATTGTCCATCACGTACATGCATCAGTTCCTCTGTGATGAAGTTGAATGAAAAAAAAAGGGACACACAAATTGTATTCCTTCTACCTTTGTAAACCCATTGTCCCTGCTGTCTGTATTTGTTCACTGTGCCCCCATTTTTGTTATGCAATTGCATTACTTCCAATGTATTCGTGCATGCTTACCTTTTAGGAACTATATTTATCAAGTGTGATCTCCCCCCCCCCCCTAAAAGTTCACCCATAGGGTTTGCACAGGCCACCATGGGGGAGTAAACAAGCTCATTAAGTATGCGCACCTGTCCCTCTAGCTCGCGACCCCTTCGCACCCATTGGTCCATTGAGCTCATGAATAATTCAAGAGGGAGGGTGGCTATGTAAGCATGGGATTAGTTTATTGAGGGTATGGGTTTGTTTGCAGTTACAACCTGTACTCTGAAGTATCTGAAGACTGCCCTCGCGCCCTGTGCTGTGACTGTAACTACTGTACTACATGTTTATAACCATGGAGGTAGAAAAGCACCTCAAAGGTTATGCTGTAATGGTGGAGGTTTATGCTATAATCTACAATGTACTTGTTTGCACCATTTGCAGAGTACTTTATCTCAATTTTAAAACTTAGAAATGTATTTATAAAGGTACTTGTTTTGCTTCTCTCTATCATTCAGCTCAAACGAAGTTTAAAACACCTGTTTTATTTTGTAGCTGTTGTAAAAAATGCAAAACCGTTTGGTTCAGTCTGGTTAAGAACAACTCGAGTAATACCTTGTAATGTGTAATTTCTTGTAATTTCTCTCGTGGTTCCTTGGGTCTGAACATTTTAAAACAGGAACCTCTGAGACTTGTATTCTTTTTGAAGTACATTTTTTTGGTTCGGCTTTTTTTTAAAATCCAACTTCACAAAATATTTTACTTGTGTAGCAACTTTAAGTGTACGTCAAGCACTGAGAAAAAAACTTGTAACCTAAATATGTCCTTCCTGTTTTGGTTGTGGAAGTTCTAATATTACATGTAGTTCGTGCATAGAAACTACCGTCGACAACTTGTTGGGAAAAAAATGCTTTCCTAAACAGAATTATAGTTGTGAATGGGGCCAGATTGTTACTATTTAGCACCCTGGATGTTGGCTCACTCTGGCTGTGCGTGGGAAGAACACAATCATCATCCTCCCAGGTTTAAGATCCTCATTGAAGACTGTCCGTATTATCATGAAACGATGCTTCAGCATTGTGTACTCTCTAGCCTTGCGACCATCCTCGATGCTCAACTCAATAGACAGCTTAAATTTCCATATGCTCCGGGTGAGCAGAAGATCATTTTGGATTTGTCAACAAAAACAGGATTTGGGTGGGCTTTGTTGCGATATACACACACAGGGCTCAGATGCCTACCTGGGATTTTATTTTGTTCGGAATCTTGTTAAAATCCCCCAGATATTCAGACTAGCTTAAGAACTCACCGATGATTCATAGATGTTAGATAATGTGTAAGGGGGGGGGGTGGAAAGTTATTCTTAAGGTTTTGTGAAACCTTAGCTCTATGTATTAATTTGTTTCCCCTGTTTATTTATCTTGGTCTTCTCATGGAAAAATATGTAAATGTTTTTAATTATCTGTTTATTTAGTTGTTAGTGTAATTATTGCTTTGGGTTTGGGTTGAGTTTGCATGTAAGTTGGTGGCAGAATAACAATGCGCTCTATTTGCGTTAATTTCTGGCTTCTAAGAAAATTCCATTTTAAATCAGCAGACTCAAAGTTTGAAGAGAAGGGGATTTGAAAAGTAACAGTTGTCTCAAATCTTTTCTTTCCTTCTTTCCTTCTGTTTTTTCCCCTCATTTGTAATTGCAGTGGGAGTAACACTTGCTCTGCACAATAATTCATTTCACATCAGTGTTTACTGTTGACCCCTTAGACGTTTGTACTGTGTAGTTGTGACTGCTATCGACATAGCAACAAGTTTTGATTGCATAATTAATAACCAGTCGGTAAGAAGTACTGAGGACGATTGCTTTGCTTCTCTCGTTCCAGATGCCCAACTACTCATGTTGGAGAGTTGTGCCAGCACACCGACCCTTGCTACACGATCCCCTGTATGAACGGTGGCACCTGCACCGTGGAACTCCACGACAGCAGAGCGCCCACCTTCAGATGCCTGTGCACCGTCCAATGGAGGAACTCTGTGTGCGAGTTGCAGGTTGACAACGTATGTCAGAACGAAGACGCATGCCTGAACCAGGGCCGGTGCAACCTCCTACCGGGCTCACTGACCGAGTACACGTGTGCATGTAAATCCGGCTTCACAGGTAAGTTGGGCAACCTCTACCCCAGGGGAGTGGATCTAAGAAATGTAAAAAAAATCGTTCCAACCAACGATCGTCTTGGTTGAACTCTTCCACGTTAAAACCGTTTGTTTACGATCATAGAGTGAAATGAATGCACAAATCCAAACTGGCTTACAAAAAAGTTGTAAAGTGAATGTTCACCCTTATTTATTTAGCCTATTTTAGCTTGACGCATTATTGGGCGGAACTAGGAATACTAGTCTAATTCCCACTGTCTAAACAATGGAAATTGACCTGGTAAGTCTGCTGCCACTTCAGTGTTCCATATTCAGCTTTTGCGGTAAAGATTTGAAGGATTTCATAAAGAGGTTTTGCTGGGTGCTTCTTTGTCAACAGGTGGAAACTGTAGCATGATTGACTACTGTGTGGGCAACTCGTGCCAGAATGGAGCAACCTGTAACACACACGCCAGTGGCTACACATGCTCCTGTACAGATTTCTACCGCGGTCCAGACTGCACCGTCGACATCAACGAGTGTGCAGAGAACCCACTCCAATGCAGTAACGGCGGCACCTGCATCAATCAGATCGGGACCTTCATATGCCAGTGTGCACTGGGATTCACCGGTAGGAGATGCGAATCGATCTTCAGACCGTGTGACCCAAGTCCTTGTTTACACGACGGGATTTGCCTTATTCTACCAGGACAGTACAACTATGAATGCTCGTGTAATGACGGTAAGAAGGTCCCTTCAATCAGTAGCCCATATCAAGCCTCGACCAAGTCCCATCACAAAGTTTCCAAAGACTCCGTAATAATTTCAAAGATGATTTTTGTAGAAGCTGTTGTAGTTAGTGCTTTCTAAGAATTTTTTTGTTGTTGTAGTTTACCTAGATTAAACTAAGAAAGAATCCACATTTTCATTAAACCCAGGGCTGGAAATTAACACTGGACCGCAGGCCCGAGGCTAGTAGTTTTTAGCATTGGGCCAGTGATCTTATGACTGGGCAAGTCCGGCGGTCTTGTGTGATTGAATAATGATACCTCACCCCCATCTTTTAAAGTAAAATAAATTATGTTCAAATGTTGACTATGAGTCTGATAAACCATCCTTCAGTTCTGTTGAGTATTTATGAAAGTTGTACCCATAAGTACATGTAAAAACAGTTTAATTGTGACTCTTGTAAGATTTCTCATTTTGAATCTGGTCTTGAGAACAACTTCCTGGGGCCAGCAGAAGTTCTGAGCTACAAGCCCAGCAGTCATGTGAATTTTTCCCCCCCCCCCCCAGAAATGTTGAGCCCTGAAACCTATTTGTTAACTTTATAGATGCATTTTTCAGAATAACAATCAATAGAATGGAATCACTTGGCTGTATAGATTGATTCACGGTATTGAGATATTACTTTTGGGTTAGGTTACACTGGTTACCACTGTGAGAACAACGTTGATGATTGTGTGGACCACCGCTGCTCTCATGGAGGCTGTATCGACGGCGTGGACGCCTACACTTGTGAATGTGACTCGGGATACACAGGTACGTTTTTTCTTTTTTTACTAGTTCCTATCAACCTCGTGGTGTCGACCCAGTCGTGTACGATCTCGCCACGCCGTTTTGTTTTTCTTTCCTAGAATGCCTTGCTCGATCGTAACCCCTGGAAGTGTGACTACGAACAAAATCCAAATCTATTGGATACTTTAATTAGTCATGCGGCCGATCCACTTCCCAGAGTGCGCTGCCAAAAGACGCATCCAATCAAAGAGCAACTGGTCCCCCTCTCATTATTTTATAAATTTGTGATACGCCTAACTGTATGCAGTTTAGGGTGACCACGTTATTCATTTGAAGTGTATTGCGTCAAAATACGCGCATGTTTACGCATGCGCACTAAGCGCCCAACCAGCGCGCCAAAGATTTCAACAAGTGTACGCGCAGAGCGGTTACGTTTGGTGAGCCAATCAGCAACAATTGTCAGTGCTTTCTCTTCCAGGGGTTAGTGATGAAGAGTTATCGATACGGCGTGCTGCCCATGGGAGCTGAGTTCCCACGCACGGATGCATCCTTGTAAAGTTATAAAGCACAATTTAAGTACCCGTCTATTCTAGATTGGAACCTCCCTTCGAATGTGATAGCATGAGTATGTCCAAAGGTATTGAGTAAGTAACCAGACCATCAATGGACCTTTTGCCTAAGCTGCCATTGCTGACGACAATGGAAACGCCCACTACTTGTGCATGCGCCACAAACACCTCCAATGAGAGAGGGCAGCCTTTGACCCCAGCGGGGGTGCTGTTTGAGCCGTTTACATCATCAAGTGAAGGGGTCTGTGGGAAGTCTCTGAAAGCAGAAAATTTTAAGATTCTTTCTGTTACTTTACATTCTGGTAGATTAGAAAAATTGACCCGCCCATTCTTTGGAATGTCTTCTCTGAAATTATTGGGAGGCAATAACATAATGAAAGTAAGATTCCAACAGTTCCAATGCCTGGTTTCTGTTAAAAATGACAAAATCGAAGCGGTTGTAGTTTTTAAGAATGCTGATTTCTGAAACCACGTTTTTATTCTTATTCTCTCGAAAAATTCTACAGGCCAGTACTGTGATGTAGACATCGATGAGTGCACTGAGCGGCCGAATCTCTGCGTTAATGGAGCTACATGCAGGAATATGGATGGTGATTACGAATGTCTGTGTGTGTACGGATGGGAAGGAAAACATTGCCAAATCAACATCAACTCATGCCTGCAGAATCCCTGCCGTAACGGCGCAACTTGTCAGGATCTGGACGACAAGTTTAGGTGTGTCTGTGCCTCTGGATATACTGGTAAGAAAGAATCAAACTGACTGGCCGAAAACTTGGCCGTTTTGTTGGCTCAGATTGTGGCTAACACTGCAGGGCTTGAATGTTTCACTGGACCGCAGGCCCGAGGCCAGTGATTTTAGCGTCGGGCCAGTAAACATACGACTGTACAAGTCCGGCGGTCTCGTGTTTTCGAATAATAACGCCTCCCTGCATTTTTAATTTAAACTGATAAATACATATGTCTTTCAATTCCGTTGAGTATTGAAGCATTACCCATAAGAACACAGTTAGATAAATCTTCTCTTAATGCTTGTTCCAAAAACAGCTCAAATTTGAAACTGTGTATAGTAGTGTTTTGCTCATTTCGATTCCGGTCTTGTAACAAATTTTCTGGTCCTGGAACAGTTTTGAGCTACAAGCTCTGCAGTCTTGTGGGTTTTTTCCCCAAAACACTCTTGTTGTCTGACCTTTCAATGCAATCCACTGGGGTTTCGAATGATGGTCAAACCATGCCAGCCTGCAATATGATATCACATGTGGTGAATGTATACACAGTACGAATATGTCACACAGTTTAGTTTTGTGCACAGCTTAGCCACCAAAATGGTTGGTCAACTTTTTGGTGAAAAATGTTACCAATATTAAGGAGGGTTAAATGAAGAGTGATCAGAAGTGTCACATTACATGTATGTTGGCCCAACTACTGAAACAGTTAATGTTTCGATCCACTTAATAGTTGCTAAAGTTGCTATGGCGTGTCGTGGCCGAGCAGATAAGAGCAGTGGACTCAAGCTCTGGGGTGCGTTCCACTTGCGCAAACGTTGCCAACGTTTGCGCACGTTTGCCAACAATTTCGAGTGGAACGAGTTGTGCGCTGCCAACGTTGGCGAACGTTAGCAACCGTAGGCGAACGTATATATGAGGTGTTGGTGGGTGGTTTTAAAAATGGCGGACAGCATGTAGATAACCGAAAGGTTAGCAGACGACGGTTTTTTTTCTTGTAACGAAAACAATTTTTATTTTTATTTTTAGTGGAGTTGAAATAACAACTTAATAAGTTGATGTCGTGATGTATAAAAGAGGTACTAAAAGCCAACGCTACAAAAAATACACTCTGGTGTCTCCATCTCCATTACAGTGCGCCGCCATTATTGAAGTGCGCAACAAATCGTTCTACTCGGTCGCAAACGATCACAAACGGTTCGCGCAAAGGGTTGCGATCTGTTTGCTCAAGTGGAACGCACCCCTGGTGTTTCTGATCAGCAGAGTGTGGGTTCGAGTACCGAGCATGACACCTGTGTCCTTAAGCAAGACACTTAACCATGATTGCTTCGTCCTTCGGATGGGGCGTAAAGCCGTTGGTCCCGTGTGTTGAAAGGACCCAGTTCACTTATCGAAAAGAGAAGGGGTTTGCACTGGTGTTCCTGGTTTGATTGGGTGCATATTGCACCACAGCAGCTTGTAAACCATTACATGGTGCTATGTAAAGGAGTAGGTCTCATACTTCAAATGTAGCCCCAAAATACCTCGCAGGAAAATACTTAATGTTGAAGCACCTTGAGCGTCACTGAGTGACGAATATGAGCGCTATATAAGAAGCCATCATTTTTGTTATTTATTTATTCCTTTCTTTTTACAATGTGCCAGAGTCAGACCATTCTCTCATAATGTTTTTTTGTTGTTGTTGCTTCTTCTAAGGAATGCTTCTCATCCATATCTTGTTTTTCTTGCAGGGATATATTGCCATCTTGAAGATGCATGTGTGAGTAATCCCTGCTCTCAAACAGCAACCTGTCACACAAACCCTAGTGATGGTCAAGCTACATGTCAATGCCCAGTAGGTCTGAGAGGTAGTGACTGCTCCACTGACATGGATGAGTGTATGTACGGTAAGTTTATACTCTGATTCAAGTATACAGGGCCCAATTTCATAGTGCTGCTTTACGGTATTTTCAAGCTTATTATAGCTGAATAATTTTGCTTAAGCGCTAGCCTATTTCACAGGTTAGCAAGAGTATTAGGCGGCCAGCTTGGGCGGTCACCATGAATTTGCATTGTTGCATCGCTCATTTTCACACAGTAAGCATCCAAAGGTTAGCATGCCTTTCCGTGTGCTTACGGTTAGAAGTGCTATGAAATAGAAACTCGCGGAGTAAGCACAAAATTGGCCCTAAAGAAGCTCTGTGAAATTGGGCCCAGATTGTGAGTTTTATGTCCCAGCTTAATGACTGCTAGTCTAAACTGAATGACTGCCAATCCCAGCTTAATGACTGCTAGTCCAAGCTGAATGACTGCCAATCCCAGCTTAATGACTGCTAGTCCAAGCTGAATGACTGCTAGTCCAAGCTGAATGACTGCTAGTCCCAGCTTAATGACTGCTAGTCTAAGCTGAGTGACTGCTAGTCCAAGCTGAATGACTGCAAGTCCAAGCTGAATGGCTGCCAGTCCCAGCTTAATGACTGCCAATCCCAGCTTAATGACTGCTAGTCCCAGCTTAATGACTGCTAGTCCAAGCTGAATGACTGCTAATCCCGGCTGAATGGCTGCCAGTCCCAGCTTAATGACTGCTAGCCCCAGCTTAAGCTGAGACAGTTCGGACAGTTACAGAAGTGATGGCATAACACAGACAAACTATGCACTGGTGAAGAGTATTGAGGAATAAATGATTGTCAGAAATTAATGTTATTGTTGGATTTTTGGTTTTTTCTTTCTTTCTGTCAGAGCCTTGTGAGCAGGGAGGTAGTTGCAGGAACACTTTTGGCTCCTACGAGTGCATCTGCCAGCCTGGTTTCAGTGGTACCAGGTGTGAAACCAGTATTAATGAATGCTTGTCTCTTCCGTGTGTCAACGGCGGGACATGTTTGGACCTACAAGGGCAGTTCACGTGTATCTGTGTCAGAGGTTAGTTTGTCAAGTCATAGGTCAAAGGCTTACCCGAGTTCTATGGTCATACTATTACAAATACTTTCATTTAAAAGGAGTTTATGAAATGCTGATAATAAATGGCATATTATCTGTAATAATTCTGTTGATTATGTATATTTTGAAGACATATTTCTGACTCACAAATCTTTTTTTTTATTTAAGGGGATATGATGAGTTTACCTAACATACTTTCAGAATTGATACAAGTGCACATTGAACAGTACCCCCCATTTGATGACTGTTTTTGCTGATTAACCTCCCGACCTTTAACCCTAAGGTTATGATGGTGTATACTGTGAGGTGGACATCAATGAGTGTGCCATTGAGCGTTGTCTTAATGATGGGATCTGTATTGATCGAATCGGTCTCTATGAGTGCCGGTGTCTGGACGGGTTTGAGGGCGCACACTGTGAAGTGAACATAGACGAATGTCGGTCAGATCCGTGTGTCAACGGAGCGACTTGCAACGACGGCAGGGATGAATATTCATGTAGCTGTCTGCCAGGTTAGTACGACAGTATGTCTGCAAAAAAACTTTTCTATATGTAAAGACATCTTTTTGTGTAAAATTGTTGTTCATGTAACTCTTCGTCAAGTGCAATCAAGTTATTCTTACATAGCTATTTCATGTGCCGTAGGATGTGTTAAGTTTTTTATTTTCCTAGAGCTTCAGTCATATTTCTTCTCTCTGGAACATTTTCAGCTCACCGATTAGTCTGGGTTCCTGAGATGCTCCAGTTGTGTAGTCACGAATACCTAATCGCTGCATGATAAGGCTATCACACCCCCTTTGAACCACTCACCACTAGAGAGCGGTATCATTCCTGTAACTGCTACCACACTACGACGGTAGCGGTTGCAAGAATGATAGCGCCCTCTGGTGGTGAGTGGTTCGGGGAGTGGTAGCAGTTTAGATGGTGTTATTGTAACGACATGCGTTCGTGATTTACACAACTGGAGCGCCTCGGCACCAAGACTACTCACCGATGAGAGTAGAATCCAAAGAGCTAAGTTGTCTTTGAAGGTTTACACAATCCAACGCTACCACAAGTACACTCGTGATTGGTCTGCACACAAGAATTAGTTTAATGACACTGTACACGCTTGCCTTCAGGTTACACCGGGGATCACTGCGAGAACGACGTCGATGACTGCGACGCGGATTCCTGCCTGCACGGGCACTGTGTGGACTCCCTCAACAGTTTCACGTGTGAGTGCAACGACGGCTACGAAGGAGTTCGCTGTCAGAATCTAATCGACGAATGTCTGGACCAGCCGTGCCAGAACGGGGGAACATGTCTCGGCATGGTCGGCAGACACCAGTGCGTTTGCGTTGCTGGCACAGAAGGTAAAGATGGCATTTTAAGTCCGATGTCGACCGTTAAAAACTGAGTTTAGAATGCTTTTTTTGGGAGGGGTAGTTTTGCCCGAGTTATCAAGTATTGCAAATGGCGTCACCAGCAGCCAAGCCGGGGCTTTTTTGGTGGGGAGGTCATAGGGGGGGCGGGGGCTCCGGGCGGAATGGGTTTGTCAGTGGGTTAGGGGCCTCATGCTTTTATTTTGGAAGGGGGACGCTGCAGGGGGCCACTGTTCTCTTATCTTCATCACATTTTGTTGCCGCGGTAGCCATCCCGATTGCAATTGATTGCTACCATTTGGATTATACAAACACGCATTTCCCTCTTTTTTGTCCCCCCTCTTTTCTTTTTTTGGGGGGAGGGGGGTCCACATGCCCTTCTAATAATAATGCTGTCAGCTACGCTGCTGGGTGTCACTAACATTTTAACAAGTGACTTGGGGAAACTAAATCCTGCACAATAAATCATAGACCATAAAAGACGACCCCAAAACAGGTCAGAAGTTGATTTAAAAAAAAAAATTACTGGATGTATGAAGATGTAGAAACTCAATCTTGACTTGAGGAAGTGATTCAAAAAGAACGTAGTGTGATTTTTCTCTGTTGTGGTTTTTCTTTCCTTAGGAGATAACTGTGAAGTGAACGTGTACGAGTGCTCATCGAATCCTTGTCAGAATGGTGCCGAGTGTATTGATTACATCAATGGCTATGAGTGTAGCTGCTTGCCGGGCTATGAAGGGGTACTCTGTGAGGGTAATATTGATGAGTGTGCTTCTACCCCGTGTGCCAACGGTGGAACATGCCTCGATGACATCAATAGATTCATCTGTATTTGCCCCTCTGGATATCATGATCGCTACTGCTTGTCCAGCGTCAACGAGTGCGAAAGTAATCCATGCTTAAACAACGGCACATGCCAAGATGGGGTCAACGAATATGAGTGTGAATGCCCGAGAGGGTACGGGGGCACTCAATGCAGTAGAGATATCGATGAGTGCAGTTCCAATCCGTGTCAACACAGCGGACAGTGCACCGATGGTTTGGACTTCTTCACGTGCGAGTGCCAGGCGGGGTACACTGGTTCCAATTGTGAAGTCAACATCGACGATTGTGTGGAGAACGCGTGTCACAACAACGGCACCTGTATCGATGACGTGAACTCGTATGAGTGCGTTTGTATCCCGCCGTATACCGGTGAAATATGCGATGAGGTACTTCAGCCGTGCGAGAACCACCTTTGTGAGAACGGAGCTACGTGTATTGTGTACCCAAACTACAGTGGCCACCGCTGCAAGTGTGCGGGTGGCTATACTGGTAAGTTTTCTGTTTCAAACAAATTCACTGGTAAATCGCCAACAAAATAGGCCCTTTTGCTAGAACCGAGTAGGTTCACAGGTACAGCTATGTGGATAAAAAACTCCCGAGGGGGGGAACCTGAACAGTGTGCTCTCTGCGCATCTTCAGCAGTTTAATGAAAGCAGATTTTGAGTTATCCTCGATTCATAAAAGACAAACCGCCTGAACCGCCTGAACCGCCTGAACGACTTCTTGGGGATTAGATTTCATCGGTACTCTGAAATGAGCAGAATGTCTGTCATCTGTTGGATTGATTTGTAATAGTTTGAGTAGAATGAAAATTTTTTTTTATTTATATATTTGTTTTTTTATTCCAAGTATGACCGTGGTTGGTCAATTGAAGGATTAAAAAAAAAAATTTAAAAAAAATATATAAAAGATGATATTATTTTTAAAAGCTGGTTTCTTTGTTTGGTTTTGGTTTTACTTTGTTTGTCCTCAGTGCTCTCTGTCCCTCTTTAGTCCTGTTCGAGTTGCGGGAAGGGCCTTTACCCAACTTGCGGGAAGGCCTTTATTCTCCTGTCTGGAATTTTCTTGTGTACACCTCGCGGCGGTTTTTACGATTGTATTTGCTGGAATGATTAAATACAAATACAAAATCATGTCACTTTGTAGGTGAATACTGCAATCGTGATATCGACGAGTGTGACAATCCACCTTGTCATAACGGAGCTGAGTGTCGCAACACCTTTGGATCGTACAATTGTATCTGTCGACCTGGCTACGGTGGGAAGGACTGCATCCTGAACATTGATGAGTGTGCTTCAGGTAAGGCTTAGCATTCACTCTGGTAAAACTGTTTCAGTTTGATCAGGCCAGCTTTATTGTTGTACTTTGATTTTGTACATCGAGTGCAACTAGCTGCAAGAAATGTTTGGCCAGAGTAAACGGACGTCGGCATCATAATGTTGCCACTTTTCCTGAATATTGTTTACTTTCAGTCTCACTCTGAATTTGAGTTATTCTGTTCGTAGTTTCATTTAGTCGTGTCGAAATTGAAAATGATCACAGAATTTTCCTTGCGATAGCTCTCTACCATCCAGGGTTCTCCCCATGCACATGCTAACGTATCGGGCCAATACGCGCGAATTGCGTGCCGATACGCGCACATTTCGGCTGATACGCCCCCCCAAAAAAAATCGAGAGAAAACCGTAAAGAATGCTCCAGATTGCACAGTAGGGCTTTTATAACCAAGATAAACACCAAGTAGAAAACATTCCGAAGCTGTTTCTATTTAGCATGCTTCGGCCAAACATCAACAAATTTGGGTCCAGAATGCCCCACAGATTTGAAGAAAAAAAACGTGAGGAGAACCCTGCTCTCTTTACAGTTGAGTATATGCAGGGAATTATTTCCCTTCTTTAGCAGAGCAAAGTGCAAAATGTATCTGTTGCTACTCAAAAATCATGATTTGCTACTCTAAAATCATGATTTGCTACTCAAAAATCATGATTTGCTACTCAAAAATCATGATTTGCTGCTCTAAAATCATGATTTGCTACTCAAAAATCATGATTTGCTACTCAAAAATCATGATTTGCTGCTCTAAAATCATGATTTGCTACTCAAAAATCATGATTTGCTACTCAAAAATCATGATTTGCTGCTCTAAAATCATGATTTGCTACTCAAAAATCATGATTTGCTACTCAAAAATTATGATTTGCTGCTCTAAAATCATGATTTGCTACTCAAAAATCACAATTTGCTACTCTAAAATCATGATTTGCTACTAAAAAATTAAAATTTGCTACTCAAAAAATCACGATTTGCTACTCAGTATTGGCATTCAGTGGGCACAAAACAAGTGCAGTCTAAAGGTTTTTGTAAAGTGCAGTCTAAAATGTTGCCATTGCAAATTGTTCATCTTTTTTTTTCTTTCTTTAAATTTTTTTAAATTGTTTTTACTTCTATTTTTCTGAACCAGCACCTTGTCACAATGGGGCAGTTTGTTTCGATGAGAACAACGACTACACCTGCGATTGCTCATTCGGGTTCACCGGAAAGAACTGCGAGACGGAGATCAACGAGTGCGCGTCCAACCCCTGTCAGAACGGAGCGACGTGTCACGACTACGTAGCCAGTTTTACGTGTACCTGTGAGGTGGGATTCAGCGGAGTGTTCTGCCAAACCAACGATCTGGACTGTACTGACAGGTATTCACGTCTTCACACATTATCAGTTTCGTCGTTGGAATATATAATTTGGGTTGGAACAAAGAACAAAATTGACTGGAGCGGGACTTGAACCAACGATGTCCGGATTAACATACCGGTGCTCTACCCACTGAGCTATCCAGCCCTATGTTGGCGGTCTCCCTATTAGTCAATATCTTTGTTCGGGGTGCCAGTAAGAAGCCATTCAACCGTTAGCTGCCGTGTAGCCAGGGATCACACCCAAGTTTACGATACAACCTGCGAAGCGGCAGCCACGGGAATCACCTTAAGGGGATGCGACTTTTTAATATTAAATACCAAGTAATAAACCACAAGAAACTGACTGGGTGGATTTTAAATCATTTGGGTTTGAACAAAGAAACATTGACTGGCAATATTTTGGGAAGAACACAAACACAATGGAGACAAGCAAATTTCCCTGCTCTAGTTGTCTTCTAGATGCCCTTTTTTTGTATCATTAACTTCCATTAAAACAAACTTATTCTTGGCATTGGTGAATGGGAGCAGATTTTTTATTTTGTGATTACTCGATTGTATGAGTAAAGACCAGGGGTCGATTTCACAAAGATAGTCCTAACTTAGGACTAGTCCTAGGAGTTATTAAAAACTTAAGGCTAATCCTAAGTTAGGATGAGTAACTCGTCCTAACTCGAGATAAGACTAGTCTTAACTCTTTGTGAAATCCACTCCAGGACTCAAGAATTATTATTATAATTTTTTTTCTTTTACAGTTCGTGTCTGCATGGAGGAGCGTGCATTGATGGAATCAATGAGTACACCTGTCGCTGTCCTCCTGCCTACACTGGACCTAATTGCCAATATCAGGTGGATGAATGCAGCTCTAACCCCTGCCTCAATGGTGCCACGTGTATGGATCATAACGGCTACTACACATGCAACTGTGTCTTGGGCTACGTAGGAGAGAACTGTGGGGTGAGTTTACACCTTCAATTCTCTTGTTTAGCTCTTAATAATATGTGGGAGATGATTTCGTTTCCCTCTTTATTGACGAAAAACCGTGGGTGATGATTTTGTTCATTCCGATGATACTTCACAGGGTTTGCCCTTAACCTTTTTGTAACGACCGTCCAGCAGGACCGGTTAGCTCGTCATTTGACTAGTCCATCAGCCTTTTCACTAGTTCAATCTTTCAAATGAAACTGGGTTGTTTTTCAACACTAAAGTAGTCAGCCGGACCACTTGAAGAGAATTTGGACTGGTCCCTGGGGTGTTTTGACTGGCATTCGGCCAGCTTTTACTGACAAAACCCTAAGATACCTGAATATTGAGTTCTTCTAAGAACTAGTGAACTGATGGTCGCTTGTGATGCTTCATGATTGGTTGGCGGTCATTGCTGATTGATGTGTGTGTGTGTATTTCTTGTCATAAAGGGATGGATCGATTGGTGCAGTGAGGACAACAACCCTTGTTACAACGGCTCGGCGTGCTCACAGAGAGACAACAGGTACTCCTGCGAGTGTCGATCCGGATGGACTGGATCCCTGTGTGATGTCCATCAGGTCTCTTGTGAGGTGGCTGCTGCCGACAAAGGTAAAACACGATGGCCAAACAAATAGAACTGTTCTTATTCCTTACACATACGGAAACTGTCTGTTGCACGGGCCCGTCCATGGCAAAACAGCCCAACTCGAATTGTTAAAAATCTTTATATAAGATCATTTCTGGGTGAATTGGGGGCGCTTTTTTCCATTCCAAAGTTTTTAAGGCATACTGTGCATGGTTTTGTGAATATAACATGTCCTATCGCAGCCTCTTTTTTTTTTATGGCAAAACTGCTGATCTCTGTACTTGCTTTTCTCAAAAATGGCATTTTGCCGAGCCACTGCAGTGATCCGTAATGCCTCCTGAACTCGGTAGCGTCTCAGTAGTGAAGTCACAGTGACCATTGATCTTTCTGCATACCGGTACCCAATTCTTGGGCATCAATTCAAAGTCCCATTCCCCCTTGCACCTTCCGATGGTTGGCGTCAATCTCGTACAAAAGAAAGTCTGTTTTGACTGCACAGTGTTCCAGACACACTGGAGAAGTCGGCACAGGTTCCTCTTTCACGTCCACATGTAACTCTTTTTTTTTTTTATTCAGGTATAAGTGTTGAACACCTGTGTCTACATAACGGAACGTGTCATCCGCAAGGATCGAGCCACGTTTGTCAGTGCATTTCTGGGTACCAGGGAAGTTACTGTGAGATTAACATATACGAGTGTGCGTCGGCTCCCTGCCAGAATGGTGGCACCTGTCACGACGAAGTCAACCAGTACAGGTGAGTCGAGTGTAGCAAGAACGCTTTCATCAATTGGATGTAACTGCTGACGTTTGTATTTAGGGTTTCGGCGTAATTCTGACAGTTTACACGAAGAATGGATAACCGCTTTGTAGTAATACTAATCACGGACGATGTTGGAATGGTACTGTTGTTAGCTTTTGGCCTGTTCCACAATGTTTCAGGGTTAGTATTATCTCCATCAGCAGCTCTGACCTGAATCATATCATCTTGATATTTAAGGTATTTAATGAAGAGCTCTGGTGAAAGATCATTTGGTGAAAGATCATCTTTCATTTGGTGAAAGATCATTTGCATGTGGAGGCCCTAAGCTATGGAACGCTCTCCCACTGTCACTGCGCTCTAATACTAAACTGGAATCATTTAAGAACTGCCTGAAAACCTACTTATTTCATGTATTTGAGGGCAGTTTCCAATAGACTCGTCACACATGTACAGACTGTTTTTTGTATATAAACTGATTTGTTAAGCGCATTGAGAGCTTCTTCGGTATTGAAATGCGCTGTATAAGAACGTCTTATTATTATTATTATTATTATTATTATTATTATTATTATTATTATTATCTTAATTGCAACACTTTGTTACAGGTGCTCATGTGTGCCTGGTTTCGCCGGACCCAACTGTGAGATCAACATTGACGAATGTCAGAGTTTCCCATGCATGAACGGCGGCGTCTGTCACGACCTCATCAATATGTACAGCTGCTCGTGTCATGCCGGCAGTGAAGGTAATGTCACGGTCAGAAAATACCTAGAGGGCTTTTCTGATAACTGTTGCTTCGAGTCATGTAGCGTCCCTTTAAAAAGGCATTCTGCCGCAAGTCATTTCTCATCGGCTCGCGTACTTCATGTCCCCAAGTGTCAATGTGATGTTGTCATTGTCATTGTCATCAACAGGTGTTAACTGTGAGGTGAACTGGAACGACTGCTTCAACGGGGCATGCTTCCACAACGGCACCTGCAGAGACCTCGTAGGTACATTCACCTGCGACTGCCCGCCGGGCTACGTTGGTCAACGCTGTGAAGGGGACATCAACGAGTGTTTACTCATGCAATGTCACCCTAACGGAACATTGGATTGTTTGCAAAAGATCAACGACTACGAATGTGTCTGTAAAGTCGGATACGAAGGTAAGTTATATTTGAGAATGAGTTACAGTTAAGAAAGACTAAATTCTGTGAAGATAACATGATATTTTGAGTTTAACAGCTTTATACCTCTGTAACAGTACAATGCATGAGTGAAATCACTCCGCAACCATCTTGGATTTCTGAACAGTATGCTTTTGAGAATCAGAATGAGGCTAAACACAAAAGTAGATTGATGCTGTTGTACTGCAATACTTTATAAAGAGATATTTTATGCTGCTTGATATTAACTGGGTTTTTTTTCTGACTGGTACCTGTTTTGACAGGCCGTAACTGCGATGTTGAGGTACGTCCCTGTGAGGATGACCCATGTCAGAATGGCGGCACCTGTACACAAACACGTGCTGGTGTTACGTGCCAGTGCACGCAGGTATGTTCTTATATTCAAAATATTTTTCGTGAATTTTCCGAGTTTGAAAACTATGTATTGTGTATTTATTGTTGAGGTTTTTGAAAGTTACAATTACTTCAGGGATTGACTAGAATTGAGAATGCTTAAAACCCCGTCAAGTCAAATGCACATGGAAAAAACACTCGCATGTTATAGTCTATTTATGTGTAGAATGTGGAAAGATTTTGTTTTTAAATGGGTGTTAATTGACCTCTTTTGACCCTTCCCCCACAGGATTTCAAAGGTCCAACTTGCGTGGAACCAGTGACGATGTGTGATATAAATCCATGTCAAAACGCTGGTACCTGTCATGTTACAGATGACAACGAAGCTGGATTCATGTGTTCCTGCCCACGGGCTATGACCGGATTCAATTGTGAGATCTATGATCCGTGCCACTCGGCCCCGTGTAATAATGACGGAACATGTATCAAGCAAGCGGAGTCTTTCGCCTGCCAGTGCCCTCCAGGTTGGAACGGACTCAGATGCCAAACGTATGATCCGGATTTCCTTGGTGGAATTGGTCCACAAACCCGCCAACCAGCTCCGACACCTAGAGTTGACCCAGTAGAGACTACAACCGTCAAGCCTACTACAGAATCGAACAGCATAGGGATATACTGCCCTCGAGATTGCAACGACAAGAAGGGGGACGGCATCTGTAATGTGAGTAGACACAATAACTACAATTTCCTACTTATTGGTCTCCTTTGATACCAGGGGGGAAAAAAAAGAGGCTGTGTCACTCATTTATCTGTAAAGCAAATTACTACATTTGCATATTTCCCTGGGCTGACAGGCATCAGTGCTAAGAGTTTCACCAAACAGGGCCCTCTGGCGCCCCCACAATGCCCTGCGGCATTCCCCCCACATGATCTTCCTCTTTTCTCTTAGCCACTGAATGGGTAGAGTAATTTTTACTCCTAAGTAGAATTAGAGACGTCTGTCTCTATTGTTAGTTTTTCGCTAAAGAAGTTTCTGCTGCTAAAAGATAATGTGTGTTAATTTTAGTTGTGTATAGTTTTTCTTGTGTTTTGAGTATAATGAAACGTTTGCTGAGTCAGACTTTTCCTGTCGTCACCGAGGGTATGAACCACCCCTCGGGATAGGCCGAGTCTTTGGGGGGGGGGGGGGGGGGGGGACACTGTTCGGGGAAAACTACCTTTCCCAACCAGTCCTCCGCTGTGGTCGGGGAAATGTTAAGTTCAACTCCTACGTTTCGATCTCCTTAGGCCCTCAAAGGTCTCTATAATAAGAGTAAAGATCGGCCTTCCGGATGAGATCAGGACTTACATTTACATATTGACTTCATCCTTGCAGGCGGAGTGCAACATCGATGTATGTGACTGGGATGGTACAGACTGTTCTTTAGGTGTCGATCCGTGGGCCAGCTGTCCAGTCACGTCAGTCAAGTGTTCGGATCTCTACAATAACGGCCAGTGTGATCAGATTTGCAACAGGAAAGAGTGTCTCTTTGATGCATTTGACTGCGAGAATAAGCTGCCCCCTTGCAAGTAAGTTCTAACATTCAGAGCGTCTTAAGATTTGAAGACTTTTCTTGAAGTATGAGTAGCTAGTAAAGAACTCTTACTCTATAAGGGTTGATTTGTCAACGGGCTGTATTCCAAGTCAACACAGCCTATTAAAACATTAATCTGTAGATGGTACTTTTATTTTTATTTTTTGGTGATTCGTGAATTGTTTTCTTTGGTTGTAGCCCCGTGTATAATGCATACTGTCTGGAGAACTACGCAAATGATGCATGCGATGGTGGATGCAACACGGCAGAGTGTCTCCACGACGGATTGGACTGCAACGAACACTCTCCCAAGTTCGCCAAGGGTGTCTTGATCATCATAGTTCTCATCCCCGTGGAGATGATGCGCTCGGACAACGTGAGCAAAACGTTCCTGCGGGAGATCGGGCACATCCTGCGCACCGTGGTGGTGTTCCTGAAGGACGAACACGGCAACAACCGCATCGAGGAATGGAGCTCCAGCGACTCGGGGGGTGTGGGCATCTTCTCTCGGTTCAAACGCCAGGCTTTGTATTTGACGATGTCTGAAGATGGTGAGCCAACTCTGACACGCCACCGGAGGGCGGGAACACTGACTGGGTGAGTCCATGAAGATGAAGCTTTTATACAGGCTGTACAGCCGTAGAGTTTAGGCCAGTCCTTCTTCCTTGTTTAAATCTTTGCCAAGTTATACTTTAACCGACCACAATATTATGGTTTTTGAAACCGTTTGGTTCTTTTTAATCCTATGTAGATATATACAACAAAGCTAAATTGTGAACATTTTATTTCAAAAGGTGGTAACATTTTTGTGATATCGCCAAAAAACCGGAGCGAATATGTCCACGCAGGAAGGATAATCCATAATAGGAATACACAAAATGACAAACGTTTTTTATAATGACGCTTCTCAGATTCAAAATTCGGGGCATGCATGACAAACTGGTATCTTTTTTACATAACCACATTTACTTCGAAGTGAAATGTTTCTCAAATGCGTTATACTATCGAAAGCTGCCGTAGGCTTCTAACCAATGAGTTTTTATTGCCAAACATATACCTTCCCTTAAAACGACGCATTGCAATTTAACATCATTTCAGGTCAATGGCGTATCTGCATATTGACAACCGAGAGTGTGTCTCCGACAGCCATACATGCTTCGATAACGCCGGAGGCGCTGCATCTTTCTTAGGAGCTGAGGCCTTACAAGGGCGTGGTCCCAAAGATTTCCCCATTCATGCCGTCGGAAGTAAGTATTTCTAAACCTGTTGCATTACACCTGTCAGCGGTTGGTTCCGCTACGGGCGTCTTGTTGATGTACATTGATTGGTGTGGTTTGTGTCCTCAATGGAAGTACTCTCTGATTGTCCTTAGGATTCAGTTTCGTTCACTGTTTTTTAACCGCCCCACAATAATGCTGCGATATTTGTCTAATCTCAAATTTGACCCTCGATGTGACCCTTGAACTCTTCTCCTGAAGGTGAGCCTGATCAGCCAGGTTCCGGCAATGGCTACTACATCGTGCCCGCAGTGGCAATCATCGCCGTCATGATCCTCCTGTCCGCGCTGGTCATCGGCCGCAAGCGTCTCCGCTCCGAGGGCATCTGGTTCCCCGAAGACTTCAAATGGCGAAAGACGGGAACGGGGCGGGGCGTTCCGCAGCGCCACGGCCCCCAGGGCCGGGAGGAAACGCCGGGCGCCATGGTGGACGGTCAGATCATGGTGACGATATCAGGGGCGTCTGCTGACAGCAACGACAGTGACGTTCACGATGCTTTAGATTGGGACCGAAGCCAGACCAGATGTCATGCTACTCAAGACCAACCGAGGGTGAGTTACACTGTCAGGCAGAGTCATGGTCAACATTGCCTTAAGCGCCGTTGACATTCATTTGAAAGGTGCTCTTACACTTATAAACTACACTGTCAAAAATCTAGATGACTGCTGGGTTTTTTTTTTTTTTTTTGACATGTCATAACGACTTGTAGGAAAGGGTGAATTCCTCGCGATAATGGATCAAAAAAGATCACTCTTTTTCAGGGTTTGTGCGGATTCTTAAAAAGTATTTGAAAAGGTCTTCAATTGAACTACATGTATCTAAATTTAAGGCCGTAAAAAGCATTACAAAGTATTCAATTCAGTTGTTTGAGGTCTGAAAAAAAAAATCGGATGAAGCGTTTAATGGATTTCTTATTAGCTTGAAAGAGAACCAAATATCGGTGTGTGTTAAAAAAGTAACAATGTGAGCAGTTACAGCCGTTTCTCCCCCGCTTCATTCACTTATTTTGGTCTTAAATTCTGTAGCATTAAAACGGTCTTAAAAATTCTTGAGTTTGACTTTTTGAAGTCTGCAGGTTCTTTGTTTTTTTTGGACTACCGTAAAATTGCTCCAGATTTGTCTGCCACCCGAACCAGTGGGCGTTTTTTCCTGCTTATGCTATTTTACGAACTCATCTGACAAATTGTTTTTCAGTTTTAATAAAGATCGTTACATTTTTTTGTCCCCCGGCAGCCGTGCCCGAGACGACACCCGAGCCCTCACGCTGACTCCTCCTTCACAATACAAGACTTCCCTGAAAGTGAGGACCAACAGTGGCCTAACAAACACATTGGCACAGTCACACCGCCTCATCAGACAGGAGATGCTGAAGGAGTCGATGACCCAGGTCAAGGTAGGCTTGTGTAGATCCATAGATTTGTAGGTTTATAACTCAAGAGTGCTATTCGCATATTTGATTTTTAAAATTAATTGTTTGAGTTTTTATAGGGTGGTCAGGTTGGTGTAGAGGTATCTCTTTCGTCACCTTCCACCTCTAGGACCTCGGTTCGAACCATGGCGGGGGGGACTATGTGGATAGGGTTTTTGAGTCTCTACCTCCTGACTACGTGGGTTTTTCCCTGGAATAAGTCTCTTGGGGTTTTCCTCCCACATCTAAAACTGAAACTTTTTTCAGTGTCTTCTCTCCTTTGGGTTCTTGGCTAGTATAGTGATTAAGTACGCTTTTTCCGGAGAGTCCTTGGCTTCACTAACAGAATAAATGAAATGAAATGAAATGAAATTAAAAAAGAAATGTATTGGAGGGACAATAACATTTCTCAGTTAATTTGAATTGAAATGGTTTTATTAGCCATTGATCAAAAACAATCACAGGACTTTGAAATCTTGGTCTGGCAACATCATTAAAAAACTATAGTTATCTTCACAATACAATAAAAAAAGTATTTACACACAAAAGCAATACAATAAAAGTGTACCTGAAACTACATTTACTCCTAGCTTGAAAAGTTTCCATTGAAAACCCACACGGCCGAGAATCTGATTGAAGACAGCCCTTAAAAGATTGAGTTATTTGAGGTCTTAAGAAAATGGATGAAGCGTGTCATTAATTTTCCTATCAGCTTGTAAAAAGAACCGACTTATGCTACACGTAAAAAAGTAACATAAAATGTGAGCTGTATCCCCAACTTTATTCACTTATTTTTTGGTGTTTTTGTCAAGGGTGTTAAAAAGTCTAAAATTTAACTTTTTACGTGTGCAGATACCCCGATACATGTAGGCTTAAACCCTAGGAGATTTAGGTGGGTTGTGGACTCCTTCTTATTTGTAAGGTTTATTTGGACCGAAATTGTCCCTCTCCACAGATGGTATGACCCCGTTGATGTGCGCCGTAATCAGCTGTAATAACGATCGCGACAGCGACGGGGAAGAAGTCTCCGCCAACACAATCGAGGAGCTCATCGCCCAGGGAGCCAAGGTCAACGCCAAGAGCGACCGTCAGGAAGAGACGGCGCTCCACCTCGCAGCCCGGTACCTACATGCAGCAGCGGCCAAGAAGCTGCTGGAACACGGGACCAATGCCAACGCACAGGACAAGTCCGGTCGCACTCCGTTGCACACGGCGGTCGGCTCCGACGCTATTGACGTCTTCAGGGTGAGATACAAACCTCAAGAAATATTCATTTCAAAGACTTTCGATGATTACAGTAATTCCTTCAACCTTGGCAATAACCAGGTCCCTATATGTGCCCATATAGGCAACCTAAACAGCTTTAAATAATGACATTCCACAGACATTTCTTTGAACTTCAGAAACCACTCGGGGGGGTCAAAGTGGTTATTTTGGACGCGTTATCTCGCCCAAACTTAAATTTTCCAATAGAAATACAAAAACAGTAAAGGGAAGGTATACTTTAAAGATATAAACTTACTTGGTGAGAAGTGCAGCAGCATTTGATAGTATTAAGCATTTTGAGACTCATTTCACTTCAAAGTAGCGTGGATAGGGAAAAAGGTATCAATTGTTATCCCCCAAAATTTGAAAACGTTACTGTCAGATACGCTTCTCAGATTGTGTATTCCAATTACGGATTTATTAAGGATTATTCATCCTGCATGGGCATAACCGCTTTCAATTTTCAGCGATGCCTCAAAAACATGACCACCTTTCAAAATTAAATTTTCACAGGTTAGTTTTATTGTATATATCTAGATTTACACAGGATTAAAACAATCGAACAGTTCCAAAAACCAAAGCTTATACTTTTTCTTTCACTCTAATAATTTCCTCTTTTTTCTTTTCTTCTTGATAGATACTGATTATGCACCGAGCTACAAATGTAGACGCCAAGGACCACCGTGGTATCACCCCGATGATGATGGCAGCCCGGCTGAGCAGCATCAATATCATAGAAGAGCTGATTGAAGCTAATGCCGATATCAACGCTGCCGACAAAGAAGGGAAATCGGCCCTGCATTGGGCTGCACAGGTCAATTATGTAGAAGTGGTGAAGTTACTGCTTGAGAGGAAGGCTAACAAAGACATGCAAGACAATAAGGTGATTATTGAATTAGCCATGGGGTCCCGTCTATTCTTCGACCACAAATTGTTTTGGTTTTTTAATAAAACCTTGTTTTTTGTCGAGGTGAGATAAACCTCAATAAAGGTCATTTAAAAAGCAGGCCCCAATTTTGTAGAGCTGCTTCAGCAGAATGTTGCTTAATAGTTTTCTGTTGAGCAGAATTGAGCAGGATACCAGTCACAAATGGTGCATGTGACATGGTAATTTGGCTGGTAACCCTATTCTGGTAAGCATAATTTTGTAGCCCTTGGCTACCTTTTGTGCTTAGGCAGCTCTATGAAATTGGGGCCTCGATCTTTCTGATCAATGTATTCTCAGTCTGTGTGCAAAGTTGAGCTTAACCCGAGTTATGACTGTTTTTTCTTTTTCTTTCCCAACAGGAACAAACGCCGTTGTTCCTAGCCTGCAAGGAGGGTCACGTCCCAACGGTACAGGTCCTGTTGGACCACTATGCGAATCGAGAAATCACTGATCATCTGGACCAATCACCACGTGACATGGCTAGTGAGAACCTCTATCGAGACGTCTTAAAACTTCTGGACACCTACAAGGTTGTTCCAAGCCCAAGCGCCACTTTACCGACGGTATCAAGCCCCGCGAGTATGGGCAACGGAGACGTCGGCATGGTGAATGGTTACGGACACCCTGGTTCCAAGCCAAGCGCGAAGAAAAAAGCGGCCCGCTCCAAGTCGACCGGACACCATCATATTCCAAACGGAGACGTCGCATCGGGAGGTCATGAGAAAGTTGAGAAAAAGCCGCGCTCGCGGAAGAAGAGGAATTCCACGGACGCCCCGACGTCTGCGTCTCTGTCGCCAGCGGGTTCTTTGGAATCGCCGCGTGGTTATGAAAGGACTTCGCCGCCGTATTTGTACCAAGGCCAACCCGCGGGTGGCATGGTTGATCCAACGGACTTGCATTTCCACGGGATGACAAACGGAATGCATAACAGTATTCATCATGTGCCGCGCTACGTCGAGGGCGCCACAGCCATGAATGGCAATACGCATATGAGTCACAGTATGCAGAGCTTGAACCGTAAGACAGTCCCAAACGGGGAGATTGGGTCGAACATTGGGGCTGGCGCTGTTGCAGTGGCTTGCCAGCCAGATCACCAGTGGGGTAACGCGAACAGCCACACCCACTCCCAGCAAAACCACAGACCCAGAGAGCAAGGGCAACAGGGTATGGTCCCTCAGCAACAAGGGACTTGCGCTTCTTCAAGTCTACCTCCACTCCTTCAGCACACTATGTCAAATGGTCTGGCCCCTGCATCAGCAGTTTCAGTATCTAGTCCTCCATCTGCCCAGTACACGTTATCGCCAACAAAGGGCTACCCGAGTCAGCCCCACGTGAACCACTTGAGGCATCATAACCACCACATGCCCAGGCATCATTCACAGTACGGCAGTTCGACCGGTGACGTGCACATGAACGGACACATGAAATCCCCAGTTCACCGGGCGCTCGATCGCACCCAGCAGAACATGCGGAAGCAAACTCAGTCTCACATCATTCAGACCCATCTGCCCAACCCGACGGTGGTGAACATCATGTCGGACAAGTACCCAACTCCGCCCTCCCAGCACAGTCAAGGGGGCTCCCCCTGCGGGGAGAGCACTCCGCACATGAACACGATGAGCTTTCCAGAAACGTACCTGACCCCGTCGCCAGAATCGCCGGGTCAGTGGTCGAGCTCGTCTCCTCACTCCTCGGCCCATTCAGACTGGTCGGGGTCGGAAGGCATCTCCAGCCCTCCAGGGCACACCCAGGATTCCCTATCGATGCAGTACAACCAAACTCAACAGGTTTACATCTAAAGATTGGGAACACGGAAGAGAGCGCCGCGTTTTGTATTCTCTTAACTTGCTGCTTTGGAAAATGAAACGAACATTTCATAAGTAGTTTGCAAGGGGGAAAAAAACAATCTAAGACTGTTTTATTACTTCCCTCAAATCACAAATCCTTCTTCTGATGTTGACCTGCATTCAAAAGGTAGGTATTAACTAAGTATTATTGTTAATAGATATAAAATGAAAACACAAATATTTTTTTAAATTGATACTTTTCCATCACCTTCTGTGGCCGGTTCACAAACTCAATCACTTGTCTTATTAAAATTCCAAGTTAATTCTGATTTTTTTTTTTTTATTGTGAATATTACAAAATTTCCAAAAACCAAATGGCACCAAACAAAATCAGATCAGTTTGTTGAAAAATACCTTGACAAATTTAGAGTACTTTTTTTTTTTAAACAAGAGGAGAGGATTAATTCTGACTTTTTGAAGCATTCCTTATAGCTGTCTCCCGTGACCTTTCATGTAATTTTATTGCAGCTACTTATTTATGAAAATACAATACTTAAAGCACGATTAGGATTGGACCAAACCTATAATTCAGATGTTTATTATTAAGTTTACAAAACCCTTACGAAATGTTTTAAAAAGGAAATCATGTAGGATTATTTTTGATATGGGACTAGTGGTAGAATCATAATTAATTAAAAGTGCATTTCGTTTTTTTATATATTTTGTGTTATATATTGTAATATTATGCATGCTAAAGGAGGAACATTGCTGATATCTGTATGAGTATTTTCTTGTAACTCTGTAACCAGCAACAAGTAATTGTATTCATTTGCATAATTTATAGTCTACATGTAGGTAAGTTGTAGATCTTTATGTACAGTGTTGTTTTCTGTCACAAGAGGGCGCACTGTAAATCTTTAATTTTTTTTAAGAATAAAAATGGCATAACTATGTTCAAGACACCTTGCAGAAAAGTTGAAACCTTTGACCTTTGCACCCATCTGTAATAATGTTTACGATTTGCCAACTCTTGCATTATAAAACTGCACTTGTTAGAAAAGTATTAAGCAGTAAGCCAAAAATAAGCAGTGCTGTAAATAATTTGAGATGAAGAAAAAAAAGAGAAAAATATTGGGTTTTTTTCCCCGTTTTCCAAATTCACAATCACTTAGCATTCATTGATGTGTTTTAAAGTGCAAAGGTTTAGAGTCCATTGTTAAAAGATTTGCTCAAAAATGTTTTTATGTCATGCATCAAAACAGCCCTGCTATTTATCCCTTTACAAAGTAACAAACCTTTTAGTTCACGTACCAGAAACTTCTTTTTTTAAACAAGTGCAAGGATTTGTAATAATTTTTTAAGGAACGTATTTATTCCATTGAAATCATAATTAAAATGAACAGTTTGGATCTCTCGTAGATTTTGATCATGACGAAAAATTCCCAAATTAAAAATGATTGCATTTAAATCATGACTTTTGTCGCATTTTAGACCCTCAAAATTGCCATGTAAAGTTAACGTTCTTAAAATGTAAAAAATTAAGTGTACAAATTACGCGCCCTAGATGGTGTGGATGTCAGACAGTATCATAGTGTAAATCCTGATTGTAGATTAAAAGGTGGTTTTTTTCCCCCCAAATTTAAAGATTTTTTTTTCTTCTACCAGATGTTGGATTATATTTGTGTTGTTAATTTGTTTTGATATTGATTATACTGTTGAAACTACAATGTATAAGTTTTGTTACAAGTTTAGAGTTGATATTTTAAGCATATTTTAGTATTAGGACTTTATGTATCTGGTTAATTATATTGCACTGTATTGTTTGTTGGGCCTGATACTTTGAATGCCTCTTTTGTACTTAAGCAATATACAAGCACTGCCTACAACTATATAAAAATAGAGCCTATTGTTTTAATGTGGTATAATGTTCAAATGTTAATTTAGATTTCTTTAAGTTGTTTACTTTTAAAGATGCTTTGTTCCATTTTTTTTTTTTTATTGAAATGTGAACACCGCAACCCAAAAAGTTCACATTTAAATCAAAGCTTCTTTTTTTTTTTTATATGGGTGTCATTTTTTAAATGGTATATTATTGTACTAAAATAGATAATGAAAAGAATCTGGTTAATATTCAATGAAACACATGTTTTGAAAGAAAATACAGAAGTTATTATTTTTGTTTGTGATTTAAAGATTTTGTGGATCCTTGTTGATACCATATAATTTTTGTGATAAGCTTATGACGTTAAATTGTGCCTTGTTGGCGGCAGTGAATCGTTCATCATTTGCCGGTCAAGCCTTTCTTTGGGTAAATTAAAAGTAGTGTCCTGGTTGATTTCAGTTTCTTTCTTTTTTTTTCTTCTTTAAATTTCTTTAGATGTAAACAGCCTGTCACCCTTTGAGTTAGGTTTTGTTAACGATAATCTTTTCATTGTAACTTAAGACATTTTGATTCTGGATAGCTGTCCCAATTTTAGTTAGACACTCATTTGTGGTTTTTATTGATCGACGTTTGAAGAAAAAAACAACAAGCTTTTTTGAAAACAGTCTTCCCAAGTGCCTGTTTAAAATGGGGTTAAACTCTGACATTGCATGATACATAAAGTTACAGAGATTTCTGACCAATCAAAATGTTGACTACTGTCTTCCATTCACAGGGATCATCGTCGATATTCTTTTATTTTCATTGTTTGATGATCTTTCTTTGCTACATTTTACGACCAAAATTGGGACAGGTACAGTGTTTACAATCAGTGAATTGCCACAGAGACACTATCAAAGTACTTTGGTAGTTTGTTATCATGGCCCGGTTTTAAAGACGTCATTGCAGAAATTATGCACTCCATTTTTTAAAATTTTGACCTAACTATGGATGTACATTTTATACTTTATAAAAATCAAATTTCGAAACACATCTTGACTCTTGAAGGTTTTTTTTTCACCCTACAGTCTTGTTTCTGCAGTGCCAGTCTGTAAGAGTGGACCTGTACAAATGTACATGTAGCTGTTTATGTATTTACTATTTACATGTATTATATGGCTTTCCACTCAAAATGGTTACTTGATTAATTCCTTGTACAATGCATGGTCTGATACTTACCGTGAATTCTAAAAAAAAAAAAATCCATTTGTATTACTGTTTGGCTTGAGTTTCTAGATACAATAAACGTGCTGGAGGCACATAACAACATAATGACAGTTTTTTAAACATTCATTTGGTTTGTCTTCCCCCGTGATGGCCCCCCCCCCATCACTTCTATACGGACTATCCCTTCCATACTCCTCCCACTCCCCCCATCCTGCATATATCACAAACAAGTGCGTTAATGTACCACACCTTCTGCACCCCACCCCACTTCCCCCCCCCCCCATCCAGCATATACCACATCTATCGCAAACATGCACAGGCCTACTGCACCCCCACCCCCCCCCCCCATCCAGCATACATCATATATACCACAAACATTTTTTATGTACCACCCCTCCCTGCACATATCACATGTATCACAAACAAGTACGCTTATGTACCACACCTACTGCACCCTACCCTCACCCCTCCCTGCACACCTTTCATGTATCACAAACATGTATGCTAATGTACCACACCCTACTGCCCCCTCCCCCATCCTGCACAAACCACATGTATCACAAACATGTTCATTTATGTACCACGCCTAATTCTAACTGGCAGTGTGGATGTATAGTAGTAGCAAGGCTTGTGATCAAGCAGCTTTAAAGTACATGTAAACTACAAATGTCAAAGCAGAAGCAAAAAAAACAAACAAACAAACAAACTGACAACCAAGAAAACACAAATCGGAACTGTGTACATTCTAAGGCCAAGGTACAAAGCGGATTGACACTACTTACAGGGCTACCCTGTGAAATACGCAACATTAAACATTTTGGACGACACACATTCCTTGGAGATTCTCTTGAGAGGCACTGTGCACTCTCCTGGACATCTATTCAATTCAATCTGGGAGGACAACATGTCCTTAAACACTATGTTCGTTGGAGATAATTAGCACATGTTGAGGTTACACTTTTTGACACATGGTCTTATGTATGGTAAATTTAAGTAACCGGTACAAGTCGCTGAAGTTTATGTAGACTTCACTTGGACATATTTTTTGAAAGCCATAGAAAAGGTTCTTTGCATAGAAATAAGTTCTTTTGACAAGACTTTTGTGTTACAAGTGAAAAGAGGATAATTTAGGAGTTATTTCAGGATTTTACGCGATATGAATTGCGAGTTTAAGAGTGAAGATTGAATTTTAATATATAGGACAGAATGAAAACAATGACAACATGAAAAATTAGTCAGAAATTTACGTTTAAATTGTATGCGTTACAAAACATGGCGTCTAAAACTTACATAGAGACTAAACAAAATCTGTCATCATCCTTTTATATTTATTACCCTTTTGTTTCTGGGTTGGAATGTATTAAACAACATAAACATCGTTGTCCTTTTTTTAAGTTGCAACAGCAATAGACAAAATCACACACAAAATATAAACCATGAGAAATTGATTACAAATTAGTTTTTTTCATAGAGTAAAGGAATTCGAATTTTATATCAAATTTTCATTCAGTATTTTAATGAAACTCACACATGTTTACAATTGCACAGCGCAAAAGCTCAACGAGTTTTCTTCAAATGTGTGTACAAAGGATGTCATCTCAATGCCGTTTTGAATCTGTACATTGGGGTTTGAAACATTTCAATTACATTCTCACACGCAAAATAACAGTCAATAATATGCAGCTGATATAATTATTACACAAATCTATAAACTCGACTGTTTCCAATCAAATTGAAGGCAGAAATACATGAACACTTCAGCCAAATACTAAATTTGTTCTTCAATAAAAAAAAAAGATGTTATTGATATCACAGATCAAAAATAAAATGATTTCCATTCTCTACAAATAATGGAGGCGTATTTCAAACCAAGTCGTTGGGTGATTCAGGCGTAAATTAAAGCCGATCACAAATGGGTTTTTTGGTTGTTGGTCGGGGTTTTTTTACGGAAAAAAAGTTTCCTGAGATATTTACTGTAAAAATATATTTATCAAATTTTATATTACTTTAAAAATGATAGAAATCTTCATAGGGTAGGCCTACATGATGTATTCAATGAATGTCACTGGATCAAATATTTACACTGTAGCTTTTTTGTTCCTTTTGTTTGACATTATTTTGCATTTTGATCTTGTTAAGTTCAACAAGGTGTACAGTACACTTATGTGGACCTTGCTAACACCAAACTTTTGTTTAGGCGTTAACTTAATCCATCATTCAGATTTTGCAGAACAAAACTCTCTGAATCGTTGGGCGTAGTGCTCTGGTCTAATGGTAGAGAACGATTGAGTTGGGTAGCGTACACATTTGTACAAGTGCTCCATTTTTTTCAGAAATGTAAACCGTGTAAAAACATCAATGATTCCAATGAAATACCGGTGATTCTGTCCGTCAATGACATGCAAAGGATTTGCAGTGTATGGAAGTAAGCGTTGGTTGCAGTCCGTAACGTCATCCATTTGAAGGCGTGTTACACATTGACAATAACTGGAGTTGAATTCTCTAAAGCCTGACGATTCGGCCTTTCCAGACGACTTGTTTGGACTCGTTACAATATCCGGAGATTTATTTAGCCGGTTCCCTTGGCTCATGGCGACCATTCCAGGCAGAACCTGTCCATTCATCTCACCTACTCCAATATCATCTTTAGTACTATCAGTTGCGTCCATATTCACAGGTGTGAGTCCTCTGTCATCCAGTTGAAGACGTCCGACATTGTCAGCGGTACTTAGTTTATCATCAGCAACATCATCCAAGTTGCTCTGAACTCTTGATTCTGTTTCGTTAATACCATGGTTGTTGTTAGCTGTTTTGGAAAGATTCTGCAAGCCTGGGTGGACAGTGACGGTAGATCTTTGATGCCACGAGGGAAGTCTACGCTTACAGTTTGGACACATACTGCTTGGACTCTCAGGTAAGACTTTGATGGATCTGGAGGAGCACAAATATAAAAAAGACAAAACTAATACATGTAATTTGTCACCTTCATCATTGATTATCATTTACATGCACCCTTAACAGTTTTTTATCATTCATTTGTTTTTGTAGATCCGACATTTCTATATCAAAGTTTTGGTAGTTTTGGAAGGTATGTGTATGGTTGTTATTTAAGGTCAAGATAAAACAGCCAAAATTTGGGCACTAGATTTGTGTCCAAATAGAATGGCATCTTGTCAAGACAACACAAGCCAATATGAATGTTATGTAGCATGTCATGGATAAGTGGATAAGAACACTGGACTCAAGCTCTGGTGTGTTTCTGATCAGCAGAGTGTGGGTTCGAGTCCCGGTCGTGACACTTTATGAACCTTTATTGCTTCGTCCTTCAGAATGGGCGTAAAGCCATAGGTCCCGTGTGTTGTGTAATGATATAAAAGAGCCCAGTGCACTTCTTGTAAAAAGAGAAGGGGTTCGCCCCGGTGTTCCTGGTTTGATTGGCAGCATATTGCGCCACAGCACCTTGTAAACCATCACATGGTGCTATGTAAAGGAACAGGTCTCATACTTCAAAACATAGCTCGGCATACCTTGCAGGAAAGTGCTTTGATACCTCCATCAGATGTGATAAAGCGCTATATAAGAACTTGGCATTATTACTATCAGGTTTCTAAAACCAATACTGTACAGGGACCTTCCCCTGCATGTCTAGATAAACGTTTTGCTTTCAGGAACAATAGGTACAAATACACAGTTTTGAACCAAAACAGTTTGAGGGATTTCTTTTATCACACTCTAAATGCCACGTAAAGTAAACAGAAATAAGGAAATGCAGGGACCAGCTTAAATAATTATCTTCAAAGTAAAACCAGCACCAAGGAAATAAAAACTTTCAATGTTTTTTGGGGGTTTTTTTTTCCTTTCGGCAAATATTCTTTTCAAAATGATGGAGGAAAAATTATTCAAACCTTCTTGTTCTCAGTATAACATCAGCAAGGTTGTCAGTCCTTTCATCAGCGTGCAGCATTTGAACACCAAGTATGATGCTGTAATCCATCACACCCTGATCCTCAAGAAACCTTGTGTCGATCTCAACCTGCTTGATAAACCAACCTTTCTGGGCTCCTGAAATGAATGATAGAAAACAAAAGGTCTAATAGATGTTAATATTTGCATCGGGGATAAAGAATTTAATTTGGTTTTACCCTTACACCGATGTGTAAGGTCTCGTGGTAAGACATCTGCTCTAGCTATTCAAAGGTCATGGGTTCGAATCCCACCCGAGTGATTGCCTGTGGATTTTTTTATTTTCACAGAGCTCGTGAGAGCACTGAGTATACAGTGCTTAATTACACATCGGTGTAAGGGTAAAAACCCAATTAAAAATGGTCTAACAATAAGAGACAAGTGTTTCACTTTCAGATTGGGTATGAGGCATGGTTCATGATAGAGCTTTCACCTTGGTATGGGTTGTGGGTTTGGGTTGGCGAGAGTGTCAAGGTTTGGATAAGGGTTTTTGGGTTCATGGATGGCTAGCATTGGGATAGACTCTTGCAACAGTTTTGTTGTTGTTTTAGAATCCGTGTATTACTAAGGTTTTAAATTGTTTGTACTTTTGTATTCTATAAATTGTGTTTGGCCTTAGCTTTTTAAACTGTTTCTCTGTAAAGCGCATTTAGGGTCTTTTTAGGCGGACATTGGTGCTATATAAGCTTACGTTTATTAGTAGTAGTAGTAGTAGGGTTTGGGTTTGCGGTTTGGGTATAACAGCAGGTTTCCAATTTGCTTCTCTTTTGGATATTTTTGTTTTATTGAATATCAAGTACTAAACCCGAGGTAAACTGACTGGAAAAATTTGAAATAATTGTGAGTATGGGTTTGATCTTTTTATTGGATGAAGATAATTTGACGTACCTATTTTAATTGTCTTTCCCTCAAAGTTATTGTCTTTAAGAACAATAACCTCATGGTTGTCTTCCTCTAATGGTTCGACGTAGCGATTAGCTGAACACCCCTTCAAGTCATATCTGATGAGTTGTGAAGAAATGTAGATAAATGAGATATATTTCAGTTGGTAAATGTTGGGTTGCATCCAAATCGAGAGACTTTGGCTACAGCTGAGACCACTGGCTGCAGTGGTTACAAGAAGAAGTGGCTTCTTCAGCAATCTGGCTGTGGCTTCTACTAACTGAAGCCATTAAATTGTACAGGGCCTAAGTGATGGGACTCTAACGGTAACTAAGCCATGCTGATATTGAACGATCCAGCTTAATTTTATATAGGATTAAAACAATTGAACGGTTCCAAAAACCAAATTGAACTTTCCCTTTAAAAATGTTATCATCTCAAAGCTATAACAAAAAACAAACAAAAAAGTGATTTAGCCAAGTGACATTTTATGCAAAGCAGACCTTTTCTTTTTGGTTCAGATTTATCTCCTCTATTAATTTCTAAAACTGTCTTTAAGTGTAGCTTTAATTGCTTTGTTGAATCTTAAAACAACAAGATCCTTGATTTAATTTTTGCACATTTAAAAACAATTTTTAACGTCACCTTTCAGTGATACGATCATCAGGGTAGAACACACTCTGCATAACTGTGAAATACGTCTTTAAAAAAAAAAATACAAAGAAAAATGATAATAGGATTTTTGAAATCCTTTCATATACTATTCAAGCATTCAAGTAATTAAAATGCGACCAAAGTAAATCATTGTTTTTACACTACTCCATCACACATTCGAGAGGTGCTGTGATTTGTCCCCTGCCAACATTTCTCCACCAACATAAAGCCTTCATGGCCCAATTTCATGGCTCTGTTTACCGCCGAATTCTGCGCTTGCGATCACCATTCTCCGCTTACTGTGCAAGCGCCGAATTTCTGTGCTAGCTGTGTAAGCGAAGAATGCCTAGTAACATGGAGTACGCATGCCCACAAGCAAAAAATCCCTGCTAACCCGTGAAATACGCTTGACATAAGCGCGGAATTCCCTGCTTCCGTAAGGGCTGATTCTTTGTTTGTGGTAAGCAGAGCCATGACATCGGACCCTGTTTAAATCCTGCCTTATATTGTTTTGATTTGACCCTCCCAGATTGACATAGAAGCATGCAGGTGTGGCAACAGGATCAATTTCCCTCCCCTTCATTTTTTCAAAGTCTTTTTCCAGCTTGTGTGGGTAATATACTTCCGAGCAACAGTAATTTAGTTTCCCACTTAGTGTTTTCTTTGTCTGTGTTTGGGCAGTGTTGTTGTGTCCTTCTCCAGACTGACTTCTCAAACTTGGATGCTCCCTTCATACACTCTTTAAACAAAATTTCCCCATGATAATATTTCTGCTGTTCTCAATGCTCATCTAGTTTCCCTCCAGTGTCATCATCCTTTTTGTACGACGCAATTCTGTATGTCTTTTTTGCGCAAGGCCCATATGTATCTCGTTTTAATGTTTTCTGTTTTGGTTTTCTAGTTCTTTAACTTGCCTCGGTTTTTTTTCATAGGTTGTTGAGGTTGAATAAATAATGGTAATAATAACAATTATAGTAATGATATTAATAACGATTCAAAGCAATGCATCATTAGTGACACCTTTTATAAGAGTAACTAACAATTTGTAGTTTCCAAACTTTTGCCAATGATACATGTGCTACATCTTTTAATTGTTACAAAGAAACTGCAGATTTACCCCTTTACTTCCACTTAGTTTGATGAAGTAGCATCCTACGATCTTCACTAGTAAAGAATGAGGGTAGTTGAGAAAGTGCTTCACCAGACGGCACAGGAAATGCTTCCTCAGGAAACAGATGTCCGAGTAACGTTCAGTTTTCACGATAAAGGCTTTGTTATTGCTGTTCGGATAAATGATTTTATGAAAAAGCACTTTGGTGAGAGTTCAATAGATCAATGTAAATCCAGGTGCTGGAATCCACCCCCTTCTAAAACCAACAAACAAACAAACCAACAAGCCAACAAACAAACTAACAAACAAACAAACAAACACCCCAACACCCCAAGAAAACAAACAAACAAATAAACAAACAAACAAACAAACAAACATCCCCAACACAACAAAACACAACAAGCAATGTTTGAAGCTTTCCATGGTGTGGACTGTGGATCACAAGAAAAACCATCAAAGAAAACTTGCAAGTATAAACATGTATGAAGTACTTTTTGGAGAAGTGTTGGCTCACACCGGCTCTCTCCTTAGAGCTAACACTTCTCCCAAAAGAGTTTTCAACATGGTCGACCCGCAAGTTTACTTCTACAGTTTTTCTTAAAACACAACAGTTTAACAATTTCTTAAGAGCGGCTTATTTTTCGCTCTTTGTATCTTGAGAAAATAGAAAGTAGTTTAGACTGCATTACACATGAAATAAATTCATGAAATCGAGTCTTAGTTGTTAAATTTGACCTGCAGAGCTACAACGACTAAAAGTTGCTGATGGTAGACAGGAAATATGTTCCTTCAAAGTTGAAATATTCAACAGTAGGGGGGAATAAAATAGAGGGATAGGCTATACTACGAGGAATAGGCCTATATTATGTAAGCTCACCACAGAAAGAAGGTCATTCCACTTCTTGAGGAGGTAATAAATTCCATGAAGGATTCAGGGAACCCTGGTGAGGGGGATATTGACTCCAAATATTCCGACTCTGTAACTCCTATTAAGGCACGTATCGCAGCAAATACTTTAGGAGCAAAGCACCTAAATTCAAAACGCTGAGAACAAATCAAATTGTAAAAATTAAATTTGATGCAAACCTCTCCTGTAATTGTATTTATGCAAGCCAAAGCTCCAAGTTCTTACTTTGTTTCAAATTCTACTTGAGCTACATTACCTTTTTTTGAAATCATTCTAAAATAAAATAAATAAATAATGGCTTCTTATATAGCGCTCAAATCCGTCACTCAGTGACGCTCAAGGCGCTTCAACATTCAGTACTTTCCTGCAGGTATATGGGGCTTCGATTTAAATTTTGTAAAGTTTGAGCTATACTTGAGCTACATTACCTTTTTCAGATCAGTCTCGACAAGAGTTTTAATTATTTCTTCTTGGTAGTCTCCATCTTGAAGATGAACGTCTCCCTTTGAACATAAACACATAAAGTGAACGTTAATTAATGTATACAGTACACACCACTGGGAAGTACCCAAGTTATATGGAACACAAAGTCCCCCCCCCCTCCTTACAAAGTAATGAAATATATTTGTTCAAAGTTTAGGCTGAGGCCCTAAAGGAAATGGTTGCTCAGTTACATTTAAAAAAGGTACATACAGGTGAGGAGCAGGGGAGCTGGGGGGAAGGGGGCGGAGGTGCGAGACAAATTATCACTTCGCAACTCCACATGTAAAACATTATAAACAATTGTGTCTGTGGACAACAGACCAGGGCCCAATTTCATAGAGCTGCTAAGCACAACAATTTGCTTAGCATGAAATTTCTTCCTTGATAAGAACAAGATTACCAACCAAGTATCCATGTGTTGCATATTGCTTGTTACTGGTAGTCAGCTGTTGTTTGCTTATCCTGAAAATCACGTGGAAATTTGGTTGGTAATCCTGTTTTTATCAAGGAAGAAATTTCATGCTAAGCAAATTTTTGTGCTTAGCAGCGCTATGAAATTGGGCCCTGGTGTAGGCCCTTTGCTTTGCCGCATTCCCAATTTAGAATAAACCAACTGAACTGGTAAAGGAAGAAATTAAGTCCAGTTGTTTTGTCCTATCATGGGGACTAGCTTTTTACCTGATTTATGGGATGAAGGTCAACGCACTCTCGTATCCCCATCTGTATACAGCGAGATAATTCAAACAGCCTATGATTCTGATTGATTTCTATGATTCCTCTCCTGGTCCACTGATGATGGGCTTTACCAATAAGGGTAGCAAAGTCCTTAGAATGGGATGGCTGGGTGGCGGGAGCCTGAACTGTTGCCATGTTTTCTGTTTGGGATTTAATCAAATCATGATTTATTAATAATTTGATCTCATAACTTCTGACTTTTTAAATTTATAATATTTATATAACTTTAGTATTTTTTAACCACTATCCCAGTATAGCTTTCACAAATAATTGCGAAATGGGTTTTAATTCAAAACTTTAATTAAGTCTAATTATCAATAATTCAATCATCATGACCATGAAGAGGTAAAAATCTCACCAATCGATCGTTGACTATTGACTCGGCGGAAAAGTTTGACATTTTTTCCAAGTGCAGTTTAAGATGAGAGAAGACTGGCAATGACTGGGTGCGTTTTCGCGGCTGAATGTAACATATTTGCGATAATCGTAACCATGCGACCGTCGGGGAGGATGAGGGTTACGATTGTCGTAACTAAACTATGTAACGTAAACTGCTTCGGGTCATCGGCCAGAGGTTAAACATGATTAGCAAAATGACAAATTTATTTATTCAACAGAAATCGCAAAAACCCATCTCATCTTTACCTGTAACGGTTTAAAATTATATGAATGATTCTACATTCTATACAAAACTAGCCTCCTTATAAATTGGTTAACTTGGTAAACTTGGTAACATGGGTAACCATCGTCCTTCTAAGAAATACCTTTGATTATTATTGTTCAGTCATGGCAGTGAAGTTTGTTTACATTTTGATCAATCTAGACACAGAACGCTTTTTTGTACAGCGGGGGTACCCCCTGGTTACTTGGACTGTCCTATTTTGTCAAGAGGGGAGAGTCTTTTTGTGAGCACTCAAAGTCCTGTTTTAATCAAGTAAAATGTTGCCTGTAAGAGGCATCCCATGTGCAAAAAATATTAGGAGTGAGATTTAATTGATGTCATATTGGTGTACTTTGTTTTTTGTAATTTAAACATTGAAAGGGGACACATAAGGGACTAAAATGAATGGTAATTCCACAGAGCATAATAACATTTTCCCCCTTCACGTTGAGTGGCGGGGGCCGGTGTCATTTAGGGAAATCTGCAACCCCGTTTTCGTTCCCAGGGGTGATCGATCCCATGGGTGTTTTGGCACACGTATAGTAACGGGGAAAAAAGAAAAATGGAAATTAAATGGTAGTATGATTTATTTGGTCTATAAAATTTATAAATAAAAGTTGTTGTTTTTTTAAAGCGAACATACGTATTTACGAAAGCCCGTTAGTGCCATCTGTATTTATATTTTCAATGCATTTATTTATATTTTCAATGCATTTATTTATATTTTCAATACATTTATTTATATTTTCAATGCAGCTAATTATATTTTTCAGAGCAGTTGTTTTTTTTCATGAACTTTACGAAACCAAGTTTGGGTCGCGCGCCTGAGTACAACATCGAATACAGGCCTGATAGTTCAACGACCCCGTTTCACAAAGGCCGTAGGACGCGCAGTCTATTTTTAGTAACTTTTGGCACTCTGCATTTATTTATTTCGGCAAGTGCATTTATTTATATTTTCACTGCATTTATTTATATTTTCACTGCATTTATTTATATTTTCACTGCATTTATTTATATTTCCAATGCATTTATTTATATTTCCAATGCATTTATTTATATTTTTACTGCATTGATTTATATTTTTACTGCATTTTTTTATATTTTCAATGCATTTATTTATATTTTCAATGCATTTATTTATATTTTCAATGCATTTATTTATATTTTCACTGCATTTATTTATATTTTCAATGCATTTATTTATATTTCCAATGCATTTATTTATATTTTTACTGCATTTATTTATATTTTTACTGCATTTATTTATATTTTCAATGCATTTATTTATATTTTCAATGCATTTATTTATATTTTCATTGCATTTATTTATACTTTCATTGCATTTATTTATGTTTTTATTGCATTTATTTATATTTTCACTGCATTTATTTTTATTTTCAATGCATTTATTTTTATTTCCAATGCATTTATTTATATTTTTACTGCATTTATTTATATTTTTACTGCATTTATTTATATTTTCAATGCATTTATTTATATTTTCAATGCATTTATTTATATTTTCATTGCATTTATTTATACTTTCATTGCATTTATTTATATTTTTATTGCATTTATTTATATTTTCACTGCATTTATTTTTATTTTCAATGCATTTATTTTTATTTTCAATGCATTTATTTATATTTTCAATGCAATTTTGAAGCAGCTGTTCTTAAACCGGAAGCTGTCACCAAACATGCGGCGGCTTCGGACGCACATAGTCTTCGTGTTATCAGGCGTTACTTTAGATTAGGGTTTAATTATGACGAAATAATTGCTTCGCACAGTTGCCCCGAGGTACTCAACTGCCCTTCTATAAAACATGCAACATCAACAATATCTGTGTGGTGTTTTCGCCGATAGTCAAGTTTACGCAATTTACGGTTCAGATTACGCTTACTGATGAAGATATCATGATTAAAAGCAAGTGAAGCAATTATTTCGTCATAATTAAACCCTAATCTAAAGTAACGCCTGATAACACGAAGACTATGTGCGTCCGAAGCCGCCGCAACCATGTTTGGTGACAGCTTCCGGTTTAAGAACAGCTGCTTCAAAATTGCATTGAAAATATAAATAAATGAATTGAAAATATAAATGAATGCATTGAAAATATAAATAAATGGATAGAAAATATAAATAAATGCAATAAAAATATAAATAAATGCATTGAAAATATAAATAAATGCATTGGAAATATAAATAAATGCATTGAAAATATAAATAAATGTAATGAAAATATAAATAAATGCATTGAAAATATAAATAAATGCATTGAAAATATAAATAAATGCATTGAAAATATAAATAAATGCATTGAAAATATAAATAAATGCATTGAAAATATAAATAAATGCATTGAAAATATAAATAAATGCATTGGAAATATAAATAAATGCATTGAAAATATAAATAAATGCATTGAAAATATAAATAAATGCATTGAAAATATAAATAAATGCATTGAAAATATAAATAAATGCATTGGAAATATAAATAAATGCATTGGAAATATAAATGAATGCGTTGAAAATATAAATAAATGCATTGAAAATATAAATAAATGCACTCGCCAAAATAAATAAATGCAGAGCCAAAATAAATAAATGCAGAGAGCCAAAAGTTACTAAAAATAGACTGCGCGTCCTACGGCCTTTGTGAAACGGGGTCGTTGAACTATCAGGCCTGTATTCGATGTTGTACTCAGGCGCGTGACCCAACTTGGTTTCGTAAAGTTCATGAAAACAAAATTAACTGCTCTGGAAAATATAATTAGCTGCATTGAAAATATAAATAAATGTATTGAAAATATAAATAAACGCATTGAAAATATAAATAAATGCATTGAAAATATAAATAAATGCATTGAAAATATAAATAAAGATGGCACTAACGGGCTTTCGTACGTATTAGTTGAAACAAATACACTTTTTTTTTCATTAGGAAAAAAAGTCAACCCACAAAAACAACAAAATACAAAAACAACACCTTTTTAAAAATTTAATTCAACACATAGTTTTTATTTTATTTTAATTAAAGTAAAACAGTAGAGGGCCGCAGCTTAACGAGTACGAATTGACTCGGCTGACGGTACGAAGTTACCCAGGGTGACCAAGGTACGAAGTGACCGTGCACCTTCAGCTCAGTATAAACACTCTCTCCTTTATCGCTCTGCTATCCCCCTGAGCTTTCAAAAACATCTTAACTTTTAGAATGGCCTTACTCAGAAAAATTGGCTGGACATTTTTTCCCTAGCTATAATTGGTTTATGTTAACCATCATTTACTAAACTTTAAATAAAAAATCACACCTATAAATTTATTTTATTTATTTATTGTTGTTCCTTTAAATCAATTCCACCCTACAGTTAAATAACATCAAACTATACCCACATAACAAGACTTTTTTTCTACACAGCATCCCCTCCCCCTCCCCAACCAGGCCCAGTCCAATACCCATCCCATTCATGCCCACCCCCAGCTATAGCCATTCCACACCATGATCATTTATACTGCTAGTCCATCTCCCCTATCCTCAAATCGAACTCCCAGTTCCTGACGGCAGTCGATTCTAGCCTACCTAGCTTGCTCTTAATACCCATTTCCAATTAGTCACACCCCCAAAATTACTATTATTCCATCTCCTCCTGCCCTCTCAAACTAAACTCCCAGTCCCTGTCCCCAATGCAGTCATTTACAACTTGATCATAATCCGCACCCCAGAAAATTACCAGAGAGTCCGGCTATCATTTTTCAGTTCCTTACTAGTACTGCGACTGAGATCTTGCGGGAGCCAGTTGCGCACCCATATCCATTTGGTCTTTGACATAGGCACAGGTGATTGGAACCAGCCAAAGAAAGCGACAGGTACCCGATTACCGCCTAACACCGGATAAACATACATTGTTTAGTAGATAGGGTCGGGGTACTCGACGGCTTAATGCCGTGACACGATATTCAAAATGGTCGTCGCCATCCATGCTTGATTTATGTTAACACTGTGGATGTATTACGATCATTAATGTGATTTAATGTCTCTGGAGGTAAGCTTTATCGTGTAGTTTATTTAAGTTCAAAATGTAGAATAGGAATAAGCCTCATGGAACCTGTGTAAGCACAAAGATTGTCATCATAAAAAGGGTTTATTTGTAGCATTTTTATTTACACCTTCATGCACGTAAACAACGGTACTTGAAAGTACAACGGCCGGAAGTAGCTTTAACAGAGTAGGCCATTGTATTGGGTCGGTCATCTCAATGGCAACTTGCCGTCAATCAAATGGGTTACATAATCTTTTACCACTCGTAGTACTAGTTTTCATAGCATTGCATTTCTACCTCAATGCGTGGATAGTTGTCTGAGATCAATGTGTGGGCCTAGGCCTATACATGTTTCTAAAATGAAAAAAGGGAATTAGCCTACAAGGAAGACGTCCATGATACACATGTAACGTCAGAACGTCAACAAATGACCTGTGGTACCGTCAAAAGAATTAAATTTCATAATGGTCTGACGTTTCGACCTTTGCAGTCTTTCCAGGAGTCAGAGGCTGCATGCAGCGTTCTAAAACGGGAGGAAGTTTGAAGAACAGTACCTACATTCATTCACTCTGAACTTAACCAAGGCCAAGGGGGTTGGGTGGGTATCGATTTGAAAATAAAATTCGCTAATTATTAAGTTGTGATTTCTTTGAAACAATTACCGAATAAAGAGAACGACGATACTGTGTAATTTTTGTTTTGGTTGATAATGATAATCACAATGATGTTGTGTGTACTATTCGAACCTCGCCAAATTAATTCACTGTAAATAAATACAATAACTAAATCGAAAAACGGGCTATGCGGGCGTTTCCAACAAAATTGTGGATTTTAATATTAATATTATTATTGTTAATATTATTATACATTGTGACTATTTTTTTTAAAACAACGATGATTCTGAGTTGCCCCTGACATTGCCACAGCACACCCACAAAATTCTTTGCCGCACAAATCACTGTATTCTGTTTCTTAAAGAGAGGATTTATGTAACACCAAAACCTTCCACAAAGACGATGATTGCGCTTTGCAAAGTAACAATTAAAAGCAGGGCCATAACAAAATAATACTTGAAAATTATATAAATAAGAAAATGATGCAATTTGTATACACACCAAACAAAGGAATTATACGATACTATTGATGCTGTCAGTAAATACGCATATAATTTAATGACAAACTAAATTAAGCAAAATCACAAAGAATCTAAAATTATATTATTACTATTAGTTCTAAAACGAATTTATTTAAACAAAACAATATACGTTAATATCAACGATTTCTTGTACCAAACATTCTTGCTGAAAAAAAGAATCTCTGGATATCGACCATTTAAAGAAGCTAAATCCTTGGCTGTAGTTATGTTCACAGTGTGACACGCGGCCATGAATGATGCATTTAACACCAAGGGAAAAAACAACACCCTAAACAAATATATCCCATTCCCCTTTTGTAGCCCCCCCCCCCTCAAAATTAATAGATACAAATAAATAAATAAATAAATAAATAGTTTAATTGAACGAACACCTGTATACAACTAAGTCCAATCATCTTGTCCATGCCCGAACCCGGTCTCTTTCCAATGTATTATTCAAACCCTAACAAAACCACTCAACCGAACACGCAAAATCTAGCGAGAACACCGGCGAAATGTTTACTGTTAGCCCTTGCTACTTCCCACTGACCACGGCATGAACGAGCCTCTAAAACCCTTCATAAGTTCCAGCTCTCCACAACGAGTAGGCCCGCCAAAGGAATCAGACACTCAAATATTATCCGCCAAAAACACCTGAAAATACGGCATTGCCCTTCGCTACAACTCATGTCCAATTGGTCTCAATCCACTCTCCAATTCAATGCATCCTCCAAGACGATACCACGGCCAGAGCCCACCAAGAACACTGGAGGAATCAACGCTGTTATTCCCGCCGTCATGTTGGTTCCAGCTTAGGAAGGATTTCCCTATGCCATTATAGTAGCCTGCGTACCCTGTTAACTAGTAATTAGACTAATGGTCTATCCTAAAACGTGTGCCATCCACTCACATTATTTTCTGAGTCCGAACCAGAGAGTCCCCCCTGTATACCTATACCTAGTCCTAAGTAAACTAATGGTATAGCGTGTGCCTTCCACTCGCAAATTACTAAGTATAAAGCACTGGTTTCCCCATGCCATTAGAATCATGTGTAAAGTATTCCACTTGCAAATTATTTACTAAGTATAAAGCACTAATTTTCCCATGCCATAGTATCCTGTGTAAAGTATGAATCAAAGGTTCATCAAGTCTAAAATGCGAATTTTCCTGGGGGGACCCAAAAGGGTGTTGTGGGTGGGTGTCTGACTCCGAAGCCAGCGGTCCCTGGTTCGAGCCACGGTGGCGACCGCGTGGTCGCCACTCACCGCGCAGTGACACGCACCGCTCTCACGTGCTTAGAAAAGAAACTTAAAACTTAAAACGAACCTATGCACTTTTTTTGTATGAAATAAAAAAAAGAAATACAAAAATATTTTCTAAAACGCCTCGTTTTAACATAGTGGGATTCGATCCCGGGACCTTTCGGTCCAGAGTCCGGAGCCCTTCCACTGGGCTACTGCTCCTCTTACTTAACATGTGTTTGAGCTTAATTTTAAACCTAAGAATGGACAACTTTAAATCAAAACATAGTAAAAGAACACCCGTGACTAGAACCCGGTACCATTGGGTTCAGAGTCCGGAGCCCTTCCACTGGGCCACTGCTTTTCTTACTTAAAATGTGTTTGAGCTTAATTTTAAACCTTAGAATGGACAACTTTAAATCAAAACGTAATAAAAAAAGAACACCCAGGAACCAAACCCAGTACCTTTGGGTTCAGAGACCGGAGCCCTTCCACTGTGCCACTGCTCTTCTTACTTAAAATGTGTTTGAGCTTAATTTTAAACCTTAGAATGGACAACTTTATATCAAAACGTAGTAAAAGAACACCCGGGAACCGAACCCAGTACCTTTGGGTTCAGAGTCCGGAGCCCTTCCACTGGGCCACTGCTCTTCTTACTTAAAATGTGTTTGAGCTTAATTTTAAACCTTAGAATGGACAACTTTAAATCAAAACGTAGTAAAAGAACACCCAGGAACCGAACCCAGTACCTTTGGGTTCAGAGACCGAAGCCCTTCCACTGGGCCACTGCTCTTCTTACTTAAAATGTGTTTGAGCTTAATTTTAAACCTTAGAATGGACAACTTTATATCAAAACGTAGTAAAAGAACACCCGGGAACCGAGCCCAGTACCTTTGGGTCCAGAGACCGGAGCCCTTCCACTGTGCCACTGCTCATCTTATTTAAGGTGCGTTCGAGTTTAATTGTAAACCTTAGAATGAACAACTTTAAATCAAAACGTACTAAAGGAACACCCAGGAACCGAACCCAGTACCTTTGTGTTCAGAGACCGGAGCCCTTCCACTGGGCCACTGCTCCTATTATGCGTTCGAGTTTAATTTAAAACCTTAGAATGAACAACATTAAATCAAAACGTACTAAAAAAAGAACACCCTTAATTCGAACCCAGTACCTATGGGTTCAGAGTTCGGAGCCCTTCCACCGGGCCACTGCTCCTCTTACTTAAATTGCGTTCGAGTTTTATTTTAAACCTTAGAATGAACAACATTAAATTAAAAAGTATACTAAAAGAATAACCAGGGATTCGATCCCAGTACCTTTTGGTCCAGAGTCCGGAGCCCTTCCACTGGACCACTGCTCCTCTTACCTAAATTGTGTTCGAGTTTATTTTAAAACACAATACATCATATCAATAACTGCCAAAAAAGTAAACTAATGGTACATTATGGGTGCGTTCGAGTAGCTTACACGTGTAAGTAAAACTTACACGAGAGTGTTCGATTAGCCATCACGTGATACTCGTGTCTGCCCCGATGTCAGCCACCACAGCCCCAGTTCGTAGTTTCTGGCTGCAGGCGTATCATACCAAGATGGCAGGGGACAAGTTGGTTGCAATGCGCCGTACAAAAACTACAAATTAATACACTGATTTATCGTCTATAAAACAATGGCAAATAGAAAGGAAATGCATTTCCTGAAAAACAAACAGTTGGTGACTCTGTGCAAAATAATTAAATTGTGTCGTCACGGACACGTACACTAAAATTCAGCAGACGACGGAGCTTTCTGTGTACAAGCCACTACACATCAACCTTTGACCTTAATTTTCCCAGCGTGACAAGCGAAAACACCGCAGCGTCCGATTAGCGTTCGTTTCGTGGCTACCACGAGTGTAAACCCCCGAAACACACGGGGAAGCTAATCGAACGCACCCTAATATAATAGTGCAAAGCAAGTTTTTCCATTTGCCATAGTAACCTGCGTAAACCAATGGCCATAAGAGCACAAAAAGAAGACCCGGGGTTCGAACCCAGTACCTTAAGCTTTGCGTGCAGAGTGCGGAGCCCTTCCACTGGGCCACTGCTCCTGTTACTCAAATTACGTTCGAGTTTAATTTAAAACCCTATCACATTAAAAACCCAATCATAATTTAGCAAACAATCTGGGTTAACCTAAATAAAAAGAAAATTGTAGTTGCATCATGAGCAGAAAATTACAGCCATAGGCCTATATTGGCTCAAATTTGATCAAAATACAAAGCTTACCTTTTACCTCTAAGTTTTTTTTTTCATATACCATTAACCTATGATATCTCTCAAATTTATTTTTGACCAAAAATAATTCTAAGTGTTTTCCCGACCAATTTCAACGAAAACTCACTCGTGGTGGTCTCAAGATTGGTAAAATAAATATAAATGTCATTATAACTAAGTAAACTAATTAACTATTTAAGTTAAGCTAATTACATTTAGCTATAACTTCATGAGCTTAGCTAGGATCTGACTCTTTGTACTAAGCCAAGTATTGGAGGCCAATAAAAGAATTTAATGTACAAATCAAATGGGATTTTTGACGGATGGAAAGAATAAGAAGACCAAATAAAAATCTTGACGAAAACAATAGCTGTTCCGACTTGTATGTTGGATCAGCTAACTAATGTGGAGTTTTGATTTGAGGCGCGCGTGATCAACGGAGACTGACCGACCGCCGCACACATAAAGTTATTGCATACACCAGAGAAATGCTGGAAAGACTATGTCAAGTCAAAACGTGGTCTTACTGCTGCGCTTACTTGAGTTCCCTACTTGAGTAGCCATCGACCCGTGGCGTTTAGAAAGTAACATCTACTCCATGGAAGCGAGGCTGGGAAATCTGTCCCCTTTAGATTCTGCCCCCCCCCCCCCTCCGTGGGAAATTAACATGGACTGAAGGAGGTTGATTCAAAAGAGGGCGCTATCAGAATAAGCGTGTACAGTTTGCCATGGGTGGACTAGACTTGATTTTAAGTCTGAGATCGTGGTTATTTCTTTGCATCAGCCACGCAACGCCCCCCCCCCCCAGATTTGCAATCACACGCTTTCCAACTCGCGAATGTCGGGGTTAATCCACAAGAGGGCGCCATTTCCAGCTACAGTGTACTGTACAGAAAGTTAATTTCTTGCCACATCACACCACCGGCCACCGGGGCATCGCCACAGGGAAGGTGGGGGGGGGGGGGGAGTATGTTTACGATGGGAGCATAATTGCAAATTAGTAGGTGGCAATTTCAAAAGCTTTGGCCTCTGTTCATTTATTGAGCACTGAAACACAACTTATTTCAAGATATGGGAGGAACAATGTGACACAAAAAGGGAGTTACTGTGCACAGAGTGTCAGTATGTGGTTGAGCATTCAATGTGTAAAGCAAGCCACAGTAAAAGTGGGACCTTCAAAGTGAAAAAGGAGCAATGGCAAAAACAAGTGTGTCACTTTTGTTTAAGTTTGAGGGGGGGGGGGGCATAGAGGAGTGTCGTGATGGGTACTTGTTATTATGTCTCCATTGTAGTCATACAACCCAAATTCATATCAAACCACTCCAATGTTTTTAAAGAGGACCTTCATTTAACAATTCTACAAATCAACAAATCTTTGCTAAAGAAATTTTTTAAATGATGTCCCCACACAGTGACAACAAAATCAAGAAGTTCAGGTAAACAAAGTTCCTAAATAAAATTTACAAATTGATTTATTTACAATAATATTGTACAGTATATGATTGATATTACATCAGTAGCAAATATAACTAGAGTTTTCAAAAAAATATGTATTTTATGGCAACGATGATACATATGAAAACAATGACGAATTCTGTGTTTGGTGAAGTATAATCATTAATAACGGCCAAAGAAAGGTGTTTAGTTGTTTCTTGTAAACCAACATCAAGCATTAAAATTGTATATTTTTCATTAGAGATACTAATATCCTAAAGTTAATCATTTCATAATGTTCACAAATGCATTTTACTTCAATGCAGTCGATGATGTGGTTACTTTGAATTAAGTAAATTGCTTTCAAGAAAAAGGTTTACAAATAAAAAATGTCAAATAGCTTTGGGTTTATTTGAGCAAATCACGGGTTAACTCAACCATTCAACTTGTTGATTTTACACTACAGTCAGTTGACAAAGAACAGCACACTCTGACAGTGATGTTAAACAAAAACAAAAAATACCGCACATTTTAAAGCAAAATATGGAATATTTGACGAAAACTTATTGAGTATAACATGTATAATATGAGCAGCTTCTTGTGTAGTGGAGGTCACTTGGTTTTCTTCTTTGTTACCATGACAATGGTTATAAAAACTCCTGCAGATAAACATTATTGAGAAAATAAATATCAAAATAATTGACCTTAAATTGTATCATTATACGTGGCTCATCATGCTGTAGAAACTTTTATGATACTGCTTCATATTAGTATTTTTTATCCAAACCAACCACTTCCCCTTGGAAGGAAAAGTACATCGGTAATTTATGCTCACCTAGGAATGTCAGTAAAGCCAATCCAGCGATGAAAGGAACTATAATTGCATAGATTCTGGGCAGGAAAAACTGTTGAATCATGTTATCATCATCTGCAAATGGCTGTAAAAATGGAGAAAATAGAACAAAATAAATGAACCCTTCTAAAACCATCTTATCAGGGAAGGAAAAAAGGGTATTTCTCTGAACAAAGTTTGAGAAAAGTTGTGCATTCTCTTAATTTTAAATTTAAAGGATCTTGTTTGTATAACATAATAACAATTGTCTCTAATAACAATGGCAAACAAAACATGCCTTACCAGCAATATCACCCAGACTGTATAGTATGTAAATATGACACCAGCTAAGGTCACCAGTCCCATTCCTAAAGTTTGGTCCAAGCTGGTCGCCTGAAACATAATGGTGATGTTATTGAATACTGTTGCCTCACCCTTTTATATAACTGTATATTTGTATTGTATTCTTGTTGTTTTTATTCCCCTTGTACACAGGGAAGACTTTTTTCATGACAATAAATATTTTGAATCTTTGTCTATTATCTTCACTGATTTATTTTATTTTTTTTCATTTACAAAATTAGCATTTAAATTGCAGATCCACGCTAACGTTTTAAACATTATGTACCGACTGACGAGTGAGCATGTGTGCGCATGTGCGAAATGCATAGTGACTCCATCGACTTCCAGATCAGCGCGCCTTGAAGCACCAATGAATGTAGTCTTCATGGTCTTGGTGGTGTAAGACTTCGTTTTGATTATTCCCAGCAAGATGGCACTATCATTTGAAGGCAGGTTCATGGATGATAGCGCCCTCTCGGGGGGAATCATGACAAATAAAAATGAGAGGAATCTTGCACCAGACTAGAACAAGTGTGACGAACTTGCCATGGGCGCTTTTTGTGCGAGTATTCATAAATGGAGTCAGTACAGAAAGTTACAGAGGAGACGTCAATTTCCATTTTCTTTTCAAATTAATGTCACCAAAGGTTAAGGTTAAAATTAACAATTCTGAACCAAGCTGGCTGACAGTTCTGGACAAAAGGAATATGTGTACGAAGTTTCAACTTCCTCCATCAGGTATAAATATTAAAAATGCTTGTTATGCAATGGTACAGACTACAGGACCTGACCTACTCCTAGAACTATTCGGTTCGTTCCGCTATCGTCTCCCCGACCCTCATAGGTCATCATGTACAAAATCCTATTCGAAACTTTTTCCCCTTCACGTTTATGCACCTGGACTTCTCTTTTGAAAACGGAGCTCGCCAAAATTAGGCTCTATGTATTCATTGTTTTCACAGTGAGCTCGGGGTGGGTCCAGAAAATCCACTCCGCAAAAAAAAGGTGCAACAAATGATAAATTCCCATCGTTTATTCAGAATCGTCGCCTTCCGATAACAAAAATGGCCGCCGTCGCTTGTATCACTGGTATGCTGCGTGCAACGCTGGTCCACGACATGCTATAAGCCGGTATTCAATAGTATTCTGTGCGCAACACTGGTCCACAATAATCAATGGCTTATCTTTTATACGTAAACCGTTGGTTATTGTGAACCAGTGTTGCGCGCAGCATTTTGTACGCAACGGAGGAGTCCAACCTGGGCTAGGGCTAGAACATGCAGGTTCATGAAAAGTCATTCATCTAAAATAATATATATACAAACTAAAAGGGGACATAAAACTTTGCAGCGTTTTTCGGTTTTCTATTGAATTAACTTAACCCTCCCCCCCCCCAAAAAAAAGTATAGTATTCTTGCATTTTGTTTTGCAATTTTTACTGTCATCGAATTAATCCTTAAATCCTATTCCTACACTACAGTCACCTCCTTATGATTAAACACTTAAGTAGAAGGAACTGAGCAATATTCTTACATTGGTTACAGCATACAACTTAAAACATTGTATCGAAATAATCTTACCATTTTCCAGCTAATTTAAACCCGCTTTCGACACCTTTCACACGCACACAAACGTACACTGTGGGAGAGATGTTTTGGCAAAATGTGTCAACCTTGTAACCAGGAATATGTACCTATTCATATGCGCACTGTTCATTTATATCGAGGGGTCGAAATGCAAAAGCATTGGCATTCCGTTTGTAAACTTACTCAGTGTTTTACATTTGTATCGAGATTTTTAAAATAAACTCCACTAAATAATTGTTGATAAATTCATAAGAGCCAAGAATTGTCTGTAGAAACTTTAATATTTTTTATAAATGTTGTTGATAGATTTTTAAAGATTTTTGTTGTATATTTTTGTATAAATGTTTCTAACATGTGTTTGAAAAAATCTACACATGATTAAAAATGGCTGCGTCCTAGTCCTTATTTATTCATTCATTTGATGATGCGACAAGTTAAACACGGACGTTGGATTAAATCAAATTGCAATACTTCGTAAATGGACTGGTGTCAAAGATCCCTTCTGCGACCATGGAATCTTGTAAAAGAATGTATTTCTTGTTTTTGGCTGGTTGTAGTTTAATCTTTGTCGGCCTAACTGGTCAAGCGGTCGGTGCTAACGTTGAATGCGTACAAACGAGTGTATGTTCCTGCAGCATGTCGGGCGGTAGTGGGCGCTATGACTTTACAGCACTGTCTGGCAAACCAGATGAACCTTTCTTCCCAAGCATCAAGGGAAGAAACACTTCCGAGACATATTCTTATGATCCGTGTGTCCCTTATACGTTGAAAGCAGTGTCTGGAAGCAAAGGATCCTGTGACGGTGTTGCGGGATGTCGGAAAATTAATTCTGGTTCAACATCAGCGTACTTCAGTATTGCCAAGCATTTTACTGCACAGTTTCTTTATGATTCTTTTGCACAGCAATTAACTTTGAAATATACAAACGGTATGTTTGTTCAGTTTATTGTTTCACGATTTGTTTGAACTAAAAATGTCAGTAAACATGATTTATGTTGTAATGAGTGACAAACATACAACCTGTACAAAGGGAAATAATGATGTCAAAATATGCCAAATTTGACTGCCACTTTTTCACTGACTTTAAAATTAAAAAAAAGTAAATGTAAAAACAAGTGACAAGTGTAAAAGCTGTTTCTACTGGGGGTTTGTGGTAATTCATTCAATGTATTTTCATTTGAAACCTTGCGTTTTAGGGCAAGTACGTTTGTACTCTCTGAACTATGCGGTTTATTCCGCTATTGTCTCCACGATAGCGGAACGAACCGCATAGTTCTACAGCAGTACGTGTGTATGAGCCCCATAAATACTAAATAGTGCAAAGAAGTGGAATTAGTCCAGCGTATTGGCACTGGGGCTAGGGCAAGTATAATCAAAGTTGTTAGAATATGGTTTTAAAACCCTCAAAAACAAGGACGAACTACAAACAAAAGATGTGTAATTTTTTATTTAAGAACAGTATAATTTTTTTGATTCAAAATTCAGAATTGTACATGTATGAGGAAAGTTACAAAAATCCCGGAATATGATACAAGAGTGTGGCAGTTTGTAATGGCAATTATTTCATTCCATCCGTTTTGATGAGTTAAAATCGTAATGATGCTAATTTTTACTGATAAAAATGACTATATAAATTGAACTATTTACACAATCTTTTTGCCTACTACTGCCTGATTTCTCATTTCAGAGGATATTTTTCAGCCAGTCACCACAGAAGTTGTGATGAAATGCTCAAATTCAGACGCTAACTCAGTCACCCTTTCAAAAGCGAGTGATACGGCTGTGCTATTTGAGCTTCATTCTCGTCATGCATGTCTGAGAGGTGGTTCTGGCGATGGACTGAGCTCTGGGAGTATCCTCTGCATCATTTTCAGCTTGTCTGTCATAATTTACGCTGCTGGAGGTAATTATAAACTGATTATATTACAGGCATGGCTCGAATTTAACACTGGACCACAGGCCCGAGGCCAGACATTTTTAGCTTTGGGCCGGTAAACTCGGGATCGCACAAGTCCGGCAGTCTTGTGTTTTTCAAATAAATAATAATTATATACCTCACTATGGAATTATCTTAAACTATCAAAAAATGATGTACAAATGTTGACTTTGAGTCTGGTAATATTTTTCAATTCTGTTGAGTATCCAAAATCACTCACCCCTAAGACTATAGTTTTCCCATTGTGCTTGGTCAAATAAAAAACAATTGTAGAAAGTTCTTTCTCATTCAGATTCTGGTCAAAACAGTTCTGGTCCGGTACAAATTTTAAGCTACAAGCCCTGCGGTCTTGTGGAATTTTACCCCAAATTTAAGCCCTGCGTAGGAGGTACAAAAGGGGTCAAACTACAGCTTCTTGTAAATTCATTCGATTGCAAATAATTTGCTTGTAAATATGAAAAGTTGTTGAGAAATTTCAGTTGTAATTGCATGGAAGAAGACAACTGATAAAAACCTGATTCACTTTGAATTCTCTTCTTATGTCTTGCGTTTGTTCTTTTTTGATTCTGTTGTAGGTGTTCTCTTTTTAGTCTTCATTCAGAACAAGCCCCTGAATGAAGCCATCCCGAATAAAGGTTTCTGGATGGAACTGCCCGGTCTCATAATGGATGGGGCTAAATTTGCATCCAACGGATTCAAAGCTGAACCAGCTACGCATCAACGACTCGGTAACGAGGACGTGGATGTTGACGACGATGAGGATTCTGATATCGTCCTTAAGACTGGATCCGGAGGAGGTAATTTTTAGCATCCACAAAATTATTTGCTAAACCTAACACTAGTAAATCGTTTGTCAGAATGGTATGGTTTTATTGAATAGAGTTTTTTTTTTTTATAGTTGAAATAGCGTAACTGCACCCACTACTTTAGGTAAGCTCAGGCCTGATGCTTCGTGTGGAAAGGGCATGGGCACCAAGGCGTTTTCTCCTTGGTGAAGGGCACCTCTATGAGAAAATTTCTATTGGAACAATTCAAGGGGCACCGAGGCAATGACCAGGGCCCAATTTCATAGTGCTGCTTAACGGTAAGCAAATTTTTGTGCTAACTGTAGCAGAAAAAATTTGCTTAAGCGTAAGCGTGTTTCACGGGTTAGCAAGAAAATTAGGCTGCCAGCTTGCCCGTTCACCATGGATTTACATTGTTACGTCATTCATTTTCATACAGTAAGCACCGGAAGGTTAGCATGCCTTTTTCGTGTGCTTTTTCGGTTAGCAGCGCTGTGAAATGGAAATCACTCAGTAAGCACAAAATCGGCCGTTAAGCGGAAAACGAAGTTGGGCCCTGGGGCTGTGGAGGCAATTGCTTCCATGAAGCATCAGGCCTGTAAGTGTATGGAATAATGTACCGGCTTGAGTTTGACGTTTTGGTGTTCATGTTAAAACCTAGGGGTAGTAGGAGTCAAGGACCAAACTACAGTTTTATGATATGGAGGCTGAACATGTAACACAATACTCACTCCTAACTTCCACACATCACAAGTTGAAGCACTATAATAATAATAATGGCTTCTTATATAGCGCTCATATCCGTCACTCAGTGACGCTCAAGGCACTTCAACATTCAGTTTTTTCCTGCAAGGTATGTGGGGCTTCATTTGAAGTATGAGACCTACTCCTTTACATAGCATTATGTAATGGTTTACAAGGTGCTGTGGCGCAATATGCTGCCAATCAAACCAGGAACACCGAGGCGAAACCCCTCCTTTTTACATGAAGTGCACTGGGTTCTTTTATATCATTACACGATACACGGGACCTACGGCTTTATGTTCATTCTGAAGGACGAAGCAATAATGGTTCATAAAGTGTCACGACCGGGACTCGAACCCACACTCTGCTGAGTCGGAAACACCAGAGCTTAAGTCCGGTGCTCTTATCCGCTCGGCCACGACACGCCATCCTATGGTATTGTAGGATCTCATGTGTAGATTTGTTTTGTTTACAGTAGGCATTGTGTATTAGGAGGCAAGGTGTACTCAGATCAAACTGACTGTGATGTAAGTTGTAACGTTATCAAATGTCGTGATCCTGCACTACCTACTGTGGTACATTCATGTGTGTTCATGTAGTATGTTAAAACCTGGCGCATCTTGATCTACAACTTTTCTGGTGTCCTGGGAAAACTACTGTCACTTTTTCGGTGTTTTCAACACCCGCAGAAAAACATCTTCCATTTCTTCCTGCTGTGTACATTACTTGCATACATTACATCAGGGCTCAAATTCTAGTCTGAAACCACAGGCCCGAGGCCAGTGAGTTTAGCGTCAGGCCAGTAAACTCAAGACAGGACAAGTCCGACGGTCTTGTGCTTTTCAGTTAAACAACAATACCCTCACTTTGTAACATCTTAACAAAAGCAAAATGTTCAAATGTTGATAAATTTCCCTTCAATTCTATGAGTAATCAAGTATACTTAAATGCCATTAAGGAATAAGATAAATCTTCTCTTACATGTCTTTAAAAGTGCTTGTTCGTATATAAGCAGTATGCATGTTAAAATAAGTCGGCATGGTTTTCTTCTTCTTATTTTGAATCTGCTATTGTTTAAAAAAAAGCGTTTGATCCAGTAAATACTTTGAGCTACCTGCGGCGGTCTTGTGGATCTCCCAAAAAAATTTGAGCCCCATACCTGACTCCTAAGGCATCAGTAAAAATTCTTATCACAGTTTCACAATCGAAAATACTCGAGCATGCATGATTTTGTTTAGCATCACATAAACTATAGAACTTAGAAATCTCACTGTACAGGATACATAGTCGACCATATTTATATGTGCAATTATCTGTAATGGTGGTTGGTTTTTTTACCTTTTTTTTTTTAATTGTGATTTTTTTGTGGGCATTATGGCTTCTTGCATGTCGATACTGTTGTACAGTGTTTGGTCAAGGGGAGGCATGTTCATTCAGACCTCTTCCAACAGCGGACTCTAAAATGATGAATAATTTATAAAAAAAGGATTCCGCCATTACCTAACACCTGTTTGAGGCAAAGTATACCTTTGGTTTTTGGAACCGTTCGATTGTTTTTAATCCTATGTAGATATATACAATAAAAACTAACCTGTGAAAGTTTCACTTCAAAAGGTGGTCGCGTTTTTGAGATATCACCGAAAATCTGGAGCGGTTATGTCCACGCAGGAAGAACAATCCATAAATGTTTCTGACAATATCGTTTCTCAGATTAAATTTTTTGGGGGGGGATAAAAACTGATGTATTTTTTCCATAACCACATTACTTTGAATTAAAATGTTTCTCAGAATGCTTTTTTTACTATCAAAAGCTGCTGTACTTCTGACCAAATAAGTTTTTGTTGCCATTAATTTTTTTAGAGTGATTACCAAAACATGTACCTTCCCTTTAAAATAACCTTTTTTTTGTCTCCCTTCTTTAGTTCCATCTGGGCAGTCAGATGGCTTCACTGCAGTCCCTGTTTGAGAGTCTGCTCTTGTACTATCCAACGGGATCTGGTGTCCTTTACGAAACACTCAAGAAAACCAGAAGTACATGAATGAGAAGAGAATCAAGCCCATGCCCAACTATGAAAGTAACCATTGACAGCAGCAATTAGCAGCAGCAACATCAAGTGTACTGTATTAGTATAAGTATGTATTCCTAGTCGTTAATGAAGGCCATCGGTCTAGTTTGTTGATTGATTATTAAAATACGAATTGCCAACATAAATGTAACGTCCTCACATTAAAACCCACATTGTTACATGCGTTGAAGAAACTGATTTGCAATTGTCACGAAGAGAGTTTTGAAGCTCTCGAATATTTATGGGATCTTTTAGTAGCCATCGCATCTCTGCTCACAGTGGAAAGTTATAATGGCTATGTATTAAGTGGAATAATATTCAGTGTGCTGTTTTAGCCTGTTTAAATTAATCTATGACGTATTTAATTGAAACCTGAATTTGCCAGACAGGAAGAAATATAGCCCTAGTATGTATTTGCAGTATAAAAACAGAACAGATACAAGCTACTGAAAGAGAGATGGTATTGTCTATAAATGGTAACCTTTTTAAAACTCGGTTAAGTTCATCATGCAACTAATTACCGAATTATTGTCAGTAAAAAACTACAAAAAGCAACTTTTAAAAAAATGTAATGTGTTGCTTACAGATTGATAGAACTGTTGCGGATTAAATTGTTCTCAATGATTGTGTGTACTTGTGTACATATGCGAAGATACATTTTGTATAATGTGTGCTTTTGGGATTAATTAGATAATATAGAAATTATGATTATTTATGATTAAGTAACCTGCAAGGGCTCGAATTTGGGATAAAATTCCACAAGACCGCAGGGCTTGTAGCTCAAAATGCTCACCGGACCAGACATCATTTTTACAAGACCAGGGGTCGATTTCACAAAGAGATAAGACTAGTATTATATGAAGTTAGGACCAGTAACTGGTCTTAACTTAGGACTAGTCGTATCTCCTAGCATTGCCTAGGACTAGTCCTAAGTTAGGATGGGTTTTGTGAAATCGACCCCTGAATACAAGTGAGAAAAAAAAAGATGCACTGTTCAACATGTAAACTGTTTATATATGAACAAGTGCTAGAGAGAGGATTGATCTTGTTAAGTGTGTTTACTTCGATACTCAGCAGAATAAAAGGATGCTTATCAGACTAGTCAACATTTGAACACAATTTGAAGAAAACAATTTATTAAAGATATTACACAGTCGGGTATCAATTGAAAAAACACAAGACTAGCGGACTTGTCCGGTCAGAAGTTTACTGGCCCGATAGTAAAACCACTGGCCTCAGGCCTGCGGTCCAGAGTAAAATTTGAGCCCTGACCGGGAGTGCAGAATATAATAAAAATTACACTCGCAGTACTTATCAAGTGCAATGAAGGAAACGACCAAAGCATAATTGCATACTCGTATCAATGTTTTTGTCAATATTTAAATGTCTAAACCTATTTAAAATACCAATTATATACATTAAGAATGTGCAAGTCTGAAGGCTTGTGTACAAATGATGGATACATTTGTACCTATATGGGTCCAAACAGATATTGAGTGCTATTGTAATTTGTGTGTAATACATTGTTAAACAAATAATTGTTGAAGAGAACAACCAAAGTAGTTTAAGTAGAAGAGTATATATCAATTACGTATCAATTTTAAACATTTTTGTCCTTTGGCCTAGAATCAGAATCTACCAAAACAGTCTTTCTTGTAATTTATGGAATTGTAGTTGTCTGTGCTCAACTATTCCTTTTGAGTAAAATGTTTGATCAAGTTTTTGACAAAATCTTAAGTTGAAATTATAAGGTTTTTTTTATTTATTAAATATAATCTTGATTGGATGTTTTTTTAAAAATACATGTGCGATTAGTGTTTCACAAACAATGTCATCAAATAATTGATATGGTTAATGAATGGCTGTCCTAAGTGTACACACTCCAATATTAACCTGGACTTTTTTTTTCCAGCCAACTTATAATACTTAAAGAAACAAGATCTCAATACTTTGTTTAATTCTGTAATCTCAGGATAAGCTGCAATTTGTCTTCTCTGTTAATTGTTTACGTTGCGTTTTAAATTTTCGTTTTCTTCTTCTTTTCGTTTCTGTTCAAAAATTCATTTCCGCAAAAAATTAATACGAGAAGACATTGTAGATGTTAACATGTGGTGGATAAACATTCGTAAGTTTAGGAATTAGAATGTGTGTGTGTTTTCACACAAGTCTTGTTTGGTTTGGATTGAGGAATTTTTTGTAAAGATTCTGTCAATAGAAATGTTTCTATAAAACCTGTTCTAACTTTCTGGTGGTTTTGTATTTTGGGGTTGTGCTGTTTTTGGCTTTTTGGTGGTGTTTTGTACAGTTTGATAATCATAGACTTCAGCAGTAGCATGTGAAGGTAAAAACACTCGATCTCCACAAGCAATTTCAACAGTTGAATTTTAAACAGTTTCTTCAAACTTTGCTAAATAAGCGTATTGCTGATGTGTGTGTTTATTTTAGTGTTTGTACACGTAGAATATTAGCATCTTCTGAGAAATTTGATCTTCCATTTTGTTAATACTTATTTAACTCTGCCTTATGTTAAATACGTGTTGTTTGTCTCGTTATGCACATTAAAAGAATATGACATTGTCATTGAAATAAACTTGTTGACAATTTATGTGTTGCTTGATTTACATTTGACCTTGTGAGGGAAATTCTTGTTTATCACATCAATACAAAATTCTTTTGGCCTGAAAAGTTGATAGTTTTTAGTTGCCATGTTCTATTAGTAATACCCATCTTCCAAACAAATAACATTCTGTACATGAAGGAAAGTAAGAATGTGCTGGGGGATTATCAATGTTACTAAATAACTGAGGTCAATGTTGATAAAAAAAAAATATATTATTATGCCTGAAGAGCGCCCTCTATCAGGGCATGGCAGTTTGGCTGCTTAAACTTTTCATTCCCAAATATTAACTGTTAATGATTTTCACGTTCAAGGTCTTCACATAAATCATTTACAATTATTTATGTGGGCCACAGTGGTAAATACAAATCGTAATTATTTGAAATTTCTGCACCAATGTCACTTGTACTGATTAGAACTGTATGTACATGAGCAGAGCGCACTGCCACATCAACGGGCAGCTGCAGTAAACTGATCAGAAAACAAAGGTTGTTTGGTTGATTTATCGTCTCTTTCAAAATACGGTGTCTGCTCTGTATTCCGACTTCCCTATGTTCTGAATACCTCCTCATGATTTACATGCTGTGATTCAGGGTAAAGATTAGGGTAAGGGTAAGGGTTAAGAAAATACAGTACCGGTAGGCGTGTTGGGATAAAGGTGTGTAACCAAAAATACATACATGTACATGTACTTCACTGGGTAGACAGTACTATACAACCACTCCAAGTCTTCCAAAAGAATAAAAGCACAAATTTATTTGAGAATGATTTGAATGTGAATCGGTTATAGAATCAATTCTACAAGAGAGATTCGGTGTTGGGGGGGGGGGTGGTAGTCTGTTGATTGTTAGAACAAGGAGAAAAAAAATGAACTGACTCCACTCCATAGGCCGATACGTTTAAAATTCAACATGGGATTGTTTAATTCATGGAGATCTTTACAAACATGGATATAAAACCAGTCGTATAAGTTAAATTTAAATTTAAAGAAACCACAAAAAACCCTTCGGAATACACGTATGAACAAAGTGATGGCACACTTAATTGTACATGCCAGTAGGGTCATTGAAGGGTCATCTTGCTTATTGAAGTGTAGTAATAAGCCATTTTGAGACCATACTATGGACACATTAGGTTTGGGTAAATTTGTCTGTGTACACCCAAACCAAATAGTGCACTCCTATACTGGTGTCCACCGTACCTCAAAAAGGCTAGTGATAAACAAAGGAAGGCCAAGTTGATGAGTGTCGATAGGCATCAATCAGCATCAATAGGTTCATTTATCTGCAGTGGGTCTAGTAATGGGTGTTGAACAGTGTTGTTTGGGGGCATTAATAGTAGTCTGGGTAAAATAACTTGTTTGGGCCCATTAACAATTGTATGGGTCCAATAGCTAATGCCTGGGGTCCATTAACAGTCATACGGGTCCGATAGCTTGGTCTTGGGTATCTAGGCCTTTATCATGCTGTGTCTGGTAACCCGCACACAATAGTGACAGTAGCAGTTTTTAATACACACGTCAAGAAAAGGACCAGACTTTCCTTCCTTTCAAATAAAAAAGAAGCAAGATGGCTGAACCATGAGAAAGGTAAATACCATCAAAGGATAATAAGGTACCTGAAGGAAGAAGTGTGGGCAAAGGAATAATAATACACAATAAATGTGAAACAGTCACTAATAACGATATATTATTAAAGGATAAGGATATAGTCGTTTCTTTAGTGATTTTTTTTTAAAGTTTGGAAAGGTGCCCTGTGTCACATGTTGATTTACATGGATTGTGAAATAAGGTACCAGACTTTTTGTGCAGACAAAGTAACAGCTAATGGAGCTATTACAGTCGTAAAGACACAGTTATTCACACACCTGATTTGCATATAAAAAACACATTCTTTACAACACTATTCCATTAAAAATATAAGTGTCATGTCTTTACTCGTACACAAGTTCTCTTTTTCGACAAAAAGCTACGGATGTTGAGGATACAAATACGGACATTAAATACTTGTAAAACGAAAAGTCCTTAAGTAAATATTAACAAATTTAGTTCTCCCTTTATTTGAAAATTGGGTAGTTAAATCAACATGACTTTCCCAATTACAAAACACGTACATGGTGAAAATGATGCAAAAATGTGGTTTCTTAAAAATGTGTCTCGTAAATATTGAAAAGCACAAGCTGCAAGAAAAAAACCAATGCAGCCATAATAAACCTGTAACATCATCGAGTGATTTTTCCATTTGGCATTTACAACCACTTTTCGAAACGTACAATTTGAATACACACCATTTTTAATGGCGTTAAAATCGCACCAGTATGATCCACAACGTAGAGTGAGAAATCATTATATCAGCACATCTGAATACAATTAATATAAAGTCGTAACTTGTACTATGTACACATGGGATTAGTTCAGTTCATCTATGTTAATTTACGAGTAGCTATTTATAGAACATGATGTCAACACTATTGCTGGAAAGGTAAAGTTACAAGTCATATACAAAAACAATTTCCGTTGAAATGAGTCAGTTGTTGAGATTGTTACCACTATTCAGTTCCTGGTGACACCACTAGCAAAACTTTGTAAAAAATGAGCTCGTCCATGGTTATATAAATAAATTCACTTATACACTGTAGAGCCTCAAATTGTATACTTCGTGCTAAGTAGACTTATTAACAGGACTGTAGAAAATCTGGGTCTGATGTGTAAGAAAAGTTTTTATATATATATTTTTTTTACGAAACATAGAAACTGTATGGTTAGATTGGTTACAACATAAACTTGAGCACATTGCAAGTTTGCCTTAATGATAGAGTTTGTTTAGCTGCAGTATACTCTGTCTGCATTCGCTTTCCCTTTCCCTTTCTAGTGTGTGACAAATAATTATTGGAACATGCCGGCCCAAAAAAGGCAAGCGCATGCAGAACAACTCTTCATCACATTCGAAATGATTTGACTGCAGTGTGTTCTAACATGACCTTTGACTGAGGATCCCTAACCTTTGACCTTCCTAAATAAACTAAACTTAAGTAATACCTTACCAGTAGGAACTATCACTAGAGAAACTAATGCCCATGGAATAAAATGTATACCACTCAATTTACATGGCAGGAAGGTCTGGATAACTTTAGACATTTCCTGAAAAAAGACTTCTTTAGAGTAAAAAAAACAAAACGTGATGTTGCGCTGTGGATACCTTGCAATTAATCATTTTCATTAATTAGTTTTATTTATACCTTATTAAGGTTGTATGTTTAGGATTATCGATCCGATAAGAGTAAGGGTACCAGTCCAGTCCTATGAGCTCATACCAGGGAGTGCGAGTTTCCTCAGATAGCAAAGCATCATTCACTAGTAACATTTAACATCGTAGATCAACTGTAGGTTAGTCTCTCAGTTTGGGAAACAACTTCCCTGAGGTCCATCAAATACAAAGTAACCACTTGCTGCAAAACCTCGATGTACAAAACCTCCTGATGTACATTTGACCTCATCCGTTCAACGACAATATTCCATTCAGACAGTAATAGGGACTTCAAACTCCGGAACTGAAGATTTCAGAAAAGAAGTTAATCACACGAGGGCGTTCTTCTCACTCCAACCTTGTAAGATCTGCTGGGACGTTTCTTTGGAAGTTTACGTATATTAGAAGTACGTGTATACGCACTGCCTAGCATGAACTGTGGAGATTGAGGGCAGCCTTTAGAGTCAGCCCAGCAGGGCGTCAAACCGTACGTTGAAGAATTTCACCATCAATGTAAAAGAATCTCATTCCAACCACCTCCAGTCGGTCTGATCTTGCCAATAGAGGGCAGCCTTCAATATTCCCACATCCCACTAGAGGGCGCCGAGCACATCCCCTCAACACCAATCGGCGGTGTAGTTGAAGTCTTTGAATAAGTTCTGTTCTTGATCGGTTATTGCTCGCGGGTCTCGGGTGGGGGGAGTCAGCACTGGACGCTCTTGGGTGAACTCCTCATCAAAGTTACTCACATCTTCTGGATGGTTCTGTTCAGAAAAAAAATAAAATAAAAATCCTCGTGAACAAATATTCATCAGTGATACAGTAGAGTCATTACAATCGCAGACAGCTAGCTAGATAAACATTTTAGTTCAAAATAAAAAGAAGATTGAACAAGGTCTAAATTTACATTAAGCCAATTAAAAAATCCATAAGAGAATTACAAAAGTACATATGCAATACAGAGCAATCAAGGAAACAAACTTATTTTAATGCACGGTAGACAAATACACTTGTCAAAAAAATGAAAAAACAAGTGCCATTAAGGGTGATCAAATGGTTAGACAGTTCATGATGGAGTAAAAGATGACATTAAAAGCTCGTCAAATCAAATATGAAGCCATTCTGGATGTATACACAAGCTGTAAAACAAATACACATGGAGTGGTATTATCAAAAGAGAGGGGACAGTAGAACAAAAGGGACAATGCTGTCCTCACATTGGAATCCTGTGTATTTGTGCGTCCTCACTTTTTTCATGTGCTTAGTCTATGGAGGGTGTTAAGTTAGAGGAACAAAGGAAAGTTCTCACATTGATAGCAACAACGTGATGGATGTATTAATACAAAAGTGGTTGCAATCAGGGAGATTTTGTACAACAATCAGGGAGATATTTAGAATTACATTCAACATAATTAGTGTTTCCATAATCTAATAGATTTAAAAATTTGTTCTTCAGAACATGGAAAGATTGATCCAACTTCAGGGAACTTCCTGCAGAGTCCGGGAGAGTTGGCAGCTCTGCAGTGCTTATCACACATCAGCGTAAAGTGTAACGCCAATAATTCTCCCCATTTCTGTTCTCCATCAGCAGGCCTCGAAATAACCCACGGCACCCACAGCATTTGCCGAGGTGCCCTGTGCATTTTGCTGCGGTGCCAATGGCAAAGTTCCAACACAAATGTAAATTTTCCTCATAGAGTGGACCTTAGCAGAGGAAAATTGCAGTGCCCCTTCAAGAGTGAAGTTCAAGGCCTAAGTTCAAGGCCTACATCGGTATACTTACTATGTTAGGTACGAACGGTGGCGTGGTTTTCCTCATCAACAACTCTTCCCATTGCACATTCTGAAAAGATACAACGTCATCTTCAGTTAGACCAAACTTTTACCGGGGGAACAGGGGGTAAGTAATATAAAGCCAAGGAGATCTATCTAGCGAGGACAAACCCCTTAATTAATACATAAGTATTAATCCACCAATTAGCCTGGAATGACTTGGTACAATCAATGGATCTTTAATAAAAGCGGGGGTTTGTTTTGAAGACATCAGACATCAGAAACTTTATTAATCTCAAAAAGGAAGAAATTACAAGGCTTGCATAAGTTTAAAAACGCTACAAAAGTTTACAAGTTACACAAAAGCAGATAAAATATTTAAAATGAAACAACGCACGAGGATTAAAAAACATATGTATAAACATCCAGTCTAGTCATGTAGACAAAACGAGATACAAATATACAAAACTTATCAACTAACATTCATCTTTTACAAACATTCATCTTGTAAAAATCTCCAAGGGATGGGTCAAGAAATAAAACAAGGATATTTAAGACAATATTTGATATCAGGTGTCAACAAAATGCAGCCCGACACTTTAACCTCATATTGTATTATAAGATCAAGATGATGATGTACTCACTCTGAAGAACGCTTGCTTCTTAACATCCTCAGCATCCCTCCTACTTGAACCAAGTCTCCTCTCTGGGTTACGTCTCAATAGCTACAAGAAGATCAAATAAGTCCATTAATGTTCATTACAGCATAACACTGACCAATACAGCTACAATCCCCGGCCAAAATGCTGGGACCACCACTACTGACATTACACATACCCTTCCTCAACCCCGCAACTGGAGCGCAAAACGCGCAATGAGAGCCAACACTGAACGGGGGGTGCCGGGGGCCAACGAGATATGCCCGGGATTGTAGGACAGGATAATAACCCATACTCACAAAAGCATAAATTAACATAATAAGTATAATAGAATGTAAAGACAAGGTGCACATTGTAAATTTACAATTCAATTCAATTCAAAGCAACGTTTATTGAATCCAGTCTCCTCTCAACACTTAATATCAATTCAGTTGAAGAATTTTTTCTTATTAATTAATAACAGCCCAAGGGCTGAACTGAGGATGATTTACAAGAAGTACAAATTTGAACCATTACAAATACATTGAAACACTAAAGAAAAAAACCCATGAATTAATAATTCCCAAAGGATAAGGAAAACAAATCCACATGGTATAAAGTGAACGATGTGCCTTGTATTAGCCTTTTTTAAATATGGTGGACACTATAGGAGTGCACTGTTTGGATTGGGTGTATACAGACAAATTTACCCAAACGTAATACTATCATAGTATTGTGTCCACCATATCTCAAAATGGCTTATAGCGTCGCAGAATGCTCCACAAAATATACCGGTTGCTACTCAAATTTCATCCTTTGCTACTCTTTTTTAATTTGTTTTTTTTCTCTCTTACACCGATGTGTATTAAGCACTGTATGCTCAGTGCTTTCCCGAGCTCTGTGAACTCAATGTGAACTTTGCTACTCAACAATAAGCATTCGGTGTGCACAAAACATGTTCAGTCTAAATATTTTGCTACGCATAATTGCTGGACGTAATCATTCCCTGGTATAGCAAACGAGAGAACACATCCATAAAAAAAAATGAATGCATATTGTTCCTTTAGAAAAAAAGAAAACATCAATCAACACTTGCATAGAGGAAGTAAGGCTCACCAGACATAGCAGAAATTAAAGCCACAACCCATGATGAGTATGTGGTGATCAAAAAAAATAGTTTGCCAATTAAATGTTATTTTTCTTACCCCTTTTATACTTTTTAAGTTGTTTACGTACTTACCCTTCTCATAATAGCAATAGCTTCTGTTGACAGGAATCTGGGATAGCGGACTTCATCGTTTACGATGCTATCAAATACTTCCTCTTCATCGTCACCAGGGAACGGAGACTAGTAACAAAACAAAACACACAGCTCGTCAGACTCTTGTTTACATTCACTTGGCCAGAGACCATCATGTACAGACGCTCTATCAATAATGTATATATCAGACGGAAAGTGAAGATTTGGCATTGAAATCTGGCCGAGATATTTAGCCTTGAGCCAAAGAGACAATGCAGTGTTTCTCTACTATCATCATATTATCCTACTACATAGCAGACTGCACTGACTTCTTCTACAAGCATTTTGCTCTGTAAATGATATTTATATCAGATGGATAGTGAAGACTTGGCATTGAAATCTGGCCGAGATATTTAGCAGTGGGCCAAAGAGACAACGCAGTGTTTCCCTACATAGGAGACTGCATGTCACAATGTGATCTCAAAATAACTATTCCGCATGAATAACATTGAGGAGTTAATGAATTCAGAATAAAGACGGTATTATGTAAATTTCAGCTGTATGTATTGAGGGAGACTATTCCCGGAATGATCAACAATTTGAGTAATGCATAACTTATATGGGTTGGGCCGAGATATTTAGCCTTGAGCCAAAGAGACAATGCAGTGTGTCCCTTCTATCAGTATCATTATAATCCCCCACTACATAGCAGACGGCACTCACCTCTCCTACAAGCATTTCAAATATGAGAACACCAAGCCCCCACCAGTCTACTGCCCTTGTGTACGAGGCCTCGGTCAAAACCTCAGGCGCAAGGAATTCGGGTGTACCGCAGAAGGTGCTGGTGCGATCACCGAAACCCATGCCTTCTTTACAAAGACCGAAATCGGCAATCTTCAGGAAGCCCTCTTGATCAAGGAGAAGGTTATCGAGCTTCAAGTCTCTGTTGACCAAACACATCATTACACAAACCGTAGTCAAGTCACACGCAAGGTAAAAAAAAACAATTTCAAAACGATCAAAGAAGACAGGTAAACTAAGAAATAAGACACCCTGTTACCTCTCGGTCAAACAACAACGTCCGTCCCTTCGAAATAGAACACAAATAGACCATAAATAGACCATGTTACTTGTGACATCACATATTTACAAGAGCCACAGAGCACACAGTTCCCGCGGGCACATTTGGTACACATCTCAACGAAAAAAACCATTAAGTCTTATAATTTATGGTCTGATTTTTATCTACTTTTGATATGAAGAAAAGGGGGCACATCTCAAAACTTGTTACTTTTATTACTCTTGAATTTGTGTTGAAACTTACAACACAAAATGTAAAATCTCCCAAATGACCAGGGCAGTATCTTGCCTGCCAGAAAGGCCCTGGAATGTACAAGATCACTCTGTTTATAAACAAAGGTAACATGGTCTATAACAGAAGTAATTAAACAAGACACCTACCTGTACACAATATTGTTCTCATGCAGATATTGTAAGCCAAGTACAACACACGCTGTATAGAACCTGAATGTAGAAACAAAACAGAGATGACAACAATTAAACATAATATGCCTTTAAAAGCTTGCCTCATTGTGGCCGAGTGGTTTAGTTCACCGAACCCACGCTCTGGTGTTGTCAGCAGTAGAGTGTGGGTTCGAATCCCGGTCAATGACGCTTGTGCCCTTGAGCAAGGCACTTAACTATAATTGCTAAAAAAGTAAAAAGTTGGGAAGGTAGTGCACTCTGCTCTACCAGCCGGGCTCCTAGTGGATGATACCCTTTCCTACATCCTTATGGACTGTGAAGGGGGTGAAGCCCTAATTCAGCCCAAGGAGTAGGTGACAGTTGATTTGGGTCGGCAGCCCAAATCAATTAAGTGTAGCCCTCACCTTGAAAAGGCCAACCGGCCCTGTGATGTTAGCCAATATTTCAAAATACGTAAATAAACAAAATGGAAAAAAATGAATATTTCAAATTTGTCATTTTCAATATCTGCTGAAAATGTCTTCAGAACTTACACAGTCCTAGGCTCTGAGAAGACATCTGTATGTATATGCATCATAAGATCACCACCAATGGCGTACTCCATCACAAAGCAGACGTGGGCATCAGTCTGGAAGCAAGCAAACAAGTTGACAAGGAAGGGGTGCCTCATGCTGTTGGCCGTTTCAAAGATACGCTTCTCACACATCAAACTGAAAACGAGAAAAAGAAACCCTTGGTGTTATTAGCTTCAAATCTAATGTAATCTAACTGGATGGCAATTCGTGTACAGTCAGCTGTCGTTATAACAAGGGTCACTGGGACTGGCCAAATTACCTCTTTATAACGGGAATGTTGTTATAAGAGGACAACAAAAGCAAAGAAACAAAGAAATTAGATTCAGGAAACTGCTCTTTATAAGCAGAACCTATTTATAACAGTGCTCTTTATAAGAAGAGTTGATTGTATATTTTTATGACTGGTGCACATAAAAACTGAGTAATGATGGCATTTTATCCTTTGTCACAACAATTCATTACTGAAGGATCAAAGAAAATGAATATTATGTAATGTTCTAAGCTATCAAACTTGCTTAATGATGAGTATGAAAGTTGGAGCAGCAGCAGCAGGTGTGTAAACTATGAATTAAATTTGTTCTGGGCCCAATTTCATGGCTCTGCTTACCGTAAGCAAATGATCAGCGCTTACGAATGCAGGGAATTATGCGCTTACGTTAAGCGTATTTTACAAGTTAGCAAGGAATTTGTGCGCCTGTGTACTCCATGTTACTGGGCAATCTTCGCTTACACAGCTAGCGCAGAAATTCGGCGCTTGCCCTGTAAGCGGAGAATGGTAATCGTAAGCACAGAACTCGGCCCTGATCATCTTACCTCTCTACTTCCTCTCTGGCAATGATGTCACCTTTCTTGAGGGCCTTAATAGCAAATAATTCACCCGTGTTCTTGTACTCAGCAAGGAGCACCTTGCCAAAGTGTCCTCGTCCGAGAACGCTGATACAACGGAAGTTCTCCATACTGACAAAACTACTGGAACTACACACAGAAGAAACAGTTTGAAGATCAATCATTAAGAAAACTAAACGTACATGTACATCCTGACTTTCTCTTTCAACTTTCAAATTTACAATTTGTAAGCAGGGATATATTAAAAGACATCAACACAAATCTCTAGAAATACATAAATATATTATTTTAAAATCATGGCGAAGATGAAGTGACCCATTGACCCAGTTGCCCCAACTGACCCTTGACCGAGTGACAAAACTAAACCAAGTGACCCAGTTGCCCCAACTGACCCAGTCGACTGAGTGACCCCACTGACCCATTGACCCCACTGACCCAACCGACCCAGTTGACCGAGTGACCCAACTGACCAAACCGACCCAGTTGACCGAGTGACCCAGCTGACCCAGTTGACCAACTGGCAAAACTTACCCAACTGACCCATTGGCCCAACTGACCAAGTTGACCCGACTGATCAATTTGACAAAATTAACCCAACAATAGACAGTTGACCAGTTCTTAATAAATTGTAACCTACCCAAAGTACAGACCAACGTCTTTGGGCCGACAAAGCAAGCCCAGAGGCTCAGAGACAAAGCCAGCCTTGTACTCTGGCAGTCGCCTCCGATGTCTATTGATTTACCTGATCTCATGCTGAGCCACAGCATTACTAGGTTGAGGTACAGGTGTAGACGGTGACGGTACAATTGGTCTGGATTCGGACTCGGGGAGGTCTGGCGTTGAAGGTGCCGAGCCGGAACCAGGACTCTTCAGAAAATCAAATGCAGATAACACATCCTATTAATGGAAATGATATTGAAGGAATAGAATACAGCGTTGATTTTTTTAAGCAAGAGCAGAGCATTGATAATATTACAAAACATCCCTTTTGAGAGAAGTTGAAGATTCACTTGAATCAGCTCAACTTTTAACAGCCAACTACAACATTTCCTGTAGAGGTAGGTCATCTTGTGTCATTACATTGATTTTAAGGAAAAGGGGAGCATGGATAATATTATAACACCCCCCTTTAATAAAAGCTAAAGAACCACTTGGATCGTATCAACTTTTAACAGCCAACTAGGAAATTTCCTGTACAAGTTTGTCATTTTGTGCCATTACTGGAAAGTAGATTTGTGACAAGAATGCTTTTTTTTTTAGCAACTACACCTTGGTCATCAACCCTTTTAGAGACCCCAGCGGCCGCAAACGGCTTGTACCAAAATGCCCGCAGCGACCGCAAAACAGCTGCAAGATCAGACCGACCTCCTTCAACCCCAAAAAGGTCAAAGTACATGTAAAGGTCACGACCTGAATTGACATTTTCCAGTGTTTCCCATGTTAACATGGTATCTATGTTTCTAAAAAACAAAACCAAATTTCTGATTTATAGTACTTTTTTTCCGGACACTTTTACAAGAAACAAAAAGAAGGTTTCAAAAAAAAAATAAAAAAATCAACAACAATACAGTTTCTGGGCTTATGGTGATGATTCGACAGAAATTAATGGTCTCTATAGGGTTAACATACCCAGGTCAGGAAGTAGTTGTTGACACTCACCCATAACAGCATCTCCAAAAAGACGCCCCCTAACCCAAAACACATCTTTGGTATTAATTGATTATCAATCAATTAATTATTCTTCGACTGTAATAAACACCTGTTGTATCCCGTACATCTGAATGGGGACACTGTGAGTGAATTGAGGAAGTCAGTGCAGTAATAACAGCCAGACTGTGGCATGCCTAACTGCTACAGGAAACGTGTGTGTAGGTTTTCCTGATTTCAAGGACACATGTCGGTATCCTGCAATGGTTCCCACTTATTTACACGTAAAATACAACTGCAAAGCAATGCCCGATTGCTAAAATCAGAAAGATAATGGGATGCTTTGGTGATAAGTCAGAAAAAAGGTTGCCATAGTTCAAGATGAGATACATGCCAAGACAAGAAGACAGAGAGATAGCAGCGGCGAAAGAATAACAGAATTGCAATTGAGCAGGAAACAAGAACGACAAAAACAATTATCATAATCACAATGACAGATTGATGCCTGCCTTCTTTTTTTTTTTGCCATATAAGGTCAACCAAGAATAAATACAAACACATCAAAAAGACAGAAAAACATATAGGGTCAACAAAGAATAAATACAAACACATCAAAAAGACAGCAAAACAGTTGAGTTGTGACTACCAGAAAGTAAAACAGAGACACATGTGTGCCCTAAAGCTGGTCACATTATCAGGACAGTAAATAGTAGACAAGCATGTAAATGGCAAAAATGAAAACACATACATGACAAAATGAAAACACATTAAGGGTTCTCCCCATGCACAAGCTAGCATATCATGCCGTCCGCGCAGATTTTGGATGATACGCAAGAAAAAATTAAATAAATAAAGAATTTTTTCCATTTTTATTAATATTGTAATTTCTCCAAAAAAATCAAGAGAAAACCATATAGCATGCTCCAGATTGCACAGTAGGGCTTTTAAAACCAAGATAAACACCAAGTAGACAAGACGTTTCAAATCAGCGTGCTTCGGCCAAAGATTACCCCCAAAAACAGAATGCCCACCAGTTTTGACAAAACCTGGGGAGAGCCCTGGGGTTGATTTCACAAAGCAATAAAATCCATCGTAAGACAAATTGTCAGTATCACCATAGTGATTTACATTGTGACATCACACTTTACTAAGCAACTACGATTGATTTGCAGTTACGATCAATCTTAGCTCTTTGTGAAATCGGCCCCTGACATTGTGTAAATGACTACATTGAGAGTGAGACCGTCAAGACGGATCTTACCTTCAACTCGTTCTCGGGTACCCTCCTCTTGTCCCCCGGATCACCGTTCGTCTTCTTGGGAGACGTCTCCATATTCTGATTGATCTCCGGCAGATCCCCTTCGAAGCTCAGCCTCTGCATCGGAATAGCAGGTCTCTCTCGCACTGGTGGAGGTAGTGAAGACCCTAGCCCGGCGGGGCCGAGGGTGGATGGGGACGTACAGTTAGGGGGGATGGCTCGCTTCATCAGACGACCCCAAGTGGCGACGTTTATGTTCATCTGGTTGGCTCGGAGGAAATTTTTGCCTGAACGGAAAACAAAATTAGATTATGTAAGTTTTTCTTATATCTGCGTTCGTACAGTGTTTATCACTGTGTTTGTACTGCGTTTATCACTACATCGTTTCCCTTTAACTTTTTTGGGAATCTGTAAATTTGCTTGACCAACATTACAAAGTCTTTTCGGTCATTGTTGAAAATATTTCACTTCGCACATCAGAATGCGACGAATCAAACCATCCAATCAAATGATGTTAAAGCAAGTGAAGTGCAGTAGATATATATTGATCAAGACTTCTGAGCCCACTCTTGTACCTTTGTATTTGGGGAATATCTTTCTTTGGCGCTGGAGTTTAGTTCTCCTCTCAATGCTAGGATTAAAGAATGTAATCTGCAAGAGATAAAAAGGAAATAATAATAATAATAATAGTAACTAGTTCTTATATACAATAACGTATCAATGCGCTTTACATTAGTGCCCTGGGTCAATGGGCCCAATAACATTCCTGTAATCTTTCTCAGCTCCCTGGGGAGTATACAGCCCCGAGCTGCTGTGGCACCTCAAAGCCATTTTTCAAACAAAATCTCAACCTCTACCCTCGCAGGTACCCATTTATACCCCTGGGTGAAGAGAAGCAATTATAGTAAAGCATCTTGCTCAAGGACACAAGTGTCACGACCGGGATTCGAACCCACACCCCGATGAGTTAAACACCAGAACTTGAATTCGATGCTCTAAACCGCTCAGCCATGACAACCTACAATTAAACTACAGGCAGTTATATAATAAATACTCGTTAAAAACAACAGTAAATGAAAAAGCACTGTAGTTATTTGATGGCAAATGACATGACTTGATTCTTGTTTACATCAAGAATATAAAAACTTACCTCAGCAAAGAGCATTCCTGCTGGCTCTAAGTTCAGACAGAGTCCATGTCTCTGGTTATCAAGGAAATCTTCCAGTCTTAGGAACTTCACAGCACATAACGACCTCCAGTCTTTGTATAGTACAGAGATTTCCAGCTCCCGAGACTTAAACGGAAATAATAACACGGGCAACATTATGGCTACCACACAAAATATGCCAAGCAGGACGCTAGTAATGGAAGACTTTTGGTGACACTAGGTGGCAGCAGACTTACCGGGTAAATCCGTTGTTCTCGGAAATGTGCGCATGTTCAGAACTGCGTAAACAGTGGAAATTTACCTGGTATGTCTGCTGCCACCTAGCGTTCCAATTGAGATTTTCTCCAAAAAATTATGCAAAAGTTACCAACATACCTTATCTAGTTCCACGCTAAATCTCTGATTCCAACACTGGTTACTGATGGGTTTAAAGGACGTCTGCGCTACGGAATTATTGTCTAACTTCAAGATGGCACAAATGTCATCTTGGAAACAGAACAGAAATTAAAATTAAAATCTCACACGCTTGATCATCACAGGATGATCAATAATTGCTTACAGTTCAGTGGATATAGTCCTCAGTGAAAAAAAAAAATCCTGACATCAAGCTAAAATCCAAGGCAGGGTTCTTCCCATGTACAAGCTATTGGGCCGATACGCAGGAATTGCGTGCTGATACGCGCAAATTTAAGTCTAAACGCGCACATTTCGGCCGATGCACAAAAAATAAAATAAAAATAAAATAAACAAATCGAGAGAAAACCATAAAGAATGCTCCAGATTGCACAGCACGGCTTTTAAAACCAAGATAAACGCCAAGTAGAAAACATTCCGAGGTGTTGTTTCAATTTAGCATGTTTAGCGTGCTTCGGCCAAACATCAAACAATTTTGGTCCAGAATACCCCCAAGTTTGGAAAAAAAACCTGGGGAGAACAAAATTGGGGAGACAAATTATTGGGGTAGAAATTGCCTAAAAGTCAACAACCGAGGGTCTAGAAGCTGGCAACTTACTGGATAGTTCATCCCGTCTTGTACTGGATGACCTGCTGCCGGTTCGACCATGAAATGATGCCTTGCCCTTAAAGGGTCCTCTACTCTCCCCTGGACTGAATGCTCCTCCTGATATTGAGTTGGACTTGGATCGGTTTGGGATGGATTCTATCAGGTCTTGGCAGCCCATTAGGCGTACCTCCAGTCGACCCGTTAGGGCAGCTGGCTTGGGGAGGGTACCGTAGGACTGTTGGAAAATAAACCCAAACATTGAGAGGATGATTTCATTGACATCAAAATTAAAATATTCAGTTCATTTTGTTTCATAATGCTAGGTTGACATGTTGCAACCTAAATAACTTTTTTTCTCCAGGCTCTCCAGTTTTTCTCCTTCCACAAAAAATCAAACACATTCGATCTCTGGTTGTGCTCTGTGTTCATATATGGGATGATGTGTCTGGCTGCCGTAGGTGCCCTTGCATGCTAGCAGCTCGAACACGTTGTAGCTGCGCCCTTCGCAATTCAGCTTCCCAGCTGCTAGTAAGGATGATTAGCTTCCCAAGTTATAAACTATTTTTACTAACATTGCACACCAATAAGACGCAACTTTTGCCAGCATGCTGCTTTCTCATGACAGAGCTACAAGACTATACAAACTCCTTGACCTGGTGCCCCTTCAATAAACTTTCTGTACATCTTTCTTCCCAAATAAGAAATGGCGGCCTCAGCTCTTCACAAATTTTAAGGAAAGTGTCTTTGTTCTTACTTCTCAAAACAAAAGAAAAAGAGAGAAATCCTAGGTTAGTATCCAACTTACCAATGACTTTCCGCTAGTGAGCTCGTCTCTAATTTGCTGCATTTTGTCCAGGTGATCAGGAGGCAACTCTGTTATTCTCTTCTCCAAGGCTAGTCTCAGAATATCCAACTTGTGGGCAGACTCCACCATTCCCTTCTCAGCCTTAAAACACAAACCCAAAACACCGATGTTAGGTAAAGTACACTTCAGCAGCATTTTCAAATCATGACTACCTAACTCATGGGTAAACTTTTTCTCTGCATTCACACACACACCAAAACACTGATGTACGGTTAAGTACAATTGAGTGTCATTTTCAAATCATTGTTATGCTAGGCTAGTCTCAGAATATTCAATATATGGGTTAACTCCTTCTCAGCCTTCACACACAAACCAAAACACTGATGTCAGGTAACGTACCATTAATAATAATTGTCAAATCATTTTTACACTTTTTAACAACCGTACAAGCCATACTACAGGGTAACAGTTTGGCACAATGCATTTCAATGTATCCAAACGGATAACCTTCAACTGACAAGTCCAACAACTTGACATTATTTCACAGTTCACATGATTCAATTTCCCATTATTTTCTAGCAGTTTGAAGTGGCTAATTCCTCCCGTTATCCAAACGTCAATTCCAAGAATCGATTCAAATCAGACTTTGCGGTTTTACCTCAGCCAATCCTTTCTTATCGGACGATCTACTTTCACTCAGCATCTTGGTGACGTTCTTGAACCCTTCCACGACAGCGAGTTCAATCTTGAAATGGTGTCTTAATTCCTCGATCCTGAACTCCAGGGGGCTTAGCTGTAGATCAGCCGCAGACGCTCTTCGATATCCTGTATTAACACAAAGACAACAAGTAGAAGTTGAAGTTAATTTTTGTGCTATCACTCGCTGAAAATATCCCTGCTGTACCAAAAAACAGATACAGTGTACAGATATGCATAATAAGTTTGACATTCCACTTCAAGTTACATGTACTGTTTGTAGCCTTCCTTTCTATGAGACTTTTCCAACAGAAAACAGTATAAGCCCACTTTTCAACAAGTACTTCCTTATTGTAAAGTCTCAGTGTTAAGGCCAAGCTTGCCTGGAATTTTTTATCTTCGAGAGGGCAAGGCTATATAATTTTTTTTGAAGGCCATGGCCAAGACAAGGGCAACAGAGGCCATGACCTCCGTGGGCCTTCGTGTAATTCCAGGCCAGGCCAAGTAAAAAATAAACCAGTTTCCTGTTTTTCAAAAACAGGAGGATGAGAGCATTTTATTTTATTTTTGTTGTTTTAATATTTCAAGGAGGGAAGAACCAGACTAAAAAAAAAATTGGCCTGGTAGAACTTACACGTAAAAATGGGTAAATTTAAACAATCGTCAAAAGAATGGTGCCAAGATGACATGGATGAAGTAAAAATACATGAACAAGTATTTTGGGGAACAAACATATGTTGATACTTTCTCTTTTTAAAAGATGCAGCTTCAAAAAAGGATGACGATGGGGACGATCAACAAGTGTTTTATTTCTAACTTGTCCTGAGAATTTTTTAACAGCACTAGTACAATCATCCTGTCCTATTGGGCTCAAATTTTTTACACTTGGACCTCAGGCCCCGGGCCAGTGGTTTTAGCATCGGGCCAGTAAACTCATGACCGGACAAGTCCAGTGGTCTTGTGTTTTTCAATTGAACAACAATACAACTGTGTAATATCTTGGAACAGAAAGAAATAATGTTCAAATGTTGACTTTGGGTCTGATACATGTAAATACCTTTCACTTCTATTGATTAATGAAGTATACCTAATAAGCTGAAAGACAAATGAGATAATTGTTCTCTTTCCTTCCTCCATGCTTTTACATGTCTTAGTGCTTAATTGTTCTAAAACAAAAAGTTAATTGCATGTTGCCGGGACTCAGGAAGTGTTTTCTCTCTTTGAATCTGGTCTTGAACAAACATTTCTGATCCAGTGAACATTTTGAGCTACAACTACATGTACAAGCCCTGCGGTCTTGTAGATTTTTAGCCCAATTTCTTGCCCTGCCAAACTCCATTCTAAACTTTGATTGTGTAGAGCCATGGTAGCAAGAAGCACGCATGATAAACGTTATGGTCAGTCTTAAATTACTCTTCAGCATGGCCCAAAATGAACAAGCAGTGAGCAGTAAGCACCATGTCCAATGTACATGTATAAAAACGTGGGTGAAATATATTTAATAGACGTTAAATTTGCATCGGGGATAAAGAATATCATTTGGTTTTACCCTTACACCGAGAAGTGTAAAGCACTGTACACCAAGTACTTTCCTGAGTTCTGTGAACAAAAGTGCTGGTAAGTTAAACAAGAGTCAATGAAGTAGCCATACACATTGTTGTTAACAAGTAGTACTCACCCACGAGACAAAAAATCATGATGAATTTTGTTCTTTGTCCAACAAAAATTCACAGCTCAAGTTCAAATAACTGTTCAGTGCTGGTCAAGTATACAAGCAATAAACAACAAGCACACACACATGTACACAAAGTCACTCAACAAGCAAAATTACAGGTAGATGACCAATGACCATGACTTATCTGCACAGTACATACATGTAGATGTGACAATAACTGAACCAAACTGGAGTTTGTTTTGAGAGTGTGCAGCAAGTTTTATAGCAATAACCTAGTGTCAGTCGTGGCTGTGGTAAAAATAATTCACTCCTTGACGCAGTGTCCCCACCATCTAATGCGTTCACCATGTGGTGTGAGAAGCCAGTCAGCCACAGAGAGAGCAGCAGCCAAAAGCCAACAACACACGCATTGTTGTCGCCACATGTGGTTTAGTTTGTACACATAAGCAAAAATAGCCAATGGGCAGGGCAAAAACCCAGGCTACTGTTTGTATAATAGTGTGTGACTCATAAACAATCAACATAAAATGGCCAAATAAAATATTGACTTGTTTCTGGGAGGGGAGTGGGTTCTAAATTCTGAAAGACTTTTCTGTTTTTGACAAGGGCATGTTTTAATTAATGGAAACAGCTTGAAAGCATTTGCTCTAAAAGAAAAGTAGAATGTGAATTTACATAAAATGACAGAGTAAAATAACTTTTTTGTTTTAATGAGAGAACTTTTTTGTTCTTGCCTTACAATGCATTGTAAAGCAAAAAAATAATCTTTTGCTTTTAATATTATGGCTAGATTTATAAATGGTGTTTAAAGCTTTAAGAGAGACCACACCGGCTCTTTTCAGAGCCAACACTCCCTCAAAAGAGATTGTATACATGGTTGTACCCGCAAGTTTACTATTTATAGTTACTTCTTGGCTAGATTTACATGTGTATGTTGTTGTTTTTTAAATACAGTGAAAGGTGGGCGTCAACTACATGTATTTTGCATTTAAACTTGTTACAATTCTGTCAAAATCTCTATCATCTCTTACACTATTGCAGATTAGCAACCAAGCACACTGGATTGAAAAAAGAATCCTACTAATTTGATTTGAAAAACTATAATTTTCAAGGCAATCCCTGAAAGGATTGCCAAGGTGTGCAAGATTACCGAACCCCATTGACTAATTAATCACTAGCTTAGGGGGTTATTCCAATCCCTACAGTGCCCTTGCAGACAATAATGGTAGTTTGTTACTGAGAAAAGATTCATGAGTAATGAAGTGTGAATTTCTACTCAACACTGGTCCAAATGTTTGAGTGAGTGCACAACATACATGTTGTACAGCTTAACAACATGAAGTCAACCGTGGCCTAATCAAAGAACCTCATGATCTGAATATTGGAGAGTTTTATGGAATCTTGATCAGCCAGAGGGGTCTCTGGGTGTCCTTTGGTTACCCTGTTTTACATTTTGACACCCCGTTTTATGTGTCATTTACATGATTGTATTGTTATAAAGTGAACAATCTGGACACCCAGTTTTAAAATTCCCAGTAAATCCTGTCTTAAACCTTGATCTTGACATGATTAATATATCGGACAGTGGACAGTTATGATATTTGGCCCTTGAAAAAAAGTCCTAACAAAGTTTTTTTTTATAAGGGATGACATCAAATAGACTTTTCATGCTATTTAAATGATTTCTGATTTTCATAAGGCCCCATAATACAATTTGTAAAAACTGGAAATCAGACCTACATGTAAGTAAGAAAAATATCATGCCTGAGTGGAGATTGAATCAATATTTGGCAAAACATTATTTTAAAATGATCTCATAAAATCACGTACAAGGGTATATAATACACAGATTGTATTAAATAGCAGACACCTTGCACATGTCTTACTCTTAGATCCATTCAACTACAGTCGCGATCAAAAAACGCCATTATTTGATTACAGTACCAATCCACCTGAAAAAATATTTTTCTTGAAATTGCTCACAAAAACATAATATTACAAATAAAATAGTGACAAAAGGAAAAAACCTTGAAACCGTCATCAATATTTATGAAATTGATAAACCTGAAATGAAAGTTACAGATACTGCATGGTATGTACTTAAACGCCACAGTGTGACAACTGAACTGGATTGACACCAATGACTCATACTTCTACACAATCTCTTTTTTGTCAATCATCCTGTTCAATGTTCAAATACACGATTAAGTTTGATCACACTGCATAGAACCCATGCACAGCAGGGTTCAGGAACTTGGGAGATATAGCGCCCTCATGTGCTAAAACCCTGAACATGATCGGAAATGCAACAAAAGCCCTGTTACAACTGAACACGTTTAACCTCTGCATCAACTGCTAGACATGTGTGGTTTTGCCATTGTGTGGTTTTTGTACACTACAACCTACCTCATTCCGTTTTGCGGTTAGTACTCCCAATGTTTGTGCAAATTCATTCTTATTATCATAAAGTTTTATCTGGCTTGATATTCTGTATATAGTCATTCAAGATCCAGAAGTTCAATTGAAATTTGACTTGAAACCTGTTTACATAAAAAATGATAGTGTTTTCCTTTATTCTCTATAAAGCAACAAAACCCGGAAGGAAATCAACAATGGAAAGCAGAGTACTGAGCAATACATGTAGAACAATGAACCGCTGATGATTTTACAAGAAAGCATTAATGAGAGAATGTTCAACTCCGATCAACTCTTCAAAGTTCTGGCCAAGCGATGTCTGGCAATGCTAGATACATGTAGAGCTAATTATGATGATGATGATGATGATGACGATGATGATGATGATGAAATACATAAACCAAGAGAGAGACATATTTCCTGACTAGTCAAATACCCTGTTTAAATACATGTAGTATGTACAGGTGTATTTATTCCAATAACTGAGGTCTTACAACAATTGTGGTGAAATAATTTAGGGTTGAACAAAGAAAAATTGACCATGGGTGGGATTTTAACCAACGAACTTCGGTTTAACGTGTTGGCACTCTACCAACTGAGCTATCTAGCCCTAAGTTGGCGGTCTCCCTATTTTGTAAATATCTTTGTTCGGGGGGGGGGGGGGGGGGGGGGTTGACAGGTTAACAACGTTGACATATCTTACCAAGATCAGCGCCGTCCACGTTTGAGGAGTCACCAATAAGACTATTCCCAGCCATCTGCTGTACCTTAATGATCTCCATCTTAATCACTTCTATCTTCACTTTACTGTCCTGTAACATCTGCTGAGCCTCTGCCAACAGCTTCCGATCCTTCGTCCCAGATGTGTACATCTGAATCATGTTCTCTGCACCTTGTTTCACCTTCATCTCGATCGCGAGTTGCTTCTCCAGAGCGATAACTCGACTGTTCGTAGTAGGGCCGGTGCGAATGGCCCCCGTGTCGTCCGATGTAGAACCATCTGATTTCACTGGGGACATGGGGCTTGCATCACCTGTGGATAGGAACAGATGATTCAGATTCATGGTTTAGAAAGAGAAATTTACCAGGATTATTAATGGGGATTTAAGGGTGTATACCTCAAGTATCTATCATAAAAGTACTTAACAAAAACAATTCAATCGTAATGTAAGGTCCATGTCACACAGGCAATTTACAGATAATCAGTCATAGTGTTAGCCAGAGGGGTCTGGGTGTCTTTTGGACACCTTGTCTTAAATTTGGACACCCTGTTTTATCTGCCATTTTCATGTAAATGTATTGTAAGTGAACAATTTCGACACCCAGTTTTTAAATATCTAGCAAATTTGAACACCCTTTCACCAAATCCTGGCTAAAACCTTGCAATCAGTTCCAGGCAATCAATTTCCAAAAAGAGAATCTATTCACATTTGAAAGTTCACATATTATTCTTAGGGAGTGTAAGACACTGTTTGAAAATTTACTCATGTGCTACCAAAGTGGTCCTGCGGCATTTACTGCAGTTGGTCGCCTTGTGTGACAGGAGGACCCTAAATAGATGGAAACTAACAAAACACACCTACGCAAACTTTTATAGTTTGGATGCATTTATTTTGTGAGAAAACGGACAGAATGCATTCACTTTCATAAATTATACTGAAATATGTGTAACTGATGAGTGTAGGCTGTATGCAGCGACTGAGACTCCAAGGCAGTACAACTGAACTACATGTAGTGTCCTCAACATTTAGGCACGGTTTTAACCTTTTTCGGGACAGACATGTAGTCTGAGTCTGGTCTTGAACCTTGAGTGTTATCGGACTCTGCACAGTCTCAAAGATGAGTCACAAGTTGCGTACTGCTGCCCTCTCAGTATCAGAGCCACATTAGAAATGAAAACTGATGACGAAGAAAGTTTCAGTTTGGTAACCCGAGGGCCTCTCTGATGTAAGCAAAACAAAGATGATTTACAATCTAAAAACAGTCATGCCCACACACAACTAATCCCTACAAAGTACAGGCACTGTACATGTACATAAAGAAACACCTACATGTAGTGGAGCAAGCAAAATCCATGTGCACAGTTTCAAGTTTCAACTGTTTTGAGGTTTTCTCAAGGCTTCAGACCAGGTTTGTCAAAACTTCAGACTTGCACAGGCATCCCCTAAAAAAAATTCCATGCAATGAAAATAGGGTACCAATGCCCTCCTCTAATGCGTACCCCTACTCATCTAGCGGGACAACAGGTCGCTTTACCCTTATACCTTCATTCTCAACCTAAAGTTAATTTCTCTAAGGTGGAGTGATCTAATCTTCCTTCCTCCATCCATGTTCTGACTAGCGACTGCACATAATGTATGATGAGACAGTCTGTAAAGTACTTCAGTCAATGGATTCTATTTAGTCCCTGCACCGCAAGGACTACTCAGCCCCCAGGGTATATTCCATAAAAGAACTCCCTGCAAAGAAAGTACAACTACATTGGAATGGTCTTTTTGTTTGATTTGTCTTCAGTCAGTGGCTTGCACTGCCGTACACAGCCCTAGATTTCCCTTCACTGTGCAGTATGTTGCTATTCAATGAGGCTTGGGATGGGAGACTCCAGCCATTGATTATTACATGTGCATGTACAGTAAACAGCACAACAATGTACATTACATAATTGCATGTACATGTACATGCACATGTACATCTACAATCATGTATCGTGTATACACTTGCACATGACCAGTTTAAAGTACTATAAATAACATATTATAACATCAAAACAAACAGCCTACATGTACATGCACTTATGACTAACACTGATACATGTCTGTACACAATGTACATGTACATGTATGTTATATAATCAGTGTACAAATGTACATTGCATCTACTCCACGTTACAGCGACAGAGCTTTCTCTGTTGCCGCTCCCAAATTATGAAAAACCCTACAAATTCAAAATACCTTTTCCTTACAAATATTTAAAACTATGTTGAAGACTTATTCAAATCTCTGTAATGACCCCATTCTGCAGCTTGTTAATTTCTGTTAGGTTTCTTTATCTACTTGTTTACCTTTCCCGTGTTTATTTACTGCCTTTGTTATTGCATTATTTTCGTAGTTTTGTATAATTTTGGTGCCGTTGCCCTGGTTTTACTTAATAGTCTGCAAGGACATCAGTACCATGGCACTTGGAAACGTAGTATTAAGCGGGGTATAGATATTATATCATTACTATTTTATTATTCACCGTTCAAGTACAATGTTCACTGTATAGCTACGTTGATGGATATCCACGTAGCTACAGAGAATAACAAACTTACAAACATCATCATTCACTTCAGTAAGGTAACACTGCTAACACAACAGCCGGCCAAAAACTGCACAGTAAAATGTGTATTAGCTGAACTGGTGAATGTGACCTTTGCCTCCCCTTGTTCTACTGCAGTAATGAATCATCTCTCATGAAGTCAAACAAACTATAATGACATGAATGATAGTGAACATTTGTGTGGATTGGGTTGTTTGCTCCATTTACACAACCCTGACACTATTCTAGCTGGACAGGCTGCACACGTACTTGTACAATGTCCAAAATGTACAACAATATGTACACAAAATGTATACATTATATCTGGCCAAGAATTAAAAATTTCATAAAACCCAAGCTGTTTGATGTTAGCAGAATTCCAAGTAAGCATGGTAAACAGCATCTATTGTGTTTTCAGCCATCATCTGTCTCTAACCAATTATAAAACTGGCTTCATCTGTCTGTAACCAATTATAAAACTGGCTTAACACTTCATTTTACTGTTGGATACTTGTAGGTCTGTGACAGCACCGAGTTAAAGTTAGAGCCAAGAACATGTCTGCAATATTTGTGATTTCCTCAGGAAAGTGAACAAGGAAGTTGCTCAGTTTAAACCTACTTTTGGAGAAGCCTCATTAATAATGACATGAGCAGCTGAGCAACGCTTTCCACAGACGAATGAGTACTCGTATCATAACATCTTCCAGATACAGAAATCTTCTCATAATACAATGTGACATTTGTCAGATCAATTATTTACATTCTCAATCCTTGAACTTTGCCAAACCAAGGCAATTGCCTTTATTGCCTCCTGGCTTTTACCGTGTTACATCTTGAAATATTCAAACAAAAATTTACAGGTTCCCTCTGAGATGTTTTCTGTGTGGCGATATTGATTTGTCCATTTGAGAGGCAAGTCCAAGGTAAATTCTTGAAAATGTACATGACATCTATGAATGCAGATTGCCTGGAGCAGCACAGCATCAAAGCCAACGTATTAATATCATAATAACGACAACATAACCTGACCACAAGATAAAAACGACCCAACTGTGAGAATATTCACTCGCAAATACTGCACATTTGCTCAAGTTGTACACCTTCGGAGTAAATTAAATTAGCGCTAGTCCAGGCTAGGGAGGTTTCATGTTGCTGTTTTTTTTGTCCACCCGCTGGCAGTTTCCTACCAACACCAAGTATTAATACACAAATTTCCCTATGATCTACTTGTTCTCCACTAATCATGACCTCTGACCTTCCTGGGTAAGGTGAGAGTGGGTGGGATTGATACGAACCCTTAACTTATCTCTTCTCTGCACATTTTTATTGAATCCTGAAGAAGAAATTGGTGGGTTTTGGTGGGGTTTTAGTTTGGGTTTTTTAAAACTCATATTCAATACAAAGTGCACAAATATGGGCATTATGCATATTGAAAAAATCATGCTAAATTAAAATTGATAAATTACCAAAATGACAGTTGTCTACATTCTGATGAAATGGTTTGCAGTTTTTAGCATGTAAGCTACAACATTTATTCAAATATATTTTTCCAAATATAGACAGGTGTACTACATGCGATTGAACAACTTGATACAAATTGCAATTGGGTGAAACTATTAGAGAAGGGATTTGACCTGATTTCAGTAGTTTGCCCAACACAACATGGTCCCTGAGGACCCGTCATGCAAACAGTTTTTTATCGGTTATCTACGCACTTGAGCGTGCTCGGCACACTGCCAATGTACATGAAACCCAACCCCATTCACTAGCGCACAATCTTCCAAAATGCTATTTTGGAAGCAGTACAGGGAGATGCATTCATGTCTGAAGGAAACTTTAATTCAAGATTTGCCGTAACATCCGCTGCGAGGATCAGATGTGATGAGATGACGCACAAGTCCTCCACACAAACCACTATCATTATCAAAGACCCATTCATATCCTGTTGTCTTTAACAATAGCACTCACTCTACTCATGACTCTTCCCTCCTAACTTGAAGATCTTCATGTGCTGAAAATATCCTCTAAGAGGTTTGCGCAGGAGCTTCAATGTGTATCTTTCGCGAGAACGCAAAAGCAAAACAATACCCACGACTTGAACAAAAACCTTCAACGCTAAAATAGTTTCTCCATTCGATAGGAAGAGAACAGTTAATGTTTCATCTTTCATATCAGGAAATATTGAGTAACCATATTCAACGAAGGGGAAGTCAATAAAGAAAAAGTTGATTTAACATTTTAAAATTTCCTACATATGTAGATAAATCCATAATACGCACAGAGAAAACAAATCGCCTATTAAAGCTATGCTTGAAAGCAGACACCTACACCAGCCTATGAACACTGCACAAGAGCCGCCTACACCGACCATTTGAAACTTCCCGACATTCTTAAAATAAATACAAAGCTAGATGGTCAAAACAGTTTACACAGAAACCTCCAACAACATAAATCCTCTGGTTTCAGTTAATGACTAATGGAGGTTGGATATGTGTAAACTGAATATTGCTACCCATCCTACACATGATTTATACGTAGATTCCAGGATGTAAACATTATGTAAGAATCTCGTAATTCATGAAAGATGTGGTGCGTGTAAACAACTTTTCATTTCCTTTAAAAATGACTTGGATCACTGATTTCATTATATTGCACGACATTGTGATGCATTGATATTTACTATTATGTACAGAATACAGATCAGCTTAATTGCACAAACCAAGCATTACTGCCACTCTGTTTCCAAGGTGACTGTATTTTCCATATTTATTTCTAGGGCATTTACACATATCCTTGACATTGTGTTCCAACAAAAAGAACTACAGTATATCCTACATGTACATGTACCTTAAAAAGCTACGCTATCGCAAAATAGTGGATCAAATCGCACCGCATGTAATTAACCTTCACACATTGTACTTGACACAGGCATACGTACAGTACACACTGTTTCTGTGTCAATGCATGGAAACCTAGCAGAATCTCCTCAAATTTCTGTAATCTATGAGTAGTGTACAGTATGGTACATTCATAGACATAATTTAGCCATCATAAATAGTATTATTTAGCAAACCCAACACAAATCTTCAATTAAAACGAACTGTTTTGAACAGACTTGGCTTTGAATTGAATGAGAAACGAACAGTGATTCCTGAATCCTGTCCATTTACGTGTACATGGGCTCGCCCGATCAGTCAAATCTGAATCTACGTGTCGTACATTCATATATCAGAACACTACACTCGTCCAAATGTCACATAAATATTTTCTATCACCAAGTCCTTGACATGCAATAAAAATTGAATTGAACTCAATTGAATTGACATTGTTTGCAGTGCAAAATATTTGAGTATATAAAGGGATTAGTATTTTGAATGACATAGCACATGTTACATGTTACACGGGCACAAAATATGACCACATCTAGACCTCTACATGAACCAGGATCTACACGTGTAAGGAAAGGGTTATTTATGTAGTTTAAAATGAATGAACATTACACATGTTACATGTACATGTACGTGTTTTGTAACAACTCAAATTAACACTGTACAGGTGTTCTTCCGTACTGTACATGTAGCAAGAACTGTACTTACACCTACAGGTACAGTACGTGTAAATTTGAGTTACGTTGCAATACACACGTATGCATTTCAACCCAGCACTGATCAATTTTTTAGTGAAGTCTTCAGAATGTGATTTGTGTGATTGTGCATGATACATAAATCTGAAATACATGTACCTGGAATAGTTTATCCATTCTGAATTGGTCGAGAGGAGATCACACGGCCATGTTTAAATGTGCGATATAAACACAGTTACATGTAGAATGGTTAGCGTTTAGGCATGACCTGACTTCATATTGATTGTGCGGAGCTCGCACATTTCAAAGCCCTACTGAAGTTGCTAGGTCGCACTTTTGGCTCACACAAGTTAAAACTGGCATGCGATAGTTTGAAACTTGATGAGCTACTCAACGCTCACTGCACGCATAGAAATTCAGCGCACAGTCGAGATGAGCTAAGGCTTACATGTAACTGTCAGATTTGTTCTCAACTTTTTACAGGTTTCTGGGATGTTTTTAACGGAAAGATATTTATGAACGGGAATCAAAGTGTGTTGAATCAGTTTTGAAGAAGTGGTTTAGACTGTGACACTGAGGCCTAGTTCTTCATGACTTTACTTCGACAAAATTATCATGAACCAGGCCTCAGCGTGTTTAAACCACTAGTTTATAACCTCTTCACGCAAAACGCTAAAATACATAATGATGTATATACCAAGACGACCCCAGTCTGAGCTACATAAACAATATGTCCTGCTTCTGAAAGCAATTGATTAAAATGGATTTACCATGACTGAGCCATGATACAGCACATAAATTATCTGACATATTAGTGTCACCTGCAAGTTGTCTTCAATTAATTAATCCTCATCTTGTACTCCGCGGAGATAATTGATTGAGACAGACATGACACGTTCAACCAAGCACGACATCTTAAATGTCATCTCAACTCCTTATTACACATGTATCAATTACTGTGTACAAAACTATTGCAAAAATTTCCTCGCGCTCAATGTAGGCTACAACTATTCTTATAATGCACAGTTTAATAGGCCTACCGAATCATCTCACTATTTTGTCTTCACATTTTGTTCAAAAACGTAGCTTGTGTGTTTAAGAAATGTTACGTTGTAATGAATATTCTACAACATTTTGGAATTTTCTAAAGGCACATTAACTTTTAGAGTTAATGTAATAACCAGGGTAGTTTTTACTCGTAGTACATGTAAATGAAGAAGAGTTGAGCTAAAAATCCCTGGAGTAAAGGGATAAACTAATTCTAATTGTACAACTTCAAAACCGTCCAGGCTCCATCCAGGCATGATCCAGGTAAACGTGGGCTGAAGTCGACTTAAGATTCATCTCCAAGTACTTCAGGGGACAGCAGTACTTAGTAAAAAAAACACAAATCCAAGGGGTTTTCACAGAACTGGACATACGTTGCATACAAATGCCAAACAGTGCATGTAAATTGTATTATGTGTACAACTTACAAAGTTCTCCAACACGTAAAAAAAAAAAAAAGGTAGGCGCACCACCAAGCTTTCTGTGGCACCAGAAGTCGCCGTCAACATTTCAAATCTGCTGCCCAATTTTGTCCCCACTTTTTTACAAGTTCATGCATTTCGGATTTCAAATGCAATCTTCTATAAAAAAAAAACCTTTGCCCAAGGAAGTCAGGAGGCGGAATCGGACGTCAGGAATCACCTCAGAGTGCACCACAATGATCACACAGGGCATATATTACAATCAATATTTTTCCGAACCCTTTTAAGGTGGGCCCTAGAACCCCACGCCATAAAGGCTTCGTGCTCGCAAAGGCCCCCAGCGCCAAACTTTAATTTCCAAGGTTAGAGAACACTGAATTTACACCCTCATGCATGTATACGATTGAGTACACACATGTTGAGGCAGACTGTATTTTAAGCCGATGACAAGAATGCTTAAAAAAATCTTTCCAGACAATAAGGCAGAGTAAAAAAAAAAAAAAACATGTTTAGCGTCCAGGTTTCAACAAAAAAAAGGAAGGAGGAGGGGCTTTTTATTTTTTATTTTTTATTTTCAAGATGGCCGCCATTCCTTTTTAAAATTTCAAATATCCATTGTTTTTCTACTGTTCAAACACACAATACATAAAAGAAACATGTTGGACAAGACATTGAACATGTCCGGACTTTTTCAAAAAGAGGAGACAGGACGCTACTATTTACTATTTTCCAATCTTTTGCAATTTTTTCCAAGATGGCCGCCATGCTAAATATGGCTGGCCAAGGTATATTTATTCACAGATTTTGTGCTATTTTATTGCATCAGTACACTAAAAAAGCACAAAACAAAAGATTTGTATCATTTTAGTCTTTTTTTCCCCCTTTTTTTTATGAAAAAAAAAAAAAAAAAAAAAAAAAAAGGAGGCGGCGGCCAAAAAGGAGGCGGGCGGGGATGCTAAACATGTTTGTTTTTTTACTCGGCCTAATAACTTAACTCTTTAACACTCCACACCTTATTAGTTTAAAGGACACAAGCAAACAGGGGGGACATGTGCAAACAAAACAAGAAGATACAGAGTAATCTTAGCTTGATTTTAATCCCTGTGCTTTTAAGTGCTTGAGCATGATTGAGATTTTATAGTATTCAGATCTATTCATTATTAGCTTGAACACATGCGACTAGGATTAATCTGAGTTATGTAGAACGCTTTGAAAGAGTGGATGAAAATAAGCACAATCTAAGCGTCAACACTACTCACTCTAATGTACTACAGATGCTGTACACCACACACTGTACATGTGTGGTCGCTCCAATGACATTATGCTAGTGTTCTGTGTTTGTGTTTACATGACATGAGGTACATGTACTTAGTGACTGAGCATTGCAAACAAAAATACTGTCATTTTGTTTGTGTTCAAGCTGTGGACCTTCATCTTTCGATGTTGTCGTTTTCCTTCTATTCTAAAGAAAATAATCTTCAATAAAGGGCATTTGAATAAAAAAAAAACCCCAATGCCAACTGATGCTTTCGCTTTACATGTGCATATAATACGTGTACACAACATGTAGACGTACACGCAATTTCAAGAATTGCACAGTATCTTTATTTGATGAATGGCTTTCCATCCAAATTTTTTTTATTTAAAACAATTTATTCCCATACTTTTATTACTTAATTCTTTTAACAGATATTTTTAGCATCACAATTTAACACAGCAAATCAGTCCAGTAATAACAAAGGGGTTAGAGATGAGTGTACACGACTGCTTGGTACTCTGCTTTAGCATCACACATTACATGTTCACCATCATCCTCTGGGGACGATAGGTGACAAATGGTTCTTAAATGTATACAACGCTCCATAAATTTTGACATTGACGAGTGTACTTGGAAGGCATCAGAATCTTCAGCGCATGTACATGTACATTGTAGGCAATGAACACTTTTACACATGTCTGGTATGACCTTTTGCACTTGGGGCAGTATAGATGAATTCTCTACGCACTGCTTCAAAAACACAAAGAGATGGCAAAATCGCCATTGCATATATCATGAAGTGCGTGGCCGTGCTTGACTGCAAAGGTCACAAACAATAAATTTAGGTTGAGAAATTAAATGAAAAAAAACTAAGCACTGAGCATGATTTAAAACATGTTTATTTACTCAGCGCGGTACTGTACTGCAGTTGTGATGTACACCTACACATGTAAACAACAATAAATAAACAGAGGTAAAATGTAATAAAAAAACATCCTTGAACAGAAAAGCTTCATGCTGAGCTGTGTGTATTCACTGTACAACTGTATGCTCTCACGAACGGAGTTTTTATTACAAGTGTTAATAACAAAATGGACAAAATACTATATTCTACTATTGTTGTTTGCCTTTGAGCATAATTTTCACTGCATTGGCGACAACTAAATTGGTTTCTTAGGGTTGATAACAACTTGAGCGTGCTCACACAGAGCTGATTTTCCCTATGGCTGCACACAAAATTAGCGGGATGCGAGTTCCAGGTTTAGGTTCGTGCAATAAAACCCAAATGGCTGACGGGGATCAGCCTTTAGTATTAAGATTAACTTATTGGGAATTTGAGCTGCATGGGTCAATAGTGTAACTCAAACCCAGAGACATCTGGTTATTTGGGTAGAAGCTAAAGAGAACTTGATCACTGTCTCTGATGAACAGAAAGATGAGAAAGATATATCTGGTTAACCAGCTGCCAACAGCCTTCAAACAAGTTTGTAGCTGCGTTGTGTACAGACATGTATTGCCGGTGCTCTCATTAAAAATATACTGTCTCAAAGGTTGTTCTGTCTAACTGTACAGTACGCAGTCACTCTTTGTGAAACAAGCCGAAATACAAGGTTAAAAGGTTGATCCGTTCACAGTACGTTTGTTTCTGAACATTCTTTTGTAGTCTTAAACTCAGTTTCAATCAGGTTTGAATTGAATGTAAAGTTACATTGTCTATCTTCGTTTGACTTGTATTTATAATACATAATGTAGAACATCATACCCTGTTTTACATACGTGTCTCAGTGTACATACATGTACGTGTCTCAGGTACTCTGTTCTGTATGCAGAAGGAAAGGTCTGTGCTGTAAGAATGTACTGCTCAATGGTGCAATTGTGCATGTATTTACATGTACATGTACGTACATGTATGTTTGGAGTTGGAGCGCAGTCATTTTGTATTATGTATTGTACAACACGGTGTCAGTAAAATGTCATGACACCTCACAGAATTTGCACACAAACTTTGTGTGACCTGCGACTTAAACGAAATCTATTTTTAGAATTCTGCTGTGAGGAATATAATCCAGCCTACATGTAGTACGATGTAAATGTATGTCTGACTGTTATTTACCAACACATTTTCTGATTTTCTTGTATAATCCATCAATGTGCACTACCAGGAAATACTTCAGGGCAGTGGGCATTTCAGTTTGCACGATTTACATGGCATACATGTAGGCCCTAGGATGTAAACGGTTTACTTCAAGTAGGCCTAACAAATACCATCGTAATAATGTACATGTATGTAGGCCAAGCTTTCTAAGTAAGACACTGATCCATTGCAGTTACACTTTTTTTCTCTCTCTCCTTTTTTCTTTTTTCTTTTACTTGAAGTGAAAAGACAGCAGTCTTGCCATAACAACCCATACAAAACAAATCTGAGCAAAATAGCACCGAATGATTTAAAATAATAATATCATTACATTAAAGGAAGTCAAACCATTCATTAATACCCCAGACAGTTTACACTTTATCATCGGTCGAGAGGAGATCACGTGGCCATGTTGCAGAGACTATAAAAGTGTCTGTCTATAAAAGTGTTTAAACTGGTACAATGTCATGCATGTTGCCAAGCAAGCTTATGCAGGTGGTAATTTACCTGTAACTGCAATCAATACATAAAATGTCAAATCTATTAGTATGCATGTGTACGCATAACCGCCAAATGCAATTTTACCCTTCGCAAATCGGAGCCTGTGGACATGACAGAAATTGAACATTTACAAAACATTATTTGTTTACAGATTTTCCTACATTACTATGCTTTTTAACCAATTTTTGTTGTTGAATGGGACGAGAAGAGTGACTTGGTCTTAAACGGCCATACCTTGCAGGGTCGTGGCAGTGTCGTAAAATAATAGTACCAGAGTCTTATACAGCACACGTATCTACAAATAAGATACTCGGGGCTCAATAAAGAGAGACATTTAACACAGGTTTTTGCGATTTTTGAATTATGAGACTGATCTGTGTGGCACCGTACAAGACATTTAAGCAGGGTTTGAAATTAGCGGTCGCCCGGTCGCCAAATGCGAGTGAAAACAACGGCGGGCGAGTCAAAACCCTTCCTTTACTAGCCCGCCGGGCGAGTCAAAAACTTGTTCCTTTGCACAATAAATGAGGGGTACAGTGGTAAAATCCCAAAGAAAGATTATTTTTAAGTTCGTAAAATGGTTTGGCAAGTTTTGACGTTAGCTAGATTTGTGGCCGCAATTGCGATCGCGATCTGCAAGATCGTTCATAAGTAAAACACGCATGCACGCACATAACCACGTCCCCAATGGTTTTGTACACGAAAGCAAAGCGAGGACATCCTCGGTCTGTCAAACACCCGGATCCCTTTTGTTTAAGTCCTCGGTTTCAACTGGTAGACACGCTCACACACACACACGCACAAACTCGAACAGTTGAGGACTTCTCTTTGTTATCCCATATTTTTTTTTTAGCAACTACCACAGTGATTTTTGTTCACAAAAACAAGGTGAGGACGTCCTGATAAAAACTGTACATTCGAATCCTTATTGTTAAAGTCCTTGGTTTCAACCGATAAACATGTTCACAAAAACATCATCAGCTACTCTTAAGTAGGACTAGGCCCTGTCTGAAACCGCGGCTTTGACTTGGGCTCCGGTTTAGGCTTTGTCCGCCTGTCTGCTAAAACTATAGCCATGGTTTTGAAAACGACCCCAGATACTGTAAATGCACTGCCTCACTACCAAGGGCACCGCACGGTCAATATACTGTACCTCTCTCTCGTCACTAACCCCTGGTAGGGATGTACTGAAAAACAACACTGACTGGCTCCCAAATGTGACTGCTTTGCGTGCATGCTTGTTAAAAACCTTTGAGCGCTTGTATGGGATTGTAGGACGCTCAGTCAGAACGTGCGTGTCAAAATGCAAGTGTTTTGACGTAATTCCACTTCAATTGGATCATCTTTTTACTCTGACACCTTGACTGCATACAGTTAGACATGTCACAAGATCAAAGAAGAACATGAGGGGACCAGTTGTTCTATGACTGGATACTTCTTTTGTTGCTTACCGTACTTGAGCGGGCTCTTAGTGTGGATCGACCACAGGCCTAATAACAATGTGCCATACATACTGGCACATTTTAATTCCAGGGGTTATGAGCAAGCAGGGCATGTAGAAAATAATGTCGACGGCGAGATCAAACACCCCTGGGAAAGAGGCTGCTGTACATGTAACTAGTTAGCTGCCATGATTGCAGTTGTCATGGCAAGGTGAAGTAAGCTTTCATGCCATCACACGTACAGATTGTTGTCTAGCCATTCATTCCCCAGGAAGCCCCTCCTCAGAAACCAGTCTATGACTCACTATATACAGGAAGTCATTCATTTACAAACACCTTATCGTCTTGACTTGATTATTGTAGTTTCTTCAGCTGACAATTTGTCAAAACTTTCAACTGAGGGTGACTGCATTTAGAACACGGCATGGCAGCCGGGGGCAACTCAGTAATTTGTATGTTCAGGTGCATTTCAATAAATTACACGACTAAATACAATGTACGTGTAGCTTCTTGAACCTTGACATTTGTAAATTATAAATGATCATTAATTTTGTTTTTACAACAGTCATATTGTATTGATATGATACGAGACCCAGAATGGGTCATAAAATAATGTCAAATGGACTGATAAATTTTGGACAATGTGAACATCTCATCAAGGATTCACATACCTATAAAACAGGAAAATCAATCAATAACTTACCCGATGCAGCAGTTATTTCATCCGTGTTCACGACAATGTGAGCATTTAGTTCATTCAGTTCTTGGCGTAATTCATGCAGTTTTATATTAGCCTGCTTCACCATATTGTTTATGTTTGCAATACTTTTCTTGTCCGTTGTAACCTTTCTGATATTTTCAGCCCCCTCTTTGAGCTTTAGTTCTTTGCGTATGTCCTTCTTTATCTGCTCTTTGATGTACTCCAGGTTTTGTTGGAAGCCAGCATCAGACAGATCCAGGTCAGTGCCATAACGGGTGCTGAGGTGAGAGGCAAGACTTCCAATTCCTACCTCCCCGCCACCTCCCTTCAAAATAACAAAAAGATTTTAACCAAAATCACCGACAAAGAAAAATCAATAAGCAGTATTTAAGACACTGATAGAATTTCTTTTCTTCATTGGTCTTCAATGGTAATTTAACATCAAATTTATCTCAGGATGTCGGGTAGGTACATGTAGTGTTGGGTGTGTTTTAAATATGTTTTCATGATAATCGTGAACTTATTAAATACTGGTTATATGTATTTCTGGACTCTCATTAGGGAAGACCAAACATTGCAACATAAATAGATGTCATTGACTCCCTCCCATATTGTTAACTGTGGTAAACAACAGGCATCCAAAAGGCTATGCAAAGGTCAAATAGTCCACAACAGCCTGTACACCCATTACTAATGGTGCAAGTATTTGACCACAAACACAAACATCAACAAGGGAACAGGTACATGTATGTTTCCATCTTGGGCACAGAAATTACAATTATTTATTTACGCAATTGACTTTCTTCAACTTCCTGATTTTGGCACAACATAGAGGAAGGAAATTTGAACTCCTGACACTAAATTTCAAAGGTTTCCTTCAGACAACACTTCCCATGCATGCAAATATGTTTTTGTGAATTTTTTTCTCTGAATGGAAGTAACTAATATGCTGCCTTTTTAGTTTTTCTACTACATTAGTAGGACTAGTACTTAGTAGGCTTATACAGATAGCTTGATCCAAAGACATTGGGGGTTTACAAAGTAAAACTAATTTTTTACCGTGGATTAAAAGTGAAAAAAGTGTCACCTTTTGTACACAAAATTAAAAAATATAATTTAAACAATGTTTATTAAATATTGTTTGCATTTAATTGAAATTACTTTTTTTATTAATTAAACCAAAATTTAAAAAATATATATATATATAACTTCATTATTCATATTACAAGTTTAATCCAACAACTCATTGTCCTAAGACTCTTGTGGTCTAAATATCTTCGTAAAATCTACACACACACTAGACTTTACATCCCATAAAAAGTATCTACAGTGTTGAGTCAGTCAGTAACAATGTTGACACAGTCTGTACGTAGTGTACATGTACATGTACATCATTACATGATGTAGATTACGTGAAGACCGACTCGGTGTGAATGCACTGAATTTCGTGAATCAAATGGTTTATGAATTTGTGTTCACAAATACAGTGCACACTGATTGGAGTCAGTCCTTCGCACATAACAACATTATTCTATTCACAAACCTGGTATAATGAAGGTGATTCTGTCGCCATCTTCTTGGTTCAAATATCAAACTGTAATTCACCAGGCCCTGGCATCACCATAAACAGTCTTGCGTAGGTTGTTGCGGACAACTCCACATTTCATACGTAGAAGTCATGCAATTGCAATGCATTCAACAGTCAGTGCTAAAACCAGTCAACCAGTTCTTTACGGACGTACACTCAATAAATTAAAACTAGAGAACGGTACAGAAATTCAATCTGGCTGCACAAATTTCCAACCACTTTTTCACAAAATAAGTAATGGACGGACAGTTCGATATGCACTTATCCTATGACATGATGTAAACATGTGAAAAAGTAATGTCTTGTCTTACAAAAATAAGTCAAAATTCAATACGACTTCCCGATAGAGTGTAGATTTTACTGCACCGACTACTGCTGCATAGCCTGCCATAGATCACGTGGTGTTTGTAGCCTAGGATTGACCAATCGAGAGCGTTGTAAGTAGTAGATCATGGAACGCCCTAAAGTTTACACAGGGATCTTTTAATTGGCGGAAGCTTTTGGGTTCATATTTTAACGAGGTTGCAGCAGAGAGGGGGACAGACGTGAATACAGGGAGTTCAGACAACTCGACCGGTGGACAACTCGACGGGTCGGACAACTCGACGGGTCAGACAACTCGACGGGTCAGACAACTCGACGGGTCAGACAACTCGACAGTGAGACAGCTCGACGGATCGCCTAGACAACTCGACGGGTCAGACAACTCGACGGGTCAGACAACTCGACGGGTCAGACAACTCGACGGGTGAATCAGACAAATCGGATCGCCGAGACAACTCGACAAGTGCTGCTGCTAACAATACCGCGCTAACGCCGTTAACATCAAAAGGACTGCCGTGGTGTTAACTAATTATAGTATAGAAGAAAGCAATCAATCAAACTCATACTTTGACACTCTCGATGAAAAGTTGCTAAACTTCTTTTCAAATTGAAAAACCCCAAAACAACCAGTGGTCTTTAATACAATTTTTTACAACGAAATGGAACACTGCCGGGGATCTTCATGGAACCTCCATTTAGTGCATACAGAAAAGTTAAAGCGTAACAGAAAATTATCAGAGCCAAACTAAATCATAATCCACCTGACTCACCCTCTGAACCTTTCTCAGTGAATTCACAATAAATATAAAGTTACCCTTGTATAATACTACATATGCCAACACATTTTACACTTCTTGGAAATATTAAACGGAAAAGAATGACTTTGTCATCAGCACGCCCTGACAGTTTTATGAATTAATGTTCCGAAGATTTATTTTATTACACATTTTCACTGGCACAAAACTACAATACAGGGTTATATAAAGATAAATAAGTTTTAATTAATAATACAATATTAAATTAAATAGTCTGCCAATCGATTGGAATCGCACAAAACATATTATTCAAGTCGCATGCTTTGCCAAATTGCTTGCCAGTGTCATAAGAGGTTGTGTGTACGCCCGGCCCCGTTCGCAGTCAGCTGGCGCCTCACGTAAATCTCCGGACAACCCCGCCGTCTTTGCGTGTCCCCCCGGGCCCCTGCGAGTCTGCGAGCCCACTCCCAGCCCGTGGACGCCCGTGCGTGCCCAGTCGGTACATGATCGTCCCCCGTGCTGAACAGCCCCACTCTGCCAGACGTCATGCGGATTTACCATCCACCCGTCGAGTTGTCTGATCAAAAGTCGAGCTGTCTGATGCTTGAACGGACTACCCGTCGAGTTGTCCGACCCGTCGAGTTGTCTGACCCGTCGAGTTGTCCGACCCGTCGAGTTGTCCACCGGTCGAGTTGTCTGACATTCGAAACAGCTTTTGTTTATTTACGATTATTGTGCATGTGCATGGGCGATGAAAAACTAAAACAATCTCTAGTGACTGTGTAAAGAGGAATTCAGTTTTGTTTCCTGTAAATGTAATTAGCAAATGGGGGCTCCGCAAACACGGCAAAGACTGCAAGTTCTCGGAAATATATTTCACTCAGTCAGGCAGTGCAGCCAAAAGACCATGGAATGGATGACTGGTCGCCACATAATGGAAGCAGACCTGTCAGTGGAATCAAAACACGGTGCCCTTTGAACCATTGATTTATTAATGAAGACTGCAACCTGCACAATGGTAAGTTGCCCCCCTTTCAATTTGAACATGGAGATGATTTGACAGACATGACAACAAGCTGACTGACTGCACTCTGTATTTATGTGCTATGGACTGTCGTACAGAATTGGTAAAACAAAACCTGAACTTGATACTACTGATAATTTCAGGTTCAGTTCTTTAGCGGTAAGGAACAACTTTCGTTCTTTATTTAGTTTACATTTAATTAACACAATAACCATATTTGACAATGTTAAATGTACAAAACACTACAGCACCGACAAATTACATACACTTTTTGAATTTGTGCTTTCTGACGAATAGTTAGTTAAAACATCAAATGTCTTTTGTTGAAACAGAAGTTTTATTATTTATTGTCTCACATCAAAATAAACATCAATATTCTCAATGCGTCAATGACAACGTTATCAATATCATGGTTATGTTTACTCGTCGTATGTTAAATTTAAAGTATTTTTATTCCAATATTTTGTAACCATTTTTATTTTTGTTACAAAATGGTCAATGATTCAAGTATTATAAAGGTATAAATTAACAGCTAGAAAGTGTAGAAACGTCAAAATATGGATAACGTGCGTGTGTGAGGCATTAGAAATTGGAGAAATTTTATTTTTACGGTTCTTTGAAATGGCGCCCTCTCTAGTTTATAAACAGTTGGGAAAATAGTGCCTGGTATCCCTGTACTACTACTGTAAGTAAAACCAAATGATTTGGAACGGTAACCATTTATAAGACATTATTTTTCTAAAAATAGATGATTGTAATGTTGTGGTGGACAGGTCCATGCACGTTTGTGTGGTGGTAGTACTTGTTTTCAAACTAAACAGAGAGGATTCCTTGGAATTGAGTGGGTAAGCAATGTAGTTGTCTGCCATCGTTCTGCACTGACGACGTTGTAGGGAGTTGAATGATACGCATGCTTCGTGATCTGCTAAACACCAAACTGACTGTCTAAGTAAAAAATGTGCGGTAGGACAGCTTGGTAAGATTTTCAAGAAATACATTCATTTCGTTTCGGTGTTCTTATCACACACACTGCATGCACTCAGTGATTTTGTATTTTAAAAAAATTATAAGTAGTGTGTTACTTTTATTATGAATAATTCATTAATAAATAAATGACATGATGCATGTGATTGTGATGTGTACCAATTTCTTTAAATCAAAGTTCTTGAACACCTGCCTTCCACACAGTTATTTTATTTTTAGCTGTTTCGCAGCATAGCGCAGCGAAACAGCTCTTGTTTTCGTTGTCTGTTTCAGTAAAAAAAGCCATTGAGATAACACACGTTCGTTCTAAGCGGCCTTTTGCATAGTTCCTAATGAGCAATTGCAATGAAACTTTCAGTGATGAAAGGCATTGGTGCAATAATGATCCTAAAACAATGATGTCATGATGACGTCATCACCTGTCACGTGACGTCATTTTAAAGGTTTCTGTTTTAAATATTTGAAAATCCGTAACAAATCAGCCACAAGAGACCGTAGGTTTCTGTTTGTGGGATTGTATAGGGATAAGTTAGGTCTTCATTTTATTCAGTGTGCGTGACCTCACATGACCTCTACTTCCGGTCGAAACCGGAAGTGCCTCGTAATTCAAAAGTGCTAAATGTTATGAAAATGCTTTCAACGATGTTAGTGTCTGGCAAGAGTGTGCATTTAAAAAAAAAATGCCGATGACGTCACGATACACAAGAGCGCCCTCTAGTGGCAGGTTGAAAACAGTTAAAAATGGACTTTTAGAAGATGTGTGTGATGAAGTTCTGTGTAATCACTTCAAAATTTACACACATGTTTAACATGAGGCAGCCATTATATGTGTGAAGTTTCAGATCGATGACGTCATCGGGGGTCACGTGACGTGGCATTAAAGGTGCACTTTTTGAAGTCGTATATCTCCCGAAGTATTAGTGCTATCATGTTGAAACTTGGTAGGTTGTTAGATATTGGTAAGTTCTTGTAAATTCTGAAATGACGTCATGATGACGTCATCACGTGATTTTATATGATTTTTTTCTATTTTTTGCACCTTTTAGTCATAAATTGCTAACAAAACATGGTATAATCCAAATTCTTTTTTAAACAGGCTTGATACGTCATAACTGCTTTGAATACAAAAAAAACCTTTCATATTCAGTTGATTAATTTCAAAAAGTTAAGGCGAAACAGCTCGGCATTTGTGCACAAATGCAATATGTCTAGTTTAATTTTATTTTCTTATATAGAAAAAAAGGCCTAAATATTTCAATAAATTTAATAAAAATAGTTGTCACACGGTCCATGATGACTTAATTAATTTTTTGTAAAAAAAATACCAATAATTTCACTTGTGTTGGTTTGTTACTTGATAGTTAAAACATCATTTCCATGACATGAATTATTATTATTATTTTTTCTTATGTAAGAGGATGATAGTGATCAGCAGTGGATATCATGTCAGCACCTAGTTGCGATGATCGTAACCCTCCATCCTCCCGACGGTCGCAGACCGTCGGGAGGATGGAGGGTTACGATCATCGCAACTAGTCAGCACCAGCTTTCTATTTTTTTTAGTAAACAGTAAACATTATTAAGCTGAGAAATTGTATAGCACCCTCTTTGATGCCTATACTACTAGCAGACATTGAGTTATTAGGTTACTAATTTTTTATCATATTCTGATAGCTGGGAAGAAATGAATCCAAGCAATAACCAGCACGCCTCAGCAAGTTTAGGTTCGATTCTCCATGGGGCTTTTTCAAATTGTTCTTTCTAATCCCCAAAAGAAGAATATTTGTCTTTAATATTAAATTTTGACTCAACTCCTTTTTTTTATCATCATAAAGGCATTTCATTTCATTTCATAAATTTACGCAGTTTGTTTAATGGTTGTTGATGAGTAACAAACATTATTAAATTACTTATGTCATGCAGTACACTTGATCCTGACCAGACTCGAAGAGCCTGTGCTTACACCAATAGGCAGGGTAGAAGAGTACGACCAAGATGGAATAATCCAAGTAGCTCATCTGGTAGACAAGGCAAGACAGGTGCCAACGATGGCAAACAACGAGGGACACAAAATGGCAAACAACCGCCAAAAGAGGGCCAAGTTCTCAGGCGGAAATATTACCCATCGTTCAATCTGACTCCAACTGCTGTCTCGTAAGTAGCTGTTTAATTAAAAACTTGATTATCAAGTTCAAAGTAAAAGAAAGATCCTGTTTAAAAAAAAATCCTCCAGAGAGTAGAATGAAGAAGAATCTAAATAGAAAAACTTCACAGACCATACTTAGGCCTGGAATGAAAGACCAAGGCCATTTTCATTTTGCAAAGGGCACTTCCATTGGAATATCTTTAAGTCTACAGGAAACTTTTGACGGGAGACCAAGGACAAACTAGGGGCAACAGAGGCCGCTGGCCTCTCTGTTATCCCTGGCCTGCAAACTTTACTGCTCCTGCAGGTGTGATAACCGCAACCCTCCACTCTCTTAGCGGTTGTAGATGTACATACTTGTACAGTCTTTGGAAGCACGGCTAACAGGTGCATGTAGAAAGGTTCCTATTAAGGTAGAAATAGACCTTTTCTAGTTTGGCCAGTTGCCAATCATGGCCAGTTGCCAATAGCTCCCTGCAAAATGGTATTATTATTATCGTTGTTAATATTATTATTCTCATCATTGTTATCTTCATCATTTCTGTCTTTGTTCTACTTGTCTGTCCGTATGTTCTTGTTCCTGTTTATGTTATGTTTGTCTGTCCATCAGGCATCTCACCACAAGCCTCGGCTTCTAGATGATGCCTCCATACTTTTTAAATATATTCTCTGCCTTGTAAAAGAGCTTTGTTGACTGGTTACTTCTTCATAAATTATTGTTATGGCTTTGTACTGTTTTCATGAAGTATGGAAATAAATGCGAGTTTGAATTGAGGTTGTTCATTGGCAAAAAATAAATAAATAAATAAAAAAGACGTTGCAAACCCAAAACAGCGCCCTCACTGATTTCAAAGGAAGACCCATCATTGGCTGAGAGTTGTGCGCGTGCACGCTTCCTTTGTTCGACCTCAGCAATGGCGACCAATGCAAAGGGTCTATCGTGGCCAGTTGCCAACCATGGCCACTGTACAATGGCATATTCTAACGATACTTTTATTTTACTACTACTACTACTACAGGCCTGTGCTTGTCTCTGCAAAGCATTTTGATAGTGAGGCCGCATCTGATGATCGTCAACTCGCCCCAATGCAATGGGGCCTTGTCCCCTCTTGGCATAAGATAGGTGACCATATGAGCCTTGCCTACAAGATGAATAATTGCAGACGAGAAAGCATGATGCAGAAACGCACCTTTAGTCAACTGGCAGAAAAGGGACAGAGATGTGTTGTCTTGGTTGATGGGTAAATTCATTTTTTTTAAATTCATATTTGTAAATGGTTTAATTGGTTTATTGACTGTGTAAAAAAACCCAAAGAATTGCTAGATACTCAAACTAGATTGTAAAACAACACATTTCCAAAACTCTATGGTATGCCAATCAAGTGTATGTTTTTGCTAAGTACACAATCAGGGATGTGATTTTTACTGTTTTTTCCGGAAACCATTTTTTATTTTTTTTTACCCCTCCCCCCTAAAAAAAATAAATTTAGACCATTAGAACATGAAGATAAAACCAAATAGAATGCCAAAGAGTGCAGTTTAGGGCTTTTAAAGCAAAAGATAAATGTATGTAAGTAGGCTTCGAGCTCGCAAGTTTTCGCCCTCGCAAGCTTTCGCACTTTGCGCTCACAGTTCAGGGTGGGTTTTTATTTTTCAACAGCCTATCACATCCCTGACAATACTGTTTGTATTCTCTGTTGTTGTTGGGTTGGGGGTTTTTTTTCTTCTTTTTTTGGTGATCATGGTTTTCTACAAAAAATAAATATTGTTTTTCGTCTCTAGATATTATGAATGGCTGAAATCTAAGGACGGCAAGAAGCAACCGCACTTCATTTATTTCCCTCAAGATGCACCGATAGAAAACCTCGCCTCAAAAACCTCCCACTCAGAATCGGAACCAGCACAACCTGATTTCCTCCCGGAGGAAGAGGTCACAGAAGAGTCAGAGTGGAAAGGTCACCGGCTTGTAACGATGGCTGGGCTGTTTGACCGCTGGTACCCACCTCAGGTCGGTATCCTTTCGTAGCATCAAAAGTGTTTGCAATACATTCACAAATTATGTTTTTTGTTTTTTCGAAAAGACGAACCCATTTTATAACATTACAGATTAATTTTTGTCAGTATTTTCTTACGAATAACTGATCATGAAATATACAGGAGAGTAAGACCTGCTGTAATTCTGTTCATAATATTGGTGACATTATAATATTAATAATAGTAATAATAGTAATAATAGCAATAATAGTAATAATAGCAATAATAGTAATAATAGTAATAGTGGCTTCTTATGCAGCACTCAAATATGTCACTCAGTGACGCTCATGGCGCTCCAACATTCAGTGTCTTGCTTAAGGACACAAGTACCACAACCGGGACTCGAACCCACACTCTGCTGATCAGAAATACCAGAGCTCGAGTTCGGTGCTCTTATCCAGTCGGCCAAGACACATGTGTGAGAGCACCCTACAATTTCCTTGATTATCGATTATTGGTTTTTGGATATTCTTAGGGAGGTGAACCCCTGTATTCCTACACTGTAATCACCGTAGCTTCATCGCAGTCTATGAGTTGGTTACATCATAGGATGCCAGCTATACTGGATGGAGATGAGGCTGTAAAAGCGTGGCTAGATTACGGCACTGTGCCGATAAAGAAGGTGAGTCAATAACATGAGAAGATGATCTGACGCAAAGGGAACGTATAACGTTTTTGGAACCGCTCGACTGGTTTAATCCTATTTAAATCTTAATGTATATAATAAAACTTACCTGTGAATATTTCATTTCAAAAGGTGGTAGCTTTTTTTAGATAGCGCTGAAAAACCTGGAGCGGTTATGGCCACGTTGGAAGAATAATCCGCAATTGGAGTACGCAATCAGAGAAATGTTTCTGGCAGAAACACTTCTCAGACTCAAATGCTTTTGAATGAAAACTGATATCTTTTTCCAAAACCACTTTACTCCGAAATGATAACGTGTCGGCGCTCTACCAACTGAGCTATTTTGGCGGTCTGCCAATTTTCTTGGCTTTTGATTGGCACCCTCGAACAAAGATATTGACAAAATTGGGAGACTGCTAACATTATGCAGGATAGCTCAGTTGGTAGAGCGCGGGTGTGGCAGGAGAATCTGTCCCCCATACGGTGAAATGTGTACAAACTTCTTCTGATAGCGCCCTCTTTTGAATCATCCTCCTCCAGCCTACCTTTTTTCCCCAATGGGGGACAGAATCTCCAGCGGACAGATTTCCCTAGGACACCGGCACATTAAACCGGAGGTAGTTGGTTCAAACTCTAGTCAATTTATCTTTGTTCAATCCCCAAATTGTAGTCTTATTTGTTGACAATTTTCAACGTATCTCAGGCGCTGAAGCTCATCAATACAGAGGCTAGCTTGACCTCTCACCCTGTGTCGACAAACGTCAACAACTCAAGATACAAGGAGCCTGACTGCATAATACCAATCAATGTTAAGTAAGTTGTCTTATTGGGTGGTGCAAAAATTAAAGGCAAAGTATACCTAGTATACTAGGTTTACTACATTTATACTATAGTATAAATGTAGATGTGTACAACAAAATTAACCTGTGAAAATTTCATTTCAAAAGGTGGTCGCATTTTTGAGATATCGCCCAAAACCGGAGCAAATATGTCCAATCAGGAAGAAGAGTTTCTCAGATTCAAATTTTGGGGGGCATAAAAACTGATACCTTTTTACATAACCACATTACTTCGAAGTGAAATGTTTCTCAAAATGCTTTATTCTACCGAAGGCTGCTGTAGGCTTCTAACCAATAAATTTTCATTGCCATTCATTTTAAGAGTGACTACCAAACGTATACAGACCCTTTTTTAGCTATAGTTTTCCATTTTGCGTATTTTTCTTCAAAACATGGTTACTTATTGAAACTTTTTCTGTGACAGTAAACCAGCGAAGGAGACTGCCAGCAGTAAGCTGATGAGTTCTTGGCTAAGCAAGGTTTCCACTCCCAAAAAAGGGACATCCGTCGAGCAAGAAACCGGGCACAAAACCGCACCTCCAGTCAAACAAGGGTCACCAATATTGAAACCGAGGTCATCACCACGGAAGCATACAGCAATGACAGCTTGGTTGAGCAAGGCAAATCAAGAAGTGAAAGTCATGGCTGAAACAGAACAAGAGATCCCCCCATCCAAGAAAATCAAACTGTGTTAGAGGCTGTGTGAACCACCTTCAAACCCTCAAAGGAAGGGAAGGGCCAATAGGTCATACCACACAATGATTAATTAAGCCATATCTCCAAAATGTAATGACCTGGGGGAGTCAAATTCAGTAATATCCTAGAATGGACCATTACACATATATAAGTGGAGAGGGGGGGGCAGACCCCAGAGTATATATATGTTTTTTTACAGGAGTTTTTCAAAATATATACTGGATGGTGTGGTAATATTGGCTTGTTGGGGGACATTGCTTAGATAATCATATAAATATATCAATTACTGGGTAGCTACAGGATTCAAACAATACTTGGCATTAGCTGGGTGTGTAAAGAAGTCACTTAGGTGTAAAAAAATGTTGGGAAATGCACATATTTTGAAAAATATATCATTGGATTGTGTGGTAGTAAATATTGGCCCTTTCGCTCGTCGGGGTAAAGTTGGGGGCGTGGCTTAGATAATTAGATTTTAGCTAATTAGGGGGAAAATGAATTACTGGGTTACTAAAGGACTCAAATAGTTCTAGACAATAGCTGGGCATGTAAAGCGGTCACTTAAATGTAAAAATTGTTGGGAAATGGACAGAGAATATTGTTTAATTAGCCTTAGATGGTGTGGTATGAACAATTGATCCTTCAATTCAAAGCAGTTAAGTATAGTCAGGGGGGTAAAAGCACTTAAGGGTTTTAAGAAGAAAACTGGATGCAGTGTCGTCTTAAATCTCGAACAACGATAGAAACGTTAAGTTACCATCCACTGAGAATCCCTTGGATTAACAAATTCACATTAATGAGATAAGCATTACTTGTTTTGTTTTGGTTTTAAAAGCCGGGTGTACTTTTGGTAATTACTCCACAAGTTAATGACCATTTAAACTTACTTTGTAAAAGAGCACTGGAGAGCTGTTGATATTTTAAAACATTGTTAGAAACGACACCCTTTGAAGTTATGTTGTATTAGAGAAAGAGGAAATTTTTCACCCAAAGATTTGAGTCTTAGGCATCTGAAAGCACACAATTCTATGCAACAAGGGTGTAATTTCTGTTGTTATTTTCTTAAAACTTTGATGACCAGTTGAGCCCAAATGTTCACTGGTTTGTTATTTTTATGCAAACGCTGGGATACATCAAGTGAGGATACCGGTCTTTGACAATTACCAACAGTATACCCTGCCTTTTAAATTACTTTGTTGTAAATAGCATGTAAATAGGATGGATTTTGTTTTAACTTTAGAAGGCTGCATATATTAAGGAGAGTTTTAGTTAAAATTCGGAACAGGTTTTCATTCTCATAAAGTGGCCTGAATTTACCTAAATCCTCCACCTAGTGGTCACATGTTGTTCAGGGTGGAATTGACGAAACAGGGACACAGCTGGCTAGCTGGATGTTCTAAGTTTCAACCCTTCTTGGCTGAAGAAGAGTCATTGCTCTTAATGGGAGGGTATGAGTTTGGTAGTTACTCCAAAAATTAATGACATTAAAAACTTACTTGGAAAGAAGCACTGCAGCTGTGGATAGTGTACATTTTGAGAAACGATTCCCTGCAAAGGAATGTGGTTTTAGAGATAGGGATTCAAAAACAATGAGAAACGTTTCTGCATGAAACGTTTCTCAGACTGTGTTTTCCATGTTTTCAAAATTGTAAATGAATAATAGCACAAACAATCATTTTTGAAATTTCGCGATTTAAAAAAGATTGTTTTGTTGGACAACATTGTTAATGACTACTTTTAAGGACATTAATGACAGTTAGCATTTAACTAATGGTGGCATAAATTTACATACTTAATGGCTCTTGTAGCTCGGCTCTTATTTGAAGGGAACATGTACCTTTGGTTTTTTGAATTTTGATTGTTTTATCAACTATAAATGTAGATACATACAATAAAAACTAGCCTGTGAAATTTTCATTTCAAAAGGTGGTAGCGTGTTTTTTGTTTTAATATCGCCGAAAATCCTGAGTGGTTTTCATGCAGGAAGAAAAATCTGTATTTGAAACACACAATCAGATTCAAATTTGGGGGATACAAACTGATATCTTTTTCCATAACCACATTACTTCAAAGTAAAATGATTCACAAAATGCTTTATATTACCGAAAGAGGCTGTACTTCTAACCAAGTAAGTTTTATTGCCATTAATTTATTGTGATTACCAGACGTATACAGACCCTTTAATGGCTCTTGTAGCTCGGCTCCTTTCACTTCAATTGATAATGAACTAAATATTACAGATTAAAAGTCGAATAATTATTTCTTTTTTATGAAATGACTGGACAGTTGATAATAAAACAATCCATATTCAACTGTATTTCAACATCACAATTGAAATTGAATATAGTATACTTGTAGATTTGTTTTATTACTGGCAATGTTTTTCTTGGTCTCATAAAAGGCAAGAAAATTAATACTTTGGGAAATAAACAGCTTGTGTCTTGTTGTTTTTTGTTTTAGAGATGATTAATTGTGTCTACAGTGAAAAGAGATACTTTCTAACAAATTATTGCAATGCTGCGATTTAATTTCCAAAATCTGCAACCGAAAGAGGGCGTATTGCGCCCGTCAGGAGAAATACTGCGGCCGTTTATTTGATTCGTAATTCCCGCTCATTCTATACATACAACCACCAGGGCTAACTAGCTACTCATCGGTACAGGTAACATATACATGTATTCTTTATTCCTGATGCAAATTTAGCATCCATTAAAAATCTGCTGTTGTTAATATTGTTCATGATAATATTTTGTTGCAATACAGGGGATAGAGGAGGGGGAAAATTGAGATACGGAACAAAACAGGGACGGGTAAAAGATAGGCCTGCCAAGTACTACATACCGTGCACTCCAAACTAAAAGGTTATAAGTGAAAGTCGTATGGGTTTCATAAAATTGCTTGTGCATATTTGTAAGCTCTAGGTCAATGGGGTTTATTGATCAAGAGTGGTCTGCTAAGTATTTGTTTGGCAGAAACAAAGCTTCATTTTCGAAGTAAAAGCATTTATTTTTTCGGTTTTGATTTATTTTTTTGAAATTTATATGCATTTTTCATTTAATGACTTTTTGATCATAACGAGTATGAAATTGCATTTTTAATGACCTTATAGCAATGAGCCGTCGATTACGTGGTTACTTTGGGACCATTTTGGCCTACTATTACTAATTGTTTTGCAAATTGGGTCACTTTATGAAAGGGTTATTAAAAACACAATTAAATTGGTGCTGAGAGTCTAGATTCAGATCTTGCTTATGGGCAGAGGTGCAAAAAGAAAAGAAAATGGGTCAATAAGTAAAACTAGTTTACCTAGCCTAATTGGAAAGATCCAAGACGTTCAAAGGAATTGTTTATGTAATGTTTGTTTGTTTTTATGTCTTGCAGAGCATAAGGACACCTGGTGATTTGCTTGAATCAACTGAGGAAACAATGGGTATGTAGTGTAGCTAATATAGTAAAGACAACACTTCTAAAAAAAAATACATATTAAAAAACATACTCTGAACATCAATTGCTCCATTTACAGAATCAATAAACTTTGATGACATTTTGATTGAACCTTGAAGCCCATTTAGTAGGTTTCACTTTTTTAGTCTTTTGTAAATTTTGTATTTAAACAGACAATTTCAGATACCAAGTGCGTTTGTATTTTAAATTACAGCTCGCAGCAAATCTACACGGAAACAAACTAGCCAAAAAAGACGACGTATAAATCCCAGACCAAAAATGGCACAACGTTCGGTCAAACGGAAGGTTCACACTACAGTCAAGCGAGTTTCCCATTCAGCCAGTCGATGCAAACAGCCAGCCAAAAGGCGTCGACCATCAGCCAGCCTAGGCAGACATCTGGCCCCAAAATACAAACCATCAACCAGCCAACGCAAACACTCGGCCCAAAATTATCTACCATCAACCAGCAAAGGCAAACAGCCAGCCCAAAATCGTCGACCATCAACCAGCAAAGGCAAACACTCAGCCCAAAATCATCTACCATCAACCAGCAAAGGCAAACACCCAGCCCCAATACGTCTACCATCAACCAGCAAAGGCAAACACCCAGCCCCAATACGTCTACCATCAACCAGCAAAGGCAAACACCCAGCCCCAATACGTCTACCATCAACCAGCAAAGGCAAACACCCAGCCCCAATACGTCTACCATCAACCAGCCAAGGCAAACACCAAGCCCCAATACGTCTACCATCAACCAGCAAAGGCAAACACCCATCCCCAATACGTCTACCATCAACCAGCAAAGGCAAACACCCAGCCCCAATACGTCTACCATCAACCAGCAAAGGCAAACACCCAGCCCAAAATCATCTACTATCAACCAGCAAAGGCAAACAGCCAACCCAAAAAAGTCTACCATCAATCAGCAAAGGCACACACCCAGCCCCAATACGTCTACCATCAACCAGCCAAGGCAAACACCCATCCCCAATACGTCTACCATCAACCAGCAAAGGCAAACACCCAGCCCCAATACGTCTACCATCAACCAGCAAAGGCAAACACCCAGCCCAAAATCATCTACCATCAACCAGCAAAGGCAAACAGCCAACCAAAAAATGTCTACCATCAATCAGCAAAGGCACACACCCAGCCCAAAATCATCTACCATCAGCCAGCAAAGGCAAACACCCAGCCCAAAAATGTCTACCATCAACCAGCAAAGGCAAACACCCAGCCCAAAATCGTCTACCATCAACCAGCCAAGGCAAACACCCAGCCCAAAATATACCATCAACCAGCAAAGGCAAACACCCAGCCCCAAAACGTCTACCATCACCCAGCAAAGGCAAACACCCAGCCAAAAAACGTCTACCATCAGCCAGCCAAGGCAAACACCCAGCCAAAAAACGTCTACCATCAACCAGCAAAGGCAAACAACCAGCCAAAAAACACACACCATTGGCCAGCCAAGGCAAGCAGCCAGCCAAAAAAGGCCAACCATCAACCAGTCAAGGCAAGCAGCCAGCCAAAATCGCCAAACATCAGCCAGCAAAGGCAAACGGCCCACTTACAGTCAGGTGCCGCCCCATTATTCATTTTATCAGATGCCCCAACCGAACGTTGTCACTGTCCCTGTGCCAGTAGGACCATCCGCTGTTGTACACCATCATGACAACTCTGTTCATAATCAAGCCAATGTAAGTGGAAGACAAAACCCTACCTTTTTGGGACCAGTCAAAAGACCGAAATTTGTGAACAACAATGGACCACCAAGGAAGCGTCAGAAAACAGGTATGTTTGAAGGATTTACTCCGAATAGTCCGACAAAAACAATGAGCTAGAACATTAAATTGACTCAAAGTTCCTCTATTTATTTACTCCTCTCCAGTCCTCTTATACCAAATTCTGCTTGGCTGTGTTGACTCTTCAGACCTTTTAGCCCTGGAGATTTGAGAACCTCCCCCCCCCCCCGATCCGACTACCCTGTTTTCATGTTCAATTAGCCTATACTAGTCAAGATGCTCAGCACTAGGCCTGCCGAGTGTACTAACCACATCAAAACATTATTTCCACTCAGGACCAGATGAGTACATCTTTCAACATCAAATGGATGGCAATGTTGATTCGGATGACCAGGTTAGTGACTGGGAGGAGGATGAAGATGTCGATGGTGACCAGGATTACGAGGACTTCCATGATTCTGAAGATGAGGACCAAGATTGTGAAAGTGATGATCAGGATTATGAAGGTGAAAACCAGGACCAGTGTAAGAAAGATGACACCAATGGTTGTAAAGGTGATCATCCTAACATGTCTGAGCCACACATTTCTGAACAAACTACACTCATCCCCAAAAAAGAAATTTAAAAAGTTTCAAGGATCATTTTTGTGAAAACAAGCGCTAAACCCAATTTTGTTCAATGTGTTTTTTCTCCTTCTAGTATACACGTACTTCAATAAACATCATTTAGTTTTTAATTTGAATCAGAGCTGCTGCTGTGTAAATTGCTTTTTAAATTCTGACCAGCCTTTGTCCTCACTTCTTCAGTCTGATTGGTTCTTAGCCACCCTATTGTTTGTAAATTTACAACTCTGATCGGCTATATTTTCCCGCTTTTTTTCTGGATACTCTCCCTTAATCCTTTGCTCCTCTTTTCGCTATTAATGGATATGTTTGTGTTTGTTCTTGTTTATGCCTCTGACGAAGGTCTGGATTTTATATATTATATATAAAATTAGTAGGGGAGATGACCTTAGCTTTCGATCCAATCCGGACCTTCGTCAGGGGCATAAACAAGAACAAACACAAACATATCCATTTATAGCAAAAAGAGGAGGGAAGGATTAAGGGAGAGTATCCAGAAAAAAGCGGGGAAATATAGCCAATCAGAGTTGTAAATTTACTGGCTAAGAACCAATAAGAGTGAAGAAGTGAGGACAAAGGATGGTCAGTGTGAAAGGCTGGATCACTGGACCATAAAGGTGGTACCGCATTGTGGGCATTACGATGCGGGAAGCATGAAAGGGTAGGATTAGAGAACAAGCCACATAAGAAAATGCAACTAACAATAGGAGGCAAGATCAAAGTAATTATAGAATATATATATATTTATACATATTTTAATATAACAATTTGTGAAGTTGACTTTTCTTAGTCTTGCAACTGTTTGATGTAGTTTTCTAAATACCCCCAGTGGAGTATTTCAATGGGTCTATAAAGTTGGCAGACTTATTCCTTTAATCTTTTGCAGTTGGCTGCAACAGGTATTTCAAAAGCTTACAAATGGCTAAACGATTTTGGAAACACATTTTTATACGTTGATTGTTTGAACTGGTGATAAGATGCAGTGGAATATGACAATTTGGAGGAATGGGGGTAAATTAGTTACTTGTGAGAGAGTTATTCACTAATTAGTGCTTTTGCTAAGACAGCTATACAGCACACGTGCTCCCCCGGATGGTTTTAAGCAGACAGAAAAACTCAATACATCGTGAAAGAAAGTTTCACTAAGTTAAAGTAAATCTGGCAACCCTGTTTTCATGTTCAATATTAGCCTATAATAGTCAAGATGCTTAGCACTAGGCCCGCCGAGTGTACTAACCACATCAAACAATTATTTCCACTCAGGACCAGATGAGTACATCTCTCAACATCAAATGGATGGCAATGTTGATTCGGATGACCAGGTTAGTGACCAGGAGGAGAAGGAGGAGGATGAAGATGTCGATGGTGACCAGGATTACGAGGACTTCCATGATTCTGAAGATGAGGACCAAGATTGTGAAAGTGATGATCAGGATTATGAAGGTGAAAACCAGGACCAGTGTAAGAAAGATGACACTAATGGTTGTAAAGGTGATCATCCTAACATTTCTGAGCCACACATTTCTGAACAAACTTCACTCATCCCCAAAAAAGAAATTTAATAAGTTACAAGGCTCATTTTCTGTGTAAACAAGCGCTAAACCCAATTTTGTTCAATGTGGGGTTTTTCTCTTCTAGTTTACACGTACTTCAATAAACATCATTTAGTTTTTAATATGGAATCAGAGCTGCTGCTGTGTAAATTGCTTTTTAAATTCCAAATGAAGCTGGATAGAAGGGGAAAGGACAGTTTATAGATTAGCTTGTACAAGTATTTTGTGGAAGACCTGCTTTATACCACGAAATTAAACTGTTGGGGACAGGTTCAATCAGAATTCTCTGGAGAAAATTATGAACTGTGCAGCAAGAGCGGTTTTTGTTGTTTCTTTTTATATATACAACATGCATATATAAAATTAGTAGGGGAGATGGCCTTAGCTTTCGATTCAATTCGGACCTTCGTCAGAGGTATAAACAAGAACAAATACAATCATATCCATTTATAGCAAAAAGAGGAGCAAAGGATTAAGGGAGAGTATCCAGAAAGAAGCGGGAAAATGTAGCCAATCAGAGTTGTAAATTTACAAACAATAGGGGTGGCTAAGAACCAATTAGAGTAAAGAAGTGAGGACAAAGGATGGTCAGGGTGAAAGGCTGGATCACTGGACCATAAAGGTGGTACCACATTGTAGGCATTACAATGCGGGAAGCATGAAAGGGTAGGATTAGGGGCAAGCCGCATAAGATAATGCAACTAACAATAGGAGGCAAGATCAAAGTAATTATAGAATACAAGAATCAGTGTAAAAAGTTTATATAACAATTTGTGAAGTTGACTTTTATTAGTCTTGCAACTGTTTGATGTAATTTTCTAAACACCCCCGGTGGAGTATTTCAATGGGTCTATAAAGTTGGCAGACTTATTCCTATATAATCTTTTGCAGTTTTGCTGTTACAGGTATTTCAAAGCTTACAAATGGCTAAAAGATTTTGGGAACACATTTTTATACGTAGATTTTTTGGAATATGACAATTTGGAGGGATGGGGGTAAAATAGTTACTTGTGAGAGAGTTATTCACTAATTAGTGGTTTTGCTAAGACAGCTTTACAGTACACGTTTTTTTCTCCCCCGGACGTTTTTAAGCAGACAGAAAAACTCAATACATCGTGAAAGAAAGTTTCAGTAAGTTAATATAAATCCATAAGTGAAAATTTGTTTTTAAAATTGTTTATTTCATAATTCCAATAAGAACACTTTTGCTTCTGACTGGCAGTCCGAACAAATATAATGACAAAATGGGGAGACCGCCAACAATAGGGCTAAGTGGCTCAGCGGGTAGATCGCCGGCAAATCCCGCTGCAGTCAATTTTTCTTTGTTCAACCCAAATTCAATTGTACATAATTATTACAATTTATAAGTTCATTGGTGTTTTTATAGAGTAGATTGGTTAACTTGGTACGAAAATATCGCTTTTGTATAGTTTGCATTCGCTCAAAGGAGGGGAAGGGCCAATATATGGTACCACACAATGATTAATTAAGCCATATCTCCAAAGTTTAATGACCTGGGTGAGTCAAATTCAGTGATATCCTTGAATGGACCATTACACATAAGTGGAGGTGGGGGGGCGGGCAGACCCCAGAGTATATATTTTTTTTACAGGAATTTTTCAAAATATATATTGGATGGTGTGGTAGTTGATATTGGCTCGTTGGGGGACATTGCTTAGATAATCAAATAAATATATCAATTACTGGGTACCTAAAAGAATTCAAACAATCCTAGACATTAGCTGGGTGTGTAAAGAAGTCACTTAGATGTAAAGAAAATGTTGGGAAATATATTTTGAAAAATATATCATTGGATTGTGTGGTAGTAAAATATTGGCCCTTTCGCTCGTCGGGGTAAAGTTGGGGGCATTGCTTAGATAATTAGATTTTAGCTAATTAGGGGGGGGGAATTAATTACTGGGTAACTAAAGGACGCAAATAATTCTAGACATTAGCTGGGCATGTAAAGAGGTCACTTAGATGTAAAAATTGTTGGGAAATGGACAGGAAATATTTTTAAATTAACCTTGGATGGTGTGGTATGAACAATTTTACACAAATATTTGGGGAAAATAGCATACTATTTACTGTATTATCATGTGCTCTAATGGTTCGGTGATGGATTGTCGCTGAGGCAATGAGATTAGTACAAATACATATGAGAAATTGTTGGACATTTGAGAAATTCTGCCGCCACGCTGTGGAGTTCTTTCCCTTCACAACGTATACACTTGTTTTAATTCCAAATATCTCTCACAAGACTCGTTTATTTCAAGCTGATTATTTGTAATGTGAGGGTTCACGATGGGCCTAAAATTGTCATCCTTGAGAGAGCAAGGGCATTTTTAATTTTTTTTAAAAAGGGCACTTTAATTAAAATTGGACAACTTTTGAAGGGGCACCAAGGTGACAAGGCTAAGACGGAGACCATGACCTCCGTTGCCTCCGTGTAACTTCCAGGCCTGTCAGGGTTTTGTGTCTGCTCCCCCCTCCTCCTTCTCTCTCACTCTCTCTCTCCCCCTCCCCCCTCTCTCTCTCTCTCTCGATGGGAAGATTGGGCAGGGTGTGATCTCTTAGTTTGAGATCTGTTGTTTTTACTCGAAGGTCTTTAGATTGTAATGTGGGTTTTAATGTACTTTTTCCACACGTTTAATGATGGAGTTTGTTGCATTTCTTACTTTAAAAAAAAACATTTTAATACGTGATTTTTATAACATAACTACCCAGTTTTTGATATGAAATTGTAAACGTGTAGCTTTTTTAGCAGTATATGCTTGCTTTTACAATTAGTTTTTGATACTGTTAAAAATAAAAGAAACATTTAACCTTAAGTTTGTCGCTCTTTCCTTGAAACTTTTTTGTGTCAATCTCCTAACATTCTAAATATTGTGGACTGCATGAGGGCGCTTTCAACGGCGATTTTTCCTCGCATCAAAATTTCAGAAGGCTTAATTTGACTGCCTGTATGTTATTTTCTTGAATTTATGGCCGAATAAATAGTAATAACAATTTGTTTGGCATCACGTACATTTGGTACACACGCCCTCACGCGGTCAAAATACTGCAAATTAGAGCTGTAAGGCTTTTTTTGACTGTCTGCTCAGATGTCCGCCGAAAATCCGGAGTGGTTTCATGCAGGAAGAAAAATCTGTGTTTGAAACACACAATCAGATTCAAATTTGTGGGATACAAACTGATATCTTTTTTTCATAACCATTATAATTACTTCAAAGTGAAATGATTCACAAAATGCTTTATATTACCGAAAGAGGCTGTACTTCTAACCAAGTAAGTTTTATTGCCATTAATTTATTCTGATTACCAGACGTATACAGACCCTTTGATGGCTCTTGTAGCTCGGCTCTTTTCACATCAATTGATAATGAACTAAATATTACAGATTAAAAGTCGAATAATTATTTCTTTTTTTATGAAATGACTGTACAATTGATAATAAAACAATACCCATTCAACTGTATTTCAACAAGACAATTGTTGTTGAAAGTTGGATATGTACATTTGCAGATTTGAGTTATTTCTGGCAATGTTTTTCTTGGTCTCATAAAAGGCAAGAAAATTAATACTTTTGGAAATAAAAAGCTTGTGTCTTGTTGTATTTTTATTAGAGATGATTAACTGTGTCTACAGTGAAAAGAGATACTTTCTAACAATTATTGCAATGCTGCGATTTAATTTCCAAAATCTGCAACCGAAAGAGGGCGTAATGCGAGCTTGGCTACGTCATCATTAAAAAGGGAGTTCCCCGTCAGGAGAACTACTGTTGCTGTGAATTCGTAGTTCGCGCTCATTCTATACCTGCCACCATCGGGGCTAACTAGCTACTCATCGGTACAGGTAACATACATGTAGTATTCTTTACTCCTGATGCAAATGTTAACATCCATTAAAAATCTGGTTGTTAATATTGTTCATGATAATATTTTGTTGCAATACAGGGTATAGAGGAAGGGATAAATTGAGATACGGAACAAAACAGGGACGGGTAAAAGATAGGCCTGCCAAGTACTGCATACCGTGCACTCCGAACTAAAGGTCAGTAGTGCAATTTGTATGGGTTTCATAAAACTGCTTTTGCATATTTTGGAGCTCTAGGTAAATGGGGTTTATTGATCAAGAGTGGTCTGCTAAGTATTTGTTTTGCAGAAACAAAGCTTCATTTTCGAATAAAAGCCTTTATTTGTTGGTTTTGATTTATTTTATTTTTGTTCAAATTTATATGCATTTTTCATTTAATGACCTTTTGATCATGACGAGTATGAAATTGCATTTGTAATGACCTTATAGCAATGAGCCAACGATACATGGTTACTTTGGGACCATTTTGGCCTACTATTACTAATTATTTTGCAAATTGGGTCACTTTATGAAAGGGTTATTAAAAACACAATTAAATTGGTGCTGAGAGTCTAGATTCAGATCTTGCTTATCCTCGGATGGGCAGAGGTGCAAACATTTAAATATACTGGAAAGAAATTGGGTCAATAAGTAAAACTAGTTTACCTAGCCTAGTTGGAAAGATCCAAGACGACCATAGGAATTGTTTTTATAACATTTGTTTGTTTTAATGTCTTGCAGAGCATTGGGACAACTGGTGATTTGCTTGAACCAACTTAGGAAACAATGGGTATGTAGTGTAGCTAAATAGAGTAAAGACAACACTTCAAAAAAAAAATACATATTAAAAAACACAATCTGAACATCAATTGCTCCATTTACAGAATCAATAAACTTTGATGACATTTTGATTGAACCTTGAAGCCCATTTAGTAGGTTTAACTTTTTTAGTCTTTTGTAAATTTTTGTATTTAAACAGAAAATTTTAGATACAAGTGCATTTGTAATTTAAATTACAGCTCGCAGCAAATCTACACGGAAACAAACTAGCCAACAAAGACGAAGTAATCCCAGACCAAATAAAAAAGCACAATGTTCAGTCAAACAGAAGGTTCACACTACAGTCAAGCGAGGCAAACAGCCAGCCAAAAGACATCGACCATCAGCCAGCCAAGGCAAGCAGCCAGCCAAGAACCGCCAGCCATCAGCCAACCAAGGCAAGCAGCCAGCCAAGAACCGCCAGCCATCAGCCAACCAAGGCAAGCAGCCAGCCAAGAACCGCCAGCCATCAGCCAACCAAGGCAAGCAGCCAGCCAAGAACCGCCAGCCATCAGCCAGCCAAGGCAAGCAGCCAGCCAAGACCCGCCAGCCATCAGCCAACCAAGGCAAGCAGCCAGCCAAGAACCGCCAGCCATCAGCCAACCAAGGCAAGCAGCCAGCCAAGAACCGCCAGCCATCAGCCAACCAAGGCAAGCAGCCAGCCAAGAACCGCCAGCCATCAGCCAGCCAAGGCAAGCAGCCAGCCAAGACCCGCCAGCCATCAGCCAACCAAGGCAAGCAGCCAGCCAAGAACCGCCAGCCATCAGCCAACCAAGGCAAGCAGCCAGCCAAGAACCGCCAGCCATCAGCCAACCAAGGCAAGCAGCCAGCCAAGAACCGCCAGCCATCAGCCAACCAAGGCAAGCAGCCAGCCAAGAACCGCCAGCCATCAGCCAGCCAAGGCAAGCAGCCAGCCAAGAACCGCCAGCCATCAGCCAGCAACATAGGAAAAGGCTCTTACAGTCAGGTGCTGCCCCATTATTTTCAGATGCCTAAACCGAATGTTGTCACTGTCCCTGTGCCAGTAGGACCATCCACTGTTGTACACCATCATGACAACTCTGTTCATAATCAAGCGAATATAAGTGGAAGACAAAACTCTACCTTTTTGGGACCAGTCAAAAGATCGACATTTGTAACCAACAGTGGGACACCAAGGAAGCGTCAGAAAACAGGTATGTTTGAAAGATTTACTCCGAATAGTCCGACAAAAACAATGAGCTAGAACATTAAATTGACTCAAAGCTCCTCTATTTATTTACTCCTCTCCAGTCCTCTAACACTAAATTCTGCTTGTCTGTGTTGACTCTTCAAACCTTTTAGCCCTGGAGATTTGAGAACCTCCCCCCCCCCCCCGATCCGACTACCCTGTTTTCATGTTCAATTAGCCTATACTAGTCAAGATGCTCAGCACTAGGCCCGCCGAGTGTACTAACCACAAACAATAATTTCCACTCAGGACCAGATGAGTACATCTCTCAACATCAAATGGATGACAATGTTGATTCGGATGACCAGGTTAGTGACTGGGAGGAGGATGAAGATGTCGATGGTGACCAGGATTACGAGGACTTCCATGATTCTGAAGATAAGGACCAAGATTGTGAAAGTGATGATCAGGAATATGAAGGTGAAAACCAGGACCAGTGTAAGAAAGATGACACCAATGTTTATAAAGGTTATCATCCTAACATTTCTGAGCCACACAAGTCTGAACAATCTACACTCATCCCAAAAAAGGAAATTTAAAAAGTCCCAAGGTTCATTTTTGTGAAAATAATAGCAACACCCAATGTTCAGTGATTTGTTGTTTTCCTTCTAGTACACATGCTTCAATAAATATTATTTAGTTTTTAATTGGAATCAGAGCTGCTCAGATGGCTCAGCTTTGTTCAACCCAAATTCACTTGTACATAATTATTGAAATTTATAAGTACAGTTCATGTTTTTATGGGGTAGATTGATTAAAATTGATTAGATTGATTAAAATATTGCTTCTGTATAGTTTGCATTGTTAAAAAATGTATCATCAAGTTTATCATTATCCAAGAATCTTGAACTACATTCAGATGAGGCTTGTTTCAAATTTTTTTTTAAAGGTGCGTGTATTTTTAAGTAATTTTACACAGATATTTGGGGAAAATGGCATAATATTTACTGTATTATCATGTGCTCTAATGGTTCGGTGATGGATTGTCGCTGAGGCAATGAGATTAGTACAGATACATATAAGAAATTGTTGGACATTTGAGAAATTCTGCCGCCACGCTGTGGAGTTCTTTCCCTTCACAACTTATACACTTGTTTCATTCCAAATATCTCTCATAAGACTCGTTTATTTCAAGCTGAATATTTGTAATGTGAGGGTTCACGATGGGCCTAAAATTGTCATCCTTGAGAGAGCAAGGGCATTTTTAATTTTTTTTACAAAGGGCACTTTAAAATTGGACAACTTTTGAAGGGGCACCAAGGTGGCAAGGCCAAGACGGAGACCATGACCTCCGTTGCCTCCGTGTAACTTCCAGGCCTGTCACGGTTTTGTGTCTGCTCCCCCTCTCTCTTTCTCTCTCTCGAAGGTGGGCAGGGTGTGATCTCTCTGTTTTCTAACTTGTTTTAACTCGATTGTAAAGTGAGTTTTAATGTCCATTTCCACACGTTTCATGATGGAAGTTGTTGTATTTCTTAGTGTTTTTTAAAAATACATTTTAATACGAGATTTTATACAAAACTATCCAGTTTTAGATATGATATCCAGTTTTAGACATGAAATTGTAAATTTATAGCTTTTAAGCAGTATACGCAGTACGTTTTTACAACTACTTGTTGATACTGTGGAAAATAAATGAAAATTGAGCCTTGATTTTGTCACGCTTTCCTTGAATTTATTTCCAATCTCCTAAAATGTTAAATATTTTTGACCGCATGGGGGCGCTTTCAACGGCGAATTTCCTTGCATCAAAATTTCAGAAGGCTTAATTTGACTGCCTGTATGTTGTTTTCTTGCATTAATGGGTGAGTATATAACAAAAACAATGGGAAAACAAACATGTGCTTGTTTTATTTGTTTGGCATCACGTACATTCGGTATAATAATTATACACGCCCTCACGCGGTCAAAAATACTGCCAAATAGAGCTTGTATTTTCATGACTGCCTGTTATGAACTCGTCTTTCAATTTTTCACTTGGAGGCTTACGAATTTATACAGCATTTCGTTCAATTAAAGAGGAGGTGGTATAAAAGGTCGAACTCAGACTATTTGTCAGGCACTCAGTTTCCAGTAGCCGGAGTCTTTATGAAAGGGAAAAACAAAATTACAAGTCTCTAACATCACATTTAAATAATGGTGTAAAATGCCATTGTGTTTTAATAACCTTTTCAGTGCGAATGTTATCCAAGTCTAAAAACGGTTCTGTGCGTATGTGTCGATTTTACAAAGCACTAAGGTTCATCTTAAGATGAGTTGTCAGTATTACCATAGTGATTTGTATTGTGACGTCACACTTTGCTTAGCAATTAAGATGGATTTGCACTTGAGATCAATCTTAACTCTGTGTGAAATCGAGCCTCGGTCTCACAAAGTACTAAGATTCATCTTAAGATGAGTTTTCATATTGCCAGTGATTTGTATTGTGACATCGCTTGTTGCTTAGCAATTAAGATTGCTCTTAGTCCCGATAATGGCGGGGAAAACATGTTCTTATTGAGACCAGATACAGCAAAAGAAATTCTGTATTATCACATAGAAATTATACATATGCAAAATTTGCAATTTAGTGCCATCATTGCACAATTGGAACCGAAGTACATTAAAACTCTGGTACGTCGTCGATCTCACTGGAAATAAAACGTATATATCATGTCTACAAATTAAGATGTCATTCTTTCAAAATGTGTAATCGTTTTGATCGAGGCCGAAGTCCAAATGCTGATAGAAAAATAATTGACGTTTAATGAGACCACTCTTGACGAGAATGGTACTGAACTAGTTCAGGCAAAAATGAGACCAATTTCAGATAATATTGTAATCAATTTATATGAAGCTAGACTGAAAAGGCCTTTTTCTTTTTGTTTTTCTAATGCCGTGGTCCAATTAGTAAGGGGCAATTCAGAACAGGGAGCCTATAGTCACTGCTAAAAAAAAGGAGTTTTTTTCTTTCTTTTTTCGAAATTGTTTTGACCCACTCACCCACCCAAATTTCAATTTTTTTATATTTAATGCCTTCGTGATTATATTATATACACTGAAGAAATGTAATGCCTCAAATGAACCAGATATTTTAGCCTAAAGGTCTCCAACATCAGTAGTTTTCAATGCTTTTTCTGTGTTAAACAAACAACTTTGTAGTTTATCAATAATTAAATTTAAAATCTTGGCCAGCTGAATACTTCGTTTTCATTTGTTAACTTATATACTTTTTTTAAATATAATTTGTTTCAACCGAAATTCGATTTTCAGTTATTTCTTGTGACCCACCCACCCACAATTCGGGAAAAAACTTCGAAATTTTTAAACATTGACTATTCTGAATGGCCCCTAATACCTTGTTACAAAATTATTGAGCGCAACATCTGTGCAATTCACAACAGTTTTACAGCTGTGATAATTTTTGTTAAGAAAAGTGACAGGCATATGAGACTTTAATAACGATCAGTATCAACTATTTTAACTTGCTGACCCTTATCAGTCTAGTTTGATTGATAGACCTGTACCAAGGCCTTGTAGTCCCCGTCAACTTTTGATAAGCTCGCAGCTGACGTCTCGTAAAAACTATAAATTCTCGTAAAGCGCTGTTGGAAAATCATTCCAACTTGACAGAAGCTGAATTTCGACGACTTCTCCCGCACCTTGCCTGACAATATCGTGAAAATGGCCGGCAGAATTTCTTCCGTGTTCCTTCTCATCGGGGCCATGTTTTTGGCCGTCTCCATTCAAGGTAAAAAACTCTAGTTGAGATTTGACTTTTATTTTTTGCAATAATTGCTTGGTTTCAGTTGGCGACACTTAGTTTTAAAAGGCGTGTATAAAATATCATAGGAAAGATTTCATGTTCATATTTTATTTCTCACAAACTCACAAATTACTGTTATGTCTATAATTTAATCTTAGGAAAACGAAACTAGGAAGGTTACATAATAACATTTCAGATTTTCTTTATATTCAGGTGGAACTTTTAGACAAATTTAGAAGATGTTAGATTTTTTATTAAAAACAACACTAGTAACAGTATACTGTTTGACTGAAATTCAATTTTACTCTAATCAATTGAAACGAGAGACAGAATCATCTGCGGCAGTTGTCACTAGTTTCAATCGATTAGCAAAGTGAGTTTCAAACTAAAAGTTGAATAATAGAAATGCTATTGTCTTGAATGGTATAGCATTGTACTCATTATGTTTAGTTTTACCCTGATTGGTACAACTTTTCAGAGATTTATGGACAAACAGGAGGCCTGACAGACCCAATGGACGCCACTCCAGAGGTTCAAGGTTATATTGACCAGGTAAATTAGCACTTAGGTAAAATAGTGACTTTAAAAATTAAAGACGAAAAAAATAACAACTGCGTGAGCTTTCGTTTCAACAACTATATTTCATCAGATCTGACGAAGGGGTAGCTGTTGCAACGAAAGCTCATGCGGTTTTTTTTTAAATGTTAGTCTTTAGCTACAACTATAACATTCCTTGTTTTACACGAAAAAAAGGTGTTTAGGTCCTTTTCCCATTCAAAAGAGTGCCGGGTATATGGATTGGTGGGCACTTTCCAGGAGTGCAACATTTCACTTTCTTAAAACTAGGGATAACAAAATTATGGGCTGAAGTTAATTCTGAGTATTTTAACTGCATTTTTTGATACGCAAGTAGAAAAAAATCAAGCGAAAATCTCATGTATTTATTATTATTATTATTATTTTTTTTTTTTTTTAAGGTGAGACCCGATGTAGAGAGCGAGGTCAACAGAGTACTCGAGAAGTACGTAGCAAAGATCTACAGAACACAACTGGTCAATGGAATCAACTATTTCGTCAAGGTATAGCTTCGTCACATGGGTTCTATAGATTTTATTTTCAAAACTATGACCAAAGGCTAACAAAATTGCCCTTCGTGATCTTGCCAGTTCCCCAAAACTGTTGTGTAAACTTGTCACTCTGTAAATAGCTATAGTTTTGTCATCAGTTGAACAGACCGTGTTTTGAAAACTCAAAGGGTTCTATATGATTTTATTTTCAAAACCATAACAAAGTCTAAAAAAAATTGCCCTTCGTGATCTTGCTAGTTCCCCAAAACTGTTGTGTAAACTTGTCACTCTATAAATAGCTATAGTTTTGTCACAGTTGAACAGACCGGCTTTTGAAAACTCAAAGGGTTCTATATGATTTTATTTTCAAAACCATAACAAAGTCTAAAAAAAATTGCCCTTCGTGGTCTTGCCAGTTTCCAGAAAACTGCCATGTAAACTTGTCACTTTTTTTTGCCACAATGAAATGCACATCTATACTATATATATATAGTTTTGTTCCGGCCAATTTCAGTAAAAATTCAATCATTTTTATAGACGAGCATTCAATTCACGCATTTTCCCCCCATCCACTCAAACTAAAGTGTTTCTTTCATTTTCGTTTTCATGCACACATTAGTTTTCTCATTCAGACTCGTTTCAGTCATATTAGCCTACTTTATTTATAGACATTCAAGACTACACTTTGACCACTCATGAGTTGAATTTCTACTATACCTTTTTGCACTTGATGAAATTGAATGGTTGACCAGCTCTTGCTGCTGGCCTTTACGAAATTGAATGATCTTAACTGTAAAATCGACCAGTGAATGCTGAACTGGTGAAATTGAATAATACTCCTTTTGACTGTTGAATGCTGATTCAAATGAACTTGCATTTTCAAACGAAATTGAATGAGCCTGGTGTTAAAATAAAATGAAGTTTTGTTGAAATTTGCCAGGGAAACCTAGTACCGTTTCAAGATAATATAAAAAGGCTACACAATATTTTGACAGAAGGATTTTTCTTTGTTTCCTTGGCAGGTTCACACTGGTGGCGATGAATACTTACACATCCGCCTTTACAAGTCATTCGGCGGAGATGTTAGTTTCGTCAGCGTCAAAGACGGAATGTCAAACGACGACAAACTTACCTATTTTTAGAAGAATCACAACGGGGATCAGTGACGCCAACCAGAGCGGTGGTTTCCATTGCCTGGTTCACTGTTTTCGCCAGTAACTCGTAGGTGACCCAGTCTTTAATGAAACAAAATAATAGTTCTACCGAAATTGGCGTTGATGTTCAAAGTTTCAGAAACATCATACGGGTTGTATGCGTCTATACCTCGGTAGTTTTTACAAAACTGGTTGTCCAGATTAACCTCTATATAATAAACAACAACACGGTGAATAGGTTCGTTTTGAAAGTGCATGTATAAAATACAATGGCGTAACAATTATCTGTAAAGAAGAAAAAAGAAACAGTGAGCTTTTTAGTGGTCAATTTAGCCGAGAACTAGTTTCAACGAAAAGCTGATACCTGTATTATGACTTCGAGTTATTGTGGTTGCTAAAGAATAAAAGGTGAAAATGAAATCCATGTAATCAAATTAAAAACTGTGTAAAAAAATGTTCGTTATTTTGTTTAGGGACCTAATTTGTATTGACTCCCCTATATGCATGACGCGGCCAGCGCACGTACACATGCTATCCTGTCCCCATTATTTTGGAGTAAAAAGAAAGTACCCCGGCCCTCCCCCCAAAAACAAAAAACAAACAAACAAAATCCAAACCACCATTTTATTTTTTAAATGGTGGAAATGGTTGACGCGCATTTTGCGGCGTATTCCGCGTCTGCAAGGGCTCAATAAGGAGTTATTCTCTAATAATATTCCCCAACCCCTGTAAACACCCCCCCCCCCTCCCCGCCCGCCCTCCAGTCTAGGTTAAAATTCTCTGTAAACGTCGCCCGCCTACAATTTCGACCCTAAACGAAACCTGGAAAGATGTTTGATAGTTAGCCATAAAGTCTATTGGTATCTACTTTGAAGCGACTGAAATGCTGGTCTTGGGACAGGGAGTCGAGCTACAAGGATTCGGTGAAAAAAGAGGATAGTGGTTTTTACTATTTTCTGGTATAAACTCAGATGATTGATGACGTTTTAAAATGTCACAGGTTTGTTACTTTTCATTTATACGTTTTCATTGGTTCACATCACGATCACACAAAGTGCTTTAGTATTCGCCACCTATATGGAGACCGAGAACACAGAAAGGGAAAACAAAAATTGGGGAATTCTAAAGACTGTTGGGCTCCACAAGGGATTTTGTGTACAGAGTATATTGGAGGTTTTTTAACTATACAGGAGCAAAGGATGCAAAAAATTAAATGTACGCACAAGCTTGGGTGTCCTTACTCAAGCTAACTTATGGGGTACTTTTAACAATGGAACAATGCTACCCTGCAAGGTTTTCTTTGTTCTAGTGACACCCCACAGAGAATTTCTTCAGAAAAGGGAATAATAAAACAACAATGGAAGTTCCTGCCACATGTAGGGGTGCCCTTACACATGCCAACTTACAGGGTACTTTTAACAATGGAACAATGGACCCCACAAGGCAATTTCAATAGGAACAATAGGGCCCCACAAGGGAATTCTTTAGAAAAGGGAACAATAGAACAACAATAGCAGTACCCCACAAACCGGATCGTAAGGTTGTGTGTGTTTGTGTGAGCTTACGGGGCGCTTTCTGGGGGTCTTTTACACAATGGAAGAATTGGACGCCACAAGAGAATTCTTTGTTCAACCTAGACCCCACAAGAGAATTCTTTAAGAAAGTGAAGAATATAACAACAATAGCAGGACCCTCAAACCGGATCTCTAAGGTGGTGTGTTCATCCTCCATTCGCCATTTTTGGTCCGGTGGCTTTTAATGAAAAACTCCGGATTAAAAAAGCCGGATTAAAGCACCAAACTTTGCACACTTGTTTTAGGGGTCCCATAGAAGCATATTAGAAGGGGGTGCCCGGTCTGTCATCTCCAGGTCAGTAAACTAAAGGGATCAACTTTTTCCACATAGCTCTGCCTTAGTGTCTGAAATAGAAGCTGCATGGTCATTTGTTATAAGTTTTAAAGATATGCGGAAGCGCCCTCTATTGGTGAAAAACTGACAGGCAGTATTATAATACCACATGGACTTTTACCTCAGCCTGATCTTGACCTAGGTCACCCAAACTGGGCAGCCCCTCTAGAATGATTCTATGGGACCTATAGAATAATTGTACACAATTTTGTGTTTTTATCCAGCGTGTCACGATTTTGCCAAGAATTTGCCTTAAGCCACCGGACTATTTGAGATATGGTGGACAGTGGACACATTACAAGGACACTGTTTGGTTTGGGTAAATCTTGTTGTCAAACAGTGCACTCCTATAGTTTCCCACTATGTCTATGGAAAAAGACTAATGGGTGCACCCCACTATATAGAGAAAACAGAGCGTCAGCTCAAAAATATTTTGTAGGCCCTAAAAAAAAGGGGGTACTGGGTACAAATTTTGCCCATTTGTGACCTGGGAATTGTTGACTTCCAACTTGAGGTATTTTTGATGACATAGGCTCTGAAAAAATTATCCCATTTGCCGTGAGGTGTAGGGACATTTTTCAAGATTGCTGCTCGGACGTTTGGAAAATTACACCCGGCCGGTGTAGGGGTGTTTTTATTTGGAGAGAGAATAACTCGGCGGGCCTTGGGACCCCCCACATCAAATTAAGCAGAGAATAAAAGTTAAAAAGTCAATAAATAATTTTCCCTTTGCTTTGAATATTTAGCATTTTGCACTGTATGCTATGCTGAGGTTTTGGGTGCACCCTGAGGGGCAAGATAAAACCACCCCCTCTGTTGTTGCCGGTGCCATAGACATAATCTTTCTTCATTTTGGCATAGCGCCCTCTCCGTTGCTGGCTGGGAGGTCATCAAGATTAAGCAGGTTAAAATAGTGTACATGTACATGTGTAAGTCCGTGTGTGTCATCTTGTTTTCTCGAAACCGGTAGGAAATAACAGCAAAATGATTGAAATAACATGTAACGACCGCCTTGGAAAGAAAGTTCGCATCAAGTGCAAGTATCCTTTTTGTATAGGATGATAAAGGAAACTTAAAATTCAGTGAAATTAAGCTGAGGATACGTGTTTGTATTTGTGTTGACTGTTGTAACTTGAACTTGTATTTAATTTAATTGACTGTGTTTGTAAATAGTTGGTGTAGATAGATTGTTTGACATTATTGTCAATATTGTATTTGTATTAAACTAACCATTCATTCATTCAGTGCGTTGTAATTAATTGATTCCTCTTACTCTGAATCGTTACAATGCACAAAGTTGTTTGTGTGCACAGCATAAATAATTATAAACAAAAGACAGTCGTACCACCATTGGAGGAAGCATGGTATTGGTTACTCCTAGAACTATTCGGTTCGTTCCGCTATCGTCTCCCCGACCCTCATAGGTCATCATGTACAAAATCCTATTCGAAACTTTTTCCCCTTCACGTTTATGCACCTGGACTTCTCTTTTGAAAACGGAGCTCGCCAAAATTAGGCATGTGTTCATTGTTTTCACAGTGAGCTCGGGGTGGGTCCAGAAAATCCACTCCGCAAAAAAAAGGTGCAAAAAATGATAAATTCCCATCGTTATTCGGAATTGTCGCCTTCCGACAACAAAAATGGCCGCCGTCGCTTGTATCACTGGTATGCTGCGCGCAACGCTGGTTCACAATAACCAACTGTTTACGTATAAAAGATAAGCCATTGATTATTGTGGACCAGTGTTGCGCACAGAATACTATTGAATACCGTCTTAAGGCATGTCGTGGACCAGCGTTGCACGCAGCATACCAGTGATACAAGCGACGGCGGCCATTTTTGTTATCGGAAGGCGACGATTCTGAATAAACAATGGGAATTTATCATTTTTTGCACTTTTTTTTTTGCGGAGTGGATTTTCTGGACCCACCCCGAGCTCACTGTGAAAACAATGAATACATAGAGCCTAATTTTGGCGAGCTCCGTTTTTAAAAGAGAAGTCCAGGTGCATAAACGTGAAGGGGAAAAAGTTTCGAATAGGATTTTGTACATGATGACCTATGAGGGTCGGGGAGACGATAGCCGAACGAACCGAATAGTTCTAGGAGTAGGTATTGGTATAGTACCACAAACATCATGACACAGTCCTGGACATCAGACAATGCATGCAACGCATACATGATGATGGATGGAGCCGATTGGGCATTGCCGATAGTGTTCTGCCCCAACTTGACAATTGCCCAACTCTAGTTGGGACCAGGCCTACTCCTAGAACTATTCGGTTCGTTCCGCTATCGTCTCCCCGACCCTCATAGGTCATCATGTACAAAATCCTATTCGAAACTTTTTCCCCTTCACGTTTATGCACCTGGACTTCTCTTTTGAAAACGGAGCTTGCCAAAATTAGGCTCTATGTGTTCATTGTTTTCACAGTGAGCTCGGGGTGGGTCCAGAAAATCCACTCCGAAAAAAAAAGTGCAAAAAATGATAAATTCCCATCGTTTATTCAGAATCGTCGCCTTCCGATAACAAAAATGGCCGCCGTCGCTTGTATCACTGGTATGCTGCGTGCAACTCTGGTCCACGACATGCCTTAAGACGGTATTCAATAGTATTCTGTGCGCAACACTGGTCCACAATAATCAATGGCTTATCTTTTATACGTAAACAGTTGCAACGCGTTGGTTATTGTGAACCAGCGTTGCGCGCAGCATACCATTGATACAAGCGACGGCTGCCATTGGTCATAATTGAATCAAGTTTATGGTGTTCTTTTCTTGGCTGCTTCTAAACTTAAACTGTTTTCATTTGTTTTTCTGAAATTTAACAAAACACAGTGAGAATGATCCTTAGCGTTTTGTCCAATCAGTGATACCGATACAATAGGTGATCTGAAGAAACTAATCGCTGCACAAACTGGAACGAGACACGAGAAGATCGTCCTCAAGAAGTGGTACACCATCTTCAAGAATCACATCACACTCAGAGACTGTATCCTTTGAACTTGACAATCAGTTGTTATCATCATGACTTTATTCGGGAGCTTAGAGGGATGGAAGGGGGTTAGGGTGGGGGGGTGCATCATCCTTCCACTATGCCTTAGTTTTGTTGATAACCTCTAATGGCTAGAGCTCCATGAAATTCACTGGCCATAGGGGTTTTTTTGGACGCTAGGTGGCAGTAGACTTACCAGGTAAAATCAAATTTTCTTGGTAATGTGCGCATGCTCAGAACTAGATACAAACAATGGAAATTTACCTGGTAAGTTTGCTGCCACCTAGAGTTCCAAAGTGTCCCATCGTCATAGTCTCAACTGTCTACAATTCCTCAAGTATTCTGAGATGTACAGCAGGCCTCAGAATAACCCACAGCACCCACAGCAATTGCCGTGGTACCCTGTGCTTTTGCTGTGGTGCCCTTTGCTTTTGCTGTGGTGCCCTTTGCAAAGTTCCAATACAAATTTACATTTTCCTCATAGAAGTGCCCCTTACCAGAGGAAAATTGCCGTGCCCCTTCAAGAGCGAAGTTAAAGGCCGGGTACAGTGAGGTGGTTCAGCATGCTGACAAAATAGTCAGTGGCTTTCCTCGCCCAAAACACCGCGAGGAAATTCTCCTCGCACTTAATATTAGGAATTAATCAATGTGAAAATATGCAGAGTGTTAAGATTGTTTGCAGAAGCACCTTTTTCTTATTCTTACATTTTTTGTTAAAATAGGCATTAAAAAAAGAAAAGAAAAGATACCCACTACAAATCTATTCAATGCTGTTTTCCCCTTAACTTCAACATGTTTCTTCTCAGACGAAATTGGTGATGGAATGAACTTAGAATTGTACTACCAATGAGGCAATATGAGATGGACTATCTCATAAACTCAACGCTGCGAGGATTGTGAAGTACCATAACCATCTGGATTTGTAGACAGCTACAAAAAAAAAACCACAAGAAAACAATGTTCACTCTCTCTCTCAGATGTTTATAAAATTCATGTTCACAGCAACAAAAAAAAGGTTCTGAACGGTGGACTGAACATTCTGGAATCCAACGATAATGTACTGGATTAAAACTGCGGGACACGATCGCTTCTACGAGACAGCTGAGATATTTTTATTCTAGTATTCTTACCTAGCTGTTACCGTGGATCTATATCTCGTTTCAACTCCAAGTCAGTCCCAAAATTCAGGAGTGTCAGAGGTTATAGTTCAATTCCGTGACTACTAAATCAACATTATTTGCCCCTCATGCCTCCCGTTGGTTTTGAAAATTTGTCTAAACAACAAAATGATAACAATGATTGCTTCAGTACAACGTCCAAATTTTTAAATTTTCCCCAGGGCAAAAAAAAAAAATGCTTTTCCAATTGTCCCCCAAGTGCTTTGTTAATTTCCCTAAGAATAAGATTCTTATAAACTTAGTTAAACACTGAAGTGATGGAGGCCTTTTCCCCCATACTGGTATCAGAAAATTAGTTAATAGTTTGATACTTTCAGCTGGCCAAGGAGAATTATGAAGCAAAGAGTTTAATAAATGATTTAAAAAAAAAAAAATTTGAATTTGTTTTTGGTGTATTCTGTGTTAAATAAAAATCTCTTTTTTTTTCCTACAAAAAAAAAATCCCAGCCTTGTGGAACATTTATTAAAAACTGTCTTGACTTAAGAAGAGTGTTTTTATTTGAATTAAATCAAACTTATCATTTTGTTTTGACCAGACTGAAGCTAGCCGCATATTGGGCCAGAATTCCCATCCGCGTAAGGGCCGGCCAGCTCCATATTCAGGAAAAATAGAACCCATGCAGTAAAAGGTGGTGAAATTTCTGTCTCCCCTCCTTTCTAATTTGAATGATTTTTAGGTGTTCGGGCATTCAGCCCGGAACACCTCTTATTAGGTGTTCGGGCATTCAGCCCGGAACACCTCTTATTTTTGTTCGGTTTTTTTTTTTTTTTCTTAATACTTCTTCTTCTTCTTCTTCTTCTTCTTCTCAGCGTCCCTTGTCCGCTAACAAAAGCACCCTTTCCAAGCTCATATGAACTTGAAACTTCACATATAGTTAGATATTTATTAGGAGATGAAACCGCTTTAGTTACGTCATGATGACGTCATCAGGTGTCGAGTTACGTTAAATCAAAGTTTAATATTTGAGAAAATCATAACTCCAAAACTACAAAATGGATTTTCACAATCTATACATCATCGGATAGGCCTGGTATGACTCTAAAAACGCTACACTGAACGCGACCTTATTTGACCTTGACTTCCGGTTCAAACCGGAAGTTGAATATTTAAAAAATTCATATCTCAAAAACTACTGATCATTTCATCACAATTTTTACATCAGATTGTAGGTCTGTGATCCTTCCGAAACTTTTGCACAGAAATGATGCCAATATGACCTTAACTTCTGGTCCTAAATGTGTGTTACAGCCAAAGTTAGTATTAACCGCAGTGTATTTGTGTATGGAGAAAAGCGCTGTAACTGACTGTCCGCTCCATTATTCATAAGGTTCAAAGTCCACGAAGCCTGTGCATATAGTCCCACACAACGGAAATGTATCATTGCGTTGCTTATTCTTGTACGTTGTAACAACACGTGTCCCGCACATAAAAAACTCAAACTCATTCAAAGTTCAGTGTGAGTTTAGTTCCGCTGTGCTCGTCTGATGGCTTAATGGAAAACAAGGAATAAAAGAGGAGGTTTTACTGAGATGTCCACCTGCTTTAGGGATTTGTATGACTTTGACTAAATGACAAAAACTTCAACTGAAAAAGAACGACATTGGTTTGTTTCTCATCAAACACCGAGACCCACGTCACGTTGATCGACGTGACCATGCCTGCCAAAGGCGCTCTAGGCCCTCTGAGTATGCCCTTCAGACACGGTGAATAAAATGGTAAGCTTTATTTCAAAATCACCGTTAAAAAGAGGGGGCATTCCTATTTTGTCTACAATAATGTTGATATCCATGAACTTGCCTAGTGTTTTTTATTTTGTTTTTTTACTTTCAAAAATCATTATTTTTGTCATGGTTTAATTTTCAACTATCGGATTGAATTGATGCTAATCCCCGCTCAGGTATATTATGTATATGTACTGTGTATGGAAAAAAACATAACTCTTGAACCAAAAAGGGTTTTGACTTTATGCTAAACCATGTACTTAGACCTTAGTGTGTCAATGAAACCACATAGGTTTTCGGCATGATTACGTCATCAATGACGTCATAACATTGAATCAATGTTTAATTTTTACAAAAAAACATATCTGGAAAACTATAACTGCTACATACCAGATCTTTGGTCCATGTGAAAGACCATAGTGTATTTTTTTAATTTTACACAAAGTGTGACCCTATGCAGCTCTGTGACCTTTACTTCTGGTCGAAACTGAAAGATGCTTATTCCATACTTAAAAACTTCATATCCCATTAACCAAAAAAGGGTTGAGACCTAAAACTTTACATACTTAGACCCGAGTGTGTAGATGAAACCGCAGTTATTTTCGGGATGATGACGACTCGATGGCGTCCTTACATTAAATTAACCTTTATCCGGAGAACCAAAATTTTTATATACATAACTTGCACCATCCCCAATGATTACACAAACTGTGTCTCCCTGTGAGCTTCAATTCTGGTCAAAACTGAGAGCTTAAGTGAAAATAATCACTCCCAGTCTTCGTTTTGAGGCCTGCAAACAATATGATCTTGAAATCAGATGGTCCCTCTACATGTATATCGAATACAGTTTTACCCATAGGACTGTCAATTCCAGCAAAACAATAACTATGAATCTCAATGTTTTGATAATAAAATGAGCTATGAAAACGGAATGATTTCATCAGTTTTTTAATTTATCAAAGTTTTTTATTTCAAATACGAAATCTTCTACCATTCACTTTACGTATCAATTTGTCGTACTAAGTTTTTTCAGTTTTTGCTTTGAAAACACTACCTCTGCTAACTCGAAAATGTCTATACCGAACACCTTGTTTTTGTTATGGAACAAAAAATTATGTCTAGTTATTGTTCGTTTTTTTAGGTGTTCGGACAAAAGTCCGAAGACCTCTTGTTATTGTTCGGTTTTTTTTTAGGTGTTCGGACAAAAGTCCGAAGACCTCTTGTTATTGTTCGGTTTTTTTTTTTTTTAGGTGTTCGGACAAAAGTCCGAAGACCTCTTGTTATTGTTCGGTTTTTTTTTTTTTTTTACTTCGTCTTCTTCTTCTCGCCGTCGATTGTCCGCTAACAAAGACACACTTCCTAAGTTCACATAAACTTGAAACTTTACACATAGTTAGATATTCATTAGTAGATGAAACCATTTTTGGTTTCGTCATGATGACGTCATCAGGTGTCGAGTTACGTTAAATCAAAGTTTAATATTTGAAAAAATCATAACTCCAAAACAACACAATGGATTTTCACAATCTATACATCATCGGATAGGCCTGGTATGACTCTAAAAACGCTACACTGAACGCGACCTCATTTGACCTTGACTTCCGGTTCAAACCGGAAGTTGAATATTAAAAAAATTCATATCTCAAAAACTACTGATCATTTCATCATAAATTTTACATCAGATTGTAGTTCTGTCATCCTTCCGAAACTTTTGCACAAAAATGATGCCAATATGACCTTAACTTCTGGTCCTAAATGGGTGTTACAGCCAATGCTAGTATTAACCGCAGTTAATTCGTGTATGGAGAAAAGCGCTGTAACTGACTGTCCGCTCCATTATTCATAAGGTTCAAAGTCCACGAAGCCTGTGTGTGCAACACGAAGCCTGTGTGTACAGTCCCACGTAATGAAAACCATAAGGTTCAAAGTCCACGAAGCCTGTGTGTACAGTCCCACATAACGGAAACATTTCAGAGGATGGCGCTAAACCAAACAACTGTTAATGCTTTTGTCCCGCTCTGGAATTGTATTATTTGCTCGCTCTGTGACAGATGCTGCCTCGGAAATCTACGTCATTTAAATGTTAAATGGGTAAGAGACCCTGGGTTGCTTTTTTTGCGGGATTTTACAAAGGTAATATAGGTCTTCGATTTTAATTGTTTGCATGAAATTACGTGTCTTTTACTTCCAGTTAAAACCGAAAGTGCATTGTAATTAAAAGTGGCAACTTTTTTGGAGTTGATTTTAACAATGTTGCAGTCTGACAAGGGTCTGGTTAAAAACAAAATTAAGACCGCCATCTTGCGGTGGGTTAAAAACAGTTCAAAATACAGTTTTACTAGAAGCCTTTGGCAGAGTTTTTATAAATTTTTTCAACATGGGCTTCACATACTTCACAGAAAAGAATATGTTGGTGACCTTGTCTTGACATTTTAACAAACAACTGTTCATGCTTTTATCCCGCTCTGAAATATTATCTGACGTATTAAGTTATGTTATTTCGGTTTTCTCTTTGAAAACACTACCTCTGCTTACTCGAAAATGTCTACACCGAACACCTTGTTTTTGTTACGGAACAAAAACTTATGTCTAGTGTATTCTTATGTTTGTTCTAAAAAAAAAAATACACACAAACGTTGTCCGCTAATGTTTTGCTTTTTCCCAAGCTCGTATGGTCATGAAACTTGGCAACCATTTTACACATGATTAGTGGATGAAACAGAAGTTTTCACGTAATGATGACGTCATCTGATGATTTATTAGGTAATTAAAAGTAATTAATTTTTCAACAAACATAACTCAAAGACCGCGGACTTTCAATTCTTTCTTTTTTCTTGAATCTAAAGAACATTGGATACTTATCATTTCGTACATGGGAATGAATACATTTTAAGATGTATTTCTAGGTGAAAACGAGCGTTAAAATATTGAAATCTAGAGCAATACCGAGCGCACAGTGTGGCATCCAATCCAGTATGACGTGCACACAAAACCGCACAACGTGCAGCATGCAGCTATAATATACATTGTGTGCAAATCCTGGAAAGCCCATTGAATATCATTGCGTTGTTTATTCGTGTATGTACATGTACTAACAACACGTTGTCCCGCGCTTAAACCCAAACTCATTCAAAGTTCAGTGTAAATTTAGTTCCGTTGTGCTCGTCTGATGGCTTAATGGAAAACAAGGAATAAAAGAGGAGGTTTTACTGAGATGTCCACCTGCTTTAGGGGTGTGTATGACTTTGACTAAATGACAAAAACTTCAACTGAAAAAGAACGACATTGGTTCGTTTCTCATCAAACACCGACAGGCCCGCGGAGCGGGGGTGCTGTGGGTGCTGCAGCACCCCCAACTTTTTGGATGGGGGTGCTGGTATATACTAACGCACCCGGAGCTGGAATGTTATACTAAAGAACCCAGGGATAAATAAATACAAAACAGAAAACACAAAAACAAAAGCAAACAAACAAGCACACAAAAAATTAAACATACATTAAATCACAAATATTTAAGGAACTTACACAAAAATACAAATTTCAATCACAAAAGAAAAGTGATATGCAAAATAAAAGGCAGTAAGAAATACTTTAATAGATACAAAAAACACCAGTTTTCAAAGTTGAGGCCTACATAGAATACAAATAATTACAAGCCGAAAAAAGGATGTAAATAATTCAACAAATTCCCATTGTAAAAAGTAAATAAATTTAGATGCACATTGTTTTGAAGTAACTCAAAACCAAAAACATATTTCACAAACAAAAATAATACTACTGCATACAGAAACTATTAAAAAATATTAATAAAAAGCTTAATACGTGCTTTTACAATGCAGATTTAAAAAATGGGAAACACCATGAGCGAGGAACACACTGTGCGCGCCATACAACACAGTTTCAAAATAAACAAACAAGTCAGGATTAAACGAACAACTCTGTAATAATCAAACAACTCAGAAATAAACGAACAACCCAGAAATAAACGAACAACTCAGAAATAAACGAATGTTGCAGAAATAAACCAACCTCGGAATTAAACCAACCAATAACACAATAGTTTTCAAATGTTTTTACCTGGCCTCAAATGCTCACTTATTTATTGCTGTCATTAGTTTTGAAACATTGTCATGATGATGAAAGAAAATGACATTCAAGCTAAATAATTTCATCGTTATTATCATTTTACAACAAGTCAACTGAGAAATGGGGAAATTAATAATGATCTACAAAGCCTTTACAACTATTTTATTCAAGCTTAAAAAAGAAATATAAAAAAAATCGCAATAAAAATTACCGGTAGCCGTTAACGAGAAGCACTTATTGTTCCCTTGGCACTTACCACTTCTGAACCTGACATACTCCGTTATTCGGTGCCAATATTAACAAAAGGGACGTTAATTGTACGTAAACAACTAGCCTTGGAAATATTTTAAAATTTAAACCACAATTCTAGAAATTCACTGCACGAGTCTCGAAAACTAAACATCTTTTCAGCAAACTTGAGCGATAAGAATGGCGTCAAAAATATCCAGACCGCGAAGGTTTTTGGACCATAATGGAGTAAGAAATAGGCAGACTGGGTACCCTGTGGTCACGTTCAAAAGACCGTACAAGTCTGGCGACGAAAAGGTCACCATTGAGTTTCCGGGCACCTCTGAGCCATTAGCTAATGGGAGATTAACGTAGGCGCAAGTTTAGGTGATTTATTTATTTTTTTTTATTTATTTTTTTTTATTGGTTTTTTTTTACATCACTTGTTTCCACATCAAAAACATTTTGGTGGAATGGCTACATTACTGACAATTTATTAAGTAAAATTAAAATAAAATCGTGAAAATAAAGATTAATAAACCCTGCTCAACATCCCATCGCTTTGAGCGGCTGGTTGGTCCAGTGGCTACCTTTTAACCACTAGATGGCCCAGTCGCCCAAAGCGATACGCTGTAACATGCGGCGGGAAACTCTCACCAGCTTGTGCTTGTAGAAAAAAAAACGTGACATCAAAATAAAACTAAATAGCCATTGGTACGCTTCGTTCGAGTCAATGGCAATCATTATTAATTATTAATTTCCCCCTGACTGGTAAAATATTAATAAGGATGAAATTATTTAGCTTTAATGTAATGTTTCAATCATCATCATGGTAATGTCAAAAACGCAAAGATTATAAGCAATTGATCAGTGAGCATTTGATGCCAGGGATAAGCCTTCAAAAACTATTGTGTTCATCCTTATAAAAAAATTACGAGAGGCACTTATTGCTCCCTTGGGTCTTATCACTTCTAAACCTGACATGTTCCGTTATTCAATGACAATATTATTAACGAAAGGACGATAAATGTACGTAAACAACTATGCATTGGAAATATTTTTCAAATTGAGCCACGATTCTAGTAATGTACTGCAAGAGTCTCGAAAAACTAAAATATCTTTAAACCCAACATCGCCTCGTCATTTTGGGGTTGTCATTTTGCAAAGTACACTAATAATATTCCTGCCCCCCCCCAAAAAAAAGGAGAGATTTAGGTGCCAAATCGTGTATCTGGTTGTACGAAAGAGCATTTTAAGAACTTAAGCGGGCCCGGACCATACGCGATATACGCCAATTATCTTTGAAAAAAAACCAGCACCCCTTTGCAATAATTTGTTCTCGCGGTCCTGAACACCGAGACCCACGTCACAATGATCGACGTGGACATGCCTGCCAAAGGCGCTCTAGGCCCGCTGAGTATGCCCTTCAGACACGGTGATTAAAATGGTAAGCTTTATTTCAAAATCACCGTTAAAAAGAGGGGACATTCCTTTTTCCGTCTACAATAATGTTGATATGTTTCATCCATGAACTTGCCTAGTTTTTTTTGGTTTTTTGTTTGGGTTTTTTTTCTTTAAAAAAATATTATTTTATCTTGGGAACGCACTACTTCTGGGATCTACTACATCTTACATACAAAAACTTCAGCGTCTTCAAAACTGGGCATCCAAACTCATTCACTGCGCTAACAAATACGATCATGCTACACCATTTCTAAAGCAACTCCAATGGCTGCCTGTCAAGGAACGTATCCAATATAAAACCCTGTGCTTTGTTTCCAGCATATTGGCCCAGCATATTTAAAATCGTGCTTGGTTTTGTACACCCCAGGAAGAGTCGGCTTGCGGTCATCAAACGACACTACCCGTCTTGTTGAAAACAAAATTAATCACAGATCTCTTGCATCAGCTGCTGAAAAATCCTTCTCTTTTGCCGCCCCTAAACTTTGGAATAGTCTCCCCCAGCTCTGCGCTCTGCTGATTCACTTCATATTTTCTAGAAGCATCTGAAACCACACCTGTTCCCACAATGATTGTTGGTTGTTTATGATTTTAATTTGCAAATTTATATCATCGTTTCCATGTTTCTTTTGTATCATCACAAACTACTGTGATCTTGATGAAATGGCGGTATATAAAACATTTTTGTATTGTATTGTATGGTTTTGTATTGCATGATATAATTTTCAACTAGCGGATTGAAATGATGCTAACCCCCCGTTCAGGTATAATATGTATATTTACTGTGTTTGAAAAAAATCATAACTCGTGAACCAAAAAGGGTTTTGACTTTAAGCTAACCATGTATTTAGGTAGCATAACGATACTGGCACAGTACTGCAGTACTTGATAAACAGTATACCGTGGGGTTGAAGCATGGTTTTTCAAGGCCGAAACAGAGCCTCGTTCCCACTGTAAACGGCAGCTTATGTTTTTCTTTATCATTGCTCAGGGATTGCAGCGCTAATTACGTAATGCTGGAATCGGATATTGAATATTCATTTCCTGTACTGGACGGATAATCGTCCAATCATAAACTCTCGTAGTATTCACCTTGCCAATATACATTAACTAATGAGCATACACCTTCAGGAAATATTAGCATAAAGCGACTCCGCCCACAATTTGACCTTTTTACAGTGGGAACAAGCCTCTGTTTCGGTATCGTTTGTTGGTACGAGGTTGAAAAACCATGCTTCGACCCCACGGTATACTGTATATCAAGTACTGCAGTACCGTGCCAGTATTGTTATGCTACCTGGTGAAATCAAAGCGGGGTGCTTGCGTAAAGAGCTGTTTCGGCCTCGTTTTTTGGTACGAGGTTGAAAAACCATGCTTCGACACCACGGTATACTGTATATCAAGTACTGCAGTACCGTGCCATTATTGTTATGCTACCTGGTGAATTCAAAGCGGGGTGCTTGCGTAAAGATCCTTGGACAAGGCTAATGGAACCACAAAGGTTTTTGGCATGATGGCGTCATCAATGACGTCAAAACATTAAATCAATGTTAAATTTTTACCCCCAAAACATATCTGGAAAGCATAACTGCTACATACCAGATCTTTGGACCATGTGAAAGACCCTGGAGTGTATTTTTTTAATCTTAACAAAGTGTGACCCTCTGTGACCTTTACTTCTTTTCGAAACTGAAAGATGATTATTCCATGCTTCAAAACATCATATCCCATTAACCAAAAAAGGGTTGAGACCTAAAACTTTACATACTTAGACCCGAGTGTGTAGATGAAACCGCAGTTTTCGGGATGATGACGACTCGATGGCGTCCTTACATTAAATTAACCTTTATCCGGAGAACCAAAATTGCTATGTACATAACTTGCACCATCCCCAATGATTACACAAACTGTGTCTCTCTGTGAGCTTCAATTCTGGTCAAAACTGAGAGCTTAGGTGAAAAAAATCACTCCCGGTTCTCGTTTTGAGGCCTGCAAACAATATGATCTTGAAATCAGATGGTCCCTCTATATCGAATACAGTTTTACCCATAGGACTTTCAATTCCAGCAAAACAATAACTAAAAGCCTGTAACACTTTCAAAAACTTAGCAGATACTTATGAATCTCAATGTCTTGATAATAAAATGAGCTATGAAAACGGAATGATTTCATCAGTTTTTAATTTATCAAAGTTTTTTAGTTCAAATTCGAAATCTTCTACCATTCACTTTACAGATCAATTTGTCAAACTAAGTTATGTTTTTTCGGTTTTCTCTTTGAAAACACTACCTCTGCTAACTCGAAAATGTCTACACCGAACACCTTGTTTTTGTTATGCAACAAAAACTTATGTCTAGTTTTTACTTCGTCTTCTTCTTCTCGCCAGCGATTGTCCGCTAACAAAGACACACTTCCTAAGCTCATATAAACTTGAAACTTTACACATAGTTAGATATTCAGTAGTAGATGAAACCATTTTGGGTCTCGTCATGATGACGTCATCAGGTGTCGAGTTACATTAATTCAAAGGTTAATATTTGAAAAAATCATAACTCCAAAACTACACAATGGATTTTCACAATCTATACATCATCGGATAGGCCTGGTATGACTCTAAAAACGCTACACTGAACGCGACCTCATTTGACCTTGACTTCCGGTTCAAACCGGAAGTTGAATATTTAAAAAATTCATATCTCAAAAACTACTGATCATTTCATCACAGTTTTTACATCAGATTGTAGATCTGTGATCCTTCCGAAACTTTTGCACAGAAATTATGCCAATATGACCTTAACTTCTGGTCCTAAATGGGTGTTACAGCCAAAATTAGTATTAACCGCAGTTCATTTGTGTATGGAGAAAAGCACTGTAACTGACTGTCCGCTCCATTATTCATAAGGTTCAAAGTCCACGAAGCCTGTGCGTATAGTCCCACACAACGGAAATGTATCATTGCGTTGCTTATTCTTGTACGTTGAACAACACGTGTCCCGCACATAAAAAACTCAAACTCATTCAAAGTTCAGTGTGAATTTAGTTCCGCTGTGCTCGTCTGATGGCCTAATGGAAAACAATGAATAAAAGAGGAGGTTTTACTGAGATGTCCACCTGCTTTAGGGATTTGTATGACTTTTACTAAGTGACAAAAACTTAAACCGAAAAAAGAACGACACTGGATTTGCTTCTTACCAAATTACTCCCTAAACCCACGTCATGTTGATTGACGTGACCATGCCTTCCAAACGCGTTCTAGGCCCGCTGAGTATGCCCTTCAGACACGGTGGTTAAAATCGTAAGCTTTATTCTAAAATCATCATTGAAAAGATGGGGGGACTTCTTATTTCGTCTACAATCATGTTATGACTTTCAACTGTCGGATTTCATTGATGCTAACCCCTCTTCAGGTATATGTAGGCCTACATGTACTGTATTCACGGTATATGCAAAATCATATCTCGTGAACCAAAAAGGGTTTTGACATTTTAAAAATTATTTAAAAAAGGTAAATTTCTTCATATTCAAAATAAAAGGGATGGCACAGCCCCCCAGTTTGGTTATAAAATTGCTTAAACGTACACTCTATTAGAGAGAAATAAGCATTGAGAATGTAAGAAATCAATGAAGTGCGGTATAGGCTCCCCTTCTGAACCGAGCACTAACATCTCTCGCTCGCTCTCCGTGCGCTTCTAAGGGCGCCCTCGTTTGTTGTGATTTTATTATTTATTTGAATAGCCAGGAGTCCTGCTGCAAGTGTGTAACGTGGAAAATGGGTTGTGCATGGAACCAGACCTACGTATCGTCGCTGGGTGAGATATATAACCAAACAGACATATGAAGGTAAACCACATACTACAACCGTGCACGTCCTACGGTAACTGCCGCTGGTTCCCTGCTTCTCTTCTTATTTGTAAACGGTATATGTGCTGTTGGTACCAGCGCGCTGCCGCGGTTTGGTTAGTCTCTTTTCCGTGTCGTTTGTTCTTCAGTTGTGATGAGCTCATGAATATTAATGATATTACGAGAATACTGAATATTAATGCATTTAAATAATAGTCACGGCCCCATACCCCTGTGTGTGCGGACGACGTGAATACGGTACGTACGTCACACTGCTGTGGATTTAAAAATGGCCGGGCTAGAGAGAGAGGCGACCGTGACAAAAGAACAAGTTTAACTTCACTCTCGGTCTCAGTCTCAGCATGGAGGTCCAGTAGTTAGTAATTCTACCTTCATGGTCTCAGTCAGCGATATACCGAGGTACGTTAGTGTAGTTATTTTCAAAGAAATAGTAATTAATTTAAATATTGGTGCTGAAATACTTTTAGTTTTTAGATCAACCGTACACAACTCAATGGGAAACTACAACCGTGCACAAGTCAATGGGAAACTACAACCATGCACAACTCAATGGGAAACTACAACCATACACAACTCAATGGGAAACTACAACCATGCACAACTCAACGGGAAACTACAACCATACACAAGTCAATGGGAAACTACAACCATGCACAACTCAATGGGTAACTACAACCGTACACACTCAATAGGAAACTACAACCATACACAACTGTATGGGAAACTACAACCATGCACAACTCAATGGGAAACTACAACCGTACACAACTCAATGGGAAACTACAACCGTACACAACTCAATGGGAAACTACAACCATGCACAACTCAATGGGAAACTACAACCATACACAAGTCAATGGGAAACTACAACCATGCACAACTCAATGGGTAACTACAACCGTACACAACTCTATGGGAAACTACAACCATACACAACTCTATGGGAAACTACAACCATGCACAACTCAATAGGAAACTACAACCATGCACAACTCAATGGGAAACTACAACCGTACACAACTCAATGGGAAACTACAACCATGCACAACTCAATAGGAAACTACAACCATACACAACTCTATGGGAAACTACAACCATGCACAACTCAATGGGAAACTACAACCATACACAAGTCAATGGGAAACTACAACCATGCACAACTCAATGGGTAACTACAACCGTACACAACTCTATGGGAAACTACAACCATACACAACTCTATGGGTAACTACAACCGTACACAACTCGATGGGAAACTACAACCATACACAACTCTATGGGAAACTACAACCATGCACAACTCAATGGGTAACTACAACCGTACACAACTCTATGGGAAACTACAACCATACACAACTCTATGGGAAACTACAACCATGCACAACTCAATGGGAAACTACAACCTTGCACAACTCAATAGGAAACTACAACCATACACAACTCTATGGGAAACTACAACCATGCACAACTCAATGGGAAACTACAACCATACACAAGTCAATGGGAAACTACAACCATGCACAACTCAATGGGTAACTACAACCGTACACAACTCTATGGGAAACTACAACCATACACAACTCTATGGGAAACTACAACCATGCACAACTCAATAGGAAACTACAACCATGCACAACTCAATGGGAAACTACAACCGTACACAAGTCAATGGGAAACTACAACCATGCACAACTCAATGGGAAACTACAACCATGCACAACTCAATGGGAAACTACAACCATACACAAGTCAATGGGAAACTACAACCATGCACAACTCAATGGGTAACTACAACCGTACACAACTCGATGGGAAACTACAACCATACACAACTCTATGGGAAACTACAACCATGCACAACTCAATGGGTAACTACAACCGTACACAACTCTATGGGAAACTACAACCATACACAACTCTATGGGAAACTACAACCATGCACAACTCAATGGGAAACTACAACCTTGCACAACTCAATAGGAAACTACAACCATACACAACTCTATGGGAAACTACAACCATGCACAACTCAATGGGAAACTACAACCATACACAAGTCAATGGGAAACTACAACCATGCACAACTCAATGGGTAACTACAACCGTACACAACTCTATGGGAAACTACAACCATACACAACTCTATGGGAAACTACAACCATGCACAACTCAATAGGAAACTACAACCATGCACAACTCAATGGGAAACTACAACCGTACACAACTCAATGGGAAACTACAACCATGCACAACTCAATGGGAAACTACAACCATGCACAACTCAATGGGAAACTACAACCATACACAAGTCAATGGGAAACTACAACCATGCACAACTCAATGGGTAACTACAACCGTACACAACTCAATAGGAAACTACAACCATGCACAACTCAATGGGAAACTACAACCGTACACAACTCAATGGGAAACTACAACCATACACAACTCAATGGGAAACTACAACCATGCACAAGGCTTCTCAGAGTCCTCAGAGGTTACAAGAAAACAACACATTTAATATGCTAGTGTACTGGAGTGACGAATAACTACTGGGGAAAGATGTGAAAGGTCACAATAAAATTTACTAGCAAAGCTAGTTTGGGTTTTTTATACAAGGGAAAATGAGAAGAAGAATGTTATAGACAATGCTTGTAGAACAGGGTGACAGTGCAATGCTTTTAGAATGGGATTAAGGTGTAGAAAATGAAGAGTATTGCTTATTCTCTTGTCTTAATTATTTCAGTGGTAACAACACATTGATCAACAGTGACAGTGTCAGGTCTGATCCTTCAAATATCTAGATGAAGCACACCTATGATACCCCAGTTGTAGTTGTTATTAATGTATTAACTGTTGTTCCATTTGTTTTTGTTCACAATGTCCTTTAGTAGCTGACCTGGTTGAATCTGAGGAAGGGCTTGATGATGTGTTCTATCTTTCGTGAGATGCTTGGGCTGTCAACTTTTTCAGAAGGAAAATTAGCACAGTTGAAGGAAGGGTTGTAAACATTATGGGAGAATGACTGACTGGAGTATTTTCAGATAATTGTACCCATGGTAAGTACTTGCCTAAATTCAGTTTCCAATACAAATTCAATTTAAAATCTGATGGAAAAAAATAAGACATGCAACTGTACATTCATGAACAAGTTGATTCGTACCATAAAACAGCTAAACAAGAAAATTGCAACAATCAACTTTGAAGCAAGTACACTTTGAAATACCGAAAATCGTTTTTCTAACAGTTATTTTGTCTTTAGTGAATTAAATCTATGGGAAATGAATGTGTAGTTCTTCTGATATACTTGTGTTAGATTGCCCTAAAACTAAATAATAATTTGCCATATCCACTTATAAACATTTTCTAGATGATTTGATTGATTTCAACTAAGTGTGTATTTCTGTATTGTATTCTTTCATCAGACTGTTCCAATGGATGCAAACAGCTAGGTGTTCAAGATACAAGGCCATAAGTAGCCAAGTTGCAGAGCAGATGAATTCGTCCCCAACACATCAAAATTTAGCTTTTACATTATGTATATATGGCTCAAGACAATTTTGGGTGGCATTGTCGTTTCTATTTGTTGAAAACAAATTATAGAAGTAATGTTGTTTTTAAAGATACAAGCAGTCTCTGTTGTATCATTTACATGAACCATCATAAATCCAAAGGGCAATTTTTCCAACAATTTGGACATGTACAATGTTGTATTGTTATGTATCATTGTCAAGACGGAATGTACAAGTGCTCACATTTCCTCTCAATTTAGGTTAAGTTCCATACGTTTATGATGTAAGTACTTTGAATATTTGAAAAAACTTTAGATGGAAATATTGCATCAGGGAGATTAGTACCACATTCAATTTTGTAGTTTACTTGTAACAAATAAAACAACTCACCATCGAAGATATATCTTAAATATAGTATAGTTTTATAACTCTCATCAAATTCCCACATTACAGAAAGAGTAACTAAAGTTACAACAACAACAAGTCTGAAGAGGGATTGTTGCTTTGCATCATTCAAACCTTTGTTCAATGTATTGTTTGTTATACAACAATGGAATAGGACAGTACTTGCCAATCATTGAAGAAATAAAGATTGTGCAAACAGATGCACCAAATGCAGTAAAATTTTCTTCTGATTTATTGTCAACTGCTTTATGTGTTTTCTTCATTTCATATTTACATTCTAGAGTTAAGATTCTTGGGCGAAGATGTCAACGGTGGAGGGAGGTAGATAACTTTTAACAAAGTTATAAATGACAATTGCCAATACAAATTTTCAGCTAATTGAACCCCATGTTTTGGTTGTTTTATATAGCTCGAATAAAGTCAACTAATTGTTGGAAGGGCGAGGGATCTTGCATAAACGCCCAGCACACTTATTTATTTTTTTCACGCAAATTGCAAGAATCTTCCGGTGGTAGCCGTTTTTTATATCTTGTACATAGAGTTTTCAATTATTTCCAACGATAGATAGGTATAGGCCCTATGATGGTGAATTAATCAAAGTTCCTGTCAACATTGTTTTGAGTGTTCGTGACTGAAAGCTTTTTGCAACAGTTAGGGAAGCAATTTAATTGAAATCACACGCGTCCGTTTTTACATTCTTACCGATCCATGGCTTTATTAATCATGACAGTGTGGATGAAAACTTGTATACGTTTTTAAACTCCAAGTCGTCTCAAAATGCAGAAAAGTGTAATAATATTAAGTTAGTTATATCACGGTTGAAGGGGTTTTGGGCTTTTCTCGATTTGTCATTACTGAAGTTGTATTTCCATCCCCAACCTGGTAAAAGGAACCAAAAACTAATAATGAACAAAACAAAAAAGTAATGTGCGCAAAATAATACGCGTGGCATCACAACGTTCTCCAATAGTTTTGATCAAGGCTTTTATAACAACTGAGACGTGATAATGATTATGTCCATTACAGAATGAACTACATCTCCATGATTATTTTGCTCACAAATTTCCCACAGTAACTGTTGTTGTACAAACATGCATTGAATTCTAGAATCCACGAATAGTTCTATATCTCCCTATTGCATACTACCGCCGAATTACAAAAACAATATATTGGTAATTTGTTTGTGGCTTGTATTTTGAAGAACAACAATTTGACACACACACAAATATTTGACAATTTAAACCAAAAACAACACGCATTCGTTTTCGTCTTAATAATAATCTTGAATTTTTCACTGGGACCATCGCAATAACCTGTAAAAAAGACTAACTATAATTATAAGACTCTTCCAACAATGAAGCTCATCAACTTGAAATTTCCCAATTTGTTTTCGTCATTGTGGTGGTATTGAAGGTTGATTTAAATAATTAAGTATCTCTTTTCCTTCAGAGGTAACTATCATTTGAGATACGAGACAAATCGTCAAAGATGATCCTAATGAATAAGTGTAGTATTAAAAAAGTTGCACTTGAGTTATAGCCTGGACATGACTTTATATTACTTTAGTAGACCTATAAACACTATACAAACATTGTTTCATTTATTTAGTGCATTGAGCGAAAACTGTGTTTTTGTTTTGTTTTGCTTTGTTTGTCGTTTGTTTTCTATGCAGGTGCTGAAATGGACAGTGAGAAAGAGAATTTTTTAATTGAAGGTATAATGACGTGTATTTCATAAATTATTATGACCTACATACAGTACAAGTCATAACTTTGGTATATCTTAAAACTATGACCTACATTGTAGTCATAAATATCACTTATTATCCCTCATAATATGACTTAGTTGGCACAAGTAATAAATCAACTTTTAATGTAAATCATAACATGAAATATACCGGTAATGCGTAAATAATTAATACTAACTTTTAACTGTGATAGCGCATTTGTTGTCTCTCTTTGAAGCCCCAACATCTGTCAGGGTTAAAAAGCCTGTTCGATTTAAAAAGCGTGTGCACATTTTGAACTTGCTTGCGCTCAAGCAAAACATATTTTTAGATCCAAAACTAACTTTAGAGGGATGCGACCGGAGCGCAGCGGCGTAGCCAAGGGGAGAGGGGCCTGGTGTGGGGGGGGGGCACGCCCCCAAAATGTCCGGTTCCCCAAGGTGCCCCCACCCCACCACGAAAAAAAAAATCGCGATAGAAACAGAAAAAAGTATGGCCACCCCATTTACAAACCCATTAAAAGCGCCCCCTCTACCCCCCCCCCCCCACTACCGAAAAAGTCCTGGCTACGCCACTGTTGTTTGTTGTCTTCTAAAAAAAACTTGTTCCAAATTAAAAAGGAGACCTCTTTTATTGTTTGTGTTTGTTCGTGTTCCGTTACAGCTTTTCTTTTATATTATAATACTGCAGTGACGATTGGTGATCGTGAGAATAACGATGAAGCCCTGTATTTCAGAGCTGTTTGGCACCCCCTCTCGTGTTAAAAAATGGAGACGCTGCGTTCAACTTTCGCAAAAATGCATATTCATTATAATTTCAACCCGCTTCTGAATATTCAATAAAACTGTTTATTTTGGAAACGATGCAAACACAGGGTAAGAAAAACCTCCATGCATGATCCGACTTTACAAAAGGTGTCAGTGGACAGTTTTACGTAATATAAACTGTATTCACGTGACAGAATACGGTTGCTTTGAAAGCTAATTAGCTTAACACAATAACTATCTTTGGCAAAACAATAGACACGACATTACGACTGCCTTGGACTGCCAGAGACTAACAAAGTTTTGCGCATGCGCTTTTTAGTCACAACCATCCGTGGTTTAGCTTCATACGTCGTGTTGGTTATATGCCTCCGCTGGGTAGCATATACCCGTCCGGCCGTCCGTCCGTGTCACGTCAGCAGATTGTTGACCAAGAAGTTATGGTAGGTGGTGTACTTTCGACCATGGTTTTAAAACTATTTAAAACTATTAATTATACATGTAGATGGTCTTGTTTCTTTCTAAAATGTAGCCATGACAGAATACAGTTTATAACAATGTGTGATATTTTTAAGTTGAACATTTTCTGATAAATTTTTATGAAGTTAAACATGAACGAAGTTGAACATGTTGAAGTTGGTTTTGTCGAAGTATACAGACATGTCATAATGTCGGAGGTTCTGTAGTACTGATGTGTGCTGTACCGTACGGCCTACTGGACTACTGTACAGTACAGTTGTTTGTCTAAAATCGTTATGGACCGTTGCAAATTACTTTTTTAATTAAATCTGCTCCTGATAAAAGAAAGAAACTTTACAGACTAGATTAACTGTTCAAATATACTATACTTACTCAGAACTGACTATTGAATGGATGGAGGAAGTGTGTTTTCCTTTCACAATCAACATTAAATCAAAACTACTAAATCAAAAGTAGGTTTCATGTTAAACATTTGCTAATAAAGTATGGGATGATCCCATAGAGGGACTTAATACTAATAGTTTAAATTATATATATAAAACCATAAAACAGCCTTTGTTAGGGAACAATGTTTGAAAATGTTACACATGTTCTTGACACCAAGTCACAAGTGGCATAATAAAAATAAGTGCTAATTATGGTAGCATGAGCTACATGGGACTTGGTTTTACTTTATAATTTGATTCTGCCATCATAAAGTCATCAGTAAACTTTATATGCAACATTATTTAGGAATAATATTGACCCTTTGAAAAATGTTCTGAAAGTTGAAGTGTTACTGTTACATAGTTAATTTGCATGATAACATTACCTTAGTTTTAAAACATTCTTCATTAAATGGAGTTGCATGTTGCTTGAATAAAATTAGCAGTAAAATTAGTAAAATAATTTAGTAAATTTGTCCGTGTTGGAAATTGATATACTTGATGCTTTTGAGTTGAAGTGGCCATTATGTAGTCAACAGCAAAATACAATCAAACATTAAAGTTTAAAATATTATGATTGAGGCCTGCAAATTTCATGTTTTTTTCACACTAAAAGCTATTTTCTATTTTGTAGGGAGGGGAATGTCTCCCTGTTACCCAATACTGTATAAAGATTCATTGTGTACCTACTCAAACATGATAAGATGAATTTGTTTGATTGGTCCTCTGTAGTTTTGAACTTATTGGTCTTGTACCATGCAAGATTTACATATACTTTGCTCAAAATGTTATTTAGACACAAATATGTCTTTTTTTCAGAAAATGGTGAAAATTCTCAAAAAGAGCACAGACGGGAAGTGTGTTTGTGGTGGAGTAGTTGGTGGGGGACATGGTAAGTTGTTCAAGTCTGTCATGTCTGAGCAGTCGTATCGTTCCCCTCCTGATTCATTGTGTTCATTTCATTGTAAATGTGTGTGTTGTCTTCCCTCCCATTCATCCATCATTTCATCTTCCTCTCATACAAATGCCTTGAGGTTGGCACCTCCTCTTGGAAGTCGTCCAGCTCTTACTGTGGGGCTGGGCGCAAACCTGTTGGCACACGCAGAATGTGTGTTTGCTTCCCAGGAATCTCAAAGTGGTAGAGCTTTGGATTCCAACCTAAAGGGAACCAGGGTGGTAGTGCCTTGCAACAGGAAAGATAAGCATAAAAGGTGCAAGCAATTGAATGAAGCAAATGAAAAGCAATTGAATAAAGCAAATGAAAAAGCAAAGAAGGTGGTAGTGCCTGATACAAATGATGAAACAAAGAAGGTGGTAGTGCCTGAAACAAATGAAAAAGCAAAGAAGGTGGTAGAGCTTAACAAAATTGAAAAAGCAGAGAAGGTGGTAGTGCCTAACCCAAATGAAAAAGCAGAGAGGGTGGTAGTGCCTAACGTAACAACTGAAGCAAATGAGAAAGCAAATAATGTAGCAAATGTAACAAATGTAGATATTGCACTTGACAAGAATTGGACAGAATTGTATGAAAACTGGAAAGAATCAACAGAATATATGAATACTATGAATGAGGCTTGGAATGTCATTGACTCTAACTGCAAAGCTATCGATGAACTTGTGAAGAAAGTGAATGTGATTTTGAAAAACAAAGACGGTAAGAGAAGAAAATATCACAGTGGAAGGAAAGTGCTCAGGACATTTTACTGTGGGAAAAGTAAATTAACAACAGTATTGCCTAGAAAGCCAACAAAATCTAATCAAACAACTGAATATAAGACCAAGTGTGATTGCTGTTTGCGAGAAGAAATGACAGGTGTGGTAGAAGTATGTGTTCAGGAAAGCATGTCAAAGAAGAGTAAACAAATTGAGCATATGACAAAGAAGGCAAAGAAGAGACTGAAGTATAACCATAGAAGGAATGGGAAGGTCATAGAATGCCGTGTAAATAAGAAAGAGCAGAAGATCAAAGAGAAAATACAGAAGAATATTTATTGTCATACCAAGAGATCAATCAGTAGAATTGTGAAGAAAATGGATGATAATGCAAGAACTGGAGGAGTGAACAAAAAATCTGAAAGAGACCCTAGAAATGTGATGAGAAAGGTTAAGAAAGGTAAACATGGTAAAGATGTCAAGAATGTTTGTAGTTTAACTGCAAGTAAGACTAAAAGTAATGAACTTGAAGGTGATACAAAACAGATGCATAATGTGAAAGAAAAGAAGTGTGACAATGACAAGCTATGTTGGATATGTGATCAAGTAAACAGATCTGGTGACATGAAAGTAATGCTGTGTGATAAATGTCATGTGTGGTTTCACATAAGTTGTGCAAGATTTCTCAACATGAACGACGCTTTAATTACCAAAACTGCTTGTTGGATTTGTTGTAAATGTGGACAATCAAACTACTGTGATGTATTGTTTGATGATTTTGGTATTCCTACAGATGTGAATGTGTTTGATATGGTTTCAAATGATGAAGCACAGCCGTGGTGCAATGATGCGACTGGGCCAATGACCAATCAAAACAAAGTCAAGATACATGTGAGTAAATTAAAGATTAAAGAAATGAATAATGAAAAGCCAAATGTCAAGTTATTGAATAGGATGAGACACAAAGTCATAGTTGAACAAAGTGGAGGATACAATTTAAGAAGCAAAAAAACAAAGACAGCACCAACAAAGAAGTCGAATGAACCTTGGATGAATACAGAAAGAAAGGAACATCAATTGAAGGAAAAGAAAAGTATTAGTGGAAATACTGTAATGAAAGGAATGAAGTGTAACAATTGTAAACAACAAGATCAGCTAAAAACAAGTGAAACCAAGAAGAGGTCATTCTCACCTTGTAAAAAATTAAATGAAAAGAAAGTGAAGACAGATGTTGAGTCAACTGGAATGAAGAGTTTCACTGTACAGGGACATTTCCATCAAGGGGATTTGAAATTTGGTTCAAATACTGGTAAACAGTGTGTTGCAAATAGCTTATGTGCAATGATGTATAGTCACATTAAAGATTTGAGACATTTGACAAGTCATGACATGGATTTAATATTGAATATTGGCAATGAATTGTATGGTCATTTATCAAACAGTTGTACGATGAACGACGACTATTTGTTAATTAATGAATTGCCCGATGAATTAATTGCATTTAACAAAACATTCACTATGATTTATCATGAATCGGTTACGGGTACTTTCAAGGATGATTGTAATTTGTCAGATTTTAATATGATGCAGCTGAACAAAGCTCTAGAACAAACATTAAAGAAGTATAACTCTTGTTTCATATGTTTTAATGGAAATACATTTAGTGTAATTGCTCAATACAATATGTACTACATATTTGATTCACATTCCAGAGATAGCAATGGTCATCAAGTCAGTGATGGAAGAAGTTTGATGAAATGTGCACCCACCTGGCAAGATGTTCACAGGTACTGTACTGAATTGGCTATTTCAATGAATTTACAAGACAAAGAACAGTTTGAAATTAGTGGTGTGACAGTTTGCCAAGATGATGGTTCAAATACAAATAATAGTTTTGTTTATACTGCTACATATGTTGATGAATGGGAAAGTATTGTCAACACTCGGGGCATAGGAAAAATACATAAAGAAGGAAATGATGCCAGTAACAGTAAATCATCATGTGACAGTAGTATGGGCTTGAAACATGAGGAGATGCCAAAAAAAGATAGAAATAGCCATGGTGAAAATGATGGCAGTGACGGCATTGAAATGGTGGTAGTAAGTCAAACAGCGTGTTTTCAGTTTGTTCCATTAAGCTTTGATCATAAGACATGTATATGCAAATCACTTGGAATTGGTACAGTCTTCTCACAGTCAGTACATACAGAAGAATGTGCTAGAATTGGATGTCCCGATCGTATAAGAAATATTCAAGGTGATGGAAATTGTTTTTTCAGGGCTATTTCATATGCTATCTCTGGTAGTGAACGTAATCATTTGCGATTGAGACTAGCTACTGTCAATCATTTGTTGAAGCACGCCAGTCAGTACAATGCATATTTACGTGAAGGATTTACTGACGTTGAAGAATATGTTCGAAAGCAGAGAATGTTCAGTTCTGGAGTCTGGGCTACAGAAGTAGAGATCATGGCTGTTGCACACATGCTTGAAACTGATGTATACACATTCAATGATAGGTGGTTTATATTCTCTGGAAAGATAACTGAAATTGGTTCTGTAACCTCAGATGCAGGAATCTATCTGAATCACACTAATGGCATACATTATGATGTTGTGCTGTCTGTTCATAAGGAACAACAGAAAAGGAATATCAGTGAAGTGGAAGTAGTTGATTTAGGTGAGAGTACAAACAATGAAACAAATGAAAATATTGAAACTGTAAATGCAGTGCAAAATCAGGAAATAAATTGTAATCAAACTGAGGTATGTGACGATTATATTGAACAAGCAGAAGATGATAATGGTATGGAGAAACAAGAAAAAACACCAAAGAAAAAGAAACGTAAACATATAAGTGTGACATTGAAAAGGAAGATGGACAGGGAAAGGAAGAGAAAGAAACGTTCTGCAGAAAGTAACCCAAAATGTGAGTTTGTTACAAATGCTGGAAAAGAATTAGGCTTACATAATGACAATAACAAAGAAAGAAAAAATACTAGTGACAAGCATTATAAACAAATGAAATATAATGTTAATGTAGAGCTTAGGCAAGAACGAATTTCTGCTGTGAACAAAAGGTACGGGGATTCTGTTTGTAGAGAAAAGAAAAAAGGCGCAATGAAAATGAAATACCAGGACAGTTCAGTTTGTAGAGAAAAGAAGAAGATTGCAAGCAGAAAGGTGTATGAAAGAAACAAGGAAAAGGTGAACGATTCCAGAAGGAAAACATACAATTTAAATGATTGCCACAGGAGGGGAAAAATAGCAGCGGACAGATTTCGATATAACATCAATCCAATGTATAGAATGAAACAAATCAATAAAATGAAATTTAAATATCATACAAATGTGCAATTTAAATTCAGCTTGATTAATGGAATTAAAAGAAAGTACCATACTAATGCATTATACAGACAGGGAATCATAAATAGTATGAAAAGAAAGTACCATGGGAATCCATTGTACAAAGAGAAAGTGATAAATTATATGAAAAGAAAGTACCATGGGAATGCATTGTACAAGCAGAGAGTCATAAGTAGTATTAAAAGGAAGTACAATGAAGATGCAGCTTTCCAGCAGAAAGTTATACACAATGCCAAAAAAGCCAAAGTTTTGTCTAAAGACAAAAAACGTTATATTTTCAATGTAATAAATGATTTCCGGAGGAAAATGAGTTGTGGACCATCTTGTGTATGTGCCGTTTGCCTAAAATTACTCTATAAGAATCAAGTATTGAAATGTAACAGAGACAGGTATCGATATTCAGAATACATATCAGAAAGATACTTACATAAATGTAATGACCAATGCAATACTGGAGAATGTACTTTGTCTGAATCAAGATCTTGCCTATGGATTTGTTATACATGTCACAGGAAGTTGATTAAGAATATTATACCATCAGAAGCAAGCCTGAACAATTTAAGTTTACCAGACATTCCAGAAGAATTGAAAAGGTTGAATACGCTAGAACAGCATTTGATATCCAGAAATATTGCATTCATGAAAATTGTTAATCTACCAAAGGGTGGTCAGAATGGAGTAATTGGACCATGTATTTGTGTACCTGCTAATGTTGGTGAATGTGTAGAGTCATTGCCAAGAATTGGAGAACATGAATTAATACGTATAAAACTGAAGCGCAAGTTGTCATATAAAGGTTATTATGAGTATAAGTTTGTTAACAAAGCACATGTTGAAGAGGCATTGCGTTATTTAAAGATGAATAATAAATGGTATAATGACATTGTGATTACACAAGATTGGGTTAACCCTGTACCTGAAGGTTCAGATCAAGAAGACTTAGACAAACATAATGAAGATGAAGAAGACTTAAATAATGATAAGGATGAAGATGAAGAGATTACTGATGAGGAACGATTATGTGGTGTCAAACTTGATAGTTGTATGCAACCAGCAGACATTGGTCAAGAAATTCTAGATCAGTATTTTGATGATATATTTTGTGTAGCTCCATGTGAAGGCAATAATCCAGTAAGAGTTTTAATGGAAGAAGGAAATGAAGCCAAATGCTTTCCCACATTGTTTCCCAAAGGTAGTCCCATATTCAGTGATAAACGGGATATTAGAATAACACTTTGTAGATATCTGCATAATAGATTGATGAATGTAGACAATAGATTCTCACAAAGTACAGACTACATATTCTACGCACAATATCTGTCAGAAATTGAACAAGTTTTGCGCTGTGTATCTATTGCACTTCGGAAAGGTTCTGTTCAATCACAAGATGGACATAAGTTAACTGCATCAATGCTGAACGACAAGGAGAAATTGAAAAACATGTTAAAATCTGACACTGGGTTCAAGTTCTTAAAACCGATAAGAGGAACTCCTGCATTTTGGCAATCAACACAGAAGGATGTATATGCAATGATAAGACAACTTGGTTTACCGACATGGTTTTGTTCATTTTCTGCTGCTGATATGAGATGGCCAGAAGTCATAAATACAATACTAAAGCAACAAGGTGATCCCAGAACTATAGTTGACTTAGATTGGATTGAGAAATGTATGATACTTAAGAGTAATCCTGTGACTGTGGCAAGAATATTTGATAGGAGATTCCATGTGTTTCTAAAAGAGGTGATTATGTCAAAAGCTAATCCTATTGGAAAGGTCAAAGACTACTTCTACAGAGTTGAGTTTCAGATGAGAGGTTCCCCTCATACACATTGTTTGTTCTGGATTGAAGATGCTCCTAAACTAAGTGATGATAATGATGACAAGGTTGTTGAATTTATTGATAGATATGTATCTTGTAAATTACCAACGAAGGAGGACGATGAAGAATTGAATGAAATCATATCAAATGTTCAAATGCATAGCAGAAGACATTCTAAAAGTTGCAAGAAAAAGAGAACAGAGTGCAGATTCAATTTCCCAAGACCTCCTTCTGACAGAACATTTGTAATTAGACATCAACCCAATGATGATGATGATAATAAGGAAAAACCTGTTCATACCGAAGTTAGTGACACTGAACAAGATGATGATGATCTTAAAGGTGCCACCGAAGTATTAAAATCAGTTCGTGAAGCAGTTCTTGATGAAGATCATAAATACAAATCAGTTAATGAAATGTTTGAAGCCCTTGGAATAACTCAAGAAGATTTTGAGAAAGCCAATAAACTTATGAGTCAGAAAGTCAGTATAGTCTTGAAGCGTAATCCCCAGGATGTATGGGTAAACCAGTATAATCCAGACTTATGGAATGCTAATCTAGATATTCAGTATATTACAGATATCTATGGATGTGTGGGATATGTTGTATCTTACATGGCTAAGGCTGAACGTGAAATGGGATTATTGCTTGGTCAAGCACAAAGTGAAGCATTGAAGGGGAATGTTGATGCAAAGCAGAGTATGAAACAAATTGGACAAGTATATTTACAGAATAGGGAAGTATCAGCGCAAGAGGCATGTTTCCGAGTGTGTAATTTGAGATTAAAAGAAGGCTCTAGAAAAGTGGAATTTATACCATTAGGAGAGAATCCTATCAAAATGAGTTTGCCACTGAGGTTAATTCAAAATAAATCAGATGATGATGATGATAATGTATGGATGACCAGTAAGTTGGATAGATATATAGCACGACCTAAATCTGATGTCTTTGATATCATGTGTCTGGCCACATTTTGCTCTGATTATAGAGTTCTGTGTAGTACAGAAGCATTAAAGGTTCACAGTGGTAGAACATATCAACATGTGCATAAATTACAGAATGGATTAGGATATATACAGAAGCGTACTAGAACAAATGGTGCAGTTATTAAGTATCCAAGGTTTTGTGTAATAAAAAGTCCTGAGAAACACTACCATAGTATTCTACAACTGTTCTTACCACATCGTGTCGATTAACATTTAAAACCTCCTCAGTTTGAAACATATGAAGAATTTTACGAAGCTGGAAATGTTAAGTTGCATAAATCTAACATTTGTCCTGTGAAGTTTGTTGTAGAAAATAATCGGAAAAGATTTGAAGCGGATATTGAGTCCATGGATGATGCTGAAGAGTATTTGGCAAAGTTTGGTCCTCAGGAAGATGCATGGGCATTGATCTGTCCAGAGACTGAAGCAGAAAGACTTGAATGTAGAGATGAAAAGAGTCAAGTAGAGAAGGAGAATGAAGCTATTCCAGATTTGCAATCTGATAAGAAAGATGAAAGAAGTTCTAACATTGAATACAATAAAGCCAAAATCCCAAGAGAGGAAGCTCAATGTTTAATGAGGTCATTGAATATCAAGCAGAGTCAAATATTCTATAAGATTAGACAATGGTGTCTTGATAAAGTCAATGGCAAGAATCCTGAACCATTTCATATGTTCATTACTGGAGGAGCTGGCACAGGGAAATCTCACTTGATTAAATGTATTTATAATGAAGCTGTACGCCTTCTTGGTAGAATGAATCATAATCCTGATGATGTATCTGTAATTTTAACAGCTCCAACTGGTGTCGCTGCATTTAATATCAACGGACTGACAATACATTCTGCTCTTAGCATTAGTACTGATATGTCACTGCCGTATAAACCTCTTGGTGAAGAGAAAATTAGTACCCTGCGAAACAAACTTGATCAATTGCAAATATTGATTATTGATGAGATTTCTATGGTTGATCAGAAAATGCTGTGTTACATTCACGGAAGATTAAGACAAATTAAACAGACTAGAAGTCAATGTGCCTTTGGAAATGTAAGTATTGTAGCAGTTGGTGATTTTTATCAATTACCACCAGTGAAAGGAAAATCATTGCATCACAATGCAGTAGAGTCTAGTTTATGGCATGACAATTTTAAGAAAGTTGAATTAAATGCAATTATGAGACAGAGAGATGATGTGAAGTTTACAGAAGTGTTGAATAAATTGCGAGTAAAAACAAAAAAGGATAAGTTGACAGATGAAGAAACAACTATACTGAAAAGTTGTGAGACTGGACAAGATTTAGATGATGGTGTTCATATCTACCCCACAAACAAACAAGTTGATAAATACAATCTTCAAAGAATGCATAAGAAATGTTCAGATTATGTTTATATTGAAGCTAAGGACTATGAAAAAGATGGAAATGGTAAACTGAAACAAAGAGAGAAACCTTTGCAATCAACACGCTCGTGTAGTTTGTGTCGCTCATTACTGATTGGAGTTGGTGCTAGAGTTATGTTGACAAAAAATTTAGATGTATCTGATGGACTTGTGAATGGAGCATTTGGAACAGTTATTGGCATAGAGATGTTACCTGATGAATCTGGACCTAAGTTTATCAATGTAACATTCGATAATAAGAATGTGGGATCTAAATTGAGAAGACTCTCAGCAGCACCACAAGATCATGTTGCAATTGAGATACAGGAAGAGCATATTGGGAAAAAATGTACTCGTAAACAATTTCCTTTGAAACTTGCCTGGGCATGTACTGCACATAAAGTTCAAGGTATGACAACAAAAACAGCTGTAGTGTGTCTTGAAAAAACATTTTCAGCAGGTCAAGCATATGTGAGTTTGAGTCGTGTGACATCACTAAAGGGACTTGTTATTGAAGGTTTTGATGAGAAGTTGATATACTGTGATAAATCAGTAGCAGAAGCTCTAAAGATAATGCCTGCAGTGACTGGTATTGAGGAATCTATAAATGACGACAAAACTCACAGTGGTACTACTATCATGCTGCATAATATTCAAGGTTTATTACCTCACTATAGAGATTTGAAGTGTCAAAGAGAAATGATGGAATCAGATTTCATTTGCCTGACAGAAACATGGATTAACGCTAATCAGATGATAGATGTTAATTTAGATGGTTTCAAGAGCTTCCACCAAATACGAGCTTTGTCATACAATGATAATATGAAGACACTACATGAGCAAAGTCATGGAGGAGTTGCTGTGTATGGCAAGACAGATAAACATTTCAGTCGATTAAACTTCACAGTACAGAATCTTGAATATGTTGCTTTTCATATAATTTCTAATGTATCAATTGTTGTTGTAGTTATTTATCGACCGCCTTCTTATAAGATGAAAGATTTCATTGGCAATCTATTAAAAGTGATTAATGACATTCACAAGGTCAGTAGGAGATGTATAGTGATGGGAGATTTCAATGACAACCTTTATGATAAACATTCACAGATTGAAAAACTAATGACAGAGCATGGATATAAACAATATGTAACTGATGGAACAACAGAGAATGCAACATTAATTGATCATGTATATGTCAGAGGTATAAATAATATTGTAGTTACAGTTAGGCCAACATACTATAGTTATCATGAAGCTTTAAAAATTGAGTTGAAGACATTGTAGTGCAGAATTTTCAAAACAGGGTGTACATGTACACAACACACATGTACATTACATGTATAGAAATTCAGCGTTTGAAAATCACGTGGGAACTTCATGTAAATTTTTGAAATAATTAGCAGTGCAAATATATAACACAACTTTATAACAATATAAGGACAAAAACCATTTAAAAGTGTAATGAATAAAACATAATGGACGATGTACATGTACATTACATACATAAATAGTGATTCATAATCATTTGAATTATGAGCATCAGAAAAATGCATCAGAAAACTAAGAAAACACTCAAATGAGAGAAAGAAAGGAGAGAAACATTAAAAAGAGAGGAAAAACTAAGAGAACATTAAAATGAGAGGAAAAACCTAAGAAAACAACTAAATGAGAGAAACAAACTAAGAAAACATTAAAATGAGCGAAACAGTAGTGTAACCGGGGATGGGGCACAGGGGAATGTGTCCCCCATTTAGTATCTGTATGCCACAGATTCTCTTAAAGGATCTGTAGTGCAACCATGGAGCTACATGTACGTATGAAATCAGATACAGTACGTGTAGCTTCATGGATTGACAATAGACTGATTCATGAAGCTTCACCCATTAATCCTAAACTTTTTTTTTTACTACAAACCATTCCATAATCATCAAACTTATTGTTTAACCCTTAAAAATCTGGGGTCTTTGAAAACACAGGAATGTCTTATTCCATATGGCCGTGCTACATGTACAATGCACTTTTTAGGCTTGGTTAGGGTGTTCATAGTCGCTAGGCACCTAATCTATAAAAAAATAAGCCAAAGAATCACATATTTACAAATTGTGAACACACTGCAGTTTGATTCTTGTAGAAACCTGTTAACAGTCATGTACATACACGTGTACAATGTACACTGCATGTACATGTACATTGCATGTACATGTGTGGTGTACTAGCTTTATGATCATGGATGGAGATAATAATATCCAATCATTTGAGTACTTTTCCTTGCAAGATGGTACAGTTATAGGTGGAGCTTGATGGACGCGTCTATCATAAAGTATTTTCAATGATGTGTGTAAGGTTACTGTGGTTTTTAGTGTATTGTTGTTCTCAACCTGCTCGGACAAAAATAATGATGGTACATGTTTACCATGCACAAGCAACACGTGTGAAACTAAAGACTGTCCTTTGTTCGGTTTGTTTGGGCCTTGTTAATTTGCAACAAAAAAAAAAATTCCTGTCACATTCTCAGTGTGAGTTCACATTTCTTAGTTGTAAACCTTCGTTTGAGAATTGCAAGAGGCTTTAAAAACAGGTGACAGTTTTTCATTTTTACAATTTTTACATTGTTGCGACATTTTAAAACTTCTTTGAAGTAGTATCTTCACCAATTGATTAATAAAGCATGTCTAGTGGTGGGTTGAAACAAACACAAAATACTCAGCCCATTCTGAACTTGTGTATTGAGGAAAATTGTAGTTCATACTTAAGCGTTTAAGTATGATTTAGATTCAAATTATTGTACATTCAATAATAATAATAGTAATAATAATAATAACAATAATAATATAAAGGAAAATGTGATCTTTCTTTTGCATGCTGTGATAGAATGAAATAATAATAATAGTAATAATAATAAATTGTTTGAATTGTTTGGTCCTGTTCAGAAGATGTATTAATTTTGTAAAGTTATCGTTGGTTGTGATTTACAGTTTAAATGCAACATAGTTTTCTGTCTCAAAATAGTTTCCTTTTCTGTCAGTGTTGATATTCAATTTTTGTTAAAAAGTATTAAGACACGAGCACATCTTTAGTGCAAAAATCTTTATTGCAGAAAGGTTAAATAATCCGTTTAATGCCACGTTCTTTGCAAAATTGTGCATTTTCTAGACTAACTATTGTTAACACATTGAACTCGGGTTAATGTACTCAAGTCATCAATGTGTAGTTTTGAATCCTACTACTGTACATGTACAATAAGTCAGTTATGGTGGTTATAGGGCCTACGGTACATTTATGCTTCATAGCAACTAAACACTCAATGTCTAAATAGTAATATTTTACCCCCAGATTCATTGCATTGGTGTTTGAGTCATTACTATAGGCATGATATCAAACTGGGTATAGATTCTTACTGTTTTGATAAGTGTTTGCTTTTGAAGTACAAATGCAGCTTTGGTCAAAATATTCTAGAACATTAGTGTTAGCATTACACGTACACATAAATGTAGGTTTGTAAAGAGACCTTCTTCATATCCAGTGATCTTGGTTGAGAGATATTGTCAATTGTCATCATAGAAATGTAATCAACATTAGATGATTAAGCACTCTTTGGAACAAATGATCATCCTGAGAATGTGATGTTATCATAGCAATGTGTTCAGTGTGAAGCACACATTGGGACAACTACTGATCTTCCTTGTTAGCATTCCTTGTTATCATTGACTTCATGTTGACATCTCAGAAATGTGATCAACAATAGATGATTCATTGTTTTAAAAGCACTCTTCAGGACAGATGATCTTCCTTGGAAGATGTTGTCATCATGAAATGTGATCAGTGTTAAGCACTCATTGGGTCTACAAATCTTCCTTGGAATGGAATACCTTGTCATCATACAAATGTGACCAACAATGAATGATTCAGTGTTAAGCACTCTTCAAGACAAGTGACCATTCTTTGAAGATGTTAGTACATATTGAACATTTTACCCATAGTAATACATACAGGATTTGTTGGGCATTGTGCCTTATAGACTTGGTCATTCTATGCTTAATTTTCAACAAAGATGGTCTGTGTTCACTGTAACTAAATTTCAATATGAGCTGTACATGTTTGTTATGATTTTAATCATCACACAGATGACAGTGGTTCATACTCCACCCAACTTGAATACTTGATGCTGATTGGTACAATATGAAATGAACTTTATTCATCACCATGTACACATGTACACCATGTACACACATGTACATGGTTATTCTCTAAAAGTATTGATTCATTTTTTAAATTTTATAAACAGAACAAAGTGGGCAGAAAACGTCAAGGATGCTACTGTTAACACTAACTCAAAGCTAGAGGTAACCAAGGAAGCAACTTTAGCATAGAAGTACATGTAAGTTGAACTTCCAGTTATCATTTCTGTCCACCTTGCCAAAAAAGGACCTACATCAAGTAAATTAACACTAATATCAGATGTGCATTTGAAAACCTGTGTTATTATTAGTCATCACTTATACTCCTTACCTTGTATTTGGTCATTACATTTTGTATTTTTCTTTCTTCCAAAGGTAACACAGTTTTTTGTTTACTTTCAGAAATACTTTATCACCTTTTGGAACTAAGTGTACACAGTCACACATGCTGCTCAGATTAACTTCATTTTTAGTAATCACTTAATAATTTAAGTATTTGCCTTCAGTTGCTACAGAAAATCATGAAGACCTAAACATATATGTATATTGTACTTGTAGGTGGAGTGTTTAGTTGAATTTGTAAATAATCATCATACATATAAATTATAGTCTTTGTACGTTGTTCAGTTCAGATTTAGTTCAAGGCAGGCTCAAGATTTCTGACAATAATGACTAAGCGGTACAGGCTGGTTAATAATACTTGTGTTTGTGAGTGGTTTGTTTTACCTTGTATATACGCCTAGAGGCTTACACTTGATATTGAATCATGACTTCAATTCAATCCCAGCGTGCAAGAAGCCCTCTTTAGAAGGAGAGTATAGCAATCCCAACAAAACATGGGCATCTGAATGTTGGTTAAAATAACCCAATTTTCTCGGCAAGGTAGCTTTTATGTTCAAACATCTGTAAGATGTGACCTAAGCCAATGTAAATTTACACTTTTAGAAGTTCTTTTAATGTCACTTTGTTTGGCATGTGCTTTCATTATTTTGTTTCTCAAGTACACACACATTGTATGTCACAAATAACTGATAATAATTTGAGCATTACTTTGTTTTATGATACTCAAATGAAACACTTCCACTATTGCTCAAAGTGACATTCAAAACAACATTCGTTAGTGTAACTGTGATCTTATTTTATGATTTCTCACAATTTTAAACCTATAGGAAGCATTGTAACTAAGGCTGGTTGCCTTTGACATTTTATCAGATTGAAATAAGCAATTGATGAATTATATTTTAACCATTCTTAATATGAAGTAGTTCAAATGCTATGTAAAGCAGGTATATGACACAGAAATAAAAACAAAATAAATTTTGGAATACTTGTTTTTTACCTCAAATGTCTGACTTTTATGACACTTTAGTTGTTGACCGATTACTATTGTTCTCTCCTGTGCAAATTAGACTGAGAAAAGAAGGGTAATACTCAGGTCCAATTTTGTCGATTAATAACAACTTTTTAATTGTTGCATTCGTATACACAAGAATTGTGGCAGCTTGATTTATTATTTTAAATAACATCTTTAGGCTTATAATCAAGTGGATAATCATTCAGCAATATTGGGTTTTGATTCCAAAGCGACTACCATGGAAACTAGCATGCAGTCAAACATTTGATTCTTATGTTTTATCATTCTAAACATGTAAGCATTGTTGTGAAAACAATCGTAAACGATTATTTCATATGTGATCATTATAAAAACAAGTAAAGGGAACCAGCCGGTCATATCAAGAAACATTATACCTCCATCCAATGGCCGTCCAAAAACCAATCAAGTAATTAAACTCGCAATTCAAAAGTCAACTCTAGCGGGCGCTACAGATATTTGGGGATGAGTGGATTAATGTAAACTCGGGACATAGTTAGGTCTTTGTGGTGCTTCTGTTCGATACGTGATATGAGTAGGTACTTCAGTATGTAATACATGAAGTCCAAATTGCACGGGAAAAGGATAGCTTTGTTGGGTTCAAACTAAGAAAGGAAGTAACTCATGTGAAAGTAGTTGTGGAATAATTTTGTTTCTAAATGGACTCATTAACTAACTTTTGATAAAAACTTATCATACAAATTTCTAACAAAGTCATGTTTACAAAATTTTTCAATTACATTTGAGCCACTGCTTGTTTGTTCGTACATGTCTACACCAAACACCTTGTTTTTGTTGTGTAACAAAAACTTAAGTTTAGTAAAGCCTAAATTTATCAAATCTCCTCAAAAGTTGAAGCGCAGCACCCCAAGGTTCGGATAGATTGTTATATTTACGCAATCTATTAATTGCATGACCCCCAAACGTTATTATTCAAAAGTAACTGGGTTTACAAAAAAGTGATAATTAGCTCGGCGCATGAATTTTGGCCTATTTAGTGTGGTGCACCCCTAAACGAACGGCGTTTGTTAAATGGGAAAAATAATACAGATTAAAATACTACACGTCTTTCACAGAGTAAAACCGTTGAGAAAAACATATATGTGCATAATAGCGCCACACAGGAAATGAAGCACCAAGGGATTAGTATGTGTGCAGTAAGTAATGAGCGTGCTCGGGTAAAAAATAAGTGCCCGTGTGAAAACTTAGCAATGATCGAGTGCTGTGTAATAAGCATACAAAACTAAACTCAAGTAATAAATTACACCAGTAAAATAATTCTTTAGTTAAATCTAAAAAACATGTCATTTTATTAAACAAACAACGATCTTAACGACACCTTCAGTACTCAAAGAATACATGTATTTGGCTCAATAAAATGTTCCAGTAAAAATTATTAACTGATGTTCCCATAAACGATTAATTCACAAGGTGCACAAAGACCAACTACAGTTCCCATACAAAAAGTATCGATAAGTTAAAAGAGACTGATTAGTGAACCAATACAAACATTTCTCTCCAGTGAACACAGGCTGATTGGTGTTCCATAATATTAGAAATTGACAGACTGAAAAGGTTGATAGATCTTCTCTAACAAAAATGATTGACATAGTGTAGAAAGCCAGATTGTCTTCTCTTACAAAATTATTTACTGAGTGTACAAAGGCTAATTGGTGTTCTCTTTCTTAAATTATTGACTGACAGTACAGAGGCTAATGGGTGTTTTCTAACTAAAATGGTTTACTATGAGTACAAAGGCTAATTACTTAAAATATTGGCCGAGTGTTCAAAGGCATATTGGTGATCTCTTACTAAAACTATTGAGTGAGTGCACATAGGCTGACTGGTGTTCTCTTTTTGAAATTATTGACAAAGTGTGCAAAGGCAGATTGATGTTCTCTTAATAAAATTAATGACAAAGTGTGTAAAGGCAGATTAAAGTTCTCTTGATAAAATTAATGACAGAAGTGTACAAGGGCTGATTAGTGTTCTTTTACTAAAATTATTGAGTGAGTGCACAAAGGCTGATTGGTGTTCTCTTACTTAAAATATTAACAGAAGTGTACAAATGCTAATTGGTGTTCTCTTAATAAAATTGACTGAGTGAGTGTACAAAGGCTAATTCTCTTACTAAAATAATTCACAGAGTAAACAAAGGCTGATTGGTGTTCTCTTACTTAAATTATTAACAGAGTTTACAAATGCTAATTAGTGTTCTCTTACTAAAATTATTAACAGAGTTTACAAAGGCTAATTGGTGTTCTCTTACTAAAATTTTTGACTGAGTGCACAAAGGCTGATTGGTGTTCTCTGACTAAAATTTTTGACTGAGTGCACAAAGGCTGATTGGTGTTCTCTTACTAAAATTATTGAGGGAGTGCACAAAGGCTGATTGGTGTTCTCTGACTAAATTTTTTGACTCAGTGCACAAAGGCTGATTGGTGACTGAGTGAGTGTACAAAGGCTAATTCTCTTACTAAAATAATTCACAGAGTAAACAAAGGCTGATTGGTGTTCTCTTACTTAAATTATTAACAGAGTTTACAAATGCTAATTAGTGTTCTCTTACTAAAATTATTAACAGAGTTTACAAAGGCTAATTGGTGTTCTCTTACTAAAATTTTTGACTGAGTGCACAAAGGCTGATTGGTGTTCTCTGACTAAAATTTTTGACTGAGTGCACAAAGGCTGATTGGTGTTCTCTTACTAAAATTATTGAGGGAGTGCACAAAGGCTGATTGGTGTTCTCTGACTAAATTTTTTGACTCAGTGCACAAAGGCTGATTGGTGTTCTATTACTAAAATTATTGAGTGAGTGCACAAAGGCTGATTGGTGTTCTTTTACTAAAATTATTGACTGAGTGCACAAAGGCTGATTGGTGTTCTCTGACTAAAATTATTGAATGAGTGCACAAAGGCTGATTGGTGTTCTCTGACAAAAATTTTTGACTGAGTGCACAAAGGCTGATTGGTGTTCTCTTACTAAAATTTTTTACTGAGTGCACAAAGGCTGATTGGTGTTCTCTTACTAAAATTTTTGACTCAGTGCACAAAGGCTGATTGGTGTTCTCTTACTAAAATTTTTGACTCAGTGCACAAAGGCTGATTGGTGTTCTCTTACTAAAATTATTGAGTAAATGCACAAAGGCTGATTGGTGTTCTCTGACTAAAATTATTGACTCAGTGCACAAAGGCTGATTGGTGTTCTCTTACTAAAATTTTTGACTGAGTGCACAAAGGCTGATTGGTGTTCTCTTACTAAAATTTTTGACTCAGTGCACAAAGGCTGATTGGTGTTCTCTGACTAAAATTATTGACTCAGTGCACAAAGGCTGATTGGTGTTCTCTTACTAAAATTTTTGAGTGAGTGCACAAAGGCTGATTGGTGTTCTCTGACTAAAATTATTGACTCAGTGCACAAAGGCTAATTGGTGTTCTCTTACTAAAATTTTTGACTGAGTGCACAAAGGCTGATTGGTGTTCTCTGACTAAAATTTTTGACTCAGTGCACAAAGGCTGATTGGTGTTCTCTTACTAAAATTATTGAGTGAGTGCACAAAGGCTGATTGGTGTTCTCTGACAAAAATTTTTTACTGAGTGCACAAAGGCTGATTGGTGTTCTCTTACTAAAATGTTTTACTGAGTGCACAAAGGCTGATTGGTGTTCTCTTACTAAAATTTTTGACTCAGTGCACAAAGGCTGATTGGTGTTCTCTTACTAAAATTTTTGAGTGAGTGCACAAAGGCTGATTGGTGTTCTCTGACTAAAATTATTGACTCAGTGCACAAAGGCTGATTGGTGTTCTCTTACTAAAATTTTTGACTCCAGTGCACAAAGCCTGATTGGTGTTCTCTGACTAAAATTTTTGACTGAGTGCACAAAGGCTGATTGGTGTTCTTTTACTAAAATTTTTGACTGAGTGCACAAAGGCTGATTGGTGTTCTCTGACTAAAATTTTTGACTCAGTGCACAAAGGCTGATTGGTGTTCTCTGACAAAATTTTTTTACTGAGTGCACAAAGGCTGATTGGTGTTCTCTTACTAAAATTATTGAGTGAGTGCACAAAGGCTGATTGGTGTTCTCTTACTAAAATTTTTGACTGAGTGCACAAAGGCTGATTGGTGTTCTCTTACTAAAATATTTGACTGAGTGCACAAAGGCTGATTGGTGTTCTCTTACTAAAATTATTGAGTGAGTGCACAAAGGCTGATTGGTGTTCTCTGACTAAAATTATTGACTCAGTGCACAAAGGCTGATTGGTGTTCTCTGACTAAAATTTTTGAGTGAGTGCACAAAGGCTGATTGGTGTTCTCTGACTAAAATTTTTGACTGAGTGCACAAAGGCTGATTGGTGTTCTCTTTCTAAAATTTTTGACTGAGTGCACAAAGGCTGATTGGTGTTCTCTTACTAAAATTTTTGACTGAGTGCACAAAGGCTGATTGGTGTTCTCTTACTAAAATTTTTGACTCAGTGCACAAAGGCTGATTGGTGTTCTCTGACTAAAATTTTTGACTCAGTGCACAAAAGCTAATTGGTGTTCTCTTACTAAAATTATTGAGTGAGTGCAGAAAGGCTGATTGGTGTTCTCTGACTAAAAATTTTTACTGGGTGCACAAAGGCTGATTGGTGTTCTCTGACTAAATTTTTTGACTCAGTGCATAAAGGCTGATTGGTGTTCTATTACTAAAATTATTGAATGAGTGCACAAAGGCTGATTGGTGTTCTTTTACTAAAATTATTGACTGAGTGCACAAAGGCTGATTGGTGTTCTCTGACTAAAATTATTGACTGAGTGCACAAAGGCTGATTGGTGTTCTCTTACTAAAATTTTTGACTCAGTGCACAAAGGCTGATTGGTGTTCTCTGACTAAAATTACACAATTAATGATAGTTTTGAGCACAGTGAAACTTTTTAATATGGGTCACACCTCAACAACAGTTTTTAATTACAACTATAGGATTTCCATGCTGATTACATTCTTGCTGCCATCTACCTTCATCATGACCTTAAATGGGATGATTTTTTTTAACATCTTGTCTCCTAGGGCTTGGGTAAGTTTCTTATTACTTACAGTATATACTTCGTCATTGGGATCAACCAAGTCTGTCACGTTCCTGATTTAAAAAATACCAACAGAAGATTCACATTATATTTCCATACGCTATATCCAACATTTACATCTATATGGCTTTATCTGCAATACATTTCACAAATAATTATGTCATATCAAATTATACTTTCAAAATACTCTAAAAACAAAATGAAAAATACCTCTTGTTCTTAGAGTAACACATGATTTTCTAAAACCCTTAATTTCAAGATTCAATTTCTGAGTACAAACTTCAGCTTGATTAAATTAATTTCCATTTCAGACCCCAATATTTATCATCAGTGTGTGAAAGTTAACAACCACTAAACAGATAACAACCACTAAACATACAATATTTTTAGTCAGCAGCCTTATATGCAATACTTATTCATACAAACACCTTTCCCACTTATCACCCTTTAAAAAACAATTTCAATTCTAATCATTCAATTATTTAATTTTTAAAATTTGACAATGTCCTTTATATAAACAGCACATTTGATGACACCAGCTTAATTTCCAAATAAACATCAAAGTAGTTAATAATAAAATAACTATATACTACTCACATCAATTCATCTCCACAATACGCAACAATGGTGTATTCTTCCTCTGGCAGCTCCCCTTCAACCTATAACATGTACACATTTAAAATGTAGAAAAACATACTTACACCAACAATAATTTACTCACACAACAATTCAACTATAAAATACTTCAACAAATTAATTTCTTCAACAAACCATTTGATTTTAACTTTCAATCTCTTCTTGTAAGGTTTGTAAAATAGTTTAGACCCTTCTTCTTAAAATTAGACATAAAAGTTGCAACAACTAAGGGATCTTACAAAATTAGAAAAATAACTCTTTATGTACAAACAAAACAAAGTCTTTGACATAAACAATCATTCTTCACAATGTCAAGTACATTTTTAAAAAACTAACCAGTGGCAATATATCAGAACCACCCACATTAAATGAAGCTAAAAAGAATAATTTCTTTCTTTATTCAATTTTGAAAAACTAACTTCCTTTTATTTATGATAAAATGCAAATCCCCACAACGTTGGAATGTTTTTGAAGACAGTAACAACAGTATCACAAAAACATAATGTTTCTCTCAATAATTTTAAATAAAGCTAATACAAACATGTCATAAAACACTTAATGATAATAATAATAAAAAACTTACATTAATAGCAGTTTCTTGTGTAGAATTCACCGACACGACACTGTTGTAGCGTCTCGTTTCAACATTTGAAATGTTAGTATAACTGTTGGAAGCAACATCGCTATCTGCTAATTCACCCCACAGATTACATTTGATTCTGCAGTTGGTGGAAGGATCATACAGATCTACTTCTTTTCGCCTCCAAGATGGTCCTTCCTTCACTGGAGACACCTATTTCAGTAAACAAAGTAAGGCATAAGTCTTATTAACAGTCTGTCAAACTTATTCTCCCTCACGTCCAAACCTCATGGGATACTCGAACGTTTCAGCATTTTGCTGCATCCCTCTGGAACAACCTTCCTTCAAACATAATTTCAGTGATCACCATTAACCAGTTTAAGAAAGCGCTAAAGACTCATTTATTTACTTCAAATTAGTACCCATTTCAGTTACTTTGCATTACCCTGGCATCATTATGCAATGAGTCAATTTCTTACTTTGTGTATTTAACACAGTTTTACTTGTTTGTTTTTTAATGGCCAGATGCTGACAATCTGGTCGAGACTGGAGTGCATGTACAAAAAACCACTCCCCTCTTCAATCACATCTTTTTAATCTCTTTTGTTGTTTCATCATATTTTCTGTTTATTTATTAATTTAAGTACTATGATGATCTTGCATAGGCCTATTAGTCTTCCCAATAAGCAAGTATATTAGAACAATCAACAATTACAAGACATACAAATTTTGCTTAACATATCTAAATGGGCTTTATCACTGGCTTTTGTAGCACATAACACTTCATGCGCATATTTAAACGCACAATTCTGCCCAGAACATTCTAGAAATACACTGCACACCAACACTCTTCAACATTTGATACACTTCAATACACTTTAATAATATAAACATTTCATTCAGGGTTGAAAAAAGACAAACTGACTACAGCAGGACTCCAACTGGCAAATCCAGATTCAGTATACTTTTCTTTGTTCAACCCAAAATAAATTAAATACATTTTCCCAATTAATTCCCCTTCAGTTTCCAACTTCATAATTGATATACTTCTTACATTTTTAACGATCCCACTCACTGACACTCTCCTGTCGGATTCTGATGCCAACACTTCAGCCAATGGTACTACTTCTGCACTGTAATATTCATCCTCAACTCCAACAGCAACAGGAAATTCAGAGAATTCAAAAACCTAAATTATACACAAATATTTGTTAACAATACAGCTGTAACAACATAAAATGTCATCAGAGGTTTATATACAACAGAGCACACATGGTTGTCACCAATTAACCCTCAATTCAGGGTCATCATCAGTGTCGCACAGTAGGTTTTTGATTTTTTTTAAATTACTCACCGCCAGCAAGTTAAAAATAAAATTCCCTCTAAATTCTCAATTGTGCCATTGAGATATTATACAGGAGATGTTCAATAGCCTAAGTTAATCCATTGAGCCTCAATAAGTCAAAACATAAGCCATATCCAGGATGCGGCCCATTAGAAAACCTTGGTATTGATAGTATATTGGCTACACTAACTGCAGCTTATAATAAAGCAATGACCAGAGTGATCAATCACCCTTTGAGAGCTGCTTCACAGAGAAACATGGCTGTTGTCATTTACTACACAAACATCTTAAAACACTTTCATAACTTTAAACACAATCATCATACTCATACATGTACACAAAAGACACTTTTGTTAAATTTTATTCAAATTTGCAAACCAAATTTACATTTTATTATAACAATTAATAAAAACTGACAAAAACAAACACATGATGTTGGTACTTACCCTTGATTTCGAGTTCAACTTTATGACTTTTAAAGGCCCACTGACATCCAATGTGTATCCCTTAACTTTTATATATTCTCCTCTGAGAACTTTCTCTGTTACATTGTTGCGACATTCCGTGAAAATAACCATATCATACATCACTCCATCTTGTGACACACCTCTAGCTTTAAATGCCTTACCATGCTCATATGCAGATGTAAGAACTTTCAAATTTATTGAAGCCATCTTTCTGGGGAACAAAATAAGACACAAAATAATTCAATTAGTATACCACCAAAAAGTCATAATTATACAAGAAAACTAGTATTTAGTAACATAAAACAGGTTCCTTACCTCGTAATAATAAGCCTAATATTATGAAAATCTTGCACATACAACGTTGGTCAATACATTATCATAAATTATAATGGAAACCTCTCCCAGACATAAAAAGTCATATGAATAATATGAACGACCAAACGACAGAACCACATCACTTTAAACAACAGACACATACAATTCAACAAAGAACAATTATTTGATCAGATAAGCATAATTATTTAGCTCACTATAGCTAATCATAAATAGTAACAATGAAAAAAGTATGTTTTTTGTTATACCTCTTCGCTCCAGTGATATCCCGTTCAAGTTGTTGTTGATCACGAAGAGTTCCAAACACTACCACTAGAGTAAAAGTTTTTTTAACACACCGGCACAACAGGTATATAGAGGCAGGAACAAGATGGCGCATCATCAGAACAAAAAACAAGTAAAAAGCTAACAAGTTTGCGTCACCGGTCACGTGCGAGCAAAGCGCGCCTCCGTTTGGACTAAACCATTTATATGGGGAGTTAAAAGTTGCAACAACACGAAAAGTGCAATTGAGCTTAATAAGTTTCGTACAAATAACACCCCAACACATACCATACAGCGAATTCACAATAATTAAACACTCCTTCCACCCTACCTGTCTTAGCAAAACCACAAGTTACATACCACATAACTCGCTCAAAATAAACAAAAATTAATAAATACCCCCATCCAGTTTTCCAGACTATTCTGTTCCATATCAAGATCAAATTTCGTTGCTCTGCTTACCGTAAGCAAAGAATCGGCACTTAGGAAACAGAGAATTCTGCGCTTACGTCAAGCGTATTCCACAGGCTATGCACTTGTCAATTGTAACCCGCCCTGGGGGACCCTAGCTATAACGGGCCACTAGCCGAGACCTACATTGGGGTATCCAAGAAATAAGTGCCCAGGGCTCAATTTTTCAAAGCACTACGGATAATAAATGTTGGTGCTATCCCATCCAGTGACGCTGTATCTGTTGACTTGTTGTAATTTGAAAAAAGTATTGTGTTAATACTATTCCAAATATGGTAACTGTGCTGTACTATTTCCACTTGTGTTATTTTAACAGAGAGATGTTGGGGAAATAGCTCAACCGAGATCATGTGACCTTTTCTGACCACTTTGGTCGGTAGTGAACGGAGTTTTTTTTCGAGATAAAGGATATTTTTGCAGATCCTTTGAGTAGCAATAACTAGTTTTCGGAAGTCATATATGCTTCCTCGTCAGTTGCATGTGGGTCGATTCAATGAATCGGGCAAATCTCTTGCTACATCTTAAAAAGATGTGTAGCAACCAATTCCGTGGGATTTGGGACATAGCCGTGGATATGTCTGTGTTTTGAAAGGGTAACCCGGGCGTGTATCGCTTGTGGGATTGTATTCAAAGTAAGGCAATCAAATCCTCAAGTGTTTCTTGTACTTCAAAAGAAATACTTGCGGGAGAAAGATCGTTGAGGGCGCTTTCAGACTCAGTTGGGTCTGGTGGCAATTTTGCTCTGATGATCATTTCCCGTATGTTTTTGTCTTTTTTGAAAGCAATGAAAGGTGCGTTCGGAAATATTTCCGTGAGTGTGTCATCGCTCTGAATTAGAGGCCAATATTTTGAGATTGCCCGTGATATATCCTTGTGGAATAGCGCGTCTGCCAGTGTTGAAGAATAGGCAGACGCGCGCGATCTAGCCCTAGCTGTAGCCGAAGTCGCCGTTTCGGACACGGCCTAAGACTCATCTTAAGGCGAGTTGCTAATATCGCCACAGTAATTTGTATTGTGACATCACAGTTTGCTTAGCAATTAAGATTGATACACAGTTCAGATCAATCTCACCTCTGTGTGAAATCGGCCCCAGCTACCCAGGACAATACCTCCAGGACAGACCCAGGACTTCCGTTACACGGGAATTTTCCAAAAGCGGTTGCCCCGTTGGCGATATTTTTGTTCCAGCTCAGTTGCGGCAGAACCAACAGAGGGCGCTGTTACCGAGGGATTTCATCATGAAAGAGATATGAATAATGCATATCATAGGTTATGAATAATAAAAGCTGCATAATGCCTGTCATCGAGCGTATTGCGATAGCTAGCTTAGCCTTGTCCAAGGCTCTTTTCGCAGGCACCCCGCTTTGAATTCACCAGGTAGCATAACAATACTGGCACGGTACTGCAGTAGTTGATATACAGTACACCGTGGGGTCGAATCATGGTTTTTCGACCTCGTACAAAAAAACGAAGCCGAAACAAAGCCTTGTTCCCATTGTAAACGACAGCTTATGTTTTTCTTTATCATTGCGCAGGGATTCCAGCCCTAATTACGTATGCTGGAATCGGATATTGAATATTCACTTCCTGTACTGGGAAGATAATCGTCCAATCATAAACTCTCGCTATGACGTAATGATATGTGTTTGACCAATGAGCTTACACCTTCGGGAAATATTTACATAAAGCAACTCCGCCCACAATCTGACCTTTTATACAGTGGGAACAAGGCTCTGTTTCAACCTCGTTTTTTGGTACGAGGTTGAAAAACCATGCTTCGACCCCACGGTATACTGTATATCAATAATTGCAGTATCGTGCCAGTGTTGTTATGCTTCCTGGTGAATTCAAAGCGAGGTGCTTGCGTAAAGAGCCTTGGACAAGGCTATAGCTAGCTATACTGACTGTACAACAACTAACTAGCGTTGCTGAAATCCCTCGGTAACAGCGTCCTCTGTTGGTTCTGCCGCAACTGAGCGGGAAAAAATATCGCGCCCCGCTAGTCGGCACATTTTCAGAAAGGTATTCACAAATTGATTAAATGCTACACAGAATCTGACCCCATTTGACCTTGTCTTCCGGTAGTATCCAGAAGTTGAAATTTAGATTGGGAAAAAACTCATGAACCACGCGTTTGATTTTTACAATCTTCACATCATCGGACAAGTTGTGACACGTTCAACAAAATCTACACAGAACCTGACCCAATTTGACCTCGACTTCCGGTTCATTCCGGAAGTTGAAGTGTAATAATTGAAAAATCATAACTCCTGACCCACGCGTTGAATTTTTGCAATCTTTACAAAACTGGAAGAACATTTTATTAACTTCACAAATGCTACACAGAGTGTGGCTCCATTTGACCTTGAATTTTTACACAAACTGTGACCCGTGTGACCTTTACTTCTGGTCGAAAACAGAAGTGGAAGTGAAAATAAATATTTCCACGCCTCATTTTGTGATCCGAAAACATTCTGATCTACAATTAGAACTACGTCTCTTTATAAAAGTTTGACCCCTTTGCCTTTCACTTAAAAGAGAAATGACATAACAATTCCAACGCACCCTCTCGTGACAAGTTTTTAAAAAAGAAAATATTTATTGCTGAAAACCCGTTGCATAAATCCAAAAACATGCAAACTTATGATCCGACATCAAAATAACGTCATCAGCAAAACCAGGATGTGAAATCATTTAAACATCACAACAAGACAGCTCACGCTTTCTCCACATTTTCGACCACTTCTTACATTACTCCACCACAACCAGAGTAATATCAAAACTTGAACGAATGCCGAACACCCTGTTTTTGTTAAAACAAAAACTTAAGTCTAGTTTTTTTTTTACTTCGTCTTCTTCTTCTCGCCGTCGATTGTCCGCTAACAAAGACACACTTCCTAAGCTCACATAAACTTGAAACTTTATACATAGTTAGATATTCATTAGTAGATGAAACCATTTTGGGTTTCGTCATGATGACGTCATCAGGTGTCGAGTTACGTTAAATCAAAGTTTAATATTTGAAAAAATCATAACTCCAAAACAACACAATGGATTTTCACAATCTATACATCATCGGATAGGCCTGGTATGACTCTAAAAACGCTACACTGAACGCGACCTCATTTGACCTTGACTTCCGGTTCAAACCGGAAGTTGAATACTTAAAAAATTCGTATCTCAAAAACTACTGATCATTTCATCATAATTTTTACATCAGATTGTAGTTCTGTCATCCTACCGAAACTTTTGCACAGAAATGATGCCAATATGACCTTAACTTCTGGTCCTAAATGGGTGTTACAGCCAATGCTAGTATTAACCGCAGTTAATTTGTGTATGAGAAAAACGCTGTAACTGACTGTTCGCTCCATTATTCATAAGGTTCAAAGTCCACGAAGCCTGTGCGTATAGTCCCACACAACGGAAATGTATCATTGTGTTGCTTATTCTTGTACGTAGTAACAACACGTGTCCCGCACATAAAAAACTCAAACCCATTCAAAGTTCAGTGTGAATTTAGTTCCGTTGTGCTCGTCTGATGGCTTAATGGAAAACAAGGAATGAAAGAGGAGGTTTTACTGAGATGTCCACCTGCTTTAGGGATTTGTATGACTTTGACTAAATGACAAAAACTTCAACTGAAAAAGAACGACATTGGTTTGTATCTCATCAAACACCGAGACCCACGTCACGTTGATCGACGTGACCATGCCTGCCAAAGGCGCTCTAGGCCCTCTGAGTATGCCCTTCAGACACGGTGATTAAAATGGTAAGCTTTTATTTCAAAACCACCGTTAAAAAGAGGGGGCATTTATTTTTTGTCTACAATAATATTGATATGTTTCATCCATGAACTTGCCTAGTGTTTTTTGTTTTGTTTTTTTACTTTCAAAAATCATTATTTTGTCATGGTTTAATTTTCAACTATCTGATTGAATTGATGCTAATCCCCGCTCAGGTATATTATGAATATGTACTGTGTATGGAAAAAAACATAACTCGTGAACCAAAAAGTGTGCATTTTTTTTGAGTTGATTTTAACCATGTTGTAGTCTGACAAGGGTCTGGTTAAAACAAAATAAGATTTAAGAGCGCCATCTGGCGGCAGGTTAAAAAAGTTCAAAATACAGTTTTAATAGAAGCCTTTTGCAGAGTTTTTATAATTGTTTCAACATGGGCTCCACATACTTCACAAAAAATGAATATGTTGGTGACCTTGTCTTGACCTTTAACCTGTCTAATCTGGAAGTTCTGTGAAACGCTTTAAAAACATTATTTAATAGCTATTCATTCTGTTTTCACAATAACAAACAGCACAGCTCACGATCACTCCAGTCAGCTTTACTTGAATCCGAACACCTCGAATTTGTTATCAAACAAATTCTTATGTCTAGTTTTTTTTTTTTCTTAATACTTCTTCTTCTTCTTAGGTGTTCGGGCATTCAGCCCCGAACACCTCTTATTTTTGTTCGGTTTTTTTTTTTCTTAATACTTCTTCTTCTTCTTCTTCTTCTCAGCGTCCCTTGTCCGCTAACAAAAACACCCTTTCTAAGCTCATATGAACTTGAAACTTCACATATAGTTAGATATTTATTAGGAGATGAAACCGCTTCAGTTACGTCATGATGACGTCATCAGGTGTTGAGTTACGTTAAATCAAAGTTTAATATTTGAAAAAATCATAACTCCAAAACTACACAATGGATTTTCACAATCTATACATCATCGGATAGGCCTGGTATGACTCTAAAAACGCTACACTGAACGCGACCTCGTTTGACCTTGACTTCCGGTTCAAACCGGAAGTTGAATATTTAAAAAATTCATATCTCAAAAACTACTGATCGTTTCGTCACAATTTTCACATCAGATTGTAGATCTATGATCCTTCCGAAACTTTTGCACAGAAATGATGCCAATATGACCTTAACTTCTGGTCCTAAATGGGTGTTACAGCCAAAATTAGTATTAACCGCAGTTTATGTGTGTATGGAGAAAAGCGCTGTAACTGACTGTCCGCTCCATTATTCATAAGGTTCAAAGTCCACGAAGCCTTTATATCAAAATCACCGTAAAAAAGAGGGGGCATTCCTTTTTTGTCTACAATAATGTTGATATGTTTCATTCATGAACTTGCCTAGTGTTTTTTGTTTTGTTTTTTACTTTCAAAAATCATTATTTTGTCATGGTTTAATTTTCAACTATCAGATTGAATTGATGCTAATCCCCGCTCAGGTATAATTATGAATATGTACTGTGTATGGAAAAAAACCACTCGTGAACCAAAAAGTGTGCAACTTTTTTGGAGTTGATTTTAACGATGTTGTAGTCTGACAAGGGTCTGGTTAAAACAAAATAAGATTTAAGAGCGCCATCTAGCGGCAGGTTAAAACAGTTCAAAATACAGTTTTAATAGAAGCCTTTTGCAGAGTTTTTATAATTGTTTCAACATGGGCTCCACATACTTCACAAAAATGAATATGTTGGTGACCTTGTCTTGACCTTTTAACCTGTCTAAACTGGAAGTTCTGTAAAATGCTTTAAAAAACATTATTTAATAGCTATTCATTCTGTTTTCACAATAACAAACGGCACAGCTAACGATCACTCCAGTCAGCTTTACTTGAATCCGAACACCTCGAATTTGTTATCAAACAAATTCTTATTTCTAGTTCTTCTTCTTCTTCTCAGCGTCCCTTGTCCGCTAACAAAAGCACCCTTTCCAAGCTCATATGAACTTGAAACTTCATATTTAGTTAGATATTTATTAGGAGATGAAACCGCTTCAGTTACGTCATGATGACGTCATCAGGTGTCGAGTTACATTAAATCAAAGTTTAATATTTGAAAAAATCATAACTCCAAAACTACACAATGGATTTTCACAATCTATACATCATCGGATAGGCCTGGTATGACTCTAAAAACGCTACACTGAACGCGACCTCATTTGACCTTGACTTCCGGTTCAAACCGGAAGTTGAATATTTAAAAAATTCATATCTCAAAAACTACTGATCGTTTCGTCACAATTTTCACATCAGATTGTAGATCTATGATCCTTCCGAAACTTTTGCACAGAAATGATGCCAATATGACCTTAACTTCTGGTCCTAAATGGGTGTTACAGCCAAAATTAGTATTAACCGCAGTTTATGTGTGTATGGAGAAAAGCGCTGTAACTGACTGTCCGCTCCATTATTCATAAGGTTCAAAGTCCACGAAGCCTGTGCACATAGTCCCACACAACGGAAATGTATCATTGCGTTGCTTATTCTTGTACGTTGTAACAACACGTGTCCCGCACATAAAAAACTCAAACTCATTCAAAGTTCAGTGTGAATTTAGTTCCGCTGTGCTCGTCTGATGGCTTAATGGAAAACAAGGAATAAAAGAGGAGGTTTTACTGAGATGTCCACCTGCTTTAGGGATTTGTATGACTTTGAGTAAATGACAAAAACTTCAACTGAAAAAGAACGACATTGGTTTGTTTCTCATCAAACACCGAGACCCACGTCACGTTGATCGACGTGACCATGCCTGCCAAAGGCGCTCTAGGCCCTCTGAGTATGCCCTTCAGACACGGTGATTAAAATGGTAAGCTTTATTTCAAAATCACCGTTAAAAAGAGGGGGCATTCCTTTTTTGTCTACAATAATGTTGATATCCATGAACTTGCCTAGTGTTTTTTATTTTGTTTTTTTACTTTCAAAAATCATTATTTTTGTCATGGTTTAATTTTCAACTATCGGATTGAATTGATGCTAATCCCCGCTCAGGTATATTATGTTTATGTACTGTGTATGGAAAAAAACATAACTCTTGAACCAAAAAGGGTTTTGACTTTATGCTAACCATGTACTTAGACCTTAGTGTGTCAATGAAACCACATAGGTTTTCGGCATGATTACGTCACCAATGACGTCATAACATTGAATCAATGTTTAATTTTTACAAAAAAACATATCTGGAAAACTATAACTGCTACATACCAGATCTTTGGTCCATGTGAAAGACCATGGAGTGTATTTTTTTAATTTTACACAAAGTGTGACCCTATGCAGCTCTGTGACCTTTACTTCTGGTCGAAACTGAAAGATGCTTATTCCATACTTAAAAACTTCATATCCCATTAACCAAAAATGGGTTGAGACCTACAACTTAACATACTTAGACCCGAGTGTGTAGATGAAACTGCAGTTATTTTCGGGATGATGACGACTCGATGGCGTCCTTACATTAAATTAACCTTTATCCGGAGAACCAAATTTGTATATACATAACTTGCACCATCCCCAATGATTACACAAACTGTGTCTCCCTGTGAGCTTCAATTCTGGTCAAAACTGAGAGCTTAAGTGAAAATAATCACTCCCGGTCTTCGTTTTGAGGCCTGCAAACAATATGATCTTGAAATCAGATGGTCCCTCTATATCGAATACAGTTTTACCCATAGGACTGTCAATTCCAGCAAAACAATAACTATGAATCTCAATGTTTTGATAATAAAATGAGCTATGAAAACGGAATGATTTAATCAGTTTTTTAATTTATCAAAGTGTTTTATTTCAAATACGAAATCTTAAGCTTCTACCATTCACTTTACGTTTTAATTTGTCGTACTAAGTTTTTTCGGTTTTTGCTTTGAAAACACTACCTCTGCTAACTCGAAAATGTCTATACCGAACACCTTGTTTTTGTTATGGAACAAAAAATTATGTCTAGTTTTTAATAATCTTGCTTTATCAGTATAATGTTTTCAAACTTCTCACCTAACATATCAATGACCATACTCAAGGTAGAATTAGCTTACTTGGTTGCATATTTAGTGAATAACTAGCCGCCACAATAAAAAAAAACCATCATCATCCAGACCGTAATACGCAACTGCTGACAAACTTGCACTCACCCCAAAGTAAATGTACCCTTCATGTTGCATAAAGATGCAATTTTGTTCCATAATCCGATAGACCATACCACTGGGCACACTTAATTTTGGAGGTGGCTAATTCGGCTCATTAATTAATACCTAATTAGCCACTACAATACAAGCCATTTTCTATCATAAATTAGCGGTATATCACTTGTAGACAAAATACTTACTATTACTGTTATTATTAATATAATAGAGATCACTGTTGATACCATACTAATAGTAATACTGCAAGATTTGGAAATGTTGACTATCTCGTTATGATAGCACCCTTTCTGGTTCAGATTTGATCGGCTGTGCATGCATTTTCCCGCACGAGTGGGCTAATTTTGTTCAATGATAGCGTAGCGCCATCTGCGCAACACATTATTGTTGGTGCGCAGTTTCCACGATCTGGTACTGGATTCAAAGACAACGCTCAATCAAATCTTGCGCAAATTGTATTTTTGTTCAGTTTAGCAATGATTCCTCTGGTAAAATAAAATTAACCAGACGTAACAAACACTGTGGGTTTCGGTGGTTAGAAAAAAAAATGCCAGCTTGTACTTGATGCTTGTTTGAGTTCACTCAAGTTGGTGGTTTGTCATCTCTGTCGCTATGTTTATTATACGGTATAGCTCCAGCACAGTGCTTTAATACAACCTGAAGAAACAAACTGTTTTTAAGTGTGTTTTATAAGTTTTCCGATAGATTGAAACTGCTTTTCATGCGTATGCGCAACGAAGTGTGATAACTGTGGAATTTCTTGCACCTGTGCAGGCAATTATTTGACGTATCAAAAGTATTGCAAAACTTTAAACTATATGAAAACAAACGACACTTCTATATTTGTACTTCATTGTTATACACTGGAGATGTCAGGGGCCTTTGAATATCCAGACAAACATCGAATAAATTGACAAGCTTCCAGTGCTGTAGTGGAGTTCCTGTTGCCCGAGTCCAAGTCCGAATCCAAGTCCCTGTTGTCCGAGATTCAGACCGGACTACAGTCCTCCAGCACTTCTAGCTTCATACAAGTTTAGCTGCTGAACACTGTGACCTATTTCTACTGTTTCGATTTACGCTCAACTAACCATGGAGCAAGTTTCAGGTGGCTGACTAGAGTTTTCTATACTAAACCATAGTTGATCTAGATGTCACTCGAACGCTGCATCGTTGAACTAGCTAGTCCATCAGGATCAACCTAGCTCCGGAGCACCGTTCCTCGAGACTAACGAAGTAATACGTTTCTTTGTCAAGATGGCGTTTTGGTTATGTGATCGAGAGAGTTTTGTAAACCTTTCTTAATCACAAACAAATTTGTTTAACAATAAATGGTAAGATTTTGCCAATGAATAATGTCAATTATTAAGGCATATTTATTATTGCACTATATGTTTTTCTCTTCGATACTTGAGTCACCATGGTTGCCATACTTGACGAATCAATCGCCTGACTCGTTCGAGTGAAACACAGACCACGCATACATGATTTAAACGGCAAATTCACTAAAGATTAACACCCGAACTTGCTCATAACTGTTATTTGTAACACCTGATATTGTATGGAGGATGAAATATTTCCATCGTAATTATGTAACACTTAATACCCAGTATAAAATGTACGTGCGCCGTCGACTCGTGGTCTGTGTTCTTTGGGTGTGCAACTGACTCATTCAGCACACAATTTACTGCTTAATAAAATTATGTTTCTTCTGTAAACAAGAATTCCGTGTTTGAATATTTAAAAAAAAAACTAAACTGTAGGCTAGAAGTAAAAGGAAACCAGTGGTCGATTTGTGTTATTTTGTTGAGTTTGACGATCCCTTGCAATGGGCTGGTCGGCCATGGCGGCCAAACTGTCCATAACAACGATGTCACATCCAGGAATTTGAGTTATCAAAAACTGGACAAATAACCTTCTGTAGTTTTTCTTTACACACACACTGAGAAACATTAGAATCAAAACACTTCGACCATTTCTTAAATGAATGATAAGTACATTTATTTACAAAACTTAGGGGCCTATCATAATTTTTACAAGACATTAATTAACAGATCTGATCAGGAGCATTCACATAAATAATCAGCTAAATAATCAACTCAAATTAGTTTTACGTTAATCTTAAGTTTCAGTCGAACACTTTCAATTTTGTCAACCTTATACATGGTGGAAGGGTAAGTACTTTGGTTAGTTCAACGCTGCAGCAGGTTGGGTCTCTTGGGGTGCGGTGCTTTTGAGGTCTGTGCAGGCCCGCTGAAGTGGATAGCTATTCCTGTCCGACTCGTTCTCTAACGTCTCTCCCTTCACGGATAGCTTCCCCAGATGTGAACTTTAGTTGGTGGTGGTGGGAGGGGGGGGGGTCTTCTTTACAAGAGGAAAATAGTGTGTTAAAGTATATGAGAGCAATGGGAGGGGGCATGATGTATCAGGGAACACTTAAACCAGACTGCATCTAACCCCAACCAACTGTTACAGTTTGCATGAGACCATGCTAGGGCGTCTCAAGTGCGACACCACTAAAAACATGTTTTGCAGGGTTGTTAATCGGCAGCTAATTTGCAAAAGCTAGTTCTATTTTCCCCCAAAATGTTAACCCAAAAGCATTCCTTGTCGCTATACTACCAAAATTGCAAGTAATTTCAAACAAAAACAAATATTAACTGATATTTAAATGGAAACTTAAAATAACTTACACGTTTGATGTCCGCCATTGTTTAAATTTATAGATAAAGCTTGTTAGAAATGAACTCATTCTACATCAGGCATCAGGTACCTAAAACTTGATGTAACTTGTGTAACTTGCGTGACGGAGATGGTTAGAATCCGAGTATGGTCGCATGTCATTTGTTATCTTTCTATAACAGTAGCTTAATTTATTACATCTTTAAAAAGGAATGCTTATTTTGCCGAAAATAGTTAGCGCAATGTGATGGTTGACGTACTCCGAAACCACAGAACCGGGGTATGAATCCTGGTGTACTGGTATGGCAATTTTTCTTAAGTATAAAAAGTATCGTTCCCCAATAAACAAACAAAACAATATTTTACCGAGAGGATGGTCAGCGCAACTGAATACGACGAGTGAGTAGGTCGTGGTAGTGCAAAGTGCAAAACCCCGGTTCAAAGGTCACATGTTTTTTTTATTGTTTTATTATTATTTTTATTAATATTTAACTGTTATTAATTATATCGTAAATATACAGCACCCTTTACGAGCTGGATAGTTAGCACAATTGGATAGTTTAAGGTAGTGCAAACCAACAGACCCGGGTTCGAACCCTGGCGTGTTTTTTTTACATACTATAAAAGGTAAAGAAATGATTATATCTCAAAAAAAGAAAACTTCTCCTAGATCAGCCAGTTAGCAAAACTGGGTAGGAGATGGTCTTGCAAATCGCAAGAGCCGGGTTCGAGTCCAGGTAGGTTGGCTCCACCAAGCATTAGATTTCCTTTTACCTTCATAAGAAATGAAGTTGACAATATAAATATTTGAAAAACCAACGGGTGGTGGTCGGCAGAAAAATAGCGCAGTGGTAGGACGAGCTAGAGAGAAGGTGAGGAGGCGAGAGGTTCGAGCCACGCTCGAACAAAACTTTTATTGAAAAAGCTGTCAAAGCTGTCAAAGCTGTCAAAGCTGACAAAGCTGACAAAGCTGTCAAAGCTGACAAAGCTGTCAAAGCTGTCAAAGCTGACAAAGCTGTCAAAGCTGTCAAAGCTGTCAAAGCTGTCAAAGCTGTCAAAGCGTGCACAGGCGCTGCTGGCAGGTCGCTGCTGGCAGGGCCTTGCCTGCTGCAGGCAGGGCCTTGCCTGCTGCAGGCAGGGCCTTGCCTTGCTGCAGGCAGGGCCTTGCCTTGCTGCAGGCAGGGCCTTGCCTTGCTGCAGGCAGGGCCTTGCCTTGCTGCAGGCAGGGCCTTGCCTTGCTGCAGGCAGGGCCTTGCCTTGCTGCAGGCAGGGCCTTGCCTTGCTGCAGGCAGGGCCTTGCCTTGCTGCAGGCAGGGCCTTGCCTTGCTGCAGGCAGGGCCTTGCCTTGCTGCAGGCAGGGCCTTGCCTTGCTGCAGGCAGGGCCTTGCCTTGCTGCAGGCAGGGCCTTGCCTTGCTGCAGGCAGGGCCTTGCCTTGCTGCAGGCAGGGCCTTGCCTTGCTGCAGGCAGGGCCTTGCCTTGCTGCAGGCAGGGCCTTGCCTTGCTGCAGGCAGGGCCTTGCCTTGCTGCAGGCAGGGCCTTGCCTTGCTGCAGGCAGGGCCTTGCCTTGCTGCAGGCAGGGCCTTGCCTTGCTGCAGGCAGGGCCTTGCCTTGCTGCAGGCAGGGCCTTGCCTTGCTGCAGGCAGGGCCTTGCCTTGCTGCAGGCAGGGCCTTGCCTTGCTGCAGGCAGGGCCTTGCCTTGCTGCAGGCAGGGCCTTGCCTTGCTGCAGGCAGGGCCTTGCCTTGCTGCAGGCAGGGCCTTGCCTTGCTGCAGGCAGGGCCTTGCCTTGCTGCAGGCAGGGCCTTGCCTTGCTGCAGGCAGGGCCTTGCCTTGCTGCAGGCAGGGCCTTGCCTTGCTGCAGGCAGGGCCTTGCCTTGCTGCAGGCAGGGCCTTGCCTTGCTGCAGGCAGGGCCTTGCCTTGCTGCAGGCAGGGCCTTGCCTTGCTGCAGGCAGGGCCTTGCCTTGCTGCAGGCAGGGCCTTGCCTTGCTGCAGGCAGGGCCTTGCCTTGCTGCAGGCAGGGCCTTGCCTTGCTGCAGGCAGGGCCTTGCCTTGCTGCAGGCAGGGCCTTGCCTTGCTGCAGGCAGGGCCTTGCCTTGCTGCAGGCAGGGCCTTGCCTTGCTGCAGGCAGGGCCTTGCCTTGCTGCAGGCAGGGCCTTGCCTTGCTGCAGGCAGGGCCTTGCCTTGCTGCAGGCAGGGCCTTGCCTTGCTGCAGGCAGGGCCTTGCCTTGCTGCAGGCAGGGCCTTGCCTTGCTGCAGGCAGGGCCTTGCCTTGCTGCAGGCAGGGCCTTGCCTTGCTGCAGGCAGGGCCTTGCCTTGCTGCAGGCAGGGCCTTGCCTTGCTGCAGGCAGGGCCTTGCCTTGCTGCAGGCAGGGCCTTGCCTTGCTGCAGGCAGGGCCTTGCCTTGCTGCAGGCAGGGCCTTGCCTGCTGTCTGGCAGTCATGGTCTTGGTTCGCCTTAAATGTTTGGGGTGATTGTTGTCCATTGAGTATCTTTTTGGTATCGTGACATTGTACAGCTCCAATTACCCGTTTATTGCTTGAGCTTCCTCGTTACCTACATGTACTTCACACAACTGGGTGATATAGAAATCGACCAATGACTCGCTCAACCAGCCACAGTGGTAGTTTCCGTATATATTTACGTTTTAACACTGCTGGTTTCGGATTACAGCAAATCGTGGCCAGTTGGGTGGAATAAAAGAAAATCTTTGATGTTATCATCACGCAAAGCAACGCTGTGAAGGTTTTTCTCATCAAAAGAGGCCCAAAGCAAGCGGACAAATTCCTTTTTTTCCTTGTTTACTTTGAAAAAACTTTATTAGCTGTCTAGTGTAGGACTTCTTGCAGTAATTGACTCCATTTTCTCATTAAAAAATAAATACCCCTTTCGGAAACATGTTTGGTGAACCGCAATACATTTGTGTGTTGTACGGTTGCGTTGTTAAATTCTGTAATAGTGGAGTTCAATGGGTTCATGACATAGGACTTATAATGACCATTTTAAATAATTGTGTTTTTTCACAAAACTTTGACAAATCAATTACAAATTTTGGGTCGATGTTTGCTGTTATTTTCCCTCTGTTTCTTTGAACACCATTGAATCTTAAATATTTGCACCACTAATAGTGAAGGACAGTTAACGGTACGAGAACCAATTATTTTCGTGCTCTTCTTTTGACTACAAAGACTACAATCAACATCCCTTACAACTTCATCGCTGAAGCAATGTCAAACACTCATAGAGATAGTTTTTTGGGGCGGCAACAGGTAACACACCTGATGTCGACTCAATAAACAACGGATCGTTTCACACGAAGGTTTGACTAGATTCCTTGCGAAAAATTACGCTAGCGTAAGATTTTGTCGGAGGTCGGGACCTACTACAAAATTTCGCAAGGTTTGCGAAAATTTCGCAAGGAATGTAGGCAATGTAAAATATTACTGTCCTTTCACACGAAGCCCAAATTCTAATTTTTTACAAAAAATTGTAAAATTTCGCAAAGAATGTTCGTTTTTTCCGTCGTGTGAAAAGGGCTTTAGAACACAGAACACAGGTTAGACACAGAACACTTTTATATATTTCTATTTCAGCTGATTAGACATGATTCATTAAGAAATGGCACAACTAGCCCTGCGAATAAAAAATCACTATCCGTCACCGCTGACCCATTCACGATTCTGTAACAACGATGAAAATACTCCAATACAGTTTAATTTGTAAAACACCTCAGACTGGATGGAAAGTAGAAGTGTTATGGAATAAAATTCAATCTTTTTGCAACATGAAGGGTACATTTACTTTACGGTGAGTGCAGTCAAAATAGTAAGTATTTGTGACAAGTGCCATAAATTAACGTATGCTAGAAAATGGTGTGTATTGTAGCGGCTAATTATGTATTAATTAGTGATCCGAATTAGCCACCTCCAAAATTAAGTGTGCCCAGTGATATGGTCTATCCGTTTAGGGAACAACATTCCATCTTCTTATGCAACATGAAGGGTACATTTACTTTACGGCGAGTGCAGTCATAATACTAGTAAGTATAGTGTAAATGTGCCATACATTAACGTATGGTCGAAAATGGCGTGTATTGTAGCGGCTAATTAGGTATTAATTAGTGATCCGAATTAGCCACCTCCAAAATTAAGTGTGCCCAGATTATGGACTAAAAATCCATCTTTTATGCAATATGAAGGGTACATTTACTTTGGGGTGAGTGCAAGTTTTTTAGCAGTTGCGTAATATGGTCTTGATGATGAGGTCTTAATTGTGGCGGCTAATTACTCACTAATTATGCAGCCCAGTGAGCTTATTTGGTATACGAGTCTTGTCATTAATATGTTTGTGAAAAATAATGAAAAAATTACACTGATAAAGCAAGATTATCAAAAAATTCGTTCAAACTAAGAAGGAAGGGAGACGGAAATTTCACCGCCTTTTACTGCATGGATTCTAATTTTCCTGAATACGCGGCTGGCCGGCCCTTGAATGCGATGCGGGGATGGGAAATCTGGCCGAATACGCGGCTAGCTTCAGTACGGTGGGTACCAAAATAAGATCAACCTGCTGCACGACTGACGGTAACCCAGTTGTCTGCATAGAACACAAAAATAACGTAACCAGCTGCAGTTATAATGTGATAACGCGGAAGACCAAGCGGAAATAAATAATATTCTGAAAAAGCATCTAAACTTTTTAACCATGGTCGCTGATAGTTCATTCATTTTACTACAGACTGAGACAGTTCAGAAGTGGCAATACTTTACTGTCATTTTGGTATCCTTAATTGTTACTGTTGTCGGCGAGTGGCAGTTTTTAGCGAGTGTTAGCCCTCATTCAACTAGGCCGGGTATTAACAGCAAATCAACCCACGAGACGGTCGCGTACCGTCCAGTCATTCTCGTACACGGTATATTTGCTGTTAATGATTCGTTGGGTGGTTTGAAACAGTTTATTATTCAGGTAATAACTTGTTTGTTTGTAAAAAACTTGTTTGTCAGTACAGTGCATGGACTGTTTTAAAACAGTATATCAAAAACTTAACTTTGCTTATTACAAATATCACACAGTTTTTGTTGTTTACTTTTTCGGTGCTGCGTGCATATTAATTTGTTCATGTTAATGTTTTGTTTATGAAATTAAGTTACGTTTTTAAAGTTTGCCTAAATTTATTTAAAATTCAGTTTATGTTTAAACATTTAAGGAGGAAAGGTTAGGTGTCCTCTTAATATGTCACTGTCAGATTGCTGCATTTTTTTTTAAAGTAGGGTTTTGGTTGTGCCTAGCCCACCTTTTGTATAATCATACTGTATACATAGAGCAAAGACAAATGGCGACTTAAAGACCGATGCTAAAAGAGAGCCATAGCAGTCCAACAATCTCATTGCATTCAGAGTATAAACTAATATATTGTCTTATTGCATGAAGGAAGACAAATTTGAAAAGATTCCAAATCCTACCCTGGAATTTTTTTTAATTTTAATGTGATTCATTATTATTCATTATGGATGGTTTGGTTTTCTTGAGTGTGAATGGGAGATTGAAAATGAAAGTTTGTTGGGAAACCCCCATACTTAACTGAACAGGACTTCCTGGTTTGAGTCAGCCTGTCTGGCTCTGTCGCTGAGATCCATCCAACTGATATGGCAGGTTGTCAATGAATATTGCCATTGATTTGTTTTTTGTTTTTTTACTTGGCAATTAAGATAGTAGATGGTGGAACACATCAGAATAGTTTCATGTCCTGTTTTTTTTTTTTTTTTTTTGGCGGAAAGAAATTTTTTAAAGGACTTTGTACTCCTAAACAAAATTTGACAGCTGATGCTGTTTCAAAATGAAAACCATACAAAAGCTTTCACCTTCGTAGTGGACACGACACTGCTCAAAATACATGTCAAATGCTAAATTGTTTGTACGTCTAATGGGTGTGAGGTAACATCGGAACCTGACAGTAATTCATTTTTACAACTTATCATTGCATTCATTTGGGGGGGGGGGGAGGGGGTGTTTTATGTGCAACACCATAAAAATAAAAGCTTAAAACTGTCTTGAATCTATTCAAAATAGTAGCTGTTTAAAATGTTAATATAAATTTTGGGGTAATATCAGCGAACAAATCGGACCTAGCATCATTACGATCAGTCAGTCCTCGTAGCTCTTTAATGAAGATACTAAGCCAAGCTAACACTCCGGATTTATTTGTGTGACTCGGAGGGAAAAAGACAAAATATTTGAGTTGAAAAACAACAACAAAAAAAATCGATTTTTTGTTTGCTTTGTCACATCTCACATGTCACCATTTGATTTCCTCCATTCATTTGCGTGACTGCAAGACTTCCTCATGTGAATTCTCTCATGCCAAATGTAGTCATTACTGGGATGGATATGTGCGGAGGTGTATTTTTAGGTTATGACCAGATGACCATTGATATTCATAGTTAATTCCTGGTCGAGGGGGGTGTTGGGCGACATTGGGGAAAAAGAGTCTCACTATAAAAGTGACAGCATTTTTGACCGTGGAGGTTGTGCTGTAAAAGTTGAACTGCAGTTAAACTCAAGATTCTTCTGTTTTGTATCATTTTTTTTTCTTCAAAATGAGTTTTAAGGCCTGTTCTGCTGCTCTGCAAATTTCCATGGTACTATGCTGTTTCCAAAATGTACATTTAGAAAAAGTACAACCGGTGTACAAACCTGTTATTCTGGTTCATGGCTTGTTCGATAAAGCAAGCAATCTGCAAGATCTTGAGAACATGGTATCATTGGTAAGACGTTTTTGTTGTTGTTGCTAACATTGTAATGTATACTTTTTTGTTATGTGTCTGGTAGGGGTACTTCACATTCTAATCTCGAAAGATTTTTTGAAAGAGTCTTGGAGAAAGTCTGCATGACTTTTCTTTGAGAAAATGGAGGAAAAGTCTGGAGAGGTTTTAACATTTTGTTTGTGCAATCCTATTCACATTTGTGCTAGTAAGACATCATTTTAGGTGTTAATTTTGACTGTTCTTATTTTTAGTAAACAAATGCTCAATTATCAGACTCCAGTTCTATCAAAGCCAAATGACTCAAGGTCAGAGATTAAATGACATTAACGTCAAAGTGTAAAAGAAAAAATTAAACCACAAATGAAACTGCAAATTAATGCAAGCTTCCTCATTAATTGTCATCATCACTTTCAGATCGGATAATGAAAAACAAAGCTCTGGGTGTTTGACCGTTTGTGGGATGACATTGTGGTTTCAGAACTCGGGCTGTGAAGTTGTTCTCCATGCTAGCTGAGCTTTTGAAAGTTTGCAAACAAAAATGACTTTTCTGCGCTGCAAATTATTGGTTATTTTGGCACTATGCTGTTTCCAAAAAGTGCATTTGGAGAAGGAGAAGGCTTTTAGACCCGTTATCATTGTCCATGGGGTTTTCAGTCGAGCCAGTAAAATGCAAGACCTTGAGAAGTTGATATTGTTGGTAAGATTGAAATAGTACTTTACTGAGCTTGCAAGCACATTGTGCAATGTTGATGAGAAGATGATATTGTTGGTAAGATTGAAATGGTACTTTACTGAGCTTGCAAGCACATTGTGGAATGTTGATGAGAAGGTGATATTGTTGATAAGATTGAAATAGTACTTTACTGAGCTTGCAAGCACATTGTGCAATGTTGATGAGAAGATGATATTGTTGGTAAGATTGAAATAGTACTTTACTGAGCTTGCAAGCACTGTACAATGTTGATGAGAAGTTGATATTGTTGGTAAGATTGAAATGGTACTTTACTGAGCTTGCAAGCACATTGTGGAATGTTGATGAGAAGGTGATATTTGTTGGTAAGATTGAAATAGTACTTTACTGAGCTCAAAGCACTGTACAATGTTGATGAGAAGTTGATATTGTTGGTAAGATTGAAATGGTACTTTACTGAGCTTGCAAGCACTGTGCAATGTTGATGAGAAGATGATATTGTTGGTAAGATTGAAATAGTACTTTACTGAGCTTGCAAGCACTGTACAATGTTGATGAGAAGTTGATATTGTTGGTAAGATTGAAATGGTACTTTACTGAGCTTGCAAGCACATTGTGGAATGTTGATGAGAAGTTGATATTTTTGGTAAGATTGAAATAGTACTTTACTGAGCTCGAAGCACTGTGCAATGTTGATGAGAAGATGATATTGTTGGTAAGATTGAAATCATACTTTACTGAGCTTGCAAGCTCTGTACAATGTTGTTTGTCGAGTCTTGTTTGGTCTCAACACTTGGATTGTAAAAGAATCTTGGACTGTTGTGTTGAGAAAATAAATTCATGGCGGTTTATTGTTTGAACTTACCTTCTTCTTTTTTTCATGGCGCCTTCATAAATTTTATTTGGAATCTTCAATGAACTTGTAAGAAAAACATGTCGGTTGCATAAGATTCTTGTGTTTATCATAAAAAGTTGTTACAAAAACATGTTTTTTTGTTTTACTTTTTAGGCACATCCCGGCACCAATGTTACATCAATTCCTTTATTTGAAGGACTTCAAAGTGTAGCACCATTATGGAAACAAGTACCCAAATTTGCCGACGCTATGCGTCCCATCATGCAACAGGCTCAAGATGGCGTTATACTCATCTGCTATTCACAAGGTAAGCAACGTACCTCTGAATAGAGGGTGGTCAGTTACCGTGTATAGTACAATGTGTAGCTAGATGCTGACAACAGCTAGGGGTACCGTTTCTGGTTTTGCATCCTTGGATTTAGAAATCTAAAATGTTGGACTACATCTATGCTGGTCAGCAAAGTCTGCTTCTGGGTGTAAAGCTATTAGGTGAAAAACAGGGTGCATGTGAAGCAGGTGGAAAATTTTGCTTAAAGTAACTAAGTGTAAGGGGAAAAGAATTCTTGGAGAGCTAGCTAATGAGTGTAGATGTATCGAAGATGCCCACTGATGGAGAAGCCTCGCCATCTGCCTCTACTCGCTGGGTTTACTTGGTCAGGAAATTGTTCAAACCACTTCAAGAGAGAAGCCACAAACTCTAAAGTGATGTAGTTTTAGGAGGAGTCTCTGGTGGGGGTGCTCGGTCAAAAGCCTTCGAGAAGTCGAGGGCGATGGAGTCGAGGTTGTTTTCTGTCGTCAAGGGCTCTGGCGAAGTCATTGGCTGTTATGATCGGTTGCGACTCTTCAGGAACGACCACGACTTAAGCCATGTTGGCAGTCAGTCAGAATGATGTGCGTGTCATAACGGCTCATTACGTGGCTGAAGATTTTATTTTGTTCTAGTATTTTACACGATAATGAGGTGAGTGACACTGGTCTGATGTTGGAGGCTGTACTGCGGACGCCCTTCTTGAATATTTGGGGCTTCGTTTGCAATTTCGCCAGTCAAATAAGGAACCTCCCCGCTACCCAAGGATAACAGTGTTAAGAATTGTTTAAAACTTGTTGCAGCTGGGCAACCTCCTTCTCATTTTTTTTAGCATGGTCATATTAAATAAAAAATAAAAAAATGTATTTAATTTGTTTTAATGAGATATCACCCAACTAACAAGGCTAGAGGGCCACTATCTTCAAGGTGAGGGCTACACTCAAATGATTTGGGCTGTCGACCAAGATCAACTGTCACCAGGGGCACGTTGCCACACTACTCCTGGGGCTGAAACAGGGTTACCCCCTTCACAGTCCGTAAGGATGTAGGCAAGGGTATCATCCACTGGGAGCCTGGTTGGTAGAGCAGAATGCACCACCTACCCAACTTTTCACGAAGCAATTATGCTTCAAGTGCCTTGCTCAAGGGCACAAGTGTCATGACCGGGATTCGAACCCACACTCTGCTGCTGACAACAGCGGAGCTTGGGCCCGATGAACTAGACCGCTTGGCCACGACACGCCACGTGTCATTATTGATAATGAATGTTTCCCTTGAAGGAACACAATGTAAGATCATCTTAAAAAAAAAAATTATTCTAACTTTTTGTTGCCAGGTGGAATCATCTGCCGCGGCATCCTGGAGACAATGTCTGATCATAATGTTCACACCTTCATTGCTCTGTCCTCACCGCAGATGGGCCAATATGGAGGTAAGGGAAGACTACCCAGTCTGTCAGACAACTTTTGAAACTATCAACATTAATTAGACCGTGTCATCCTTGGTAAAAAAAAAATTGTATAATTTTACTCAGACGTTCGCATTATATAGACCTTATGTACGTGACATCATTTGAGTACATGTAGGGCGCCCTCAGCTAGAGGTTAAAGGTTACTTATTGGCTCATCCGGTGTGCAGCACGTACCTATGCGTTTTTCATTGATTCATCATTTTACCTCAAAGATAGCGGCGCGATGATGTCAGTGCATAAAGTCCATTACAGACTTGCAACTTCTCAGCTGATTTCATCTTTTTCATTTAATTTCTGTGCCATAGAAAATTGACAAACACTTCAGGCAGCTTCTTTATTCTTGTTGCAGGTGCCTTAGTTTCACATCTGATATGATTTGTGTCTGTTGAGCTGCTGTCATTGTTTTCTCATTTGAAGTGCCTGGTTTTACGATGGAGTAAATTCAAAGATTTTTCCGTAAAATCCAAGACCAATGGTAGTCTATTGAATGGTGTATACAACACAATCACACTGGCAACAGCCCAGAGGGTTACCCTTGAGTTCTATTGTAAATTCATTTCCTTATAGATATATCAGGAAGTCTGTTGATATTCTGTTAGTTTCACCAGTGTATGCCTTTTGTTCACATGGTTTGAAGTTTTTACTTCGTTCACGATGATGTGAAGCTTCCAATTTTATTTATTTAAGACCTGAAGGAAATATCAACTAGTCAAGTTGAATGATATTGTGTTTCTTTTAGTTTCACCAGAGTAGGCCTTCTATTAACATGGGTCCAATTTCATAGAGCTGCTTAAGCAGACAGTTTTGATTAAAAATTGTCTGCTCAGCAGAAATGATCAGGATACCAGTCTCAAATTCTACATGTGACATGGTCGTCTGGCTGGTAACCGTGTTCTGGTTAGCATAATTTTGTTGTGCCTAGCTACTTTTTGTGCTAAAAGCAACTCTATGAACTTCTTACTTTTAGTGGTGTGTCATGTCCGAGTGGTGAAGAGCACCGGACTCAAGCTCGGGTGTTTCTGACTAGCAGAGTGTGGGTTGGAGTCCAGGGCTGAATTTCATAAAGCCTGTAAGCACAAAAAAATTGCTCAGCACAGAAAAATCTTGCTTAGCAGAAACAGGTTACCAGCCAACATTCCATTAACTTTACATTGTTGCCACTGGTACCCCGCTCATTTCTTGCTAAAAGGAAATTTGCTAAGCAGAGTTTTCTGCCTAACAGCTTTATGAAATTGGGCCCCGGTCAAAACACTTCACCATTATTGCCTCGTCTTTTGAATGGGAAGTAAAGCCGTAGGTCCCATGTGTTGTGTGGTGCACGTAAAAGAACTCAGTAAGTCTTAAAATCGCTGAGAGAAGGGTGTTTGCCCTGGTGTTTCTGGCAGTGGCTGCCGAATGCACTCATCACCTTGTAAACATTTTACATAAAATGGTCTTGTAATTTTTTTGAAGAATCAAAAACCTGTCTTAAAAGTGCTTTATAGGTAGATACGTGGATGCTAAATAAGACTATACATCATGATAATTACTTCATGAGTGGAAGCTTCACGTGGTATATTCTACATTTATTTCTTGTTTATTCTGGGTAATCCATTCAGTGAGAAAAAACTCACTGATCTCCCATTGATCCAGAAGTGCACTGAATATTATACAAATAATGAATGTTTATGAGTGCAATGGTGCGAATATTTTCATGAGTTGAAAGATGGAATGTTCTATTCAATGAGGCGGAGCCGAGTTGAATGGAACATTCCATCTTTCAATGAATGCAAATATTCGCACTGTTGCACGAATGAAAAACATTCATTATTTGTTTTATATAACATCCAAGTAGATCAGTAACATTCGCTCGGCCCCAGCGGCCTATCCAGGACCGCTGGGATGGGCTAATCAGCTTGCACAGATTCTTGTTCAGGAAGTACGTCATGCGTGCAGTGCTTGCAGTGTGAGTGTGATGCATGATGGGACTGAGTATTAACCAATGAGCGTGCTTGATACGTTTGCCCATCCCAGCGCCTTTGGTTTTAAGGCAAGGCGCTGGGGATGAGCGAAATCAGTAACACTGCTGCTGCATTACCAAAGACACGCGCACGCAGTGATGTTTTACACACCGTGCAATAGTACTTTTCGGATCAAATGGCAATCAATCAAATGGCAAGGATCTGCTTGGGTGTTATATAAACAAGAATAAAAGGTTACAGGAAAAAAACCAAAGTTGCACATAAGCTAAAAACACTGGATCCAAGCACTCCAAAATATCACAAAAAGTTAGTTAAATATACAGAATGACAGAAAAAGAAAAAATAGTAAACATACAAAAGCATCAACAGAAAGGAATACCAAAATGAAGTAATAAAACAAAAAGGGTTTAACTGAGCTGTTTGAGTTGATTTAAAAACTGATTAAGATCTGTTGGCTGCAGAGATTTCAGATTATGTGGCAAGTTGTTCCAAGCCTGGGCACCCCTGAAATTAAAGGTTCTTCTTCCACTTTCTGTTCTAGGGGGCAGAAGGACCATATTTCCAACAGTGCTGTTCCTAGTTCGGTGACAGTGTAATTCGCTGACTGGAACAAAAACATTGCTAAGATAACTTGGAACGTTGCCTTTTAAACACTTGAAAACCATTGTATTTACATGAATGACTCTTCTCTCTTCTAGAGTTTTCCAACCTAATTCACTACGCACAGCTGAAGCTGATGTTCTAGGTGGAACCTTAAGAATAGTCCGTCCTGCTCTGTTCAAAAGAACATCAAGCCGTTTTTACAGAGTTTTAGAAGCATTACCCCGTATAAGATCACAGTAATCAAACTGAGGGAATATTTATATATAAGACTTTTCACAATATGGTTAAGGGTATGCGTCGACAAGACATTTTTAAGTCTATTTAAAATACCTATTGTTTTGGAGACAGAAGAAGCTATATAGTCAATATGTTCTGTCCATCTCAATTTAATGGTAAAGGTAAAGGCTTCCACTTTTTCCATCTTTTCCTGTCATGATATTGTCGTGGGTTTCCTTTAATGACAGTTAGCGCGGAGTCAGTTGAACAGTTACTTTAATACCGATACTGTTTATACATCCGTCCTGGACGGTGTCAGACAATCAACTGCCGTTACATTTCTTCTGTCGGGTTATTCTTAAGTTACGTTAACAGATAGAATATCATCGTTACACTTCCTTAATAACAACAATGAGTAGGATTTGAAACTATGCATGGTGGAAGTATTTATACTTCCTTAGTTAAAACTAAGAGAGGTTTGGGGTAACACCACATGAAAATCTTTTTTGAGTGGTGTAGGTTCTGAAAAGAACCGGTGGTTAACGACTCTAATAATAATTATAAATGGGGCTCGCAATGTGTCAACAGAGGGCTCCAGCACGAAAGGTGCAGGTGCGTGATGTAAACACAACGATCTTTACATCAGTAGGATTTGAAACTTTGCATGGTGGAAGTATAACTAAGGAAGGTACCATGTGAAAATCTCTTGTGAGTAGTGTAGGTTCTGAAAATCGTTAACCACCGGTTCTCTTCAGAACCTCCACTACTCAAAAGAGATTTTCGCATGGTATTACCGCAAGCCTTACTTAATCAATTATCTCATAGCAGGTGCGGCGCATTGCACGAGCGAGCCTATCGCTGCGGTCTAATGCAAGTTACTGATGATCAAATGCTGATGGATCTATAAGCAATTTCTATTAACCTGTGTACAATTTCACAGCACTATTATCGTTACGACTGGCAAATGACTCAATCGTTTCATCTCCTCTTCACTTACTCAGATACATCCTACATTCCACTTCTGCCAAAACTGAAAAAGGATGTGTATAAGTAAGTATAGTAAGTTCACCCAGGGGTATAAATGGGTACCTGCGAGGGTAGAGGTTGATATTGTGTTTGAAAAAGCCTTCGGAGCGCCACGGCAGCCCAGGGGTATAAATGGGTACCTGCGAGGGTGGAGGTTGATATTGTGTTTGAAAAAGCCTTCGGAGCGCCACGGCAGCCCAGGAGTATAAATGGGTACCTGCGAGGGTAGAGGTTGATATTGTGTTTGAAAAAGCCTTCGGAGCGCCACACGGCAGCCCAGGAGTATAAATGGGTACCTGCGAGGGTAGAGGTTGATATTGTGTTTGAAAAAGCCTTCGGAGCGCCACACGGCAGCCCAGGAGTATAAATGGGTACCTGCGAGGGTGGAGGTTGATATTGTGTTTGAAAAAGCCTTCGGAGCGCCACGGCAGCCCAGGAGTATAAATGGGTACCTGCGAGGGTGGAGGTTGATATTGTGTTTGAAAAAGCCTTCAGAGCGCCACGGCAGCCCAGGAGTATAAATGGGTACCTGCGAGGGTAGAGGTTGATATTGTGTTTGAAAAAGCCTTCGGAGCGCCACGGCAGCCCAGGGGTATAAATGGGTACCTGCGAGGGTGGAGGTTGATATTGTGTTTGAAAAAGCCTTCGGAGCGCCACGGCAGCCCAGGAGTATAAATGGGTACCTGCGAGGGTGGAGGTTGATATTGTGTTTGAAAAAGCCTTCAGAGCTCGGGGCTGTATACTCCCCAGGGAGCTTAGAAAGATTACAGGAATGTTATTGGCCCAATGACCAGGGCACTACTGTAAAGCGCATTGATACAATACTGTAGAATGCGCTACATAAGAACTAGATATTATTATTAATTATAGTATTCTCTAAGTACATGCCCATGTTAGCCATTGGTCACATGACCCAAGTTTTGGCCTTGGTGACCCGTGAAATGTTCCATATGCATTCTGATTTTCGGAAATAAAAATGTATTTTTAAAGAACTATTCAGTGGCCTTTCACAATTTTTGGTGATGAAATTTTTTCGTTGTTATCTGAAAGAACTGTTTGCATTAAAACGATAGCAGTCTGAAATACACTCCAAAAGAAGTAATTTATGGAGGCTTTTCTTCTACTTGCAGATTTTGTTATCATTCAATCAAAGCAAGTCTCACCAGGGAATAGTGGCGTAACCAGGGGGAGGGGCAGGCAGGAAACCCCTGCCCATAACCCTTGGAATACCCCCCCCCCAAAAAAAAAAAAAACAAAACAAAAATACAAATAAAAATAAATAAATAAATAAATAAATAAATAAATAAATAAATAAATAAATAAAAAATAAAAATAAAATAAAAAAAATAAAAAAGAAATGCAATAAAAAAGGTTTGATACATGAAATAGTCCCCCCCCCCCAAAAAAAAAAAAAAAAAAAAAAAAAACTTTTGTAAAATAAAAATAAACAAGTAAATGAACTAAATAAATAAATAAATAAATAAGTAAAACATTAATAAATTTATGTATTTGCCCTGTTTGCATCCCCCAATAAAATAGTCTGGTTTAATGCCACTGCCATGGAACAAAAAACCATTGGGGGTTTTTAACCTTCTGGGGTTATTCTCTTTTCAACCTGTTTTTAAAAACCCAGATTGTATGAGTCACACTTGTTTTTGTTTTTCTTCGTTTACTTACAGATTCTGTTACCATACTTTTGGTCAAGATGTATCCATATGTAATTATTGGAATGGTAGGTGTCGGAACGGATAAAATAATAACAATTGTACATTGAGCTGTCTAGACGGTCATCTGGAACCTTGTGCCTGTTTCCTTTTGTAGCTCATCATTTTTATTATAATTATTATTATTTGTTTGACCAAAACAAACGAAACACAATTACAAAGGAGCAAATACGAGAAGATGAGTAAAGAAGTAAACCAGACAAAAGCACAAACAAGTAAGCAATAGACAAACAGACAAATAAGTAAGTAGGCCCTAAAAAAAATAATCAGTAATAAGTGTGAAAAAAATAATTAATATTTAATATTATAGTCTTAGAGACACACTCTCGTAAAAAAATGCGACCTATTACAACAGTCTATGGGAAAAACCTCAAGGCTTTGGGATTTCATAAGAAAGACAAAATAGCCCTACAGTTGTAATAATAAAACATTCTGTATCTTAGCCCAAAGACACGAGTGACGGGCTCATATTTTATATCCCTGGCTACACGGCGGCTAACAGTTGTATGGCTTCTGACTGGCACCCCGAACAAAGATATTGACAAAATAGTGAGACTGCCAACATAGGGCTGGATAGCTCAGTTGGTAGAGCGCCGGTACATTAATCCAGAGGTCGTTGGTTCAAGTCCCGCTCCAGTCAATTTTTCTTTGTTCAACCCCAAATTATTTAAACACTTACCCGGTCATTACCCACATAGTTTATTACTTCATATTCTAAGTGCTACATAAATATCAAAGCTGTAATTCTTGAAGAACTTTTCTTTCCTTCCCCCCCCCCTTTCAGATCCTCACCATCAGTCGTTGTACAAGCAAGGGAACGACTATCTGCCAGTTCTTAACAACGAAACATCAAACACGAACAGCCAAGGTATACCTATCAAGCACTCACTGTTCTCCAACATGAAGAACGAGCTTGGCGCCACTTTCTGTGGCACCCACCACGTTTAAGAAGTCTCTGCCAATGTTTAAAATCCGTCTGCCACAGTTTTTCTCCACCTTCTTTTAAAGTTCAGAGTTCAAGTTAGAATCCGGAATTTTGATTTTTTTTGTTCATTCATCTACTTTATTAGTGCAAGAGTAACCAATAGTATAAAATTCTCCTCAAATTTTAAAAAAACTTTTGCTCAAAGAAGGCGAGAGGAAGTTGCCATCAGGAATCACCTCAGAGTGCATCACAGAGTTTAAGTACAATCAACATTTTTCTGGGTCCCCTTTCCTCAGACCTAACGCCGTAAAGGCTTCGCACTTCGAACACCAAGCATCCACTCTCAACTCCATCAATTAAATTGTGTCACAGAATGCTCTCGTTCATTCCCAAGTCTTGCTCAAAATGTTTTCAACGTGAAAGAAAGGAATACTAAAATAGTATCAGTAAATGATTCATTCTGGATTTGTTTGTTTCATATTTTAGTGTTTGTAATAATTTTCAATTATAAACATTTACCCTGTCTTAATAACAGAGTGGAAGGCAAATTTTCTGCGGTTGAAGCAAATGGTTATGATAGGCGGGCCAAATGACGGAGTCATCACTCCCTGGCAGTCAAGGTGAGAACATTGAGCGGTTAAGAGCAACGGGACTCAAGCTCTGGTGTTTCTGATCAGCAGAGTGTGGGTTCAAGTCTCGGTCGTGACACTTTCGTCCTTAAGCAAGACACTTGATCATTATTACTTCGTCAGATGGGACGTAGAATCGTAGATCCCGTGTGTTGTGTAATGCACGTGGAAAAATCAAGGTTACACTTATTGCCAAGAGAGGGGGTTTTCTCCGGTGTTTCTGGCAGTGGCTGCTGAATGCGCCGCAGCACCTTGTAAACCCTTACAAGGTGCTACATAAACTGGTGTCATATTTCACAAAATTAAAAACCTGTCTTAAAATGATTCAAAAGCCCTGAGTTATGTACCTTACAGGTAGACATGTGCTCTATATAAGACCAGACAAGATTAGCTGTTTCAATTATTAATTTAGTACCTGTTTTAAAGGTAACATAATTAATTATTTTCTGTGGGAAAATGTACTTTTGGAGGAGCTAGTAGCAATCATGTTTTGGGGTAATTCTGGGTCTAATTTCATGGCTCTACATAGAGCGGAATTCTGCGCCGACAATCCATAGATTCACATGCTTTGTAGGCAGTCGCTGCCTCATAATTCTGCCCGAAGCATCTCCGTGAACTTTGGTTCAGGGTCCAATTTCATAGAGCTGCTTAAGCACAAAAATATGATGTGTACTTACCATAATATGGTTACCAGCCAAGTTACCATGTCACCCGTGCAATTTTTGACTGGTGTCCTGCTCATTTCTGCTTAGCAGAAAACCGCTAAGCGATATTTTCTGCTTAAGCAGCTCTCTGAAAATGGGGCCCAGGTCCTATTAACATTATTTAGACCAGGAAGATATTTGATTTATAATCATAATTTTTATTGATAGTCGCTTGAAATTGTGCCAATTGTTAAGCTCTACTTACTGAGATTCTTGTCCATACGTGGTAGATAACAAAACGTGGGATTTAGGTCACAGTGTCTACATACAAACAGTAGGGTTGTTGTCGCCGTAGTGCTTTACCTGCGTCCTCATCCAATGGGTTCTTCTGTTTCCTTTTGCAGCCACTTTGGATTTTATGACAGCAATGAGAAAATTGTGGAAATGAGGGACCAAGAGGTAGGTGTCGTAAATTGAGAACGTGTATTTTTATATTTTAAAATGTTTATAGTGTACTTTTTAAATGCTATTGCATGTGTACTTGTATCTTTTTGACAGTAATGTGGTGGTCTTTTATCTTGATTTCTTTTTTGTTTATTTTTACTGGTGTGTTTTTGCTTCAACTTTTCTTGTTCAATTTTCTTACTGGAATTGTTTGCTTCCTCGAACAGGCTGGTCCTGGAGAGAGCGCAATATAAATTAAATAAATTATTATTACTTTTATTATTATTATTTCACACTGACAGAGTGAAGCATTTTGGAATCATTTCTCTTGTAGTAATAATATTGATTAAACCCAATCGTTTTCAGTTCCTCAAAAGAAAGTTCATGATCTTGTCAAACGTCCAGTGAAATATCCTTAAATTTAGTCTTGTATTGTTTGATTTTGTAAAAAAAACCAAAAAAAAACCTGCAAATTTAAACATTGTTAAAAGTGACAACATACACAAACAGTTGTCTGTATTTGTTATGGTATACACCTGATTTCTGTTATGCAATTGAAGAGTTCAGGCCAGTTTGGAAAAACTAAAGATCCCTCCATGTCATAAATTTTTGTAAATTGAGTTGATTTTTGTTTTTTTGTTTTTTAGATTTACAAATACGATTCATTTGGTCTTCAAACTCTGGATAAACGCAACGCCCTCAAGACCTACATCGTACCTGGTGTTGTGCATATTCATTGGCACAGTAACAAGACTGTATTTGATAATTGCATTGAACCATGGCTCTCTTAATTTATATTTACTTCGGTCGGGCGTCAAATCATGAGCTCGAATTTTGGGGTCAAATTCCAACATGACCGCAGGGCTTGTAACTCAAAACGTTTACCGGACCAGAATTTATTTCACAAGACCAGAATCTAAATGAGAAAGAAGTTTTCTACAAAGTTTTACAGGAAAGGTTTCATCTCGTTTTGGGTAAGTATGCTTTGATACTCAACCAAAATGAAAGATTTTACGAGACTCAATCAAAGTCAACATTTGTATGGTTGCAGTAGATATCAAGAAATACACCAGTGTGACATAATACTAACAGGCAAGGCAATGCCTGTAGCAGAAGATTCTGCAGGCATGTGATTTCACCGTTTTTAACCGAAAATCCTTCTTTTTTTTGCCCCCCCAAAAAAACCTAAAAGAACAAAAACAAAACAAACAAATGCCCAACAGTTTTAAAATATCCATTGGAGAACCCTGCGGGGAAACAAAGAATGTGCTTACTACATATACATGTACATGTAACTTTATTTCTACACTAGTTTTGTACGCTAGGCGTTCATTTCATGCTGCCTCAATCATGTATGAAAACAAAGTTGACTTAAGAAAACATGTAGGAATTACCCCCAAAAAATTGATCAAAACATACCACAAGAAGCCCTAAAGTGCATCTCAGAGCATGTACTTTGCACTCAAAGTTTAGTTTTTGTTTTTTTCAACAGCCAATCACATCCCTGATTCTGTCATCCACCCCACCCCTCATTCGATGAGTTGTGTCGAATGTTGTCTGATAGCGCCCTCTTTGGGCTCCACTTCCTTCAGCCCATGTTAATTTTCCATTGGGGGGGACACACACCCAGGGACAAAATCCCCTATGACACCTGCTATCCAAAACTGTGTGTGTGTCTACACACACAGTTTGGGATACACACTTCAATAGGCCCAAATAGGATAGGGAATTAAGAAAATATAGATATTAGCCAAGGTACAAGAATTGGAACATTTGTAATATAATATAATATATAAATATCCAAATATTTACAGGTGGAGCTCGTAACCAATGCGCTATGCGGATTATGTAATTCAATGAATCATTTGCCCAGAAGGATGAGTCACTTCGTACCTTTTGTTTATTCCCTCCTTCTTAATGGTTGCGTTTGCTAAAACAATGAAATGAAATCATTTAAGTTTTTTTAAATCCTAATATCAACTTGTCCAATTGCCAAAACAATACATTTGGATTTTTTATTTTTATTTCTTGTTTACATGTCATTAAAGTTACTACGTATCTGTATATGGGGGGGGGGGGGGCTCGAGCAACTCAAACTCTAGGCAAAACAAATTGTATAGGTGGGGGCGCTGAATTCCGATGTGATCAAGTCGAGTCGAGTCTAGTCACTCAACGGGTCAATTAACAAGACTTCGGCGGCTTGACCCTCTCGAAATGAGTCAGAAATCCAGAGTCAGTACGAGATACGAAGTGTCCTGTTAGAAGGTATGAATTGTCTTGCAAAAAGTACGAAGTGCCCAGGGTACCAAGTGTCCAAAGTCACTTCATACCTTGCAAAAGGTACAGGGTATGAGGTGGTCAAGGTAGGAGGTGACCTGACACCATCCGATGGGTCAAGACCTTAGTGTCAAAACGCTGTAGTATAGTCGATAATAATTGAATAGACTTAACGATGTGCCTTCTGTTAATTTTACTACACAGTAAATTGCTTTCTGCACCTTTCGCTGTGATAAATTATTCCCAGACAGCTTCTAATCACAAATGCATAAATTTCTTGTATATTTTCCTTTGAAACAACAGCCAAGTTGAATCACATCAAATGGAAGGAATTTATTTGCATGATTTTCATTTGAAACACAACTTCCAGCAAAGCCTTTATAACTTATGCAGTATTTTTATATGTATATTTATATTAAGTTATAGTGTTGTATTTTTATGCGGAATGGGATGTTTACTCTGAGCAAAGTGTGTACAGTTTTGGGTACAAACTGTTCAATTATTAGTTGGTTTGATTATATAAGTAAAATATCCCAGAGTGCTCTTGTTAAATAAAAAGTGTATTAGTTTAAAACTATTTCAAACAAGTGTGGTTTTTAACGATGTTAAATCTTGTCAAAATTTTATGCAGATGTATTTAATCATTATTTGTGAAATTTTGATTTATTTCCATTTTCTGGGATTTTTTTTTTTTTTAATTAAATAAAATATAAGGTAAACTGTGGTAGTTTTGATACACAAGAATTTGTAAAATATAATAAGATAAAGTTTTCAGAGTTTTTTGCTTGAGTGCTATTAGAATTAGTAAAAAAAAATTATTGCTGTAATCTTTAAAAAAAAAAAAAAAGATGAAAAGGGTACTGTACAGTTCAACAGTTACATGTATATTCAATGTGGTCTAAACATTTTTTTACATAAAGTTATCAGTTTGTTTTTGAACAAGATGGTGACCGCTCGATGTTCCGAGGACCCTTTGTTCCGATAACCAATCAGTGATCTACAAGCTAGGATTAAAGGCAAAGTGTACCCTTTTTGTTACTGTTCCGATTGTTTTAATCCTTTATAAATGTAGACGTAATGCAATCAAACTAACCTGTGTAAATTTCACTTTCAACAGGTGGTAGTGTTTTTGAGATATCTGCGAAAAACTGGAGCGGTTATGTCCACGCAGGAAGAACAATCCGCAACACACAATCTGAGAAACGCTTCATGCATGAAACGTTTCTCAGATTGCCATTAAAAAAAAAAAATCCCTTTCTCTAAAACCACATTCTTTAGAAGGAAAGCGTTTCTCGAAATGCTATACGTTATCAACAACTGCTGCAGCTGTTGATACGTGTAATGTATGCTGCAGTTCTTCTTACCAAGTGAGTTTTTTTATGGTCGTTAATATTTGGAGTAATAACCAAAGGTAGACCCTCCCTGTAAGGTTGGCATTAGGAAAATACTTTGGGGGCTTGGAACTCGGGAGTTTTGGAACATAGGTGTCAAAATTTCAATTACACATAACAACAAGATCTTCCAATGAATTTTACAAACACAAAAGTGATGACTAACCCTATTGAACTGTATAAAGCATTATAAATCATGCATTATTTCAATTGTATTTGGACATGAGGGGTGTATTTTTCTGCTGTCAATTTTATTGTTGTGCAATGTTTTATTATAGCTTGCTGTGATTTAAATTCTTTATTTAGTAATTAAATTTAAAAAAAAGACATCCGCGGACAGTTGTTTCAAATTATTGTGTTGGAGTATTCCTGCGAATGCTTCGTGCCAACGCAGTTGACGTCACAGCTCTGTTTTGGCTGCGGATGTTTTGCAAGAGTTGACCACACGGTAGTGAATGAACGAACGAATGATGAAGTTTAATATTAAAGTATTCTCCCACCCCAAACATAACTGCATAGCAACACACAATATGACGACTTGTTGATTACCAAGGAATTCCTAATCAATTATAATAATCTGTGTTGCTAAGGCATTATTAAAATGTATTGCGCCATTTCTACGTATTCAGACTAATTATTCAACAGAGTTAATCAAATATTGGAGGACGTTTATTTGTTCGGTCACAATGTGCCCTACTTGGACTCTGTACGTTTTATTGTTGCTATGTAAACTCGAGACTGTTTCAACATTCACACACAGAGAGCTGTATATGAGCCTGGGACTTGAGCCTGTACATCTTTGTCGATGTTGATTTGCATATTCATAATCATAAGCTGATGATATGCTACGGTCTTTACTTATTTTACCATGCATTCTGGTAATAGTAATGAAATCTTAAAGGCAAAGTATACCTTTGGTTTTTGGAACCATAATTGTGGAATACACAATCTGAGAAACGTTTCTGACAGTAACGCTTCTCAGATTCAAATTTGGGGGCATACAAACTAATATCCTTTTTACGTAACCACAGTATTACTTTGAAGTAAAATTTTTCTCAAGATATGTTATACTATCGAAAGCTGCTGTACTTCTAACCAAGTTTTCATTGCCACTAATTTTAAGAGCGATTACCAAAAGTATAATTTCCCTTTAAAGCGAGAATGTCCGCATAAAAAGATGCCCAAGGAGACGCCTTCTCATAAATAGACGCCATCTCATAAACAGTTTCATAGAATTTAGTTTAAATTACAAAGGGAGACAAATAATGGGACAAATGAGAAAGGAAATTTTGGTAAAAATTTATTCTGGAAGATGAGTCAATGACCAATGTTTGAGGACATTTAAAAGTAGAAAATAGGAATCTGTGGCGACAAGAAAAAACACAACTTTCAATACATCTTGGAATACTATAAATTAAATATCTAATATCTGTGTTCAGAACATACAAAATTGTAGAAATTGTGTCTCCTTTTGTCATTCACCCACTAATTCTATTATTGAGTTTTGATATCAAAGACATGTTACTATTGTAGTGAGATGAGTCATTACTAGACTGGTGCATGCAGACTCTAGTTACATGTTTAATAGTATCAGACCATCAGACACTACTTCAACTTAAATGTTTTTATTGTAAGTTCTGCATCAGTAATAGACCGATTGCGCGACCAATGTCACGTGACCTATAGTGGGTGTCAAACATCAACAAACAAGGTGACTTCCATAGGAAAGTGCCGTTAGTTGTAAAGTACATGATGCTTGTTGCATTTGTTTATTTGATCGAGACTTTTCTGCCTTGAAATACCGGTATGTGAAGAATACTCCAGAGTCTGTAACGTAGACCTAATTACCGTAGTGGCTGAAAAAAGGCCAGTTAGGACAGTTCCAGCAAGTCTTGTAAATTCTACGAGTAAGATTTGTTCATGATTTGTTGGTGCTTAAACAGACGACCGTGATCGCGCACTTTCCAACATAAAAGTGTCACAATGTTGAAGCAGGAATCATCCAAAAGAAAAGGCTTTCCTAAACTGTATGATTCCTTTGTCAGTTTTATAATTCCACAAGGCTAAACTATCATCTTTCCAACGCTATTTACTTTGATTACAGTGATTTACATTACAAACAAAAGACCAGGGCTCAATTTCATAGAGCTGCTTAAGCAGAAAAAAATGCTTAACAATTTCCTGCTAAGCAGAAATGAGCAAGATACCAGTCACAATTTGTATGCGTGACATGGTAGTTTGGCTGGTAACCTTATTCTGGTAAGCAACATTTCATTGTGCTTAGATAATTTTTGTGCTTAAGCAGCTCAATGAAATTGAGCCCAGGTGGCTATAGCCCAGGTTGGACTCCTCCATTGCATACCAGGACCAAGGCATCGTCGTCCTACGCCAATAGTGCATAACTCAAAATAAACTGGCCTCTGTGGTTGAATACTGGTAATTTATGAAACAGTAATGTGATTCAAATCAATATCGCAACCTGTACAACTTTAATAAAAAGGCTTTAGTAACTGTTATTATTTACTAAAAAATAAAGTCAACTCTCTGCTACGTATGGATGGGTCACATCAAAGCCTTTGCATGTCTTTGCCATAGCATGTCTTTGACGTAGCACCCACTATACCTCAAGTGATAACATGTAAACATTGGTCGCGCAATCAGTCTATTAAACTGTTGTCGGGCAAATAATTACAAAAACTACTGAACTTCTGGTGTGAGCCACAAGAAAATTGACTTCAGTCGATATTAAGGATTAAGGTGAACAAACTCCTGCTTGATCCTTGTAAAAGCAAACTGTACATTTCATGTGGAATACTTAAATAAATCTGGTGTAATACTAGATTACTAAACAATTTTTGTCTCTTTTAAATTCCAATCCCACTTCTGACACCAAATCATCCAGCCGACTGACAATCAGGAGAAGTCCTGCTTCCCACCGAACCATCCTGCTGGCCGGCAACTTCAGTCCTTTCATTCTCAGAGTCTCCGACTTCATCAACTTTGACCTCTGGTATGACACCGGTAGGGCTATCATTAAATCTCACTCTTGCATGTTTTTTCTCCTTTTCATTGTTATTCTGGCTAGCTCTGCAGTTGGTACCATCCTCGAGACTTTCGACATGTTCATGAGTATCTAAATTCGATTGAGAGTTTGTTTCAGAACTCTTGTTCACGTTCTCACGTTTTTCCTCCATGGAGTGACTGTCTACACCGGAAACCTGAAACGGAGGCTCTTGTTGACCTTTGGCATCTTGCTGACCTCCAAGGTTAGAGTTTTTGGAAGTCTCTTCTTCTGGTACAGCAAAAGGAAGACTTGATTTTGCATTGTCGTTTTTGTTTCTAGCATTGAGCGCTGGTTGGTCTGATCCTTCACTCAGCGTTGAAGAAGATCCTCTTTCGCTTGCTACAAAAAATTTTTTAATTAAAATAAATGCACAAAACAAAATTACACACACAAAAATGACAAATAAAAAACCTTTTTTCTAACAGTAAAACAATTTAAAGAATTTCAGGCCGATACTAAATGATGCAACTTCATTTCATTACTGATTTGTCAATTACATCCCAAAAGCTGTGTTCAGATATGGAGGAACGAAATTTGCCCTCTGTGATGTGTGGTGGCGGCTCTACATTAAACTACAGTTGAATAACAATCAATCTCGACTCACAGATTTCTGACGCGTGTTTGTTGAAAGTTGAACAATGGTGTGCTTCCAAGGCTTTAAAGACATTGATAGATCTGACCAATGGTCTCCAATAGGATTCACTACATAATGGATTTATTGTACTAAGGTCAGACGGGAATTTCCCATAAAAATCCCCTCTCCTCCATGGGTTATTGAATAGAACCCATAGCCAAAACAACATTATTAAGTAGGTAATCAGCCAAAGGATAAAGTCTAACAGGATTGAGCTTTTTGATAAAATCTACTTCTGTTCACCACAGCAGCCTATTAAAAGGACATTTGTTCCAGACTTTGACAAACATTAAGACTTTTTTGGGGAAAAGGACAGAGTTTTAGCAGAGCTTCTCATGATGATCCATATTTATGTACTTTATTTTTAAAATTTATTCTATTTTAGACAAAAAAAGTCCCAGAATAAATTGTTTGTACTTCTGAGCTTTTCAATCTTTTAAACTACCGTTCTAGTTGATTAACTTTAATTGAGAAATAAATCACTGTTTTTTCCCACAGACATTCTGTGTATTTAATAATGGCATTAGATTTGTTTGCCAACTTTGTTTTTCCGTTCCCTTAGCAACAAACACCTCGAGCATATCCATCTGTTTGTCATCACAAACCAATGAAGGAGTTCAACAAAAGCCAGATTATGTTGTGCTTAACACTAACATCATACAATGAATCAACAGGAAATGTGATTGTGGTTCACCCAGGTACTATACATGGCAAGGTCAGAAAATGAAAATAACTTGACATTTATTTCCAAAAAATGCCAAGAGGCTTCTGAAAGAAGATCCAAATATCTTGCTGCTTTAATTTACATGACGTTTTCTCACAGGTTAACTACAAGATGCACTACTTGAAAACTTGAGAACTGGAATAAATTTAATACCTGTGTTTACAGATTACTGTAAACTGCAAAACACTATCACAGACTTGAAGTTCAAGCCAGCTGACCAAAAGATTATAACATTGGGTTTAAGGCCACACTTCTAAATATTGCAGGTACCTGTTTGGATAGGGAGGGACCTTTTAATTAGAGTGAAACTTGGCATGGGGTTGGGATAGTTATTTAACCAGCATATTGGTTTCATGGCAGCAGTGAGCCCAAAAATCTCTTTTTGTTTCAATTCGCTTCAGCATAAAGTGTTCTGCTTACTGTGGCATGCCTATAGATGTGTTTTACTATTTGTCGATAATTTTGGTTCAATTTGGGAAGTAGGCCTAAACAGGAGAGGAACACATGCATAATCTGTCAACTGAAAAAGTTTGTTTTTTTAATTGTAACATCGGTATGATGAACACAAGAGATGGGATTAATTATTCTTCGAATTCAAATGAACAATTCCTAAATCTGACTTAAACAGCTACTTGAGCGATTTTTTTCAACGGAAATGCTGTTTGAACTTGTTTATCATATGTTTGTTTATTATTTAATTGTATATTATTTGTTTCTTACCATTACAACGATGTCTATTAAAATAGAAAATTTTGATATTTTTACACTTAAACTTAGTCAGTTTAATCTCATATGAACTCAATTTCCTTGAATTTCAATGACTTTCAGTAAAGATCACTTGTTGTCCTTTTGGTTCAAGCTGGTCTTTAAAACACATTTGCAGGGGGGGGGGGGGTTGTCATGAGAAATACTGATTTTTCATACCATTTGTAGAGCCGTTCAAAGCTGTGTTAATTAAGAACCCTCGTCCTGACCGATAAGATCTCTCTGTCGACGTAGTCGACATCATCTCTTTCTCTGCTAGCGTGTTGTAAGCCATCGTCTATATCAGACAAAGAATTCAATTAAAAACTAATTAGATTGAAGACTGAGGTACATTTAATACCCACATGGGACACTCTACGGTTGTCCATTATTGATTCAGATTTTAAATTAAGTAGCTGTGAGTTAAATAACCTTGCTTGTTAGACGGTGGTTTCTGACGATTCTGGCTGCTGACTTTTTACCTAGAATGTTGTTGTTGTTTTGGGGTGGGGTTTTTTTTTGGGGGGGGGGGCTCTACGATGATAATCAGAGTTACTTAAGAGAAACTGATATTTTACCTTTGCAAGTTTGTTGGCTTTAACATGGTGATCAGTGACTGACTTGTTTCTTCTCGTTCTTGCTTCATCACGAGATATGAGATCACCTCTTAAGGTGTTCAGTGAAGGAACTGGTTGAACTGTGAGAAGAAGAAAAAAAGCCCCAAAACATATTAAATTAGGAGTCTCTGAGAAATATTAAACTTTTTTTCCACAAAACACAAACAAAACTAACTGCCCAAAATAAACCATACACTAATGGTTTTGGGGAGAGAGACTGGACAAAACCAGTGAACCCCCAAGTTTTTGACTGTCTAGGGCGAGGATCGACTGACTAGGTTGCCCTGTGAAGATTGGGTTTCACCAGACATTGTGCGAATAATTTGCTTGCGACTGTTTTTACCACAAATTCTTGGTCGCTGCAATGACATCAATCTGTACAATGTTGACCCCAATTTAAACTGAATTCAGCCCTTGAGACCATAAGTGTGATTCATTGCTGTAGCTTATCTGGAAGAAATACATTTATGAGCATATCCAACAAGATCATAGTTCAAGCACTCTGCAATAATTCACATCGGACTTTACAACTCAGATCTGTTACTTTTTCTCCTACAAAAAGCCTGATAACACAGACTGATGCCATTGTGAACCAATTTTCTTTAATTATAGGACTCTTTCAGTAACCAGAAATTGTGCAGATTACAAAATACAAGTTTTTGAACCTATTTTGCACTCAGATCGATAAATACCGCAACTTATTTTCCTTAAGTTCTATTGAATCTATTTTATTTAATCCTGTGCAAGTTCAACTGTTCAGTGTTCAAGAATGAAATACAACACAAGTCATAAACTTGGCATATTATAAGCTGGTTCAACTTACATGGCCCGGCGTACATTTACTGTCTAGCAAAAACTGGTATGGGCTAGTAAACATCACTTCTCAACTTGCCCTGTGGGCCACTAAAAACTACTGCAACTTACTTGTTTAAATAATGCTTAATATTTCTTCTTTTTTCACATGTGAACAAAAAAGAATTGTTTAAATTGGTTAAATTTGCGTGTAAGAATGTTAACTTATAAATTGGTTGCGATGACAATACATACAAAATACATACTAGGTGTAGGTGACAGTTGACTGGCCTGGTGGGCAACTTTACCCCAAAAAATTACAAGCACAAGGCCTGCTGGTGTGGCATGTACCAAAGCACTTTTTGTAAAAGTTAACAAGCAAATATAAGGTTACTATCTCCATAGTGACATGTCTGTAAGCTCAGCACACCCATGTCAACCTTATCAGGTATCCCCAATCCAAGGTAAACAGGGTCACTTGCCTTTGAATATTGAGGATGTTGTGTAAACTGATCGTGTGTGAATTGCCACAATTTAATGGACATCAAGCTTTATTGACTGTGGAAGTGTGAAAATATGCATGAAGTGGAGTATTTGGGATTGGATTGAAGATGTTCTATTCAAACTCTGTAGAAGAAATGTTTTTTAGTTACAAATTTGCATGGTAAAATAATTAGATTGAACATGTGCACATTGAATCACATGACAGATGATGATATTTGAGTAGCAACTACACCCAGTAAAGCCCGGTTCATACTTCCTGCGAATGCGAATGCGAAGCGAATTTTGACGTCACATGGCTGTTTTCGCAGCGAATGTTTCGCAGGAGTTGAACACAGCTCAACTGTTGCGAATTATTTGTTGCGATTTTGTGACGTCAAAATTCGTAATGCATTCGCATTCGCAGGAAGTATGAACCGGGCTTAACTGGGGAGCTGTACTCTGTTTTTGTGTGTGTGTTTTGGGTTTTTGTTTTTACATACTGCTAGTAGTATGACCACGGATGTCAAAGTTCTGAAGAAAAAAAAATTGAAAAAATCCCTGGGGTACAGCGCCCTGTAGTTACTGAGTCCTAGTACTGGGATAGCAACTTGTATGTTTTGTGTAACTTTTTTGTTGTGCTATACAAAATATAACAAGGGAAAAATACAGAGATGACTACTATAAATACTAATATTTTTACAGTTAAAAAAACCCCACCTTTTTCAACAGATTGAAGGTGATATAGATACATCATATTATGACTCTCTCACATATATTTAATGGTTTATTTATGCTCAAACGTTGTTTTAAAGTGCATTTAAAAGTTGTTGTCAGGCGTCAGCTTTTAGAGCGACCCATATTTTAAGCCAACACAAGGTAAACTGACAGCGACACATTAGTATTACCCTCAAATTATGTCATTTGCTGCTACTACAAATCAACTCCATCACAATAAAATAATCCACACTTTCAACCAGTTACTTGCTTTTTGTTTTTAAAGGTCAAAATACATTTTGCAACCCTCTTTAGAATGAAAACTAACCAGGATGAAAAATTACAAATATTTCTGTCCCAATAGATTCCTATTCAATCAGAGTTTCAAGTTGAACCTTCACAACATTCACCAAATTATTTGACGGTCGTTTTAAAATTGTAAACTTAAAAAAGTGAGCCTCCTAACTATTATTAATTTTTCAAAGTATTACATGATATTCTTGTTTTCATAGTTATACGATATGTTGGGTAATTTGTACAGTTAAGTCAAAGTTAATAAATCCTTCCGCGATTGTCCCAAACAATTATACAAAACATACAAAATTAATGTAGTTCATGAGTTCCATTTTCCACTTACCTTTACTGTTTTTTCTATTAGCCGCTATCGATGCAATACATCCCATCGTCATATCCAAATTGTCAATTTTTAATTTCGCCAAAACTACATTTTTAAAACTGCTAGCCAAGAAGACAAAACAAGTTTAGCTTCGAAAAAAATTGTGTTGCGAAATACTACGTGGATAGCGTGTCTACCGTAAAATCACACGCGGAGAAATGACACTATCAACCTCGGGCACTTCTGCTGATATAGTGGGCCTAATCACGGTGAAATCTCGCAATAAACAATCCTGAGTAACTTCGTCACCCAGCAATCAAAAACTCTTCTGAAAGGTACAGTGACAGGTCTTCAGCAGTGCCGCGTACAATAGGACGAAAGTTTGACGACTGAACAACTTCTGAGTACAGTACAAAAGCCAAGCTAAAATCGGACAAAGATCAGAGCATTTTAATCCTATACGTCATCAAATCACTATATTCATCGGTGCGCGGCGTGTCCGGGACTGGGCGGCCGCAGCCAGATCGATAATGCAACAAGTTCCTGGTTTGTCCTGCGCATTCTACTTACGCAGGAGGTCTACCTGTCAATAAAGCAGACTGCGACAGGTGTGTTGGTGTATGGGGGGTGGGGGGGGGGGGGGGGGGGGGGGGTAAGAAGAATGACTCGACGAGGAGGATGGAGCATGGACGAAGAAAAATGGAGGAAGAAATTGAAAAGCGTCAGCATTTTGTATTGCAGAAATCCTATAGTGAAGTCCTTTCTCTATGATGAGATGGAGAATTCGCACAACTTCCTCCAAAGTTCACTGGTTGCGACTTTTTTCTTTCCTGCAAAACCAAAAACTGTATTTTTCAATTTAAAATCAACATTGAATTCTGTAACGTTTCTCAGTATTTAATTAACAATTATTGTTATTTTTGAATTAAATTAGCGACATTTGGCAAGTTGGTCTTCAACAAAATGATCTGTCCGGGTCCCATCCTCACTGTCTGCCGACACACATTGTGTTTCACACTTTTAACTTTGTTTTGGCCCCAGTACAAAACCTGCTAATCAAATACATTTAAATGTCATGTTATTGAATAGCGCTGTACTCCTCTTTGAAAAATGTTGACATCTTCGTCCGGACAAAAGTTTGTAAATAAATCGCTGTTTTTATCCATCGAAACCATAGAGTTATATAATAATAACTCTATGATCGAAACTGAACAGCGCCCCCAAGACTCATTTGCGGATCCAGAATAGTCGGATGCACAAGTAGTACTAAGGCCGTGTCCGAAACGGCAACTTCGGCTACAGCTAGAGCTAGATCAGCGCGTCTGCCAGTGTTGAAGAATATCCAGACGCGCGCAATCTAGCCGTAGCTGTAGCCGAAGTCGCCGTTTCGGACACGGCCTTAACCTCAACATGATGTAAAATGGATGGGCGAGCACGGGGTGTAAGACCGAATACCGGACACTTCGGCACCTCGCAAACTCGGCACCCACAAACTCGGCACCTTGCAAACTCGGCACCCACTCGGCACCAAGAATGTCGGCACCATACAAACTCGGCACCGGCCTTTTTTTCCTAACAAACTCGGCACCTAGCAATCTCGGCACCTGTTCTGTAAACCCCACATTGAGATGTTAAATTAAACAAAAGAAAGTTAAGAATGCTTAATGTGTATTAACGTATTTAATGTATTTAAAAATATGTTTTACCTTTTTTGTTAAGTTTACGTCTGGCATAATTGACCGCTATCACAAAATGTCCCACAAATATTTTAATTTATGATTCTGCACGAGACTTTTGCCTAAGCCGAAACCTAAAATCACTCTTGGAGTTTAATGCAGAACTTTGCACCATTCTGAAGTTTCTTGAAGGATATGGATAGTAAACTATGTTGGTGCTATCCCATCCAGTGACGCTGTATCTGTTGAATTGTTGTAATTTGAAAAATGAATTTGTGATAATACAATTCCAAATGTGGTAACTGTGCTGGACTATATCCACTTGTGTTAAATAACTGGGAAGTGGTGGGAAAATAGTTTAACCGAGATAGTGTGACCTTTTTTGACCATGTGGGTGAATCTGTCCCCCCGGACACAATGCCGGACAACTTTACCTGACAGTTAAAAACTTCCTCATTCCAATTCAATTAAAAAGTCACATTTATTTACATCATTCATGAAATATTTTAAACCATCCATAACAAAAGAGAGCGATTTGTTTGAAGAAGTATTCTTGAATCCAGTTTTACAAAACAGAAAATAAAATAAGAATGCAGGCCTCAAACTAGAAGCCAGAGGGCTCGTGGTGGGTGCCGAGTTTGTATTTGTGCATGTGCCGAGTTTGTGGGTGCCGAGTTTGCTAGGTGCCGAGTTTGTGGGTGCCGAGTTTGCAAGGTGCCGAGTTTGTGGGTGCCGAGTTTGCGAGGTGCCGAAGTGACCGGTACCCGTAAGACCATACACACACATGAATACAATTGATCGAGCTCTCTTCCGGGCTGCTGTTTTTCTCCGTTTTTTTGTCCATTTGTTTCCTTCTGTTGGTGTGATGTTGAAGTTAGGAGTTTTCGGTGGTTTAGCTGCTGTCCTCAGAGGCTATTTTGCCTTCGAATGGCACACGGTAGGCGCTGCTGTAGTGGTGGCTTACTTGGCAACTGGAGGGTGGAGGTTTGCCAAGATTATTGTACGGACATTCCCACGTGATTTACGGTAGGTGAAGCAATGGGGGCGTTGTACGGCTCTTTTTGACACTTCGAAAATGTCAACAAGAGGAGAACAGTGCCCCAGTCTATGATGAGAGGTGGGTTGAGAAATTGGAGTTTTCACAAAAAACACCATGAACTTGAAGATGAATTGAATCAGTCGTTTACAAGAATGAAAAGTGAAACCACTGAAAAAACTGAACCAGTTGCACAAATAAATACTAGTCAATTGTCATGATTGTGCAACCAGTTGCACAATAATGCAACATCCGGTGTAAAAAGAGAAAAATTATTATTTATTTTAATGCTGACAATTAATAATGTGAAATATTTTAAGCACTATAATCAGGGTCTTTCGTTGTACAATAAATAAAACATCTCATTTGTGATTTTTAAGAGTAAGGTAAGAGTAAGACAACTGGGTGATGTGTGTGTGAGTGGTTGGACATGATGGAGATATGGTGGGTGGGGTGGAGAAAGGGATGATGCTGGGGGGCGGGGCTAACCTGTGTGGCCTCGATTCAAGTTTTAATCTTTTCAAATGACTAACAAACACTTTGACAGTAACATTGATTGAGATTAACAATCCTGCAATGACCTTGTACCTGTTCGGGCACATTGTGCTATATTGATTGCATTGCGCTATATATATTGGTCAATTATGGAGAGAATTATTGTAATGGTCGATCCCACTGCCAACAGCCCAGTCGAACACGTTTCCTTTATAATTCACTACTCTGGGAAATTTCTTTTTAAGGGTAAGTAAAGTCAGATATCCTACAGAATCAACCCATCACAACAATGCGATTGACCGATTGCGTAGATCGACGGATTGAACCCAACATATCCAGTGCTAGTGCTAGTGCTAGTTATGCTACTTTGCTATGCATCAGATTAAATAAAAATTTTCCCGGAATCATTTTTCTGTGAGAGGCATGTTAAAACAAAGAAGCCATGACTTCTTTAGCATTTGGATCATCATCTGGATTTTGTCTTTTTCTTTGGAGAACATACCATTTTCACGCACCGTGAGTCGCAACACCTCAGCCCTGAGGCATGTCCGCCAGTTGGATCCATGGCCGGAACCAGTTCTGCAGGGATGTGATTTCTCAGTTTTTTCTGGAAATCCGTAAAAAAAAAAATAATAAGACCATAAAAACAAGAAGATAAAACCAAATAGAATGCCCCAAAGTGCAGGTTAGGGCTTTTAAAACAAAAGATAAACGTATGTAAGTAGGCTTCGAGCTCGCAAGTTTTTGCCCTCGCAAGCTTTCGTGCTTTGCGCTCACAGTTCAGGTTTTTTCTTTTTCAATAGCCTATCACATTCCTGGCTCTGTAATCTCACTCTGCTTGGACTTACCTCCTTCCTTTTTGAGCCGAAATAAAATTGGTCTACAATTTTTAAATCTCTGACTTTTGTCTATTTTTAAATGATCTTTACTCTTCTTATTATTGTAAAAATATAACTCAATTCAGCCTCCTTAAGGCTGTGAAGCTTTTATTTCTGAAATAAACCAACAACAACAACAACAACAACAACAACAACAAAATACAACAGTGGAAGTCTCTCGGTGACATGTAATCCTCTTCTTACAACAAAAGGACAAACGTCTGGACTTGGGCCATATAAAACACAATAACAGCTGCACAGAGGGCGAATCTTGTATTATTGTTTACTGGTTGTTTGAATTTCTCCATTCTATTTCGATTATTTACAGAGGACTTATTGCACTTGTCCGCCTACGATTGACTCTACTGAGACGCCAACGTAACCGAGAACTGGTCCATAATGTATTTGAAGCTCGCGCCAAACGGCACCCAAATAAAATTGCCTTCCGGTTTGAAGATCAGAGCTGGACCTTCAATGAGGTCAATAACTACGCTAACGCCATCGCCAACTATTTCTTTGAGAAGGGTCTACAAAAGGGGGATACAGTCGCAATCTTCATGGAGAGTCGGCCAGAGTTTGCCTGTTTCTGGCTGGGCTTGTCTAAGATAGGCGTTGTTGGGGCATTGATTAACTTCAATCTGCGTGAGGAAAGTTTAGTGCATTGCATCAATGTTGCTGAACCAAAGGCTGTGATTTATGGAGCTGAGCTTACAGATGGTAAGATACTTAAACACAATTTTTTTTATTCAGAAAGAATGTATAGTGGAGTAAAAAAAAATTAAGGTAATCCAAAACTGTAACTCTTCAGGAGACTAAACAAAGCACAAGTTACATAGTATTTTCTGATCATTTCAGGTTTTAGGTTTCGCTGTCAATAATCAAATTTTCCTTCACTTCAGACTCCTCCATTCTCAGCGTGACTTTAACTTATTACAAATGAGCTGATTTTTGTGATAGTTTTAAAATCATCAATGTGCTAATACAAGAATCAAAGAAATCCTATTACATTTATGTACTTCAATAGTAACTGTAGCTGACTAAAATCACACAATTTATACTTGACCAGAAATATAAAAAGGTGAAACTATTTTTGTAAAACTGAGTTGTACGTCTTTGTTACTTGAATCATACAAAGTCCAAATGCTCTGTGGCATTATCTGTGTGGTAGCTTAACCACAAAAACCTTGCAAACTGCTTACCAACCAAAAGGACCTATGGTATAAATGCACAAAAGTAGTCAGTGGCCTGACGTTTTGACCCTAGCAGAGTCTTTTTCTTTTCAGCCTTCGAGAAAGAGGGTTGAAACGTCAGGCCACTAACTATTTTTTTTGCATTTATACCATAGGTCCTTTTTGGTTGGTAAGTAGTTTGCAACAGTTAATTCTGTTTTCTCAAAAGCTTATTGTGTAAGTTTCTGTTCAAAGTTTCCGGACAGATGCTTTCATGAGTAACTCACTCAGTTTGTAATATTAAATTTGACTTGAGCAAATTATAAACCCTCCTACTGCCTGGCCATTCAATATCATCCGCTGTGATTTTGAATGAAAGATAGATTCTACTATTTTATGATATCATGCGCTGAATGCATCTACAAAGTACATACACACATAGTTAGTTCTGGGCACAGTTGTGCCACCATACACAACCCATTCCAAAGAGGGGTCAACTTGCTGGCAAATGTTACCAAAAATAGGAGGGTTAATTGAAAAATGATGTTGGTAAATTGATGGTGCTTGTTTTAAGAAAAGAGAAAAAGATCAAAATCAAGTTATATGCCCACAATATTGCAATATGTCCATCTGTGATCCTTTTGCTTTTGCAGCAATCAGGGACATCCGGCCAAGGTTAGGTCGTGATGTCGGCTTCTACAGCACGGGAGGGTACCAGGATGCTGGATTTGCTGCTGTCAACCTTGACCCCGGACTAAAGAAAACATCAACCCTTCCTGCTCCTGTCATACTTGGCCGGAAGTTTACAGGTATGAAGTTGGGTTTTGTTTTTTTCATAACAGAGCAGGCCATGGAGGTCATGGCCTCTGTTGCCCCTGGTAATGGCCTCGGTGCCCTTTCTAAAGTTTCCCATAGACTTAAAGATTTTCAAATGGAAGTGCCCTTGAAAAAAATGAAAACGGCGTTGCCCTTTCAGAGATGAAATTCCAGGCCTGATAGAGCCACCGTTCGTAAGATGAATCGTAATGTCGAAGATTGAATACTTTATAAACAGGTCCATTATTGATGTGAGCGTCACGATAACGACTTTTATTAGGGTCGCATTGTTTTTTTCTGTACAGAAACAACTCCATTGAAACTCCATACAAGACTTTTCTTTCATGTGCGTTACAAGTCTGCCCAAAGTTATTCATTTATGAGTGCTTTTAAATTAAAACTTTTGCAATTAGTCGAATTATAATGGCTTCTTATTGTTGCAGATAAGCTTTTCTATATCTACACTTCTGGGACAACAGGCTTGCCTAAAGCTGCAATCATCACCCAAATTAGGTAAGGTGGATGCTGATCCATCATCCTTGTTGCTGTTGTTGCTTTGTTGTTGCTGTTGTTGTTGCTTTGTTGTTGCTATTGTTGTTGCTATTGCTGTTGCTACTGCTGTTGTTGTTGTTGCTGTTGTTGCTGCTGTTGTTGTTGCTGTTGTTGCTGTTGATGTTGCTGTCACTGCTGTTACTGTTGCTGCTGTTGCTGTTGCTGCTATAGTTGTTTGTCCTTGACGAATGGTTATTTTTATTATTATTTTTCTAAAAGGATCACAGTTTTGAGAAAAGAAATTTAAAGTAGATTTGTTTTTCTGTTTTTTTTTTTTTTTGTGAGGGGGTGTTTAAAAAAAACAAAAAAAACATTCGTTTTCAAAAAAGCCTTCTGAAGTAAAAAGGATTTTTGGGGGGATTAATTTGGACTTTTCCCTGGTTTTCCTTTTGATTGTATAGGTTCATGTACATGGGATACGGTATCCGTTACGGCTTCCATTGTAGATTTGATGACGTGATTTACAACACACTTCCACTGTACCATTCAGCAGGTGGGATTGTTGGGATGGCTCAGGTCATCCTCAACGGATCTACTATGGCCATCAGGAAGAAATTCTCAGCGAGTAGATTTTGGGATGACTGTATCAAGTATGAAGCAACGGTCAGATCATCTTTGTCTTGTGTCTTGACTCTTTATATATAACGTTATTTTTTACATTTATGACTATTTGCTCCAGCCTCGCTACCATGGGCAGCGCGCCGTATCGATACCTCTCGTCGCTAACCCCTGGAAGGGAAGCACTGAAAATCAAAGGTGATTGGCTCACTAAAAGTGAATGCTTTGCCTGCACGCTTGGTAGAAACATTCGAGCGCTTAGAGGGCGCTTGTAGGGCGCTTGTAGGGCGCTTGTCGGGCGCTTTGTATGCACATGTAAAAATGCATGTATTTTAGTTTATACACTTCAAATGAATCATGTTTTTACATGGTCACCCTAAACTGCATACAGTTGAACTTATCACAGGTTACCAAAAAGAATGAAAGGGGGCCAGTTGTTCCATGACTTGAATGTGTCTTTTGACAGCACACTCTGCGTAGTCTCCAACACAGAATGGACCAACTGTAGGACTAATTATAAAATATCCACTTCCAGGGGTTCTGATCGAGCAAGGCACCCTGAGTAAGAACAAAAATGAGATCGTACACCACTGGGAGCGAGGTTGCTGTTTGCTCTGGTTCTTTTTGATTGCTTAATTAAGGGCACTGGTCTATGAATTCTACATTTCCAAAATGTTCCTTTGTTTTGTATCAATTTTTGTTCCATTCAAATTTCTATAAATATAGCAGTGTTTTTGTTTTTGTTGTTGTTTACTGTTAGCCTCTCTTATCCCCCCTGTAGATTGTGCAATATATCGGAGAGATATGCCGTTACGTCCTCGCTCAACCACCTAAGCCAGTGGATACACAACATAAAGTCCGAACTGCTCTTGGGAATGGATTCAGACCTCAGATCTGGGAGGAGTTCCAGTCTCGCTACAACATCAAAGAGGTCAGAACTACAAATAAAACCTACTGTAAAATATCCATATTTATTGTTAAAAATCCACTTTTTTTATTTGACACTCCCAGAAGATTTGAATTTTATGATAAAGAGAAAAGAAAAATCATGTTGATTGATTTTGCACAACCTACTCCTGGTACTCCTGGTACTCCTGGTGAGTGGCTTGTTATTTCATTGATTCTATTACGCAGGTAGTATGGAGTGCCAAAAAGCACCATACCTTCTAGGCTAGCATTGGGTAAATGGGGTTTTTCTGCTGTAGGGCTTGTATTATGTGGAAACCCAAATCAATTGATTACAATGGATTTTTTTTCTGTAATGCTATGAGCCAGTTTGGCAAGATAATTTAGTTTATTACTTGTTCAAATTGTATTTATTTATTTAGTTTTGTTGTTGTTGAGAAATCGCCTAATATCACAAGGCCGGATGGCCACTTCAAGGTGAGGGCTACACTTAGCTGATTTGGGCTGTCGACCCAGATCAACTGTCACCAGGGGCACGTTGCCACCTACTCCTGGGGCTGAAACAGGGTTACTCCCTTCACAGTCAGTAAGGATGTAGTCATGGGTATCATCCACTAGGAGCCAGGCTGGTAGAGCAGAATGCACTACCTCAGGGCTCGAATTTGACACTGGACCACAGGCCCGAGGCCAGTGATTTTAGCCTTGGGCCAGTAAACTCATGACTTGACAAGTCCGGCGGTCTTGTGTTTTTCAATTTAATAATAGCCACTGTGTAATATCTTTATGAGGAAGAAAAGATGTTCAAATGTTGACCTTGAGTCTGGTATTTATACAATTCCATTGAGTAACAAAATATACTAACCCAATAGACAAATGAGAAAAATCTACAATTTACTTGTCGAACTGTGCAGAAAGCTCTTTCTCATAATGATTCTGGTCTTGTGAAATAAATTCTGGTCCGGTAAACATTTTGAGCTACAAGCCTGCGGTCTTGCAAAATTTTATCCCAAATTCGAGCCCTGTACCTCCCCAGCTTTTCACAAAAACAGTTTATGGTTAAGTGCCTTGCTCAAGGGCACAAGTGTCATGACCAGGATTCGAACCCACACCTTAGCTGCTGACAACGCAGAATGCATCGATAGGATACTTAATAATGTATACATTACACAGGTAGCCGAGTTCTATGGAGCAACAGAGGGCAACAGTAACATCGTGAATATAACTGGCAAGGTAGGAGCTGTCGGGTTCATCTCTCTGCTGGTCCCATCCGCTCTGCCAATCGTTCTACTCAAAGTGGATGAAGACACCGGTGAATTGATACGCGGACCTGACGGACTTTGCGTCAAATGTAAACCAGGTAAGTCTGTCATCCAAGTTTGTATAACCAGGGTTCTCCCAAGGTTTTTTCCAAAACTGTTGGGCATTCTGGACCCAAACTTTGTGATGTTTGGCCGAAGCCCGCTAAATTGAAACAACGTTTTTGGAATGTTTTCTACTCGGTGTTTATCTCGGTTTTAAAAGCCCTAGTGTGCAATTTGGAGCATAACTTATGTTTTTTTCTCTCAATTTTGTTGAGGAAATAAAAAAATTTAAGAAAATATGTTTGTATGCGTATCGGCCGAAATTTGCGCATATCGGCTCGATACGCTAGCTTGTGCATGGGAAGAAAAAATTTTTTTTTGTTTCTTTAAAAAAATTTTTTTTTATGCAAGTCGCCAGACACACATGGCCTGATGGCCACTTCAAGGTGTGGGCTACAATCAACTATTTTTCCAGGGGCCGTTGCCACCTACTCCTGGGACTGAAACAGGGTTACCCCCTTTACAGTCCATACGGATGTAGGCTTGGGTATCATCCATCAGAAGCCTGGCTGGTAGAGCAGAAAGAGAAAGCACTACCTCCCCAACTTTACTAAGCAATCATGGTTAAGTGTCTTGCTTAAGGACACAAGTGTCACGACCGGGACTCGAACCCACACTCTGCTGATCAAACACCAGAGCTTGGGTCCGGTGCTCTTAACCGCTAGGCCATGACACGCCACTGAAGGATAAAAAACGTTGTTTAATTTTTAGTCTGAAAGCTTACTGATTCTGAAGTATATACTCCAACCATTTTCTTTGTGACATATTTCCCTCTGAATTGAAGTCCCATTTGAGAAAATTGTATCTGAAAACCTTTAAAAAAAGAAGAAGCTAATTTCAGTTGATACAACCAAAACTACGAGGAAATGTGTTTACATGCTGAAAACAGTGCATTAATTTCACTATTTTCTCCTGACTCGCACTGACAGATGAAGCCCACATTTTCACAGGTTTGTTATTTCATGTATACGGTTAAACACACAAAACATTGAACAAAATTCTGCATTTAAGGTGTGAGCAGAGAGCTTTGATCATAATAGCGAATTCATTGGGGATGTCCTGTACCAGTGTTTTCCACAATTACTAGAAAGAAAATTTGCCCAGCAATCATTTTGTTCAGTGAGTCACATGCATTAATGACCAATGATGGTGACGCAACTTTACAAAAAGCAAGCGTGACACAAGTTAAACCATGCGCCTAATGTGCACACAAGCTTAAAAGCTTCCCAGTAATGACGGAAAACCCCAGTACAGGACATGTGAAACTGAACTCCAATGGATTGGTCCGTAATATTATGCCTGAAATACAAACTTGCCAAACTTTGTCTTTGTTTATAACAGCTGGATAGCTCAGTCGGTAGAGCACCGGTACGTTAATCCGGAGGTCGTTGGTTCAAGTCCCGCTCCAGTCAATTTTTCTTTGTTCAAACCCAAATTTTAAAAAATTTACCCAGTCAGTTTCCCTTGTGGCTTATTACTTGATATTTATTATTAAAAAGTTGCATCCCCTTAGGGTGATCCCGTGGCTGCTACTTCCCAGGTTGTATCGTAAAACTTGGGTGTGATCTCTGGCTACACGGCAGCTTACGGTTGAATGGCTTCTGACTGGCACCCCCGAACAAAGATATTGACTAGTAGGCAGACCTCCAACATAGGGCTGGATAGCTCAGTTGGTAGAGCACCGGTATGTTAATCCGGAGGTCGTTGGTTCAAGTCCCACTCCAGTCAATTTTTTTCTTTGTTCAAACCCAAATTATTAAAAATGTACCCAGTCAGTTTCCTTTGTGGTTTATTACTTGATATTAAATATTAAAAAAGTCGCATCCCCTTCCCAGGTTGTATCGCAAACTTGGGTGTAACTCCTGGCTACACTGCAGCCTACGGTTGTATGGCTTCTGACTGGCACCCCCGAACAAAGACCGCCAACATAGGGCTGGATAGCTCAGTTGGTAGAGCGCCGGTACGTTAATCCGGAGGTCGTTTATTACTTTATAATGCTTATGATTTTGTTATTGATATTGCAGGTGAAACTGGGCATCTGATTGGCAAGATCAAGGTGGGTGATCCCATCGCTGGTTTTGATGGATATGTTAACAGACAGGCAACTAGCAAGAAGATCGCCTACGATGTTTCCAGGAAAGGAGACCAGGCTTTCCTCTCGGGTAATTACAAAAAAATATTTCACATCTCTCGCTCATCACTAGAAGGGTTTGGAGGGGAGTATGGGGGTCGGCCGAGTTGTGGTGGGAGTTTAAAGTAGGGTATCCGGGCAGCCCTTCCATGGCAAAACAGCCCAACTCAAAATTTTTTGGTTTTTTTACATCAGATCATTTCTGGGTAAATTGAGGGTGCTTTTCCCTTTTCAAAGGTTTAAAGGCATACGCTGTATAACAAGTCCTATCTCGGCCTCTTTTGTACACTTTCATCCCATTTTTATTGCAAAACAGCTCATCTCTGTACTTGCTTTTCTCAAAGTGTCAATTTTTGAGTTAGGCTGTTTTGCAATGGATGGGCTCACTGCTCTCTGTGCAAAAAAGGTTGAAAGTAAACCATTAACTCTTTGGCTAATACAGAACTGGATTATTTAGAAAGTAGGGGAGGTTGCCAGTAAGCTTTTGCCGAAGAAATTTGAAACCAACGATTGAATAAATGAGTTATGATTATTCCTTGGCAAGACGCTGAGACAATGATTCAGATGATCTAGCAATTAATTTTCAAAATATTTCAAATCAATACACGTATTTACATTTATCCTGCTTACTGCTACTTAATGTTATTTTTGCTTTACTCCATAGTCACATGTACTTGTCATTATTTTTCATCGAAGTGTGGAAAATAAATGCGTATCTGAATCGAATTGAATTGAATTGAATTGTATTGTTTCTTCAGGTGACATTTTGCAGATGGATCAAGATGGGTATTTGTTCTTTAAGGACCGGTCTGGAGACACTTTCCGTTGGCGCGGCGAGAATGTCTCAACATCTGAAGTTGAGGGAATCATTCAGAAACACATCCACCTGAACGACGCAGTGGTGTACGGTGTCGAAGTACCAGGTAACAGGTTATCGCTGTTGGGTGTTCCAAGAATAATATGCGTACAGAAACTTGCCTCTTAATGCATGGGACTAAAGTGTTTAACTTATGTAAAGTTCTGATATAACAAAATTCAGATCGCATAAAGGGTGGGCTTTTTTGAGAAGTAGAATCGATCTCAGGTACAGTGGAGTAACTGAAGGGGGTCACAGGGGGCATGTTGTTGTCCCCAATTGATGTCTGTGCCCCTACCCTCCCCCCGACCCCAAATTTGAAATCTTGACCTTTGAGATTAAAAAAATTACCAGTGTAAAATGTTACATTTTACAAGCTTTAATATTATGATAATGGCAATGTTTTTAAAACTATTAATTTTCCATTTACATGCAGCCAATTTTTTGTTTGTTTACACTCACGTCAAATTATCTTACAAAAATAATGGCATAACAAGAGCACTGATAAGGGGCTTGTTCAAGAAAAATGCAAATAGAAACTACAATTTTAAATGGCCAGAAGTGCCCCCCCCCCTAGAAAAAATGGTCCACTCCTTAAATGTTTACATTAGTTTTGGCGCTGACCAGGTGAAGTTACCATTGTTGGGTTCACTGAAATATGCACAAAACTCACCTCATATTGCTTGGAACTAGACTATTTTACTGCTATAAAGTTCTAATACAACAGAATTCAGACCACATATAAAGTGGGCTTTTTTTTTTGGAGAAATAGAATCGGTCTCATAGTTGTGTGTTAGAAAAGACACTGTTTTTTTTAAGACTGTACATCATTAGCGGAACTGTTTCCATTTTCTTCTTCTTAGGACTTGAAGGAAGGGCTGGTATGGTGGCCATCGTTGATCCAAATGGAACTCTAAATCTTGCGGGATTGAATGAAAGTCTTAAGAAATCTCTGCCAGCGTACGCTCGGCCGATCTTCATCCGTATCATGCAAGAAGTAGATACTACAGGTAAATACATAAAAGATAACCCTCAAAAAAAAGAAGAAGAAGATGCTGTTATTTTCATAAGTACTGAGTCAAGTCTGTCCCGGGCCACTATGGCTCATCAGGCCCGTGTTTATATCCGGTTTTCATGGCATTAAACGAGAATGAGAATATTTCTATTCCCCCTGGACAAGATGCCAGTCCATCGCAGGTTACTCCCCAGCTCTCGCCGGTACCCATTTTCACTCCTGGGTGGAGAGAAGCAATTATGATAAAGCGCCTTGCTTAAGGACACAAGTGTCGCGACTGACCAGGCCAGGATTCGAACTCACATTCTGAAAAAGAACATGAATCCAATGCTCTAGACCGCTCGGCCACGACACCTCATAAGTACAGGGATGTGATTTCTCCGTTTTAAACCGGAATTCCGGTTTTTTTGCCCTTAATAAAAAAGAAATTCCGGGGTTTTTTTGCCCCCCCCCAAAAATTTTTTTTCTTCAAATTCATAAAAAGATCAAATTCATAAAAAAATGAAGATAAAACCATATAATAACGCCCAGATTGCAGAGTAGGGCTTTTAAAACCAAAGATAAATGTTAATATTGGGCTTCTCGTCGCAAGTTTTCGAGCTCGCATGCTTTCGCTCTTTGCGCTCAGAGTTCAGGTTTTTTTCTCAACAGCCTATCACATCCCTGTAAGTACTGAGTTATCAAGATTTTCTTTTCAGATCAAGAACTTCAGATCTGAACTATGAAATTTTATCCTTCATTTCCTCCAAGCAAAGTGTGTGAAAAAATTGAAACTTTATAGCTTTATTCAAATTAATTGCTTTATATTCAAATTAAATAAACATGTTTTAAATCTTTCTGTTTACAGGTACCTTCAAGTTGAAAAAAGTTGACCTTCGCAAAGAGAGTTTTGACCCCAGTTTGGTTAAAGGTGACAAGTTGTTCTTCATGAACGGGAAAGAGTTTGTTCCGCTCACACAAAGTGTCTACAGCGACATCGTAGCTGGAAAGATTAGGATATAAGAAGGGTCATCAGTATCTGAGGTCATTACTGTAAAGGTCAAATGTCAAGTTATGAAGGTCAAACACTCCAAGCAGGTTGTAAAACAGAGATGTAATAGCACTCTGCACTAATGATAAAGAAAGAAGCTCAGTATGCGGATATCAAACAAAATTCACTAGCGTACGTGCTCGTACGTGTCAAAGTTTTATGTGTACTCACGCGCACCGACTTTGCTAATGCGTTCTGGCGCGGTGATCACGTGAGAGCTAGGTGGTGGAATGTTCGTCTAAAATACGGGTGTTTTCAGCAAAAATGGCGTATCTCATTTTAGTGCGGGGTGCTGTTGCTTAGTGATGCATTTTTTCCAAAATGAGTGGTTTGTTGCTTAGTGTTGCTTTTGTCTTGTGTGATTGCATTCCGAAGATTGTATTCATTCTTGTGTGATATTTAGGAATGTTAAACGTTTAGACTGACAATGTCCCAGAAAAATTTTCTGGAACATTGGATCTTGAACTGAAACAAGCTACTACTCTACTCTACTCTACCCTGCTCTATCCCGTTTCTGTTAGGCCGTAGGGGCGAAGAGATGGCAGCCACAACACACTTCCTCCACAACTCTCAATCTTCAGCAGTCCTCAACAATTGCTCCCAGTTCAGTCCTGTCCATTCCTTCACATTGTCTACCTATGTCTTAGGTGGTGGCCCTCTTTTTTTCTGGTTCCTCCTGTCTTTCCTTCTAGTATGATGTTAGCCAACAAGCTACAATTAGTTTATAAGGATTAGCATCACCAAAGTGGATAATAGCTGAATAAAGTTATTTGCAGAGTCTGTTTAACACGTTGACTGCCGTTTATAGATTCGTAGGGCGTTCCCATTTGCCAAATGTGGTGCGCTTGCACGCATACCAACAGCAAAAACACTAAAAAAAATAATTTGAACATACAAATTCTAAGGATGTATGTCCTCACGACTGCCAGAAGCGTATTTGTTGCGTTCTCAGTGATGCCAGTGTATTCAATTAACAATACAAAAACATTCTCTGCGAGTATACTTGTAGTGGCAGAATCCGATACACCTGTTACTACGAATATACTCGTAGGCGGCAGTCAACGTGTTAATGACACAGATGGTGGGAGAGGATACTGCCCTCAGATTTTTTCAAATGACCTAATTGAATTTTGCAAACATGAAACAAGTTGAGAGGCTGTTTATTTACAATTGTGTGGAATGTGGCATTTAATAATAGGTAAACGCATCAAATGTTACACAATAAAGTAACAAAATGTTTGTTGAAATTCTGATCAGTGAACAAAAATGTGAAAGCTCAAAAAAAATCTTTGAAACGATTTTAATGATTTAATGTTAATTTTGGTTTGATAAAGCTGTGTTTTGTAAATGATTGTAATGTGATAAGACAATTTAACATATGAAAAAAATTTCCTTTACTGGAGCCATTTTGTTTTGTTCTTGTAGTTAGATTTTTTGCAAAAGTCACAGCCCTAAGTTTTGCCAACCAAGGTTGGCAAACTATGGGAAGCCATAAATGCAAAACAAAAACAGATAGCCACAGATTGTGACAATGTTGCACAAATATTCAAAAATAGTGTTTAATTTTTTGGAAACAAAGCAACCGATCATGGGATGTATTTTTAAAAAAATTTTTGCAAGTTTGCAGAAATGTTGAGTTTGGTCGCAAAATCTATTTACAACATTGAATGTTTTGCTAACATTCATCCGTCCATGCTAACAAGCACACTTTGTTTATCAACAATAGAAAGGTCTATATGAGGTCTAGGTCTCACTTAAAAATGGGCAGGTTCCTTTTGAACTGAGTACTGGAAAACAATATTATGTAGTCAGGGGGTTTGAACAGATGGCTGCAGTCTTGTGGAAGCTTTTTTGTGATTTAGGGTTTCATTAGATTTAGAACTAAAAAAATCATTGGATTTTGATTTTCAAAAAGTGAAACTAATTGGTACCAATCAATGAAAATACACAAACAAGTAGATGTGTAGGCGTAAACTAAAACTAGGTAGATAGAGAAATATTACTTTTAAAAATTCATTCATAGCTTTTCAAATTAGATTTTTTCTTTCAAGTTTTGATATTTTTAAAAAACTCTTTTGGTTGCTTTCACAGCGTTGTAACATTTTTACAATCTAGTTGACCGTTCACGCGTTGGTTTGTATCTTGATCAACTACCATTGCAGGGCTTTTATACACAGTTTTTAATTATTTTATGCAACAAGAATACATGTTTTCATTAAAGAAGTTAACATTTTATTTCAGGAATTTAAAAAAAAAATCTTTTTCAGTTGACACCTACATGGGGTCATTGCAACAAGCCCTGTGGGTTTCTATATGACCCTTGCTCAATATTTATTGTTTTCTTCAAAACCATTGTTTAATGATTTGCTTTTTACTTGAGTGGAAAATAAACCAACCAACCAAGTAGGATTTGAAACTTTGCATGGTGGGAGTACAATCGAGTGAGGTTTGCGGCGACGCCGTGTGCATAAATCTCTCTATGAGTTGTGGTGGTTCGGAGAAGAACCTGTGGTTTGACAACTCGATGTTTCGATCAGTATGCTCTGGTTGTCTTCAGGAGAATGCTGGACTCTTGTTGCTGCGTGCTGCTTAAGTACTGCCGAAGAGATTAACTAGCACGTGGGCTTAGCGCAACGGTGTGTGAAGGTGGCAACTTGATCAGGATGGGCTGGACTTTTTCAGAGGGATTTAAGTTCCCACATGTAACTTTCATTTCTTAAAAAAAAAAGGAGGTAAAATGACTTCATGTTGAGTATTGTGCATTGATTGTAAAGAAATATTGTAACAGTGATTTTCCAAAAGTATTAAATCTACCTGAAGATTTTTTTAATCATTTTCATTCAACACCTAATTTTTTTGTAATGAGAGATTGAAGCACTTTTTAATGGAGAGGTGTTTTTTTTCAGAAGCTTTACACTCGATTTGTTAATAATTGTTGACTATTTGTCCATGTGTAGCAATGCAGGAAGCATTACCAAAGTTATTTTTCTAACATACTGCCTAAATGTTATCACTAAACTTGAGTCCATGTAAAAAGGTTCATTTCCAAATGTGCTTTAATTCTAAAAAGCAAAATACCGGGTACATTACATTTCCTTATTGTCAACTGTGTTTCCATATTTTAACACCTCCAGTAAAACTATTTTTACTGGGTCAACCACATTAAAAAAAAAAATTGTGGCTAATAATCAACTGAAACTGAATTTAAGTGATTTCCCCGTCAAAAGATGTCAACCTTTCGTAAAATTTCAATTTGAATATTTATCAAGTTTTCTGTAAAAGTGCACTTATATGTTGATAACCGGACATTGGTTCAATCTTGTGTTTGTTCAAATTTTTGTTTTAAAAATTGTATTGAACTTGTAATCGTGGAATTAAATTGTAACGTGGAATAACACATTTTGTTGGTGTGATGTTAACAGATAATACAGCTTATGATTGAATAGAGTTGGTACAATTTTAGTTTGACTGCAGCTATTTGTTCTCTATTCCTTTTACTGAAAACTATACAAAAAGTTGACCTTGATTGACTGGGTATTTTCCTCTAGAAAATTCGGACCCGTTATTGTTATGTGGCGCCCTCTGCAGTAAAAACCACAAATAGAAAATCCTTTACTTTTATAACTATATTTCATGGTTTTAATGGTTTTTAATATCCACAATTTTACGACTTAAAGAATCCCTGGACCACACTAAGCCTCTGATTACAACACATCTTAATTCTAAAATTTTGTTTGTTTACGATCAGCATTTTTAATTGGAGAATAATTACTGCAAAATAATAATTCAAATATACATCATCTACACGTCAATAAATAATCAAAATGGATTGGTGTAGATTGGTTTACAATGTTTGCGAAATACTCCCATTCAGAGAAGTGTTTGATGAGTCGGGAACCATACGCGTGTAGTAAGCGTAGGCAATGTCAACAAGTGCATAACGACATGCATGACTTGAGAGAACATCTTCACGAACGAACCAGACGTGAATTTAACGACCTTTTTAATGAACCTGATTTTTTTTTGTATTCATCGGCTTTGATGACGAGATTATAAACCATGTCTTAAAGCAAAATTTCGGGCATAATGAGCCTACATTGGCGGAAGAATGACTACTTCCAGCGGTTGCTGGAGGATGGTCCGGGGTGCCACTCCGCATTGGAGTTGCTGGTGGACGATCTACACCGTGATAAACCGCACACCATCGGCGCATTTCTCGCTCACTACGGCTCCGAAGACTTTCTGTGGGCGCTGGTACGAATGCTGGTAGCAGAAAATACAAGGTATGCTCGGCGTTTTACGTCCTGTAACATTAGTTTGAATGAGACATGAAGGAAGGCAAATATTTACTGAGAATCGATGAGATGTTCTTCAAATCAAATGTAATATTAATAATAATTAATAAAATCAAATTGTTACAGTAAAACAATTATTAAAAAAATCAAACAAATAATAAAATTAATATTTTTTATTAAAATTTATAGTTATAGATATCTATGGTAAAACTTCCGTATCCAACTGCCATTTTTCATTCATTAATTATGAAATAAAATAATAGAATAGTATCTTATTTAAAGTGAGATATTGCTTTTGTTTCATGGTACAACGAGTGAAAAAGTGGCAGTAGGAATGGATATGGAATTTTTTCAGATTTGTTAATCTTCAATCTTGAAAAATCGCTTCAGATTGGTCGATCCATGGTAACAAGAGTGTGATTAATCCATATGATATTGCCCAGTCCATATTACACGCTCTTCCTGGAATATTATGAGGTTAAAAATGACAGTGGAACAAACCCCATACTTTTTCTAGGATCGGAGTAATCTCACCCTACGTATCAATTATTATGCTGTTCTAAATCTGCAAAGATAAACTTATTTTGATCGCCACATTTTAAGGATAACCTTTGACAAAATGTGACAAATAAACTGGATGAAATGTCTAAATGTTGGTTATTAGGTCTCTATTAAAAATACTAGAATACATTAGAATACTACTAGTACTAACTATTTAAATGAATAAATTCAAATTCCCCCCAAAACAAAGTCTCAAAGATATCTCTGCACACACAGATCTGTAGTGTTAGAAAACAGTAGGCCTAAGTAACAGTTTACAGTTTCTGGTATTTAGCCTTTGAGAAAGATTCTGCCGGGTTGAAATGTCGAGCAAACTGTTTTTTTTTTTCAGTTTCAGGTATTTTCAGCTTGCCACCCACTAGTTTATTGTTCCATGCAAATACTGACAGAGGAGTTGGTCAGTTGTAATTCCATTCAAAGAGTTTGTTATGTTTCTTTAATGAGAATGTTTGCATTCTACTGTAAAAGCTTCAACAGTGCATTTCTTATTGCTCATGAATAATTGTTGCGCACCAAACAGACTTTACTTGTATCTGTTCAAGCATAGCGTGACTTTCTTTCTTCTCTATGTAGGGGTGCAGTTTTCAGTCACTTAACTTTGCTATTTACTATTCAAACAGATCTGTGGATGTCTTGTGTGTACACAGAGATCTTTAGTTGTTGACTTTTGGAGATGTAATGGGTTTGCTAGTGGGATCACAAAGTCTGGCTGTGTTAGTACAAAACACAATATAAAGCAGATGGAATAATTAACCTTATTGACAAGAATTGAGGCGTAGTCAGGATTTCAACTGAAAACTAACTTCTCTTTGATGTTCTATTTAAGATCTCTCAATCATGATACTCTATTGGGTACAGTTCTTCATATTATTCCTCATTGGGGTACAGTTCTACCTCCATAGGGTACAGTTTTACCTCCATGGGGTACAGTTCTACCTCAATGGGGTACAGTTCTACCTCCATGGGGTACAGTTCTACCTCAATGAGGTACAGTTTTATGGGGTACAGTTCTACTCTAGGGATACAGTTTTACCTCCATGGGGTACAGTTCTACCTCCATTGGGTACAGTTCTACCTCAATGGAGTACAGTTCTAACTCTGTGTGGTACAATTTTACCCCCATTGGTACAGTTTTACTCTGGATGGTACAGGTCTACCTCCATTGGGTACAGTTCTACCTCCATGGAATAATTTCTACCTGCTGTGTTATGTGTACACAAAGCAGTTGTTAATCTGTTTGGTTCATTGTGAGAGGCCAAACGCAAGGAAAAAATGTTGTGTGCATAATGCCAAGAGTTGACGAAATGCTAAAGGCAACTTCATTTCCTGTTTGGCATTCCCTTCTTGTGTATTGGCAAACAAACTGTCAGGAATTTATGCGATTCACTTTGTCCATATAACAAAAAAAATACTTTGCTTTTCCTTATGTCACAACCCCAAATGAAAGTATGGCTGTTTCTTTCACAAATTACATTTATCTCAAAAAGCATGTTTTTGTGTTAGACAAAAGATGTGAACATTTTGTTTTGGAACCATCAACACAAGAGCAGTTTCCTCGTGTAAATTCTCTCTTTTGTTGCGTGCTGGTTGTCCCATAAAGTGGTCATATAGTTACGGCAGAATATGTGCACATACAGTACAACTGTATGTTGTTTGTTTTTCATGAATGTCATTTTATTGATAGGTTTGTAGGAAACAAGTTGCTGCAAAATCAACAATTGTTGTATGACCAAGGTGAAAGGTTCCTGCACTCAAGATTTGTATTTCTCTTTCAGCCAAATGTTTGAGTGCAAAGCTCAGTTTTCAAACCAAATAAACCTTTTCTATTTGACAATTGTTAGTTTATCTTGACATTTGTGTACTTAATATGACATTTGTTTGAATACATAACTCATGTTATTTCCTGTAATGTATAAATCAAAGGGATTTCCTAGTAGATTCATTTTGGCCATAAAACATTCTGAAATTATAAATAAATATTGTTCTTCTTTTTTTGTAGGGTTGCTGGAAATGCTGCTTACATCTTTGGTACCCTAGCAGAGAACCAAGAGGGCCAGACGAGGGTACTGTCAATCATAAATGGGTCACACCCACAAACCATCCTGTCTGATTTGACCAACATGCTGGATTATGACGACGATGAATCTGTTATGAATGCAGCAGGAACACTGGGAACCCTGGTAAATAATTGAGTTCAAAAGAAGACATTTTTTTTATTGAAAGATATTTTAAAAACCTGAACAAGTTTCCATGTCCTTGCCAAGGTCTTAAAATGCTTTTGTTACAATTTCTTTCTAGATATTTTTTTTTATAACAATGAAATCTATTGCAGGGTTTGCCCTTAACTTTTACAGTGATTCGCCTGGAGGACCAGTTAGCTTGTTATTTCACTAGTCCATAGTGTGTCGTGGCCTGGCCGTCTAGCGCACCGAATTCAAGTTGTGGTGGCTGAGTCATCGCAATGTGGGTTCGAACCTCGGTCCCGGCACTTGTGTCCTTGAGCAAGACACTTACATGTAACTATAATTGCTCCTTGGGGTTTATATCCCAACTTATGGATCTTTGCCGAGTAACCAAGTAGAAGTAGAAGTCATTTTTTTCACTTAAATCCACTTTCATATGAAATTCAGATGCTTTTTAACACTGAACTAGCCAGCCGGACCACTTAGAGAGAAGTTTGACTGGTTCTCAGGTGTTTTAACTGGTATTTGGCCAGCGGGCCATTGTTAAGGGAAATTGCTGTTTTGACTCTGAGTTTTATGTACAATCCAATAGATTCTAATAATTGATTTGAATGATTTAATTATGATTCCATGAAGGCGGAGAGTTCAGGTGGTCGTGATTGGATGATAAAGGAGCAATGTCTGGATATAACAATCAGCAGAATAACAGGTCTGCTAAAAAGTAATAATATGTGGACAGCAAGTAATGCAGCTCTGGTATTAGCAAGGTAAAAAACCTTCAACTTTTACAGTTCTAATTCACAAATTAATGTGCAGAAAATGTTTGTCACAAAAACATAGTTTTCTTTAGGTTTAATGTTTTTTCTTCTCTTGTAACTTCTCTTTCCTGAAGGGTCGTAAAGCCGTAGGTCCTGTGTGTTGTTTAACCCTTTCCTTACCATAGGCGACTTTAGTCGACTGCACTCATACCCCCACTTCCTTACCATTGGCGACTTTAGTCGACCAAGCTTGCACACAAAAAGGCACTCAAGCCTGAGCACAAAGGCCATTTGTAATAAAGTTGTAGTTTTGTCCATGTTCACCCTCCATACCCAAGCTTACCATCATTGGAAAGAGAGAGATCGGATCTTTCCAATAAAATAAGGTTGCTATTATGCAATCTCTTCAAATTGGAATTGGAAGATCCGAAATGCCAAACATCTACGGAGCGCCATATGGTTGTGTACAAAAAAGTGTTTGGGATTACAGATTGCACTGAGGAAAGAAAGACCAAGAACTTTGACATTTATTGGACCAATCTCAATGAGTTTTAGATTATATGAAAGGGAATTCAATAAGGAAGAACTTTTTTATTACTTATTTTGCTGTAAAACAATATCTTCAAGGAGATAATGGAGTTTGTAAAAGTGGCCTTTGAACGAAAGCTTTCTGTTGTGCAAGAATGTGTGCTTCACGCTTGAGTGGTCAAACAATGCGGTCACCAGCGGTTGTTTATGTCCAAACAATTCGGTAACGAAAGGGTTAATGAGTGTAAAAGAACCCAGTTATTAAACTTCGTCGGCTCAGCACTATTAGGTCATTAACTGCAATTTCATGTTCGTAAAGATCAAAGGGTCATTAAAATAAAAATGCGCATAAAATTTGGAACAAAAATTAAAATCAGATAATATATGTTTTACTGAAAAAACGAATGTTTCTTTTTGCCAAACAAATACTTTAAAAACCTCTGAGGTAAATAAAATTCATTTATCAGGAGCTCCAAAATATGCAAAAGTAATTTTATCAAACACATACAAATTGCACTGATGACATAGTCCTGAGCAGACCACTTATCGATAAGAAGGCAGGACTCGAATTTGGGGTAAAATTTCACAAGACTGCAGGGCTTGTATTGTAGCTCCAAATATTTACTGGACCACAATTTGTTGTACAAGACCATTTTTTTTCACAAGAAAGAGCTTTTTAAACAGTTTAACATGTAATTGTTTTTATTTGGACAAGCAAATAGAGAAGGTTTATCTCATTTGTCTTACAAGGTAGTATACTTTGATGCTCAACTGAATTGTATTTACCCTTGCAGACTCAAAGTCAACATTTGAACATAATTTCTTTCTGTTAAAGATAGTTCACAGTGAGGTGTTATTATTCAATTAAAAAGCACAAGGCTGCTGGACTTGTCCAGTCATGAGTTTACTGGCCTGGGGCTTAAAACACTGGCCTCAGGCCTGCGGTCCAGTGTCAAATTCGAGCCCTGGAAGGGGTTGATCACTCAGGTGTTTCCTGGTTTGATTGGCTGCAGATTGTGCCACAGGACCTTGTAAACCATTACATGGTGCTATGTAAACAAACAGGTCTTATATTTTGAAGTAGCTCCACACACTCTGTACAACAAATAATGAGCGCTTTGAGATTCCCTTGGTTGTGATAAAGCACTTTACAAGAACTGTGTATTATTATTTATTAAAAATATGAAAACAGTAAGAATGTTCAATATTTGTATTTTTAGAAGTATGATTAAAAACATCAAATGTTGTTTTTACAATCAAGGTGTACCTGGATTTCTGACATATTAGGGTGTTTTTGTTTACGATAGATTATCAATTGCCGAAGAAGGATGTCAACACATGTTAGATCACAGCTTCTCCCATCAGATCCTGACTAAACTTATTGATTCATTGGGAATAGATGAAGCAGGTATGTACATGTAGCTACAAAAAGCCTGGGTACCAGAGATGTCAAGATTATAGCGACATCCAGAATGAGTTGGATATTGATATTGTGAGCTTTTTGTTGTAAACAGAAAGCTATTATTTTGACGCTCTAATATCAGTTATCACACAATGATTGGAATACGGAAAAATATAGCGTGTTTATGAGACGGAGGGTGCTATGTTTTCTGCAATCCAAAGCATGCGTGCGGTAACAAATTTATCATCAAGCAAGCTTGACACGCAGATTAGAAACGCAATACGCGATGTTGGAACAGCTGTACATTTTGCGTACTACTTAGCTCAAAATAGTACAATGCGTGGAGTTAGAACAGCACAATATGCAGGGTATGATATGGCCATGTGATATAGGTTTATATCACATCTCTTGTTGCTATGGGTGGACCTAGCAGAATCAAGGATTCAAGTTTGCTTGAAGATTATTGCCAAAATCGGGCAGTTAAAGAAAATGTAAAGTGGCATTAGAAGGAAAGACACCAAAAACATCTACCTTGACATCAATGTGAGGTGATGTCTTAAACATTCTATATGTTGAGAAATACTTACGTTATAGGCCATAATTAGGTGTTTGAAAGCTCTTTTTCCCATATATTTAATGAGGATAGAGTCTTGCCTGCCTCCTTACAAGGGGGTAACCCTGTTTCAGCTCTAGGAGTAGGTGGCAACGTGCCCCTGGTGACAGTTGTTTTGGGTCGATAGCCCAAATCAGTTAAACGTGTAGCCCTCACTTGAAGTGGTCGCCCAATTTTTGTTTTATTGAGAAAGCTCTGTTTTGAGTTTTGGCAAGTAGTGCCTGGTTTTGGCAATGGAACATCACATTTTATCATCTTGACAATAATTTTCCTGTTTGATTCATACAGGTAGAGGTATGAATGCAGCGTTTGCATTGGGCAGGTTATGTGACTTGGAGGCTGGGCGGGCCAGATTACTGCAACACCCAGACTCCGATAGAATGGTAAGATTGATCAATAATTGAACTGAAAATAACACACATACAATGTAACCACAATAAATCAGAAACTCATCTTAGTCTAAAAGCAGTGTATACTTTTGGTAGTTGTCAAAGACCAGTATCCTCACACGGTGTATCCCAAAATATGCAAAAAAATAACAAACCTATACAAATTTGGGCTGAATTGGTCCTCAAAGTTGCAAGAAAACAATGAATGAAAAAACACCCTTGTTGCATATAATTGTGTGCTTTCGCCTGAGAAAGGCTTCATGCCTGAAGCCTTTCTCAGATACAAACTTTTGGGTGAAAAATTACCACCTTCTCTAAAACTACATTACTTCAAAGGGCGTTTGAAGCAGATACTTTTGATTGACAAGTCAGATTGGTGTATAACAAACTAAACCCAATTCATATTGAGTATAACCATGGTTGTAGAGAAATGAATGTTTGTTAAGGTAGCAGTTGATAACGTCAATTTCACATTGTAAACATGTCTATTGATGACACTTCAAAGTTTTGACCTGATTTTTTTCGTTGTGTATCTCAGATAAGCAGACTTTGCAATATGCTGTCCAGTAAAGACTTTGGGTGTGGAAAGAACGCTTGCTACGCTATCAGTTGCCTAGCAACCAGTAGTCAAGGTCATGACAGGCTGCTAGGTCACAGTAATTCGGAGGTCATGCTGCAGAGGTTAGGATCGCAGCTGAGTAACGAAGATTCGGAAACGGCTTGGTTTGCAGCCATGTAAGTTTTTCCTTATTCGAACTTTTTTGGGACCACTGTGGTCCCACGTACATTGCTTTAACGCGTTAAAGAAACAAACTCACGCGCTTTAACGGATCCCAATGTTCGAATACGCGCGAGACTTGCACAGTCTATTCCGTAGACATTCCTCCTTGAAAACCAATTCAAAGTGCATTTAATATGTTTTTCCTTCATTTTCCATTGACATTCTTACATAAAAACCTCTCCACCTTTTTTTCTTTCCTTTTTTTTTTCTTCACAACAGGACGTTACGAACTTTAGCAAGTAAGAGAAAAGGCTGTTTGAGATTGAGAGATCATGCGCATGTTGTCCCTGCTTTACAGGTTGGTTATACTGTAAAGTCTGTAGCTGCATTTGTACAGAACCTCCTTCCCTGTCTCGTCACATTTGACTTTTAGTGGCATGTCGTGGCCGAGAGGTTAAGAGCACCAGACTCAAGCTCTGGTGTTTCTGATCAGCAGAGTGTGGGTTCGAGTCCCGGTCGTGACACTTGTGTCCTTAAGCAAGACACTTAACCATTATTGCTTCGTCCTTCGGATGGGATGTAAAGCTGTAGGTCCCGTGTTGTGTAATGCACGTAAAAGAACCCAGTGTACTTATTGTAAAGAGAAGGGGTTCACCCGGTGTTCCTTGTTTGATTGGCTGCATATTGCGCCACAGCACCTTGTAAATCATCACATGTTGCTATGTAAAGGAGTAGGTCTCACATAGCCCCACATACCTTACAAGAAAATACTGAATGTTGAAGCGCCTTGAACATCACTGAGTGACAGATTATTATTACTATTACTATTATTATCATTATTTTAATTTGACAGATTGTGAAGCATAAGGATCTGCCTCATCAAGATCTTAAGGAGGAAGTGGAATTAACGCTTGAACTCTTAAAGACGTTAGATAAACCTGAGCCACCATCACTTCAGGTCAAAGGTCACACAGAAGTTCAAGCTGACTGGGAAGAGGTCACATTGAAGAGTGGACTAGAGGTCACATATAGACTGTATAATGGTGGGTAACATTTACATTGTTTTATTTCATGGGAATAAATAGTATTCACTAATCAAATGTTACAAGCTAAATTAAATTACAAAGCAAGGAAAGAAGAAATTCAGCGGTTCTTGACTGAGTTGTTAACAATTCTGCCTTAAGTTTGCTTGCATCTTTGTAGTCCAAAACAATCTGCAGTACTATTGCTTATTTTCTTGATACTTTTCCCAGATTCCAAGCTTGTCTATGAAGGTAAATCCAGCAGCCATCTTGTAAGAGGTCTACGTGCCGATACTCAATACTCCTTTAGTCTTCAACTCAGTACAGAAGGAGATGATAGTCCCATCAGTGATGTTGCCGTAGCAACCACCGACGAAGCTCCACCTGACCCACCGGAAGGTTTGCGGATTCTTGCTGTTACAACATCCCAACTGAAACTAGGCTGGACACCCCCTGGGTTTAATAATGGCGCATTGAAAGGGTATGTTGTTTACAACGGTAAACAACAAGTGGAGACAACAACTGAACTAAGCAGCATTGTGAGTGGTCTGGCACCCGGAACGACATATGATCTTCATGTAAGTATTGCACAGTTGAATCTCATTCATAGTTAGGAATCCTTCATCATGGTTTTACAGGTACTAGACTATGTCTAGGTAAAAATATTTTTTTAAATACATGTGGGTTAAAGCTTGAATAACAAATTTGGACTAAACCGTGTGTAGAGTTTGACATTGTCTTTTTTTAGGAGGACAAAATTGAGGCTTGGGTTTGCTAAAAAAAAAGTAAAAGTTAAAAGTCATTGATTTGAATATTGTTTTGAGAGAAGTCAATGATTGCTAAACAATTCTATCCTCTCTTTTGTATCTAGGTGTGTGCATTCAATCATAAAGGTAAAGGACCAAAAGCAACCATTACAGCAACCACTACAGAACTCGGTAAGTTTAGCAATCTGAGTGAAGTCTGTGATCTTTGAAGTAGATTTTACCAAGGGTACAATCTGTTTTGGGAGGAGTGTTTGCTCTGAAAAGAGCCGGTTTGGTCTTAACACTTCAAACAGTATACTCTGAAAAATCTACACAAATAGGAAATACAGCTAATCAAAGTCTTATTTTACAATAAATCACATTATTCACTTTTACGGGAAGGTTTCGTTTGGTAATCAGTCTTAAAATGAATGGCAATAAAAACTTACTCGGTTAGAAGTACAGCAGCTTTCAATAGTATAAAGCATTTTGAGAATCATTTGACTTCGAAGTAACGTGGTTATGGAAAAAGATATCAGTTGTTATCCCCCAGAATTTGAATATGAGAAATTTTACTGTCTGAAAAACAAATTGTGTGTTCCAAGTACAGATTGTTCTTCCTGTGTGGACATAACCGCTCAGGATTTTCGGCGTTATCTCAAAAACACTACCACCTTATGAAATGAAATGTTCACATTTTAGTTTTATTGAATTTATTTACATTTATATAAGATTAAAATGACCGAACTCTTCCAAAAACCTCAGGTATACATTCCCTTTAAAACTTAAGAATTTAAGTTTAAAGGGAAATGTTTCAAAACAACCTGAACTATTTATGAGTTGTTTTTGATTAATATTTAATTTTAATTCCAGGTAAGCATGCTCCAGGAAAACCCAGCTTAACCATCAGAGGTCGGAGTGAGATCCACGTCACGTGGGCACCTCCTGAGTTTCCCCTAGGTAGGCTCCATCGGTTTGAGTTAACACAAAATGGAAAGGTCATTTACTCAGGAACTGACCTCAACTATACGGCTCATCGACTCACACCAAATACTGAATATAAATTCACTGTAAGTGAAATGTGTTGTTTGTTTTGTCTAAATATTTTCTTTTGTGTCTTACAGGCAGGTTATAGTTTTGGTAATTGACCAGTATCCTCACTTGGTGTATCCCAACATATGCATGAAATAACAAACCGGTGAAAATTTGGGCTCAATTGGTCGTTGAAGTTGCAAGAAAAAAATGAAAAGGAAAAAATACCTTTGCTGCATAGAATTACGTGCTTTCAGAAGCCTGAGAAAGGCTTCAGGCATTCAAATTTTGGGGTGACAAAGTTTTATAATATCAACAGCTCTCCAGTGCTCGTTGCCAAGTAAGTTTTTATGGTCATTAACTTTTAGAGTAATTACCAAAAGTACACCCTGCCTTTAATTTTGAGTGTTTGTAAAGCCATTTTTTAAATACGGGCTTGACTAATTGTTATCATAAGGTCAAACCATAATCTCATTATAATGCAAGTGCAGGAAACCTCAAATGAATTCAGTGGTATATAGGGCCTATTGCTCACAATTGGTAGAATATACAATTGATTTGTGTATTGATCAATTGATTGGTAAAAGTCAATATTGACCTTGTGGACTTTGGTACACAGTTTCACTACAAAGGTCAACAATAAAGCACTTTAGTGTCACATGGCAACACATTTGCATAGCAATGTAAACAGATCAACATTCACAGAATAGCAGAGACTGGATAACATCAACCTTATCTTAGCTGTAATAAAATCTTAAAACTTCTTGTGAGAAAAATTTTGTAATAATACTAATAATAAATAGTTCTTATGTAGCGTCCTGGTCAATGGGCCCAATAACATTTCTGTAATCTTTCTCAGCTCCCTGGGGAATATACAGCTCGGGCTGCCATGGCGCTCTGAAGGCTCTTTTAAACACAATATCAACTTCTACCCTCGCAGGTACCCATTTGTACCCCTGGGTGAAGAGAAGCAATTATAGTAAAGCATCTTGCTCAAGGACGCAAGTGTCATGACCGGGATTGGAACCCACACCCCGATGACCACACCCCATCAGAACTTGAATTCCATGCTCTAAACCACTCGGCCATGACACCCTTGCAGGATCACAGTAAATCTTGGTGTCAGTACAGTGGGAGTGAAAGTAAAATGTAGACTGTCGGTAATTGTCAAGAAATCATTTACATTTTTAAAAAACCTTTTCAGGTGATTGCTGTGACGAGTGAAGGGAAATGTGAAAGTGATGCAGCCAAGAAGAAGACACCCAAAGATGAATGTAAGTTCTTTTTATTTTTTATTATGGGAAAGCTCCATTAAATAAAGAGCTAGGAAGGGCTGCGTTGCACTTGTGCAAACAGATCGCAACCGTCCGCGCAAATGTTTGTGATCGATGGAAAGATTGGTTGCGCACTTTGTGATGTCAATATGGCGGCGCTCTGTAATGAAGACGGCGACGCAGCATTTATTTTATTTTTTGCAAGTTGGTTTTTGCTGTATTGTAGGTATTTTTTAGTCCTCATTTGTACATAACGACATCAACTAATCATAGAGAAAGGATATGAACTAATTAAGTTGTTGTTTGAACTCTACCTGACTGCATAATCAACCACTGAAAGCACATGATAAGTATTTCCTTGACAAGAAAATAATATCGTCTGCTTACCTTTCGTTTAAGTGTTGTTGTCCGACATTTTAAAAACCACCCACCAACACCTCAGATATACATTCGCCCATGGTTGCCAACGTTGGCGGCGCACAACACGTTCCACTTGAAACTGTTGGCAAATGTGCGCAAACGTTGCCAATGTTTGCGCAAGTGGAATGCACCCCTAAAAGACACATCCTTTTTATCTTTACCAACTGGCACCTGTTATCTCCATGTAGTTCCTTTTCCAAACAGTGGACCCTAATCTCTTAATTGGATCATGCACAAACCAGACAGGCCCCTGACTGCCCCTTGGGGATTAATGCTCATCCATTAAGTTTAATGACCCAAGTAATGACAATGTAAACACACTCACTCACTGATAAGGATGTATAGTTTCCAGTTCTGGTGGCCAAACTTGGTGAAGTTCTTCGATGGAGCTTTTCCATAATGCAAAGGAAATTAAGAAATACCATTCTCTTCATTGGTAAAAAGATTCATTTAGTAAAAAAACCATCTGAGCATTTTTAAAGACACCTGAAGTGTGGACTCTGACTAGCTCAGACTATAGAAACTTAACATTTCCTTGAGGCTAAGATTCCAGGTAAAACTGTTATCCTCAACTGTATGTTTTTTTTAATTGCTTTTTTCTTAGATAATGTGCAATCAACAGCCCCCATCTTCTTCTCTCACCCAGCGAGGGCAGCAGATCAAGAATCAGCTGGTACGTAGAAACATTTTAAGTACTATGACCAAATTACAATGCAAATTTATGTTTAAAAGTATTACAGCTTGCCCAGTTTAAAATTAAAAGTGGGCAGTTGGGTTTGTGTAGTGGTTTAATACCTCGCCTTCCACCTCTAGGACCCTGGTTCGAACCCCATCGGGTACTATGTGGATTTTTTTTAAATTTCCTACCTGATTGCCCGGGTTTTTCCTGGAATATTTCTCAGGGTTTTCCTCCCACATCTAAAGCTTAAACTTCCTTCTTTGTCTTCTCTCCATGGGATTCTTGGCTAGTATAGTGATATAGTTTTTTTCTCTTAGAGTCCTTGGCTTCACAACCAAAGTGAAAACGCTACATAACAATCAATCAAGTGCTTATATAGAATGATGTTTTGAGTAATCGGTGAAGTATGGATCAATTTCTTTCACCACGAAAACTATTTATTGATCTTTGTGTAGGAAAAACCAAAGAAAAGAGTTCTAATCGGGTTCAAAGCAAGCAGAGCAATAAGCGGATTTCATCTGCAATGGTAAGCCAAAACACCATATAAGGAAAGACTGAATTGTTGAATGAAAACATTTTGTATGCAAATATACACCTTGAATATAACTCTGTGCATTCTTTAATGAGATTTGTGATAATACTTGAATAAGAGGTGTAAATATTGATTAATATAAGGTTGATATAATTTGTAACTTCTGTTTCCATCGTAACATTAATGCATGCTCTCAGAAGGATCAGCCATTGAGTAAATCTTATGTATTCTGGGTAAGATACGTTTCTTCAAAACATCTTGAATTTTACGGTTGTTTTGTTGGTTTCTTGTAAAACCTTTGTCATTAGCACATGTCATATATTTCATTTGAATGTTATTAGTTGCCCTAAAGTAAAGTGTCAGTTCGAAACTTACTTTTGAAATAAATTATTTCAGTCAGATTTTTATTTACTGTCAAAAGAGGCACATATTTTAATATTTCTATTGTCTTAACCACATCGTACACACTGGTCAGCTCATATGCCATGATATCCTAAGCTGGACCGTGCCACTCATCCTTGAGGGGGTGTCAATCAACATGGGACAGTGATTTGGTAACTAGAAGGGGGCAGGACAAAACTCTGTGAGCATCCTTTGTGTACACGTCTGTCGATTCTCAATGGTAGATGAACCAAGTTATAAAAATTAGTTAATTAAGCAAACAAATTAGCTCAAACTTATCCAGGCATTACCTGAACATGCAAACAACACACTTGGGTAAAGAAATCGTTGAGAAAATTCAAAACAAAACCCTTCTGTAACCTACAGAAAACCCTTGTGAGCATGTGCTGACAATGTAACACAGCTACGAGGTCCCAAACGGGGCCCAATTTCATAGAGCTGCTTAAGCAGCAAATACTGCTTATCAATTTTCTGCTTAGCATAAATAAGCAGGATACCAGCCACAAACTGTACATGTGGAATGGTAATTTGGCTGGTTTCCTTATTCTGGTTAGTAAAATTTGGTTGTGCTTAGCTACTTTGTGTGCTTAAGCGGCTTTATGAAGTTTGACCCAGGTGCCCTGTTGAGGGTTTTAAGTTGAGTTTTATTCAACATTTTGAAGTTTTACTGTGTGGTCACATTCATCCAAATGTATGTTTTGTATGAGAAGTATTCGTATGCATAACTTAGTGTTTGAAACACTTAACATTCATTGTTTGCTAAACTAGTTATTATATTAACATTTGTGAAAGTGTTGTAATCATTCACACATTTCATAACTCGTAGTTGAAGTTACTTGTTAACATTTTTAATGCCATTACCTTTTGAACCTGCTATTTGAATTTACAGCAGAGGCATTTGAAGCATCCAGTATCACCAACATCTACTGAACCACCAAGTGTACGTTCTTCCTCAAGACCATCATCAGGTAAATATCTTCAGCTCTTCCTTTAAATGTTGCATCAAAATCACTCAATAAATAAGGCTGGTTTGTTGATGTAATTTGGGGTTTATTTTGTAGGTTTTGAGGCATTGTATGATGAGGTATCACTATGTATTTCATTTGCGGTAACACCAAGTGTTTATCTACTGTTTTTTTTTTCCATCCATAGCTTTTAGTAATGAGAGTTTTCACTCCAAGAAGCAGACGAGACGAAAACGATCAGTGAGCCTCCTGGACAAGAAGGTAACAACTCAAGACTAAGATCTAAACCCTTGTCTCATCAACTTATTCATTCAAGTCACTTGACTTAATGTAAACTTATTGTCATTTTTTTTTTTTTTCATAGGCAAGTAAAGCTTCCCCCACAATGGCACCATTGGCTGAATGGCATGCAGGAAGACGTAACGACAACTCATCGTCTCAATCAGAAGATGATGAGGACATGGAGGACGAGGAAGAAAGATGGCCAGGAGCAGTAAGCCAAGACATCTCTGGAGTTGATCACTACAACACTTTCTACGACAAGAAACCAACACAGAAAGAGGCTACAAGTTCCTCAAATACCTCAAGATTACACCGAGGTCAAATAGAGAGCAAGAGGAAAACGTCCACTGAAAATGAAAGCTCAAGGCAGAGTAAAACTGAGAGGTCAAATTCAGATGAGGTTAAATCTCAGGGCAAAGGTCCTAGTAGGTTGACCTTCAAGGAGACATATCCAACAAGTAATCATTCCAATCAAGGTCTTGAATCCAGAGAGACAACCCAACAAAAGCAATCCAAGAAATCCTCAAAACATAAACGTTTATCGGGTAACCACAGTGACAATGAATCGGACCCTGCGACGTTCAAACTTGACAGGCTGTTACGCAGTTTGAAGAGCTCCACCAAGCACAATGGTCCGTACAATTCGGGACTTGCCCAACGAAGCTTGGGCCCGGGAAAGGACAGCCTACATCGAGCACCGACTAGCGTGACATGGGATCCGAGACAGAGTGCCAGCTTGGGCACAGGGTCCCATTTCCCAACCCAGGACTTGAGATTGGAAGGAGTCACTTCTTCACGAGAAACGACTCCTAGAGAGATCGCGACCTCGGGCAAGGAGTTCACCCTCTTGGCGAACGGCCAGATTGTTTTCCGCGACACGAGATCTGGAAGTGGCTCGTCTAAAAAATCCTCATCCTCTGAAGCATTAACTACAAAATCTGAAAAGAAATCCACCAAAGATAAAAAACGGTCCACACCCAAACATCCTCAACCGGACGTGTCATTACAACCTCTTTACCAGGACGATAAGGGTCTCCCACCAGCTGAACAGTTTGTGCCTGTCTTCCCCTGGGAGGGAGGTGAAGGGTCAAAGGTTAATAACGCTCCACCTGCTAGTTGGATTACCCAAACTAAGTAAGTGTTTGTTTAGAAGGAGCCCTTAATTCTGTGTGTAAGATGGCTAAAAATAACTTCCTGCTGTTTGAAACTTCCAATGCAAAGAGAGGGTATACCTTTGGTAATTAATCCAAAAATTAATGACCATAAAAACTTACTTGGTAAAGAAGCACTGCAGCTGTTGTTAATGTGTAACATTTTGAGAAACAATGTCCTTCAAAGGAATGCGGTTTTACAGAGAGGGATTCAAAAACACATCAATCTGAGAAACGTTTCTGCATGAAACGTTTCTCAGATCGTGTATTCCATTTACGGATTATTCTTCCTGCGTAGACATAACCGCCCCAGATTTTCAGCAAAATCACAAAAATGCTACCACCTTTTGAAATGAAATGTTCACAGGTTAGTTTTATTGAATATATCTACATTTACAAAGGATTAGAATAATCGAATGGTCCCAAAAACCAAAGGTATACTTTGCCTGTGAGTGTGTGTTCTTATCTTTGTTTGATGATGCTGTACCTTTTCTTGGTTTTTCCTGCTATATGTTGGCGCTTTTTCTAGCTCAATTCCATCTGCAGCTTACAGAGGTTGTAGTTTAGTTGCCTTGTGTTTCTAGCAAAGCTTTTCCATCTTAACTGTTTGAAACATGTGTGTTTTTGCTTGCATCCTAATGGCTCATTGCTAATATCCTCAATTCCTAATCCCCAACCCCGTCATGTATTAAAACCCCTATTCCAGGACCTCGCTTGCTGATACGGCAATCCCCTTCCGCAGTGCCCTTGCGGATCATTCCTCTTTCTACCAGCGTGCTAACTCCATCATCAGTAGCCACAGGTACAAAACAGCTTGCTCTAAAATGGTGCTTCGATATTAAAAATGTTACTCTTGGTTATTTCCATCAATAAGAGAGTGGTTGTTGTTTAAGTTGTGTTGTTTGGTGGAACGGATGTGGTCTAAATCTGAGTGTGTTTTGATAATCTCTTTTAACTCTTGTGTGAATATGAAAGGTGGATGGATAATAATCGATTATGAATTCTATAGTCTATGTAACACTGCATGATCATTTTTCATGTCTGGGTAGAGCATATTTGACGGTTTTGTCACCTTTATCTAGACCATCACTCAAGAAGAACTTAGCCAAGCTAGCCAGTTACCCAGGAGCCTTCCAGTATGAGCCGGAGTTCCCATCAAGTAAACCAGTCATCGCCAACAGGTACCAGTTTATTCCAACACAGTTCAGGACACAGCCAACAAACCTACCAGGGCAACCGGTGCAGCGAGGTACCACCAGCACTAACTTGTACGACAAAAGTAAGTACACGGAGTTTGTTTCTTCGCACTGTTTAGTTTCCCCAACTTTTGTGAGCCAGTTTATGTATAATGGACCTTATGTCTTGACATCATTCAGCCGCCATCTTAGAGGTAAACCGATGATGGAACAATGGAAATGCACAGATTTGTACGCACTGCGCACAGAATTGACCACGACCAACCTTCTTTTGACCTCTAGGCAAGGGTACCTGACCCGAATGACATTATGTGCACAAGGTCTATACAGTCTGTACTTACTTTATTTGTTTGTTTTCTCCTTGTTTTGCTTTTGTCTGGTTTACTTCTTTATTCATCTTCTTGTATTTGCTCCTTTGTAATTGTGTTTTGTTTGTTTTGGTCAAATGAATAATAATAATAATAATAATAATAATAATAGTATTCTCCCATTCATTAGATATCTTAGGCTGTGTCTGAATTGACAGCTACAGCTACGGCTATGGCTAGGTTTCTGCGTCATCATGTGTTAAAGTATAGTATGTCCTGAGCAACACCCTTGGCAACAGTCATAGCTATAGCTGTAGCCGGTAGTCGCCAATTCGGATACAGCCCAACTTCAGTACAAGCTGCAACTTCCGTTCGATTCCTACTCAATTATTGTCTCGAGCTTAATATTGGCTTAATTTTGTTGAAGGTGCATATTCCAAGAAACTTGATACCTTGGCTCAGATGACAATGGACCAGAAGACAGGAGTTTTATGTCAAGACTGTGGGCAAGATGGAGATGGTGATGGAAGAACCACCCCGAAACAAACCATTGCATTAAAATATTCACATAGGAATGATATGTAAGTAGTCAAGTTTACCTCACATGCCGACTGCAGTAATAACAGCCACATAAAAGCGGTACAATGTGAGACTTTGGAACACTAGGTGGCAGCAGCAGACGTACCAGGTAAATTTCTGTTGTTTCGTAGTTCTGATGAACATGCGCACATTACTGAGAATGATGAATTTACGCGGTAAGTCTGCTGCCACCTAAGCGTCCAAAAAAGTCTCCCATTGTACACAACACATCACAATGATAACAAGTTGTCCGTCGTGATGAAATGGAATCATTGATGCTTGACTTTGCCTCCTGTGTATGTTTTCTTAATAATCGTCTCAAAATCAAAATGTGATCATCAGATGAGGGCGCTTTTCCCTTTTCAAAGTTTTAAAGGCCTACTCTGTATGGTTTCTGAATATAACATGTCCTATCTCAGCCTCTTCCATTTTTAATAGCAAAACAGCTTATCTCTGTACTTGCTTTTCTCAAAATGTCAATTTTTGAGTTAGGCTGTTTTGCCATGGAAGGGCAGATCTGCACATAGAGCATGTAGAGCTGGATAAAAGATCAAAGTACAGGTTTGATTACATACAGTGGCATTCCCAGACATATTCATGGGGTAGGGGGAGCAGGGGCAAAGACATAACTGTGGGGGTATTTCTTTCTTTCTTTCTTTCTTTCTTTCTTTCTTATTTCAACTGGGTGGCCCATTCAGTGGCAACCACTGGTCTCCCATGGGTCCCAGCTTGTACCGAGACACAATAAAAATTAAACAGCAAAAAAAAAACACAAACTTTTTACAATGTTATTTTTTTAAAAACGCATAGTAAAAATATAGACACCAAATCTAAGAAATACTAAATATTTATTGTATGGAGCTGTTCATTTGTGTGGTTTTTTTTTTCTCATGGGGGGGCAAGAGGGAATCGAGGTTTCGGGGGGGGGGGCTCTTATTATCCCACTAGTTACATATCATGTGCACAATAACATCTTCAATCAAACCAGCATCTCAATATTATTTTGTGGTATTTTTTTATATATTTTTTTTTTACAGAACTGTATCCGTTGGTCGAGCCAAGACAAGTAACACAGTATCTACAACAACAGTGCCTGACATTGTTAGCTGAGTAAACTTGGAATAGTATCTTCGAGAAGGTGGGGACCCAGGGTTTTTAATTCATCAAAAATACAAAACACACCAAGAAGCCAGTATTCCTTCGCATGTAGATCACAATGTTGATTTTATAAATGTTGCTTTATTTTTTAATTGTCTCTTCTGAAGTACAGGTGATGATATTTTGATAAACATTATGTCCACTTTAATTTTAATTATGCAAGATGTTTTATTTCATAAAACTATCACAATTAAATTGCTTTCTTTTTTATTATGGTTTAAAGATAAGTTTTTTTTCAAAATTACCTTCCTCAATAATTATCAAATTATTTTTAAAGTTTATATCGAAATGATCAATAGTAAAAAAATAATGTTTGTATATTTTGGAACTTTCCAAGAAAATTATTTTATTAAATCAGATTCTCTCTAGATAAATAACATTTTGTATTCATGCATCTTGTGTCTGTGCTGTGGATTATAAATAGCAAGGTCTGGCATCCTGCCTTGTCATCCTTGCTTAATGCAGAAATGTATGGTGTGTAAAGGACTTCATACAACCTCGTTCCCAGGCATGATCGATCTCGACGTGCCATTTTTTCCCTAAATGCCATGTTTGCTCATAACACCTGGAATTGGTTTCGTTAAAATGTGCCAGAATCTGGCTCATTTTAATTAGGCCTGATCCACTCAAGTATGGTAACCCGCAAAAGAGGCATCAAGTCATAGAGCAACTGGTCCCCTCTCATTCTTCTTTGATCTTGTGATATGTCTAACTGAATGCAGTTTAGGGTGACTGTGTAAAAACATGATTCAAAATACTTGCATTTTCACACGCGCGAACTAAGCAGCCTATGAATGCCATACAAGCGGTCGAAAGTTTTTAACAAGCGTGGATGCAAAGTAGTCACTTTTGGGAGCCAATCAGCATTGTTTTTCAGCACATCCCTGCCAGGGGGTTAGTGACGAGAGGTATCGATTTAGGCGTGCTGCTAATGGTAGTGAGGCTGGTCTTCATAGAATTTGATGACCTCAAAATACCATAGTCTGGTTTTAAGGTCTTGGGGGGATAAACGTGAAATGATTATCCTTGTAATAATTAAGCATATACAGTCGACTCTCATTAGTACGAGCTTGGAAGATACGAGACGCCGGTTATTACGAGGTATTTCACCGGTCCCAAGCTGTCCCATGCGTGTTTCTATGTCTTAAAAAATGGAAGATACGAGCACGGTCGTAACGAGAACACGGATAATACGAGGTATTTTTGCGGCCCCATGATGACAAAATGTATTGTTTTTCATACTTTTGTAGCAAGATCTGAAAAATATTGTTGCGTAAAAGCTGACCGTTCAGTCAAGGTTCGGAAATAACATTCGTGTTGCCAAACTATTTATCGAATCGGACCGGCTACGCGGTTCTGTCTGATCTGAAAACTAGAAACATTTGCTGGTAACCTATGCTTGATATGCTACTTCGCTTACACCCTGACGACTACCAGTGAAAACAACGTTCAGCATAGGCGCTATGCAGTATCCAATCTGTCATATCATGGTCACATGAACGGCAAGTTTGACATGACTTTGCTATGATTTTTATCTTGAGTTATACAAATTATTATATTTTTATGACCATAGTCAACAAAAATGCATTCATCATAGATATTTTTGTGTACAGGAAGCTCGTAAGAACTGTACTAGGAAGCAAACCGCTCCGTTCTAGGCTAGACTAGTGTGTAGTGCATGCACTATGACGACGTGTGTATACATGTACGTGTAAATAGTGCGCTGCGTTTAAGACGAGGTTCGGATAATACAAGGAAAACGGGCCAGTCCGGCAGACCTCGTATTAACGAGAGTCGAATGTACGAGTGTGTTATGTTTTGTTTCTAATTTTATGTGTGAAATGCTATCCAGTATAGCTGCATATAAACATCTCTAGGTAGTGTGGTGTTGCTTGTGGGTTAAATTTTTTAATAACATTTGGCTTTAATCATTTTTGAAGGGTCATTCGACCTGAAAGTAAAAGCACTCAAACAATTTAGAAAACAATTAAGAAAACATTGTTTTAGAAACAATTAACTCAACTGAAACTTACAAAAGCAAGCAAAATGAGCGACTACCAACAGAGCATAAAGCAGGCAAGGAATAAATTGCAAAAAATAAAACGTGGTTCTGGACATTTGGGTTTGAGAAACGAGCCGCCATTCATTTGGCCTCGTCATCATCAACTTATGGAATAAGAACCATTCGTCCTTGAGCTGACGTTGTCTTGATGATATCATCTTGAGCTAATGAAGCATCTTGAAGTGGATATTCCTTCCCTATGAAGGGTTTTAACCAGCCGCTCTTGACACCCGCGAGAATAGCTGATGACGCTTCATTATACTCGGCCTGTAATAATAAATGTCGATCAATAGTCATTTTACTCGCATGAATTTCATCCACGATGACGCTTTCTGTCAGTGATGGGTTGATGACATTCTTGCTCCTTTATTCATTTTAAAAATTCTTCATCTTCAAAGGAAGGGTATATCTTTCGGTAATTGTCAAAGACCAGTATCCTCACTAGGTGTATCCCAACATACATGCATAAAATAACAAACCTGTGAAAATATGGGCTCAATTGGTCATCGAAATTGTAAGAAAATAATGCAAGAAAAAGCACCCTTGTTGCATAGAATTGTGTGCTTTCAGATGCCTGAGAAAGGCTTCGTGCCCGAAGCCTTTCTCAGATTTAAATGTTTGGGTGGAAAAGTTACCTCTTTCTCTAAAACTAGATTTACTTCAAAGGGGGTTGTTTCTAATAAAGTTTTATGATATCAACAGCTCTCCAGCGCTCTTTACCAAGTAAGTTTTTATGGTCATTAACTTGTGGCGTTAAAACCAAAAGTACAACATGTCTCTAAGGACTTACCTCCTTGAAAACTCCAGCCGTGACACCGACGATGGAGGATTCCTTCGCCATGGTGAATCTGGGATTAATCTCAATACTCCCACGGTTACCAACAACCTGACGAGCAGAAAAAGAAGCAAATTCAATTAAGTTTCAGTTTCAACTCCAACAGACCTTTATCATGGTGTGTGGCCATCTTGATTTTCTCCCATTCAAGTCAATGTAACCAAACCGAGGCTGGGAGGAAAAATAGTCTGGTTCCTTTTTGTACAATGACTGTTATTATCCGTTACTGTTATTGGATACAGAGGACATGACCAAGATGGTGGCCGCACGATAAAGGTCTATTCACAACATACAACAAATCCTTTCATATTTTTAAAACAAGACAAACAAATTTATTATCTCCATCGGAATCACCATGAAGAAATGAATTTAACATGCTGATGAATTCTTTCACATTTATCATTGAAACTTACAGCCACAGTTCCGCCTTGTGCCAGCATTTCCAGATCTTTTTGTAGATTGACATTTGCCAGCATCTCAATCACGACGTCAACCCCCCTGCCGCCTGTTGATTCCTGTAAACATCAATCAGTAGTCAATAAGAGTTTGTTTATAAATCGTTCAAGATACAGTTCAGCTCGTTAAGTGGTGAACTACTGTCCAGTGGCTTAACTAAGGGGGGTACCAATTGATGTCCGTGCCCAATTGATGTCCAGAAATTTACAGAGTTTTAATGTAATAATTTATTTGTTTTTAAAAAACTATTTTTCCATTTATACACAATGTATTTGTTTTCATACTATTTCCAGATTTTCATACAACAAAAAAAGTGCTCTGAAAAAGGGCCTTTTTAAGAAAAATGCAAACAGAAACTTGGCAAGAAGTGCCCCCCTAGAAAAAAATGGTACACTCCTTGTGCCCCCTAAAATTGTACCCTAGTTTATGGCACTGCTGCTATCTTACAGGAAACCTTTTATGAACCAGGGATGTGATTTCTCCGTTTTTAACCGGAATTCCGTTTTTTTTTGCCCTCCAAAAATATAGATTTCTGGTTTTTTTGCCCCCCCCCATTATTATTTTTTTTTTCAATTTTAAGATCAAATTCATAACAAAAATGAAGATAAAACCATATATAACGCCCCAGACTGCAGAGTAGGGCTTTTAAAACCAAAGATAAATGTTAATATTGGGATTCATGCTCGCAAGTTTTCGAGCTCGCATGCTTTTGCGCTTTGCGCTCAGAGTTCAGTTTTTTTTTTCAACAGCCTATCACATCCCTGATGAATGGAAGATTAATTTCCAAAAAGAGATAATATCCAGAGTTTCTTGATGGCCATTGAAGCTAAAGCCTAGGGGCAGCAAGACTCCACAGCCTTCCTGCTACCTGCGAGTTAACTTTTAGTGACCCTTGTACTGACATCAAATAACTTATCAAACACCTGACTCCTGTCGAGCTCTCAGAGTTTGGTTTTATAAAACAGAGATTCTAGAAGTAGGAATTGAGGATAAGCTTACCATGATCTTATCCGTATATCCAGCTTGCCTGTGATTAAACACATGGTGTGCTCCAACATCATGTACCAGTTTCATCCCTTGATCTGATCCTGCTGTGCCCAGTACAGTCATTCCATAAGCTCGGCCGATTTGAACAGATGCTACGCCACACTGTCATGAAGGTTCAAGTAATCTATTGTTGTAGTTCTCGTGCAAACTATGGTGAATTATTACTTTGAACTGAAACAACCTTGGACGACTTCCCTCCGAAGCTGCATAACCCCTTCAGTTTTATTCTTACCTTTTGATTGGCTCGGCAGGCCAAACCAACTATGCTCTATTGAAAAAGTTTTTCTTTGCCAGAAAATCAAAGGCAGATTGGAAACTAGTAAAAAGGCATTGATGCCCAAAGTGCTTGGATGGATTGGTTTTTACTGTTTTATCGACACGGACATTCAACCAACAACTGTCCGAAAGAAAAACATCATTACCTGTTTCAAGTTAATTTACAGTATTGTCAGTTTAACAATAGTTTGTCAGAGTAATTGCGGCCCTTTCATGGCAAAACAGCCCAACTCAAATTTGTTTTGGTTTTTTACAGCAGACCATTTCTGGGTAAATTGCGGGTGCTTTTCCCATTTCAAAGTTTTAAAGGCATACTCTGTATGGTTTCTGAATATAACACGTCCTATATCAGCCTCTTTTTTTTACACTTTCTTCCCGTTTTTATGGCAAAACAGCTTATCTCTGTACTTTCTTTTCTCAAAATGTCAATTTTTGAGTTAGGCTGTTTTGCCATGGAAGGGCCGCTTTAAGTGGAAGTGAAAACATACCGAGCCGCTTGCTCCATGAACTAACACTGTCATGCCAGGTCTAGCATGAGCTCTTTGAATAACGGCCCTGTATGCTGTCCAGTAAGGAATACCAAGGGCTGCACCTTGCTTGAAGTCTAGCTTGGCATCCAGACCAAACACGCACGAGCTCTCTGCCAGTGTGTACTCTGCATAGGAACCTGACACAGTCCATTTGGTGAAAACTCTGTCACCAGGCTATGAACAAAGAGAACAAATCCAAGCTGTTGATGAACCAGGGGCCGATTTCACAAAGAGCTAAGATTGATCGTAACTGCAAAGCAATCGTAGTTGCTTAGTAAAGTGTGATGTCACAATGTAAATCACTATGGTGATACTGACAATTTGTCTTACGATGGATTTTATTGCTTTGTGAAATCGACCCCAGATAAAGGTATGAGAAAAGTTTGTGTTGAATCAAATCAGTCAATCTCTATATTTCAACATCAATGCATAAAAGATACATACAGATCAAATACATTTAAAGTAAACATGACCAGAAAAGTGGTAGGCTTTGAACATAAACAAACAAAAAGAAGTGTAAATTAATGCACTTCAAATCATGTTTCATAAACTCCATTTTGTGATTGCCATTTGTGGAAATTACGTAAAAAAAAAATATATATTTAAAAAAATGTCATAATCAGAGTTTAATATCATAGATCAACATTAATAAGAATACCTTTTTGTATCAATTACTATGTAAAATAAAATGAAACCATAACAATTGTGGTGATCCTGACCTTGACTTTGGTGACCCCTGACCCCACTTCCTCTACAGTACCAGCGCTATCATGCCCAGGGGTCCACGGGAGGGTCGGTAGTTTGGCATATACACCAGAGCGGATGTATGTTTCTGACGGATTCACACCAGCTGCTTGCACTTTAATCAACACCTGAAAGACAGTGAAGGGTACAGTCATTTGACCAGTTCGGGATCATTGACCAGTTCGGGATCACTTCAACTTTGCAACAACCCCATAATTAAGTTACTTCTCACATTACCAATTTCTGTTGATACATGTGAAGAATAACATGCAATAAACCAACAAACCCAAAATAAGGTTCCAAACTTCATCAACAAGTAAATTATGGCCATTTTCTTGAAGTTTGTCTGCGATTTTGATCATTATTTTAAACAAAAATGTTGGTTGAAAAACGCTGTTAAAACTTCTCACCTTTAAAATTTGAACGCCAGGGCGAATAAAATTTATGTTAAATGCTTAGAATGTGTTAAAAATATTTCAGGTAAATACTGAGCAGTCGTCTTGTTTTTTTGAGGACACGAAATTACCGAAATCGTCTTTTTGGGGGCATCATACCCTTGACCAGTTCGGGATCACTCACTACTCAGCATCTCTCATTGCGTCAAATGGTGCTGCACTCAGTGAGGTAAAATCTTACTGCTGCAGTCGAAAGTTTATTAGTTGCTTGTAAGATATATTGTTTCAACAAATTCTTGTAGGAATATTGTTTTTTTGTGAGAAAATGAAACTTGGAGGAGGAAATTGCGACTGTAAGAATAGATATTTGGGTCAATGTTGCTTTTAGGCGTGCTTCACCTTTTCATTTGCCTTTGCTGTTGTTTTGTGTTTTTGTTGCTGGATTTTTGCGCTGCTGTTAAATACACTTGCATGAAATTCTCTGGAGAAAGGAAGTCCATGTCCATGCCAACACACTTGTGAAGTTTGTGTCCTTGAGAGACAGTTTTATGAATGAGAGTATTGGTTTGCAATAGAGGGCAAGCTACTGATTCAGAATAGAATCAACTGATCCCGAACTGGTCAAACAGGTGACAATACTTTTCTCAAAGCCTCTTCAAAAGTACTAATCTTTTTTTGTCAGTGGATACTTGGTGAGTTTTATAACATGTTTAGGTAAACTGATAAACTTTTTTGTTTAAAATGTCAAAGAGATTGCAACCAAAAACAATGTGAATTCAAAAAGTGATCCCGAACTGGTCAAATGACTGTATAACAATTTTGAATTATGAATGCAGAACCACCTCAAAAAAGCCACTTTACCCTGAAGAAAAGTGGGTGTCCTGGAGAATTGTTTAACAATAAGGGAAAATATTTCACTGGTAAAAAAATCATAACACATGGCTGGAAAAGAATCTCATTCAAAATTCCTCCTTACCCTCTGCCATAACTCGATCAAGCTCTTTCCTCAGTCAACCCGCCCATCCATACATTGATGATTGATGATGCCTGGTGATGCTTATTTAAATTTTGACATCTTTTCTCTTTCACTTTTAAATTCATAATATTTATTAAACAAAATGGAAAGGAACACACTGATTGCCATACCATAAATCTGAAATCTTTGTTACTGGATGCAACTGTGCAAAGACTAAAGAGGTAGTTTTTTGTTTTTTTCAGTGACAGTCAGTGGAAGGGGAACTAGTTCCTTTCTCCATGCCTAGTCAGTGTCACTAGTCACTAGTCCCAGTACCAGTCTAAAAAAAACACTACAGTACAATGTTTTAGGGCCTTTCTCAACCCTAGGCTTGGGCTCCGTCTTCGGCTTTGGCTCCGTTATAATTGTTGGTGCAGCGTGTATTTGTATCACACGGAGCCGGTGCGGTACGGAGCCCGGCACGGAGCCGGAGCCCAAGCCGAGGTTTGAGAAAGGCCCTTAATAAACAAGGCATTCGAAAGGCAGACCTGGTTGGGTGAAGGTCGAGGGATTGGGACATCTCCCTGTATTTTGAGGACCTCTGGACCGCCGAATTGATTGACACGAATTGCCTTCATCACGGTTGGTAAAACACGTTTTGCTGTACTGGCCATTGATTGATTAGCTATTCTTGGTCAACTCTATATTTATGGTCAAATCTATGACGACACTGTCTAGGTTTTTGCAACTTTTCAAGACTAAAAAACCACAGACATATAATACCTATAGACCGACAGCACCTATGGAAATCAACGTCTGGATACCGTAATTTTTAAAGTACCCGACCATACCCAAACTATGGGCAAAATCCGCGAAAACGCAAGCGAAAACACGTGTAAAGCAATTGGCGAGCAGGTGGATGATGATAGAAAATTTGTGTTTAAGGGTGAAAAAATCACCAACAGACTTGGAAACAATGTTTAATCAACAACTAGATACCTTTTCTCACGTTAGTTGTTTGCCGTTTCTCCTCTTTTTACTGAACTTTCTCCAAATCGATAAAAGTAGATGGAATTATTCTTCGTATCAACAAAACTTCGTTCGTCAAACACTTTCCGGCCAAAGTGCGCGTCGGTGCGTGTTTTGCGCGGACGCTGATGACGCGTACCGCCTATAGATTAACGTGCTACTGATATACGCGATTGTTTGAAGTGCATTCCACGCGAGCGTACGCAAAACGTGCCGAAGGCATGCATGCAAGGCGGGCCGGAGTGTGCACAACGTTGTGTTATAAAGCGAGTCCAGGGATTATTTCCCGAAAATGAAGTTATAGAAACGACGTTTTATACGGTTAAACCTCAACGCCCAACATTGTAAACGGCTGTTATGGAATGTTCATGAAAATTTCAAGGTAAAAACTAGATTTTCACAATGAAAACGACACAAACGTGTAGAAAGTGACAGTCCTGTAGGCCTTGGCCTAGAGGCTATATGTATAATAATTTTGTTTACAAATTGTTACGATTTCCTCCCCAAAATCAGCAAAAGTTAATCAAACAACTTTTTTGACGACTCCAGTTATTACAAGAATTTCCTTAAATTCCATCACTTAATTTACAACCCATCATCGGGTCAATATCTCCTGAAAATTCAGAAAAAGTCCATGAAAACGGGACCACTGCCTCGCGGCTGTGCCTAAACGTGTACAAAAAGTGTTGACGCGTCTTCACTTCCGCCCATAGTTTGAGAAAGTCCAAAATTTCAGTTTAGCGCCCCCTGCTGTCCGTCTATAGGTATTATATGTCTGTGTAAAAAACGGGACCGCTCGACTGACCTAGCGCCCTCCAGTGACCACATTCTGCATGCTTTTTCCGTAAAGTGAGTAGTGTGTGTGACCCATATAACTCTATGGTGTGACCAAAATAAAGGTAATTTTAAGTCTTATTTGTTTCCTTTCCTTCCTGAAAGGTGCAGCCTCACATATGTGAGGATATGATGCACTGCGTGTTGCGCATGAGTCCAAGTAAAAATAGTAGAACATGCTGTTGTTATTCTAATGAAGCGTAACAAACTTTGCTGGAGGGAAAATCCAGAAAAAACCTCAGCCCAATTTAATGCGCTATTGTCATGATTATGTAGCGGTCAGAAGTCCTCCATATTCCTCCATAGTTCGCCCAGGCTGGGTAGGAACCCTGATGGAGGAAGGAGCTCGAGAGACTCGTCTACTTCTACACTCTGTCTACACACGTCTCATGCACATGAATGTTGTTACTGCACAGTGAAACTGTAATTGTAAAGTAAGTGTAATTGATACACAAGAGAAGTCCAAAAACTACAAAATCTGAAAAGAAATCCACCAAAGATAAGAAACGGTCCACCCCCAAACATCCTCAACCGGACGTGTCCTTACAACCTCTTTACCAAGACGATAAGGGTCTCCCACCAGCGGAACAGTTTGTGCCTGTCTTCCCCTGGGAGGGAGGTGAAGGGTCAAAGGTTAATAACGCTCCACCTGCTAGTTGGATTACCCAAACTAAGTAAGTGTTTGTTAAGAAGTAGCCCTTAATTCTGTGTGTAAGATGGCTAAAAAATAACTTCCTGCTGTTTGAAACTTCCAATGCAAAGAGAGGGTATACCTTTGGTAATTAATCCAAAAATTAATGACCATAAAAACTTACTTGGTAAAGAAGCACTGCAGCTGTTGTTAATGTGTAACATTTTGAGAAACAATGTCCTTCAAAGGAATGCGGTTTTACCGAGAGGGATTCAAAAACACATCAATCTGAGAAACGTTTCTGCATGAAACGTTTCTCAGATCGTGTATTCCATTTACGGATTATTCTTCCTGCGTAGACATAACCACCCCAGATTTTCAGCAAAATCACAAAAATGCTACCACCTTTTGAAATGAAATTTTCACAGGTTAGTTTTATTGAATATATCTACATTTACATAGGATTAGAATAATCGAATGGTCCCAAAAACCAAAGGTATACTTTGCCTGTGAGTGTGTGTTCTTATCTTTGTTTGATGATGCTGTACCTTTTCTTGGTTTTTCCTGATGTTGGTGCTTTTTCTAGCTCAATTCCATCTGCAGCTTACAGAGGTTGTAGTTGCCTTGTGTTTCTAGCAAAGCTTTTCCATCTTAACTGTTTGAAACATGTGTGTTTTTGCTTGCATCCTAATGGCTCATTGCTAATATCCTCAATTCCTAATCCCCAACCCCGTCATGTATTAAAACCCCTATTCCAGGACCTCGCTTGCTGATACGGCAATCCCCTTCCGCAGCGCCCTTGCGGATCATTCCTCTTTCTACCAGCGTGCTAACTCCATCATCAGTAGCCACAGGTACAAAACAGCTTGCTCAAAAATGGTGCTTCGATATTAAACATGTTACTCTGGGTTATTTCCATCAATAAGAGAGTGGTTGTTGTTGAAGTTGTGTTGTTTGGTGGAACGGATGTGGTCTAAATCTGAGTGTGTTTTGATAATCTCTTTTAACTCTTGTGTGAATATGAAAGGTGGATGGATAATAATCGATTATGAATTGTATAGTCTATGTAACACTGCATGATCATTTTTCATGTCTGGGTAGAGCATATTTGATGGTTTTGTCACCTTTATCTAGACCATCTCTCAAGAAGAACTTAGCCAAGCTAGCCAGTTACCCAGGAGCCTTCCAATATGAGCCGGAGTTCCCATCAAGTAAACCAGTCATCGCCAACAGGTACCAGTTTATTCCAACACAGTTCAGGACACAGCCAACAAACCTACCAGGGCAACCGGTGCAGCGAGGTACCACCAGCACTAACTTGTACGACAAAAGTAAGTACACGGAGTTTGTTTCTTCGCACTTTTTAGTTTCCCCAACTTTTGTGAGCCAGTTTATATATAATGGACCTTATGTCTTGACATCATTCAGCCGCCATCTTAGAGTTAAACCGATGATGGAACAATGGAAATGCACAGATTTGTACGCACGGCGCACATAATTGACCACGACCAACCTCCTTTTGACCTCTAGGCAAGGGTACCTGACCCGAATGACATTATGTGCACAAGGTCTATACAGTCTGTACTTACTTTATTTGTTTGTTTTCTACTTTTTTTGCTTTTGTCTGGTTTACTTCTTTATTCATCTTCTTGTATTTGCTCCTTTGTATTTGTGTTTTGTTTGTTTTGGTCAAATGAATAATAATAATAATAATAGTATTCTCCCATTCATTAGATATCTTAGGCTGTGTCTGAAATGACAGCTACAGCTACGGCTATGGCTAGATTTCTGCGTCATCATGTGTTAAAGTATAGTATGTCCTAAGCAACACCCTCGGCAACAGTCGTAGCCATAGCTGTAGCCGGTAGCCGCTAATTTGGATACAACCCAACTTCAGTACAAGCTGCAACTTCTGTTCGATTCCTACTCAATCATTGTCTCGAGCTTAATATTGGCTTAATTTTGTTGAAGGTGCATATTCCAAGAAACTTGATACTTTGGCTCAGATGACGATAGACCGGAAGACAGGAGTTTTATGTCAAGACTGTGGGCAAGATGGAGATGGTGATGGACGAACCACCCCGAAACAAACCATTGCATTGAAATATTCACATAGGAATGATATGTAAGTAGTCAAATTTACCTCACATGCTGACTGCAATAATAACAGCCACATAAAAGCGGTACAATGTGAGACTTTGGAACACTAGGTGGCAGCAGCAGACGTACCAGGTAAATTTCTGTTGTTTCGTAGTTCTGATGAACATGCGCACATTAGTGAGAATGATGAATTTACCCGGTAAGTCTGCTGCCACCTAGCGTCCAAAAAAGTCTCCCATTGTACACAACACATCACAATGATAACGAGTTGTCCGTTGTGATGAAATGGAATCATTGATGCTTGACTTTGCTGCCTGTGTGTGTTTTCTTAATAATCGTCTCAAAATCAAAATGTGATCATCAGATGAGGGCGCTTTTCCTTTTTCAAAGTTTTAAAGGCATATATACTCTGTATGGTTTCTGAATATAACATGTCCTATCTCAGCCTCTTCCATTTTTAATAGCAAAACAGCTTATCTCTGTACTTGCTTTTCTCATAAAGTCAATTTTTGAGTTAGGCCGTTTTGCCATGGAAGGGCAAATCTGCACATAGAGCATGTAGAGCTGGATAAAAGATCAAAGTACAGGTTTGATTACATACAGTGGCATTCCCAGACATATTCATGGGGTAGGGGGAGCAGGGGCAAAGACATAACTGTGGGGGTATTTCTTTCTTTCTTTCTTTCTTTCTTTCTTTCTTATTTCAACTGGGTGGCCCATTCAGTGGCAACCACTGGTCTCCCATGGGTCCCAGCTTGTACCGAGACACAATAAAAATTAAACAGCAAAAAAAAAACACAAACTTTTTACAATGTTATTTTTTTAAAAACGCATAGTAAAAATATAGACACCAAATCTAAGAAATACTAAATATTTATTGTATGGAGCTGTTCATTTGTGTGGTTTTTTTTTTCTCATGGGGGGGCAAGAGGGAATCGAGGTTTCGGGGGGGGGGGGCTCTTATTATCCCACTAGTTACATATCATGTGCACAATAACATCTTCAATCAAACCAGCATCTCAATATTATTTTGTGGTATTTTTTTATATATTTTTTTTTTACAGAACTGTATCCGTTGGTCGAGCCAAGACAAGTAACACAGTATCTACAACAACAGTGCCTGACATTGTTAGCTGAGTAAACTTGGAATAGTATCTTCGAGAAGGTGGGGACCCAGGGTTTTTAATTCATCAAAAATACAAAACACACCAAGAAGCCAGTATTCCTTCGCATGTAGATCACAATGTTGATTTTATAAATGTTGCTTTATTTTTTAATTGTCTCTTCTGAAGTACAGGTGATGATATTTTGATAAACATTATGTCCACTTTAATTTTAATTATGCAAGATGTTTTATTTCATAAAACTATCACAATTAAATTGCTTTCTTTTTTATTATGGTTTAAAGATAAGTTTTTTTTCAAAATTACCTTCCTCAATAATTATCAAATTATTTTTAAAGTTTATATCGAAATGATCAATAGTAAAAAAATTATGTTTGCATATTTTGGAACTTTCCAAGAAAATTATTTGATTAAATCAGATTCTCTCTAGATATATAACATTTTGTATTCATGCATCTTGTGTCTGTGCTGTGGATTATAAATAGCAAGGTCTGGCATCCTGCCTTGTCATCCTTGCTTAATGCAGAAATGTATGGTGTGTAAAGGACTTCATACAACCTCGTTCCCAGGCATGATCGATCTCGCCGTGCCATTTTTTCCCTAAATGCCATGTTCGCTCATAACACCTGGAAATGGTTCGTTAAAATGTGCCAGAATCCGGCTCATTTTAATTAGGCCTGATCCACTCAAGTATGGTAACCCGCAAAAGAGGCATCAAGTCATAGAGCAACTGGTCCCCTCTCATTCTTCTTTGATCTTGTGATATGTCTAACTGTATGCAGTTTAGGGTGACTGTGTAAAAACATGATTCAAAATACTTGCATTTTCACACGCGCGAACTAAGCAGCCTATGAATGCCATACAAGCGGTCGAAAGTTTTTAACAAGCGTGGATGCAAAGTAGTCACTTTTGGGAGCCAATCAGCATTGTTTTTCAGCACATCCCTGCCAGGGGTAGTGACGAGAGGTATCGATTTAGGCGTGCTGCAATTGGTAGTGATCGAGGCTGGTCTTCATAGAATTTGATGACCTCAAAATACCATAGTCTGGTTTTAAGGTCTTGGGGGGATAAACGTGAAATGATTATCCTTGTAAAAATTAAGCATATACAGTCGACTCTCATTAGTACGAGCTTGGAAGATACGAGACGCCGGTTATTATGAGGTATTTCACCGGTCCCAAGCTGTCCCATGCGTGTTTCTATGTCTTAAAAAATGGAAGATACGAGCATGGTCGTAACGAGAACACGGATAATACGAGGTATTTTTGCGGCCCCATGATGACAAAATGTATTGTTTTTCATACTTTTGTAGCGAGATCTGAAAAATATTGTTGCGTAAAAGCTGACCTTTCAGTCAAGGTTCGGAAATAACATTCGTGTTGCCAAACTATTTATCGAATCGGACCGGCTACGCGGTTCTGTCTGATCTGAAAACCAGAAACATTTGCTGGTAACCTATGCTTGATATGCTACTTCGCTTACACCCTGACGACTACCAGTGAAAACAACGTTCAGCATAGGCGCTATGCAGTATCCAATCTGTCATATCATGGTCACATGAACGGCAAGTTTGACATGACTTTGCTATGATTTTTATCTTGAGTTATACAAATTATTATATTTTTATGACCATAGTCAACAAAAATGCATTCATCATTGATATTTTTGTGTACAGGAAGCTCGTAAGAACTGTACTAGGAAGCAAACCGCTCCGTTCTAGGCTAGACTAGTGTGTAGTGTATGCACTATGACGACGTGTGTATACATGTACGTGTAAATAGTGCGCTGCGTTTAAGACGAGGTTCGGATAATACAAGGAAAACGGGCCAGTCCGGCAGACCTCGTATTAACGAGAGTCGACTGTACGAGTGTGTTATGTTTTGTTTCTAATTTTATGTGTGAAATGCTATCCAGTATAGCTTCATATAAACATCTCTAGGTAGTGTGGTGTTGCTTGTGGGTTAAATTTTTTAATAACATTTGGCTTTAATCATTTTTGAAGGGTCATTCGACCTGAAAGTAAAAGCACTCAAACAATTTAGAAAACAATTAAGAAAACATTGTTTTAGAAACAATTAACTCAACTGAAACTTACAAAAGCAAGCAAAATGAGCGACTACCAACAGAGCATAAAGCAGGCAAGGAATAAATTGCAAAAAATAAAACGTGGTTCTGGACATTTGGGTTTGAGAAACGAGCCGCCATTCATTTGGCCTCGTCATCATCAACTTATGGAATAAGAACCATTCGTCCTTGAGCTGACGTTGTCTTGATGATATCATCTTGAGCTACTGAAGCATCTTGAAGTGGATATTCCTTCCCTATGAAGGGTTTTAACCAGCCGCTCTCGACACCCGCGAGAATAGCTGATGACGCTTCGTTGTACTCGGCCTGTAATAATAAATGTTGATCAATAGTCATTTTACTCGCATGAATTCCATCCACAACGAAGCTTTCTGTCAGTGATGGGTTGACGACATTCTACAATTTTACAATTTCTTCCTTCTTTAAAGGCAGGGTATACTTTTGGTAATTGTCAAAGACCAGTATCCTCACTTGATGTATCCCAGCATTTGCATAAAATAACAAACCTGTGAAAATTTAGGCTCAATTGGTCATCGAAATTGCAAGAAAAAAATTCAAGAAAAAGCACCCTTGTTGCATAGAGTTGTGTGCTTTCAGATGCCTGAGAAAGGCTTCGTGCCCGAAGCCTTTCTCAGATTTAAATGTTTAAGTGGAAAAGTTACCTTTTTCTCTAAAACTAGATTTACTTCAAAGGGGGTTGTTTTATAATATCAACAGCTCTCCAGCGCTCTTTACAAAGTAAGTTTTTATGGTCATTAACTTGAGGAGTAAATACCAAAAGGACACCCTGGCTCTAAGACTTACCTCCTTGAAAACTCCAGCCATGACACCGACGATGGAGGATTCCTTCGCCATGGTGAATCTGGGATTAATCTCAATACTCCCACGATTACCAACAACCTGACGAGCAGAAAAAGAAGCAAATTCAATTAAGTTTCAGTTTCAACTCTAACAGACTTTTATCATGGTGTGTGGCCATCTTGATTTTCTCCCATTCAAGTCAATGTAACCAAACCAAGGCTGGGAGGAAAAATAGTCTGGTTCCTTTTTGTACAATGACTGTTAGTATCCATTACTGTTATTGGATACAGAGGACATGACCAAGATGGCGGCAGCACGATGAAGGTCTGTTTACATTATACAACAAATCCTTTCATATTTTTAAAACAAGACAAACAAATTTATTATCTCCATCGGAATCACCATGTAGAAATAAATTCAGTATGCTGAAGAATTCTTTCACATTTATTATTGAAACTTACAGCCACAGTTCCGCCTTGTGCCAGCATTTCCAGATCTTTTTGTAGATTGACATTTGCCAGCATCTCAATCACGACGTCAACCCCCCTGCCGCCTGTTGATTCCTGTAAACATCAATCAGTAGTCAATAAGAGTTTGTTTATAAATCGTTCAAGATACAGTTCAGCTCGTTACGTGGTGAACTACTGTCCAGTGGCTTAATTAAGGGGGGTACCAATTGATGTCCGTGCCCAATTGATGTCCGGAAATTTACAGAGTTTTAATGTAATAATTTATTTGTTTTTAAAAAACTATTTTTCCATTTACACACAATGTATTTGTTTTCATACTATTCGCCAGATTTTCATACAACAAAAAAAGTGCTCTGAAAAAGGGCCTTTTTAAGAAAAATGCAAACAGAAACTTGGCAAGAAGTGCCCCCCTAGAAAAAAATGGTACACTCCTTGTGCCCCCTAAAATTGTACCCTAGTTTATGGCACTGCTGCTATCTTACAGGAAACCTTTTATGAACCAGGGATGTGATTTCTCCGTTTTTAACCGGAATTCCGGTTTTTTTTGCCCTCCAAAAATATAGATTTCTGGGTTTTTTGCCCCCCCCCCATTATTATTATTTTTTTCAATTTTAAGATCAAATTCATAACAAAAATGAAGATAAAACCATATATAACGCCCCAGACTGCAGAGTAGGGCTTTTCAAACCAAAGATAAATGTTAATATTGGGCTTCATGCTCGCAAGTTTTCGAGCTCGCATGCTTTTGCGCTTTGCGCTCAGAGTTCAGTTTTTTTTTTCAACAGCCTATCACATCCCTGATGAATGGAAGATTAATTTCCATAAAGAGATAATATCCAGAGTTTCTTGATGGCCATTGAAGCTAAAGCCTAGGGGCAGCAAGACTCCACAGCCTTCCTGCTACCTGCGAGTAAACTTTTAGTGACCCTTGTACTGACATCAAATAACTTATCAAACACCTGACTCCTGTCGAGCTCTCAGAGTTTGGTTTTATAAAACAGAGATTCTAGAAGTAGGAATTGAGGATAAGCTTACCATGATCTTATCCGTATATCCAGCTTGCCTGTGATTAAACACATGGTGTGCTCCAACATCATGTACCAGTTTCATCCCTTGATCTGATCCTGCTGTGCCCAGTACAGTCATTCCATAAGCTCGGCCGATTTGAACAGATGCTACGCCACACTGTCATGAAGGTTCAAGTAACTATTGTTGTAGTTCTCGTGCAAACTATGGTGAATTATTACTTTGAACTGAAACAACTTGGATGACTTCCCTCCGAAGCTGCATAACCCCTTCAGTTTTATTCTTACCTTTTGATTGGCTCGGCAGGCCAAACCAACTATGCTCTACTGAAAAAGTTTTTCTTTGCCAGAAAATTATAGGCAGATTGGAAACTAGTAAAAAAGGCATTGATGCCCAAAGTGCTTGGATGGATTGGTTTTTACTGTTTTATCGACACGGACATTCAACCAACAACTGTCCAAAAGAAAAACATCATTACCTGTTTCAAGTTAGTTTACAGTATTGTCAGTTCAACAATAGTTTGTCAGAGTAAACCATCAAACTAGTATTGCGGCCCTTCCATGGCAAAACAGCCCAACTCAAACTTTTGTTTTTTTTGCATCAGATCATTTTTGGGTAAATTGAGGGCGCTTTTTCCTTTTCAAAGTTTTAAAGGCATACTCTGTATGGTTTCTGAATATAACACGTCCTATATCAGCCTCTTTTTAACACTTTCTTCCCGTTTTTTATGGCAAAACAGCTCATCTATGTACTTTCTTTGCTCAAAATGTTAAATTTTTGAGTTAGGCTGTTTTGCCATGGAAGGGCCGCTTTAAGTGGAAGTGAAAACATACCGAGCCGCTTGCTCCATGAACTAACACTGTCATGCCAGGTCTAGCATGAGCTCTTTGAATAACGGCCCTGTATGCTGTCCAGTAAGGAATACCAAGGGCTGCACCTTGCTTGAAGTCTAGCTTGGCATCCAGACCAAACACGCACGAGCTCTCTGCCAGTGTGTACTCTGCATAGGAACCTGACACTGTCCCTTTGGTGAAAACTCTGTCACCAGGCTATGAACAAAGAGAACAAATCCAAGCTATTAATGAACCAGATAAAGGTATGAGAAAAGTTTGTGTTGAATCAAATCAGTCAATCTCTATATTTCAACATCAATGCACAAAAGATACATACAGATCAAATACATTTAAAGTAAACATGACCAGAAAAGTGGTAGGCTTTGAACATAAACAAAAAGAAGTGTAAATTAATGCACTTCAAATAATTTTTCATAAACTCCATATTGTGAATGTCCATTTGTGGAAATTACGTTAAAAAAAATAATAAAATAAAAGTAAATTTCATAATCAGAATTTAATATCATAGATCAACATTAACAAGAATACCTTTTTGTATTAATTACTATGTAAAATAAAAACTCAACTGTTCATATTTAATCTAATAAAATTAAACCACAACAATTGTGATGATCCTGACCTTTACTTTGGTGACCCCTGACCCCACTTCTTCTACAGTACCAGCGCTATCATGCCCAGGGGTCCACGGGAGGGTCGGTAGTTTGGCATATACACCAGAGCGGATGTATGTTTCTACCGGATTCACACCAGCTGCTTGCACTTTAATCAACACCTGAAAGACAGTGAAGGGTATAACAATTTTGAATTATGAATGCAGAACCACCTCAAAAAAGCCACTTTACCCTGAAGAAAAGTGGGTGTCCTGGAGAATTGTTTAACAAAAAGGGAAAATATTTCACTGGTAAAAAAATGATAACACGTGGCTGGAAAAGAATCTCATTAAAAATTCCTCCTTACCCCCTGCCATAAACTTGATCAAGCTCTTTCCTCAGTCACCCCACCCATCAACATGATCAACATTGATGATGCCTGGTGATGCTTATTTAAATTTTGACATCTTTTCTCTTTCACTTTTTTGTAAATTCATAATATTCATCAAACAAAATGGAACAAACTGGTTGCCATACCATACATCTTAAATCTTTGTTACTGGATGCAACTGTGCAAAGAGTTAGTTTTTTGTTTTTTTCAGTGACAGTCAGTGCATGGAGGAAGGAACTAGTTCCTTCCTCCATGCCTAGTCAGTGTCACTAGTCACTCAGTCTATACGTATCTGGTCAGTACCAGTCTAAAAAAAAACACTACAGTACAATATGTTTTAATAAACAAGGCATTCGAAAGGCAGACCTGGTTGGGTGAAGGTCGAGGGATTGGGACATCTCCCTGTATTTTGAGGACCTCTGGACCGCCGAATTGGTTGACACGAATTGCCTTCATCACGGTTGGTAAAACACGTTTTGCTGTACTGGACATTGATTGATTAGCTGTTCTTGGTCAACTCTGGTCAAATCTATGACGACACTGTGTCTAGGTTTTTGCAACTTTGCAAGACTAAAAAACGGGACCGCTCGACTGACCTAGCGCCCTCCAGTGACCACATTCCGCATGCTTTTTCCGTAAAGTGAGTAGTGTGTGTGACCAAAATAAAGGTAATTTTAAATCTTATTTGTTATTCTAATGAAGCGTAACAAACTTTGCTGGAGGGAAAATCCAGAAAAAACCTCAGCCCAATTTAATGCGCTATTGTCATGATTATGTAGCGGTCGGAAGTCCTCCATATTCCTCCATAGTTCGCCCAGGCTGGGTAGGAACCCTGATGGAGGAAGGAGCTCGAGAGACTCGTCTACGTCTACACTCTGTCTACACACGTCTCATGCACATGAATGTTGTTACTGCACAGTGAAACTGTAATTGTAAAGTAAGTGTAATTGATACACAAGAGAAGTCCAAAAAGGACAACTTGTAGCTGTGCAGGTGTTGTGCTGGAGTGCTGCAATAACCACCTGCCTTTTTAAAAAGGAAGTAAGTGATTTATTTAGTAACTTGAAAAAATACTTTAAAAATCAGAAAAAAAAAGTTCTGGTATTTTCCGGTAGTTTTCCGGTATTTTCCGGTATTTTCTGGTATTTTCCGGCATATAGTAACACCGGTTTGGACAGCTCAAGCTCAAGCTGTATAGTTTCTATTAGCATGGAGGATCGAAGAAATAGAGAAGGCCTATGTTGTTTTGATTAATTTATTATACTAGTGTCTTACTTAGTGATTGAATATACACAATACACAGACATGACAGACAGACTGGGTTGCGCTTAGCCCCACTTGTGTGGCCAAGGGACAGGAAACCTGAATCCTTGGCCACACGTCGTCACCCATATTTTCGTCAGCCCACCGATTAAAAAATAGAGGCGCATTCCCTAAGAGCGGGTCGGCGATTTAAACCACCTCAATGTGTTCACCTACCTCTTAGCTTGACCTTGGTGTTTTGGGTGAGTGCATAAATAACAATTTCAAAAGATATTTCAATTCAAAATTTTCAACTCTATCCGAATTAGATTTTCGCGACATGTACCGAGCGCGGCCATTTTGGATTGATTCTAATCGTGCCAATCAATTCATGACGTCGCCGGCCAGCCGGGTTGTGGGCGGAGCGAAGATGTGCACATTGCAATGGTTGCTTTATGTATCCGCTCCGCCCACAACCCGGCCGGCCGTTGACGTCATGAATTGATTGGCACGATTAGAATCAATCCAAAATGGCCGCGCTCAGTACATGTCGCGAAAATCTAATTCGGATAGAGTTGAAGATTTTGAATTGAAACATCTTTTGAAATTGTTATTTATGTACTCACCCAAAACACCCAGGTCAAGCTAAGAGGTAGGTGAACACATTGAGGTGGTTTAAATCGCCGACCCGCTCTTAGGGAATGCGCCTCTATTTTTTAATCGGTGGGCTGACGAAAATATGGGTGACGACGTGTGGCCAAGGATTCAGGTTTCCTGTCCCTTGGCCACACAAGTGGGGCTAGGTTGCGCTAATCTTAGCCCTCCATCAGCGTGATCAATTATATTGTACTTTGTGGGAGGATGGAGGTTATGATTATCACAACTATATAATAATGTGATATTGAGTGCTTCCTTGGAGGTTAAAATGTATGTGCTTAAAATTTATGCAAGATTTTAACCAATTATGACAATTAGGCTGATAAATATAGTGCCAATAATACGCTGGACTCTCCCATTTCTCAAGAAGCAGAAGTTGAGAAGTGGAGAGAGTGCCAATACACTGCTGGCCTCCCTCCGCTTACCAAAAAAGAGGAGGGAGTCCAGGGTATTTATGGGGCTAGGCAGTACTGTGCAATTTTTAGGCATTTATCAAAAATTTTAAGTGCACCATTTTCTTAAAACTGTCTTTTTCACATTGTGTTTTAGATCATGAAAAGAGTTATTTGGCCGTTAGTTTCTTGTGTCTCTCTTGGTGTTGGAGGACTTCTTGGTTCGTATCATGAGAGTAGGCGGAAAGAAAACACACCACGTGATGCTATTGATAATGTAAAGTCACGATGGTCAATATTCACATATGCGGCTACAGCAAAGAAACAACTGCCGGTACCTCAAAGTCGCTCGGGAGAAATCATGAAATTTGGTTTCCCTGGTTACGATGAAGTCCGAACGCAGGATAACTATGTCTTGTCTTATGATCAACGGATGCGCAATCCAAAATGGGTCTTCGAATGTCTCACCACAGAGGATGTCAAGTACAATGATGCGATCACAAGAACTAATTGCCAGTTTGAAATTGACCAATCAGTGCATCCGTTCTTCCAATCGACCAATGAGGATTTTAGAGGGAGTGGTTATGATAGAGGTCACATGGCTGCAGCAGCCAATCACAGGAGGTCAGATGGGGTCATGCAGCAAACTTTTCTCTTAAGTAATGTCAGTCCACAGGTAAATATATATTTTTTTTTCTGCAGTCTGGATTTTTCCAAGAAGTTGAAAAGATTGATTATTTTTAAAATGTTGCTCCCTTTCATTAAATTAGAATACTAAACACTAATCCTTAATGACCCTTTAATTGTTTTAGTCCATAAACTGTACTCTGACTGAAATTGTAACCTTTTTCTCAATGTACGTTTCAGTGCTTTCTTTTGTTCTTGTATAAAACAAACGATTGATTCATTTATTTTTTCACAGATTGGAGAAGGTTTTAATCGTGGTATTTGGAATGAGTTGGAGAAATATGTTCGCATGTTGACAAAGAAGTATTCCAAAGTTTATGTTTGCACGGGACCACTTTATTTACCACAGTAAGTGTATTGAAAATGTTATGAGCATAGGCCCAACATACTGGTGATGGCCTTAGGAAACTTACAAAATGTAAAATATTATTAAAAAGTCGCATCCCGCTTCCCAGGTTGTATCGTAAACTTGGGTGTGATCCCTGGCTACACGGCAGCTTACGCTTGAATGGCTTCTGACTGGCACCCCCAAACAAAGATATTGACTAATAGGGAGTCTGCCAACATAGGGCTGGATAGCTCAGTTGGTAGAGTGCCGGCACATTAATCTGGAGGTCGTTGGTTCAAGTACTGCTCCAAGTCCCGCTCCAGTCAATTTTCTTTGTTCAAACCCAAATTATTAAAAAATTTACCCAGTCAGTTTTCCTTTTGGTTTATTACTTGATAAAATATATTGTGCACAGATATTGGTGTCAAACCCCATAATGAGATACTAAATTAAATATATATATATCCACAAAGACAAAAAACTTCGTGATTTTAATTCTGATTGTTTGGAAATTGAGGGAACAACAAAACTATACTTTAAAAAAAAGCACTGATTCATTTTGTATATATCTTTTTTTTTTCACAGCAAAGAACTAAACAGAACATTTGTCAAGTATGAAGTCATTGGGAACTCGGTGGCCGTCCCAACGCATTTCTTCAAGGTCATTGTTGGAGAGACTCCTACACAGCTCTTTGATTTGAGAGCTTTCGTTATTCCCAACGCTGCCATTCCAGAAGGAACCCATCTGGAAAAATTTCTTGTTCCGGTTGATGTAATAGAACGAGCAGCTGGTATTTTAATGTTTGAACGTTTGCCAAAGAACATGTTACGAAGTGTCAATGCACCATTATAAAAGAAGAAAACAAACTTCTCTTTTGTACCTTAGTACATTTAAGGTAATTTTTCCTCAAAAAAAAAAAGTAAAACTGATTTTTTACAAGAAAATGTAGATTTATCTGCAACTTAGTGGATGGCATTCAACAAGAAGGATAAATTGACTTATTTGGCAATGCCTTGTTTATTTGAACTTAACTTTTACAGACTGATCCTCAACATCAGTCAGAAAATTGTTGATAAACCTGAAGAAAAATCACTCAAATACCAATTTGTAATTATCATTTGCCAAAGATTTTCCATTTATTTGCTGCATTTATTTTCTTTAATTGATTTTGTACTGAATTGTGAAATAAATGTATTCTCAACATTTTAACATCAATAATATTAACAGATGATTAAGTGGGCTGTACTACCTAAATTTATATTAACACATTTGGCACAAAGGCAAATGTACAGTCGACTCTCGTTATAACAAGAATCGCTGGGACTGATCAATTTATAACAGGAATGTTGTTATAAGAGGACGGCAAACCAAAGAAACACACAATAAAAATTATGTGGCGTGTCGTGGCCGAGCGGTTTAGTTCATCGGACCCAAGCTCTGGTGTTGTCAGCAGCAGAGTGTGGGTTCGAATCCCGGTCATGACACTTGTGTCCTTGAGCAAGGCACTTGACCACAATTGCTTCGTAAAAAGTTGGGAAGGTAGTGCACTCTGCTCTACCAACCAGGCTCCTTGTGGATGATACCCATGCCTACACCCTTACGAACTGTGAAGGGGGTAACCCTGTTTCAGCCCCAGCCCCTGGTGAGAGTTGATCTTAGTCGACAGCCCAAATTAGTTAAGTGTAGCTCTCACCTTGAAGTGGCCTTCTGGCTTTGTGAGTTGGTCGATATCTCATTAAAAAAAGAAATGTTTTAAATGATATTCGGGACTTCAGAATGTACTCTTTATAAGCAGAAACTCTTTAAGACAGTGCTCTTTATAATGAGGGTTGACTGTATTGTGTGATACGTACATTTATAGGCAATTTTTACTGTAAATATGCTTTTAGTAATAACTTTATTCACTGACAGGAGAACACAAACTGGTAAGGCATACACCTTGATTAATACCACAACAATTTGAACTGAGGGTATTTTGACGTCAACTCACAAACAAAATTGATTTGCTTGTCAAATGCGCTTCTAAGCGTTACACAGGGTTTTTTTTTTTCTGTTACCCATAAGCAGTACAATGAAATGTGGTACTGATTGGTCATTGAGCAATTTAAATAACAGCTGTTGATTGGACAATTTGGTACAGCCATACCTTAATGATTACACACTTCTTACGTGCACTAATATTTTACTGTCCAATCATGAATAAAATTCATTGCAGAGTTTGCCATTTTGCCAAAGAAAGTTTGTAATTTGTATTACATTTTACTTTCAATTCAGCTTCATTTATACAACAAAAAAAGTACAATAATTTACGTTTGCAATATGAACATTTTGTAAGAGTTAATGTATTTACAGTGTGAATCTGAAGCTTAGTCTTTCTTGCCAATCATACAACCAAACAGTTTGATGAATTTGAAAAAACAAAAGCAATCAAAGATTGTCCCATTCTATTATAGATACTACATACATGTACCAATAGTACATTATTTTATGTGTATATTAAAGGGGCACCCGCACCGTGATCAGAGCAGGCCTGTTGCTGTACATGGAATTATAAACTCTTACCCAGTTACTGCGCGCACGCGCCCTCCCCCATATCATCTCCATGGAGGGCGCACTGTACAGCCACCGGCCTGCTCTGATCATGATTTCAGTGCCCTTCAACAGAGTCATGTCGGAATGAAAATCCTCTTGGTATTTTCAACAATTTTGTTATATTTTTCAGTTTTTTTCAATAAAAAAGATATGTTTGTAATTTAAACTGGCACTCGCCTCTTCTCATTGATGCTAACCATTTTTTAGTTAAATAAAATCTGCATATTAAGCAACAAGGGCCCAATGTCATGGCTCTGCTTACTGTAAGCAAAGTATCGGCGCTTACGGAATCGGCGCTTACTGAAGCAGGGAATTCCGCGCTTACGTCAAGCGTATTTCACAGGTAAGCATGGAATTTTTTGCTTGTGCGCGTGCGTACTCCTCGTTACTAGACACTCCCTGCTTACACAGCTAGCGCAGAAATTTGGCGCTTGCACAGTAAGCGGAGAATGGTGATCGTAAGCGCAGAATTCAAAGGTAACCTGAGCCATGAAACTTTTACAGAGTAGTAATACGGTCAGCAGAAAATAAGCTGAACACAATTATATTTACTTTTAAAAGTCTATATCGTTTCATTTTAACCATACACCAATTAAGCACTGTTTATTTAGTGCTATGTGTTAAGTATATCAAATATCAATTGTTCTAGACCTTAATTTAATAGTCAAAGCAAAAGTCATCTTTTAAGTTATGTACAATTATGATAAAAGAAAAATAAATTTACAACTTAAAATAAAGCTAGCAAAAAGGATCGAAATTAAATTTTCATACATATTTCAAATGTAACGCAGGTATAAAGGAAAAATAAATATTTCAAATATTCAAGAATATTAATGCCAGTCTTCACGTCCAAATCATAAACAAATAAAATCTTCAGTGACCTCACACACAAAGGAACTTCCTAGTCAGCATGCTGCATAATACACAAAACTACAAAATAAATCACCCTTAAGTCAAGTTCTTCCACCATCATAGCCCATTGATATTCTTCCCTGCTTTCATCTAGCTTCATATTATTGCAGTCAAAATCTGAAGTGTACTATTGCAGACAGCTCCAGTTTGACAGTTTTATCGTCTACCATGTGATTAATGATCTATGGTTTATTTCAATGTGCAGGCCTTGTCACACTGGGCAAAATTTACAGGCAACTTGGAGGCAACCAACTGCAAGAGGAACACTTCGGTATCACGAGACTTTTTTTTTCTTCTCTCCATTAGTGTCTTACTGTCCCCAAGTCATTTATGTTGAATTTAACATGTGAATGGTTTTTTTTCTTGGAGTAGTTGCCTGTAAGTTTCCCCATGTGGTCTCTGTGGTCAAGTGGTAAGACTGCTGGACTTGCAATCACAAGGTTGTGGGTTCGAATCCGTCCGGGCTTACCCCTGATTTCTCAATGACTAGAATAAGTATTTTTCTTCTTGGGGATTGCCCAGAAGTAATTGCCTGTAAAGGTGACATGGCCCTTAGTCTTTCAAGTTTGAAGAAATATCTATTTTGTGGAGACAGCTTAAAGGATATCCTTTTACTAGTACAGTGAAGGAAAAAAAAATGACACTGTTGTATCACTTTAGTTGTCTCCATAGTGTGTACTGGCAATACATAGCTACATTAAACTGTGGTCACTGTGGTCAAGTGGTTAGACTGCTGGACTTGCAATAACACGGTTGTGGGTTCGAATCCGTCCGGGCTAACCCCTAATTTCACAATGACTAGAATAACTATAGTCATCCAGTTACTGAATCACTTATCTATTGATTTGTGCAACTCATTATAATAGATGTTAAACCAATATTTGTATGAGAGAGAGAGATCGGCTGTTGCCAGCTAGGCCTTTATATCCCATTATGGGAGCTTTGCCGAGTTCCGTTGTTGGGAGGATCATCTAAACAAACAAACAAACAAACAAACAAAACATGCCTCTTACAAGAACACTACTAGAAATGAAATCTTTGATTGGGCGCACACACAAACACATGAAGGGAGGTAGATTATATACTAACAAGAAATCATTCTTTGCAAGTCAACATTCATGACAGCCATGGGCCCAATTTCACGGCTCTGCTTACCGCAGAATTCTGTGCTTAATTCTCATAGAATGATGTGCTTTGAAGGCTCTGTAAGCACAGAATTCCACAGTAAGCAGAGCCATGAAATTGGGTCCCTGGTGTGATGGCAGTCTTAAAACTACTACGGAAGTAAAAGTTGAAGTAATAACAAAGAACAATGTCCAACCACGGCTAGTAGCTAACACTAACACATTAAACTAACATTTTTTTCTAGTGTACACCCCGGGTTTAACCATTACGTCCATAACACTAGACACTCAAATATAAATAAATCTCGGGAGAGTTTATATAAGTACATCGAGGCTTTAATTAAACAGTGCCAAAAATCCTTTACCTTTCTTCAGCCATGTTTGTCTTAAAGTTCTGAACCAAGACGAGGCTAAAAAGAAAACTACCAATTAATTAACTTCCTTTATTTAATAAATAATTCGGGGATTTACCCAGTCAGTTTCCCTTGTGGTTTGTCACTTGATATTTATTTCTTTATTAAAAGTAAAACTTCAATTATGTTTTGGCAAAGTAAACACCATGTGCAGAAAAAGTGTACAAAACACTCGGGGACAAAAAAAAAAACCTCCCACCATTGTTTGTTTCGTTTTAGTTAACATTAATAGAAAGGGGGAGGGGACTAACAGAACTCTACCATATTTACACTTCTTTTTGTTCTCTTGGAAATATTGCACATGCATTGAATACCCCAATCTACAGCAGGCAGTACTTTGTCTGTACGTAAGGTAATAGTAAAATACACTACAACTGTACAATTTCACGAGAGCATTATGGTTACTGCAAAAGAAGTTTACACCATCTAAACTATTCCAAATGGGATATACTTATACCCTTATTGGAACCCACTTTTCCCATTGAGGAATATCAGTGGTCACTTGACTCGGCAGTACATTTTGCTTAACTCTCCCAATCGGGTATACTTATACCTTGATTGGAACCATCTGTTCCCAATGAGGATATCAGTGGTCACTAGTATAGAGTCAGCAATGCAACATTTTGCTAAACTCTCCCAATCGGGTATACTTATACCTTGATTGGAACCATCTGTTCCCAATGAGGATATCAGTGGTCACTAGTATAGAGTCAGTAATGCAACATTTTGCTAAACTCTCCCAATCGGGTATACTTATACCTTGATTGGAACCAGCTGTTCCCAATGAGGATATCAGTGGTCACTAGAGTCGGCAATGCAACATTTTGCTAAACTCTCCCAATCGGGTATACTTATTCCTTGATTGGAACCAGTTGTTTCCAATGAGAATATTAGTGATCACTAGAGTTGGCAATGCAACATTTTGCTAAACTCTCCCAATTGGGTATATTTATACCTTGATTGGAACCATCTGTTCCCAATGAGAATATTAATGATCACTAGAGTTGGCAATGCAACAATTTGCTAAACTATCCCAATTTGGGTATACTTATACCCTGATTGGAACCATCTGTTCCCAATGGGGGTATGAATAATCCCCAATCAGGAAACCCTTTGGTTACAATGATGCCTTTATACTTAATACTAATACTGGCTTACTTTGACTGCATGGCTTACCCATTGATTACAATCTTTATATTAATTAGCAATATTAATTGAGCTGTCATAAGAAAATTGCTTTTACTGTCTGCAGATACCAGTGAGTGAAATGTTACAGAACGATTTTTCAATCTGGAATGGACAACAGTTGGTAACGATGGTGTAACCATAAGATCAGCATTAGTGATGGATACCAGTACTAACCGGCTAAACCAACCTTAGGCCGGTGCCCATAGGGTAACCATATGACCAGCACTAGTGATGGATACCAGTACTAACCAGCTAACCCAACCTGAGGCCGGTGCCCATAGCGTAACAATATGACCAGCACTAGTGATGGACACATGTGATAACCAACTAACTCAACCTTATAGCGCAGTGCCGTAGCGTTACCGTACAATCAACACTAGTGATGGATACCAGTGATATACTAACCTAACTAGACGGTGCCCATAGCGTAACTGTACGATCAGCACTAGAGCTAAGGAACGTTAAATCCGTAGGATGCCACCGACACTGAATGACCTTATCATTATGTTCAGCTGCAACTGCTGTTGGTAACGGCCGAGTTAGATCTCCTGAAACAGATACCAAAATTGGAATTAAATCAAATATATCAAACATTAGTTCGTCTTGAGGTCCACAAAAATCAGTTTTAAAGGGAAAAATCATTCCACTTCAAATAATGACATCGGGAGTATATACTCATTTTACCCGTTTTTTTTGCCAACTGTTCCTTAAATGCAGAACATGAATGTTCTACTTGAAACGCAATTTAAAAATAAGTTATCGAGGCATATTGTTAACAGAGTCTGCTTTGCTTACAAACTGTTCCTGTATTCTACAAAATCAAAGAGTGTAAGTAACACTAATGCCAACAGTGCTACATGTAGTTCAATGGCTTCAACTTTGACTTCCCGGTTGTAACACCTGTTGACCTTTGACCTACCTTGTAAGTCGCTGGTGAGCACAGTACCGTCATATGACCCAGAGAGTAGATACAGAGCTTTGGGCGAAAACCTCGCAGAGCGCACTTCTCCTTTGTGTTTCAGGTACGTCTGGACGATGCGCCCTCCATGGATGTCGTATAACATACAAGAATTATCTTCATGACCAGAGGCTAGAAGACGACCAGACGGGTCAACGCAGACCGTGGCTGAAGCTGTGCCTAAAAAAAAAAAAACAATCAAATCACATTCATGATTGTCTTTATTTATGTCTTGAGATTTGGAACTTTCTTTCTTTAAGGGTTACGTTCACTTTCGATGCCCAGATGGGCATTTTCCTTTGAAAAATCAGAAAGTCTTTGAAAACATTAAGGCTAAAAACAGACCCTGTGCACAGGCCAGCCATCGCTGAGGTCAAATAGGGCACAACAGGGTTTGCCCTTAACCTTTTCAGTGACTGTCCAGTTGGACTAGTTTTAACTTGTTGTTTCACTGGTCCTCCAGCTGTTTCACTGGTTCATAATCATGGCTTTTGGGATACTTTTCAAAACAGAACTAGCCAGCCGGACCACTTGGAGATAATTTTGACTGGTCCACGCATGGTTTAACTGGCATTTGGCCAGCGGACCAGTGTTAAGGGAGAACGCTGTACAACTCTCAGCCAATGATAGGTCTTCGTTTGATCTCAGTGAGGGCGCTGCTTCAGCTTGTGATGTCATAATACAAGGGGTCTATACCAAAGCAATGGAGGATGGGGGGCGTCTAAAATTTAAGGCAAGAATATGTCTTTATTGATGTCTTAAGATTTGATATTTAGGGCTAGATAGCTCATTTGGAAAGCACCAGCACGTTAATCCGGAGGTTGTTGGTTCAAATCCTGCTCTGGTCAATTTTTCTTTGTTCAGCCCAAATTGTTTAAAATTTACCTAGTTACATTCCCTTGTGGTTTATTACTTTATATTTGAAAAAAAAAATTCAAATAATTGTAAGTAACTTGATATGATTTTCTGGAAAATGTAAGCATTCTGACCTTTGCCTGCATCAGATCCTGGTGTGCCGATGACCTGCACACAGCGTGGTGTACGCAAATCCCACAAACGAATCGTGTTATCTTGGGAGCCGGATACCACCATATGGGCGCCCCAAGCATACAGTGATAGCACATGACCTGGAGACAAAGCACGTATCGAGACTTTATCATCCAATCAAAAAACTAACGGTACTTTTGGAAATTAAGGAAAGTTTTGTAGAAAATGGTTCAAAACAAAAGGTTTGATTCAAGAAAACTAAAAGACCATCAGATGACGAAACAAATTATCAAAAAAACTATTACAGTTTCTAATGACAAATTAATAGAACTTATTAATTGTTTGAAGTACATTGGAGCAAACTATGAGTTTTAATTGGAGTAGATTTGCTAGTACAGTATCCCAAATTCGAAAATCTTTGAATGTTAAATTCTTACCGGAGTGGCCGGCGATAGCATGGACCATCTGACCTTGGTTGCAATCGGTGACATAGATATTGCAATCACCGGCACCACCACTCACTAACACAGTCCCGTGTGAACTCTCTGGTTGGAATACTAAATCACGCACTGTACCGTCGTGCATCGTTAAGTCAATGTCTGGTCCTAAATAACCAAAACAGTCAATATCAAAAATCATTACAAGAAGCAGAGAACAAAATGATTTATAACATCAGGCATGAAATTTGACTCTTGGGATAAAAGTAGGACAAAGCAGTGCAAGGGCTGACCTATATGTACATATGGTATATGCTTTTATATATATTTTTTTAATCAGAAATCTGACTAAAGAACGAAGAATATCATGCCTGTAACATCCAGACAGTTTCCGGTCCCACAGCCCCTTCATCCCATCCTCCACCCCAACCCTGAAAACATCAATCACGCCAACCTTCACCCTGCTCCAGATGACATTATAAATATCTCTTCACTCACCATCAGCATTACACTTGTGTGCATCAAACCTGACAAGCTTGATGAGTTTATCGTTGGATCCAGTGGCTATTAGATTCCCAGAGGGGCTCCAACCAACACAGTAAATGGATCCCTTGTGATGCCTGGTTCGTTTGAACAGCACAGTAGGCTGCTTTGGTTCTCCCTCTCTGGAAAGGGAACAGCAAGAAGTAACAGTAAACAAAAAACACAGTATAAGTAAATCTTTACAATCTACATGTATTGTGATAAAGTTTGAACATGTGACATATGTCTTCGGAATGAGATAATTAGAATGAATTTGAGATTACAAAATCACCCTCAACATCCATTTACATCAACCAACCTGACTCGTGACACATCAGGATACGAGCAGACACGAAGAGTCTTAGAGTTGGCCCCAACGGCGTACAATGACCCTGTTGGGTCAAAGGTCACAGCCCGTATGGCTTGAACATCCTCTAGTGTAGTGACAGCAACATAGCCCGGACTTTTCTTATCTTGGTTCTGTGTGACCAAAATTAATCAATAGTTTATTAGTACAAATCTTTTCACAAATTGGTAAAATGCACATTGTATGTTAAAGGGTTGGGGAAAAAAATAAATAAAAATGTATTGAACTTTTCACACACACACACAAATATCAGAAACAATGTTATATATTAATAAAACTAACAGCAGAAACGGAAACAAAAAGTGTTGGATGAAAAAGCAAGCAAACAAACAATTCAACATACTGAACAAACAAGCAGTAGCTACATGTATTTCAATCACCATCAAACAATGTATCAATAATTAGCATGGGATTAAAGTACATAGTGACTCCCAATAGCATCAGGCCCACACTGTGATCTTCTCACAGTATTTAAAAACTGATTGTAAAGTAAAAAATAATAATTTCAGAAACTCCAACAAACCCTGTACATCCGGCCTGGGCTGCCAGTCAAATTCTCGCTCGCTAACTTTCTCAGATTTTCAGCGACCGGCAGTCTATTATGCCGTTCTACATTGGACCCAATAGAACTGTTTTCATTCTGATGACTAATACTTGGACTGAGATAAGTAACGTTCATTAGATTCCCACCCGGTGCCAAGACTTCACCCAACGAGGTCTCTAGGCGTCGAACGGGGTCATTAGTCTCCACGGATTCACAAGGACTAGTGTAGGAGTGCGGGTAAGAGTTTTTGGAAAGAACGGGGGAAGCCTCGGGCTCTGGCGTAGCTGCGGGGTCGAATCGATTGGTCTTGGGGGTGCTGGAGTACACGCCAACTTGGTGGAGGCGTTTGGTGTTACTGGTTGGGTACAGAGGAGTTGTCTGGAGGTCATAGTTCACCAATCACCAATCACAAGGACAGAAAGAAACGAAAGTGTTTAATGGAGCATGCAATCACAAAAGAATCAAAACTAGATATAAAAATTCATGCAGTATATAAAAACATGGTCACAACAATCTAATTGAAGCTAATCAAAGAAGTTACATGAACTGATAACGGATCTCTTACAGTCCTTGTGAATGTATCGCTACCTCTATTTTACCTCAAAAAGGAACTAAATATTTCTATACAAGACACATGCCTTGAACATGTAGATTGTAGTTACCTGTAAGTACCTATGTGTTAGAAGACAGAGTCATGTTAAGGGTTGGTAGGGTGATTAAATCTACACGAACTCAAAGCAAAATAGTTGTCCACTTCAAATGAAAACAAACTAAAACTTAAAGGCAGGGTATACTTTTGGTAATTGTCAAAAACCAGTATCCTCACTTGATGTATCCCAACATATGCATAATAACAAAACTGTGGAAATTTGGGCTCAATTGGTCATTGAAGCTGTATGAAAATGATGAAAGAAAAAAAAAACACCCTTGTTGCATAGAATTGTGCTCTTTTAGATGTCTGAGACCTGAAGCGCTTCTCAGATTCTAACTTTGGGGTGAAAAATAACCTCTTTCTCTTAAACTACATTACTTCAAAGGGTGTCGTTTCTAGCAATGTTTTTTAATATCAACAGCTCTCCAGTGCTCTTAACCAAGTAAGTTTTTATTGTCATTAACTTGCGATTAATTACTAAAAGTACACCCAGTCGTTAAGCACTGCACACTAAATTGATTAACACTGTGTTGTTATCAACAATCAAAAACAGGAACAACAAGTTGAGCAATAATCACATCTAAACATGGAAGTACCTGATTTGGTTCTGTTTTTGTAAACTCTGGTGACATCTTGGATAGTGATCCCAAACTCTCTCTAGATCCATGCAGATAAGTAGCATCTCCCGCTGCACTGTTACCATGGTTAGTCGCCAATAGCTGCTGAAGTTGTTGACGATGTTTCTCCTGTCTGTCGAGATCTTGCTGGAATTGAGCTTTGGAGGCAACAAATTCCGCGTATACATCCGCACTGGAGTTCAACGGGTCTTGCTGAAATGGTGATTATAAAAATAAATACAATTAAATTGTTTTTTAAAGTTTGATATTTTCCCAAAACCAACAGTTCAACTTATTTGAATTCTATTCAATCCCTCCAAAATGTATTTTTATTGCTGGGACAGTAACCTCTCTCTGAATATTATATTTCTTATTTTTTGTATCAGAACTAAAATAGCTTCCTTTAAGATTTACCAGCAGTGGGGTTTACCTGAACAAACCTCGGGCTTCCTGTCTTCTGTGGACTTTTAGCTCTCAGCGACCCCTGACCTGGAATCCTCTCTACGTCTTCAGCTACAGTAGCCAAGGTTGACGCATTCATTGATCCCCCTGACACCCCTCCTGACAAATGGACATTCCCCATTGATCGGGACATAATGTTCATGTCTTGATTGGGGCTTTCTTCTCTTCTCTTAGCCTGGTTGGAGATGACCGCTTCCAGAGTGGGTGTTAGCGACTGCGATAAGCCACGGGAGGATCCCGCTGACCACGGCCGGTTCCGGTACAAGATTGGCGTCGACGGAGAAGGGGATGGGTAGCCACGCTGCTTGCTGCTTGGAGTAGGGGTCATAGGGGTCATGATCTGCTCCGACCATGAAGCGCTGGGTTTGGTGATTCTCTCTACCGCCACTTCTAATGACTTCTGCTCAAACGGACAACTGAAAGTTGCCGGTGGAATGCTCTGTAACCATGACAACAGACTCAAATCTGCATCGTCAGCGTCGGAGCCGGTCAGCATCCCTCGTAGAGTTGCATCCTGGACATCCTTGGCGGTGGCCCTCTGTTGGCAGAAATCCACGCAGGATTCAAAGACGAGACCTTTGATGAGAAGCTGAACGAGGCGGTCTTTACTTGATGTGTGGTCACTCAACTCCAAGTTCTTATCAACTGGTAAGAATCGAGCCACCAGTTGGTAAACATCTTGGAAACACTGCACACGAGCAGTGCTTGGATTCCAGTTTTTGTAAGCGGCATGATCTGTCAGTCTTGGCAAAGTAAGAAGCAAACATAAGTTGCTGTAATCTTCTTTCGTTGGACAATGAGGCTCTAATTCATTCAGACAAGCCACGACCTCATCACTGGAAATCTCCATCTGAAGATGCTGAAGATCATCTTTCATACATAACATCTCAAGGAACTTATGTTTCAAGATCTGGAACCGAAAACTTTTACAGTCAAAAGTCTCGATGCTTTCCAGCGGCTGGATAAACTCCAAGACGTCATCCCATTGTCCATCCAGAATAAGATTTCTAAGGAAGAGGGCATCATCAGAATACAGCCCATTAACGACCCCACTTTCTCTTTCAAGAGATCTCATGGACATGTAAAGTTCCCTGGAACTTAAGAAATCCAACACCAGCTTCAAAACGTCTGGTTCTTTCACGATAACTTTCACTGATGGTGGCATGATTGCAATGAATCTGTCACAGACAAGTTCAATTCTAGAAAAAACAACTGTGGTTTTTATTTTTTTTTATTTAAAAGCAGCCACGTACGTTGCTCTGGGTTTGTTCATTTGTAGAAAGCATCTGATGAAAAATAGAAAAGGTGATGATTATTTCGTTTAGTGTAAACTCAACAATAGTAAAGTAAAACATCATTAATTTTGTGAGGGCTTGCCCACGGTCATGACAGTCTTGAAGTACAGGAGTGTACAAGTCTGCTTAATGGATTTAAGACATATGCCAGTGACCGTTTCTCATTCTCGCAAACAACGAGTACAAGAGGACATGGCATGAAGCTCTTTTAGTAAAGGCTAAATAAAGGTCCAAAGCTAAGGAGGCACTTCTTCACATAGCAAGTAGTGCGAGCGTAGATAACTGGAACAGCCTCCCAACCAGAGATGTAAATGCTAAAACAACCAGTCAGTTAAAAAAATAGCTTTGACAATACTTGAGTGAAAATGGATGGGGGTGAATAAAGCCACGAGCCTATCCTAAAGTTAAGTCCAATCAAATCTTAAAGTAAAAACTAAAAGTGATACCGTTGAAAATATGCTTTAGATAGAGCATCACTGTCGTAGAGTAAAATTTACTAGTTTCTAGTTGCGATAATCGTAACCCACAATCTGCGACCATTGGGGGGATGGTGGGTTAATGATTATCGCAAATAAAATTGAACTATACTGTCAGTCAGTGGCATTCCGACTTTATATACAAAATAGACCCAAAAACCCAGTAACTGGGTCTATAAACTATTTTATGTACAGTTTGTTGAAAAAAGCAACAACTATAATAGATTGTAATACTGTAATATAAGTTAAACTAGGGAAGTTAATAACCTGAACTGAACCAAACAAAAATTAAAACACATGACAACGGGTTAATTCTATTTATTTGTACAAAGCAAAGTCATGTTTTATATTCATACTATAAAATATAACTAACTTATTTAAGTTTAATTAACCAATTTAATTTAATAACTGACCCAAATTTATTAATAGCCCTAAATTCCAATTTATGTTTTGTTCATCACCAAATTTACAAGAATCCCATCTACAAGAACAAGTGATTACACATAATTGTTTTTTATTTCAAAAATATTTTCAATTTTATATCAGAAAGCATTTCTTTAAATTGTTGTAATTGTGTCAACAAACATTCACTCAATGATCAATTCAAATAATAATATTAAAATAAAAACATTCATTATCAATCATCAACAAAAATGTGAAGAAATGCTTTAGAAATCATTTAGCCCCCAAAATATTTGATAAATGCGTCGTAGAATTTACACATTCTTCAAAATAAAAGTTTTATGTTCAATATAACTCTTACCTCTTGTCAAACACTCCTCAATTTGGTCGAATTTCAGTCTATTTTGCCAAAGACAAATTATTCAGTTAGGGCGCCGCCATCATTCACTTCCCGTCATGCTTTAAATGTGTTGGCAAATGAATGTTTCGGCAATCGAATTTCTGGGTCAGGGGTCAAATAACAAACTGCTCTTTTTGACATTGTCCTGTCAAGATTAGCCGTTGTTTTAACGTACAGAAAGACATGAACTAAATTTTATGATGATCACGTGTGTGGAAAGAAACATCATAAGTTAAAAATGTTTTATTTTAAAGATTTTTTTTCCAAAATTGTCTGAACTAGAACGATGACGTCATTGTTTCCAATTAGAATAGGAGAAGGACTCGGGAGTTCTACGATGGCCTCATTATTATAACGAAAAATTGTTTGGTTACAAAAGCAGTATTTTAATCATTTTAATTTATAAATAAATATATGACCGCATCCAGATTTTCATAATGTCTTTGGAGGATCCTTTCTTCGTTGTGAAGGAGTAAGTATGAAGGATATTCGCAATTTTTGGTTTCCGTTTTGTGACCCATATTGGCCCGACGCGTAATTGATGTGTTAACCTATTGCGATATTTTTTTAAAGGGCTTGACGACGTGTTCATCAAAACAAAACACCATGAACCCACCAAAAATGACAATGGTAAAATGTCCGTATCCGACTGCAGTTTTTTCACTCATCATAAAATAACATAAAAACTTATTTACTCAAAAAAAGAAGAAGAGATATTGCTTTTGGTAATAATGAAATGAGTGAAAAGGTGGCATTTCAGCAGATACAGAAATATTTCCAATTTGATTTTGAAAAATGTAATTTTAAAACATTTGTTTTGTTATTTAATATTTGTAATTGAACTTTTTTTAACATTAGGTTAAACAAGATTGAATCTGAAGCCCACACAAATTTCGAACTTGCACTTGCATGATTTAAAAAAACTTTGCATCAATAATTACGGCTAGTGTAGAAGTAGAAGCAATTTTTAATGTAATGAATGTTATTTTTATTTTGTGTGTAGCTAGAACTTTGTTTTATAAAATAACTGGATACTCATGTCATAAATTTGAATAGATTTGATTAATTTAACCTTTTGGGGGGTCCAGGAGGATTCGGGGGGGGGGGGGTCAGGGTTTGCCCCTAACTGTTTTATTGACTGTCATGGCCCAGAAGGACCAGATAGCTTTTAATTTTACTAGTCTGTCAGCTTTTTCACTAGTCAATATTTCAAATTAATTAAGGATGCTTTTCAACACTGAACTAACAACTAGCCAGCTGGACCACATTATGAGACTGAGAGTCATGGAGAGTCATGACTGGTCCTCAGGTATTTTAACCGGCATTTTGCCAACGCCATCACGTGGTGGTTTTTGGAATCAATTATGAATGAAGGATGAATCATGAATAGAATACTGTAAAATAAACATAACAAGCAAGTTGTAAGGCTTTACATACATTGTGTGTAGCATTAGCAAGGGTGTTGTTCGCAAGTCATTCCATGAAGTAGGCTGCTATTTTTTTGTCAGTTTCAAAGTTTCTCAGTTTTAAAAATGATTTTTTTTGTTTTGTTGTTTTCTGTTTTTATTTTTTAATACAGAGAGGTAGAGAAGGCCGTGAACACATCAGAAGGTCTCTATCAACGATGGTGTGAACTTTTAGATGACACAAACTCGGTCGGCAAAGAAGAATATGACTGGACAACAAATGAACTTCGTAATAGCCTTAGGAGTATTGAGTGGGACCTCGAAGACTTGGAAGAGACGATTGATATCCTTACAAGACAACTTATCAAGACATCCACAATTAGCTTTCACTTACTTAATAAATTAACTATACCATCATACACTAGTAGCACTTAAGCCTCCTGACGACACGGACAGACAGAATATACTGTCCGGAACGATGATGCCACCAGTTCTTTTTCGGAGCCACAATTACTCAAAAGATTTAACTACATGGCATCACCGCAAATTTTCTTATGTTAGTACTTAATTTGTTGTTATTGTGCACTGTCATGATTATATTCGATGTTTTCTTAAAACTGAGCTACTCTGAAATCTGGTCAACTTATGTTGTATCCCTTTGAATAAAAAAAGTCGCCTCTCCTTAAGGTGATTCCCCTGGCTGCCACTTCCCAGGTAGTATCGTAAACTTGGGTGTAATCCCTGGCTACACCAGCAGCTAACGGTTGAATGGCTTCTGACTGGCACCCCCGAACAAAGATATTGACTAATAGGGAGACCGCCAACACAGGGCTAGATAGCTCAGTTGATAGAGCGCCGTCACGTTAAGCCGGAGATTGTTGGTTCAAATCCTGCTCTAGTCAATTTTTCTTTGTTCAACCCCAAATTATTCCCTTTAAATCCGTGCGAAGGTTTAAGAATTCCTTTTCCTTAACCGAAAGCCCTCCACGTATCGTGGAAGCAAATCCAAGGAAGTTTAAGCTAGAAGGTAGTGAGTTGGAGGTTAGACGACAATTCATCACTGACACCAAAAGGAAAATGCAAGAAATGAAAGACCACATGGCCAGCCCAAGTACCAGATCAAGAGAAGAGAAGAGGAGTCGACAGGTAATGTTTTAATAGATGTTTGAAATAAATATTTAAGTAGTGCCTTATCACAGAGCTTAATATTTTTTCTACAATGTATGTGAAGCTACGTTTGAAATGTAAGACCCATTTATTTACATAGCACCATGTTTTGGTTTACAAGGTGCTGTGGCGCAATCTGCAGCCAACCATACCAGAAAACACCGGGGCGAATCCCTTGTGAGCAGGGTTCTTTCTGTGCATTGCACAACACACGGGACCTACGGCTTTACGTCCCATCTGATGGGCGAAGCAATAATTGTTAAGTATCTTGCTTTAAAGGATACTAGTGTCAAGACCTGGGCCGCATTTCATAGAGCTGCTTAAGCACAAAAAGTAGCTAAGCACAATAAAATTTTGCTTACCAGAATAAGGTTACCAGCCAAACTACCATGTCACGTGTACGAATTGTGACTGGTGTCCTGCTCATTTCTGCTTAGCAGGAAATTGTCAAGCATTATTTTCTGCTTAAGCAGCTCTATGAAATTGGGCCCAGAACTGGAACCCACACTCTGCTGATCAGAAACATCTGAGCTTCAGTGTCTAGTGCACCTGACCGCTCAGCCATGACACCCCGCGTTTCTTTCACTCACTGTCACATTAAAATTGATTCAGTAAATTGACTAAGTCTGACTTGAGTTAACTGATATTAACTTTACCTGACAAAGCCAAGAGTAGTTCAAAGCTATGGATGGTTTAATGAAAATCAACTCATCAAATCATCAACTACTACAGTTGAATAAACTTATGAGAAAGAATATATATGGTTCTGACCAGAAGAACACACTATGATAATCCAAACATTCTGAGTGACTGTTAAGAATCCCCATTCATTCTTTGTATGTGTCGCATTAACTTTTTAGCATGTAAAGTTTTATGTTGTTCTAACATTTTGTATGTGTGTTTTTGTCGACAGGCATTGATGAATAACGGTCCAAGTAAATCGCAAGGGAAATACAGCAAACTTGACAATGAAATAGAAGAGAACAATCAGAATTATATTGACGAATCACGGCAACAGCAACAGGTAAACACTAAATAATAATTAAAAGTGTGGACAAAGTCTAAAAACAATCTGTGGATGTTTGAATGTTTCAGACGCATGCTGGTAAATTTTTCCATTCAACATCTTGACGTTTGTAGTGTATTGTTGGAAAATGTTAGGCATGGTACTTCGTGGAGGCAATGGCGGCAATTGCCTCACCAGCGTTCTCCCTTAACAGTGGTCCGCTGGCCAAATGCCAGTTAAAGAACCCGAGGACCAGTCAAAAATCACTACAATGGTCTGGCTGGCTAGTTAAGTATATGAATTATCGACTAGTGAAAAAGCTGGGGGACCAGCAAAATGACAAGCTAACTGGTCCTGCTGGCCAGTCGCAGAAAAAGTTACGGGCAAAACCTGGGTATCATACCCCTTGGTGCCCTTTGAAATGTTGTAGTACAAACTGTTTTTTGCCCTTCACCAGGCTGCCCTTCATTAAGTTGAAACTACCTTGCCCTCACAAGAATACAGTATCAGACCTGCAATTGTATTCCCTACTTTATCTAAAACTGCAGCACCCAACAGACAAAATTGTTGTTACGAAATCCCGAACGAAGTCATACTTATTTTCAAGTTGCAGAGATTTTTTACTTAATTTGGTTTTACCCTTACACAGATGTATTAAGCACTGTATACTCAGTGCTCTTCCGAGCTCTGTAAAAAAAATCTATAGGCAATCACTCAGGCGGGATTCGAACCCACGACCTTTGCATTGCTAGAGCAGAAGTCTTACCACTAGACCATCGGGCTAGCTTGCAAAAAATTACATCTATTAAATTGCAGAGATTTCTTTATTCTAGTTTGTGGTGAATTATTATTGACTGGTCATTGGTTGTTTCTCATGCAGCTGTTAATGGAAGCCCAGGACGATAGCATCGTTAGAGTAGCTGATAGTGTTGGTGTTTTAAAACACATGGGACAGACGATAGGAAACGAGCTGGACGAACAGGCAGTGTAAGAAAACTTTGAAATAACAAGTCGACTTTTTCGAAACTTTTCAGTGAAATTGCCTGTCAGGCCAGAGCTTGAATTTTTGGTAAAATTCCACAAGACCACAGGGGTTGTAGTTTTTACCGCACCAGAAGTGATTTTACCTGACCAGAAGTGATTTTGACAAGACCAGAATCTGAATGAGAAAGAACTTTCTACAAAATTTAACATGTTAAATGGTTTATTAGACCAAGCACAATGGGAAGACTATAATAGGCTTAGGGATGAGTGAACTTTGATATTCAACAGAACTGAAAGATATTACCAGACTCAAAATCAACATTTGAACATCATTTTGTGTTAATTTAAGATAATTACACTGTGAGGTATTTACTATTCAATTGAAAAACATAAGCTGCAGCCGATTTCACAAAATGCTAGGATTAATCCTATCTCGAGTTAGGACGAGTAACTAGTCCTAACTTAGGATTAATCTTAAGGTTTACATGTTTACAGTGCAAGGCTGGGACTCGTCCTAAGTCCTAAGATTAATCCTAAGTTAGGAAGAGTTTGGTGAATCGACGGCTGGACTTGTCCGGTCCTGAGTTTACTGGCCTAGGGCTAAAATCACTGGCCTCTGGCCTGCGGTCCAGTGTCAAATTAGAGCCCTGTCAGGTAAAAATAAATGTTTGTAAAATACATTGTTTGTTTTCTTTTTGCCAGTATGTTAGATGACTTCCATACTGAAATGGAGAACACAGAAACCAAACTAGACGCAGTTATGAAGAAGATGGCCAAAGTAACACACATGTCCAGTGGTCAGTATCTCTTTGTCACTTTAGGTTTGTGTCGACTTAATTTAAGCCCAGAGCCATTTTTAAGGACAACATTTTGTGTCAAATTCCCGTTTGTTCTACTTTTAATTCAGAGGTAACGACATTCATCAGGAGATGTGTTTCATTTCTTGTGTTTTCTAAATAACTTAAATTTGTAAGTTCTGTTTGGGTTATCATTATTGTTAATAAATTACTATTTTTTAAAAGCTTGTAAGCTTGGTTCCAAAGAGAATGACATTTTGCCATGGTCTCTTATTGGAAGGCACGTTACTACACTCGTCTTATGACAAAGCTTACATTTTGCATCATAATTTCAACAAAATATTCAGAATTATTCAAATAACAGCGGAACAAGTTTTAAGATGTGCCCCCTTTTTCGTATCAAAAGAGCGGTTAAAAAGAAAACCTCTTCAGTATTTTCTTTCTTCTTTTTTTTTTTCTTCTCCTGTATTGTTGATAGATCGAAGACAGTGGGTTGCCATCTTGGTATTAATTGTCATCATGATCATCGTACTTATCCTGTTCTTTCTACCGATATGAAGCAGCCCCCGTCTCGTAGAACTCTTCCTACTGAGTCAAATAAAGACTGTAAGCAGACCCCTGGCGATGAGGTCATTGTTATCTTAGTCACCATGACAACGCACCATGCAATCTGCTGAGGTTTACTCACAAACAATCTCCGTCTTTTGTTGTTATTCACCGTTGTCGGTTTTCAAACACTTTGGATTGACCATAAGCTTATTCTTGTACGTCCACAAGCTGGGATCCACCAATAGGAAGAGACCTGACGTCGTTGGCCATTTCATACCGTTGTATGTAGATTTTTGTACCAGGTTTTTCGAGAGTGTCCAAAACAAACAAGCTATATTCTTGCAAAGCAATGCATCCATAATGGATTTTTTTTTACTCACTTATTTTTCTCCTAAATATTGTTGGTAATATCTCCAGTCTGACCAAGTACAATATTGATTTTAAAAAAATCACTTATAAACACAATCACTGGCATTGCATGACAAAGTGTCTGGCATTGGTGAACCTAATTCAAGCATAGAGCATTATGTAGCATTAAATACCTTCTCCCTATATATTTGCCTATGAACGTCAAGTATTTATTTGATCAAGTAGGAGATAACTGTAGAAGATGCACCATCTGAACCACACAGAGCCCTCTACGGTTCAAGACTGCATCATTGGTGCTATAAATGGTCGATCCATGTACCTTATTGTACCTTAAGCTATTTGTAATTGTTGACAGCAATTCAAGTATAAAGAAGCATTTTGGTGACAGTTCCTAATGCTGTTGTGCTTGCCAGATGTTTATTAAATTGCTGCAGACGTAACACATCCTCAGCCTTGGGCCTTCAGCATTCTGCCTTAACAGTGGTCTGCTGGCCAAATGGCAGTTGAAACACCAGAGGACCAGTCAAAATTCTCTCCAAGTAGTCCGGCTGGCTCATTAAGTGTTGGCAAGCTTCCCTGTTTTATATGAAATATGGAAACAAGTGAACAAGCTGATGGACTAGTGAAATGACAAGCTAACTGGTCCTGTAAAGGGCAAAGGGCAAACCCTGGCCTTATAAGATGACGTCCACCAGGCTGAATGTCACGTCCACGGCTTAGTAACCTACTGGCTGAATACTTTTCCAAAATGTCTGTTTAAAATGGTCGTCAAATTCTTGCCCGGATAATCTAATCTCTAGACATGTACCACTATCACTATCACTCACTGTAATCGTGACAATAGCATTGTGTTTACTATTTGGTTTTACCTTTACACCGATGTGTGTGAAGCACTGTATTTTCCCAGAGTCCTGTGAGCACTTTCACTGAGTACTGAGCATACAGTGCTTTACAGACATCGGTGTAAGGGTAAAACCAAATAATATTCTTCATCCCTGGTGCAATTTTAACATCTGTTCTTAGGACTTTGTTTATTGGTGTATCAATTACAAATCAGAAGTTGGAAGATTCTGATAAGTGGAACTTTAAACCAGATCAGCTTCCTCCCTTGTGCGGTCTCCCAAAAGACAGCAAAGCGCAAAATATTGAATCATTTGAGAGAATTGCATCAGGGTAGAATGATGTCTTTTTGAGTTTGACAGGGTAAAACTATATTTCTGTAGCTGTAAACTATTGAAGGCAATTAAGTATTTGAAATCTTAATTCCATGTACAGTGATCGATCTTCAATCTCATTACCGATTCTGATAACTCTTTCAGTGCCAAGGTTGTACATTTGTAAGATCTATTATATGTAATCATAAAGGCGCCATTATCGTACATGTTCGATCTATTTTATGTACTCAAAAAGTGTAAGTTTTCGAAAAACCTTGAAAAAGCTGGGCATTTGGGGTTCAAAACGCAACCAAAAAGCGGGCACTGAAAGAGTTAAAAATATTGAAGGTATGTGTAAACTTGTAACTCACTTGTAAAGCATTATTTTCGCAAATTTTGGCTTCATCTGAAAGTGAGCCCTCTACAACAAAATGGCCTGCCTTTATTACCTTGCTTACTTTATCGGATGTGTTGGCATTTTATATCACGACCTTGGCAATACACTATATGTTAAACCATTTATTGAATTATTAATTTTGTGAGATCACTTGTCGATGTCAGATGATTAGAATATTTATTCGAAAAAGACTGAAAGCACTTGTTTTTTTGTATAGGAAATGTTCGGTTTATTAGGGTAACATCAAAGAAATAATCTCTCTTGATTTGTGGTGGTCCTGAAACAAATTGATGGTGTAGCAAGTAGCAACTCTTATGTTCACTCAAGTGAGTGTTGGGGCTTTATTGTGATTTCTGAACCTGTCCAATGAAGACGAAAAAAAACCAGCTTAAATTTAGGATTTTGAATTCGGGAGCATGAGAAATTGTCCATGTTTTTTTCACACTTTGGAGAGAATGGCGTTTGATAATACCAAGGTACTAGAAAAGAAATCCAAATAAAAGACGCCAATTACTGTGCACCATTTCTTCAGTACCAAAGTATACGGATAGATAATATATTAATCTTAGCGAATTATTGAACTTCTCTCAAATGCTTTTAGTTTTTACCAGTGGATGCCTGTATATAACAAGAGCTTCATGTATTTTTGTGACGTGTAAAGTTATTCTTGGTGAATTTTGTAATTTATTATGTCTCAATTTAAGTCCACCGATCCATTTTTAGTGTAGAATTTAGGGTCACTTTTACAGTACAGTATACAATCTGAGCTTGTCCCCCAGGGGGCGTGTTTTCTGTTAGTGGTCACTCATACAGTAAGTATGGTGGGAGCGAAGTTTAGACAACTCGTCCGTCGGATAACTCGACAGTCTGACAACTCAACGGGTCAGACAACTAGACCGGTCTGACAACTCAATGAGTCAGACAACTAGACCGGTCAGACAACTCGACAGCTTGACAAGTCGTCGGTGAGACAAATCGACGAAGTGCCAAGTCAAGTCGACTTACAAGTCGACAGGTGAAGTCGACGGCTGAATGACCGCTCTCCGTCTGACATCCGGTGGGGGAGCAACCCTTGTAAAGTTATTTGGGGACTGAGGTACTTTTTCCTTGTGAAAAAAATTAACCTGCTATTGTTGCAAGGAAATTATTTGGGGGGTACATTCAAGGTTGAGTGAATCACTACTTCTGATTTTCTCATTCAAAACATAATGATAATCAAGAAATGTGTCAATTTCTTTATTAGTTTAGGACCAGGGAATATTTGTCTATGGTTTACTAAAGGGCAGATAAAAATGTTGACTCAACTGAGTACATTTTCAAGGTTATTTGTAAAAAATTAAACTACTAATTCAGCTAGATCAATAATCCTGTGTTTGGACAAAAATATTTTAATAGTTAATTGAAATGGAACTGTTTATAATGACCTCCTGTGTTTATAATATTCACATTATAAGTTTGTATTTTAAGAAACCTTGGTGTCCTCCCCCTTGATCTCTATTCTTATCCTTTTTGTTTAGTTTTATGGCAGTTTATAAAACGACATTGAACTTATTATGGCCATACTGGTGGTGTACACCTAACTTCACAAACGAGGCAATTTTTCAAAGGTGTAATTTTTCATCACATTCAAGCAATGTACAAGTGTGTAGAAACAAACGTCAACGTTTTTCCCTGGTATAGATTTTAAGAAAAAGCACCTGTTTGTCGATAGTTATTTTCTTCATGAAATGGATATAACCAGCCTTTGAACATATAGATGGGGTTTTTTTTCTTTTGAAAATGACAAAATATAAAGAAAAATGCTGAATGGCCTGTTGTTTCGACCCAAGCAGAGTCTTTCTCAGTCTTTCTTGTCAGTTTAGCCTTGGAAAAAGACTCTGCTTGGGTCGAAATGTCAGGCCATTAACTATTTTTTGCAGTTGTACCATTCATTTTGGTTTGTAAGTAGTTGCATCGGTTAGTACCATTTTCTCAACATCAAGCGCAATATTGGTTTTCTACACTTTCAGTGACTTTGTCCTAAGCCTAAGTAAAGTTTTCAAAAAACAACACTTAAAAACACCCTTTCATTTTAGGAATGATGCAAACTTGTTGTCGTCCAAATGCTTTTATATTTTAGTGAAGTGTAGATGTCAGTGTATGCAATATTGATAACGAGAAATTAAATTAAGAAGGGAAAAATAAAATAATATAAATCAATGCAGGAAAGCTCACGTTTTTTCTGTTTTGTGTTTCTTCATCGCATTTGGATTATTGGTTTGTAATAAGTACTCAAGTAAATAGACGCTACTAAAGTGACAAATAAATACAGAGCACACGTTCCAAACATCTAGGCACGAATTGATTTTGTACAAAAAATAATGGAAATAAATGCAAATAAATTTATGAGAAAGATTTGCAGGTTTTTTTCCCCTTTCAGAATGCAACAATTTTCATTACTTTGGAAATAAACTGTTGGTAAATAAATTTCTCAGACTGTATTTATTACTACTACAGTTTGCAAAGCATACATGGTTCGGTGGAAAATAAAATCCAACTGTTTTTGTCTTCATTTTGTAGACGTACCACCGAAAAAGAATTCATAATCTGTAATTTTCCCCTGTAATTAATATTCAAACCTTGACATTTCTATCTCAGTTTACGTCAGGGGTTGTTTATCTACTTTGTTATTGCTCCTTCCCGACTGATCTCATATTGAAGTTATTTATCTAATGAGGCACCCTACCTAGCCAGGAGAGAAGGAAGACGGGGAGAAGGAAGATGTATGGGCGTGGTTTTCTGTCGGTGACCTGAAGAGGCCCCGCCCTTTTAATGGCGGTAAATCCGTACGACGTAAAGGGACGGGGTGTCATTGTACATGCACCCATTGAGGATTTCCTTCCTCCATGGTGCACCTGTGTTCTTGTATTTCCTTCCTCCATGCCGATATATAGGGAGCAAGTCCCCCCCCCCCCCCAATCACACTACAACCTCCCCCAGAGGAAGGCTCCCCACTTTCCCCGCCCCGCCCCTCATCCAATCAATCATTCTTCTTGATGGCAAATGAAGACGTGATTTTCAATGTCAAGATGGTAACCAATCCTCTAATGACCTACAAATACGTTGTACAATGCGCGCGTGTGTACCAGCGATGTCAAGAAAGGAGAGAAGATTGAAGAAGAAAGTGTTATGGCTGCCGTCCGAGGAAGATGAGATGTCATCAAATACCTTTCTAGTCCTCGATATTTCTTCCAAGACGTTGCATCTTTAAGCTATAATGTAGTAGAAGTAATCTCTAGGTAAGATTTGCAAGTTCATTACTTATTTCTGAGGCGTTTTGTCTTGGGTAAATTCAACACATTTGACTCGTGTTTTGATGCATAATTAATGAGAAATTGGCGCAGCAGCAGCGGTCAATTGGGGCTTTACAGCGCCAATGTAATCTAGGGCAGTTGATGCGTGTTGTGATTTATTGAATGTGACATTGTGAAGGTAGATTTTCATATTCATGGTCACGGCCAGACTGTGGAATTTACTTAATTTCGTCCTTAGGGAGCATGGAGATTTTACTTTTATATGATTAGGGCAGAGGGATAAAGGTAATTATTATGAAAGGTGCTTCGAAAAAAAGAAGAAATAAAGAGAAAAACTTTGAAATTAGCATTTATATCGTTCATAAAATAATCACAATCATAAAGAAAGAGCATAGGGGTATGGAATGGTTTTGTTAAACATAAAACTAGACATTTATAATTGCATTATTTTTGGTATAAAACTGACTTTGAATTAGTTGTTTATTCATTTGAAATGACAATTAAATGGATGGCTTTTGTGAACAAACATGATTTATCAGTCAGACTCGAGGAAAGGCCTTGGTGGTCATTTATAATTGGATTCTGTTTCAGGAAAGGCTCCTGAAATCGGGGCAAATTAATACATAAAAGTGTTAATCTCTATAATATTAAGTGATGAGTTTTAATTGATTTTATTATTAAGTGAGTTTTGTTGAGGTGACATTATCACAATGAATGAGCGACCTCTCCGTCTGTCCGGGGAGCCAACGGAAATAAATGGTGAGAAGTTGAGAAGTTTTTTTATTTCTTCATTCTGTGTTGAAGTTGTTTTCAGTAAAGAGCTTTACTTATTATTCTGGTCTAAATTATAGAAATCACCCTATTTCTGTATAATTGAATCTAATGCCTCAAGGTTTGTTTGTTTTCCTATAAAGTGCAGGCCTGGAATGTCATCGTTGAGAGGGCAAGGTCAATTTCATTTTGCAAAGGGTACTTCCATTGGAAAATCTTAGAGTCTTTGGGAAACTTTTGAAGGGGCACCAAGGTCAAGACCAGGGGCAACAGAAGCCCTCCCTGGCCTCTATGTAATTCCAAGCTTGAAATTGCGATGTAGTTATTTATCACTTATTCATCAGGCAACTGTTGGCCCCTCTTCAAAAACTCAAAATCCATGTTGGATTTTCAATTCAATTGTGTATTTCTTTACAATTTCAATGACAATTTTTATGTGTATTTTTGTCGTAGGTGATGATCCAAATATGGGTGTCTGCTACTACATCCTATTTGGTTTTTCCTTCTTCGTGTGTTGTATTACTTTCCCAATATCACTCTGCTTTGTCTTTAGGGTAAGTTGTGACAACTCCCCCAAAACCATTCCAGGGTTTGAATTTTACACTGGATCACAGGCTTTTTAGGCCAGTGGATTTTTTAGCGGCGGGCCAGTAAACTCATGACCAATTTCATAGAGATGCTTAAGCAGAGAATTTTGCTTTACAAATTTCTGCTAAGCAAAAATTTGCAAGAAACCAGTCACAAATGGTACTGTGACATATCGCATTTTGGCTGGTACCCTTATTCTGGTAAGCAAAATAGTTTTGAGCGCTACTTTTTGTGCTTGCCCAGCTCTATGAAATCGTGTTCAGACAAGACCTGTCTTGTTTTTTTTTTAATTGAATTAGATTACCTCACTGTGTAAAATTATATTTAAATGTTGGCTTTGAATCTAATAAAGAACTTTCAGTTCTGCTGATAGCTACTTTATTTATTTATTTCTTCTAGTTTACCAGGGAAGCCCCATCAGTTTTCAATGAACTGTTCTACCTGGGGGCCCTTGACAAATGAGATAAATCAGCTGTTGGTGCTTGTTCAAATAAACAATTTATGTGTTTCACAGTTCTTGATCATTTAGATTCTTATCTTGTAGAATAAATTCTAGACCAATAATAAATTAATTTTGTGGAATTTTACCCCAAAATTTGAGCCTTACCATTTAGGCTCTCTTTCTTATAAATTAAGAAGAACTTAAAAGTGATTTTTTTAAACTAATCTTGATGGAGTGCCACAATGAAAATGATATGAGCACTCTACCATATGGAACACATTGCTGGTAAAATTGTTGATTTTAGAGAAGGTCTGTCTTTAACTTGGGACTATTTTTTTTCTACTGGCCATCTCAGACAGTACAGGAATACGAGAGAGCAGTGATCTTCCGTGCAGGACGTCTTCTCCCTGGTGGAGCTAAAGGACCAGGGTTGTTCTTTATCCTGCCATGTATCGATGAATTCAGAGTGATTGATTTAAGGACATTATCCTTTGATGTTCCACCACAGGAGGTAAATGTTCTTGCTTCTTAATTTAACCTTCATTCTTCCCTAGATGGTAACTTTGAAGTTTAAAGGGAAGGTATACGTTTGGTAATCACTCTTAAAATTAATAGAAATAGAAACTTATTGGTTAGAAGCCTACAGCAGCTTTCGATAGTATAAAGCATTTTGAGAAACATTTCACTTCGAAGTAATGCGGTTATGTAAAAAAGATATCAGTTTTTATTGCCCCAAATTTTATTCTCAGATGCGTTACTTTCAGAAACGTTTCTCAGATTGTGATTCCTATTAGGGATTATTCTTTCTGCGTGAACATAACTGCTCCAGATTGTTAGATTATCTCAAAAACGCTACCACCTTTTGAAATGAAATTTCCACAGGTTAGTTTTATTGTATACGTCTACATTTATATAGAATTAAAACAATCCAACGGTTCCCAAAACCAAAGGTATTCTTTGCCTTTAAGGGTCCTCATGGTGTACACAAACCACAGGTTCCCTTCTTCTAACCTGCCCAAACAAAGTCTTTTGTATATCTGCTGTTTTAAAACGTCACAACATTTATAGGAGCCTCTTATTTGCTGCTATTTTTCATAAAAGCTTCACCTAACGAACATTTTATACGAAATTTCGCCAAGGTCTGTAAAACTCCACTTTGAAATCATTATTGCTTTCTTATTCATGATGATGTAGATTTTATCCAAGGACAGTGTGACAGTCACTGTAGACGCCGTGGTGTACTTCCGCGTGCAGAACCCTACTATGTCTGTCGTCAACGTGGAGAACTTCAAACGGTCAACGGAGCTCTTGGCAGCTACAACTCTGCGGAACGTCTTGGGTACGAAGACCCTAGCGGAGGTGCTGAGCTCTCGTGAGTCCATCAGTAGTCATATGCAATCCGTGCTAGATGAAGCTACTGATCCGTGGGGTGTCAAAGTGGAGAGAGTTGAAATGTAAGTATGACATCTTTTGAAACCTCAACGATAGAGCGTACTTTTGGTAATTATTCCACAAGTTAATGACCATAAAAACATCCTTTGTAAAGAGCACTAGAAAGCTGTTGATATTATAAAACGTTGTTAGAAGCGACCCTTTTGAAGAATCTGAGAAGGGCTTCAGGCATGAAGCCTTTCTCAGGAATCTGAAAGCACACAATTCTATGCAACAAGGGTGTCTTTTTCTGTCATTAATTTCTTGCAACTTCGATGACCATTTGAGCCCAAATTTTCACGGGTTTCACGGGTTTGTTAGTTTATGCATATTTTATGTATTTCTGCCTTTAACACTTCTTCAAAGCAGACATCTTGACAGCATCTTGGAAATCAATTCATTTTCATTGAACTGCAAGAACTGTGCTAGCAGACCTGGTAAAAAAAATTCTTGTGAAACCTGTAATGTAAAAGGTATTATTGCAAATTGTATATAATCCTTATTTTATCAAAGATGGGAGCATTTTCAGTAAAAATTTACTAGAACATACAGTACATGTGTAAAAGTCATGTTCTAACTTCATAATGTTATTCATTGTTATGATTTGTATATTTCAGTAAGGATGTAAGGTTGCCCCTTCAGCTGCAGAGAGCCATGGCAGCAGAAGCTGAAGCATCAAGAGAAGCTCGTGCTAAGGTCAGTCATATTTTTCTTCTCATTTATTAACTCTGGTTAAAAAGCCAAGAACTCTCAGAAAAGTGAACTTTATCACGATACTAGCCAAGAACCCCATGGAGAGAAGACAAAGAAGGAAGTTTTAGATGTGGGAAGAAAACCCAAGAGAAACATTCCTGTGGGAAACTCACACAATCAAGTAGGGACTGAAAACACAATCCACATAGTGCCCCCAGTGGGATTCGAACCGGGTACCAGAGGTGGAAGGCCAGGAAATATACCATGCCAACCCAACCACCCAACTTCCAACTCATTTTGGAACCAACCATCCAATCTCGGATAATCTTGTCACGTCAGTGCAACCAGGTGGTAACTCATTTTAGTCAAAACATTGTCTTGCCATCAAGTTTACTCCAATACAATCTCATTGCTTTATACTGCTCTTCTTATGATCATCAACCACTCCCTTAGACCAAAACTTCCAAGATCGTGTTTGGACTTAAAAAAAAAAGTTTTCTTTAGCGACATCCTAAAATCTGTATCTGTTTCCATCGTGTATAGCTTAAAGTCTGACTTCTCTCGCCATTGGAAATCAAAAGTTGTCTCTGGTAACTTGTCACAATATTTGTCTTGTGTTTGTCTGTAGGTGATAGCAGCGGAGGGTGAGCAGAATGCATCTCGTGCACTCAAAGAGGCTGCCGACATCATCGCTGAGGCACCAAATGCCCTCCAGCTTCGATACCTGCAGACTTTACAAACCATCTCTGCCGAGAAGAACTCCACCATCATCTTCCCTCTGCCTATCGACCTCTTGTCATCGCTGATTGAGAAGTGAGGTTGAGGGTAAGTTTTGGGGTTTGAGTTAAAGGGATAGGGGGGTGTTTTGAGGTTTGGGGTTGAGAGTAGCTTGAGGTGCCGGCTTTGGGTTTGGGTTCAGATTCAAAAAAGGCTATAAGGGTTCAGGAGGGGTGGGGCAGTAAGGGGAATTCGGCAGGTTGAGGTGTAACAGGGAGAAAGATTGGGGTTTAGAGGTCACAGAGCATGAGGTGGTCATGAGGTTGAGGCTGATATTTTAAATGGATTCAGAAGAGGTTCATATGGTCAGATGCACTCTATATCTGCATGTTTGTTTCTTAAATGTACAGTAAAAGATTATAATATTTATGTTCATTAGAGGAATCAAATATCCACCAAAATAGTCTCATTGATCACATATCACATTATTTAGTAGTTTTCCAATAAAAACCATCATCTTAACTTTCTCCCATTTTAAAATCCCTGCCAAACTTAAGACTATAAGGTGGCAAAAAAGTAGGCCACAAATTACCTGTAACTGAAATTGGTAATAATTTACTATGCAATTTGGTTATGGTTCTGTAAAGACACTTGGCATAGCAAAACGGACAGAGAAATTGTTTATAGTTGTTTAAATGACATTATGTCGACAGATTTCTTAGAAGTGTAGTTCAAAGGACAGAGTAAATATTCCCAGAGGTTTTTTTTTTTTAAGCTTGGGGATGAAGTTTTGTATCTGACAAGATGTGAACCTTCTACAACCATTTCCTGCACCAAACTTTTGTTTCTGTTGATAAACAAAATACAGATGTGGATTTGGACCTGTAACAACCAGGGCCCATATAGCTGCTTAAGCAGAGAAAGTATTGCTTAAAAATCTTCTGCTAAAATGAGCAGGATACCAGCCGACACAGATGATATGTGTGAATTGCTATGTCGGTTGGTTACCTTATTCTGCCAAGTATAATTTTGTTGTGCTTAGAAATTGTGCTTAAGCAGCTCTATGAAATTGGCCCAGGCTTGGTTTATCATCAATAAAATGTATTCAAGTCAGAAGTTCATTTACTCCTGAAACAGCTGGGACTCTATACATCAACGTCAAATTCAGCGTTAATTAACGGTATTTTTAAAAAAATCAAGTGTGGATTTTATTTTCTCTTTTTTTTCTTCCCAACTGTTATAAAACATAACATGAACAGGTTGTATCATGGATAGTTCGTCGTGTGTGCAACTGATTATTTTAACTCTATATTTATAACCGTTGAAACCTATTGCCAAGCAGGGCTTCCAACTTGCCATTGTTCTGGGTCAGATATATTTTAGTTATATCGTATTTTTATCCAATAACATATCACATTCATGTATTTAAATATGTACTGTTTACATAGTTGTGTGTGTGTGATAGTATGATAGAGTTTTATCTATTACTGTACTGAATGTACCTATATCACCAAAATGTACGCAATTTTTAATTTGTGGTGACTTTGCATGTATTTATTCTTAAAGGGTATTTTGTGATGTTCTTAATCATGTACTCAACTAAGTAGGTTGAACTTTTGAAGTTGTATAACCTAACTTTATTTATAATATAAACGTAGTGCAATAAATGTATTTAAATAAAAAGTGTAGGTAAAACTGAAATGCAAATTTGAAATGAAATAGTGTGAGCTCTTTGCATGAACACACCATCTTGTAGATTAGTGAATATAAGACTACATCCGGGAGGGTCCTCATTTTTCACTTTAAAGTTTTAAAGGAATTGTTTAACAGGATTGTTTAATATATATTAAGCAAACCGCACTTTTGCTCAATCACATGCCAACTTAGTTGGTCTAAGATCAACACAAGCAATTTGCATAAAGGTCAGCCCTGCAGCCTGGGAAAGAGGCAGCTAGCCTTTTTGGCCTTTACGTCTCAATACTGGGTCATCGCCATGGCTACCTCCATGGTCTAACCAACAACATTCTACAACAACCGGGTGACAAAGGGTGATAATTATATGGAAATTAGGTTGAGCTGTGAATAAAGCCTCATTTTTGAGTCTTGGGGTCTCTGCGACGAATAATGTATTTTATCGTTTATGCGATAAAACAAAATAATCCTGAAAGACTTTGCTTTAAAGTGAAAAGTGTAGATCTTTTCGGACTAAGTCTTATATTTACTGATCCACAAGACAAGATATCCCCATATTATTAGAGCTGTGGGTTAAGACCTGATTGGGATTTGTGAAACTGATTTAAAACACCAGCAAAATATGTATATTTCACTGCCACAAAGAAGCATGTTCACAGAGTAGTTGTATGTAATTAGAGCATTAAATGCCATTCAGGCAAGATACGACAATGGCTTGAACGAAAGTACAACTGACATTTAAAATCTCTGTTGGGATTCAGTTACATAATGTATCTCTAGAATACTTTTTGACAATGAATGTTTTCAAAACATTTAGAAAAGTTTTGTTTTTGGTCTTGTGTGGGTTTTTTTTTTTTTTTTTTTTTTTTTTACAAAACAAAAATGGAGCAGCTGTTAGGCTAAGTTCACAAGGTTTTTGACTGATGTTATTTTCGTTTTCTAGTGAGTAACCAAGGTTGTATCTTCCTTCGAGAACTATATTAGATTCTTAGAAACATACTAAGTATTTTATTGTATTGTTACTTTATAACATCTGCTGTTTTAAGCAGACCATTCACAGTGTGATAGCTTTGATTAAACCCCCTTAATCAGTGAAAGACAAAGTTAGCGGTAATCAATTTCCAGGGTAATAAAATGCCATAGGAAAAATGAGTTTCGCAGGTATAGAGGGATAGTAAAAAGGGATCGCAGTTATCATCCCTGGCCCCTAAAACCAACTCATAGTCCTTTTCCAAACCAAGGCTCTGGCTTTTGGCTCTGACTCTTGCTCTGACTCTTGCTCTGGCTATGGCTATGGCTATGGCTATGGCTCCGGCTTAGACTTAAACTACATGATCAATTTTGGAGCAGTGTACATGTACATGTACTTCATTTGGTTAAACATCAAACAGAGCAAGGAGCCGGAGCCTAATACTCTAAAAATCCCCGGTCAGAGTTGACCCATGTCCCAGGGGGCCTGACCCATTTCCGGCTCAGGTTGACCCCAAAAGTGGTTTTAAAAAAAGGGGATTTTGACACAGATTCCTGATCATATTGACCCAGAAATTGGTCAGGCCCCACGTTACCCGGATCAGTTGCGACTCTGATGTCTTTAGAGTGTAAGCCAAGATTTGGAAAATAACAAAAGAAGGGAAGGGAAATTAGTATGGCCCCATTTTTTGTCGCATGAAAATCAGTATTGAGTTATGTCATTGTGTGCAGGGATCATGGCAAATAGTATGGCAACAGTATATTTAAATCTTTTGCAGCACTTGAAATCCTCAAATCACTTCTCATGACCAAAGATTAAAAAAAATGCTTAGATCTTAAATTAAAACTTTCAGGTGTGAATCGCAAATTGTACTTCAACACAAATATTTATTAAATACTTACAATTATATGTATTTATGTAGATAGAAGTGTGTGGAATTTTTAAAAAGTCAAGTTTGATTGAACTGATAATTATAAAGGATCAGGGTGGAGTGTGTACTATGCATAATTTGTAAACGGATTCGTGGCATTGTCCATTCACGTTGCTTTATGTTCTAAATTTATTTGCTGCTAATTTTCTAACATGAAATGCAATTCTCTTGCCAAAGATTATTCAGGTATTATTATTTTTAAAAATTGCTATTTAGTATAACTTTTAAGCCTATACCCCTATTTTGTAGTATTTATTGTTGATCATTTTGGATGCCAAGTACCTGTGTGTGTGCAATTTAAAATTGATTTGTTTTCAACCCAGTTCATGAAGTTGTTAACCCCTGCTTTTGTTTCTAAAGATATAATTTATACAAATTTCTCTTTTATTAAGATTTTATCAGACCATTTGCCAAAGAACAGACTGCTGTAATGCTTCCAATTCACAAAAACAAATAGAAGTCAAACAAATTATAAGCAATTTACAAGCATTTATTTACTTTTTTGTCACATTGTTTTCTTGTTGCTTCTTAAATGTACACTATATAACCAGTGCATTGTATTAATATGCTGTAAGTTTTGTTGCTTAACGAAAGACTTAAGTAAGTTTTTTTTTATCGGTCTTTTCATTTGCTTATTTTAAAACTCTGGTTGCTTTTCTTGCCATCGTTCTGAAAAAGGATATTAACTTTTCTGTGAATCTTTGTTTGAGCACTGACTCTACAACATGAAATTTTGAGGAAGTACAATGATTTAACATAGGCAGAACAAATAATTATTGCCAATGTGTTTTGTGATTGATTAAATGTTTCAAAATAATACTTTTGTGTGTAGTTTTTATTTCACCCTTTTTAAGTCATTGTGATACATGTACTTCTTTCCTATCACAACAATTATAGGGGAATGAATTTACTTTCGTTTGTTTTTCAGAAGGACACCATTTTGGAATTATAAAATAAATCCTACTTGCAGGAAATTAAATGCAAGAAAACAATGAAAGCCCCATCCGTCATCCACATGCATGGCAAAGACGGTGACCCAGATTTCTTAGCTCCGCCCACACGGACAAGCGGCCAATGAAATTGAGTCATTACACATTCCGCGCGTGATTCAACCCAACACCTGTCTGTACATGGTACATGGTACGCCATTTTATGAACTGCATAGAAGCAATGCTATAAGAAAATGCGCAGTGAAAACATGGAGAAGGTCCTTTCTCTATGGTGAAAACAACAACATGTTCGTGTTCAGTTGTAGTCTCATTTTTGGTGAGAACAAGTTAGCTCGTAAATATTGACTGATGGGATCGAAGTAACAACTGTTTGCAGGAACTCACCGTGTTTCGCCTCGACTCAGGAGTCCATGCATGCTTTCATCATTCCTGCGTGACGAAATGTTTCGAAGGAAGAAACAAACGCTGACTTGGCCTACCAAGTGGGAAGGATTATGGAAGGATAAAGGTACCCACTAATGATTATTATATAAGCCGTAAAATCCACAGAGTACAGTCGTTAATTCACATTGTTTATTTCGTTCTGTAGCAACCTCAAATTGTGAATGCCTAAGCTTTCCCTTCCTATACCCTTGGAGGTTACGGTAGGCTTTCTCGTTCTTCTGAAAAGAGTAAGAGTATCACAGCAATTGCAGTTTTTAAACAGTTATCCGTTGTACACTGTACATTCTACATTCTACATGTACATTTAACAGATGGTTTACCAGCTCCATGACCAGATCCAGGAGCAAATGAAACTACCGAGGGCTTAAAAATTTACACTGGACCACAGGCCCGAGGCCAGTGATTTTAGCACAGGGTCAGTAAAAATGAGTAAACTCATGACTGGACAAGTCCAGCGGTCTTGTGTTTTTTCAAACGGTGACTTTCAGTATGATAAATCTCCTTCAATTCTGTAGAATATTGACGAATTCTTACCCATAATACAAATGAAATAAATCTTCTCTTAGTGCTTGTTCAAATTAGTTAACAAATTTTGAACTGTGTAGGCTTTTTTTCCTCCTCATTTTAATTCTGATCTTGTATTTAAAAAAAAAAATCTGGTTCAGTAAACTTCTTGTGGATTTTCTCCCTCAAAGCCCTGGTAAATGGAAAACATGTAGTTTACCTGTACACAAAAGTAAGTAAGACTAAGAACCGTTTTAGAAACTGACCGAAAACTCATGTTTGTGCAGTGGCCACCTTGGTCAGGTTCCCCACTGCAAGCCAAAAACTCTCCAGAGCTATAAAAAAAAAAAGGGACCAGACTTTTTTCTGCCCGGTCTCAATTTGGTTACGTGCAGAGGATCGCAAAAACAAGTGCTGTCCTTTTGTTTTGGGTGTAGCTTGTTAAATGAATACTTCAGCTAGATAACGTGCAACTTATTGTAAGAAGTACGCCCGTAGTTAGGCATTGTGCGTCAGCTCAATTAAAACGGCTTTCAACATTTGGTTTCAAGTGGGTCCTTGTCAGGCATGCGCACAACACCAGCAGGAGCAGACTTGGATCGCTGTCTGTTGTCCATTCTGAGTTCCTCCATACATCGTCTTCTTCCTTCCATCTTCTTTCTGACCTCATCTTGCTGGGCAAAACTGCCGCTCTTCAAGCCACTCACTGGTAGCTTACGGGACATGGCGCATGCTAAGTACTGCCGTCGAAAACACACATCCTCGGGTGCGTCCAGGATAGGTTCTTCGTCAATCTTGGCACATTCATCACGAAGACATCGCAGGCTCCGAGCTTTTGGCATTCCTTGGGATGAGGTATCTTTACAATGCTGTGGGCATCTTATAGGAGAGGCAAGCTCATTCCATCTCCTGGTCGCCTGGAGACTTAAACCTCCAGTTGGTGGAGCCGTCTTGGGTCGATGGGTCGGTCTCCTTCTGACGACGACCTCCCGTCTGGGATTATTTATCCCAGCTGATTCCCGAATTCCGATTTGATTTTGAAATATCTGCTGTTGGTTGAGACTTGGCGTTGGGGTTGTGGGCTGTACAGATGGGGGGATCCTATGCCAGGGTCTTGGCGAGTCCGGCCCGGAAAATTTATCACGTCTCAAGAAGTTGGATCGGCTGGTTATTAAATCATTCAGCGATGTTGATGGTAACTGACGGTTGCTGACGTACTTCTGCGAGGGAGATCCTTTCCCTCCGCGTGATGCTGGAAAACTTTGATGTTGGTCCCACGAGTTGAAGATGAATCCATTGGTGGATTTAGACAGCTGTTTGTCACCTTTTTGTTTTTTGAAGAGCTTGCTACTTGTCCGGGAGCCTAAGCCACTCCCGGTCTTTTCGCCCCACAAACCATCTGCGTCACTGAGGGCATCTTTCAATCTCCGGGCAAGTCGCGTAGTTGCGATCTGACACTGACGGTCAAATATCGTCACTAAGTCCGTCAGACATTTCTCTTGCTCCCGGTCAAGTTCTCGTTCTCGATAGGACTTTGATTTCTGAATGTGCCGGAGTTTGCGGCTTAACAGCGCGTCGTTCTGCCGTTCTTCCCGAGCACACTTGCCCATAGTTTTCTGGTGTCTGCGCTGGCAGTACTGCCTGGCGTCCCGGTAGATCAGAGCTTCTGATTTAGCTACAGCAGACATTTTCTCTGCCCACAAAATGTCAATACAAGTTCTAGTGGAGCTCTATATGACTGTAGAAAGTACAACTGAAACAAAGAAAAGGCAGATATTAATTAACCAGTTAGTTTTTCGCTGATGCGAAATAACTTACCATTTTGTTTAGTTGCAAAACGTTATTTCACAAAGGCTGAAACAAACAAAAGTAAAACATTCCCAAGTGTATTTCGACTATCTTTGCCTCAAATTTTCAGTTGTCATGCGACCTCATGAACTAAAGAAAATTTATAAAATAACCGATTGATTGGACACAATTATTTGCACTGAATTTGTGAGAACTACGGTTGTTCAGTCAAACTGTTCGGTAAACTCCTACAGGTTTGAAACAAAGTAACTAATAATACTGACCTTTACAACTTTATCGGTTGATTTTTGAAAATCTCGGCAAGCGGTTTGTGAGAGGTCGGTTGGATTAAGAACACAATTTCATTCACCCCGCATCACAGGTGTGTGAACAATAATGTACATCAACAGATGGAGCGAAAGTTGTAGAATGTTTCTTCCTTCCCGGAGAGATAATGTAGAACTGATTTATTGCACAGAGCAAGGTTGCACTCAAACATAAGTGAAGCTGCTTCCTGCCTCTTTAATCCTATGCGACCGAGAGTGTGTTTACTAATTAATGATACGGTGTTGTTTCGTTTTACTTGATTTTAAAGTGTTAAGTGCTCGATATTAGTGGAACAAACAATTCATGTGTGCACAGCAAACATACTAGTCCTCCCGTACCTAACGACTCCAGAATTCAGTAAACTCTCCCCCAATGCTCCAATAATTCCTCGCTCTATATGACGTCGTTTCGTTTCTTGCCCTTTTCCCCGTTCGGTGTTTTCCTCCTCAGAAGCTGATGTGATTTCCTTCAGCATCACCGCTCCTGCATCGTACTTCCGCAGCGGTGGTTATCAGAAGAACGGCAAATAATATTGGTTTTGGTGAGTTCCGTTTCCCGTCAACAGAAACACCGCATTTATCTGACGTCTCTTCCTCCTCTTAAAATCGATATCCAGACCTCGGAGGGTGTAGGACTGTAGTTTCCACCATCTAAAGTACAACCACGTCAACATGCGTAGATCTTTCAACTATCACGACGGGAGCTGTTACGAATAATGAACAGCGGAAGGATTCTTGTCATTGCGGATAGCAGCCTTCGATCCCTTCTTAGCGGAAATGCAAGCAGGTGTTTTAAACCCCGTTAAAGACACAAGTCTCATTAGCATAAACAAATAAAGGTATTATTTCCCAGTCATGAATATCTTGCAGGAAGGTCGAACGGGTCCGCGTTGTTTTAGCCTAAACAAAGACGCACGCGAAATTTGATCTGCAGAGTTTTCAAAACACAATACTATTCGTGTCCAAATTGTTTAAAAGTTCGTTCCTGACATCTTTGAGCGCGGCTAAAAAAAAAAAAATCTTCAGCTGTATTATGTTTGTAGATCAATTTCCACCACGCCAGTCTTCTATCATCTACTCTTGGTTTATTATTCGTCACATGCTGAATGAACACATGATCACAATCGATCAACTTTATCTTTCGTCCAGTGGAGTAACACCCGCCATTATGTAGATCAAGATACAGTTTTTCACAAAGTGCAAATGGAATCTATAATTGATTTGCCAGCAGTGCCCCCCCTACCTATAAAAAAGGTGCCCCCCACTTGTGCCCCCTTAAAAAATGACCCGAGTTACGCTGCTGCTTTCGTCTTATAGTAGAGAGATTTCAAGCGATTGGCTTAGTGCAGGCTATTAAAAAAAATCAGACGTAGTATTTCTGTACTTAGCGCATGCAGAGCAAGGGTACAACAAAATAAGTTACCCAGGCGGTAACCGTCTCAGGACGACTACTGTAAACTAGGCTTTCTGCTAAAGCTGGACAGCTGATGGGGAAATGACCCAATAGTCAATTCACCATGCCAGTTGTCAAGTGACCAGGTCAAATTTCACACCAGATTTATTTCACACCGCAACTTGACCCAAAGGCTCAGAATATTCTCACCCGTGCAAGTTTACATCCTCCACGACTTGATCTTTGTTCTTGTTCACGTACAAGTAAACAACATGACCGCAAAGCTCAAACAATCCTCAGGTTTCCAAACAATGTATCGAACAAAACAACTCCGTGTAAACGGTGTGAAGTTTTTTTTTTTTTTTTTTTACCCGAGTAGGGCTTTTTCGAGTCAGAAGGAAATAACCCATCTCTCAATTTGATGCGAAAAACATCTGACCACCTACATGTGAATTTATTGGGTTTTTAGACAATTCTGACCATAAAGCAAGGACTTGCTCTATGTTCTGACTAACTTCCTGTTTCGATTTGTAGCCATTTTGAGTCGAGATGGGAATTTAACTTGGTTTGCGATTTGAATCGATTTATTAGGAAACATTCCGTCGCGGCCAAGGGCCGAATTGGAAGGGGTTGAATATGAGATCGCGACAGAATTATTTTTCTCTTTTTATTCCTCGTTAATAAATAATTATTTTAATAAATTGCTTTAAAATAGTTACTTTGAAAACACAAGCAATGGATTTAAAAAATCGTCAATTTAATATGCATTCATTGATATTGTAAAAAAACAATTTTATGTTGTATACTATAGTTTCAAACAGTCACTACATCCTTAGGCATAGAATGTACACACTGTTCCAATCGCAAAAATGTACTATGCACACACACGTTTGTCTACCCAGTAAAACAAGGAACTTTCTTTGTTCTCCTACTGTTTGGGCTTAGTTGTTTTTTGCAATGTCCCCATTGATTTTGTACACGAAAGCAAAGCAAGGACATCTTCACTCTATCCCTCACCCAGATCCCTTTTGATAAGATTTTAGTTTCAACGGGTAGACGCCCACACACACCCCACCCCACCCCACCCCACCAATAATTGACTTAAATGGAGGGTATACCTTTGGTAATTGCTCAAAACAATTAATGACCATTAAATCATACTTGGTAAGAAGCACTGCAGCTGTTGATAATGTATAACATTTTTAGGAAGGCTTCCCTACTAAAGAATGTGGCTTTAGAGAAAGGGATTCAAACAATTTTCAATCTGAGAAACGTTTCATGCAGAAACGTTTTTCTGAAAAATGCCTCCACCTTTTGAAATGAAATTTTCACAGGTAATTTTATTGTATATATCTACACTTATATAGAATTTAAAAAAATCAAAAGGTTCCAAAAACCAAATATATACTTTAAAAATAAAGGTATTTATTATTTGGCTGTTCCCAATAATAAGAGGCTGACTGCAGCTGCAGATTGGTGACTGCGTTACTATGCGTTGAAGTATAGGCTGCCCTTGGCAACACACTTGGCAACAGCTGCAGCGATAGCCACCAATGGGAGACTAATTTGGAAGGCTAGGTGGCAGCAGACTTACCAGGTAAATTTCCATTGTCTGCATAGTTCTGAGCATGCGCACAATTACCGGGAACAATGGATTTACCTGGTAAGTCTGCTGCCACCTAGTGTCCCCAAAAGTCTCATATTCAAACGCGGCCTTACATGGTTGGTAAACAATAATGTTTCATACAAGTTCTATCCAATTCAAGTAAAATATTAATGGCCATTTTTTGTTTATGAAGAATTACCTTCAGCCATTTTCTGGAGGCCCTTTTTATAAAAATTAATTACACTCAAAATAGTTTCCCATCCTTTTACAGGTTTTCTCGGGAACTCTGTGAAAAAATGGGTGCAGAGATGGCAATTTGTGAAAGTAAAAGTATTTGAAATACAACTAAGAGAAAAAAATAAAAGACAATTTAACTTTTCAACCAAATGAAAGATGTTGGTTTAGTCCAGCAGACAATAAGCTTATTTCTTGACAGCGCTTCTTGTTGGTCCTCTACTGGTCTTTGAACTACCTGGCTGAGCTTTTGCACTGCCCGAAACAGCGCCCCCACGTGCTGCTTTTGAGACAGGTCTGGGCTGTACACTTCTTTTCTTCATTCTGTCTTCTTTCAGCTGTCAAAGCAATTAAATACATCAAGATGATCTCGGTTTGCTGATTCGTTCCCGGAATATGATTGAGGTAATATGGCGTTTAATTGAAAGAGACAAACTATTTCTTCCATAAAAAGCACAATTATTTTACATCAACTTGAGAGTGTACCTTGGGTAATTACTCCAAAAATTAATGAGCATAAAAACTTACTTCATAAGGAGCACTGGAGAGCTGTTGATTTTATAAAATATTGTTAGAAACGACCCCCTTTAAAGAAATGTAGATTTAGAGAAAGAGGTAACTTTTCACCACCATAATTTGAATCTGAGAAAGACTTCAGGCATGAAGCCTTTCTCAGGCATCTGAAAGCACACAAATCTATGCAAAAAGTGTGCTTTTTCTTTCACTATTTTCTTGCAACTTCGTGGACCAATCGAGCCCAAATTTTCACAGGTTTGTTATTTTATGCATGTAGTGTATGTTGGGATACACCAAGTGAGGATACTGGTCTTTGACAATTGCCAAAAGTATACCCTGCCTTTAATGTTTTTAATTTCCTTTTTTTGGTGACAGATACTAACATAGTTGACTTTGATTATGAAAAATTGAGAGGTATTCTTACTCTTTGTTGATATCTCATCTCATAATATTCCATATCTGCATCGGTCCCGGTCATCTTAAAATTGGCCATCTTCTCAGTCAAAGCATCCACTTTCTTATCAGGACCCTCAAGCTCCTTGAAGGTGTTTGCATGCATGCGAAGGAAAGGATTATCGGATGACGTGATTGGCTGATTCAGGAACTCCTCACTGGCTGGACCTATCAGGTGAGCCAACCCATTAATAAACCAGTGTAAGAAATTTTGCAGATTAAAAACTACTTACTCATAAGTATCTCTTTCACACTATTTATTAAGGTTCAGGTTTTAAGTTAATAATTTAAAAACCTGTCTTCAAATATTTCTGCTTGTTCAAGCGCATTGAGTACTTTATTGGTAGATACATACTCTATATTAAAACAATTCATTTATTATATTTTGAGGCTTAGGGATAAAGTTAGGGCTAAGATTAGGGATAGGATTAAGGTAAGGACAGCTTAGTAAGGTTTTGGGTTAGGGTTGAGGTTTTCTTTAAAGTTTGTTTGTTTGCCTGGTTTCTTCTTTTTTTTAGAGGTGGGGGGGGGGTTAGTTTAGGGTTATTAGACTTTAAGGTTAATGAGTTAGGTCCTAGGCAGGGATTGGCTGTCTCTATTTTTCTGTTAATTCCTCCAACTTCACAAGTAACCTCCAGGTCCTTCTTACCTATTCCACTGTCATCCAGCCTCATATAGGCCTCAGCCAGTGAACTGAATCCAGTCAGGCCCCCCATGGCTGCGTACGGTGTGTCATGACCCACAGGATGACCTCTGGCTAGTCTCTCTTCCTTTGTCTCAACAATCATTTCATGTAGGTAGGTTGGCTGCTCACAGGAACAGGTGAAGGAACTCTTGAAAGAGACACAATTGCAGCTTGCTAGATGACGAAAAAAATATATATTTAGTGAAAACCTTGTGAATATTACCTACTATAACAAGACTTTTTTTTAGGTCACAAAGAGGACAAATTTTTAAAAGAAACTAATCCAATGGTAAACTCACATTTCATACAGGCATGACTTGGGTCTTCAGAATGTTCATCGGTGAAGTGTTTACAACGACAGCGAAGTGGACGACTTCCGTTGAGGGGGACGTAATTGTAGGATTTACATTTGCAACCTTTGACCCGACACGGTAGGAGGATCGGTCGATCTGTAGGTAGTTCCTTGAAGTCTGTCTTGTGCTGCTTGTACCTTTACAGGTAAAGTCATAGATTAGTGTTTGTCACTGTAATGTTGATTTATAGACAAAATTATTTAGAAAGATACAATGAAAGTCACATGTGAAAGTTTCAGCTGAAAACAGTGTCTACTTGCTGAGAAAACAGCAAAAAACTGTCTTGGTATTTTCACATGAGTGTCGAATCTATCCGCGCGTAGCGAGGTGACAGCGGGTACCAACCGCATCTCTGGCTGCAGCATTCATGAACGGAAACCAACCCTCAGAAATCTTAGAATCCTTTCTCAGATTTGAGTATTGTGGGTAAAAAGTTATCCAAACCATGTTACATCAAAGGAAATCCCTTCTACAAATAATTCACACTAGCGACAGCTGCAAAGCTTCTCACCGAGAAAGTTTTATGGATATTAATTTTAGAATACTTGACACTAGAAAGTATGACACTACCTTTAAAGTTTAATTAAGAAATAAACACATTTGGGTTCTTCAGAAAAGTTAAAAGAAGAAAACAATCCAAACAGTAGCTCATTTCCAAGGGGTTAAAATTACCTATGTTGACAGAAGCAAGGAGTTTCTGGTCCAACAAGCTTGCAGTCCCAGCCATTAGGAGAGGTCCAACTAACAAATAATCGATTCTTCATTCTGGCTGGAATGACCTCTTTCTTGTAGGCTTCATATTGCTCTGGAGTTAATAACTCACCACCGTGACCACCGTCATCCTCACCAACAATTCTGTAGCAAAATGTTTCACATTATGAGCATTTTTGATGTTTACATCATCCACATGTACCATTTAATGACATATTTAAGTTACTCCTCAGGGCAAGTGTTTAGCATTCCGATGGGTTGTGTGGTTTATTTAGGGACGGGGTTGGGAACTAAAAATTAAACATCGTGCATAAAATATTTGACATCCAAAAATGTAAACAACTCCATTTCTTACCGTCTATATTCCAAGTATTGATCAACTGACTCCGCAGCACCTGGACCAAACTTCAGATGGTACCCAGGACTAGCCATCTCAATCGTCTGAAATTAACGAAAACAAAATTATGGCAGATAAAATAAAGGAAAACACAGGAAAACGATCACACATCGATGATCCAATCCAGGACGTCAAGTCAGACAGTGAATGCAGCGTCTCCGTTGTTATAGTTATAGCGCCACCCAGTGGTGGAAATTTTCATGATTGCGTTTGACTCGAGAGGGCGCTGTACTCTAATTACATCAGAGTCTGCTTACAAAACAAAATTATTTTGTAGAAAGCTTGTTGACACTTCTTCCTCTACAGTATTAAGTACTAGGCCAGGATCAATTTTCTAATCCCTGGCAATATTTGACAATGTCTCTTCCCAGATTAACAAAGGCATTTCTACGTTTGCCTCGTTGCTCATTGAGGGCTGTAGCATCAATCCATGGTGAAAAGGTTAGTTGAAGAAAGACCAAGCAAGATAAAGGAAGTTACATTATTTGACTTAAATTTGAAAAACTAACTTAGTAAGTTAGTCTGTAAATCAACTAATAGTAATAGTAACTAAGTTGATTTAAAAAAATGTAGTTATAAAATAACTATAGAACACCTAGTACCCCCTTTTTAGTAGAAGATGACCAAAAAGTGAAGTAACTGATGGTCTTTAACTTATAAGTACAGTCATTTGACCAGTTCGGGATCATTGACCAGTTCGGGATCACTTCAACTTTGCAACAACCCCATAACTAAGTTACTTCTCACATTACCAATTTCTGTTGATACATGTGAAGAATAACATGCAATAAACCCACAAACCCAAAATAAGGTTCCAAACTTCATCAACAAATAAATTATGGCCATTTTCTTGAAGTTTGTCTGCGATTTTGATCATTATTTAAAAAAAAAATGTTGGTTGAAAAACGCTGTTAAAACTTCTCACCTTTAAAATTTGAACGCCAGGGCGAATAAAATTTATGTTAAATGCTTAGAATGTGTTAAAAATATTTTAGGTAAATACTGAGCAGTCGTCTTGTTTTTTGAGGAGACGAAATTACCGAAATCGTCTTTTGCGGGGCATCGTACCCTTGACCAGTTCGGGATCACTCACTACTCAGCATCTCTCATTGCGTCAAATGGTGCCGCACTCAGTGAGGTAAAATCTTACTGCTGCAGTCGAAAGTTTATTTGTTGCTTTTAAGATACATTTCTTCAACAAATTCTTGTAGGAATATTGTTTTTTTGTGAGAAAATGAAACTTGGGAGGAGGAAATTGTGACTGTAAGAATACATATTTGGGTCAATGTTGCTTTTAGGCGTGCTTTACCTTTTCATTTGCCTTTGCTGTTGCTTTGTGTTTTTGTTGCTGGATTTTTGCGCTGCTGTTGAATACACTTGCATGAAATTCTCTGGAGAAAGGAAGTCCATGTCCATGCCAACACACTTGTGAAGTTTGTGTCCTTGAGAGAGAGTTTTATGAATGGGAGTATTGGTTTGCAATAGAGGGCAAGCTACTGATTCAGAATAGAATCAACTGATCCTGAACTGGTCAAACAGGTGACAATACTTTTCTCAAAGCCTCTTCAAAAGTACTAATCTTTTTTTGTCAGTGGATACTTGGTGAGTTTTATAACATGTTTAGGTAAACTGATAAACTTTTTTGTTTAAAATGTCAAAGAGATTGCAACCAAAAACAATGTGAATTCAAAAAGTGATCCCGAACTGGTCAAATGACTGTATTAAGTGAATGATTTATTGGATCTTGATTTTGTCCGAATAAATGCAGTTTTAATGTTAAAATTCGTGCTCAATAATGCATAAATGTTTGGTGATTCATAGATAATTAACATTTAATTTAACAAATGATACTGTTTAGAATTCTACCTAAGTAACCTAGGCACAGTGTAGCTAGTGCTGACAAAAGTAACCTCTATTTTTGTTTTACTAAAAAGGTTAGCTTATAATTTTTGTATATGGGTTCTTAACTTAAGAATGATTAATGAATCTAAATTACTCATTCAGTCCTTGTTAATTATCCACTGTCTTCATTCTTGATTAAATACAATTAATAGTAATATTATTATTAAACACAACACAAAATATGCAGAAAGACGGTTGTTTCGGTATTTGAGAAGAAACACTTGAACTTAAAATACAAGTTACAGTGAAAGGAAATATAAAATGGTAGGCATGACTAGCCATAAATACAGTGTGCCGTTGTATTGTGTGAGAACTCATTTAACCCAAATTTTTATATGGCTTTCAATTTTATTACAGCAAAGGCTGTCAGTGCTCATTGATGTTTTGGAAAGACACCAACTATGTCGTCACCTGTCGACAATCAAACCAAACCTAGCTCCAGCTAATCCAAGTAGGACACATGAGGGCGCTTCATCCAATACGTCCGACGTACCATCAGCGTTTGGTCATCTGTTATTGATCATTCCAGCTGCAGCTTTTTGCCTTGGAACATGGCAAGTAAAACGACGGAAATGGAAGCTGAATTTGATACGTGACATGGAGGCAAGGACAACTGCTCCGCCAGTCCCACTCAAATCTATTGAGTAAGTTCATCAACTACAACTGAACAGCAAGAACAAATTTTTAATATTTGTGAAAAATTTTCGGTTTTTTAATGCATTTTCTACATTTCCTTCCCTGTGCATACATTTAAGGGAAGTGCTACACTAAGTCTTGATGAATCTAGGCAATAAAAAACCTCAAATTTTATCCCAAATTGTGAAAAATCTACCCCAGAAATGTTCTATATGGTTAGTTGACAAGACGGATGTTTTTTCAAACCAGCTCTGTAGACAGTCTGTAGAATGAAAGTCAACAGCCCACTAGCCTATCTCCTGACATTCTGCATTTTTGGACAGTTGCTGTTGTAGGTCTGTAGATATTCTGTAGTAAAGGACCATGCTAATTCAGCTTTCTGGTACTCAGTGTCATTTTGAAACGATGATGCTAATCAATATTTTTCTGAAAATGTGTTTTTGTTCTGCAGCAAAGAAGATCTTGCAGCTCTTGAGTACCAGCGTGTTAAGGTTCGAGGAGAGTTTGACCACTCCAAAGAGGTCTTAATCCTACCACGTACCTTGAACAAGCCACAGCAGGGAGATGCTGGCAGTTTAATATCAAGAGGTGAACCTGGTGCTCACGTTGTCACGCCGTTCTACTGCCCAGACTTAGGGTAAGTGTGGATGGCATAACATGCAGGAGCATCTGCTTGAGCGACTGTACACAATTTTAATAACAAGGTGACGATCCGTGTCTCAAAAAGTTGGTTTATTTGTGCATCACATAAAGAGTTGAGGAGAGCTTTCCAATAACACCTAACTTACAAACCAATGTAGGCATCAAATCACATTGACATCATGGCTGATGTTTCAATTGTCTTTAGGTTTAATGCCATTTCACAATTGTACTAATTCTGAGATGTGCCAGATTTTGGCATGATGAATCACAATTGACAAATTCAGATTTCAAGTTGTGAAGCGTTTCAGCTTGCGATATTATCAAATCGTTAAAGAAACAGCAACAAATTCTTCTGACTCTTTTGACAATTAACATTTGGTTTTAGGCTGGTAAATAATTTTCCTATTATGGCAAGTTTTATTAACATTATTTTATGTTTAAATTTTCTTTACAGAGTGAGCATTTTAGTAAATAGAGGATTTGTTTCCAAGGCTTTGACTGATCCAGCTAGAAGACAAAAGGGGCAGGTAAGGAGCATGTTTTTCAAATTCTTCCATTCGCTTCAGATATTGACCACCAAGCTTTTGTTCCATCACATTGACTCTAATTAATAGGAATCTGGCATTAACAAGAAGATCTCCAAAAATCAATGAGCATAAATCTTATTTGGTAAAGAGCACTGGAGAGCTGTTGATATTATAAACAATTGTGAGAAACGACACACTTCAAAGTAACATAGTTTTAGAGAAAGTGGTAGTCTTTCACCCCTAAAATTTGAATCTGAGAAAGGCTTCAGGTATGAAGCCTTTCTCAGGCATCTGATAGCAAAACAATTCTATGCAACAAGGGTGTTTTTTCTTCCATTACTTTCTTGCAACTTCGCTGACCAATTGAGCCCAAATTTTCACAGGTTTGTTATTTTATGCATATGTTGGGATACACCAAGTGAGGATACTAGTCTAATGGTCTTTGACAATTGCCAAAAGTATACCCCACTTTTAAGAGGATGATTTATCATTTTCTTGCAGATTTCAGGGGAGATTGAGCTTGTTGGTCTTGTGCGGAAAACAGAAAAGGTATGATTTCAATTTCCTTTAATTTGTGTACTATTGTGACTAAAGTACATGTAACTGCAAAGTTTTAGGAAAAAAATGGATTGACTGAAATGAATTTCAATTATGATTTTGACAGAGGGCAGCATTTATGCCCAAGAATGATACACAGCGGGGGCGATGGCATTACCTTGACCTTGAGGAGATGTCGAAGGTCACAGGAGCTGAACCTGTCATGATTGATGCAGACAGTTGTAAGTGAACTTTGCCTTATGTTTTTAATTGACACAAAAAGGAAAACACCCCCTTAAGGTGATCCCGTGGCCGCCGCTTCCCAGGTTGTATCGTAAACGTGGGTGTGATCCCTGGCTATACGGCAGTTAAAGGCTGCATGGCTTCTGACTGGCACCCCCGAACAAAGATATTGACTAATAGGGAGTCTGCCAACATAGGGCTGGATAGCTCAGTTGGTGGAGCGCTGGCATTTTAAACCGGAGGTCGTTGGTTCATATCCTGCTGTAGTCAATTTTTTTTAACCCCAAATTATAAAAAGAAAACATAAACATGCATTTAGTTTTAGGTGTGTATCGACCAGACGTAATTTTTCCCTCTCTTTTCCCTTTTACTTCTTTTCTCATTTTAGTTTTTGTCTCGATGTTGTCAATATTTTTTGTAATTCGGTTAATTAATTAATTAGGTAAACTAAAGGTAATTTTGTAGTCTTCAGTTCTTACCGTGTCTTTTATCTCTGTACTCCTGAGCTGAATCTGGTCTGATTTCAATATAATAAGTTAATAGGACAGTTGAAATTTTTCTCCATCTATAAGTCCTGTGCTTTATTTTCTACAATTAACTCTTTTTTTTTCACTCTTTCTAGAAGTGTGTATTATTTTCACACTTACTTAGATTATTATTTTATTAGTCAAACTTTGTCCTCTGGTTGATTTGATGTTTTGTTGGTTTATTTTTTAGCTTGTGATGTCCCTGGTGGTCCTATAGGAGGCCAGTCGAGGGTCACGCTTCGGAATGAGCATCTACAGTACACCATAACATGGTCAGTAAATTCAAGTGATCCTTGCTACCCTGACTGAGTAGTAAACACATTGGTCCTATCTTAGCTGGCTTAAAGGGTTCTGTATACGTTTGGTAATCACTCTTAAAATTAACGGCAATTAAAAACTTACTTAGCTAGAAGTACAGCAACTTTGGGTAATATAACGCATTTTGAGAATCATTTCACTTTCGAAATAATGTGGTTATGGAAAAAGATATCAGTTTTTATCCCCCCAAAATTTGAATCTGAGAGCTGTTACTGTCAGATACGTTTCTCAGATTGTTTATTAAAACAATGGATTTTTCTTCCTGCGTGGACATAACCGCTCTGGATTTTTCGGCGATATCTCAAAATTGCTACCACCTTTTGAAATGAAATTGTCACAGGTTAGTTTTATTATTATCTACGTTCGCATAGGGTTAAAACAATTGAAAGGTTCCAAAAACCAAAGGGTATACATTGCCTTTAAGCTGGTTCTATTGGCAAATTCAAACTGGCTCCTAGTTGGCTTTTAGCTGGCTCATAGCTGGCTGTGATGTTATTGAAACTGCATTCCATCTTAAACTTCATTACAGTGTCTCTGCATTGTCAAACTACCCCCAACCCCCCCCTGAAGAAAAATATAAATAAATAAATAGAAAATGAAAACAAATAAAAATCAATGAAAAAATAAAATCAAGTAAAATACAAAACAATTTAAACAGTCAATAAAATATTTGGGAAAAAAAGAGCAAGGCCTCATTCCAGCGACCTATTCAATAAAGGCTGCCAATTAGCCATCTAAAACAATCATGTTTTAACTAATCACCTTGTGAGGATTATCAGATTATTAAAATGCATCTTATCAACTGGAATTGGGCACCAGATTTGGGTTATTTTCTCTAAATGTGAATGATTGTTAACTTTTGAGAAATAATCTTGTTATTCTCCCATTAAAAAAAAACACCTCAGTATTGGATTGAGAGGAACCAGTCACACAACTTTTACTCCCGAATGAATCATTTCACTTTTATCAGAGGTTACTCTCATTTTGTTTTTATGTTGTCAATTACAGGTACAGTCTATCTTTCCTGACCGGCTTGATGTGGTTCTTTGGAATCTACAAGAAAAGACGGATGCTTAGCAAACCAGCTCTGTAGACAGTCTGTAGACTGAAAGTCAACAAGCCCTGCATCTCCTGGCCTTCTGCAGTATTGGATAGTTGCTGATGCACAATGAAGGTCTGTAGATATTCTGTAGCAAAGGACCGTGCTACATCCAGCAACATGGCGCTCGGCATCATTTTGAAACGAGGATAATAATTCATATTTGCGGATGACATTCTGTACCACCCCAGGTCTGCAGCACTTCAAAATCAGGTACTTCATTCTGCAGAGTCTTGCTGCGAGCTGATGTTGTGGTTCAAATATTACAGTGACATTCATTTGATTACTAATTGGACTGTAAATAGAAGTGCCCCGCCTTTGGAAACTGAAAATAGGTTTGTCCTCTCAAAGATGAAATTCCAGGCCTGGTGTTTTTGGGGGTTAATCCATCGAATCACTCAGCCTTGGCCTTGCATTCAATGTTTTAGATGTAAAAATTGTGCAAGAAACTAGTATTCTTTTTCTCTGGGCCTTCCTTGTTTCGAGTCAACTTTATTATTGGTGAAAAATTGTGCAAGAAACTAGAAATGGTTTAGCCGTACCTTCACCCTCACATTTTGGGGGCTAACTATATGGTTTCATGTTAATAAAACAATACCTTTAATGTTTTTGTTTTTTTAAAACTGGTCCTGCCTTGTTGCAACTCACTCAACACCCAAATCAGATGTAGCCAATGCATCGAATGACAATGTACATGTAGTGTCAATAAACATTTCTGACCATTTGCAGCAAAATAAATACCATAATTTTGCCCAAAATTATAAAAAAAAAATCTTCACAAAATATAGCTATTATCCTGGATCAATGTAAAGTATAATAACACTTTACTTGTAATGAGTTTATTATCTGTAAATTCCTTTTTGTTTATTCCTAAAAGTTTGTGGTATCCATTTTTATATTGCCTGGTGGCGCAACTTTTGAGATTTTGACCAATGCAAGGATTGCACCAAACTATAAAAGCATATCAGTGTAGTGTTTACTGCATCATTTAAAGCATAAAATTGCACCGTACAACAAAAGTGCTGGACTTATTGATTTATGATTTTGTTCACTTTTTTTTCGCCCAATTGTAAGGTTAAATGTTATGCTTTAAACTGAAGTAGGCACAGATGTCATCAGCACTGATGCCATTTTTGGGGACTTGACCCAATTTTACCCCTTATTTTTGCACCCAAATTTGATAAAAAAAGACCAACACCTTGTGATTTTTTCCTTTTTTTGACCATAATTTCGATAAAAATGCTGAGCTTACCCCTTGTGATTTTTTCATTCATATTTTGACCCAAAATTGATAAAAATGCTGGACTAACCCCTTGTGATTTTTTCATATTTTGGCCCAAATTTGAAAAAAATGCTGAGCTTACCCCTTGTGATTTTTTTCAAATTTTGGACCCAATATTGATAAAAATGCTGAGCTTACCCCTTGTGATTTTTTCATTCATATTTTGACCCAAAATTGATAAAAATGCTGGACTTACCCCTTGTGATTTTTTCATATTTTGCCCCAAAATTGATAAAAATGCTGAGCTTACCCCTTGTGATTTTTTTCATATTTTGGCCCAAAATTGATAAAAATGCTGAGCTTACCCCTTGTGATTTTTTCATTCATATTTTGACCCAAAATTGATAAAAATGCTGGACTTACCCCTTGTGATTTTTTCATATTTTGCCCCAAAATTGATAAAAATGCTGAGCTTACCCCTTGTGATTTTTTTCATATTTTGGCCCAAAATTGATAAAAATGCTGAGCTTACCCCTTGTGATTTTTTCATATTTTGGCCCAAAATTGATAAAAATGCTGAGCTTACCCCTTGTGATTTTTTCATTCATATTTTGGCCCAAAATTGAAAAAAATGCTGAGCTTACCCCTTGTGATTTTTTTCAAATTTTGGACCCAATATTGATAAAAATGCTGAGCTTACCCCTTGTGATTTTTTCATTCATATTTTGACCCAAAATTGATAAAAATGCTGAGCTTACCCCTTGTGATTTTTTCAAATTTTGACCCAAAATTGGTAAAAATGCTGGACTTACCCCTTGTGATTTTTTCAAATTTTGACCCAATATTGATAAAAATGCTGAGCTTACCCCTTGTGATTTTTTCAAATTTTGACCCAATATTGATAAAAATGCTTGACTTGCCCCTTGTGATTTTTTCAAATTTTGCCCCAAAATTGATACAAATGCTGAGCTAACCCCTTGTGTTTTTTCCATTCATATTTTGACCCAAAATTGATAAAAATGCTGAGCTTACCCCTTGTGATTTTTTCAAATTTTGACCCAAAATTGGTAAAAATGCTGGACTTACCCCCTTGTGATTTTGTTCATGTTTAGGCCCAAAACTGATAAAAATGCTGAGCTTACCCCTTGTGATTTTTTCAAATTTTGACCTTATATTGATAAAAATGCTGAGCTTACCCCTTGTGATTTTTTCAAATTTTGCCCCAAAATTGATACAAATGCTGAGCTTACCCCTTGTGATTTTTTTTAAATTTTGGCCCAAAATTGATAAAAATGCTGAGCTTACCCCTTGTGATTTTTTTCAAATTTTGGACCCAATATTGATAAAAATGCTGAGCTTACCCATTGTGATTTTTTTCATATTTTGGCCCAAAATTGATAAAAATGCTGAACTTACGCCTTGTGATTTTTTCATTCATATTTTGGCCCAAAATTGATAAAAATGCTGAGCTTACCCCTTGTGATTTTTTCATACTTTGGCCCAAAATTGATAAAAATGCTGGTTATACCCCTTGTAATTTTTTCAAATTTTGCCCCAAAATTGATAAAAATGCTGAGCTTACCCCTTGTGATTGTTTTCAAATTTTGCCCCAAAATTGATAAAAATGCTGAGCTTACCCCTTGTGATTTTTTCATATTTTGGCCCAAAATTGATAAAATTGCTGAGCTTACCCCTTGTGATTTTTTCATACTTTGGCCCAAAATTGATACAAATGCTGAGCTTACCCCTTGTGATTTTTTCATATTTTGACCCAAAATTGATAAAAATGTTGAGCTTACCCCTTGTGTTTTTTTCATATTTTGGCCCAAAATTGATAAAATTGCTGAGCTTACCCCTTGTGATTTTTTCACATTTTTGCCCAAAATTGATAAAACTGCTGAGCTAACCCCTTGTGTTTTTTTCATATTTTTGCCCAAAATTGATAAAAATGCTGAGCTTACCCCTTGTGATTTTTTCATATTTTGGCCCAAATTTGATAAAAATGCTGAGCTTACCCCTTGTGATTTTTTTCATATTTTGGCCCAAATTTGATAAAAATGCTGAGCTTACCCCTTGTGATTTTTTCATATTTTGACCAAAATTTGATAAAAATGCTGGACTTACTTCTAATGAATGTTCACAATTATTGTAATGAATGAGAGAAAGAAATTGTGTTCAATAGTTTCAAAAAAGGTTCCCAAATGGAAATATTCTTGAAGTGATGACTTATCGATATAGATGTTTTTATTTGACCAGCAATGTGTTTCGTTATTTATAGTCATATAATATGACACTCAATATTTTTAACTTAGATTTGATTAACACAAACGTACAATTGAAAGGTCAACCTTTCATTTTAAATACTGAAAAGAAAAAATAGTGAATTAAAATTTACTTATGTGATCATTTTGCAATTCTAATAACTTTGAAGTCGACTTAAAATTTGAAAGAATATTTCCGACTCGAATACACAAATTAATTAAATGAAAACTTCACATCAAACCTTAGAAAATAAATGGGGAAATGGAATAGAAGTGGAAAGGCAATCAATAAAATTTGAACACAAATTTGTAAGCTTTGGTTGTAATTTTCTTCATCCTTTCCATGCTCTTGTATAAAATAAGACATTTCAGAATTAGTGGCTGGATCACTGACAGTGTCAACATGAAAGCCCCTTAGCAGCTGCCATAGCCCGCTAATTCAGCTAATTCAGTCGTGGACGTACATTTCGATGAGAGGCACTACGAAAGGAATACAGAAAAATAATTTGGTAGCATCTGTAAAATCACAAGCCAGTGCATAATGGAATGAATAAACTCACACACAGCAGTTGAAAAGATAACAAAATAAACACAAAATACTAGATTGTTAGCTTCGCAGGAGAAATATGTGTCAACTGAATTATGTAACTACTGTAAGAACACATCAGACACTTCAAACAATTCATACATAAATATAGAATGATAAGTTTGATAATTGAATAAAAAGAATACTTTAAGTCTGCATAAGAATATTGCTTTAAATAGCACAATCTATAAATACTTTTGTTCATTATATGATTAAAATAAGTACTCCAACTATTAAATAGTGTTAAAAAAATGTTAATACATTTAGGATATTCCATCGATCAAATGTGACATGTTAAAGCCTGAATGACGGTGAAGTGAAGTATTAAGATTTATAACTATTCATGAAGGAGACCTCTGAAATTTTCAGATGAATTTTAGTTTTATGTCAAATATGAGCAGGTTTATTTTTAAAAAATGAGCCAATATTCCTAAAGAGTGATGGATTGAAACTTGCATGTTATTGTTTATGTGCAGCAAACATGGGTCGAAATGTTCAACCTGTTTGAATCTGGTACGTATTCAGTGTTCTTATATTAGTGCATTAATTGCATCTATCAAGACATAATTTGGATCCAATATCCTGGATTTTGTGGATACAGCAGGGATTGCCAAGTCTATTACAGGCAGCAATGCTAATCACTCTTTTTTCTAGCATTTTATCATTGATACGATAGTTTTGTCGATACTTTGGAATCGACGGAAGTGCAGCGACGTAGCTTTCGATGTCACTAAATGTCATCACGACATCTTCATCCAGTGTAATGAGGACGGGGTCAGAAGGTACCACAAACCGATAAACACCATCGGCTCGTTGTTGGTACACCCCAAAGACAAGACTCCTGACCACCACAAAAGCGTGATTAACTATCCTGATTACCCGAAAGCATCTGTGGGTGAGAGGAGCAGATTGCTTGCAACCAGGTTCAAAGAACATTCCAACCTGAAGCTGGGCCCCTCTAACAGCGTTTCGTGAACACACAAAGACCACCGCACTACATCAGCTCGGACAACGTCCCAAGTTACCACCCAGGAATATCGGTTCTGGAAGAGGCAGATACGCAAAGCCATCGAAATCCGTACACAAAAGCCATCTCTCAACCGAGACAACAGATACGACCTGCCGGCCATCTACAATGACCTGCCATCATGTGATCGCCCAAAAGGCAATCGCATGACGGTGGTTTAAATCATTACCCTGAATGAAGATGTTGTGATGACATCAAAAGCTACGTCGCTGCACTACCATCAACTCCAAAAACAGTATCTAAAAAATTCTCTTACTCTTTTTCTACTCTGCATTTCTCACCAATCTTTACCCTGTAAGATATGACAGATTGTAGACTAGAGGGTCCATCTTCAGGGTTCTGTTTACCGTCATGAGCGTAATGCACTAACAAAATTATGTGCTCCAGCCTTGCTCTCCGGGTTGATTGATCTTGCCACATCATTTTTTTCCCAACACACGCTGCCCGCTCATAACCCCTGGTATTGGTTAATTAAAAATGTGCCAGTATATGGCACATTTGAATTCCATTCTGTGCATGCTCTCAAGTATGGCTGGCAGCACGCAGAAGAAGCATCAAGTCATAGAGCAACTGGTCCCCTCCCCTTTTGCACATGTCTAACTGTGTGCAGTTAAATGTGACCAGTTAAAAACACAATTTTGTTCGCGCCAAAATACTTCATTTTGACACGAGCGCCATACAAGCACCCAAAGATTTTTAAAAGCGCACGCGCAAAGCAGACACTCTTGGGAGCCAATCAGCATTATTTTTCAGCTCATCCCTACCAGGGGTTAATAATAATGATATTATTTCTATAGGAGATTTGCCTTTAACAGAGATTTGAATGAGTCAGTAGAGGTAGCTTGGCGGATACTGAGAGGGAGAATGTTCCATAGTGATGGTGCAGCTGAGGTGAAAAGCTCATTGACCATAGCGAGTGTAGGTACCTGGACCATTTGCTCGTTGATATTGTGAGTTGTATGACGACCGTAAAGTGAAGGAATGCATTGGAGCTTTTGGAGAAATTAGAGTTTGAAGATAATTAGGAGCATGGCCATTAACTGCCAGGGCCAAATCTTATAGCGCTGCTTAACGGTAAGCAAACTTTCCGTGCTAACTATAGCAAAAAAAAAAATTGGCTTAAGCGTAAGCGTATTTCAAAGGTTAGCAAGAAAATTAGGCAGACATTTTGCACATTCACCACGGATTTGCATCGTTACGTCATTCATTTTCATACAGTAAGCACCAGAAGGATAGCATGCCTTTTGGTGTGCTTACGGTTAGCAGCGCTATGAAATGGAATTCGCGCAGTAAGCACAAAATCGGCCGTTAAGCAGCCCTATGAAATTGGGCCCGGGTAAGTGAGCAGAAGAATCTTGTATTTTATGCGTTGAGTAACCGGGAGCCAGCGCAGTGACGAGAGGTGCCCATGGTAGCGAGGCTGGATGTGCTCTAAAGAATGCATCAAGTGCAGAATTCCGTAGTTAAGCTGAGCCACGAAGTAATGTGCTGTTCTTCTTCACTCCCCGTGTTGCATGGTGTCTGCCGCTTTACTTCATATCACAGACACTCCCTGTAATTGCATGGACTCTGCAGCTTGGCCTCACATTACAGAACAAACGGTGCTGGACTTTTGTGACACCACAGAGCCGGACATGGCAGCCTTGGCTGCTCGTCTCTTATTGGCTGGAAAGAGGATCACAAAAAAAAACAAAAAACTTAAAAGAAATAACAAGTTGATTAAGTGAATTTATTCAGAAAAAAACAACAAAAACAAAACACCACAGAGTACAAGAATAAAAAAAAGAACTTTGTCGAATGCGTCCGACGATAACTCAACAGAGCTAAAAGACTAGGCTTGCTTCCGCTGGGGTCCTTCCATATGCAAATTACAATTACATGTTAAAATTTAGACAGACTGAAAGTTAAACAAGTAAGTAAAGACCTAGAGAGGTTGAGACAAGGAGACAGAGACCACACTCACCTTCAATAAACACATCCCTTGAAAAGACTCCCCCTGATGTGAGTGAACTGTCATCAGAAAAGACAATTTTATTAACGTGTAGAATGTCTTTATTTGATCACCTTTTTGTGTCCAATTCAAATCAGTGTTACCAAGCCGGGGCCATGAGGGCAAATAGTCAGAGTCTTTTCTTGTGTAATGAAAATCAGCTACCAATACTGCTAATGCACACAGGGAACAAGACCAAGACGTTTGCAACATGATTACAGGTAGTATACAGAATTGGTATTAAAAACACCATTCTTCAGTTTTAGTCTGAAAGCTTACTGTTTATGAAGTTCATACTAGAACCATTTTTTTCTGTGAAATATTTCCCTGTGAAATGAAGTCATATTCTATCAACTGTATATGAAACCTTTTTAAAAAACCCAGTTGAATTCGGTTGTAAAACCAAAACAAACAACAATAGGTTTGCATGCTGAAAATTGTGCATGGTTTTTCACTATTTTCTCCTGACTCACACAACGGATTAAGCCCAAATTTTCACAGGTTTTGTAATTTCATGTATATGGTTGATCACACAAAACATGAACACTGTCTGTGACTATTTTGTCAGCTCTAGCAATCCTGTATAATACCTTTAAGCTTCATTGCAAAGAACTTTTTATCTTTTTCCAATTAATATTTCAGTATTGAATCCTTTTACACCTTTTCGGAAAATTAAGTTGCTACAATCCATTGATATTTTGTTTTCATATCTCATGTTCTTCCATTCACGGTGTATTTAACCTTTTTTAAATCCAAGTCAATATTTTATCGATATTAAAGCTGTACTTACTCATCTTTTCCTGGTCTTATCTTGACTTCATACATTGCATAGACTGGTTTATGGTCAGACGTTTTGATGCTATTGCTTGCGTTGTACAATACATTGTGTATCTGATCTGATCTTCGACTCTTACATAGTACTCGGTCCTGAAATCGAAAATCAATTGATAATGTTGACCTTTGACATGAAACCCAGGGCCAACTTCATAGCGCTGCTTAACGGTTAGCAAATTTTCACGCTAGCTATATCAGAAAAATCTGCATAAGCATAAGCTCATTTCACTGGTTAGAAAAAAATTAGGCAGCTAGCTGGCGCGTTCACCATGGATTTGCATTGTTACGTCTTTCATTTTCATACAGTAAGCACGGGAAGGTTAGCATGCCTTTTGGTGTGCTTAAGGTTAGCAGCACTATGAAATGGAATTCGTGCAGTAAGCACAAAATAAGCTATTAAGCAGCTCTATGAAATTGGGCACAGCAATGAGGTTCGAGTGCGCACATTTAGTTGACCCTTGGTTGACCTCTGACTAGCAGCGAACATGCGCAGCGAAGTACTCTCTCGAACGACTTGTTTGGAAGTTGGTCTGGTATTCAACACTTCCATTGTCTTCGGCCATTTTGTAATAGTGTCACTGGTTCCCTTTTCCGCTTACACAGGTTAGCATGAAACAAGGCTATCAAGACCAGAAAACCATGGTCCTGAGGCTGGTCTCTAAATGGTCGACCAAATTAGACATCAATGCCTGACCACCCGAAGTTTGAGTAAACCTGAAGTTTGTCAGCCACTTGTTCATCAAATAGATGAGAATAACGTTTTTCAAATAACACACAATAAGGCCTACAAAGAAAGTACATATAAAGTACATATTTCTCAGCATGTTAAGACATCACATCGCTGGCACAGGACTAAAAGGTCATTGGTGCAGTTTGTCAGGTTTTCATAAAATAGGTTGTGCATATTTTGGAGCTTCTGGTAAAAGGAGTTTGTTGATCAAGGGCGGTCTCCAAAGTAATTGCTGGATACAGGGTACATGACTGAGTGGATATACTTACTGTATAGGATGGGACTCTAGCTTTAGCTGATGTGTCGTACACATCACCACCGATGTCGTACTTGTAGGTGGGTAGGAACTGTATCTCTCCTTCGTGGAACCCTTGGAAAACCATGTCTAGAACAAACAATAGACTGGTGTCAATCTTACACAGGGATTACAGAATAAATCATCACCATCTAGACAATCTTTAAAAGTGTCTTGTTTTCTATTTTTAATTTGGGTTTGAACAAAGACAAATTGACTGGAGCGGGACTTGAACCAACGACCTCCGGATTAACGTACCGGCGCTCTACCAACTGAGCTATCCAGCCCTATGTTGGCGGTTGGCGGTCTCCCTATTAGTCAATATCTTTGTTCGGGGGTGCCAGTCAGAAGCCATGCAACCGTTAACTGCCGTGTAGCCAGGGATCACACCCAAGTTTACGATACAACCTGGGAAACGGCAGCCACGGCAGACACACTCTCATGAAAAGTGCCACCTATTTCATTCTTTACTTATTTCTTATAGCGGTTATTTAGCAGTACCAGTACCCTTCAATTAATTATTGCAACAGCTGCAGAGGTCTCCCGAAATAGACTATCCCCAACTGGGCGTAATGGGCGGGCGTACAGTAGGGTGCTATAGGGAAAATTGACAGGTTAAATACTTCCGCTAGTTTTCTTATGAAAACCCCAAAGCCTTGAGGTTTTCCCATAGACTGTAAAAATAAGTCACATTTTTACGAGAGTGTGTCTCTAATGTGGAGTCATTCACTGATATATCTTCACCGTTCTTACTTTTCTCCATGGATTTCTTGAGTTGATCATGCTGGAGGAGGATGTCGTAATCATCACTCTTTCCGTCTCGTAGTTTCCCCGCCCAGTTCTCAACCTTGGCTCTATTCTCAACGAGACGAAAGTTGAAATCTCCACACCAGAAGACACAGTCAAATCGTGTTGTGACATCAGCTACAAGGAGATCAAAATACAATCAGGGTCCAATTTCATAGAGCTGCTTAAGCAAGAAATGTTACTTCAAAAATTTCTGCTAAGCAAAAAGGAGCAGGATACCAGTCATAAATTGTGCATGTGACATAGCATTTTTTGGCTGGTAACCGTATTCTGTTAAGCATAATTATGTTGTGCTCAGCTACTTTTTCTGCCTATTTGGCTGGTAACCTTATTCTAGTAGGCATAATTATTTTGTAATTAGCTACTTTTTTTTGCTTAAGCAGCTCTATGAAACTTTTCAAACATTTTAGTTTATCTCCCAACAGCGGTTCTGTCACAATGATCATCGATCATTCAGGTTGGTTTCTTTCCCTGCCTTATACCCTTGTAATTAATCCTGGTTCAAATCGTGGACCAGAGCCTTGCATGTGGATACAGTTTTCAGTCCCTACCTGATGGCGTGGGTTTTCCCCTATTTGGGTCCCCCCCAACAATTAAACTGATATTTCTTCATCATCTTCTCTACATAAATAGCTTCAGGCCTACTGGTTACAGTGCCAGTCACTGTTGAGGTTCCCATGAATTCATTACCAGAAAGATATAAAAGATTTACATAAACAGTGTCTTGTTCCCAGATCTGTATTTTGAGAGAGTTGCGACAACTTGCGATTAGAAGCCATTTTTGTGTCTAAAAAGACTCATGGGCGAATGCAGGGCTGCCAGACTAGTCTGCCCATTGGGTTGTGCAGCATTTGGACTGAAAAATGGCGTCCAGCAACCGCGTGACCGAAGATAACTGGTCGCTCTATGTCGCAACTCCCTCAATACACAGCTCTGCTTTTCCCCCAACAACAAAATTCCTTAAATTACACGACAAAATACACTTATGTTTCGACATGTTTTTACTAAATTATTTGGTTGATATTTTGCGTTCCTTGAAAGGCAAGTAGATTTAGAAGACTGGATACTAAACTTACTACTAAGGTTATTGTATTTCCTTGTTGGTGGTACTTTAACTGGAAGTTGAAGCTCTTTAATGATCTTCTGGTAATCAGCGATCCGCTCTTTATTCTGTTCATCACCAGCTGTGTACAAATCAGAGTAAAATAATAATCACATTGTCAACGACAGAAAGTCATTCACTTTGAAATGAAGAACTATTCTTTGAAAAGCGAAGAGCTTGATACAAAAAAATTCCCGGACATATGCCAGAGAGGGTACCCTCAACGTTCCCATGGCTTCAACACACCAATTTCCTCTTGTATAGAAATATCACTCTAAAATCCACTGAAGAGTTCCCAAGATTCCAAGCACACAATGAACAAACAATAGAGGGATTTATTCATTTATTTCTTGTTTATCCTGGGTAATCCATTCAGTGAGAAAAAAAAACTCACTGATCTCCCATTGATCCCAGCTTTACATAAAAACTACAGAAGTGCACTGAATATACAAGAATAAAAGGTTACAGGGAAAAAAACATGGCACACACATTAAAAAAAACCACTGGATCCGAGCACTACAAAATTCCACAATGTCTCATATCGAGCACAAAATGCCCAGGAACAAACTAACTGTAATGTCAACCTTTGCATCTTGCTACAACTGTCTCATTGAGACAATGCGGGCCTGAAATGTCATCTTTGAGAGGGCAAGGCTGTTTTCATTTTGCAAAGGGCACTTCCATTGAAAAATCTTTAAGTCTATGAGAAACTTTTGAAGGGGCACCAAGGCCAAGACCAGTGGGGCAACAGAGGCCATGGCCTCCGTGGCCTCCATGTAACTTCAGGCCTGATAGTGTAAACATTTGTAATTTTATTTCATTGGTAATTTGGAAATGTTACCGTCGTGTAAATTTGGCCAGATTATATAGAATAATTGATGACTGACAGAGTTGCCTGGTGAGACATTGTGGATTCAATCTGGAGTACGGCCAATGGATGATGGGTGATGATAATTACCTGCAAAATGTGAATTGATGAACAGGAACGATGTGCCAAAGAAGGTAAAGCCCAGTGCTACTGCACCCTGCATATAACCGCAGAAGAAATAAAGGTCAAAAGGTCATAATCGTCATCTTAAAGGGACACTTAGCATTAACTACCAAGATCTATGGGTATTTCTTAAACACCATTTTAAAACTTTAGCTATGTTTTTACAATCTTTAAGTTTGTAAAAAGATACAGTAATTTCTTATTTCTTTAATTAACTGTTCACTTCAAGGTGAGGGCTACACTTAACTGATTTGGGCTGTCAACCCGAATCAACTGTCACCAGGGGGACATTGCCACCTACCTCTGGGGTTGAAGGGTTACCCCCTTCACAGTCCGTAAGGATGTAGGCATGGGTATCATTCACTAGCAGCCTAGTTGGTAGAGCAGAATGCACTACCTCCCCAACTTTTACGAAGCAAATCATGACACACCACAGTCATGAGGGGGGGGGGGGGTTTCCAAAGCTGAAATATCACATTGTGATCATTCCGTCTGGTTTGTATTTTTGTTGCAATAAGACATTTTGCATTATCAGACTGCACTGCTGCACCAATTAGGAAGATAACAGTTATTATATATCGCACATACAGATCCTTGTCATTTGATTGGTGGAAATTGAGTCACATATCATCCTCTATTTTCCATGTATACCGCCATTTCGCTCCAAAACTTAACTTAGGAGTCCTATATGGATAATTATAGGACGCTCCAACAATTAATATAGGAGTCCTATATGGATAATTATAGGACGCTCCAACAATTAATATAGGAGTCCTATATGGATAGTTATAGAAACTTCGAAGAAGCATTGATTCCAAAATAATCGCTGTCGCTCGTTCGTGTCCAGGGGGACAAGGTTAGTGTTTTTAAAAAAGGAAGTTTCAGAGCAGTGTAATCTGGTTTACCGCTTCATGAGGCAATGGAATAGTCTAGATTCCACCTCATGATTGTGGCAATGCACTCATATGCATCCAATATTTCCATTGTATTGCATCAGCAAATAAATCCTAGAGTGTTTCAGTATCCACAGAAGCTCATAGTTCTTGACAGAGAAACTTAATAATAAATATTTTCTTTTACCATACCTTGGTTTTGATCATAGAGAATGCTCTCGTAGACACTGTGTCTTCCTCAACAGCTGTCAAAATAAATAAAAAGTTACCAAAGTCAGTTATTTGTGGAGATGACAATGGCAGGGGCACCAACATCATGATCAAAGCAGGCCTGTGGCTGTACATGGAATTATGAACTCTCACCCAGTTACTGCTCGCCCTCCCTCCGTATCATATCTATGGAGAGAGCGCGTGCGTGCGTGCTGTAACTGGGTGAGAGTTCATAATTCCTTGTACTGCCACAGGCCGGCTTTGGTCATGATGACACAGCCCCTTTAAACAAGCTGAAGTGAAAAAAAAAGTACATATAACTCTCATGTCGTCTCTCCACGAGACAATCATTTCTATATTGTCATCTAAAAAAGAGACTTCTCACATTTTCAGGCCTCAAAATAACCCACGGCACCCACAGCGATTACCGTGGAGCCCTGTGCTTTTGCTGTGGTGGCCTCTGCAAGGTTCCAATACAAATTTACATTTTCCTCATAGAAGTGCCCCCTACCAGAGGAAAATAGCAGTGCCCTCTTCAAGAGCGAAGTTCAAGGCCTGCATCTTTAAAGTGATATTTTCTCGAACTAAAAGCCTTTAAGGTGTTTGGCATACCTGAGCAGAACCAGATGAGGTCCCGTCTGATGAAGATCAGAAGTCGCAAGACACCGTACGTCGCTGATTGAAGAAGAACATGAGATGGACCCAGTGTCTCTTGAAGACGGACCTCCCACTCTTGGCTGTTATCAAATCAGGATCAGGAAAACAATATATCAAAACGCATCTAGTATTTATAATGATGACTTGCAATCAAATGCTATTAAAATTACAATGCTGAAATGACTTGGCTAGTCTAGCATTGAACAAAACACCTGGGACTCACAATAAGCTGATAAGAAGATGCCATGATCACAATATTGCATTAAACCAAGATATAAACATATAGAAAAGTTAGTAAAACAGATATTAAAACCTTCATTCAACAGCCCCCCCTCAAAAAAAAAAAAAAAAAAAAAAAAAAAAAAACACACTAAAAAACCCACCCTTATCTTTTTGGCTATTGACTTGAATTGGACAATTAACGTATTTTGTATAAATTTATTCATTCATGAAGATTCAAGAACAGGGTTCTCCCCTGTTTTTTTTGGGGTCAAAACTGTGGGGCATTCTGGACCCAAATTTGTGTAATGTTTGGCCGAAGCGCGCTAAATTGAAACAACTTTCTCGGAATGTTTTCAACTTGATGTTGATCTCGGTTTTAAAAGCTCTACTGCGCAATTTGGAGCATAACTTATGGTTTTCTCTCGATTGTTTTTTTTTTTGAGACAAAATTTATTTGGGCCCGATACGCTAGCTTGTGCATGGGGAAAACCCTGAAGAATAAATACATTTCCTGTAAAAGACTTACTGTCAAAGCATTGGTTTTCAATTTGACTCAAGCCCAGGGCCGTCTCAGTAAGCTCATCAGCAAATACATCAGAAGCCAATTAGGTAAAGGTCAATTCCATCTTCCCAATGCCTTTGGCTGTACATATAAGTCGTTATATTCGTCTCGTTTTTAAAGTCAGACAGAAATTATCCACATCTGGTGGCTGACATTTAACACTGGTGTTGCTTAGCAACGGTTGCTAAGGTATTTCAGTACATTAGGTAGTCATAAACATTACTGGTTTGTCAACATAAATAACTGCGGGTAGCATTCATGAATACGTTGACGGGAGGAAATAGTGATAAGAGGTCTTGAGATGTTTTAATTCTTGTCAGAACTAAACTAGAACAGCGAAGCTGCCATGGCGAGCTGCCGATCGCCAGATAGAAGACCAATGACTAATTGCAATAAGGAGTTATGACCATTTAAGGTTTTCATTGTTTTAGCTCATTCAACTGGAACCAGTGATAAACTCTGAGAGTTTTATCTTTTCATATAAATCTACATGTAAGAAGCAATATTTGATTCAAGTTTCAAGTCAGTACATCATTGCAACAAGGATTTATGACCATTTTTTTTTATTGTTTGAGCTCATTCAACTGGAACCAGTGATAAACTCTTGAGTTTTATCTTTTCATATGAATCTACGTGTAAGAAGCAATATTTGATTCAAGTTTCAAGTAAGTACATCATTGCAATAAGGAGTTATGGGCATTTAATGTTGTCATTGTTTTAGCTCATTCAACTGGAACCAGTGATAAACTCTTTGAGCTTTATCTTTTCATATGAATCTACATGTAAGAAGCAATATTTGATTCAAGTTTCAAGTCAGTACATCATTGCAATAAGGAGTTATGACCATTTAAGTTTTTAATTGTTTTAGCTCATTTAACTGGAACCGATTTTATGCTCAGCCTGTCTGTTGTCAATTGTAAGTCAAAGTTACAACTTAACTTAGTTCAAAACTTTAAAATTTTAGATTGAGTTTGGTTCTTTAAAATCCAGAGGTCAATAATTGAGCCTGAAAAAAAAAACGTTAACATTTTTTTTATTCCCAAAACTTTAACATTTTTTTTTTCCCCAAAACTTCAACATTATTGGAAAACATAGTTGAAAATTACAACAACAAAAAAAAGGCAATTATATAACAATCTCACTTGGGCTTGTACATACCATAAAACAACTCAACTCAAAGACTGATACTTAAAACAAAAACTTTTCCACTGAACGCGGATGGCCGGACGGCCGGACGGACGGACGGACGGACAGACAGACGGGACGGAAATTGTCATTACATAGGCTCACTCTGCTTCGCAGCTCGCCAAAAATCAGAATCAATTTTAAAGGAAATCAACTTAAAGGCAGGGTATACTTTTAGTTATTGTCAAAGACCAGTATCCTCACTTGGTGTATCCCAACATATGCATACAATAACAAACCTGTGAAAATTTGGGCTCAATTGGTCATCGAAGTTGCCGGAAAATAATGAAAGAAAATACACCCTGGTTCCATAGAATTGTGTGCTTTGAGATGCCTGAGAAAGGCTTCATGCCTGACGCCTTTCTCAGATTCAATTTTGTTGGTGAAAAAAAAAACCTCTTTCTCTAAAACTTAATCACCTCAAAAGGGGCTGTTCCTAGCAATGTTTTATAATATCAACAGCTCTCCAGTGTTCTTAACCAAGTAAGTTTCTATGGTCATTAACTTGTGGAGTAGTTACAAGTACACCCTGCCTTTAAATGTATACAAACAGGAAATGGTGTTTAAAGCTTTGCATGGTGAACAAATTTTTTTTTTAAAGTCTTGAAGACGAGGAGAGTATACTGTTCGAAACGTCGAGACCACACCGGCTCTTTTCAGAGCCAACACTCCCTCAAAAGAGATTTTATACATGGTTGTACCCGCAAGCTTACTATTTATGTATGAACAGTTACTTCTTATACAAACAGGGTAAACAATTTAAGCCCGGTTCATACTTCCTGCGAATGCGAATGCGAAGCGAATTTTGACGTCACAGGGCCATTTTCGCAGCGAATGTTTCGCAGGAGTTGAGCACATTTCAACTGCTGCGAATTATTCGTTGCGAATTTGTGACGTCAATATTCGCTTCGCATTCGCGTACGCAGGAAGTATGAACCGGGCTTATGTCTTACCCATCGGATACAGATTCTTGAGTTCCTATCACATAAATGTCTTGAAGTAAAACACAATCCTCGGGTAGGAGCAACTCCTCCAAGTTCTCTGGTAAAACCTGAAATAAAAATATACGTTATAAATAATTCAAATTAAAAATGAATCAATAAAATAAATAAATTGTCAAAAATTAAAAACCCGCAAATCGCATAACTAAGTTTTGTTTTAAGAATACTTTAAAGGTAGGGTCATAGATTGGTAAACACTAAATAAATTAGCGACCATGTACAAATTTACTTGGTGAGAAGCACTGCAGCTGTTGATACTAATGATTATGTAAACTATTTTGAAAAAGAATTCCCTTCGAAGTAATAAGTTTTTTCCACCCCAAAACATTTGAATCTGAGAAATGATTAATGCATGAAATTTTTTTTCAGGGTTGGTGTCCGTTTGCGAATGCTGCGGCCAGAGATACGGTTGGTACCCGCTGTCATTATTATTATTATTATTATTATTTACTCGACCAAAACAAACAAACAAACACCCAAAGTTACAATAGCACAAGAAAGAACATTAACGGAAAAACAGCTATAAAAAAAGCAAGTAATAAGGAAAAGGAAAATAAATAAAAAATTAAATAAATAAAATTTAATCAATAAATAAAAAATTAAATAAATAAGATAATAAAAGCAAAAACTAAAAGTATATGAGGGCGACTGAGGGCAGAGCATGCAGAATAGATTTGAATTTCTCTTGACAATACAGTGACAGTTTTTTTATTGTGTTATTTTCACAACAAGTAGATGCTTTATTCAGCTGAAACTTTCACACGTGACTTTTATTGTATCTTTCTTGATAAATTAGCATTACATGGACAACAAATAATTTATGACACTAACTTTAAAGAGATATGAATTATAAACACTCTTTTGTTTCACACCATATAAATTAAAATTTTCCTATGTGTAACTAAATGTATTTAATCAATGCACACTCTGCAGTACTGCAAGGTAGTCACATTACAAGGTATGAACATTTATCACTGCACAAAACGATTCCACTTCAATTTAAACATAAATGAACATACTGATTTCCAAAACTTAATACCTGCCTTCTACTAAATCAACTCTTGCTGTGCTCTTTAGTAAAACTATTGTTTATTGAACATTTAAGTGTTTTCACGATCGAATACAGAGAGCAATCATGATCGTCATGACAACACAAAGTACATTTCTATTGACTTCCAACCTTCTGATGCACCTATTGTATTGATTGTAGTGGATGTACGGTGAGGTATTATGATTAAGCATTGTTGTGGATAAAAGAAATTAAACTGCTATGTCTTTTGTGGACAAAACACAAAACTACTCAAGTCGTATCTGCCGTCGCAATAAAAGCACATCTCTCTATCCAGACTCTATAAACAATCTACTACGTTATATTTCATACACTACTGGCATGAGACCAGCATGAGGGCCATTAGTCTAGCAACCTTGAGGTTTAACAACAAAAGAAATGGACAAAATGATCAAACATTACAGGCAGGAAAGGGAAACAATAAATAGTTATTGAAATAATTATGGTGAATGGTCTTGACGTAGATGCATTTTGTATTTTTTGAAGTGTGCTATTTTGGGGTAACTTTTTTTGTTATAAATAATAGGACACATACATTGTTTATAATCGTAGAGGCAGGGTATGATTTTGGTAATTGTCAAAGACCAGTATCCTCACTTGGTGTATCCCAGCATTTTATGCATAAAATAACAAACCTGTGAAAATTTAGGCTCAATTGGTCATCAAAGTTGCAAGAAAATAATGAATGAAAAAAACCCAAAACACACTTATCGCATAGAGTTGTGTACCTTCAGATGCCTGAGAAAAGCTTCATGCCTGAAGCCTTTCTCAGATTCAAATTTTGGGGTGAAAAATTACCTCTTTCTCTAAAACTACGTTACTTCAAAGGGGGTCGTTTCTAACAATGTTTTATGATACCAACAGCTCTCCAGTGCTCTTTACCAAGCAAGTTTCTATGGTCATAAACTTGTGCAGTAATTACCAAAAGTATACCCTGCCTTTAAGTTTAATACAGGGAAAATTATGCAGGACGAAAGATCTGAGAAACCCCCCCCCAAAAAAAAACCCCAAACCCAACCCCTCCCCAAAAAAACCCCAGAACAAATACCGAGCAAAGAAAGACAAAAATACCACTACAACTAAATGACGGCTCATAATTTTGTTAGGCCGATATGACAACTCCATATCGTTTGCATAAATAAACTTTAGCTGTTTTAGTGGAATCTATAAAATTACTGAAGTTGATTGTTTTGTTTTTTTACCTTTCCTTCGCACATATTCCACGTTGTTACAAAGATTTTCACTTTCCTATCAGGGAAGAACCGTTCCAATTCCTCCTTACTCATCAAAGAACCAGAAGTACTTGTTCCTCCACTTAAGTAACTCCTGAATTGTCAAAGAAAAAAACATTTTACCAAAAAGGGTTTGAATAGAGGAAACATTTATTAAAGGATTCACATGGCAAAGGTCATGGGTTCAAATCCCACCTGGCAAAGGTCATGGGTTCAAATCCCACCTGAGTAATATTGCCTGTGGATTTGTTTTTGTTCACTGGACTCAGGAAAGTACACTTACTGAGAAACAGTGCTTTACACACATCAATGGAAGGGTAAAACCAAATCACACACAGTACAGACAGGCGCTCCAGAGTTGTGCCGAACCAAATTAAGATAAGGAGCAACTCTAGATCGACCCAAATAAATTTTGGTTTCAGACAGGTGAACTTAACATAACATTTACATTAGACAAGATCATGACAAGATCGACGTCTGAAACCAAAGACGAACCAGAGACCAGAGTCGTTCCGAACGACTGCAACAGTCGATCTTTCGACTTCCAGCATGTCCAGTCGCTCTTAACTGTTGCAGACGTCTAACTGTTCATGTACTTAAATCAATAGTTCGGTCTGGTGCGACTCTAGAGCGCCTGTCTGAACCGGGTGTTATATTCTCTATCCTTGATGCAAATTTAACATCTATTGATTTGCATGACTCTCATATCATTGCTCATTCAACACCAGTCTGTTCAACACTCTGAGTACCGAGGGTTTTTTTTTGTGTTAATTCTTGCTCTTGTTTCATTTTCTTTTGAGGCCTTTCTCTTTAATACAAAGAAAAATCTAATTCTTCAGGGCTCCACTAGTATGAAATAAGAAAACTGCTTACTTGTGTCTGGCACTTCTCGTTGTAATTGCAGACAGCGCACCTGTTGACATGAAGGAGCGGTTTGTGTCCGAAAAGAGGGAGTTGCTCCCGAAGGTTGGTTCAGACATGGCGACCGAGTTATCGACATCGTCTCGGTAGGGTTTCTTAGACATTGAGACAAGCGATGATGATTTGGGAGACGGTTCAACAATTAAGGGGGCTGGACGGTCATTCCCTGACTTTGAAGTCTGATCAACAGATTCTAGACCGGTCATTGGAGTTCCCTCCTTACTGACTGCACTATCCTCTTGGATCGTCCTACTTGAAATGTTCTCATTAACGGACCGGTTGTAATTCAACAACGTTTCATCTTCACTTAATTGATTCAACTCGGCAGCAAATTCTTCCGTTGTTAATTGTTTCATAGGCGCCTCTTCAGTAGGTACAGTAGTTGGCAAGATCACTTCCTCCACTTCTTTATCGGCGAAGGTGCTTACGACAACATCTTCGTCGTCATCCGAGCTCGGTGTCGTTGAATTATGATTTATTTCAGTTTCTGAGTTTGTGTTTGTCTTCGTTGGTGTCGAGGCAGAGAGTGGAGACATTAATTTAGAGACATCGGTGAGGGAACTTATGCTACTGGATATCTCCATAGAGTCACTTTGTCCATCGGCTGATATCCTCGTCATAGCCTCGGTAGATACGCTGGATGTTGCAGTCAGTTTGGCTTCATTGATGTTTCTCTTTCTGCTGTTATCTGGAATTATAAGATCTTCAGAGTCCGAGTCCGCATCAATATCTTCATGTATTTCTTCCGAGATCTCTTCAGACAGTTTACTTGACAATACATTCTCACAACTCTCTGGACGAACTCTAACTTCGTGGCAGCTTTCAGTTTTATTATTTGTAAACTGTCCGACACCAGTTCGATTACTTTGTTCCATATGAACCGGTGGTAACATTGACACCCGCTCCGTAGAAGCCAAAACAGGATCCAGATTTCTGAAATTAAACTCGTTTTCTTTTGCTTTATGCTCACTACTTTCGGACTGCGCCGTCTGCTTCTTAGATATGCGCATTTCTGCTGCGTTGTATCCCATCCAAGTCTCATCGTGATTTACAAATCTGCGCGGCCTCACTTTCGGTGATGGGAATCTTTGTGCCCTGAGCACACTACCGCTGTCCTGTTCATCTTTTTGACTCATATCTGTATTTCCATTGTTGTAGGACTCCTTGACGCTAGTCTCTCCATCACGGGGTGGGACACTGGAGAGTCTTCCAAAAGGCGAAGGACGACTTTCAAATTCACTTTGGTTATCCTTCGCTCGGGCTTCTCCCCCGACATCCACGCCACCAAGATTTCCATCTTGAGGCCTGAAACGCCGAGGTTTGATACGAGGAGAAGGTGAGGGTTTCTTATTAAGTAAATCTCGATCTCTTGTAAGAACTGATGAGATTTCTTCTTGTCCATCTTGAACTCTTTGTACGGTTGTTTCGTGGCTTTGGTATAGAGTCTCTTTTGCTTTACCATTGACTTGTTTGACTGGATTGAGTTCGCTCAGATCCTTTGTTACTTCCTCAATGGGTGGAGTAGAAGAAAGTCCATCGATGTGTTGATTAATATCTGTCGGCTTCTTCAATTTCCTGAACAAAGACACAAAAAACGAAAACATAACACTATTTGTTTTTTTCTATGATGGCAATATTTGTTTTTAGGTTTCTGTAAATACAATGCAGGCTTTGTACCTGTTTATTTGAGTTGTGCTGTCATTTAGCCTTCGAGAAAGACTCTGCTAGGGTCGAAACATCAGGCCATTAACTATTCTATATTTATACCACAGGTCCTTTTGGTTGGTAAGCAGTTTGCAACAATCACATGTAGTTCTATTTTCTACAATGCAGGTTATGTGGTTTGAATGCTATTAAACAATTTTCAGAACTATTTTAATTATCATCCGGTATCTGTTTTTGACAATTTTTCAAAATTCTGACAAAAAAACTTGCCAGTATTCCATTTAACTTTAAAACTTGTTTGTGCTGTAAGTTCTAGCAATATTTGGACAATTTAGCTTATAATAATTTTGGCTTTTTCCTCAACAGCTATTTGGGATATTATGTAAGAATAAGAATGTAAAAGGTCTACACAAGAGATTGGTACTAAGTATGAGGTAGGGTAAGGTTTTCATTTCATTTATTCCGGTTGTGAAGCCAAGGACTCTCAGAAAAGCGAACATCACTAGACTAGCCAAGGACCCCATGGATATAGAAGACAAAGAAGTAAGTTTCAGCTTTAGATGCAGGAGGGAAAACCCTAAAGAATTAATCCACTGAAAAACCCACGCATTCATGTAGGGACTGAAAACCCAATCCACATCGTGCCCCCCGGCAGGAATCGAACCGGGATCCTAGAGGTGGAAGGTGAGGAAAGATACCACTACGCCAACCAAGGTTTTAGCCAGAAGTTGGTTAAAGGGTGTCAATCAAAATTTGCTGGAAATTTGAAAACTAGGTGTCAGAATTGTTCACTTACAATACACTCACATGTAAAACGACATACAAAACAGGGTGTCCAAATTTAAAACAGGGTGTCCAAAAGACACCCAGACACCCCTCCGGCTAACACTATGACCCCAACCCGAGCGCCCACACCAACCCAAGGTTTTCAGGAAATAGTTAAGTAGTCTGAGACAGTTTCATGAATAAAATACCGCATTTAAATGTCCATACCAGTATTAACATTTGTATTGTACTAAAAAATTAGAAAGACATTTACCTCAAGCGACTTAGTGTGCTTGATTTCTTCTTCCTCGGGTGGTGACCCCCTAAGACATCATCCAAAGAACTCTGAGAACTGTTGGATCGTGCTGACAAAATATTAGTTTCTTGCTCCAGACTAGAGAGGGAGTCTACACCCAGTAACGCATCAAAATCGGTGGCCATCGTCGGGGATCAGACTCAGAATCCCCTTCTGTGGAATGATAAAAGATAATCTTGTAATGTCAGTAATTTATGCAAGACATCGATGTCATGAAGAGTCACTGGCTAAATTAACATAATGATGAGCCAATCTCTTAGTCTTACAAGATAAGTTGTGAAAACAACAAATCCTCCATACACCTTATGCATTATGACGCCATTTGAGTAGGGCGCCCTCGTCAAAAGGACGTTGTTCATTGGTCATGTGCGCCGCGTGTACAAATCTATGCGTTTTCCATTGTTTCATCACCGAATTACCTCTCAGTATTAACTGGGGTGCTGTACTCCTCTTTTTGAATTTTTGACGGAAAACATTTTCATTTCCGACTGCCACTTTTATGTTTCTGACTGCCACTTTTTTACTCATTGCTACCAAAAGCAGTATTTCGTTTCAGTAAATAAGATACTATAAAGTGGCTTTTGTTAGATTCAAAAATGCTACCATTTTGACTTCATTCATTGTACTAACCATCCAAGTCAAAATTTTAAAAAAGAGGAATCATTCGATCAGCACCCCAGTCACTCACTGGGTGTAACTTTTCCTTCAGGCCCTTTTGTTAGCCTGGAGACACTTGTATTTCTACTGCTTGAGCACCAATCAACCACCCTTAGCATTACGTCCAAACTTATGGATCCTGCTGAGTCAATCAACGTAAACGTAAACTTGTCCAGTGGTTAGTGTTTTAGACTACAGGACTTGCAATCACAAAGTTGTAGGTTTGCATTCCTACCGTTACCAAGCTAACCACTGGTTTCACAATGACTAAAATAAGTATTGTTGTCTGGTTACTGAATCACAATTTATTAATTTGTGCAATTCATAATCACAGAATAAATGTTAAACCAATGTTTGTATGAGTCAGTATTTTAGTATGAGAGAGATTGGCTGTTGCCAGCTTGGTGTTTATCCCCTTCCCTTGTGGGAGCTTTGCCGAGTTCCCTTGTTGGGAAAAACATCTAAACAATCACAACAAACTTTCAGTTTTCACAGATAAACCAGGCATAATTTGCATAAGTATTATTATTATTAAGTAATCATACAAAAAATTACTGTGAACACACCTTGCCTTTATTCGCAAAAAGTTACAATAAATAATAAATACAAATCCAAAATATCTTAGAAAATGCATTGCGACTTCTGACTTACATCATTAATCAATGGTGGTAACAAATTAAGGGTTGGCTTACAATACAAACAAATGTTCATACAACCGTCCGGGAACTGGACAAACTATGACACACAGCGCTGCCATTCGATTTCTACATGTAAACTCAATGAGTTTTGGTTTTTATCGAGTGACTGAGTGAAGTGAATCTGATCGAACGGCAGGCAGAAGAAAAATATGATTTGAAAACTGCAATAAAAAGCTATCGAAACAAATATTGGCATTGAAAAACACACTTACATATCAATGATTTTTATACTTGAATAAAAAACTGTCAGTTGCATTTCCGAAATTTGAGCGACAGCTTCCAATCACGCAGCAACGATAAACACACAGACGGCAACCACGGATTCACACTATTCCAATGACTGTCGGTATGTTTTAAGACCAACTCGACTGAAGACGACTCTCCAAACACAACTCGACCATTGATAAGTCGGACAACGACCAACTCGACCTCAAATTAATGACTACGTACTTTTGCTATAATCAGCCGACCTACTCGACCAACGACAAACTCGACCTATAGCGTATATTGCACGACTGGCATGTTTAATCCGACATTCGACTTTCGGTCGAGTTGACTATTCATTCAAGTCAATGTCACCAAAACAGAGGCGTGCTAGCTATAGGGTGACACATGAAACCACTCCCCAGCCATGATTGCTAATTAATAGACCTAATTATAAGGTAGTCAGGAAAATATACACTTTCCGAAGGACTGTTTCCTGCTGAATCAACATTGCAGCTGTTTCATTCTACTAACTAATGAAAATGAATAAATGATTATAGCTATAAATTACTTTCTCCCCCTTTCTTTTACTTTTAAGGGGGTCCTAGTGAAAATCAATATTTATCAATTTGTGTTTTTTCTTCGTAAATACAAGGAAGGCAGTGGAAGCATTTAAAGACTAACTAATTACATAAAAAAACTGCATGAGCTTTTGTAGCAACAACTACTTAATCAACTACTTTATCTATCAGACTAACACGGCTATTTTTTTGTTTATTCTTCGTTAATGTCAAAGTGCAGTGCCGTACCTATTGGGGGGGGGGGGACACAGTATAGGGGGGGGGGCACTTTGAAGCAGCGTAGGCAGGACTTTTTCGGTGGTGGGGCGGGGGCACAGGGGGGGGGCATTGCTTTTACCTGAATATAAAGTTACATTTTATGAACTTTTGTGCTAACACGCAGAAAATGTTTTTACCTTCAAGGCAGAAATAGAAAGAGGGTCCTGAAAGGGAGCTTGTTTAGGCAAAGTGCAAACACTGACAAACTAATGGGGGGGGGGGGAGAAGTGCCCCTAGAAAATTTGGTGCAAATCTTTGTGCCCTTTTCAGAAACAATCAACAGCGCAAACACATTCAACGATAATTGATTTGAAGTTTAATCAGGTCAGTCAACAATCATCGTTAAAAAAAACCACAGTAATCCAAAGAATATCTATTGATGAGAGGACAGCTCAGTTACCACAATCAATATTATCCCACAAAAGAATTGCGCATGCCACGGACGGGGACGGCGCGCCACAACGGACGACCGACGCGACGCACACACGCGCACAACCTTGTTACCGACTAACTGACTGACTGATGGACAAGTCTATTATTATAAACTTTAGTGAATGGAAGCACGACACGATCCTGTCCCAAAATTTATAGATTGAAAATCACGGATTTCTAGGAATTTCACGTTTCTACCGTTGTGAACTTGGAGTAGAATAAAGGTAAGTTGATAGGCATCATTGATCTTCTTCTTTCGTTTTCGGTTTTGAAGTTTATGGACTTAAAAACAAAAAAACTGTGAGCGTTTTCATGACGGGACACCTCGCCACTGACAGAGTTGTCCTAGCAACGCCCTTTTAATTCACTTTTTGCCATGGCGTTTAAATCAAAAACGTGTATTGTTCTGCATTTTAAGAATGTTGAATATATTTGTTAATAGATCGTTGTACATTCTTATAAACTTTATATCGTACGTGACGGGTTATGAACTTTTAAAATGGTTGAATAATCAGCAATTTCGGCTTGACAACCATTTGTTTACATTGAGATCTCGTCTGAATCGTGTACAAAACGCCGTGATGGGACGACTGTAGACGACGTGTGCGTGTGTGTGCAACAAAATCAATACAAGCAGTAAACACGGTGACACCCGCAGCAGGACACCATCAATCATGATCATAGCTATCTTTTCCCAACAGTATCTCACTTTATGTTAATTTCATTTTTACATAAATGCAGCTTGTTCATTGATTCCATTTGTGTAATATTTCCAATTCCAGGTAGACATTAAATTTCTACCTCCAACCGAGCTAGGTATAGATTATGAGATCGATCATTTTTATGGAAACAACTTGTTTTCTTTCCCTCTCCTGTTTTAAAAATGTAACCCACTTTTTATTCGGGATTGAAACCAGGAACATGCAACTTAGTAAATTCCGTTTACATTTAAACAGCTTCATTTATACAAAATTCTATCTGATTTTTTTATAAAAACTAGTAATTAGTATATATATTTTTCCTGAAAGGTTGTGTGGACAAATATGCCAGAACTTATTTCCCAAAGTTGGAGGAAGTCTGCATAATGATTGTTATGATACACAAACTTCAGTAACTTCAGTTTCTACCATAGTTTCCATTTACATGGAATGAAATCTTAGCAAGGAATCGGTCAAAAGAATCTGTGCCTTTGGGGGTTCATCGGTGTTTGGTTTCATTGGGGGGTGTTTTGTTTTCAAACAGAGTGTTTACATTCAAGGATAATTTAACACCTGTGATTTAGAATCATTAGAATTCATTTAAAATGTATACTCCTACCATCGAGGGGAACTCTATGTTCATAGAATCCTGTTATAAAAAGAGATTGAACTCACAAAATGCTGTAGTGTTTAAACACTAACACTAACAGTGTTAGCAGGCCTGACTTTAAAAAGGTCAAGGTTAGACACAGTTAGCTATTCGGCTGATTTCCTTTTTTTCCCCCTTTAATAGTAGGCCTAATGTAAAGTAAAAGTGCCATAGACAACTGAAAAACTCTGTACAAAGTAAAGTGAGGATGCAATTTCCCGTGTTGTCTGCTCCTAAGAACTGTAAAGTCATTAATGGCAACTTCATATTCTTAACGATCAAAAGGTCATTAAATGAAAAAAACAAGTATAACTTTGAACAAATAGATCAAAAGTCAACAAATGAATGCTTTACTTAGAAAATGAATGTTTGTTTTTGCCAAACAAATACTTAGCAGACAACTCTTGATCAATGAACCCCATTTACCAAAAGCTCCAAAGTACGCAAAAGCAATTTTATGAAACCCATACAGTTTGCACTAATGACCTTATAGTTTGGAGCAGACAATTTGTTTGTGCCAAGATTTATATCACGTCTGATATAAAAGAATTGGTCCAATTAATTTGTAGAATATTAGTTAATTTGTTGTCATGCCATACATCCACTAATTGTCTTATTACAACTTTGTAATTGTCCTTACATTCTATTGTTGTACATATTACAGTGTGAATGGTTAATCTTTGTTTCAGTCATTAATTTTGGTGAAAACTTGAGTGTTGGGTGTCATTGTTTTGGAATTATCTTTTCCTATTGAATCAAAAAGAAAATCTAAATTTTGCAGTCAGTTCCCCTCTCATGTCAAAAGTCACATCCCACATTTAAAAAAGTAATTCTCCATAACTTAAAACTATGCAGAAAAATATGAGTATATTTTCTTCTAAAATTATGGAGGATTAAAAAAAAAGTGTGAATCACTTCATTGTTGGAATTCTTAGCAAAAGTGAACACTCTTTAAAAAATTAGTCAAATTAAAAAAAATCAAATTTGCGATGTTTTTCTGATGACCACCAACTAGTGTTTTTAATATTAAAAAATCTAATCTGATGCACTTCTTTGTGCTATAAGAACACTGTTTACACAAATATAAGAAGCAAACATTAACAATTATACAAACAATTTGATATAGGTCAAACCACTTTATATGTCACCATGGTAACGGTACACAGGGCGCCTGGTATTTGTAGGTGAAAGGTTATTTAAACAGTTTAGAAAAAGTGCATTTTAATTTACGTGGGGATCGAACTTTGGTACTCGTCAAAAAACCTTGGATACAGTGCTAATCCATTGTTCATTTGTTAAATATTTTAGTCTTAATAAACATATTTCATAGGAAATGTCAAGTAATAAACCACCCAAGGGAAACTGATTAGGTAAATTTTAAACAAATTTGAACAAAAACAAATTGACTAGAACGGAATTTGAACCAACGATTTCTATCAACTGAGCTATTTGGTGTAATGGTGTATCACTTTGTTGGCAGTCTCCCTATTTTGTCCGGGGTGCCAGTCAGAGCAGGAAGATCGCCAGAACATAGTGCTACATAACTCAGTCGATAGAGCGTCGACACGTTTCCGGAAGTTGTTGGTTCAAATTCTGCTCTTGTCAATTTTTCTTTGTTAACCCCAACTTGTTTATTGGAAATGGTGAAAAACTTAAAATTGATTTTATTAACAGCCTCCGAAAAATCATCTCTTTTAATGTTTCCCCTTCCTTCAGACATGTTGTCGAAAGTTTTTTGTAATTTTTAGGGGTCAAGCTAAAACAAAAAGTACCACTTTTGTTGGAGACTACAGAATTTTAACTGCATGGTTTTTGTTTTATTTTGACGATTACAGTTTGAACTCCGACATGGATCTTCTAAAACGGGACGTCTCTAAGTTAAGAGAAAGATATAAAATTCTTCAACAGCAGCAGTTTACATTTGTCTCAGCTTTAGAGCATTCCAGGAGTGATGCCTTTGAACGAACTAAACCCATACGGACAATAACTCAGGTTAGTTAAACAGGGTTAATGAGGAATAACTTACAACTGCTAAACCCGGTTATACCTCTAACCAGGGTAGTACATCAGGCCTTGAACTTGGCTCTTGAAGGGGCACGGCAATTTTTCCTCTGGTAAGGGGCACTTCTATGAGGAAAATGTAAATTTGTATTGGAACTTTGCAAAGGGCACCACAGCAAAAGCACAGGGCACCACGGCAATTGCTGTGGGTGCCGTGGGTTATTTCAAGGCCTGGTACATGTACATGATAACCAGTCTAACAACGTCTTGAGTAAAAGACAAGCAGTAAAAATAACCTGTGTAGAATTCCATGGGTCGAAAGTGCAGACTTCCCTGGTAAACTCTGTGTGAAATTGGGCCTTGGTGTTAGTGTTTATTAGGGCCCAATTGCATGGCTCTGCTTCCTGGGGAATTCTGCCCTTACGACAAGTAGATTCATGCGATTTACAGGGCTCCAGAAGGGTGGAATTCTATGGTAGAATTGGGCACTGTTTGCTCTGATCCATCTTTAATGATTAACAGATTGTTTTGGATGATCAGTGACCAATATTTTTCTATTAGTGTGTTTTCCAAATCTCAGCTTGGGCGCAGGCTTTGGCTTTGGCTCCGGCTTGGGCACCATCATCAATTTAGGAGCGGTGTGCATATTGCTGGGTGTTTCTGACATCATACGGAGCCTGGAGCTTAAGCTGAGATTTCGAAAAAACCTTAGACTGATCAGCCTTGACATCGGTGCCATTCTTCATTTCATTTTTCCGCTTTTAGCAATTTTGAGAATCTTTTTACTCAAAGTTTTTTAACAAGTAGGATAAACCCACAAGGGAAACTGACAGAGTAAATAGTAAACAATTTTAGGTTGAACAAAGAAAAACTTACTAGAGCGGGATTTGAACCAACGACCTTCAGATTAATGTGCCGGCGCTCTTCCAAAGGAGCTATCTGGCTGTATGTTGGCAGTCTCCCTATTTTGTCAATATCTTTGTTTGGGGGTGCCAGTCAGAAGTCATTCAACTGTTAGCTGCCATGTAGCCACGGATCCCTGGCTACAGGATTTTCATTCTGATTTCTGTAAAGAGTAACACTAAAAAATGACACCTGTTTTGAACTCATTTTTTTAAATAAATCTGAACAGATTAAACAGATGAATGACAGGAGCAGGAATGCAACGGACAAACGAGCAATGCGCCAGTGGCTTGACCTTCTGAATGACCTCAGTAACCTCCTACGGAGTGTAGAGAATGCTGTTGGATCGCATGCCAAGGAAGGTTCCATAGGGAGGGTGTTAGATAGATGGAAGGTCCTACTGAGCCCCAATCATGATTTCTCCGATTTGAGAGCCAAGTATCCTCACCAAGAGGTCAGTTTGGTTTTAAAAGGTTTTAATTTTATTCTGACAGTTGTTGAGGTTGTTGGTTTGTCAATTGTTTCCTTTACACGGTTTCTGCGGAACCTTAAAAAGTATTAACAAGCCTTAAATTGAACTACCACAAATTTAAGGCTCTTGAAAAGTATTAAAAAGTGTTAAATTCAGTTATTTGAGGTCGTTAAAAAAATGTATGAAGCGTGTAATGAATTTTCCTATCAGCTCATAGTGAACCGAATTACACTGTAAAAAATATTGCATCAAACGAAGTGGGTATAGATGTTTCCCCTGCTTTATTCACTTACTTTTGGTCTCAAATTATAATTTGTGGATACCCTACTTTATTTAAAAGTTTGGTTTTATATTTGGAACTCTTTTCTTCAGGTTGGTTGAAAGTTGTGTCAACTTAACGCAAAGTGAATTTTTAAACAATTACTTTTTTTTTCAATTATTTGTTTTAAAGATATTCCTTTATTGTACTTATCCTGTTAAAATTGTGTGTTTTTAGTCAACATGAATTTTGTGAAAAGTTACCCTATAAGTTTGTTGTTATCCCATCAGGTGAACCATCTAAGCTGTGCTGAGGCTCGTGTGCTATTTGGTGGTGCGGTTAGTCTCGTACCACTCGTCTTTGATCAAGCTCATCGGGTACAAAGTGAGCTCTCTAAACTATCTAAAATACCATCAGGGGCAACCGGTGCAGGCGGGGAACCATTGAAGGAAACGTATCCACCCAGACGGACAGTGCAGAGCGCTAAGCATCATCGGTCACACACTGAGGGTAAGTTACAACTTCATACATGTAGGACTCAAAAGTACCAATGAAATAGTCCCTTCTTGCATTTTTTTCTCTATAAATTGATAACAAAATGTCTTTTATCCTTAAGTATGAAAAGTCAGGTCCCTTACTCTTCTGCAACCTAGAAGCTTGCTTCAATAACTTTCTTTTTATTTGAATCAAGGTGAGGTACCACTCCGAGCCAAGACCGCAGTTGGCTCTCGAGACCAAGGAGTCGACACCAAAGACCTCTCAAAGCGCATGCTCAGGCTCTCCTTCGGCAAAATGCCCAAGAACACAGACGAGCCAGTTCTGTTTTACCGTCGCACACTGAACGGCAGATCAGATAAATTATACGTTAATGGCGAGATAACACTTGACCGAGCCCCATGGCGGGGTGCTTCATATGATAAAATTAACCACAAAGAACACCGACGTTTTACTAATTTAGAGGGAAAGCTTTACTGATGAGGTGTAATGAAATGAGAGGTGAAGTTAGCTAAGAGTTTGTTGTGGGCCGCGTATAAAGAAGTGGATCACATGATAATCCATTCAATAAACGATAAGAAAGAGAGATTTAGCCACCAAAAGCTCTTTTTACATTCACCATCCACTATAATTTGACGTACTTCATATGGACATGCCATATCGTATTAAATTGATATTTATTTCCCTACCGTCTCCCAGGCTCAAAATGTTTTCAAGTTTTATCCGTTTTTTTTTAAATTCCAAAATTCGTTTGTTTATTGGAATGTTCATATTGCATTCTGGAAGTTGACCCCAACTTGACTGAAATAGTTACAAATTGCATAGATAAAAATATGTCGCTAAAATTGAAGAAGCAAACTCCTGACAGTTTATGGGCTGAAGTATACCACGAAGGTAGAATTGTTATTAAAAAGGTGCGTTTGGCTTTAAGGCAGGGTAAACTTTTTTGTAATTGTCAAAGACCAATACATGTTTATCACTTGGCGTATCCCAACATAGAAAACAAAATAACAAAAAATGTGTAAATTGGTCATTGAAATTGCAAGAAAATAATAAAAGAACCCCCCCCCCACCTTTTTAGCAAAGAATTGTGTGCTTTCATATGCCCACGAAATTTTGAAGTGAAAAATTACCTCTTTCTCTAAAACTACAATTCTTCAAAGGGGGTAATTTCTAACAATGTTTTATAATAAAAGTGCTCTTTACCAAGTAAGTTAAAATGGTCATTAACTTGTGGAGTAATTACCAAAAGCACATCCGGCCTTTAAATATCTAATACACAAAGGAAATATTCTTTTGAATGCTTGATGTGAATTGTCTGGGAAACTTTGCCTGCCAAATCTTTCAGTTCTTTCAGAATGAGCTCTTCTACTTTTTTTATACTTTGCAAAAAAATAGTTATTGGCTTGACGTTTTTGACCCTAGCAGAGTCTTTCTCGACGGCTAAAATGTCTTGAGAAAGACGCTGCTAGGGTCAAAATGTCGGGCCAATAACCATTTTTGTGCCCTTTTGGTTGGTAAACAGTTTGCAACAGCTAATTCTATTTTCTTATTTATACTTTCGCGTCAAATTTATCTGAGCATCCTAAAATTTCGTTCACCTCTTAGACGTTTGAGTTAGATATACAATCAGCCACTAACAAAAAGCTGAAATATCTGAATGTAATCTTGTGCCTTGCCTTAAATCTATCTATATTTTGTATTTTATTTTTGATGCCACATTGAACAATATTTAGAGAATGCTGAAATATTTGCTAGTTATTGCTAGATCAAAGATACCAATATGACGGGACTGTCTCCAATGGGTTGATGTTGGTGTGACAGGAACCCCAGGAGAGTGTCAACGCTCATCAACACAATGAAATACTTCATTAAATGTTTGGGCTTGAGCCGAACACCTCCTGTTCATTAGACTTTTATCAGAGCTACCAACATTTGCATCTCGCAATCAGGGAGATTTTGTACAACAATCAGGGAGATATTTAGAATTACATTCAAAATAACAGAGAAAAAGCTTCCATATTCATGGAGATTTTCAAATTTGTTCATCAGAACATGGAAAGATTGGTTTATTTTCAGGGATTTTTCTGCAGAATCAGAGAGAGGGTTGGCAGCTCTGCTTTTATTGTGTAATGATTTCTGGAATAAATGAAGCTTCTACACAGTATGAATCCTGACTTGTTTCAATGGAACAAGTTCATGACTGGTCACCTTCACCTGATTATCACTTCTAATTATGTCAAAACTTCTGGAAGCCAGACAAAAAATGGCGCTGACATCTATGATCACCTTCAGATCAGATTCTCATCAGGGTGACATTCTACTGAAACATAATCAAATTAGACATCGTCTCTCAATTTCTGTGTTTTGAAAAAGGGTTTTTGGGGAAAAAAGGAAGTAATTTGTTAATGTTTCCCAGTAATGAAGGCCTGAACTTTTACTTGTGGTATAAAACTTAACACAGTAAACACACACACGAGTCACATGCAAAGCTTGATGTTGATTTTGCACAATTTTTTGCCGTTTTGATTGCAAGTCGAGAAATACTAGTCCTAAATGAATAGATCATGTTAGCTTTTCTGAAGTGCTTGGTTTGAACAAAACAGATATTTTGATGACAGATGATTGAAGTAAATTCTGGCTAGTGATATCTAGAAATAAAACTAGGTAACAGTTCAAATAATTAACAGAATGAAATGACCGCCGATTGTATTATCAGTAAATTATTCTGTGTGTAAACTAACTAGTCTGTAATATAGACACAAGTGTTTGAATCCAATGTAAAGAAAATGTACCCAATGTAAAAATAAATAATAGATTTGATTGAAGGAAACGTCTTGTTAGTTGAGTAGTTTGTGAGGAGAAATTACTGACACGTCACCTGCTAAATTTTTGCTGTAAATCGTATACATTGAAACACACACCAGCTCAGTTCAAAAGTGTTGATGGCGAGGTCCTAAAAAAATAGTTTATCTCAACTAAGTTGATTTAAACCAGGATTACAAATTTTGAACAAAGCTTTTACAAAGAATTTCGCAAACAAAATGTATGTTTGTTAAAATGAAGAAACAACGCAAATATATCAAAACTCTAGGCACAATACTGAAATCTGTATCGACACAAAAAGAGTACAGCCCAACATGTTATCTGTTAACTGTTAAAGTTTATTATTTCAAAAGCTGAGTGGAGGTTTATAAACAAAAGGATACCTAATAAGGAATAATAATTTACATTGTTCAGAAATGTACAGTTTGGACAAGGGACTTGTGAGAAATAGCTTTTAAAATAAAGAATTGAAACATTGGAAAACAAAATAACCAAGTAGATATCTCCTTGGAGATATTTGATCAACGGGCACAAATTTAGATTTAAGATGAAGGAAATGGATTCTTTTTATACTGAAAATATGGTTTTGAAACTATAATCTCGTTTTGTAACTCGTACCCAAGACCCTTAAAGGCAAAGTATACCTTTGGTTTTTTTGGATCTTATTTAAATGGAGATATATACAATAAAACTAACCTGTGAAAATTTCATTTCAAAAGGTGGTAGCATTTTTGGGATATTGCCGAAAATCTGTCCACGCAGGAACAAATAATCTGTAATTGGAAAACACAATCTGAGAAACGTTTCTCAGATGGAAATGCTTTTGAATCCCTCTCTCTTAAACCACATTCCTTTGAAGGGAATTGTTTCTCAAAATGTTTATACGTTATCAACAGCTGCAGTGCTTCTTACCCAGTAAGTTTTTAAGGTCGTTAATTTTTGGAGTAAATTACCAAAGGTATACCCTTCCTTTAAATGAAATATTACGTCATCCCACACTCAAGATTGCTTCAATTTGTGTACAATAAACTATCTTTGGAAACCTTACGTTCAATTTACATATAATTTGATGTGTGAAAATACACTTATTTTTTTTCCTGGTATATATTTTGTTGCTCTCCCATCATCCGAAAATAAAACAAAGCAATCTGATTCTTGTTTAATGAATGGCTCAATTCGTTCATTAAACAGAACAAATAGCACCGTCAAAATAAGGATTCTATAGACGTCATGTTCCCTGCATACAACAGCCAAACATCAATACTGATTGACACCATACAAAAGGGGGATCAGACTAAATGTTTCCCTTTTCAAGTGGCACGGCGGAATTAGGTTGGCATCAAGTTGTCTACTTTAGTTCGAAGTAAAATAACGGTACAACATTAATTTATACTTTTTGCATTTGAGAACTTGTCGTCAATAGTACTGTAAACAAAGTATCAACACATGGGAGAAAGGTTGGATTTCTGTCTAATCCTGAAACAAATTTGGGTCATAGTTGAAACTTCTTCAAACATTTTGCGATTCTCAAAGTATGCATTGACATATTTTGGAGCTTTAAATCAATTTTAGACATGTAAATTTTCCATTTTTATCTTTTTAGAGATTGGACAATAAAGAATTTATAATTTATAAAATAATTTCTTGCCAATAAGAGACAAAAACATTGACAAGAACAACGTAAGAGAGCAAACATATCTTTGTAGTAGTAAACAGAAGTTTCGGAACTATGTTGACAGTGCGATGGAAATTTGCTAATTTTGTAGTTTTTGCAAATAGGGAGGACAGTCTGTGAGTTGATTTGATTATCCTTTTTAGTGTGAAAAGAATGATAAATTCAGGTAACCATGACTACTTACAAACAAGATTCTTGTACAATTAGCTGAAAATTTCAAGACAAAAAGAGTTGACATTTTCTTGCATAATTTAATCTTTAGGCAATGTCGCATCTCTTTGACAAGTAGAAAATGAAGGAAGTTGCTCAAGTTTTTTTTTAATGAAGTTTCTCTATGATTTTAGTTTATCGCATCAAATACAAATGAACATTATCATAATTACAAACACATAATAATATAAGTGTCATGTATTTACAAGTTGTTTATTCTTTAATACAAACAAACAAACAAACAAACACCCCAACAAACAAACAAACAAACAGCAGGACCAAGAACAGAGCCCTGTGGACCACATGCAATATTGTACACACATTGAATAGATGATATTGAGCCCATCAATGTTTCTATATAAAACATAAAACACATCCTGACAGTGTAATACCAGTTTACAAACTTGACTGTGTTCAAGCATTCAGCTAAATAGGACCAAAAGTAGAGCCTTGTGGGCACCTGGTATGTGTGTATTTTCCTTGAGATTTGAACCTGCTCTTTTCCAGGCAGTGTACAGAGACAGAGCTGTTTCCCCAGTAGATCGATGAGCAGTAACTTCTGCTGACAATGATAGAAAACTGGAGCAGCATCAGCAACACCTTGCACTTTTCAAAAAGTTTACAATACAATGCACTCATTTTATTCACAGAGATACATAAGTTTGAGATAGTCGGTGGGAGCAACCATTCACTCGCTCAGCCGTTTGTTGGCTGGTACAAATACTGGAGCTTTTTAAAGCTAGCATCTGGACTTCCACCCTTGGATTTCTCACATTTGGCAAATCAAGGTTACTGCTTTTTTTTTTCAATGATAAACTTGTATATATTAATACATGTACGGTGGTTAAAAAATGGTTTACAATTTCAGGTCTTTTGTTACCTTTGATCAACCACAGCATAGTACTTTCAGCAACAAACTCGAACTTTTTAATAAAAAACAAAGACCAACGACACAAACCGCGGTAACATTTCTGCAGACAGCGAAAAAACTTATCAACATGAGCACGCTTTCCTAAAGTTCTCTGACCTGAATGAAACCTACACCTAAGCAGTTGAAAGCTTTTGAGGGCAGTGTGATGCTCTGACTGTCAAAGCTGTGTATGGAGAGAGTTGCAACAACTTGCGAATAGTAGCCATTTTGGGTCCCCAAAAAACCCCAGCCCAAAACCTGCATGTACACACAGACACAGGGTGCCAGACTAGCCTGACCACTGGGTTGTGCTACATTTGGACCGAAAAAATGGCGTCCAGCAACCACATGACCAAAGAAAAACTGGTCCCTCTCTGTCGAAACTCGTCCAATACACAGCTCTGCTAAATGCCTTTGTATGCCTCCCTTCCATTGCCTTTGTATGCCTCCAGAATGTTCTACATCTACGCTGGTACTCAGCGATGTCCACTTCTGGATGTAAAGCTCCTTTCCAATCAGGTTCAAGTGGTCCATCACTTTCCGACCATTCTTGCAACCGACTAGAAAATGCTATCCATTTTCCTGAGTAGCCCCAATCTATAATTCTATAATTAATACTTGGTCTAAAGAAGCTGTTGAAAATATTTTGTGATTCAGGGTTGAACAAAGAAAAATTGACGAGAGCGGGATTTGAACCAACGACCCCCGGCTTAATCTGCGGGCGCTCTACCAACTGAGCTATCCAGCCCTATGTTGGCAGTCTCCCTTATTTTGTCAATATCTTTGTTTAGGGATGCCAGTCAGAAGCCATGTAACCGTTAGCTGCTGGTGTAGCCAGGGGTCACACCCAAGTTTACGATACAACCTGGGAAGCGGCAGCCAGGGGATCACCTTAAGGGGATGCAACTTTTTTATTTTTAACTTTCCAAGTTATAAAGGGAAACTGACTGGGTAAAAAAAATTGACCCAGTCAGTTTCCCTCGAGGAAAAATATTTTGTAGCGCTGAGATCTTTCTCTCTTTCTTGCTATTAATTGATCTTTGTATGGTATGGAGTAGTTGAGTTCATGCAACCCAAAAGTTGATTTTACGGTCAGCATCAAAGACATTTACTATGCGTTTGCTTTTGTGGAGTATAAACTGACTTTGCATCATCATGCGCGGCAGACATTAAAATAAAAATATTTCTTCACCCTGTTGTGTACTTTTTGTTCATTAGACATCACGTTGCATGAAGTCTCGTACGAGGCGTGTACAAAACTTCATCCATTTTACAGCGTTTTTACTTCAGCCACAATTAACACAAAGGTCAACAACTAATTCAATATAAAAATCACCTCATTATGAGTATGACACTTTACCAAATATGCATAGCACATAAAAACATGTCAACAATTTACAGTATTCACATAAATTAACTTATTCTTTACCTCTCCAAATGCCCCCATGGTGTTCTGTGAAGAGTTAAAAAAAAAAAAAAAAAAAAAAAAAAAAAACGTAACACAAAACACAAACAAACAAAACAAAAGTTCAAAGAGCCAATCTCTGGATTCATTCATCACAAGTCAAGGAATTTTCTGGGCCCAATTTCATGGCTCTGCTTACCGCCAAATTCTGCGCTTGCGATATCACAATTCTCCGCTTATTGTGCAAGCGCCGAGTTGCTGCGCTAGCTGTGTAAGCGAAGACTGCCTAGTGACGTGGAGTACGCACCTGCACAAGCAAAAATTCCCTGCTAACCCGTGAAATACACTTGACGTAGGCGCGGAATTCCCTGCTTCCATAAGTGCAGATTCTTTGCTTACGGTAAGAGCCATGAACTTTGACCCTGATTACTTATCAAGGGCAGCAAGATTACTCAAACCAAGACCAGGGTCCGATTTTATAGAGCTGCTTAAGCAGAAAATATTGCTTACAAATTTTCTGCCAAGCTGACATTAGCAGGATACCACTCAAAGATTGTACACATGTGAGAGTACCTTTGGCTGGTAACCTTATTTTGGTAAGCATCATTTTGTTGTGCTTAGCTACTTTTTGTGCTTGGGCAGCTGTATGAAATTGGAGCCTGGAGACATGGAGAAATGCAATCGAGCAAGGCTGGCATGACCATCAATGTGTCAACAAGGGACGTTTTCAAACTGTGCAGCAGCAGTCGAATGATCCTCTGCTTATGACATTAGCATTTCTTTTTTGGTCAGTTCCGTTAACCCTTTATCAAGGTTAAAGGTGGTCTTCGAAAAAGATCTCAGGTTCAAATTGGAAACACTGACATCTTACCCCACCGAAGCTAATGGTTCATAAAATACACAAACAAAGTCTTCTGCTCTCCGTTCGTAAAAACGTCCGGCTGACCCCGTAATTCCTTCAGGATTGGAATCAATAAATTATGAGTCGATTTGCAAAAGCTTGATAAATATCCCTGTGACTTACAAATGGAACCAAAAATGACAACATTTTGTAAATTCTTAGTAGAAGAAGAACCTTCAAAATTAAAAGTAAGATAAAACAAAATAACCGTTGGAACCCACAGCTATCCATTCATTCTTTCTCCCATAAAAAGATGGAAGAATTACAGAATAAACGGACACCCAGAACAACAAAACAAGAATACTTGTGTTATAAATGAACCCGGGGGCATCTTGTATGTCACTTGGGACGGATTTTCTCGTATAAGAACTGCCCGCTGATCGGGACCACGGCACCATCCACGGTCTTTAGACTCCGCTTCTTCTGCATGTGGAAATTATCCAGCACAAAGTTGTAAAACTCTTCTTCCACTTCCCAGATGGGTGAGGATTGAAAGAACTTGACGGTTTCCTCTGAGGGGGCAAGCTTGTGTGATGTTTTCCGTAGGTGGGACTTTTGACCTAAAAGAGTGAGAAATGACAGGAAAGTGGTGCTATCAGAAACTGAAAGCACTTCAAATTTTTAACTCATTTGAAAATGGCCTGGTCGTTCAGAATATGCCATTTGCGAGTTAGATTTGAATAAAGTCTGGTACAATGACTTGCTCAGTCACAAGTTAACACTTACATTTGAATTCCTCAGACTATAGAGACAGTTGCAATGTCAAATGGTTCGGGGCAAGCTTTTGTATAGCAACCTCCAGATGAGCAAACTCTGGTACCAATGTGCCATACACATTCATTCAGAATTGTGTATGGGTGTTTGCCGTCTCTTACATCACTACACAAAAGCTTGCCCAGAACCATTTGACATAGCAACTGTCTCTATAAGTCGGAGGAATTCAAATTTAGGTGGTAACTTGTGATAAAGCGTGTCATTGTGTGTCAATGTTCTAGACCTTGTATGCCCCATTGTCTTTGTTGACCAATGCCCTCTATGACCACCAAGAAAGGGTATAAAAGGCAGTTGAGCATTGGACATGGTCACCAGTCTGAAGAAGCTCTTCACTTAGGAGTGAAACGTATCTAAAATAATATGTGAGTAACATCTACATTTTATGGGATTCAGGAAAAAAAAAACAGCCTCATAATCCATAATATGTTGTTTATATGTAGATTTGGGAAGCAATAAACTAGCTAGCTGGACTACTGGGACAGAAGTCTGACTGGTCCTCAGGTGTTTTATCGAGCAGCCGGACAGCGGAAAGCTTTTATGGGAGCCACTCCCTACCTTTAAGTTAGTTTCCTAGGTCAATAAGTGTCTAGCAAAATAGCGCCTGTTATTACAGTGGCTTTCACAGCTTGGATTGAATCAAATGAAAGCTGACATCTTAGGAACCAAAGTCCATTTCAGACACCCACCAATCTTATCTTATGCGCGGCGGGGAAAAAATGTGACAGAACTGACATAAAGTATGGATTTGTGGTGAAATGAAGGGCCTCCATCCAGGGCAATTCATCAACCTGTATTAATAAATAGTAATCACTGACTACGGGTTGTCAGTTGGAAGAAATCTGACTGTAATATAATCCAGTTATACATGTAGACTTTACAGGGAGGGTATATCTTTGGTAATTTACTCCGAAAATTGATGGACATAAAAAAACGTACTTGGTAAGAAGCACTTCAGCTGCTGATAATGTATATACCATTTTGAGAAACAATTCCCTTATGAGGAATGTGGTTTTAGAGAGAGGGATTCAAAAACATTTCAATCTGGAAAAACGTTTCTGCATGAAATGTTTCTCAGATTGTGTAGTCCAGTTACGGATAATTCTTCCTGTGTGGAGATGCTACCACCCTTTGCAGTGAAATTTGTCAAATGTTAGTTTTAATGTATTTATCTCATTTCATTTCATTTCATTTCATTTATTGATTCTGGTTGTGAAGCCAAGGACTCTCAGAAAAGCGAACTAAATCACTATACTAGCCAAGAACCCAAAGGAAAGAAGACATTGAAGGAAGATTCAGTTTTTAGATGTGGGAGGAAAACCCCAGAGAATTATTCCGAGGAAAACCCCAGAGAATTATTCCGAGGAAAACCCCAGAGAATTATTCCGAGGAAAACCCCAGAGAATTATTCCGAGGAAAACCCCAGAGAATTATTCCGAGGAAAACCCCAGAGAATTATTCCAGGGGAAAACCCACGCAATCAGGCAGGGACTGAAAACCCAATCCACATAGTGCCCCCCGGTGGGATTTGAACCGGGGTCCCAGAGGTGAAAGCCAAGGCAAGATACCACTAAACCAACCTGACTACCAATTATATAGGATAAAAACAATTGAATGGTTAAAAAAAACCTAAAGGTATACTTCGCCTTTAACAAGGCTCAACTTGTGCCACGCCCACCTGAAGTTGGGTGTGGTCATAACTTATCAACGCTATCAAAAATAGGTCCAACTTTAGAATGCAGGCCCACTTCATAGCCATACGAAGACCAGTTGGTAAAGAATATTGTTTAGCAACAGACATGCAACTGCAGTTTGTCACAAAATTACAAAATGAGGAAATCAGCTGACTGGCTAAGAGGAATACCCAAGCCTGAATAAAGGGAAATGTAGTCCACAACCCACGTGGCAATTTGGTGCTCGATATGGGGGTATGGTGGTACCTCTCCCTATTGTGTCTTCATTGTATGCTTGGAATCTCAGAAATTCTTAAGTGGATTGGGGGATGGGAGGGGGGGGTACTTCTGTACCAGAGGAAAATAGTGGAACACATGGGGGGGATGGTATGTAAGTGGCCCTGTATTGTGTCTTCATTGTATGCTTGGAATCTCAGAAATTCTTAAGTGGATTGGGGGATGGGGGGGGGGGGGGGTACTTCTGTACCAGAGGAAAATAGTGGAACACATGGGGGGGGGATGGTATGTAAGTGGCCCTGTATTCTGTAGTTGCTCTGGAAATTCATGATTTAGTATCCAAATGCTAACCTCGACCCAATATCATAGAGCTGCTTAAGCACAGAGAATAGCTAAGCATAAAGACATTTTGTTTAACAGATTAAGGTTACCAGCCCAAAATAGCATGTCACGTGCACCGTCTGTGATTGGTACCCTCCTCATTTGTGCTCAGCTGAAAATTGCCAAGCGCTATTGTCTGCTTAGGCAGCTCTATGAATATTTCAGGACCGCTGGGATGGGCTAATCAGCTTGCACAGATTCTTGTTCAGGAAGCACGTCATGCGTGCAGTGCTTGCAGTGTGAGTTTGGTTTTAAGGCAAGGCGCTGGGGATGAGCGTATATGAATATGGGCCCTGGTTTCAAATTGTTTTAATCATTTTGAGAAATCTGTATTTGGCATAAAAGATGACTGGCAATTATTTTATATTTCAGGGAAAAAACATAAACTAAATTGTATCTGACAAACCTGTTCGGAATAATTCCACGGCACCCCTGAACATAGAGGGTAGCGCTGATTCCAGCATAATAACAAACTCTTCCATCTCCTCCGTAACTCCAACTAACATATAATGATTGGCTAAGTTGAATTTGGCTTGCTCTAATGCCCAGCGGCTACCGGGTACCCTGTAATGAGATACAGTTAATAATGGGGTTACCAGTGAGAATTAAAGAGGGCTTCGTACAAAAAGTTGTAAACAATTTCAGTAAGGATTTGCTGTGAAAAGTTACCTTTTCAGTTTTCAGACCCAGGTTTTTGTTTTTTTCAACAAGTTTTAAAAAGCAATGTTTTTATCATTAGGACAGTGATTTGGTTTTCTTTGTTTAAGTTTTGACTTTAGATTCAGAAGTCCAGCCAAGTCTGCAGTCTGGAGCCAAGACTCACCAGCATTCCTGAGCATGTCCACAGAAGAAGGGTACCTGAATCCACAGCTTCTGTTCGGAGCAATCGTAGCCTCGTCTGGCAACGCACTGATCAAATGTCTGCATGAGATACAAGAAGAGTATCATCGTTACTAATGACTATTGATTTATAATGACAATGGAATGAATAAGAAATGGGATTGGTTTACAATGTCATTAGAAGGGACCCTTCAAGAATAAAGATCACTGGTACTACATAAAGATCATCGGTACTACGTAAAGATCATCGGTACTACATAAAGATCACTGGTACTGCATGAAGATAACTGTTCCTACATGAAGATCATCGGTACTACATAAAGATCACTGGTACTACATAAAAATTACTGTTCCTACATAAAGATCACTGGTACTAGCTAAAGATCACTGTAGGTACTACATAAAAATCACTGGTACTATATAAAGATGACTGAAAATACATAAAGATCACTGGTACTACATAAAGATCACTGGTGCTACATAAAGATCATTGGTACTACACAAAGATCACTGTTCCTACATAAAGATCATCTGTACTACATAAAGATCACTGGTACTACATAAAAATTACTGTTCCTACATAAAGATCATTGGTACTACATAAAGATCACTGGTACTAGATAAAGATCACTGTAGGTACTACATAAAAAAATCACTGGTACTATATAAACTGATGACTGAAACGACATAAAGATCACTGGTGCTACATAAAGATCACTGATACTTCAATTCTCTGACTACAATGCACGGTGCTTTTCCAGTCTTGTATTGTCAAGACTTGACTGCGTGATGAAAGGTCAAACTCTACTGATTAAAAACTTAAGTGATCAAAAGACGGCAGTACGGTTGATTAATTTCCTGGGATGAGAACAGTATCTTTACAGACAGTTACGACAATCAACAAAAAGAGCACTCTAAAAAAAAAACTTAAAAAAACCCTAGAAAATAAGTACAACTTCGACTTAGCTGGTTCCTGATAGATTAGCAAAAAGGAATCTTTTCATCCGCTGATTCAGGCAAACCATGGGCAAACAAGAAGTCCAATTTATCCTTTTTTTAGACCAATGGGAAATGTTCTCATCTGGAAATCCATTCATCTTCACATGCCTCCTTTAAAAAAAAGAAGTTTTGCCATTCTTTTTAGTGTCAGCTTTTATGGGTTTTTTTTTTTTAACAAAAAGGCAGAATCTTTTGTGATACTTTCAGATTCGTTGTGGGAGTTGATGTGTTTTCCAAGTCGGCATCTCCAGGTGAATGACCTCCGTACTATAAAGTGACATTAAAATGTTCTGAATTGAAACAAACAACCACCCCCAAACTACCTCTCTCTCTCTCAGGTATTCAAAACTCCATTATATCATACTCAAGATTTATGGCCTTTTAAAAACATTACTTCTGTAAGTTTTTTATGAGTTTTGAAGGCCATTTAGCACCGCCGTGTGTGGGATCAGAAAGTTTCGATATGATTTTTTTGGATCTTTACTGATGAGGTCGATGACTTGGAATGGATAATACAGTGACTGGTTTACCACTGAAGCCGACAGCAAAGATTGTAAGAAATGCGTAGTATTTGTCTTGAAAAAATAAAACACTGGCCTTGATGGATTGACCTGGACCAATCAAAGATCTTCTCAAACACACATTAACTTAGCGAAGAAGCAATTGGCGTAGCAAAAACAGGGTACCAGCTGTAATAGTTTATTATATGCATTAGTTTTGGTGCTTTTTCAAAACCTCATCTTAGGCTCCGTCCCCGGCGCTGTTTGATGTTGGAAACGCTGCGTAAAGTGTACACTGCACTAAAATTGACGACAAACTCGGGCCTGAGTCGAAGCTCAAGCCAAGGTTTTTGGAAAAAAAAAAGGTTTCTGATTCATTTATCACCAAGCAAATCAAATTTGGTTAGCTGATTTCTACTCATCAACTCAACGATCTTTATGTTCATGCATCATCTAGAGCTGCCAACAGTTGCAGCTTTGCAATCAGGGAGATTTTTGTACAACGATCAGGGAGATGTTTAGAATTACATTCAACAAAATGGGGAATGAAGTTTCCATAATCAGGGAGATTTTCAAGTTTGTTCATCAGAACCTGGACAGATTGGTTTATTTTCAGGGAATTTTTCTGCAGAATCAGGAAGGAGTTGGTAGCTCTGCATCACGGCAAAAGCTCCTTGTAAAGATAGAAAGTAAGATTTTTCTCCTGAAAAGGAAGAAATGATTAGGCCTGTCTTGAGTTACTACATTCTTGGCATGGACGTGTCCTGCCCACTTTATGTTAGCAATATTTCATTTCTGCGTTGCACGGTTCAGGTATTTGTACCAATGAGTCCCTGGGGGTGCCCGGTAGGAACATACTACGATCCTGCCCAAATACAGTAAATCAAAACCAGTCCTAAACCTGGACCTCCAATCATTTGGGGGATATCAAGACCGGTGGCCTCATATCCACGAACCTAATTTCTTTAAACCCCTCATCAGTAACCAATTCTTAACTCTTCAGAGATGCAGTATTTCTAAACCCGAGGTATCATGAGTATGAAGGGGGGGGGAAGAAGAAGAAGAAGAAAAAAAAACAAAAAAAAACAAAAAAACTAGAGTCAATTTTCAGTTCCCCTGATTCTGGCGCCGAAGAATTACTCAATTAAAACTGATGTGACAGTGAAAAAACTGTACTGAACGAGAAGTACTCTGCTGGATTTTTGGAGGATTTATAATCAAATGGTCCAGTCCCATGAGATTTCTATCCAATAAAGGGAAGCCTATACGCAATTATGAAACCATCTTTGCAGCATTATGTCGGAGCTATCTCGGGAGGCTGGATCAAGAGAAACATTGCGCCCATGTGTGTTTCAAGTTTGGCGTCGGATGACGACTTCTGCGACAATAATCAAGTTATGATGATTAATGAATGTTATAAGCAAACCATGGTTGCTATACGTTACTCAGGTCAGTTCAAGCATGATCTGGCGTAAATAGAAAATAAGTAACGACCTCCTCTGGTGAGTGACACGAATACCACAATTCTAAAAAAAACCCAAACCTTTCTTTGGGTTTAGGTCAAAATCTTATGACCTGCTTAAAGAAATACACAAGTCCGGTAAACACATCTGTAAATTCAAAACAATATCCGACATTTTGTTCATCGGTACTAGTTTTAAGACTTCTTACACCTACAGATATTTTGACTAAATGGCTTTCTCTCAGATGTTCCTCAATCTCACCTCTTTATATGTACTTCCTTGTTGTCTTGCTCGTTTTAGCTTGGGTCGTAAATCGTCTCCATTTCTTAAGAAGTAGTAGTAAGATATTAATCTATCTAGAGGTCGACGGATGATGTTAATGTAAAGTGGCTGCTGTGACGATCCATAGCTAGAGATTCAAACAAATTAGCTCAAATGATCAACACCAAATATCGATTGGTTCCAATTGACCGAAACAAATATTGATTGTTCCAAACAATCTCTACAAATATTAACTGTTCAAAACAATCTCTACAAATATTGATTGTTCCAACTGATTAATGCAAAAAAATGATTGGTTCCAACTGATCAAGTCATACATCGATTGGTTCCAAAGAATCCAAACGGTCAAAATATTGGTTGGTTCCAATTGATCGATACAAATATCAGTTGGTTCCAATTCCAACTGATCAATATAAATATTGATTGGTTCTTAGTTTCACAACTCTTTAAAGGGTAAATTCAAGAGGGGCTAATGATGACCTCAAGGTCTTGAACTTGATTTACAGTGTATTTTGGTTTGGGTTCAAAGTTTTGTTGTTGTTGAAGACTTTCTTTCTCAGCTCTTTCATCTCAGAGATTATGAACTCAAAAAGTATAAACAACCCAAATAATCTGGTTGTCATTTTTCTAATTACTTATAAGTGGAAGAACCAAAGAGCAGTGGTGTAACCAGACATTTTCATTTGGGGAAGGGGGGGGGGGGGTGGAATTGGAAAAACAGTAATTTGTTGGAGTCGTGAGGAAATTATTGAAAGATTAATGTAGAAAAAGCTATCTTGAGCACATGGTAAAGAGATTGACCAGTATTTATTATGACTCATTGTCACAGTCAATGCTCGCTGGAAACGAAGACTAACACATTGAGGAGCAGGAGTCACCTTCTCTACGATGACAACAAGCTGAGGACAAGCTCTATAGGATGCCAGTCCGTCAGACTAGCCCTCGTTGATGCAGCTTAATGATGCAGAAAGCATCTGGTGCTCTGTCTGTCACAGGTCGGGACGGCATATGGGACGTGAAATTGATACTTCATAGCTATTAAATGACAGTAAATGCAATTTTGACCCGTGGGCGATTCCGGTAACATGATTTTACTGTCATAATGTTATGACGGGACAAATATCTTCCACGAGTCCATGGCTGTCAAAAGGAGTCAGTGAGTAAACAGAAGTCAAACAGGGTACGGGGAACGGGAAAGGGGTCAGTGAGGAAATGTCAGTCAAAGAGAGTCAGTGAGTAAACAAAGGCCCAATTACATGGCTCTGCTTACCGCCGAATTCTGTGCTTACAACCACCATTCTCCGCTTACTGTGCAAGCGCAGAATTTCTGTATTAAGGAAGAATGCCTAGTAGCGTGGAGGACGCAAGCGCACAAGCAAACAAATTCCCTGCTAACACCGTGAAATACGCTTGACGTAAGCGCAGAATTCCCTGCTTCTGTAAGCGCCGATTCTTTGCTTACGGTAAGCAGAGCCATGAAATTGGGCCCTGGTGTACCGATGTTAACCCACTCACCTTCCAAAATCTATAAATGCTAAGTGTCCATGGTAAAATGCTGGTTTCTTTGCTGTCCAACTTGTGACGTTGTGAACAAATTTCATCTGCAACAACAGACAGAAAGAAAGAAACAAAGACAAAAACATAAGACACACATGATATTCTCCCTGTTTTGGGTGGGTGTATGTGAGCTTGCCAACCCATTGAAACTGAGGACTTTAACTAAAAGGGATCCAGGTGTTTTGATAAAGTGAGAACGTCCTCGCTTCACTTTTGTGTACAAAACCGATGGGGATGTCGTTGAAAAAAAACTATGTCCAATTATTGAGAGAACAAGGAGAAGTCCTTGATTTACTGGGTTGACATGGGTGTTCTTACGCACAGGGTCTTGTGGGGTCTTTTACACAACGGAACAATGGACCCCACAAAGATTTCCTTTGTTTCGACTTGGAGCCCAAAGAGGAATTCTTTAAAAAAAAGAGGGAATAATAGAACAACAATGACAGGACCCCACAACCCCATTTTGGGGGTATTTATGGGATCTATCCCCCTCTCTTACCCCTTGAAGCTTACTGGGATATCTTCAACTCAACTTTCCAGTGGTAACAAACAACTTTATCGATTGAAAATGCCAGCAACTAGAGGCTTTGCCCACGAAAATACATTGTCCAAAAAAAAAAAAAAAAAAAAAAAATCCATTTCACATAAAATGACCCTTGAAAAAAATACCCTCTTGAAAGAAATGGGGGGGAAAGTGATGTGTATATAGACGGACATTAGTGCCATAAAAATAACACTCCATCGTCAGTGAGTCTGGAGCTACGATTGATTGAATTTCACTCCTGCTTTCTTCTCGATAAACAGTGATGACATGCAGTGAAGATAGGAGTATTGTGTGTTCCTTAAAACCTTTTAAGAAACTGATCAGACCAACCCCTCTACATTCCCTCAAGTAAAAAGGAACTTTTAAATTATTCACCCTGGAGGGGGTGAGCAATTGATGGCTTGCACCCCCATATCACAATGCATCGGCCCGTGGCAAGGCACTCCAACACACGTTTCAATATTGTTGTAGGACTTCATCATAACAGCTGAAGGGGATGGAGAAGCAATGTTTTTTGTTGTTGGTGTACCCACTGCCAACCTAATACAGTTGGCTCTCTGGCGGAGTAATCACCACATATTATCGATTGTTTGTGATGTTGATATCAAACTACACTTTTAAAGCTACACTCAAAAATAACTATTTGGGGTCGAGAATGAGTCAATTTCATACAGACACAAAAGTGTCTTTTTGAAGCCAAAAACTTGATGAAGAAAACAGTTTTCTGTCAAGAAAGGAAATCAAACACAGAATCTGTTCTGTGCAATTTTCTCACATTTTAGAAAAGAACAAAAATAACGTTTATTAAAGAATTTTTCCCCCAAACAATATTTGGAAATCTGCAGAAATGTTCCCAATTTGGCCTGAATTCACCAACATTTAGCTTAATTGAAGTACACAATTACAATCAGTTAATTAGTAAATTCCTCCTGTGACCTAAAACAAATTCCTAAATGTCCTGGAATTAATTGACTACATACATGTACATTCAACCCCCAAACTTGTTATAGTATTGTAAGAAATAAAGTTTGGTAAATATGTGTAAAATGTGACAATAATTGATAACAGCTGATAGTAGTTCAACGCTTAGCAGCACTCTCTCTTAAAAAGACTGTTATTAATAATAAATGTACAAAGACCCACACAGTCTGACTCTAGGATGATTTTGTTTATGGTACATCAAACAGCGTTGATACCAACTTTGTGAAGTGCACCCTGCAGTGTATGGGTTCTCTCGTTGCATCTCCCCACATCCCATTGGAAATAGGATCCGTTGAGTGTGACGCTAACGGGGAGGAAACTAACCGACAGAATACACTGGTTTCCGCTCGGATCTTTTACTGGCGGTGAAATCAAAAGCAGGGAACCGCTTAAAAGCTATTAATACCCAAATGAGTTTGGCATTGAGAACGTGAGTAACATATTATTGCTTAAGGTTGGTGACTAAAAATAAAAAGACACACTAGTGGTAGGCAAACCAAGCGCATTCAATCACTCACCACTCTCACATTAAACAAATGATGATGAAAATTGATGACAATGTTACCCTGATGTCTGTTGAACTCATTCACAAGGAGAGAGCCAAAATGATTTTACATTTTTAATTTCAGTTTATTGGGTAATGCCGAACTCTACAAAAAAACGAGCAAAAGCTAAATACAATTCCACTGGATAACAAAATGTTAAGATAAGCTGATCCCACCATCGGCCTGACATCAACTTAATTCTATTTGTTCCATGGAACTATAATAATAATAACAATAACAATAATGAAAACTTATAAAGCCCACAAAAGTGCACATGGCGCTAATACAAACAAGAATATGTACACGTACAATAATTAAAATGAAACTAAAGCTTTGAAAAATCTGGAATACGATAGTAAACAAATTATACAAACATTTAACGGAAAAAACCATAACATTACTAAAATACTTGATTGAGAAGATGAGTCTTTAGGCTTTAAATACATTGGGTAAAGAAACAGATGGTTTTACTTGTGATGGCAATTTATTATGCCATGTTCAGGGTCAACAAACACCAGGCTCTAGGTGTTCCATAATACGCTGTACCTATTTTTGTTTTTATTATAATAATGTCTTTGTGTGGAACAAAAACCATTCCCAGTATAAAGTTAAAATTGCAAGCGCTAGCCAATAATTCAAGACTTCCCCCTGGGCCTGCCGCGTCTTAATGCATGTAGATTATTTTTGCGCGGTGCATACTGAAATATCCAGCGCCTGGAAGTTGAATTCCAAACGTCCACACGAGGAATATTGAAGACAAACATAGAACAGGTGGAGGAATCGCTGGAGGGACGGATGAGAGATGTGTAAAGATTCACTACCAGACCATCAATATCAACCACAGACACGCTCAGATAGAGATTGTAACGACGTGGAGTAATTACCATCTCTAGCCACATGTAGGCACTTGATGAGGGATGGCTGAAACCAGAATCTTGGTTCAAGTCCTTCCAGGAAGGCTCAATAAATTTTCTGCTTTTAAGAGCGAGAGAGAGAGAGAGAGAGAGAGAGAGAGAGAGAGAGAGAGAGAGAAGATGCAGGGAGGCAGTTACAAACTACCACATGTTGGTTGGTAATGTGCCCGTGCAGATCAAAATACATCTGCGGTTATTGCTCTCTCGATACAAAGAATAACACTGGGTTTCGCCAAGTCTTGAAGTTTGCTCCGATCGAGTGCAGACCACTTGTTTGTTAAGTTTAAAATGGTTGAAAAATGTGAAAACTATCTGCTTTTAGTGTTAATTGTTTAAAATGGTTGAACAAAATTAGAAAACAATCTGTTTGTTGATAGTTTCAAATGCTTGAAAAAATTGTGAAACCAATCTGTTTTTTAATGGTGTGTGTATATGACCCAAGGGTCTGGCACAATGGACCCATTGTTGTGATGTTCTGATCAGCAGAGTTGTGGGTTCGAGTCCCGGTCTTGACACTTGTTCCCCTTGAACTTCCTAAGTAAGACACTCAAATCTTTATTGCTTTATCCTTCAGGCGCGATGTAAAGCAGTTGCTCACGTGTGTTGTGTAACGGACATTACCAGTACACTTATCGTTGAGAGAAGGGTTTTTTTGCCCCAGTGTTTCTGGGGCTGCAGATTGGGACCCAGTACCTTCCCAAAGTGCTGTAAGAAGTTCTCATAGTTCAAACATAGCATACATGTCATAGAAATAATGAACGCCTTGAGACACCCGTGATAAAGCACTACAGAAAAAACCTAACTAAGATTATTAATGTGCTCTTCTTCTTTCCATTCCTCACTCTGGTTTGTTTTGTACGCTGTGAAAATTCCCTTCCGACTTTGCAAACTTCAGCCGGGAGCAGTGACTGGCCAGGAGGTGTGTCATTCAGTCAATAATGGAGAGACCAGAAGAACATAAATTGATTTAATAAGTGAACATTTTACCACACTTGACAGGTATCTTTTAGTGTGAGGGACATTGACCCCCGAAGTTTCAAGCAGTGGATGTTCCCGCGTGTCTGTACGACGGACGGACAGCGAATCCGACATCAGATTGATTTGGCTTTCATCGAGGGGGAAAAGTGAGCAGACCACGCCTCATTAGGACCTCATTGAAGCCGTTTCCACCGTTTCATCATTCGTAAGACCAGCACAAAACCCAGAGCTTCAGGTTATAAGAAAATTGAACCACCTCAAAATCACGAGCCCAATCCCGTAAAAGCGTCACCGTTTTGTACTAATCATCCCCCCATGAAAGGAAATCCCCCCTCCCATCTACCCTGAACAATAGAACAGGTGTTTTTCATTCAAATGTCCCCACGGTCCCCCCCAGTGACAGGTGAGGAACGGCTTGGGAGGAGTGCATAAAAAGGGCCCCTGGATTGATTGGCACAATTGATTTCAACGTGTGAATGAACTTGGTCTGGGCTTTAATTGTTACGGGCGCTCCCAGCCGCTATCGGTTTTGATTTGCAGAAATTGATTTGACAAGAATAAGGGGGGGCCGGACGAAACCCTGCTGAGGACTACTAGTGGAGGCTGCCGTCAAGACCGTAGAGTGAAGAGGGGAAATGTGACGTCATAACTGACTCTAAATGTAGGGGGGATTTTTGTAAGGTAATCCGCTATGGCATCCAGGTGTGTTTGAGCCGGTATTGATTGCTCGGTTTTGACAAGAATAATCTCAGCGGGGATTGTTTGAAGTGAGTGAGTAAGACAAAGAGAACGGTTGAAACAATGCCCAGTAATAAGTGGGAGGTAATTGTGAGAAGTATGACTAAGTGATGGCTTGGCAGATGAAACTCCCTCGACATAATCCTTCGAGAGAATTTACTCATGAACTTATTCAAGAGTTTGCCACTTTAAATCTTACTCCTCGAATACGGATTTTTTTTTTTTTTTTTACGTGCGGCGCAACCCTGTTGGTGCATAATTCAAGTTTCGGGTTTATTTATTCCACAGTATTGAACCAAAGAAAGTAAATCACAAATTTAGTTACATATATGTAAATGAAATTATAGAGCTAAGTGGTAAATGTGATAATGCGGAGGAATCCATTAAAGAAGCTAAAGCTCGTAGGCAACGGCCCTTATAAATAGTCCATGAGCCAGGGCCTGAAATTTTCACAAATAGGCATTTATGACAAAGTAGTGAAAGAGGTTGCACATACACGCGCTCCCAAAAGTACAGTACAACGGCTTTCCAACAAGCTTTTGGAGGTATTCAGACTAATTTTTTTAAATAGATGTCAATTTTTACATCAAGGATAAAAAATATTAGTTGTGTTTTTGCCTTTTCGGTGCTTTCCAGAGACCTGTGAAAGTACTGAGTATACAGTGCTTACAGAAAGGGTATAGTTTTGGGTAATTGTCAAAGACCAGTATCCTCACTTGGTGTATCCCAACATATGCATAAAATAACAAACCTGTGAAAATTTGGGCTCAATTGGTTAATCGGAGTTGCAAGAAAAAAAAATGAAAGGAAAAAACACCCTTGTTGCATAGAATTGTGTGCTTTCAAATGCCTGAATGTGGAGTAATTACCCAAATTACACCCTGCCTTTAATACACCAGTGTGTACTAAGGGCAAAAAGCAGACTAATTTTGTCGGTTTGCAGGGGCAGCCCTGTTTTCAAAATATCTTCTTTTCTTTTCGGATGAACAATGAAAAAGGCTCTTCTAGCTCTTTATTCTTGAAGTCAGGAATGGGAAGGTGCTTGTTAATTTTCACTGATGTGCAACGCATTAGCTACAAAGAGGGTTTACTCACTTGACAGCTTTGCTTTGAAATCAACGATGAATAAGGCGAATTAGAGAGTTAGACCATGTCCAAATTAGGGGCTGGCGGCTACGGCTTGATCATCATGTGAACAAGCATTGAAGCATAGGATGCCCATAGCAACACCCTTAGCAACAGCCGCAGCCCTAGCCGCAGCCATCATGGCTTTACTCTTGCTATAATCTTATGGAACATATAATAAGTGTGGCTTTAAATATCCCACAAAAAAATAGGATTTTCAGCTGATATAAAAAACAGGATAATCTTTAATTGGCTTCAAGACCAAGGGTTTCATCTGGGCCCAATTTCATAGAGCTGATTAAAGCCGAAAATATTGCGTAGCAATTTTCTGTATGAGCAGGATACCATGTCACAGATGGTACATCGAAAATGATGCTTTGGCTGGTAGCCTTATTCTGGTAAGCATAATGTTGTGCTGAGCCACTTTTTGTGCTTAAGCAACTCTATGAAACCAGGCCCAGCTTGCTTAAGCACAAAAAGTAGGTAAGCAGAAAAAAATTATGCTTACCAAAATAAGGTTACCAGCCAAACTACCAAGTCACATGTACAATTTGTGACTGGTATCCTGCTCATTTCTACTTAGCAGACAATTGTCAAGCAATATTTTCTGCTTAAGCAGCTCCTGCTAACCCAGGAACTCTATGTCGAGAAAGCGTTTTGACTGTTTTCATTTGCTTTGACGAGGAGCGGTGAAATGCGAAGCCACGTTTAAAAAACCCCTCTTCCACACCCCGGTAGAGCCAGCCGTGGGATACAAATGTTGATATCGCATCAGTCTCCATTTGAGTTTCTAGTCACAGTTTTGAGTTTCCTGAACTTGATATCAGAGGAGATGTTCCTGCCCCCCGGATCGGCCTCTGCGTGATTGCTTAGCCATTAAACTTACACTGTTTTATTTGTTCTCCACTTAATAATCTTCCAAGATGGAGGAGTTTATCAGAGACTACAGTCCGTCCTCAAGGAGGGCGGCATGTGGCGTATTTACACTTGTGTGTGTGCATCTTAGATCATGTGTAGGAATGGGGGAAAGATAGAGATAGCCTTACGGAGGTGAAGGAAGAGGAAGTTGGGAATGTGTAGACGAGGCTGGAACTGACTTTATAGATCATGATAAATATCAAGATGGATACACGATTTGGAAAATGTGAGAATCTCTCAGTTTTGTTACTTTTCACATATGCTTTTTACAACTGGGGCAAAATGGGTAAAATAGATATTTCAAAACTTCTTGGATATTTTATTTGGTTTTACCATTACACTGATGTGTGTAGAGTGCTGTATACTCGGTACTACCCCCACCCCCCTCCCGAGTCCAGTGAACAAAAATCCAAAGGTATATTACACGGGTGGGATTCGAACCCATGACCTTTGCCATTCTAGAGCAGTGTCTTACCATCTAGACCACCGACATTGCTGAGTAGCTAGAGGCAGTTCAAATCCTATATATGTATTTTTATTTTATCTTTTTAACAGCGGGTAGATGCAACAATCTAAAAGATGTTCAATTTGCATCGGGGATTAATATCTATTAAATTTCTAATAAAATGATACGAGTACTAATCACCCTGAGAAATTCTTCTGCCTGAGATCTGGCTCTCTCATTTTTTTGAAAAACTTTAAACTTTTGAACTTTTAAAATAATATCAAATACTTTTTGTAAACCTGCTTTTGTCATAAAGCATGTTTTTCTTAAATCACACGTTATTATTTTGTATTAAAACTGACATGGGACACTGACTGGGTAAATTTTTAATAATTTGAGGTTGAAAAAAGGAAAAATGACTAGAACAGGATTTGAACCAACGACCTCTGGCTTACCTCTATTTTGTCAATATATATGTTTTTTTCGGGGGTGCCAGTCAGAAGCCGTACAACCGTTAACTGCCGTGTAGCCAGGGATCACACCCAACTTTAATCCCTGGCTACACAGTTCACGGTTGTACAACTTCTGACTGGCACCCCAAAACAAAGTATTGACAAAATAGGGCTAGATAGCTCAGTTGGAAGAGCACTGGCTCATTTATCCGGAGGTCGTTGGTACAAATCATGCTCTACTCAATTTTTCTTTGCTCAACCCCAAATACGTTATGATTATGAAGTTTTTTTTAGGAGAAGAAAAGTTTACATTTTGTCTAAAACAAAGTAAGAAATTTTGATTTAATGATGATTTTCATTAACCGAAAACTGAACAAAGTGCCTCGCCAGCCTTCAAAAAAACCACCCAAGAAAACAAGAGCTATACAAACCTGGTCCGCTACCGACATGGTGTGCATATTTCTGGTTGTGTTTATATGTAGAACGTTGAACCTGTTTGAATGACAGAGATCGTAAGCGATTCCTGTGAAGGAGGTACTGCCTGTTTTCGGTACTCTGTTATAGATCACCACAAATTCATCAGTGCTGGATTTACTGGCGATGCTAGGAGTACTTCTCATCCGTCTGCTGTTGGATTTTTCTAGAGTTTCCTCTGTAGAAATGATAAAAAGGTGCAAAGAAATGTCAATTAAAAGTTTAGTCCATACAACTACAGTCAATAACAACAGAAGTGAAGCATATTTCAAAGTTAAGCCCAGTGTCCTAGTGAAATGTGTCCCCTGGAGATTCTGTCCCTCTAATGGGAAATTAACATGGGCTGGAGGAGGAGGATTCAAAAGAGGGCGCTATCAGAAGAAGTTTATATACAGTTCACCATATGGGGGGAGGGACACAAAATCTCCGGGGGAGGGGGGAGGGAGGAGACAGAATCTCAAGCCAAACTGCTAAACATGGATGGATTTGACGTTCATGTGTTTTCCTGTTTTCTCAGCAAGTAGACACTGTAATCAGCTGTAGCTTTCACAGTTGACTTTATTGTATCTTTCTTTATAATTTTGTCTATAAATAAACATTGCGTTGACAAAAACCAAACAATGACCCTACTTTAAAATGATACATTTGGTGGTGTCAATTATATCAAATTGAAAAGGGCAAATTTTTTCTCCTGACAATAAAAGGCTGTGTCCGAACTAGCGGCTGTGTCTATGAATGCCCATAGCATAGAATGCCCATAGCAACAGCTGCAGCCACAGCCACAGTCAGCCAGCTTGGACAATGGCTAACGGTGTGATGTTAAGTTTACTTCTCAATATGAATTAAGGTAAGATCAACTGGGAAAAAAGACACCAAGAAAACAAATATATTTTGACAGTATTTCTCGACGCAGCAATAACTTTAAAGGCCTCAAATTGATCTGCTACATGTAACAGGTATGTGCACCATATGTTGACATCTTAATTTCAATGAAAAAATAGAATTAGCTGTTGCAAACTGCTTACCAACCAAAAGGACCTATGGTATAAATGTAAAAAAAATAGTTAGTGGCCTGACGTTTCGAACCCTAGCAGAGTCTTTCTCGAAGGCTAAATGACCTAGGGTTAGGGTTAGGTCATTTTAGCCTTCGAGAAAGACTCTGCTAGGGTCGAAACGTCAGGCCACTAACTATTTTTTGGCATCTTAATTTCAAAGTACATTCTGTAAACTTAACACACATTAATTATGTCTGCGTTTATAAATCCTGTATCACTTTAAGGTTGATTAAACTTGCAAAAATATCTGCAGTTTAACATTTTCAATTTTACAGCCGAGTGAGTCTTTGTCAATGTACATCGACGACGGCGACTTCCTCAGAGAAGTTTGCTCTGTCCCTCGGAACATGACTTATAAATACATCCAAACTAAAAGCAGCCAGTAAAATATCAGCCGCATTTAGGAAAACCAATCGCGTTGCCCATCATCACGTGTCACTGAGTTTGGACAAGGACTCCTTCAAACCATATCAAATTGAACATATCTTAAGACACTTCAAGCAGCATTCGAAGGGGGTTCCCAGTATTGAATGCTGCTACGAAACATGAGCAGCCTATAGCCGCACTGGGCAAAATTATTGACCAGATTCTAAAGGGGGGGGGGGGTGGTTTGCAACTGGGTCAGCAAATGACAGGAAACCCAGTAGAGTACACGTTTTCCAACGGCCACCTGGTTTTTGGAGCTTGTCGGGCGTATGAAATCTGAGCTCTCTGTACAGATTGTAAATGGGTAAATGCCCAATGATATGTGCATTTATGTACATAGCCCCGCACACAAATCACCTTGCTGTACGCATATTTGCTCTGACATGTGCATGCTAATTTTACCAAGTGACTTCGTTCACTAAAAGGGAAACGGGAGCCAGGTGGAAGACTCAGTGGGCTGGATATTATTTTTCGATGGAATGTTGAGATCTGTTTGTGAAGGGCATCAGCCTGCTCAGGGATGTGGCGATCAACGCATCAATTACAAACTAATTTTACACAGCAATTAGTTTCTGCTCAGTTTAGTGGAACAAAATTGACCGCCCTTAATTATCAAGAAAGATGTAAGAAGACAAGGGCGAGTTGATCAAGTAAGTTGATGAGAGGATCTTAACCACAAAGTTCAACTCCTTCATGCTCCAGATTTTAATGCAACAGATGCGCTACATCTCTTCAAACGCTCAAATGTGGGTTTTTTTCTGGTTTGTAGATTTCTCTCAGTTGTTATTTCCACACTGGATGTCATCTCCAAGGCATGGTGTAGAAAACACAAAACGAGACGGACTTGACTGTCAAAGAGCGCACTCTCACAAAGTGTACTGGGAATTTGAAGTTTTTCAACACATGTGAGTCACTGACTGAATGCTTCAATCAATTTCTCCTTATTCAACTGCCATCCTACATTCGCATCTAATCGGAAAAACTTTTGTCCCATTTCGATCTCATTCTGCTAATCTTTCCCTAGCCCTCCCCTATGGCCTCATCCAGCCGGCAGAAATCCCAATCAAGGCTCCCAATTCCTAAGGAAGTACCCAAGGATCCTGTCTCTTACACCCCCAACATGAAATATGTCACGGTGAGTGTCAGACCAACTCAATCGCCACTAAGACTCAGTCACATTTCATTATCTCTCTTCTTTTGTCGGTGGAACTGCAAGCAACCAGCCTTTATTGCTCTATTAGTCATTCTCTTGTTTGGCCTGTACCACAGCTACCGGTCTCATTTGGTTGGAGGCAGACGGTGGTGATCACAGCCGCGCTTCTATAGAATCTTTCTGCCGGCCAATTTGCCTCCGAGGCATTCCAACCCATGATTAATACGACAGTTTTTAAATGTTTTTCAAAGTACCTTTGGATTACAGTTACCGTGAGGAGTGCACAAGGAACTTACAATTTAGATTTACACCAAGATACTGTAAGAATAGATAGCTTTTATGGTATTGTTAATGTTACTTGTGTAGAGTCGGCATAAATTGAAAAAAAAAACCTACTTTATTACGGTGGACAAAGCTTATTTATCAGAGGTAAAATCTACTAAGCCAATGACAAAAAGAATTTTCTGCAAGAATATCAAACTTGTGACAAGCTCTATTTACTCAGACTTTCTTGGATGAATAAGAGACTCCTCTGCCCCTGGTCTTTTTGCTGGCCTCCTATGAATCATTCAACGAGGAATCTACTAAGGATAAGGCCTTTCTTAAAAACTTTATCATGTCTGGGGTCCAATCACTGGTGTTTCACACAAAAAGCACAGTCGTAGAAACGCCTTTAATTGCATTCTACACATATAAAAATCAAACAAATTCAAGTCATCTGGAAAGCGATGAAGGTTCTCAATCAGATGCATTCATGATCCTTAAGGACAACCAATGATAAAATCTACTACTTTACATTCAAGATACAATGTAAAAGGCCGCCAAGTTTGGTTCCCTGCCCTGCAAGTGTCTTACAAGAAGCAGCGCACATGAACGACTATCGTTTGCAGAATCTTCTCCAAAATCTAGAGAGAAAGGGGGGTCTGCCAAGCTTCAGGGCTGTGGGAGTGGAGGAGTCTCTCATTGTCTTCAGGGATCCTTGGCGGGCATTATTTACTCAGACTTATGCCTACCAACTTCGCTACCTGCAGGTGTCTATATGGTTTGGGTACATTTCAATGTGTGAGTATAAACCATGACTTAAGTGCTCGGCCATGTTACAATCCCAAGCGTAGCCTCTTGAATATGAGGTCATAGCCTCTGGAGAGAGCTTAAACATTTCAAATGTATGCTTTCTGCGGGTAGGCAGGTGTGCTGAATGGCAAGGGGGGGCGTTCTGACAAACTCTTGTGTCCCTATGAGCTACCGCAACTAATTGACATTTTAAGCTTTAATATGATGGAGATTTCACCTGCGTTGTTTAAACACAGCCGCGAGCAGTTCGGCTGGACTATGTTAATTTCCATCGGCACCGCTATGGACTGTTACAGAATCAGTTTCTGTCATTCACACATGGACAAACACAATTTTCAGATCAGAAAAACAAAATTAATATTTCAAGTTTAAGGTGTGCTACTGGAAAAAAAATCAACAAAACTGGATCTTGATATTTTGGCTGAAGAAAATTTCCTTAAGTGTTAAATTTCATCCTGGTCAAGGCATGAAGTGAACTTTAAAGTACCTTTTGGTACACTGACCTGCAAGGAATGAGAAGAACCAACGAAGAAGTTACAAAGACAGGAAGAAATCAAACAGAAGCTGTGAAATTATGTTAAAACTGTCATACAAGAGTGCACATGTTTTTATTAATTTCTTCTGTTACATGTTTTACATTCATGTACTCTACACCAGCAGCCGTCCAATTAATCCGTACATTCTTTAACCTGGTTTGGCAAAATACCTTTTTGAATTCTTTTCATTTTGTCCGAGTTTTACTATTTACTTTGCCGAAAGGGAACAAACGACAATAGTTATCTTAATCAGTCCGGCGAGTCTATCTTAAGAAATGAGACTAGCATAACTTGAATAGATGGTAACATTTATTGCTACTGAAAAAAAAAACACTTCAAGGCACTAGCAATTGGAGAGAAATCTCACTCTGTAAACAAACGAGCAATGGTGAGGCATTGTAACATCCGATGAAAGTAGACCAACCTAGGGGGTCACTGCAAGCAATAAGACGTTGAAAGGAGGCTTATTATTTGTATCAACCTCGTTCCCACGGCCTCCACCCCGAGTATCAAACACATCTGAGTGTATAGGCCATCCCCAGAAACTTCAGGAGTTTCAGAGCATGTTAACCAGTGATATGCTAAATGAGTTTACTGACAGAGGGTAGCGGGGAGTACCAGTGAGAGGATCGATCACCATGGGAACGAGTCAGCATCTTGTTGCCAACCCTCCACCCGAGTCTAGCAGGCTCGGAGTCATGCTCAGAGCTCTTGTTTTCATACGGTTCCTCATGGGTGGTATTAACCCACAGGTCAGGTGGCTTTACACATTTCACGACAAGACAAAGTGACACACCTTCCAGGTAGTGACAAGCCCTCTTTTGACTCAATCAAGATATGGCAATTTATAAGAGGGGGTTGACAATTGTGGCTTTCTCGCCTGCTCTACTTGCTAGAGTTTCATTCTGCCGTCTATTTCATTCAAGATTTTGTGGGTATGAGTGGAGAAGTGTTGTGGGACCTGCCACACTGTATCCAAGAAAGATCAAGAAAATGCTCCTCAGTAACCGAATAATGTTTGCTCATTAAAGTAACAATTTAGATAGTAATTCCCCAATTTAATCACCTTTTGACGAAATATTATTATTATTATTATTATTTTTATTTATTTATTGTTTGTATTTATTTATTTATTTATTTATTTAGGTTTTTTTTGGTTTTTTTTGGTTTTTTTTTTTTTTGTTTTTTTGGGGGGGGAATTAGATCTGCTGAAGGGTAAGTATTGCATGCTCCACGCCTCTCACTCTGCACTCATCAGCTCTAAAATTACTAACTCCAAATCTTGTATTTCTTTTGTCTCTCAACTCCAGACAGTAAAACAGAAAGTTGATTCCTTTCCGCAGTCTCTCTCCTTTCATTCTTACAGCCTAACCCATTCATTATAGTGGGAAAACTACAACTGCCATTGACTTAGCAGAGGACATCATTTACCACATTCGGAATAATTTCCCCAGAGACTTCTGGCCATCTGTTTCCCCTTTTCCAAATCACGCATTTTTCCACTCTACAAGACAAGGAATTTCCGACAAAATATTTTGAACATTTTTTCACGAAATAAGATTTTTGGTGCGGTAAACAACTCAACCATATGCTTTATTCATGATCATCTTTTCATCCAATCAATCCGATTAAATTAACGGAGTGTATCCCCGTGATTTGTTATCCTTCAAACAAAAAATAAATTAAACGACCTAGTAACGATCACCTAGGAGATGCAGAAACTTCCAGCAACCTAATTTCGAGCCGTGTCTACTTTTCAGGTACTCAAAATGGCACTTATATTTGAGTGCTGCCAATTGGAACATTTTTATTAGCCAATTTGTTGAATACCTGCGAATACAAAGTGCATTGGAGGAGGGCGTATTTGAGAAAGCAAATTGCCGCCAAGAGAAAGAGAGAGAATAAATTGCTTGCTGACACTGAATGGCTTTTAGACTTGATTAGCTTCAACCTAGTTTCTTTTATGTCACGCATCGCCATTTTTTTTTGGCCTAAAAAAAACATCAAACGTAAAATAAAAAAAAGTTCTCATGCCAACAAAAAACAACAACATGAAATTGGGGTTTTTCACGGACAATTTCACTGGAGACCTTTGTTGTTTAAGAGTTTAATGAGACAGTAATGTTGGCTCCCTTATATGAGTTCTTTTCTTATGACGCCTGGTTTTCTTTTTTAGTGATCGTTCAGGGTTTTTTTTTTTCTCTTCATATCCTTGGAAGTGCTTTCGTGCACATGGTCACCTCGTTGTGGTTAACTTTTCCCGTATTTGTTTAGTCTAGGGGGCACCTGTTAGTTACTGTGCTTTTAATTATTATTTTAATGGTTTCAGCTGGTCTGTTTTCTAGTGTTAATTAAATAATTTGTATTCGTGTGTTTATTGTACATTCTTTACTGTAGGATAAACATATATATATTTTAAATTTAGTACATGTAATGTGGGCCTTTATTTATCCTATTTTGTTCATTTTTTAGCTTTCGCTTCTATTGTTAACTTTTTAAAGACCATTCATTTCTGTAAAACAATCGCCAAGTACCCAGACATTGCTAATCTTAATGATTTATTGCACCGTTATTTTCAGGAAAAATGTCAAGAAATTGATATAGTATGAAACAGAGAGAGGCTTAATGGTTTCTGTTTCAGAGTTGTAGATTCTATGTTTACATGGGAAACATTGAAAAATGTCAATTCGGTCCCATACTTTGACCCTCTTGTCTGAACAAAAATTGCGGCCATTTGCGGCTGCTCTGTGCATTTTGGTAGAAGCTGCTTGTGGCCGTTGTGATCGCTAAAGGGTTAAGCGCATTGAGGAATCTGTGATGCATTACGCTTTATAAAAATGCTGTTTATTATTATTATCATTATTATTATTATTATTATTATTATTATTATTATTATTATTATTATTATTATTATTATTATTATTATTATTATTATTATTATTATTATTATTATTATTATTATTATTATTATTATTATTATTATTATTATTATTATTATTATTATTATTATTATTATTATTATTATTATTATTATTATTATTATTATTATAATCCAGGAGTAAATAAATAGATGAGTGAACAAATTCTGCTTAAAGTGTTTACGCTAAATTGGAAAAAATCATACTAATGAACCACACATCGGGTTGATAAGGTGAAATGTCGTCACCATTTTCATTCTATCATAATTTGATGGCATATCTCACGAACACCTTGTTTTTGTGATGTCACAAAAACTCAATGTCTAGTTTTTATAGTTATTATTATTATTCTCCAGAAGTTAATAAATAGATAAGTGAGCAAATTCTGATTAAAGTGTTGATATGTTTTTCCAAGGTAATAGCCCTAGGTCAGGGCTAAGTGAGAGAAGGGAAGGATTATGGAAGTAATCACGGTTGACTTTCCTCTAGTCTAGCCGCTATATACATGTACACCACGAGTTCACGCCTGACTGGTTCAACAGGAAACTAGACCAATATTACCCACATGTTATGGATGTAATAACGGAACCTTCATACAGTCACACCCTACAGCATCACAATACTGTTACTCCCATACACAAGGAGCCGGACTGAGGTTCCTCGGTGAATAGATTGGCCCCCTTCCATTATCAGTCATGGGATTACTATATACCAGTATACAGGGAACCCAACCAAAATGGCCGTTACGGTTACGTCTCTGTATTGACACACTTTGCGTTCTCTTGCGTATTTTATCAGAATGTGTTACTATGGAAACTGACTGAAAAATATTCACCTGTTTTGCGACCAACAAACTAACAGGAATTGTAAAGTTCTTTTATTATTGGAACTGTTGACTAATTCATGCCATTGTATGCATTCCTACTAAGCCGTCAATTAGTTAACAAAGTACTTAATGCAGCGTGGAAGGTCATATGGTTTTACGACAGTAAGTAATGTGTTCTATAAATATTTTATAATCTGTCCCAAGCGAGTAGTATTGCTCCTAAAAATCTTACAGGGTAAAACCTTCAATATTTCTAGAGACTTAAAAAAAAAAATTATTACGATATCAAACCACTGTGGTGTATAAAAATAGTTTCTTTCAAATATTGACCTTTAATTAAAAATCTTCACTAAAATTGCACTAATTATTTCCAACCAGTCTGGAAGCTGACAGAGTCGATCTTGACCGCACTTTGCTTTTTAACAAAAAAAAATCCAAAGTCCAATTGTCACTGACCGTCGTACGTGTTTCTAACAATGCATGGAGCTAATTATTGCCAAGTCACATTCAATGCATCTTGTAAGAAGTCTCTTGAGATGCAAGCCACCATGTTTCAAGAGCTCATTTTCCTCCACTATGCACGCCAACACTCTTATTACTTCAACAAGGATGAAGTCATAAGATTTTCTCCTCAAATTGTTGATTCGGTTGATAAGTCATGGGTTTAGTGAACGCAAATAGAGAAGGCACACGTCGGGTTTGCTAATAGAGTTCATAATCCTGGGTATCACCAAGCAGCCACTTTGTTTTGAGCTCCAATAAAGTAGGGATACATTGGGTTCGCCAACTAATTTCATAACCCTGGGTATCACCAAGCGGCCATTTTGTTTTGAGCTCCAATAGAATTGGCATATGTTGGGTTTGCTAACTGACTTGATAATCCTGGGTATCGACAAGTGGACATTTTGTTTTGAGCTCCAATAAAGTAGGTATTCATTGGGTTTGCTAACTGATTTCATAACCATGGGTTTCACCAAGCGGCCATTTTGTTTTGAGCTCCAATAAAGTAGGCACACAATGGGTCTGCTATCAGACTTCAAACACCAGGGTCTCCAAGCAGCCATCTTGTTTTGAACACATTCAAATCACTATGACCAGACTGAGGCTGTAGAAAAGCCAGTCTGGTGCCTCATTGTAAAGGTACTTTATCGGTGTTGACTGATACAGGGAATGCAACAAAGATGGCTGCTGTTTCAACACTCATCACAGCATCCTACCCCCACGGTTTGAGTTATGAAACACCCACGACTTCATCCATAAACCAGACACCCCTCTTAAAAATTCTTTGACTCGTTCAGGTGGAGTAAGACAGAGAGAAACAGATCCAGGATCGTATTCAACTGTTTAAGATGCCACAGCCCCATGGGACAGGTTTGTAATTTCCCAGGAGAAAGTATTCTCTCTCCCTCTCTGGTGTTTTCATATCCTCTTCAGAATAGAGTCTCGGCCTCAAGGCATTCCATAACCTTTAGGTTACATCGATCTCCTTCTTTGAGAACACAAGAAGGACGTCACATTTTGACCACAAAAAAAAAGAAAGAAGAAATTCACAGGTGTCTTAGATGAAACACCCCGGAGAGGGATGTCGAAAGAGAAGGTTTAAGAAGCAGATACATTAAATGGATGACTCCTGGGGTGTTACTGAGAGAACTTAAATGAGCGAGTTACATCTTGGGGCTTCACTGACACATGAATGTTTTATGATTATTGAGGGGCAGAGAGAGGGGGGGGGGGGGTTGCCTCCAGACAACAACTTTTCAGATACTGTTAAGGGATGCCAGCCAATCTATCGTACAAAACATCTTGAGAAATTAAACCAAAGAGTAGGTCACTGGTTACCTGCTCTGAATGTGTTTGATGTGAGACATCGTTGTGGTGCATTTTAATGGAGGTGGTTGTCAAACCACATAAAACTAGCGAGCAAACCCAGAGATTTAAAAGATAACGTCATACTAAGATTTGTTTGCATTCCTCGGACATAAATATCTTACACATGTAAGAATAGTATTGCTATACCCTGAAGACAATGTTCAAGAAAGTTTTTTTAAAAACCGATATGAATGAATGTAAACCTGTAATTCCAACCAGAAAATGAAAGGAGCGAGGGGTTGTAAGTTCCTACAAATAGTTTGGAGAAAGCTTGTTATTCCATGCAGGTAGACTGCAGAGAGTTGGGGCACTGAAGGGCGGGGCACTGAAGGGCAGGGCACTGAAGGGCGGGGCATGGGGGAGGAGGGGAGAGGAAACAAGGGGGTAGGAAAGGACAAAGGGGCTGCATCAAACACATTCAGAGCAGGTGTAACCAGTGACTTATTTGACACTGAACACAGGTATGACAAATAATTTCCAAAACGTATACCTTCCCTTTAATCGGGAGCCAGAGGATATCTTTTCAGATGGGTCTTATGCATTGAGAATGATGAGAATAAGCTGGTAATGTGCTGTTGATGGTGACACTGGTTCATGTATCACCATCACCACAATAATGCTGATGCTTCAAACTGGGCACATTTACATTGATAGTAGGCAGGACTCAAATTGTTCACTGGACCACAGGCCAGAGGCTGGTAGTTTTAGCGTCGGGCCAGTAAACTTTTTGACAGGACAAGTCCGGCGGTATTGAATAATACCTCACCGTGTAATATCTTGAACAAATACAAATTACGTTCAAATGATGACTTTGAGTCTGATAAAGCACCTTTCAATTGACCATATTTTTGACCGCATGAGGGCGCTGTCATCTGGGAATGTCTTGCATCACAATAGCAGTTTTAGCTTATTATAATTGCCTGTTTGTAGTTTTCTTGCACCAATGAAGAAATACATAAAAAATTGCGATACAAAAGTGAAAAAACCCTGTTTGTTTACTTTTTTTTCATCATGTGAAATTTATCCACATACGCCCTCACGTGGTCAAAATTACGGCGAACTCTACTGAGTAATGATAACCCGAGACAAATGAGATCAATCTTCTCTTGATAGATTACATCGTGTCTTGATGCTTGTTCAAAATATAAACAGTTGAATACATGAGAAACTGTTTCAGGAAGTTTTCCTCGTTTTGATTCTGGTCTTGTAAAAACAATTCATTTTCGTTTCATTGATTAATTCTGGTTGTGAAGCCAAGGACTCTCAGAAAAGCGAACTTAATCACTACACTAGCCAAGAACCCCACGGAAAGAAGACATTAGACAATGAAGTTTCATTTTTTAGATGTCAGAGGAAAACCCCAGAGATTCCATGGAAAATCCACGCAATCAAGTAGGGACTGAAAGCCCAATCCACATAGTGCCCTCGGTGGGATTTGAACCCGGAGTCCTAAAGGTGGAAGGCGAGGAAAGATACCAAGACGCCAACCTGAAAGCCAGTTCCAGTCCGGTAGACATTTTGAGCCACAAGCCCTGTGATGGTCTTGTGGATTTTGCCCCCAAAATCGTGCCCCGAATTTCATTATGGAAGTATGGCCGTGTCTAAATTTGCAGCTGTGGCTACGACTGCGGCTGTTGCTAAGGTTGTTCCTACAGGCATCCTATGCTCAAATGCACCAGGAGCTCAAGCTGTAGCCGCTAACTTGGACACGAGGAGCAGGATAAGAGGCCGGCTCCCTACTGAGCCTGAAAATACAAATCAATGAGTCAGTAAATGCATCCAGTCGTGCTAATGTTAAAACGCGATAAATCTACTGGAAAAAGCCATGCCAAAAATGTGTGAATATGTACTGTACAATTGTAAGAGGCTAGAAGCTTAGGACTAGGGTTAGGTGTTGATTCAAGCCGAGGACAAGTCCACGATCAAGCTGTAGATGTATTGTCTGGGTCTTGTAACCCTGTATAAGACATCGTACTACTGGGTGCTACCAATAACAAGATCTCCCACATATTAAGCACATTGGGGTGGATTCTGGGTGATTATACGACCTCCCTTAGAGAGACATAGTGCGTTGGCAATTGTTGCCTCAAATGGGCTGCTGACGAGGCTAATGTTGATACAGCAGTGTGGGTTGTGGACTGTACTCTTATTATTTCATTCACCATACTGAACTCAGCATCTGGTAGAGAACCTTGCGAGGAGGGCAAACAGAGTGCAGAGATTTGCGGGTGACAATTTGTGGAGAGGGAACGGAGAAAGGAACTGAAGCTTGCAATTGGGCAAAGGGAACACAACAACAATTTGGGAAAATTGTTATTGTTACTGCGCCGCAATGGATTCGGGTCGGATTGGTTTGTTTTAAGTGCTGGTTGCGGGTAACAGGTTGGGTGTCAAACAACTCTGCTAAATTGCTTCTGCCAATTTCCACAGAAGGACACCTGTCCATCATGTGTATAACTGATGAATCCGAGTGATTGATTTGTTACTTAAGATAAAGTACACACAAGCTACTGGCTCAATAATGTCAGAAAGAATATTATTAGCACACATGGCAGAGATGGTCCAGTACGTGGAAACTGTTCATTTGCTAGAAAGTCACACACAACCTTCACAGTTTGTGTGGCAGATTCCATATCTAAATTCTTGTCTTTTTGTTTTCTGAAAATTGAAAATAAGTCCCAGGAATGTCCTCACGACATCATTGACATTTAGGGTACTATAATTTTAAGTAGAGTGTGGGCCTCGCTAGAGGCTTAGGAGTTAATTGAAACACGTATCCTTTACTCAGAGGAATTATTTGATCCAGTAATTCCTAGGTTTCATATTTAATCAACTGCTCCTACATACATTAAAAAAAATTAAAATTAAAGCCAGGATTTTAATTGTCACGATTTAAACTGAGAATTCTCTCCCAAAAGGTTCACTGTAGTAATAAATGATCTGTAACCTGTAAAACATTTCAGGGAAATGTGTGGGTACATTACTAATGGACTTGGCCTCTCCCGTCAGCCATTTTGATTGATTGATTGCCAACCTGGTTTGGATGTTTAGTCTTCCTGTCAAGCCGCTACAGCAGTCTTCACATATCCCAATCAACATGACCATCAATCAAACTGCTGAATTCAAGTATAATTTGTACTGGTTGTTTTACAAAGAGCTCCCAGTATTCTTCAAATTATACATAACAGGTGTTTCCTGTAGTTCATCTTCCATTTGTCTACTTCAGGTACAATTACATCAACTTAGAAACAGAACAGGTTACACTTAGGATCTCTACAAATACTCTGTTTCTGCTTTGTTTGTTTAAAGTTTTTCTCGGATTTGTGAAAAGTGATCATTACTATAGGCATAGCGTTAGCCAGAGGGGTGTCCGAGTGTCTTTTGGACACACTGTTTCAAATTTGGGCACCCTGTTTTATCTCTCATTCACATGTAAATGTATTGTAAGTGAACAATTTGGACACCCAGTTTTTTTTTAAATTTCCAGCAAATTTGGAACCCTCTTTACCAAATCCTGGCTTGTCCGAGCTTAGGAATAAATGGAAAAAAAACAGAGTCCTCAACTCAACCTCAAAATAAAGACTTGCATAAATATTTTTAAGTAATTCTACTCGAGGTTGAAAACCAAGAAAGTCCATTTTTCATCTGCACATGCACTTTTGCCATCACACACAAAGTTATCCCACTAAGTAGAACTTTCGAATTAAAACAAAAAGAGGGCTACAGGGGTGTCATGAACTGGAAACAGTCTCCTCCCCTGAAAAATGTGTAATTACAGGTGACAGCAGAACCTTACTGTATGCAATAAGAGTAACAACTCAAGGCTTGATAGAAAAAGGGGGAAACAAAAAAAAAGTACAGTTACTTCAGGGGGTTGAATCCTCCAACAACATGGTTACTCCCAAGGCAAGAAAAATAAACATCGAGCCTAGGCCAACTTCACCTTCCCCACCTAGGGGCTATGAGTCGTCAATTTTGAAACAGCCATGACAGGATATTTCATTATCTCGCCCGATTTAGGTCAATAAAAAAAGACAGAGCTCTAATTAAATTTGCCGCAGAACTTAGAGAGTAACGCTGCGGATAAGTTGTGTGTGAAACATGGAGGAGTTTTGGGCCGGTGGACAATGTGGGCGCGGAGGCGGTTTGATGACGGGACGATAACGGCGGTTGATGGCGCCGCTAGATGATGAGTTTGAGATGAAAATGCTAGGACTGTTTACAACGATCTGATTGGGATTCTGTCAAATCGAATCAAGTCCCGATGTCATGTCTCTGCTTATGACGGAATTCGGCGCTTACGGTCACCAGTTTCCACCTACAGGTTTAGCAACAAATTTTGACATATAGCTGTGTATTATAAAGAAGAAATACTTAGTACGAGTGAAGTACACATACATACAAAACCTTGCTAACCTGTAAATTACACCTACATTACGACGCGCAGCTTTTCTGCCCATGGTTCTCGCTAAACACTGATCCGCTGGCCAAATACCAGTTATAAACACCAGAGGACCAGCCAAAAATTCACTCCAAGTGATCCGGCTGGCTAGTTCAATGTTGAAAAGCATCCCTATTTTACATGAAACATGGACTCTAGTGAAAAAACTGGCGGACTAGTGAAAAAACTGTCGGACTAGTGAAAAACTGGCGGACTTGTGAAAAAAAACTGGCGGACTAGTGAAAAAACTGGCGGACTAGTGAAACAACTGGTGGACTAGTGAAAAAACGGGCGGACTAGTGAAAAAACTGGCAGACTTGTGAAAAAACTGACGGACTATTGAAAAAACTGGCGGACTATTGAAAAAAATGGCAGAATAGTGAAAAAACTGGCGGACTAGTGAAATGACTAGCTCACTGGTCCTGCTGACCAGTCACTGAAAATGTTAAGGGCAAACCCTGCTGCCTCTAAAAAAGCAAATTTTTCACTTACGTTAAGAAGAGTAATAAAATTAGGTCCACTGCCCAAATTCATAAAGCTGTTAAGCAGGAAGTACATTTCTTTTCTAAGCAAGAAATGAGTGGGGTACCAGTCGCAGCATTGTACTCTGTATGGTATTCTGCTATGTAACCTGTTACTGCTAAGCAAGATTTTTCTGCGCTTAGCATGTTTTTGTGCTTATAGGCTTTAATTGGGCCCTGGTTAATCAGTGGAAAGCTCTAAATACCACAGGTTAAATAAACAGAGTATTTACTTAGGAAGAGCAATTAGGCTGATCCTGTTTAATTGAATTAGACTGAATGAAAGGTGTTGAATTTGTATCTGGGCTTGTTTTTTTTCACAGGACTCAGTACTCAAGAACGGTGCTTTACACACATCGGTGTACTGGTAAAACCAAATAATAGACCCGACTAATTGGTTTATGTGAACAGAGAATACGGTAATGTTTGAGGTGACTCAGTCAGAATCTGGCAGTTTCATTTACTTTCATCTTGGCATTATAACACTTGTCTTGAGTTATCTCTCAGTAGAACAATCGGCAAGTTGTCATTCCATCGGAATAATTCTAAAAACTTAATTTCTTGTGGCAAGTTAACGCTGGATCTACCCTAAACCTGAAACGCTGCTTTGCGCTTCAATGAAAGCCGCTCGCAAAACATTCATGGATCTAAATTCTCCCAACAAGTGGATTAGTGAGGGTGCACATATGAAGAATTGCATTTGTTATATCTGTGTACCTACCCTCGCTAGTGGCATTTTCAATCCCGAACACAAACCCGCCCCACGACCAATGACACACAACAAATACTGCAAGACAGGAGACTTCATTACGATTGTAATGAAATTTAGTTCCTTCTTCAGAAGAATCCGAGCAGAAGCAATTTAACTGGGTAAGAGCTAATTAAATTTAACCGCCCCGGGTCGTTTAATACTATATATCAGCTGACTCAACTCATTTACCGTATCAGCATTTATTGTCTTACAGCCCCTTGAGCCAGTTTTTTTTTTCTTCTTCTGAGGGTTTTACCGACTACTCCTTTCAGATCGAGGAAAGAAAAGGACGGTCCACAAAGGTGTTGGGTTTTTGTTCAACGGGGGGCTGAATGCACACTGCTATACACCCCCTTCCATTTATGATGTGTAACAGTTTATATTAACTACCTGCGATATTATTAACATTTGAACTTTGAAACAATGCAAGGTGGAGATTTCCCCACAATTAAAGTCAATGCACTCATTCATAAATAACCACAATTGTTTAAGCAATCAGGAAGTCTGATAAAAAAAAAAAAGTCCACCACTGTGACCTTCAAAGGTCAGCGTTTCCTTTTGGAAGACTCGTTTTGTTCCTGCCGCTTTAAAGATAAGGTGCAGGTTCTGTTGTACTACAATGGTAACGCTGCAAACAATTATGTATAGAATTTACCTGGTCCAGGGTTCTCCCCATGTACACGCTAGCGTATCGGGCCGATACGCGTGAATTGCGTGCCGATACGCCAACAAAACAATTTTTTTTAATAATAAAAAAAATCTAAAAAAAAAAATTTGAGAGAAAACCATAAAGAATGCTCCAGATTGCACAGTAGGGCTTTCAAAACCAAGATAAACACCAAGTAGAAAACATTCCGAAGATGTTGTTTCAATTTAGCGTGCTTCGACTTAAACATAAACAAATATTGGTCCAGAATGCCCCACAGTTTTTAACAAACCTGGGGAGAACCCTGCTGGGCCCAATTTCATAGAGCTGCTTAAGCAGAAAATGTGGCTTAACAATTGTCTGCTAAGCAGAAATGAGCAGGACACCAGTCGCAAATTGTACAAGTGACATGGTAGTTTGGCTGGTAACCATAATCTAGTTAGCATTATTTTGTAGTGCTTAGCTACTTTTTGTGCTTCAGCAGCTCTATGAAATTGGGCCCTGGTCTCTTTCAGGAGATCAAATGTAAAAACCAAGTTTTGCTAAAACAAATGTTTTTTTAAAAGATCACAACAAGTAAATGCAAAAAGAAAAAAAAGAAGAAGAAAAAATGGCAATAATAGTTATTTAATTACCTGTATAGAAAACATCAAATAATCTCTAGACTAAAACAGAACTCTTGGACGAAACAAAACATTTTTTTTAACACCAAGATTCATTTAAAAAAAAACGATTTAAAGCAGTAGATTTCAGTAAATTGTTAACAGCAATTAAATAAAAAGAACAATGATTTTATTCCACATCTTTAAAGGAAATACATGAACTGGAAGTCAAAGATACTAATCTGTTATTAATATATCCGGAGCTCGATTGAGGTGTTAACCACATCTAAAGGTCACAAAGTTCATCCTCAAGATAAAAGTAAACAAGGTCATCTCTAGCTACAAAAACTTTATTCCCTTTAGGGCTTGTAAACGCTTGGTAATCACTCTTAAAATTAAAACTAAAAGCTTACTTGGTTAGAAGTACAGCAGCTTTCGGTAGTAAAAAGCACTTTGAGAATCATTTCACTTTGAAGTAATGTGGTTATGGAAAAAGATATCAGTTTTTATCCCCCAAAATTTTAATCTGAGAAACGTCAGTAACGTTTCTCAGAGTGTGCATTCCAATTACAGATTTTTCTTCCTGCGTGGACATAAATGCTCCAGATTTTTGGCGATATCTCAAAAACGCTACCACCTTTTGGAACGAAATTTGTACAGTTTAGTTTTATTGTATATATGTACATTTATATAGGATTAAAACAATCAAACGGTTCAAAAAACCAATAAACCTTTAATATTTTGTAGCAGACATTCAAAACTTGGTTTTTTTTTGCACATAAAAAAGTTTATTCAAGAGTTTGGACTTGGAGCGGGACTTGAACCAACGAACTCCGGATTAATGTACCGGCGCTCTACCAAATGAGCTACCCAGCCCTATGTTGGCAGTCTCCCTATTAGTCAATATCTTTGTTCACACCAAAATTATTTCCAATTTAATTAAAGCTAAATGTATGCATGTATGTATGTATGTATGTAGTTTTTAAGTCAAGAATGAAACACTTCCTTTATGTTGCCTTTACCAGCAAAACAAACACGTCCTACGATGTTCTCGCATGGACTCATGTCAGTAAGAGAGTGCTTCTCTTGTATCAACAGGAAAAACAGAGTGAATTAGGTGTTACAAACTCAAACAACCTAAAGGACCTACAAAGTCAATACAAAACAGAATTTAATGACGGCCTTAAGTTTCAAATCAAGCGGATTCTGGCTCAGAAGTAAGAAAACAAACATGGCTTGAAAAAATAACGAGAACTCATCGAGAATAGAAAATGTCTGAGTAGAGTAAACACCGCTTCTGTACACACTACGGAGAACATGAGCCCAGGAGATGAGAAAAGTTAAACTGTCCCACACTGAAACGTCATTATTTTACACACATAGCCAGTACTTCCAGTATCAATATTATTGTTGCCACTTCACCTGTACAGCAACCTACCCATGATGACCCAAGGCGCTCACTGAAAAAAGTGGCTTACGACAGCTGGGAGTTTCTCTCAACACGGCGACAAAAAATAACCCGGAAAATTTACATTTTATTAGAATTTGTCTGAAAAAGAGCCAGAAAAAAGGAGGAATATAAACTAGATTTCTTGAATCAATATTTTGCTTGTCATGTTCGCAGGTTTTATGACAAATCATGGATGAACGGCTATAGGCAATATTAACGTTCTTTTGAAAAAGGGTAAAGCTTCGGTAGGTGTCAAATCGTGACAGTCTCCACTGACACTGGAGTCTGTTCACGCACTCACAACACACCGCCACAAATTAAATGAATATTTGAAAAGGAAAGGGTGTGTGCTTTCAAATGGATGATTTCCCAAGTTACTCAGCATGTTATCACCAAAATGATTAAGAAGGAAAAAAAAGGATAATTATTCGGCGAGATAACTGCATCTAAGATACTACTTCGTTAAAGGACACGTGCCTTGATAAACATCACTAACTGCTGAATCATTGTGATTGGGTTAGTTTTTTTTAGTTTACAATTTTGGGGTTGAACAAAGAAAAAGTGACTAGAGCGGGATTTGAACCAACGACCTCCGGATAAATGTGCTGGCGCTCTACCGACTGAGCTATCTAGCCATATGTTGGCGGTCTCCCAATTTTGTCAATATCTTTGTTCAGGGGTGCCAGTCAGAAGCAATAGTTTGTTTGCTGCGAGTTTTTTAATTTGTTTTTATTACATCTTTATACTATAGCTGGTCCAGTTTTTAATTATTATAAAAAAAAACATATTTTTTTTAAACAAGTATTTATCTTGTATGTATTTTTTAGACTCTAAATATTTCTGTGCACTGCGGGACAAAGAATTTCAAGTTGTTTTAAATTTAATATGACAAATACATAAATAAATAAATGCAAGTATGATTCATCGCAGCATCGCAGCAATCAGACGAGGATTATAATTTAATTAATTTTATCGTTCCTCAGAAAAGGTTGAAAGAGAACCAAAAAAAACCCCACCTTTACTTACAGAATGTACACAAATGTTTTCACTGGAAACGATAACAGTCCTTACTGATCCTCTAGTGTCAGTATTTTGTTATGATAATTTAACAGTCGTTAATGGAAACACTTGATTACTTTATTGAGTGATGATATGAATAATTTATTTTAAAAAACGCCTAAGGACATGATTTATGGATGGTCTCGTGGGAAGTAATTAAGCTAAAACGGAATAAATGTTTACAGTAAAAAGGGCAGTTTTGAAGGGGATAAAAAAAGGCACAAAATGGGTTCAACCTCTGGTAGGAACATTTTGCCTCTGCTCAATGTGTACACCAGGCCTTAAAATTAACACTGGATCACAGGCCCGAGGCCAGTGATTTTAGCCCTGGGCCAGTAAACTCATGACTGGACAAGTCCGGCAGTCTTGTCTTTTTCAATTGAATAATCATACCTCACTGTGTTATATCTTTAACGGAATGAAATGATGTTCAAATGTTGACTTTGAGTCTGCCAGGGTAAACACAATTCCGTTGAGTATCAAAATATACTAAACCATACAGACAAATGAGATAAATCTTTGCAATTTGCTTGTTCATATAGAAACGGTTGTCGTGTTTAATTGTGTAGAAAGCGCTTTCTCATTAAGATTCTGGTCTTGTCACATAAATTCTGGTCTGGTGAATAATTTGAGCTACAAGCTCTGCCGTCTTGTTGAATTGCACCCTAAATTCAAGCTCTGTACAGTGACAATTATACCAACCGATACTGCTGTTTATTCTACAACAACAAATAACTTTTGTTTTCTTAAAATTCTGTTGATTCAAGGAAACAATACCCATTGTACTCCAGTAACATGATAAATTAGTATCTCACCTTTAATTGCACTAAATGAAAACATTAAAGTACAAGTGAAATAATAAAACGATCCCAGAAATAGTCACCTTGGGTGAATTTTGTTTGAACAGCTAACCGATCCCCCCCCCCAAAAAAAAAAAAAACCTCCCGTTTTTTTTCTTCCGCCCGGAGACATTCTTGGTGTGGATGAAAATGTGTCACTGATGCATTGTGGAATATAATGTGTGTACCCTCTCCAATTAAATTTCCACACACAAAAGAAGACAAAAATAATCCGAAAAGTTGATGAAATCTGATCTTGAAGACTCTACATCATCAGCCCTTTGGCAAGCCTTTATTAGACTAAGAAACTCAGCTCAGATTTTCTCTTAGAAAAGGATGCTCTATGGGCCCCTATAATCTTGTTACCAATTTGACCAATAATCTTATAAAGTATTATCGTTGGTTAAATATTATGGTTGCAGGCTGAGCTGCTACAACAATGGAGAAGGAATGATTAAAAAGAATAGGAAAGCTTAATGATGTGTTACACTTGGTTGTATTCAAATTGGCTTTAGAAGTGGCCACCAAACGGGAATCACCCCCCCCCCCTTTCATGCTTAAAAAGAGGCCTGAAAAGAAGTTTTGCAAACAGAATCTAAGTGAACATTTCATTTTTGATTTTTTTTTTTTTTTTTGGGGGGGGGACACTGGGTTTTAGGTAGGGGAGTGAAATTCCTGTTACAATTGCTGTTTTGCATGCACAAGTTTACAACTTCTGATTGTAACAGTATGTACATTGCCCCTTACACAATTTATCATGCACTTCTAGTGATAGTGGCAAGAATGTGAGTATTTACACATGAAATGCCTAAAAGTTCCTTCCACTCACTCTTCACACGTAAAAACACAATTTTTTCCCCATCCACTCTTCACACATAACGGCACAATGTTTACACACGCAATGAATCCCAGTTCCCTGAACTATTAGGAAGTTTAAGATCAAGATCTCCGTGCACATGGAAAATATTTACAACATCTAAAAAAAAACCCATGTTTCCAGCGATCTGTTCAATCAATATTCCTCACTTGAATTATCAACATTGAAGTGTACACCATAAATCACAAGATTGCTGACACGATTTCCATGTGCAACTCCCAAACGTACATTTGACAGTCCTTTCACATATTAAGCAGCGAATGCTCAGATAAAGTACGGTCCATGTTCCAGTAGCCCTTTGATATCGGCCGGGAGGTTCTTATTGATAAACATCTGAGACAGTGAGTGATGGTGGACAAAAGCAGAGGAGGCTGGCGAGAAAACGGTTGAGATGTGATGTCATCAAAGAGGCCGATGAACCTCGGGACGAGACGGTTAGATGGCAATAACCACGGCAACTAAGGATAGAGACCTACATCTTGGCTTAATAAGATGATGGCCATTGGTAGAATGCGCGTCAAGGGGTACCAGCTAAATACTACAGCGTGTGCGGCAGCCAAAGATCGAGAGGCGGAACATCTTGGTTTAATAGGATGACGGTAGAATGCATTCTAGGGGTACATGCTAAATATAACAATGTGTGTCAATCACATATAGGAGTACTTGAAGCGATGGGGAACACACTTCCGGTAGTTTTTTCAAAACACATTATTTGCGAGATGTGTTTTTAAGTGAGTAGTGCATTTCAGATGTGGAGAAAAAAACAAGGAGCACCATCCCCTATGAGCAACGGGTACAAGTTTGAGAAAAGAAATGAAACAAAGAATAGAAAATGGCACAGAAAACAATACAATGACACTGTCACAAAACAATGACACTGTCACAAAACAATGACACTGTCACAAAACAACGACACTGTCACAAAACAATGACACTCACAAAAAACGACACTGTCACAAAACAATGACACTGTCACAAAACAATGACACTGTCACAAAACAACGACACTGTCACAAAACAATGACACTGTCATCAAAACAATGACACTGTCATCAAAACAATGACACTGTCATCAAAACATTTGAAATGACAGAGGACACATTATAGAAGCTGTTAACCACAAGTCCGTTTCTTAAAGGGAATGTAATCACTCTTAAAATTAATGGCAATAACAACTTATTGGTTAGAAGTACAGCAGCTTTTGATACTATAAAGCATTTTGAGAATCATTTCACTTTGAAGTAATGTTGTTATATGGAAAAAGATATCAGTTTTTAATGCCCCAAAATTGTAATCTGAGAAACGTTACTGTCAGATACATTTCTCAGATTGTGTGTTCCAATTGCAGATTATTCATCCTGCGTGGACCTGACTGCTCCGGATTTTCGTAAATATATCTAAAAAACGCTACCACCTTTTGAAATGAAATTTTCACAGATTAGTTTGATTGTATATATCTACATTTACAAAGGATTAAAACAATCAAACTGTTCCAAAAACCAAAGGTACATGTTCCCTTTAACCTCAGGGTATGTGAATCTTGAATTACATCCCAGAATGCAAATGCATAAATGACAAATGAAAAGAGCAACCAATTATTTAAACACAAACAGGCTACCTCATAACCGTGTCAGCAAACCATCATCCCCCCCTTTATCCACACAGTACATCTGTAAAACCACAACCTCCTATCCATCACGTCATATTTAGATGTCCATTTGCACTCAAGCATGCCCCCTGGTCTCAACCCAGACACAAGAATCTTACTCAACTTGCCGCTGATCAATTCCAATCAAGTTTCTTACAGGACAATTTTTGCTGGAGTGTGATGATCGATGATATCAGCGCATGAGCGGGAAATTCCAAGCTTTAAAGGAAAAGTTCACAATCCAACCGGCGATTTAGTCTCTATTTCTTGCTCAATACTACAGACAAACCAGGGTTTGCCTTTAACTTTTTTTTCAGTGGCTGGCCAGCAGGACCAGTTAGCTTGTCATTTCACTAGTCCGTTAGCTTTTTCACTAACTCAAATGAAATTGGAAAGCTTTTCAACACTGAACTATACAGCCGGACCACTTTGGAGTTGATTTGGACTGGTCCTCTGGTGTTTTTACCGCCATTTGGTCAGCGGACCACTGATTAAGAGAGAAAATGCTGCAAACATACACAGAAAATATTAGGAACACATTTTTTCTGGTTCAAGATCTCACTTTTACTAGTGAAATATTTCACTGCAGATATTTTCGTTCTCCCGGGAAAGTTTGATCGACCAACAACAAACAACTGTCTGGTCCTTGCTCCCGCGGTGTGTCTTCAAGCTCAAGGCCTGTCTATGTATAGGAGAAAAAAAAAACCTCAAACTAAGTCCATTTCCACTTCGTTAGTCATTTTACAATTAAAATATTTTAAGATTAACATTTAATTTTGTATTTAATCTCAAACTTCAATCAAAATAAGTTGAACGGAAAAGGTAGGTAACTATTTCTGTCCATTTGGACGGAAATTTGTGGGTGATTGAAAAAAACCCAACAACAATCAACAGAAATTATTTGAAGTATAAGCCTGCATGTACATTCACATGTTGAAACATTATTGGGTGGATTCAGTTACTTGCACAATGTTAACCATTGGAAAGACTGCTAACATGACATATGCAAAATGGTTACCCTTTATTATGTTTCTTGTCCCAAGTAATTGTCCATGCAAGATTCCTCTTCCTATCTACTATTTCCTTACAACTCGTGCAAATCACAACCTGTCAATATTAGACGGCTATTGACCATAAATTGTGCAGACTTTCAACAGCGTGACTGTCCCCTGCCCTCCCTGCTTGAGAAACCAGCTTCACTTTAAATCCAGTTCATTTCATCGGTTCCCAGCCACATGTCAAGTGTTGAGCTACCAAGACACACTACCTGTCCACACAAGTTCTAATGAAATTTGGCCTGGCAATCAACCAGCTCTGCTTGAATTTCACTAATATACAGCATCTGGCTTTATAGCTACAGTTGGTAAATGAAATGTACCACGTGTACGTGTACGCAAAAAAACCTTACAGCCTGCCGAGAAATAATAGTCCTACGGTAAGCCATAAAACACAGCGAGCGAGTTCCAAATTGGGGGTTGCCCAATATTGGATCAGTCAGAGTGACAAATATTGCGTGTCAAGATCTCGGATAGTTCATTATTTTATGGACAAGTTCGAACTGACTGAGAAAGGGGTGAGGCTGTTAATAGCAAAGAGTGTCCTTTCTGATGAATTTATCCACACATCACATCGTTAGTAGAATGGTCCTTCTCGAAAGGGTACCACTGAGTTATTAGGGGACAGTTACATTAGAAAACTAGAATGATTAATCCATAGACAAACCATCGTTAAACTTAGCTAAACCTACAATGTATCTAGGTAATAGTCAAGTGAAACAGAAAATGCCATTACAGCGGCTAAAATTAAGTCTCCTCCTGAAGACGAGCAGAGTATACTGTTCGAAAAGTCAAGACCAAACCGGCTCTTTTCAGAGCCAACACTCCTCCCAAAAGAGATTTTACACATGGTTGTTCCTGTAAGTTTACTAGTTTTAGTTACTTCTTAGCTAAATCTCCTGAAGATGAGCAGAGTATACTCTTCGAAACGTCGAGACCACACCTGCTCTTCTCAGAGCCAACACTCCTCCCAAATGAGTTTTTAAACATGGCTGTACCTGCAAGTTTACTATTGATAGTTACTTCTGAGGTAAATTAATATCAAGCCAGAAATTATTGTTTACACAATACCGACTCTAGCAATTTTATAATATAAAACGCAGACATTGAGTTCCTGAAAAATACATTTGTGAAACTCCAGGACGTTGTGGTCGGTATTAAAGAGAACCCTTTAATGACACCCAGTCAGAGTCTTGAATGGCGTAGTTTCTTCTGGTTTAATCATCAGTGCTCATGCAAAGAGTGATCCACACGGTACGTTCTGACTATCCTCAAACTGATCAGTCCGATCTTGTCTTCTCGCGCGTACTCAACCATCGTGAAATTCAGTATACCATTTACCCCCAAGCAGTTCAGACGGGGTGCACCTCCTACTGAATATACAGTTTAGTTGGCATTACCCACATAGGTCTTGTAGGGGTTGCAGACATTGAATAAGGATACACACACACGCACACAAAGTACGAGTGTGAATGAATCTATCGAGCACTTCAATATGATCATTTTCACGAGGTTAATTCTACAGGTGAACCATCCAATGATCAGGTCTGCGCTAACGACGCTCTAATATGTGCATAATTCATTTTCTGGGCGCAAAGAACCAGATAACCGGTATCTGCCTTTGTACCCTGTGGTTTCCAAGTACAGGTGTAGATTTCTTACTGGGTAGTTTCGATAATCTATGGCAAAAGAGTAAGTGGTACTCCACGCGAGTGAGTCATCCAGTGACTTCAGCAACCAGCGTGTTGTATCACTCTTGTGTGTATCACTCAATACGCTAAAGATTGCCACTCACACAAAAAGTCAAAACAAAAACTTGCTTTCTTTTCTCCCCCGTTAGACAACGGGAAAAAAAGCTGCTCAACATCAAAATTCCCGAAAGTTGCGCGTTTTCTGAAACGTAGCCCGGGGACAACCTCTTCAGCTGTGCGCCTCGATAAGAAACACTCTGCTACACGTGTAACTGAACAGCACATTGCGTGACTAATGCAGCAAGATATTTTCCACCAAACACATTCCTGCCTTTGAGCATTTCCGTTCAAAATGCAGCGAATTTAATCGACAGGGGAATTTTTCACCACTCAAATCATAGATTTACATGTGGATTCACGTACAGCGGAAATATCGTTACCGATCTTGAAAGTGGGCCACAGTTCTAATCACCAGTCGGCATACTAAACAAGAGGGTAGCGAAATCGATGATAATTGGCCGGTGCAGCCACTGAAAAGTGGTTTAATGTTCCCGCTCTTAATTGAGTTACCAACTCGGGCAAAGATTCCAGATGTGACAGGATTGGCCGGCTCTGATTGGTTGGATTTAGTGATAGTGCAAATTGTCCCTTATGGCTCAGTTTCGCTTTCTCGCGCTCGATTGAAATGCTTGGAATCGTTCGAATCCAAATTAACATTACAGAGCATGCCTCAGTACCGGACAGAGACACAGGTATCTCAATCGCTTTGCTTTCACACCTGATACTCAATTAAGCAATTCCAAACACAAGGTTTAGAGCTAGAAATACACTTAAACAACAGATGTCCCCACTCCATGCTATGGTAATCAGCGGAAGGATGCTACAAGAACCCGTCTGAAGATTCATCGAAATAGCCAAGTATCACGTCTACACATCACAAGCAATCCAATGCACTGGCAAAATTGTCTTGTGAATGTGATACAATGGAAAGTAAGACAAATCTTGTGACTACGTTCAACCTGTATTCATGGATAGATGAATGCAAACCCAAACAGGGGTAAAGCTAATCTACTTGTACATTAATTCGAGGAAAGGAAATGAAGGGTACACTCCACCTGCTCTTTAGACTGGCTGATTGTGAATCAGCTCAACAGGAACACAAACAAGAGAATCAAAACTGTTTTGGGTCCGGCAAGTCACTCACATTCACTGAACTCAATTATAGGTTTTTTTTTCTCTCCTTCAATCAGTCTGTCGACCAAGCTGGATGTCTAAAACCCTTCCATCACTGGAATTTTTACAATTTGGAACACGTTTGCTGTGACACCCTGTAAAATCATCTCTTGAGTTAAGATTAATAATTTCTAAAGCACACACCAAATTTGTGTAACTTCTCTAAAGAATTCACCCGAAAAAAGAAGCTGTATGATAAATCTCAGAAATCAGATTTTAAAACTTTGAAATCGGAGACCTGGTTAAAGGCACAGTATACCTTTGGGTTTTTGGAACCGTTCAATTGTTTTAATCCTATGTAGATATATACAATAAAGCTATAACTAGTGAAAGTTTCATTTCAAAAGGTGGTCGCGTTTTTGAGATATCGCCGAAAATCCGGAGCGAATATATGTTCACGCAGGAAGTATAATCCGTAATAGGAATGCACAATCTGAGAAACGTTTTTCTGACAGAAAACGTTTCTCAGATTCAAATTCAAGGGGATAAAAACTGATGTATTTTTTTTTTTCATAACCACATAATTTTGAATTGAAATGCCTCTCAAAATGCTTTACACTACTGAAAGCTGCTGTACTTCTAGGAAGTAAATTTGTATTGCCATTGTTTTTTAAAGTGATTACCAAACGTATACATGTAACTTCCCTTTCAGGAGGTTGGAGAGAAATAAATAATTCATAAGTTAAGGATAACTTCCAAGGAGACAGGCAAAATCTGTAGACATATTTGAAGGCTGACGGAGCATACAGTGTACATCTGCATACCTGTACACCTGTATGTTGGCTTTCCCTATATGCCAAATAAAATTCACTTAAAGTCACTCAATACCCTAGATCATTCTCTACCATTTCACCGGACCGGGATCCATATAAAAAAAAGAAATGACCTACGTGTCCACTGCACTTTTTAAAAAGGGAATTAATCTGATATAATTATATTTGCTCCATTTGTGAGAGATACTCCCAAGGGTAAACACATCACCATGGTAACAGCATCCCTGTCACTTTTGAAAATCAGCACGTCCTGTTCGTATGACCTTTGACATGTAGTGCGAGAGAGACTCAATTTTTGAAAGGGAGGTGGGGGGGTTAAGACGTGTGATGTCAGTTGCCAATCGAGATCTTGACAACATTAGATGAATTCTTATACTTTATCAAACACCTCCATTTTCTGCAATTTGATTTGCAACTTAATTGGGTTACTGGAAGATTCCGGCGTGGAATTGTAGTCTAGCGTGCGGGGGGGAAAAGATCGGGATGGTCAAAACATCTGGTCATAATGTATAGAATGAAACGCACCAAGTGTGAAGAAATAATGCTACGTTTTTATTCCATCACTCTATGGGTGGTGGCCTTTTTACGTACTTTGCCCATATCTCTGAAGCTACATTGCATTGAAGTGACATTTCAATAGTGCAGTGCTAATTTAGGTCCGGCGATGATCTGACCCAGTTTCTTCATTATTATGAAGGTCATAATGCAGTGGAAATCAATCAAGTGCAAACAGTAGTAAGCTGTCATCAATCACCCTCCTTTATTCTTTCACATCTCCTCGGTTTCATTTTTTGCTTTGTTATTATTAATATTTTTTCCAGAATAAGCTTTATAAATCATGCTTAATTTTCCCAATGATACTAGACTAATGTACAGATGTTGTGTTCCATGCACAGTGCCTTGAGAATTTTTATGAAACTACAAGTAGGTGTGGAAAAACAGAAGTCTTTTAAACAAAAGAAGAAACTGCGCTGTAAGTGTAACAAAACTGAAGTCTTGTAAACAAAGGATGGAAATACAAATACACATAGGTTTAGTAAAAACAGATTTTTTGAAAGAAAACTAAAGATAAAACTACAAGTAGGTGTGGAAAAACAGAAGTCTTTTAAACAAAAGAAGAAACTGCACTGTAAGTGTAACAAAACTGAAGTCTTGTAAACAAAGGATGGAAATACAAATACACATAGGTTTAGAAAAAAACAGATTTTGTGAAAGAAAACTAAAGATAAAACTACAAGTAAGTGTGGAAAAAACAGAAGTCTTTTAAACAAAAGATGAAAATACACGTACAGGTATGTTTGGAAAACTGATTTTTTGAAAGCTAAAGATAAAACTACAAAGTGTGGAAAAAACAGAAGTCTTTTTAGACAAAAGATGAAAATACAAGTACAGGTATGTTTAGAAAAAAAAAAAAAATTGAAAACAAAAGATAAAACTACAAGTAGGTGTGGCAAACAAGAGCTATGTGCACATAATACCTGCTATACATGTAGTATAGTACTGTTTAAACTGTAAATATTTAAGTTTCACAGAGCCAATATTGTTAATGAAAGATGAACCTATCCTTCTGGCAAACACAATCTAAAAAGAGTAGAGAAACATCGATCCCATCATACTATAAGCATACGTAGCGACACACTATGTAGCACTTTGCTAGGTTGTTTAGTGAATTCATGCAGAAGCAACATGGCCTGCCTCGCCACATGAATGTACCAGCGGTGGCGCCGTCGGCTTGAATATAGCTAGAAGAGCTTATAAACTGACATCAATTACACCCACAGACAGTCACTGTGTATGATCGCTTTCTTTATAATACAAGTATATGAACTACTGTAGCCTGCGGCACTTCAAGGTGTACCCATACGTACATGGCGAATAATTTTAAGAAAGCAAGTTGAAACAGAAATGAGCGTATCAAAAACACTTCTGAGAAACATTTCTCTCGTCGGAACGAATGGCATGTATGATCACCTCAAATGTAGACATTCCTTAGAGGGTAGGTATAAAGTTACTCTAAGAGGTATCAAGTTTAAGGGTAACTTTATTATTTATCTTGAGAACATAAACTTTGCATAGTGTACACACCTCATTGATCCCAGTGTAACGTGATAAATACACCGTAAGTATCAGAACTACATTTTTGGTCACATTCTTGTAATTAAATTAGATTGGAAGGGGAGTCTGGTTTCATGACTTCGCCCTGAGAAAGTAGACGTATTGATCAGTCGCTGTACAAAGACAATTCCTGAATGAGGGAAAAAAAAAAACGATTTCGAGACTCGCAGGTGAGTATCACTTTCTTCAAAAAAATGTTAACACAGTTGTCTATTAAGTTCAGGTGATGGTCAATCCGATGAGGCATCAATGCTGGAGGAAAGCGCAATTTCCATTTGATTAAAATCTAGAAAATGAAAATCGCCATCAGGACATAACATTTCAGGAGACAAAGACAAGTGACATGGAGACATCTGCCTGTAAATTTAAAGGGGAGTTTGTTAATTTTTAAAATTTTAAATCAAAAAATTATGTACAGTTTTTCAATGTATCAGGTCTGACTTGCACAGAAGCCATGGTCTCTGTTGCCCAGGGGCCCAATTTCATAGAGCTGCTTAAACACAAAAAGTAGCTAAGCGCAACAAAATAATGCTTACCAGACTAAGGTTACCAGCCAAACTACCATATCACATGTACAATTTGTGACTGGTATCCTGCTCATTTCTGCTTAAGCAGAAAATTTTTAAGCAACATTTTCTGCATGAAATTGGGCCCTGGTCTTGGCCTTGGTGCCCCTTCAAAAGTTTCCCATAGACTTTAAGATTTTTCCAATGGAAGTGCCCTTTGCAAAATGAAAATGGCCTTGCCCTCTCAAAGATGAAATTTCAGGCCTGATGTACATGTACGCTGGAAAATAGTTCCCATTTTTAAGTTTTAACCTTGCCAAAAACTTAAAAAGTAACAAAAAGTATGACTTGAATTTGTTGTTTTTTCAAAATATGTGCACCTGGATGCCTACATGTAAAAGCTCTAAAGATATGTCTTATGAGAACATGGTGGAGATTTTGAGGTCTGGAAAGAACGCACTCTCAGAAGAAGCAAAATTAACGATCGGTCCTCGCCACCACGCGAAAAAAATATTGGAGGGAAAACCCAGACACATTCCATGATAATATAGCAGACAATTATAATCCATACCACTGGATTATCTCCACACAAAAAAAACACCTTGGGTTTCTCACTGATTGGTTTTATACTTGGCTACGGAAAAAAATTGCAAAAAAAAACCCCTGAAACCAGAGAAACCCTCGGCTAATGTTTCAGTAATGACCGCTTTCCTTGTAAAGCAGCTCGCCAAGTTTGTCTTCAGTCATTGGAATATTCCAGTTGTCTGCGTGAGTTACGAGAGAGCAGGAGAGGAGAGAAGGGGGGGTGTGATTGCTTGCGGGGCTACTTAACCCAGTAACCCCTATTTAATGCCCTTTGTCACTATTTTTGCCCTAGAAACACAATTGTTGCACTTTTATGCATAGTTTCTGCTGCTAGGGGGGATGTGACTATTAGATTCAGCTTTCAGAATTTAATTTGGGTGTAAAGTGGGAATTACTGGGCGGGGTCTGCAACTCGGTGGATTTGGAGATCGTCAGATCTATCCCCCCCTCATCTCTGGGAGATCTCTGGAAGCGAAGGTGGGAGTCACACACGTTGCAACGCGGTGTATACACAAACGGACCGGGAGTTTTCCACTTGGCAACAACAATCCAATCCCCCTCCTTGAATCTGAACCTCTAGAATGAGTTGAAGATAGAACCACTGACTTTTGTCTCGGCGTTGATAACTACTTTGGACAATGAGGGTTGTGGGTACGTATAGCAGCAGTGCTGTATGCCCAAACGAGATGAATGTGTCTGATATATGCTTCAATTGAAACGATGTGTGGCGTCAGATACAACAAAGACATTCAACGATAAAGAGCTTCAGGGGAACTTTGACTGTCATTTTTACATTAATTACAGATCTTTACCCTATGCTAACTGAAACCGGTCCACTTAAGCCCCTTTTCACACGAGAGCAAATTAGCAAGGTTCCCCTTGCTAAATTGTAGCAAGGTTGCAAAATCTTACAAAATGTACCTCAGGTGAAAGGACAACAATTTTTCTACTGTTCCTTGTAAAATCTTGTCAAACATTGCTACATTTTAATATCTCTACAATACAGCACAACAAGACAATTGCGTCAACAATCCAGGCTATGATTTGACTTCCACTAGAAAAGGGAAAATGTCACACCTCCAAAGTCATTTGTGACGCTAAAATAAAAAAATAAAAAAACCCAAAGAAACTTATCATCTTCAACACCCAATTCTTAACCCTTATGCACACATGCATCATCACGCTTTGACAATGACAGAGGATGTAAATGCTGTTGTCGAAAAAGATGGCTGGCAAAAGAAAAAGGACAAAGATGGCAGGCAAAGATAGGAAGTTAAATATAGCTGGCAAAGAAAAGAAATTGAGTATGGCTAGCAAAGAAAAGAAGATGAATATGGCTGGCAGAGAAAAGAAGTTGAATATGGCTGGCAAAGAAGTTGAATATGGCTGGTAAAGAAATTGAATATGGCTGGTAAGGAAATTGAATATGGCTGGCAAAGAAAAGAAATTGAATATGGCTAGCAAAGAAAAGAAGATGAATATGGCTGGCAGAGAAAAGAAGTTGAATATGGCTGGCAATGAAGTTGAATATGGCTGGCAAAGAAGTTGAATATGGCTGGTAAAGAAATTGAATATGGCTGGCAAAGAAAAGAAGTTGAATATGGCTGGCAAAGAAGTTGAATATGGCTGGCAAAGAAGTTGAATATGGCTGGTAAAGAAATTGAATATGGCTGGCAAAGAAAAGAAGTTGAATATGGCTGGCAAAGAAAAGAAGTTGAATATGGCTGGCAGAGAAAAGAAGTTGAATATGGCTGGCAGAGAAAAGAAGTTGAATATGGCTGGCAAAGAAGTTGAATATGGCTGGTAAAGAAATTGAATATGGCTGGCAAAGAAAAGAAGTTGAATATGGCTGGCAAAGAAGTTGAATATGGCTGGCAAAGAAGTTGAATATGGCTGGCAAAGAAAAGAAGTTGAACGTGGCCGGCAACGGTCTCCCTTTAGTCTAGATAACCACACCCAAGAACCTCATACATAACCCTGAGTGTTTTCATCTTGAAGGACCCACTGACTCAACACTCCACATCAAAATTAACATCATTCTATACAATGTAGGTTCGTTTCCTCACTTCTTTAAAAACAAATTTTCGAGGCCGGAAGACGTTTGCTAAAAGATTCACCCACAACATCTTGAACTTATTCCTAAGCGAAACAACAGATGGCGATCCAGACAGCCTCTCCTTGGTTTTTTTAATTGGAAGACAGTCAAGCAAGACCTTAAACTGCTCTATCAGACTGTAGATCTTCAGCGCTAGATACTAAGACCCATGGTCAGTTGGATGCTGGTGATCTTAATCAGAAGTAACTGATTGATACGGCATCTTCATTCTCCGTTAGATTAGATACTATCAAACTCTAATGAAACTATCTGTAGCGTTAATGCACAGGTTTCTGAATATATCACAGATGATCATTGCAGCAAGTAAATGGAGTTTCCTGCAGGCCTGATGGACTCACCAGGACCTTTTTTTGTCCCCTGACAAAAGGACAAGTCCATTAGAATAGACCTTTATCATGGTGCGGCCATCTTGATTTTCTCCTATTCAGCTCAATGTAACCAAACCGAGGCTGGAAGGAAAAATAATCTGGTACCTTTTTTGTACAGTGAATATTAGCATCCAATACTGTTACTGGATACATGACCAAGATGGCGGCAGCATGATAAAGGTCTATTGTGGATGTCTAGAGGTAAAAACCTTGACCGGGGAGAGAGAGAGAGAGTTCATTGGCTCCACGTCACTCCCAGAAAGTATTTGAGGGCATTCTACTTATACTTCATGAAAGTAAAGCATTAAGTGGACTGGAGAAGTTACATTCACTGTCCAGATGATGGGAATGATCCACAAAGAGTTGTCTCGAGAACGACTTGATGTGCATGTGGAACTTGTGCAGTCAACCAATGAAAATGTTTACGCTGAGTTGCTCATGGTTAAAGACAAATTTACTGGCAATCTCCAGCAATCGTAAGCGTGGAGGAAGATGAACTTTCTTGAGAGACATAAAACAGACTGAATCTGTAAAAATTAGTCATCATTATCTCTAAATCTAAATGCATCTTAAAGGAAGGAGAAGATTGCATCAACTTGGGCGCCAATTAATCTTCTTGATCCAATTAATGAAGTTGGTAACTACAACCGTTACAGTAAATGTCATTCAACGTATAAGACACATTGATTGTACAGGAAAAGTCTATTAGTATTACACCACGAAGGGTCACTCAGGAAAGTCCAGTCTTGGAAAACCATCAAGACAGTAATGGATGATCAATTCTGACACCTCCCACCCGGTCCCCCTCTTCCGTTCCTTCTTCCAACACCTTCCATGCCAACCTAACATCTATGCGTGATGACTGATTGCCTCAAAAATCTGCCCCAAATATCTTGAGGAAATCTCTCAGCTAGGCAGATTGAACGTCGCGTATGTCGGGTTATCTTATTAGACTTGTCATCAAGTAGATAGTATAGCAATAGAGGTGAAAGTACTTCAAGAAATTGATTATCGGTTAACTTTGCGAGTGTTCATTACTTATTAAAAAGGCTAAGTACACCTTTGGCTTTTGGAACCAGTTGATAGTTTTAATCACTATAGAAATGTAGATACATACAATAAAACTAACCAGCTGTGAAAATTTCATTTCAACAGGTGGTAGTGTTTTTGAGATATCACCAAAAATCTGGAGTGGTTATGTCCATGCAGGAAGAATAATCCGTTATTGGAATACACAATCTGAGAAACGTTTCATGCAGAAGCCTTTCTCAGATTGAAATGTTTTTGAATCCCTCTCACTAAAACCACTTTCCTCAGAAGGGAATCGTTTCTCCAAATGTTATGCATTATCAACAGCTGCAGTGCTTCTTACCAAGTAAGTTTTTATGGTCATTAATTTTTGGAGTAATTACCAAAGATATACCCTCCCTATAATAGATATATTTAGATTAAATCAATCTATTATTTCTATTATTTCATATTAGGCTCATATTGTGAGGAACTGGGAATTGAAACAATTGTTTTTATATATTTGGTGCAGCCATCTGTTTTTCTCCCTATGGACTAATAAGTGTGTTCAAACTGAGATGAGGTTGGAATGACAGAACTCTTTGCAGGCCACTGCTACCGTGCTAAAGACCAGGGCCCAATTTCATAGAACTGCTTAAGCACAAAAACCAGCTAAGCACAACAAATGATGCTTACCAGAATAAGGTTACCAGCCAAACTACCATGTCACATGTACAATTTGTGACAGGTACCCTGCTCATTTCTGCTAAGCAGAAAAATGTTAAGCAATATTTTCTGCTTAAGCAGCTCTACGAAATTGGGCCCAGGTCATACCCGATGTGTTATACTGGAGACTTCCGTGCCCTAATATATGAGGACGTAGACCTCTCAACTACATCGACGTGATCGGCAGAGATACGGAGTCTGAAATTGAGGACCTTCCGAACATGATGAGGGATAAATACTTCTGGCATGACGTTGTGAATGGGATCTGGGTTGCGACCGATAAATGATGATGATAACTTTGCATCGGTAATAAAGAACATATTTTTGTTTTACCCTTACACCGATGTGTATTAATGCACTGTATACTCAGTACTTTCCCAGAGTTCTGTGAAGAAAAAAAATAAAAACCCACACACAAATCACTCGAGTGGGATTTGAACCCTGGGCCTTTACATTGCTGGAGCAGATGTCTTACCAATAGACCACCGAGCTAGCCCGGCGATTAGAGGCAGTTTAAATCCTATATTAGATACCGCAATGATTTCATAGATGTTAATTTTGCATCGGGGATAAAGAATATAATTTGTTTTCACCCTTACACCGATGTGTATTAAGCATTGTATACTCAGTACTTTCGCGAGTTCCGTGAAAAAAAAGGGGGACAAAATCCACAAGAATCATTGTTCGTAGTAATATTGTAGCCGGAAAACAAGACAAGGAGATAAAAGCTCGTGCACTGAGAGGAAGCACTTGTTTATTCATATCCCAATACAAGGTCACATTATGAAACTAATGCACACAAGGTTACATGTAATGGTTAACCTTCAGTTTGCATACACGTGACAGTGGATAGCCATGAGATAAAAAACACTTTTAATTATTTAGTAACAACTGTGACAGAATCTGATGAATTCAAACATCAATCAAGTTTGTCACGTAAAGGTACAGTTGCACTTTTCTCACTCCAATGCCAATTTTAAATATATATACAATATTACAAACACTCTTTTTTTTTAGTTGTGTAAGGAAAAAACAAGGAAGTGCCGATAATCATGATATTTTATTTCATACACACCCAGCACAAATGGCTCTGTGACCAGGAAATGGTTTGCACCCCCCCCCAAAAAAAAAAACCCAAAAAAAACAAATGCAGGCATGTTTTTTGGTAGCATGTTATTTGGTACCTGGACAAAAGTAGGACAAACTTATTGAGTACAAGTTCAGGGCAGCTGGAGGCTGTACATGCATTCAAGTAGACATGATACAGCTTTTTAAAAAGGTTCATAGACTTTCCTGGCCGTACACATTTTTCCAGATTTTTTTCTGTGGGTAAAAAAAATAAAATAAAAAATCCGAAATCAGATTAATGTAGGAAAAACATCGTGCCTGAAATTTGAAGGTGTTTTTCAACATGAGCCCATGGACTACGCCAGACAAACGCGATGGCGGCAAGATAAAAAGGTCTATCCTCTCCTTTTTGATCAAATTAAACTGAATGATTTCAGATTTTGAGTTCATTCTCAAAGAGTCTTTCTTACCATAAATTGTAAGGATTACACAAAGACTGTTACAGTGAATGGACGCAGGTGCAAGTTTACCTTCAGAGCGAGCCTACTCTCTGTGTGACAATAATTGAGTGGTTCAACCATTCTCAACAGCAAGAAATGCCAAAGGGGGCACTTTCTGAATTTCAATAGAGCTAAAAAACTGTTAAATGGGGGGGTTTTGTGATTTCATAGTTTCTCATTTGCAGTACAAAGGGTGCTTTGTGCCGTTGAATGGATTATTATTTTTTCACCATCTAAGGTTAAGCCCGTGCTAACGGGTAGAATCTTTTCAGAGTGCTTCCTTAAGTTACATTGATTTGTGTTTGTGTGTGTGTGTGATACTGTATAAGAACGGTGGAAATGTTGCAGTCGTAAAAAGGAAATCACTGTAAACAACCTTGCCCAATAAAGGCACTACAGAGGTCATTTTGTGTAAATCTTGTAACTTGGTTGGATAATGGACATGACTTTAATATAAAACATTTTTTTCAATGGCTACAGAAGCTACCCACATTCAATACTTGAGAGAAATGAGTTTAATCAAGCATACAGAAAATCACCATAGGAACACCATAAAAACACCACAAGAACACCCTAAGAACATCATAAGAACATCTTAAGAACACCATAAGAACACCATAAGAACATCATTAGAATACCATAAGAACATCATAATAACACCATAAGAACATCATAATAACAACGTAAGAACATCATAATAATACCATAAGAACATCATAAGAACACCAAAAGAACATCTTAAGAACACCATAATAACACCAAAAGAACATTAAAAGGACACCATAAGAACATCTTATGAACACCATAAGAACATCATAAGAACACCATAAGAGCAATGTAAGCACATGTAGCTATTTCTTGAAGTGGTTCAACTATGGTTTAAAAACTACATACATGTAGTACAGCATCAGCTAAAACTTCCACAAGTACAACAATGATTCTGCTAAAATGTCAGGATCCACAAGAGGAAAGAATTTACTAAGCATTCTACAAATATAGCATTCACTTCCAATAGAAATACATATAAATATGTAGATGTAGATGTAAAATTGAAGTTTAGTTTCCTTGGAAATCTGAAGAATATCACCAAAGAAAAAGCCCATGAAGGAAATAAACTAAATAATAGGGGGATTTGGAAAATAACCATAAGAATTGAAAGGACATAATCCAACGCTGTAATTTGGCATTTTTCCTGTTATTTTCCCAAAACTCTTCCAGGGTGGACCCATGTAACCTTTTTTTCCACGAAATTGAAAACAAAACACTTTGGGATTTTAAACAAAGACCAATCACAAAATGAGCTGATTTTGCGAGGACTTGCGCTTTCAACAAACAAAATTCTTCACAAGGGTACCAACTACATTGTTTACTTAGACTGATTGTCTACTCTGTGTACGTGACTAACTGATAAAAAAGAAAAGACCAAACCCACTCTAGGAAAAAAAAAAATTTAAAAAAAATTCAACCAAGCTTTTTAGAACTCATCTGTCTAACCGAAGGGACGCCAAAATAATTAGAAAACGGCCGTAAGAATAAACTAAGCTGGGGAATTGCTGACCGTGGTTTGCAAGATGGTTATAATTTCCCAACCAATATCTCCTCAGAGAAACGACGACAGTTGTTTTGGGTTCGGATTACACGTCCGTCAAACGGCTCAGTCAGCATGAATAAAAGATAAGGGCATCTTGGTGTTCTTTTGTCTAACGAACCGTGGCGCTGGTAATGGTTTTTGTCTCTTGGACCGAGCCATTAAGAGCTAGAGAATGTTTAGATCAACCAAAGTGATTACGCCTTTACGTCTCTAGGTAATAATGAGGCACAGCGACTGGAGGATTGTGGGCTTAGAACTCTTCACAGCTTTGACAATGAGTCATTCTAGTTCCTTGAGATTTTACAAACGAGAAAATGACGAGTCTTTCTGTAGTGATTGAAGTACTGGTTTCGTTCTTATCGAATCTATGGATAGGATTAGGAAAATAAAAACAGTCAACTTGTGGCAATGTCGCCTACCTTTTTCATCTTGTGACGATGAACAAAATCTTGAACTCAAGTTTAGAGTGTTTTTTTTTACACCACTGCGGGGAATTTACTTTATCAACCAACATGTCCGTGGATGCATGGAGGAAGTTTGCGTCTAAATTTCTGCCATCTTTCTAGAAAGGGCTTAGTGGCCAGTGATTTTTGCAGTGGGCTGGTAAACTCAAGAATGGGCCAGTCCGGTGGCCTTGTATTTTACAAGTGAATAATAACACCTTGAGCTCTGTGTAATAACTTTTTTTGTAAACCATTTTTTTTAAAGGGTTCAAATGTCGACTTTGAATCTGATAAACATCTAAACTCTGTGAGATAAATATTCTCTTTGAATAGTGTTGCTCATTACAAAAGCATTAAATGGTCTTTTCTCATTTAAAAAAAAACTAATCTTGTAAAAAAGAATTCCTGGTACAAATGCTGAACTGAAAGCCCTGCAGTCTCGTGGACTTGTCACCCAAATAAGAGCCCTATTTAGAATAAGCCACCCCACACCGATAAAACCCTTTTCTGAACAAATCAACACACTAGGCTGATTTGCCAAACTCCTAAGAGAGAGAACGTCCCAAGCGCACCGAGGGGAACCTCACATCCTTCAAGAACAACACCACATTAGCATTTATCGTCCACACGTAGTCCTCATCATCCTACATGTATCGGATTCACTTCTTCATTTGCAAAGGCAAATGAAGAATATACTTGCAGAGTATCGGATGTCATTTCTGCAAAAAGTTGGGACGAAATCTCCGATGATTATAGGAATTGATTCAGCCTGATCCAGCAGTTGAAAATGGAGCTGTGCAGAAAGGGCCTCCTAATACACAGGTACAAGTTTCTACTTCCTGTACCATGTACGAACCGGTAAGGTTGCATATTTTAGCAGATAAAACATTTAAAGGCGCGGTATCCTTTTGGTAATTTGTCAAAGACCAGTATCCTCACTTGGTGTATCCCAACATATATATGCATAAAATAACAAACCTGTGAACATTTGGGCTCAATTTGTCATCAATGCGGCAAGAAAGTAGCGAAAGAAAAAACATCCTTGTTGCATAGAATTGTGTGCTTAAAAAAAAAAAAAATTAAAAACTTGTTCAGTATGAGGCAGACTCTATCAACAAGGTCAATTTCAAAATTCTGATCTCATAATTGGATTGAATACGGGACGGATTACACACTGCAGCAAATGTTTTCTTTTTCCCAGCAATCAATACTCATTGCAGAGCATTGGCTTTCCTCCACCCCCCCCCCCCCCCTGTAGATGAACGTGTAGATGAAAACATTATATCCCGAGTCCATCAAATGAAAACAAGTGTATCATGTTTCCACAATGGATTAATTATGGTTTACATTTTTGCAACAACAACAGAAATAATTTCTGAATATTTCGCACAATTTTTTTTCTGGAAAAACTTCATCTGTCATTTTGAAAGTAAGCAGAATATTAATGATACCCTGAGACAGTGGCATACATTTCCTGTCGTCAAATATCGCTAAATTATCTTGTTTATTAATGTTTAGTGATGTTTTGAGTACAGTAAGTGATCCATTCGTTAAATCCGGCAACAAATGATCAGAATGCTGCAATAAATACATAATTATGTATGATGCTTTTACAGGAAATATTGATAAATAATTCCCAACAGTGGCTTGGTGGGCCCCACATGCATTAGGGCCTCTGTACTCACAAACTAACAAGATTCCGCGTGAGACATTAAATTTATGTCGTTCCAAATTGATATACAGCTATAGTCAGATCCCAGACTTTCTATATATTGCGTTCCTTCTAATGTATGTATGTGAGTGGTTTCCAAGGGCAACCACCTGGATGACACCAGTTGCGTTGCACTTTTCTCCCTTCCTCTTTTCCTCCCATCAAGACCGAGGATGATACCACCATGATTAAGAAGATAAAACGATGATAAATGAAGCAGAACACCGACAAGTAAATGAGCTGGAGGTGACCAATCAGCTCTCCGGTACTTTTTATGTCCGGTACACTGGCCGGCCGTTCGCAGCCCAAACAGGGTCCATAGATCAAGTCTTTTATTGGCAAGTTGGAAGGGAAGGAGTGGAACGAGACGAGAGTCGGGGGATTTGGGAAGATCTTCAAGCTATTTTTTCGTCAGTCAACATCTTTATGTTATGCTTGTGTGGTGAATAAGTGTATGCACATTGACTTTATGGAGTCCAAATGACATTCTACATACATGCAGTTACATACACATGTACAGTGTAAGTGGATATATGTGTATGATATCTTACTACATATCTTGAAAGTTAGTTTCATACCTTAGTAAAAATGGAGTGACTACTTGTAGAATTACGTCAAAATGCACAAGTTGTTTATGACTGAAAACTGATAGCACTATACTACGATGTCACAACAGGAAATCCTGTCACAAACAGATGTTTGTGCCTTCAGGTTCTGAATCAATGTAAATTCACACCATTGCTTCAAAATAATCAAACAAAACCCTTCACCCCATCTCTAATAAACACTCCGTATGTCAAACTTTAAAGCATTACTCTACATTAAACACTTGCTGAGTGTCCTCAGTTTACTGCAAAACTTTATTTTGTTGTTGTTGGAAAACTTGTACTTTAATAGTCAGTTTCCCTTATAGTTTATAACTTGATACTAAAAAAAAAAAAAAAGTTGCATCCCCTTACTGGTCCCCTGACTGCTGTTTCCCAGGTTGTATCGTAGTAAACTTGGGTGTGATCCCCAGCTCCGCTACAGTTAACACGTTGACTGCCGCCTACGAGTATATTCGTAGTAACAAGGTGTAACGGATTCTGCCACTACGAGTATACTGGTAGAGAATGAAAGGTTTTTGTATTGTTAATTGAATACACTGGCATCACTGAGAACGCAACAAATACGTTTCTGGCAGTGGTGAGGACATACATCCTTAGAATTTGTATTACAACATGTAGACACCCAAAAAAAGGTACCTATTTGGTACGCGCGCAATGGCACCACACTTGGCAAATGAGAACGCCCTACGAATCTGTGACCGGCAGTCAACGTGTTAACAGGGTTATGGCTTCTGACTGACACCCCAAACCAAAAAATATTGACAAAATAGATTACTAATTATTAATAGATAATAGATTACAGCACCGGCACATTAATCCAGAGGGTCATCAATTTTTCTTTGTTCAACCCTAAATTGGAAGGAAAAAAATGACTGAACTTTTGTCTCCTTCGCACAACTCATAACAAGAATGTCGTACAAGTACACGAAGGTTCAAGTATCAGCATGGGTGGATACAGATGGATGGCAAATGATTCCACTTCATTATAAACAAAGGTATCAGATTTCCTCAGCGAGACAATGTGTCTTCGTGACTCCGGAAATACACTCCAAAAGATGCTCAACAGAAAATGTATGTAAGCAAAAGTTAGTAGGGAACCAGTCAGTACTCACTGAGCACAGTATTTTGGCCGGTGACCTGCTGCTGCTAAGTAAGATTTGTCTGTGCTAAGCAACCTTTCATGCTTAACAGCTTTTTAAAAATTGGAACCAGGAAATAGCTCTTAAAGATGTTTCTAACGATAAAATGTCACAGGCCTTATTCTATTTGGAAGATCCTTCAGCTACAGACGGTATGGTTTATAAAGAAATTAACAACGTCAATATTATTATTAGTCCCAGTGTTTATAACACACCAATTAATTTAGCAATCTCAATTTACAGGTAGTTGTTGTGTGTAATATGATATTAATTGTATGCACCTGTCCTGCCCATTGTGTGATTATCCCATTACTCCTATCATAGAGCAAGGAACCCTCTATGCTCCTATACACCTATAGCCCTTGATGAGAAGAAGCAAATGGTGATTCAGTTTGTTAGGAGAGAGTATCTCATCAACTATTCATGAAGATGAAATTACCCCTATCTTTCCCCTTATGAATATTCATAATTTACTGAATATTAAAAAACTAAAGTGCCATGCGTTAATGCTCCCAAATGTAGCGAGGCTATTTTCTGTTTGGGGAATTCATTGGAAGATAGAAAAAAACAAAAACAAAGACTGGGTAAATTTTGCGGAGATAGCGCACGAGTCTTTGACACTTGAGGTAAATATTTCAGTTGAAGAAAATTACTTCGAGAAAGGAAGTCATTTCCTAGTGGAAAGGTCTACATGTGTGAAAGTAATTTTTGCATGTGTAATATTCAAGGTTATTACGGTACATGTAATCTACCTCCATGATGAAATAACATGGTGAACGATTAGACAGGTTTTTATGTTTGTTTTTAGTGTGTGTTTTTTCCCACCCTTGGGGGAGTAAGACAATATTGTGCTGTATATGTGAACTGTATTTTTTCAACTTTACATATCACTCAAATGGCACTTTGTAAGATTTTACCGCAAAATGATGCTTTATTATTGCAGAAAATCACCAGAAATTTGAAATTCAGATGAGGAAAAAAAACCCCAAGTAAACCTCAGAAAAAAACAGAAATGGCCATCCACACTTAACTTTGAATCTGAGTGGTTTTTTAAAGAAATCAGCTGATAAACTGAAAAAGCTGTAGTTCCTAATCAACCAGTTTCCAAAGATTATATTAAGAAAAAACAAAACCAACCCAATCACTCAACCAAAAAATCCATTACAAATTCAAATCTGTTTGTTTTTTTCTGTCAAGTACTCATTTATAATCGTAAATGTTCACACATCAATACAAATGCAATCATCAGATCTTACATGTATAGCCCCTGAAGATATTAAAGGAAAGAAAATCCGCCGAACCTGGCCAACTGAAACCAGAAATGAGGTAACTCGGCCAAATGCTCTAATATAATTACGCTCGTCGAGTTGACTTTGACAAAAATGTCATGGTTCGACGGTTTACAATTGCTTAAAAAGGGTACTCCGTCCGTGTGTGTGTGTGTGTGTTCACATGACGATCAATTTACCGTTCACTCAAGGAAAGCAGACCTCCATCTTGTAAAAAGGAATAAACGGGAAGCTTAATTCTTTCCTGCGATTCCTGCAGGAGTTGAGGGTTTGATAATCTAGGCCAAGCATGGCAATTCCCGAGAGGTGGCCCTCTATAAATGGGTCACAAGACTCCGCCATGTTCAGCACCGCAGGAATCCTTAAGGGTGGACACTGTCATCTGAAAAGAAAAAGGTGTAACCTGCCCGGCCAAACAATCCCAAGGTAAATGTAACACCATCCAACGGAGCACCACAAAGCATTGTGTACAGAGCACACAATAGCTCAAGACTACTACCCCACCAATTAATATTGTCTGCTGCGGATATTACCGAGTCTGTTTTTTGCGTGAAACCCAAAACCGCCGGGCAAATAGGCCGCTCGTGGCCGGGGCTACGTAATACCCCTAAATGCATGCTTGCGGGTTTTTAAGACAGTCCTAGGTAAACGATGAGCGATAGGGTTAGACATGAGGGGGGTCCTGAGAGCACATACAATTAGGACCAGGTGCAGGAGAGTAAGTTACTACAGGGACTACACTTGGACATTACAACTTCATGGGGGGGGGGGGGTGTGACGATCAATTACTCATGTGCCGTAATAAACTCCATTCATAAAAATTCAGATTAAGGGATTCACAATACAACTCAATTTACCCAGTTCTACTGCTACTCATCTTGTACCTTTTTGTTGTCATCTTACAGAGACTTAAAGAGACACTTAAATATTTTCACACTTTTTTTGATGTTGGACTTTCACATCCCAGGTTAGATTCTGAAAGTAACCTGACAACTTTTTCGGAAAGTACGCACATTTCACTCTCCCAGCGATCCAAGGTAATATTGTAAATTGTGCAGACCGCCCTCAACACATAAAATGAATCACTGTTCAGCTAGTGCGTCAATTGGAGCAAACCACAGTGCCTTGTCCAGACCATCTCGCAGCGCGTGTTGTGAGTGACATCTACAAGTGGTTACTTCACCAATGTCTGGCCAAAGTCAATTTTGTGTCTACCCATAGCTTTCACAACTCTGACAGGCCTGACGGCTTTAGGATGGATGGGCGCCAACCTGACACCTATACTTCATTGTTGATAATGGAACTCTGAAAGCACTGCACTCCTCTCACTTATAAAATGCATGGGAAGTGAAAAGGATGTAAGCCAAGCATTTTTAGCCAATTACTGCTTCGTCTGTAAAGGAAACGAAGACTTATTATAACTATTAGGAATAAAACAATTCCTTTATGAGCCCCCGTTGAAGGAGAGCATCACCGTCTCGTCTAAATAGATTTGGCTATCATTAAAATCAGCGAAGATGGTTTGTGACTCACAAAATTGTGTAAAGTCTACCAAAATCACTGTAAATTTCTCACTTCTCTAAACTCTCAACGTACAAGAGGCATCTATTATATTGTAACCATTGGATTTAGGAAGCAAGGAATTTGGGCCTTTGAATAAGCACAAACATGTTCATTGTGCAAAGGGACACTTTCGTTATTGAGACAATTTAAATGTCTGTTTAGTTTCTGAGAGGGGCAAAAAAAATACCAAGAACTTGGCAACAAAGACAATGATCCTCCTCGGCATTTTGTGAAATTTCAGACCAGGTGTGGAGCAACACTTCATGGTGACACGCCTTGCTCAAGGCAGTGCCGTCTAAAATATATTTTAAAATGTCTTGAATATGATAATTGCTGCCTGCCATGTTCCCTTCAAAACATCGCAGGACAACATACCCAGAAGACTATGAAGACAGTAAAGTGCCCCACAGACTTTCTCAAAATACGATCCCTGGATATGTCAGTCAACGGTTTCACACCTACGTCCCATAACCCCCAGCCATCCCTAGGAAATGGCTCTCTCTCTCTCTGAGGAAACTCTACATAAGATTATTTAGCCACGGAGGAATTCTTCTGAACCTATGGAGCAAGCTTGCCTCACAGCCTCTGGCCTCAGGCCAAGTGGAAACTACCTTATGATGCTATTTTTTGTAATAGATCGTGAAGAAATATTGATGCATGAATTATCTTCTTGACTTACTGGCTGGTTTCTAACATTGTACATTTTATCCACTTCTAAATTGTATTAATGGCAAAGTATACATTGTAACTTTGGTTTTTAGAACCCTTCGGTTGTTTTAATCCTATATAAATGTAGATACATACAATACAACTAACCTGTGAAAATATCAGTTCAAAAGGTGGAAGCATTTTTGAGATATCGCCAAAAAAAATTGGAACAGTTATGTCCTCGCACGAACATTAATCCGTAATTGGAAAGCACAACTGAGAAACGTTTCTGCAAGAAATGCTTCTCAGATTCAAATGTTTTTTTTAAGATCCCTTTCTCTAAAACCACATTCCTAGGGAATGGTTTCTCAAAATGTTCTACATTATCAACAGCCGCAGTGCTTCTCACCAAGTAAGTTTTTGTGGTCATTATTGTTTGGAGTAATTACCAAAGGTATACCCTACCTTCAAGGAGGTAAGTATTGCATAATATTTGACCCACAACAGAATGTCTAATTTATAGCGTGTACATTTGGAATTAAAAATTGGTATTGATGGATCAAATAAGTTACCTTAGAAAAAGCTTGAAGATCTCTAAACCCTAAATGTCTCAGCCTTTGTACATGCTCCCAACAATGAGGGCACTTTTTAAACTAAAATCTGGTATGCATATATTCAGCACAACACTAACGACCTTCTTGAGACAGGTGTTACAAAGAATCTCATTTCGATATTTTGTGAGTTGTGTATTTAAGCATCTACTGTACATGTATACTTTACATAAAAAGCAGTTATTTTTTGTTGAAGTTTGAGACAAGCAGACTTTTCGTTTGCCAAAAGATATTCCAATGATTTGTATCACAAATAAGGTGAAAAGAAATAGCTTGGCTTTCAGATTTTTAAAATTAAATTATCCCGACATTTACCTTGCTTAATTGCCTGTGTGGAGTACAGCAAGGCCTTGTGATTGACTCGACAATACAACCTTGCTTAAATTGGGAGTACGTTAGTCTGTGTGGACAGTGTTTTAAAGAAAATGTTGAACGTACTCTTCTCTGGCGATTACTACGGCATGCCCTCAGGTTCTTCTGCAAATTGCCTCCATTTGCATGCGATCCTACCAAAATTCAACACTTGAATGGAAAATTATGCCATCCACAGATTATTGCTCTATCCACTTGGCTCCCAAATTGCCCGGGTAAGGACAAAGGCACGATGCGATGAAAAACGAGGAACGAGCGGAACTTAAAACCCCAGTGCGCTAGGCTGGAGGGCAGGATTGGGGTAAAGCTGGTACATTGATTTATCCCCCACGCCCAGTCGAGCTGTAACTAGGGATTAGCGGGGTGGAAGCGCAAGAGAGTTGGTCCATTAATGCAGGAGATGCCCGGGTGGACATGAACACGGGTGTAACTGATACTTGTTCAGCATTGGACCAGAACAAAGGACTATAGGGTCCAGCTGAACCACCCAACAACTTTTTATTAGGAGCTAAGGATTGGGTTCCAGTGTAATAAAAACCGAAAGTACTCACGAGTATGGGAACAAATAGCTCAGATCAAAGAGCCTGAAAAGAACCCCACGTACACATGTACATTTATTTGAACTTAATTTTTCAAGCAAACATGGGCAAGCTTGCTTGCCTATATTGCTCACTACATATGTGCTTCTAGAATTTGAAGAGACATTCAACACAATCTTTAGAACAGCTGATCTGCATGTTATCCTTTTCGTAAAATACATGCACTTTTTAAGTACAAGTCAGGAACGACAGACCAGTAAACACTGACTGAAATCTTATATAAATATACAGAGCTTTGAGTTTGATTGATATCCTTGCTTTATTTACTACCTTATTTCAGGAATAATTAATCAAACTAGCTTGGTATTTGCTATTTTCCCCACTTGATTGAACAGAAATGACTAAATGAACATTGCTTGTAGCAAACTGCAGTAGTCAGACTAATTCTAAAATGTTGGTAAATGTATTTCAATTAACACAAAAGTCCAATGTTTACGTACCAGGTAGAAGGTTCACTCTGGTACAAGGCTTCAATGGAATCAGGAAGTATTCAAAATCAAACCGCAATTCTACTACTGAAATGCCAAGTGAAGACACACAGAAGTAATGTATAACAGGATGACAGATTCATTCCCTTATGAAGGAAACTGTATTCAAAACCACCCTTTGGTACATTGTCAAATCTCAGTGAAACCAGGAGAACGTGTTTTGCATTATGACAGAATGTCCACTCTGTATCCAGAGGAATTGTCAAGCCACTGTGCCTGCAACCCCAGTCTTGTGTCATTTTTGTAATGTACTCTAATCTGGATGTGACATGTTTGTGGTCCGTAGTGGAAGTTACACAAGAAGCTTACTCAACAGTACATGTGCCCAATTTCATGGCTCTGCTTTCCACATAAATTCTGCGCTTACAGCCTATTCGTCCCACGCACGGTCAGCCATTTGCATGCAGAGCCTCGAATTGGGGATAGCGGCGAATAGAAGCATTACATTTAACTCTATATTGTCACAGTAATGTAATGACACTTTCATCTATGTACATCTATACATAGATACAATAGAAATGAAGCACAAAGCCAAGGCTCTACAAACACATGGCAGATCCATGCAAGTACAGTGTAGCGAATAGAATCATATGCTCTACAGGACACTTTTTAAGCACAGAATTATGTGGTAAGCAGCACCATGAAATTTGGCCCTGTACAATTGTACAGTACAGTCCATGGTTAAATATGCACCATGTATGCCAACCTGAGAAGAAGGGCTTGCTTGTCTTACTCTATAAGGCCTATTGACCAACAAACTAAAATTGACTTTTCTCGAGTGTATTTTGCCAAACTCGGATAACATTTTGGGAGGGGACAAGTTTCAAAGAGTTAACATCATTAATGTTTAGATAGGTCATCCAACACCCGGAGACAACGAGGGCAATTATCTTTGATCCCGCCATTTCTCTTCTCGGGACCAATTCACAGGGTGTGAAGGCAATGCCATGATATTGCTGCCAGCAATGATAACACTTCATAGCGCCGTACAGCTCATGTTTGTCGTGGGCCACCGAGCTTAAAATTAACACACACACAGGTGATAAAAACGTCAGCTGGGATAGAGTGTGTGAGTAGCGTTCGTGAGTCAGGGTTCCTTCCTCGTGGCGGCTCACAAGTGCGAAACCTAATTTAGCCGCACGCACGTCTTGGCTCATGTTTCCATTGTCCCTTGTGAGGTAAAGCCCGGCTTCCCCCAGGACCAAGGGAGATCTTGCCAGCCACTTGAGACGCCTTTATGCGGGCTAAATGAGCATAATGCAGCGCTCTATGTACCCAACTGTTTACCATTTCACGTTTTGAATGAGAGGCCGTCAGAGAATGTTCTCCGAGATGAATGTAATCCAAGGCAACCTTACTTTTATTAAAAAAGGTTTCTCTTACAGTGGACTTGAGACTGAATGGAACGAATTTTATTTGTGCCACCTTAAAAATCACCTGTGGAACACAACTTGGGGAAACGCGTAAATTGAGAAGCAAGTTTCAAAACATCAGTTTTTTTCTTTTGAATTCACGTGTAACCGATCCGTGTAGTTATGGAATAACTGAATCATGAGTGAATGACAAGGAAGTACATGAATTTCCCTGAATTATCTTTGAATTAAAGCGGGAAAAAAAATCTAATTCTGTTGGTCATTCTTTGAGTCAAGGTAACCGGAGAGTTTGTCAAGGTATAACATTCTGTAGAATTGAGAGGGAACAAAATATTTTGTATAGCAAAAAAGACTTTTGAATTTATTTCCATAACAAGAGGCTATGTGTATATATATCCACAATTATTTGGAAATGAATCATTTAATGTTTCCTCATTTGTTCCCACTGTTGCTGGACTATTAAAACTTAAAATGTTTTGAAACAAAACCTCTACACGATTAAATTTAACTATGGTCTAATCTTGTTTCTTCATTCTTCGCCTCAACTGGGGAAAAATGGTTGGAACTGTGGACAAACACTTTTACACCTTAGAAATCATGATGCAGCCATTTTGCTTTTCTCCATTCACATCATCATATAATCACACCGAAGCCGGAGGGAAAAGTGGTTCCGGTCTCTTCAGTCCATTGGTGCGTGCGTTTTCGCGGCTGTAACCAATAAAGTGTTTTTGGTCACTGACCAATGATTAACCGATGGCCAAGTCAACGGAAACAGCCATTGGTTACGACCACGAAAACACACCCCATATTCCGGAATTTCTAACTCTATAAGCTTATTAAACTACGATCTTCATACTGATTACCATGGCAACTTACCAATTCTACGCAACGAGTAGTTTAACTGGTGGATCTGTCTCTCTAGGAATAGTACAGCTACTACCACCACGACTACCAACACCACCGAAAGTCTGTTTTGTAACATGGCTCGGTGTGGAATCATAGAGAATTTTGTCATTTGGCGACGATGACAAGACAGTCACTGCATGAACTTGCTGGGAGGTCCTCTCCTTAAGTGAAGAGAGAATGTGGCGAGGAGGAAATGGCTTCAGGCTGGTGTTTGCATGTAGTTCAAGGTCTGTTTGACGTTATTGGTAGTGGTCAACAGAGAAGGTACACTAGCTGAACCATGACGATCTGTAGAAATAGATAGGAGGAGGTAGTTGTTTACTGAGTTGAAGTGGAGTGTTGCGATGGAGCTGTTTAGTTCAGTGGAATCAAGTCCTGGGGGTGGCTAAAAAAGTCATCGGGGATGTGGGTTCGAATCCCAGTCATGAAAACTTGTGTTGTTGAGCAAGACACCTTAAACTGCTTCTCTTACACCCAGGGGGTAAATGGGTACATGTGAGAGTCAGGGCAATAGATGGTGCTGTTGACTGATGTAGCTTGATGCGCTACTTGCAGTGCAGGATGCATACTCCTCAGGTCTGGGAGCTGAGATGGTTCAAGGAATGAAATTTAGTGGCCCAGTGACCAGGGGTAATAATGTTCATGCTGGGCCCCTGGGCCAAAAGGGATGGCCACTGGGCCCAAGAGGATGGCCCCTGGGCCAAAGGGGATGGCCCCTGGGCTAAAAGGGATGGCCCCTGGGGCCTTCCTTTTTATACAAGCCAAAGGGGCTAAAAATAGCCCCAATATGTCAGGTGTCTACATGTCTTCCCCTGTCATGGTCAAGTATGTACATGTATGATAAATTTGTCAATTTTGGACTTTTGAATATATTATGACTGGTCTTTTTATCAGGAGTCTTTTCAAAATTTGTATTCAAACTAAGACAGAAAAAGAAGGTGAAGAACTTTTGTTGTACATAGGGGGGGGGGGTACTATATTTGATGAACCCTACACACAAAGACTATTATTTCACTAAAGTTCGCTGCAGAACAGAGCGCTACAAAAAGAGCACAGTCCCTTGATTTATAGTTAGGCTTTTTAACAGTATTCCTAACCAATTAGAGCAATTATTGTTGAAAACATATCCCCTCCTCCTTTTCAATTTTTCTGTGTATGCATACAGTTGATACTTCATGTTTATTTATTTATTTGCATTCTTGTGTATTTGTCTTTGTATTTGCTGGTTCTTAATTACACCCTTTTTCATATTCTTGAAGATTTCAAAATTCAGCCCTTGGCTGTGACGGAATGTTTCCTACTAAACCAATCCAATTCAATTCAATTCAAACCCGGTGATTCAAAACATCTATTGGTACAGATCCTTTTAACAGTGAATGGTGTTGAGCTTTGAAGTCATTTCACAGGTATCGTATTGCAGGCTGGTCACTGTGTTTTTTATCAGGTAGTGAAAGCATTCTGACAGCGAACAGTCAACCCTACCATCGACTGATCATTCAATGTCATTCAAATGCCTTTGTTTGGTGGAAGATCCAAGTCATTGTCAGACAGTAAAAAGAGAATATCACTTAGCAACGGTAGCCGGTGAATGGTAGTAGTAGGCTCATACAGTAGTAATGCTATGCCCAGTTAGCATTAAAATATGTATGCTTGCGACATCAATCATTTACTTTTACTGTGTGCAAAGTAATATCGCCAACTACTTGTAAATTACAAATAATGGCCTTGGATTTCATCACTGAAGCAGCAAGATCACTCATTTCACACAAAGAGCACTTCTGCTAGAAAGATCCAACGAATCCTTTGGAGAGGCGGGATGGGGGCGGGTTGAGGGGGCGGAGGGGGGGGAGGATGACTGGGAGTCAAATGTCAGGGAACTAGGATTTCACTATTACACTAGTCTAGTGCACCACTGATAAAGGCAGGGATGTGATAGGCTGTTGAGAAAAAAACCTGAACTCTGAGCGCAAAGAGCGAAAGCATGCGAGCTCGAAAACTTGCGAGCATGAAGCCCAATATTAACATTTATCTTTGGTTTTAAAAGCCCTACTCTGCAATCTGGGCGTTATTATGGTTTTATCTTAATTTTTAATGAATTTGACCTTAAAAAAACAAAAACAAACAAACAAACTTTTTTTTGGGGGGGGGGGGGCAAAAAAACCCGGAATTCCGGTTAAAAACGGAGAAATCACATCCCTGTAAAGGCGAGCACTGGATTAATTTTTGCTAAGTTGGATCTCATAAAGGATTAAATAGGCCTAAAGATGACAAAGTAAACAGGATATCTCAATGATACAAGATGATGAAAATTTAAGGCAGTTCGTACATGCACTCGATGCAAAGATTATGTAAAGTGAAATTTGGTTAAAAGAAAATTCACTGCAATGGATATGAACTGTTTGAAATGTGCTTAACTTTATTGTGTTTTTGTTTTGACATCCCAATCTTTTTCGTAACATATCAGCATAAAAAGTGTTGAACTTCCCTTTTTAAGCTCGGTCAATTTTGAAAATGAAATCCTGTTAGATGTTTGGAACTGTTCAATGCGACCACCAGGCAATATTTACTAGCCATTGATTTATCATGTTGTAGTGGATATTTGGGTGCGATCTTTGAAAATAAGGGAATAAAAGAGTGGCGACAAGTTCTTAAACGGCCGTTTAAGAACGAGTCACTACTCTTTTATTCCCATTCATAAATGCCCTTTTGTTAAAAAGCGAAAAAATGTTATAGACAATCTGTGACAATCTGCTTCGCAGCGAATTTTCGAAGTTTGTACATTTCAAAAACTTTTTAAAAGTTATGTTTGGTGCGCGTTGGGTTGTGTGTACGCGCATGTAAACATAGATAAGCGTTGGTACTCTTAGCTATATATTGCGTTCCGCATAATTAAATTGGCGTACATGAGCTTGCGGGCCCAACACGCGAAGCCAGTGGGTCTTAAACAGCTTACTTTATCAGCCGTTTAAACACCCCCACGTGACATGCTCTCCACCAATAGGAATAGCGAAACTGTCTGGGGTACATGTATTTATGAATGGACATTTAAAAGAAAATGTGCACAAAATGCAAATTTCTAAATTTGCGCGAGTGGTACTACTTTAACTTAGGCATAAAGTTGACACCAACTACACGATTTGCAGGCAGGACTGGAATTAAAGAGGCCGTGGCTTCCGTTGGTGGCCTTAATGTTAAGTCCCTTCAAAAGTTTGTATTGCTGTTGCTTTATTTAGACCCAGCCTAAGATTGTTACAAAAATATTCCAAACAGTGCTGGGCCTAAATCTTTTAGAAACAAACAAAAATGGGATCTGAATCATTCAAATGAAATGTCAAATTTGTTTTTCATTTTAGCAGAAAGTTTATCAATAAAGTTGAATATTTTTGTTGGCAACAGTTTGTGAGGAAACCCGGTTTTTCAACATTCTTCCCAAGTTTTCGAACGAGAGTATCGCTTCAGAAGATCCATTGAAACGCTACTTCCGACTTCTCTTTTTAACCTATGGAGCTAAATTCTTCTTCAAAACACATTTCATAACAAGTTGTGAGCATTATGGTTGAATGACATTTGGCGGCCAAAGTTTGCGCCCGAGCTATCCTAGGCAAATTTATAAATCATGCAAGGAAACAAAGTTTGCACTGTCAAAAAATGGCACTTCGCGCAAAATGTTAAAATATCCGTTTTCAAGGATTGTGTCAATTTCCAGCCGGTAAAGGCTAACTTTTAACAAACAATATTTTCCTGTTTAACACTTTACAATACAGCACCCTCTTTGACTTGTCCACGAGAAGCCAACATTTTACAAGGTTTTAACAGCCTCAATGTCTAGTGTTTCTGTCTATGAAGCTAAACGTTCAAGGTTTGTGTCATGGCCCATGGCGGTTTTCTTTTAAGTTTGTTTTTCTTCCTCTCAAGGTGTAATTTTGTAAGCGCACTATTCTTTTATTTATACAAATTTATTCCTACAGTTAAATTTATATTTAAAAAAAACCCCACTTTTTCTTTTGCTGATTTGTGGCTCCTGAAGAGCTTTTACAAAGGGATATAAAGGCCGAAATTCAAAAACAGTCTGATTCCCATTTCGCGATTAGTTAGTCACAATGACAATGTGATATGGTATCACTACTGACATGACATTGACAATGACAGACAACACTTATCACAGTAAAATGTGTAAGTCCCAAATAACAGTCACTGCACATGCTCAGTGCTGTTCCGGCTTTATAACATTTCCTTAAAAATAGCAGGTGCCGACAAAATATCCACTGCCAGTGCCAGGAATAAATGGGGGGGGGGGGGGCGGGTGACTTTCATGAATTTGTTAAATTTATTAGCTACCCCTTTTTTGCAAAAAAAACCTTTTCCTTGCATTGGCCAAACCTCTTTGTAAAACCTAAACAAAGATCGAAAATAATCGGATAAAATCAAACACAAATTTACCAGTCAATGAAAATGTGTAAAACTCACCAAAAGTTACTTTGAAATGAACTCTCCGTTGTGTTACCACCGAGCAGAAAAAAAGTCAACACAGCCAGGCCCACGCGAGCTAGCTGCTAGCTGCCTGTATCCGGTCACTTTCCCGGGCCAGGAAATCTGCCAACGACAATGCCACCGTGTCCGGGGGAACTACCACCACACAAGTTCACCATTTCAAGGACGACATTGCCAAAGCTGTAATCTCTGTAAAGCCAGTGTTCGATTAACAGCTGGTTTCTTCCTCGGCTGATACAATTGACATCAATTTCCAGAAAATAACCAGTAGATTTAGTTCACAACATCCACATAAAAGATGTTGACAAGTGAAATTTTCCCTGTGTACAACGTCCGTGTGTGGCGAAGTTGTGCGTGACATGACATGCAGCAGAATTCTATAGACTTGACACAAGGCGCTCCCTGTAACTATTCACAGACTCGTGCTTTCTCCCCCTCTCTCTCTATCCATAGAGCTCTCCTCCTTGCTCTATGCTCTATCTATCCAACCTCTAAAAGACAAGCTATTAAGCCACGCTTAAGTAGGAAAATAGGTAAAGAATGGATATTCGTTCTATATTGTGGTAATTTGAGGCATGTAACTTCCAGCTATGTCAACTTTAATTTTTGAGATGAGACAACCAAGAAATACGTGATAAAGATTGGCTGGAAAAAGACTATTTATAGTCGGGTACCTGTTTGTTTTCATAATGGAATTTGTATATTGGCCCAAAGATGAGCAGGGTTTCAGATTAACCGTTTTTTTCTTTTCCTAAAACAAAATCACGGTCGCCTGAAAGAGCGCCCTCAATACTTCCAAGATGGCAGACCCGTTGGGTCTTTTTACGTTATTTCTGTGTCTGATTCAGGTAAGTATTTTACTTCATTTTTGGTTTTTCGAGGGGTAATACTTACACGGGAGCAATCAGTCAGATTCTCTTTAGGAACTTTAAGTGCGGTTTTGAATATCAGTATTGATTTTGATGGAGAAAATCTTAATGAAAATTAACGTGACGTGGAATTAGCAATTTTTTTCAGCACCACAATTTCCACAGTCTCAACAAAGAGGGTGCTGTAACTTTATATTAATATTATAGAGTCACGGATCTTGTGAATGAAGGATCGCAAATTGTGTGGTGTAGCAGTAGGCTGGTAGGTGGGGTAAAGAATAGGGGCCTAAATATATCAAAACCTGACTCTTAGTTAATGGGAAGTTAGAAAACAAGTAACTATTTTAGGTCATAGTAAAAAAGTGGTGGTCGAACTCGAAAGTTGACATCTTTTCCGGATGAGTTGCTCGACAGGTTTTGTGTTTTGTGTTTTGACCAGTTCACCTGATCCTACTCCTAGTCCTAGTAGAAGTTAGAACTATTTGGTTCGTTCCGCTATCGTCTCCCCGACCCTCATAGGTCATCATGTACAAAATCCTATGCAAAACTTTTTCCCCTTCACGTTTATGCACCTGGAATTCTTTATGCATTTTGACGCCCCCCCCCCCCCCCCCCCCCAAGAATGGCTCTAGTCCAGGGTTTGTCCTTTTACTTTTTTAGTGACTGGCCAGCAGGACCAGTTAGCTTGTCGTTTCACTAGTCCGTCAGCTTGTTCACTAGTCCACATTTCATATAAAATAGGAAAGCTTGCCAACACTTAACACGAGCCAGCCGGACTACTTGGAGAGAATTTTGACTGGTTCTCCAGGGGTTTCAACTGGTATTTGGCCAGCGGACCACTGTTTAAGGGAGAATGCTGTCTAGTCTTAGTGGTGCAGTCTGCAGTTTAGTCCTGACATTGTTTTGTTGCAGGTGGTTCGGTCAACAGGCCAGTTTGAGACTCTACCTGTCAGACAAGACTGTTCTGCAAGAGGACTATCATCAAGTCTTCTGTGCAGCTCATGCAGCACTCTTCCAAGTCATGGTCTGGATGTGTTAATGGGCGATTGCCAAGCATGCTGTCAACAAGATAACGATGAAGTGGTACAAAAGGTAGTTAGTAGGGTGCTGTTTCTTCTTGCTGTGGTAGTCAGAGCTCTTCATCCGGGGCCCAATTTCATGGCCCTGCTTACCGTAAGCAAAGAATACGCTTACGAAGCAGGGAAGTCTTTGCTTACATCAAGCATATTTCTCGGGTTGGCAGAGAATTTTTGCTTGTGTACTCCACGTTACTAGGCATTCTTCGCTTACACAGCTCGTGCAGAAATTCGGCGCTTGCACAGTAAGCGGAGAATGGTGATTGCAAGCACGGAATTCGGCGGTAAGCAGAGCCATGAAATTGGGCCCAGGTCCCTTAATTTATTTAGACTGTCGGGACGATCAAGGGTTGCAATTATCACAAATATATATTTCTTCTTGCTTCATCCTCTTCCCTGCAAACAAATACCTACAATCTGTTGAAGGATAAACATTTAGAGGCGGGGTACACATTTGGTTATTGCCAAAGTCCAGTATCCTCACTTGGCGGGAGTCCAACATATCCATAAAATAAACCTGTGAAAATATGGGCTCATATTCAAATTTGGGGGTGAAAAATTACCTCTTTCTCTTCCTCAAAGGGGGGGTCGTTTGTAACAATGTTTTATAATAACAACAGCTCTCCAGTGCTCTATATACCGAGTAAGTTTGAATGATTGTTAACTTGTGGAGTAATTACCAAAAGTATACACTGCCTTTAAGCGTGTAATGTGTAGTCAATTTTAAAATACATTCATAAAAGGCCTTAAATCAAGCATGGCAGAAAATAACAATGTATCCCAGTGAACAGATACTTCAGATTTGATTTCAACCCTTATGAGCTTGTCTGGTAACTTCGGCAGATATTGCTTGCCGTTGTTTGTCGTAAACTGCAATCCAAATTTCATTTGTAATTTTTCCAATTGATTGTCTGTAACCCACAGCTTTACCCAAAGGCACTGTTAGAGGTGTGTAGCTGAAAACTGGGACGGTTTCCACAGATCCAAGGTGAGTTCTAATCTCTTCCACACGGTGCTGTTCCTAAAGGCAGTCCATGATGGATTTCATTTCATTCCATTCCATTTCATTTATTAATGCTGGTTGTGAAGCCAAGGACTCTCAGAATACCAAACTTCATCACTAAAGTAGCAAAGAAGCCCATGGAGAAAAGAAGGATATTTCAGTTTTAGATGTGGGAGGAAAACCCCAGAAAATTATTCCAGGGAAAACCCACACAGTCAGGTAGGAACTGAAAAACCCAATTCACATAGTGCCCCGGCGAGATTTGAACCGGGGTCCTAAAGGTGGAAGCCAAGGAAAGAAAATACTACGCAAACCCGACCACCCCAAATAGGATCAATAGGAATGAAATAAAATAATGTTGCTACCACTCTATTTCAACATTTGTTGCATTGGTTTCAAATTCGTGAGAGTTGATGGGAGGGAATCAAAATGTTTTTGTTATAAAATGAGATTTATCCCCTCTTGAAACCTCAAGTGAGGGGTGTGTGAATATGACTTGAATTTGCCTGTCTAAGAGAAATTCAGGGAAGATGGGGAGGAATTCAAAATCAAACCACCGGTAATTCTAGGTCGAAGCTTGTGTAACCACGCTGTACCTTGGAAAACCTTGGGGGTTACACCAAGCTTCAGCTCCAAGTTACCACTTGTTTAGTTCTGCATTCATTCCTAACTGTTGTCTTTTTTTTGTTGTGGTTGTTCCTTTTTAGCATTCATCAAGAGTGAGCGCCCAAAACAGTTTCCAAATCTTGAAGTCAAGGTAGATCAATATTTCAAACTATTGCTGTTCATATCTAAATGTCAAAAACCATTTGAATTGGTATTGGCAACAAGAAAACATTGGTGTGATAATTTGTTTTAAAATTTTCATTTTCTTACAGTACAAGCGCGGGGCCGACCCAGCCCTCAAGTTCCTTAACAATCAAGGACAGGTACAAGAGACGCTTAGCATTGAGAAATGGAACACGGATACTGTGGAAGAGTTCCTTCAAGAACGCCTCATTATGTAGAGAAAGACGTCCAGCTCTAGGGTTTTTTTTTTCTTCAGAAAACTTGTTTATGTTTTAGCACACATTAATGAAAGCTATGTACTAAACCATTGCTGGTGTGCATAGCCTGATGCCAAGTGTGTTAAGACTATGTTTAAGCTTTGGGGTTTGAACAAGGAAAAATTGACTAGAGCGGGGTTTGAACCAAGGACCTCTGGTTTAACGTGCCTGCGCTCTACCAACTGAGCTATCTAGGCCCTATGTTGGCTGTCTCCCTACTTTGTCAATATCTTTGTTCGGGGGGTGCCAAGGTTGTATTGAAAACTTGGGTGTGATCCCTGGCTAGACCGAGGCTAACTATGACTTCTTACTGCACCGCCAACATTGAGCTAGATAAGTTGGTAGAGCGCCGGCACGAGGTCGTTGGTTCAAATCCTGCTCTAGTCAGTTTTTCTTTGTTCAAACCCCAAGTTTTTTAAAAATTACGCAGTCCGTTTCTATGGTCGTTTATAACCTGTATTTAAGCTTCCAACATAATGCCACTATTTTTGTCTTATTCCCTGTCTACATTCACAATAATTAGGTTAACGAATACAATTATACTTTTTACATAAAAGGACCAGACTATTTTACTCTGTAGCCTCAGGAAGGTTCTTCATTGATGTCTTATGGCTATGGCTTCTTCAAAGATGTTCTTTAAGCCAATGGCGACTGCCCTAGCCACTCAACAGCAACATTTAGTTAATTTCAAGGGATTAAAACAAAATGGCTGCATCAATGTCACAAGCACAAACAGCACCCTCTGACTTTGGTCCAGAATAAAGCGTATTATTAGCTGAGAATGGTGAATGGCATGTACCCAATAAATGTTTCCATTTTTGGACCTCGGCGATGGTGCCTGATGGAAGGGGGTTCTATTTTCATTTGCGTTGATTTTGCGAGTTTTAGGGAAATGGGATGGAAGTCACTTGTAGGTATACCTTGTCAAAATGGTTCTATCATTTCAGTTTTCCGAATAGTGTAGAAACTTTTTATTTTCCCAGTGCATATCTTTTGAAGAATTTATAAGAAAAATTTTTCCATTTAAGAAAGTAACTTAACTATAAGTTTATTTTGTTAAATTCCTGTTTCATGTACTTCCATGAGAGAGAAATAAAGACAGACCGATTCAAAACTTGTTTTTAAATCTTTAATTCCATTTATTTCCATTTTTTTCAGTAAATCTAAATTAACACAACCCTTTGCCCATCTTCATCTGTCCTACCATCATCAGCTGCATTTCAAACACTTCCAAAATATAACAAAAAACCTTAACGAAAAATAACCTACAAAACAATTTACAATCACATTTAAATATAACAAAAGGCAGAAATAGCTCATTACCGGTAACCTTTAATGAAGCAATTATAAATGACATGGATGCATGTATTTAAGCAAATGCTGACAGCAGGGCCCAATTCCATAGAGCTGCTTTAAAGTAGAAAATATTGCTTAAAAATTGTTCTGCTAAGCAGAAATGAGCAGAATACCAGTCATAAATTGTACTTGTGGTATGCTAGTTTGGCCGGTAACCTTATTCCGTTTTTGCTTAAGCAGCCCTATGAAATTGGACCCAGATTGGTTGAAGGATTTCTGAGGCTCACTGGGATTCCCTGGTATTCCCTGGTAATCGGTCACACAATCAAATTACAGCGTACCTTTTTCCTTTGAGTTAGAAGCGACAATGTGGTGAGAACATTTTGATTCATTGTACCTTGCATTTAAAATCACATTATTGATCCCACTGTTTATAATGTCAATAATCGACGACCATACCGAGCTTTTCGCAAGGCAAGTAAACTTTGATAGTTCACTCTTTTGAAGACCATTCATTTCTGTATTATCACCGTACTTCCAGACATGGCTAATTTTGTTGATTTTTAACACAATTTTTTTCTTCTAAAACTGTCTGGAAAAAAAATATATAACATGAAACGGAAAGTTGGCTTTGTTTTAGAAATATAGCTTCGACGCAAGGAAAACATTGCAAAATATCCATTTAGGACATGACCTTAACTTTGACCTTTTGGGTTGAGTGGAAGTACGTCAGACCATGTGGCCGTTTCTGGATCACTATGGCATTTTGGCATGTTTGGGTACAAGCTGTTTCCGGCCCCTATGGTCTCTATAAAGGGGTAAATCAAATGACCTGGGCCCAATTTCATAAAGCTGTTAAGCAGAAAAAGCAAGAAATGAGCGGGGGTACCAGTGGCAACAATGTAAACTTTATGGAATGTTGGTTGGTAACCTGTTTCTGCTAAGCAAGATTTTCCTGTGCTTAGCAAGTTTTTGTGCTTACAGGCTATATGAAATTGGGCCCTGAAAGTTTGTCATGCGGAAAATAAGTTATTGATTTTAAACTTGATAAGGTTCACATTTTTCACCATAAGTTAACCTTTAACCTTAAAATAAGCAATAAACGGCAATAAGTTTCAAGAAATTTAACAATCTATAAGTTTGGAAACAACAAAAGTACAGTTAGATAAATTTATTTAGCACGGCAAATAAACTATCTACGCTTAAAAAATTAATTTATCTTTTTAGAGACCTAGACAAACCTAGAGAAACTTTTGGTTGTTGATATTTAATAGAGAATGTCTTCAAATTGCACCTAATGACAATTGAGAAAACACTAGTCTTGATCCAAGGATATTTTTTTTGTCAGAAATATAACATGTACAATTTCATCTGAACGATGATGTCAAAAGATAAAAACAAGCAGAACAGTCTTAAATCAGGCTAATGTCTGTTTATGCAAAGACATTTTCTTAGCCAGAATGCCATGAAAAAAGGACTTGAATCAAGGCTAAGCACAACAGTACTTCAAAGTCGAAACCACTGCAATTTGAAATATACATTGACAATACACTGCAAGTTCAACTTTTTTCTTGTAAACATATCTGTACTTCCTGAATAAAAAAACCCAAACAAACCCCCCAAAAACCAATTTCTTCCTATTGACGGACGGTAAAAACTTTCTAACTTAAAAAGCCTTTCAAATAAACAGTGTGGGTTACTTTTTGTTTACCCAGTTTGGGCAAGAAACGAAAATGTGTTGAAACATTTGATTGCGAACGACTACAAAACATACAATTCTCTAATTCAGCAGATTTTCATTATTCAGCCCAGCCTTTTCAAATCAATCATACATGAATAAATAATTACCATCAACTTGAGACAATCTTGCATCCTACACCATGATTCCTTTATCTTTCAGAGAATTTTCTATAGGCACCTTGCATCGGCACCAAAAAGTGGAAGCGGGCACAGGTTTACGCACTGCGCACAACCCTCAGGCATTGACTTCAGTGAGGGCGCTGTTTTGGGCTTGTGACCAGAGCCATATATTGAGAGAGTTGCAACAACTTGCCATTAGAAGCCATTTTCAGTCCTAAAAAAAAGAAAAGAAGCATGTGGGCACACAGGGTGCCAGACTAGACTGCACATTGAGTTGTGCTGCATTTGGACTGAAAATAGCGTCTACCAATCATGAGACCAGAGAAAACTGGTCACATGATGTCGCAACTCTCTCACTACACATCTCTGCTGGTGATGTCATATGCAAGGAGTCTATTTACTGCTCTGGCTCTGTCTTCATAAGCCACTCTAACGCAATTTGCTGATTGCCTGTTGCCTTTCAATGGCTGATGGAATTTTGTCATAGCCAAAGCCAATAAGCCTCAGCAATAATCCATAGTAGACTGGCCCCATTTTGTTTCACATTAAAATAATACTGATAATACACAGCTAGTAGTACAGATAGTTACCATCCAGCTATTGAGATCTACATGTACCAAGACTGACAATACAATCTTTTGGGTTATGGTTACTTTAATAACAAATATTAGAACTTATGCTGGTAGCTAATGTAAAACATTAAAACGGAGACTGATAATATGTCATAAAGATGGATAGGATAAGTTTAGTAAACGGTGAGGTTGGTAACAGCTATTATACGTTCCGACTACTTTAGTTGGTGAGGGTTGCATGGCCACCGTCCTATAGAGTTGACCCAACATTGATACAAACAAGCAAACACATGCTTAGCTTTTCATTCTGCAGACACTACTAGTGTTATATATCAGCCATCTGCAGTCTACAGGCTTCATTCTGCAATCTATTTTTGAGTCTAGCCAGAATGCTCTACCCCCCCCCCAACGCACAAACACACACACACCAGGCAGACAGGTTATTTTCTTGTTGTGCTTTTCGTTAATAATTGTTTTTCTTTACAATACGTATGATATTCACATCTTTCTAGATTCTGTAGGTAACTCTTGGAAAAGGATTGACTTGTTTTGAAACAAAAGGCAACACTTAAAACATGCACTCTATATTCCATTATAACACACTGCAAGGCTGTACACCCTTGTGTTCACAAAAAACTACCCAACTTTTAACATTCCACAACAAGCTAGCAATAGAGCGTGTCTTTTGTTTTAATACAAGTCAACCAAACTTGATACAATTTCACTGAAAATAGCTCACAAATTTGTTTTAGCAAAATAAATCTATTGGAAAACTGTCAATTTGGGGGAACAAACAGAAAGACAATATGACTTCTTTTTAATAGAAGTGACTTGGGATTTTACGACACCAGTAAACACTGAGTAAAAGTTTCCATCAGCTAATAATGATGAACAAAAATCTATCACAAACTTCACCAGAAAGAGAAATACAGAAAACCAGCTTTGTCTGGAAAAAGTAAATTTAAGTTTCTCTGTAGCTGTACATGTAATTTTTCTTCGTAAAGTCATTCAAAATATATAAATATTTACAATTTCACTTTTTAACATTTTCAGTCAACATTGTGAACTGTTCACTGTTTGAAGGTTCCGCCCTTCTTTTTAGGGGAGTTCATACAAATAGTACGACAAAATAAATCAACCCCAATCATAAATTTCAGATTTTAATTTCAATTTCGATTTTTTTTTTTTTTTTTTGGACAAGGTGATTGAAGGTTTCACAAGAAATATCCGATAATCTTATTTTTAGTTGAAATATTTTACTTTCAAAAACAAGTCTTAATGTTATAGCAAAGTTTAGGAATAGACTTGGTAAAAAAAAATAATAATAATAAAAATAAAAAAATAACAATAACAATACAATTTTAGTCTGGAAGGATGTTTTAAATTTCTTTTTCAATCCTAGACCAATTTGTGAAGATAATTGAAGTTGGTCAAAGAAAATTAAAAGACACTCATGACATGGTTTAATTTACATGGCCTCATGTCCAAATAGGTCATTTTTTTCTTTAACCCGCCCCCAAGCCTTCTCTTCTCCCGCCCTATCCAAGGAAGCCCACGAACAACCATTTTTCTTTTCCCACCTCACTCTCGCAAGTATTAAATGGACACTGTTGTCATGATCAAAGCAGGCCCTGTGGCTGTACATGGAACTATGAACTCTCACCCAGTTACTTCATGCACACGACCTTCCTCTATGGAGGGCGCGCGCCCGCGTGAGTAACTGGGTGAGAGTTCATAATTCCACGCACAACCACAGACGCGCTTTGATCATGACGACACGACCCCTTTAAGACTATATAAGTCATACAATAAAATTAAAATAAATAAGTAAATAAATTTTTAAAAATTATGAAACAAAACATGGCTCCAAGCCCACACTGAGAAAAAGAAGGTTTAAATATTGAGAAACAAATAGCTCAACAAAAACAAGAATATGTTTACTCTCTAAGACAACTGGGCCCAATTTCATAGAGCTGCTTAACAGCCGATTTTGTGCTTACAGCGCAAGTTTCCATTTCACAGCGCTGCTAACCGTAAGCACACAATAAGGCATGCTAACCTTCTGGTGCTTACTGTGTGAAAATGAATGATGTAACAACGCTAATCCATGGTGAGCGCGCAAGCTGGGGTTGATTTCACAAAGATAGTCCTAACTTAAGACTAGTCCTAGGAGTTATTAAAAACTTAAGGCTAGTCCTAAGTTAGGATGAGTAACTTGTCCTAACTCGAGATAAGACTAGTCTTAGCTCTTTGTGAAATCCACCCCACGAGTAACTAGTCCTAACTTAGGATTAATCTTAAGGTTTACATGTTACAGTGCAAGGCTGGGACTCGTCCTACGTCCTAAGATTAATCCTAAGTTAGGAAGAGTTTGGTGAAATCGACGGCCGAACACCTAATTTTCTTGCTAACCTGTGAAATACGCTTACGCTTAAGCAGCAATATGAAAGTGGCCCCTGGTTAAATTGGTTTTCATTTTTTTTTCTGTTGGGGTACCAACGGTTTATAGGCTTTTAACATTGCAGACACTTGTAAAAATCACCCAAAATACTGTTTAGACTGTTGCTTAAAAAAATGCCATCGATTTGAAAGCAGGATCACTGCTTTTTTGGAAAGTACAAGCTTCTCTTAAAAAATTAAACTTTTTTTCAGTAACATTTTCGTCAATGGCTAACAGTTCATTACCCACATTTTTAATTTCTCAAGGTACCTTAATATTAATTTGAATCATTATTTTAGTAACATGATATTTAACCAACTTTTGAAAAATATACTTTATTTTCTTCTTGAACTATCCAACAGGAAACGTTAATTCACCATTGAACATTCCATTCAATTTTTTTAAATAGAAACACAAAATACATTGGCAAAATATGTCCTTGGTATGTTCTGAAAGCTTTCAAGTGCACTTATACATGCGAATAAAATTAAGGTTAAACTACATCAGTGATTCACACATCTCTAAAACACATACAAACTTCGAGTACTGGGCCCCGCTAAAAAAATACTACAGCTTCTGATTTGTGCACATTTCCTTAGATCATGATTATTTTTACATATAATGGTATGATTGTCCAGGTGGATAGTCTTACCAGGTGATGCCAATCAATAAGCCATTGGCGAGTTAGATTTGAATGTCTGGTTCCATGACTTGCTTTATAGTCACAAGGTACCGCTTAAATTTGAATTCCTCTGACTACAGAGAAAGTTGCTACGTCACGCGATTCAGAACAAGCTTTTGCATAGCCGCGCAAAAAGACAGCAAACGCCCATACACAATTCTGACTGAATGTGGATGGCACAACAGTACCGGACTTTGCCTAGTTGAAGGTTGCTGTACAAAAGCTTCCCTCGAACCATGTGACAACAGCAACTGTTTCTATATAGTCTGAGGAATTCATATTTGACCGGAAAATTGTGACCAAGTTAGCCATTGTAGCCATTTTCATTGTTCAAATCCATCTTGCAAATGGCATTATTGCAATGACTGAAGAGACATTAACTTTAAGCCCACTGGGCCCAATTTCATAAAGCATACAAATACTGCTGATCAGATTTCTTTGCTAAGCAAAACATGAGTGGGGGCACCAGTCACAGCACTGTAAACTCCTTGGACATCTGTCTGGTTACCAGTTTCTGCTCAGCAAGATTATTCTGTGCTTAGCAAGTTGTTGTGCTTACAGGCTTTATGAAAATGGGCCCTGCCCATTCTCATGAGCTATCATAGTCTCAATACCTTCCAAAGATATTTTTGTTGTTGAAAAGAACACATAGGTAAATTTTGTGTTGCTGCGCACAAACCAGAAGGGTCATTTTTTTTGGGTGGGGTCGATACTTTGGTATCCATCTAAGTTTATCGACTTGCGAAACTTAGTCACACAAGAACTCTACAAATGTTTGGAGCTTAAGAATGTCTCTGACAGACTATTAGGTAACACCGATTTACAAGTATTAGATGGTTTCCATGGTAACAAGGTTGGGTTACAACTAGTAAACAATGCTTCATAAAAAAAACTCTGTTAGTACGTTGACTGTTAATATGTGCAAGGAAAAAACACTGGTTTTTTACAATTTAACATTTAGTGCCTATCGAACATTTATTTTGAATGTGCCGTTACGTATATGTCACCGTAGAAGCACCATAAGGGAGGAGTTTTAACGCTTCGCCCAACGAATTAAACACTTTAATTTTTGAAGTGTCAGGTGAGGAAATGAATGTGCCAAGGAAAACTCAAAACGACAGCTACTTAACTTTGGTGCACGGTGAACTTGCTACGAAATCACTCTGACGAGACTTTGACAGAGTCTCTGTTGTCTGCATTCACTCCATTTTCCGTTGACACCTCTTTCCCGAACGTGGGCGAATCTTGATTGCGATCTCTCAGCATGTGCATCGCGAACGTGTTCCACTGGATCGCGTCGGCGCTGAAGCATTCGATGGTGTTCAAGAACAGCTTGCCGTTGAAACCTCCGACTACGTACAGGAGGCCCTCGATGACCGTAGCTCCGGCATTCACACGGGCCATGGACATGCTCGGTACGTTGGTCCATTCCTCGGTGTCCGGGTCAAAGCATTCCACGGTGTTTAGGGAAGACTGTCCATCGCTTCCACCCATCGCGAAAATCTTACCTAGAGTTCGGAGAAAAGTGATTCGAGGAGGGTTATTTACAGAGTCTGTAGATGTGACATTTGACCTCTGTGACAACAGTGTTTTTTTTAATAAATATTTCCATGTGTATCATTAAGGTTTCTTTTTCTTCTATTTATTCTGGTTGTGAACAAAAGGATTCTCAGAAAAGCGAACTTAATCACTATACTAGCCAATCATCTCCGTGAAGAAAAGACAAGGAAGGAAATTCAGTTTCAGGCATGAAGCCTTTCTCTGGTATCTGAAAGCACACACAATTCTATGCAACAAGGGTGTATTTTTCTTTCATAGTTTTATCTTGCAAATTTGATGACCAATTGAGCCCAAATTTTCACAGGTTTGTTATTTTATGCATATGTTGCGACACACCAAGTGAGGATACTGGTCGTTGACAATTACCAAAAGTGTACCCTGCCTTTAATCAAGAAAGCTGGGAGTGAAGGCCAGAGATCTCTTCTTACCATTGTAGCTGCATACAGCAGCCCCTCGTCTGCATGAGTTCATCGCAGTAGTAAAGTTCCACACATCGTTCTTTGGATCGTAAACCTCCACAGTGTTATGACAGTTCCAGTTATTTGAGCCGCCAACAGCGTAGATCTTGCCATTCAATGAACACACACCAACTTGCGTCCTTCCTGGAAAACAATCAAAGAGAGGCAAAGACGATCAAAACCTCGGCTCAAAAACCAAAGTGACATTTGAGACTTCAATAGACAAAATAAACACTCAACTTGTGACGTCTCCCATACAGACTGATACAATGTTAACACTTGTATTGAGTGACAAATATCGTGGTAACATGCACTGCACGAGTAATGCACCAGCGAGTGGGGAAGAAGACAAAAAGTGACAGATGGTGAAAAAGATTGAGTGACACAAGGCCCTACATCTCGCTATCAAATAGTGTGACAGTGACGAATAATCAAAGAATCTGGTGACATGAATTAAGTAACAAGAAAAACAAAACTGATTGGCTATAACTGGGGGGGGGGGGGTAGTGAAAACTGAGTCACAAAAGTGACCAAGTAAGGTGACCAAGTAACTTCCATGAAATGACTCCTTGTGTGTCAAACAGACTGGTTGGACACCGTGACAGACACGGTGGTAGATTGTGACAGGGACTGAGGGAAAGATCCATTCTTGCTTACTATGATGCATCTTGCTGATTACAGTCCATTCATTTGTTTCTGGGTCGAACACGTCACAAGTTCGGAGTCCAACATTCCCACTTGATCCACCGATGACATACAGTCGGCCATCCAACACCGTAGCACCTGCAAGATCATAACAATAGATGATAGGCGTCAACTTTAACTCTGCAGAGTGGCAAAATCCCTGCCCTATACCTTCTCTCGTACCCACAAGATTTCTCTACGTCTGAAGTCACTTAAGCTAGACCTTCCCCAACCCTGACCTTACCCAAAGTCAACTCATCTCAGCTAGGTCTTTCCTATCGCCCACCCGCGTACCTTACTTATCCCTGCCCACCCTCGTACCTTACTAATCCCTGCCCACCCTTGTACCTTACTAATCCCTGCCCACTCTCGTACCTTACTAATCCCTGCCCACCCTCGTACCTTACTAATCCCTGCCCATCCTCGTACCTTACTAATCCCTGCCCACCCTCATACCTTACTAATCCCTGCCCACCCTTGTACCTTACTAATCTCTGCCCACCCTTGTACCTTACTAATCCCCACCTCACCTCGAGTCTACTCATCCGAGCTGGTCTACCCGTCCTGCCTATCCTTGTACCTCACTCATCCCTGCCCACCCTTGTACATGCCTTATTGACCCCCACCTCATCCTGTGTCTACTCATCTCAGCTAGGTCTTTAACCCACCAACCCTTGCACCTCACTAATCCCCACCTCACCCTGTGTCTACTTACCCAATGAGGTCTTCCCCCTGTGGCCACCCTTGTACCTAACTAATCCTTTCCCTCCCTTGTACCTCACTACCTCTGCCCACTCTTGTACCTCACTAATCCCTGCCCACCCTTGTACCTTACTAACCCTCAACTCAACCCGAGTCTACTCACCCGAGCTAGGTCTTTCCTGTGGCATATCTGCGACCCAGGCCCAATCGTTCTTCTTGGGGTCGTACACCTCACACGTCCTCAGATCCACGTGGCCGTCAGAGCCTCCAGCCGCGTACAGTTTGCCGTTGACGACCCCAAATTCAAACCTAGCCCTAGGTGTCTTCATGGGAGCCATCTTGTCCAGTGTGTTGGTGACCGGGTCGTAGACCTCCACCGTCTGATGGCACTCATCTCTGTTAAATCCACCTGTTCATGTGAAAACAAACAAGGACAACGTGTTGTTACACGCCTGGAATTACACGAAGGCCACATAGGCCATGGCCTCTATTGCCCCTGGCCTCTGTTGCCCCTGGCCTCTGTTGCCCCTGGCCTCTGTTGCCCCTGGCCTCTGTTGCCCCTGGCCTCTGTTGCCCCTGCCCTCTGTTGCCCCCGGTCTTGGCCTTGGTGTCCCTTCAAAAGTTTCCCATAGACTTTATGATTTTTTTGAATGAAAGTGCCCTTTGCAAAATAAAAATGGCCTTTTCCTTTCAAAGATGAAATTCCATGCCTGTTGTTATGATTAATTGAACGTAAGCCCAATCTTCTTTTAATACACATTAATACAACCATGAGAATGCCATGTGTGGTTTACCCATGTTGCACGACTCCACACACTGTCATTTTAGCTGTACCTTACTGCCATTTTTATGGCCACAGTAAGATAACTTCATATAAATGTGAATTTAAATCAGTTTGGTGATCAACATTTGAAAAAGTGTTCATTACAGGTAAACATCCTTTATATGCTAAATGACCTTACCCGCAGCAATGAGTTTACCATCCAGCTGGGCAACTCCCACTGCACATCTGGACTGTTCCAATGTGGCAAAGGAGGGGTGACTCCCTTCACTCTCGATGGAGAAAGATCTCTTGGTGGTTGGACGGCTTATTTGGGGGCTGCTTGGTTTTTCATACAGCATGATGACGTAAAGCAGACCGTTGAGTGTTGATATGGCAATGTAGCGATTTGCTGAGATATAGGAAAGAATTCATTCATTTTCTGAGATAATTTCTTACTTTTATTTCATTGATTCATATTTTCATGGGGTTGCAACAAAAACACCCTTGTAGCAAGGACACCCTTGTTATTCCAACTGTTGCCACCACAGCATATGGTGAACGATCTCCCTCTTCACATCAAACAAGCTACCAACGTCTCACATTTCAGCCAGGGATGTGGTAGGCTATTGAAAAACAACCTGAACTGTGAGCGCAAAGCGCGAAAGCTTGCAAGGGCGAAAGCTCGCGAGCACAAAAGCTTGCGAGCGCGAAGACATACATTTACCTTTGGTTTTAAAAGCCCTTATCTGTACTCTGGGGCATTCTCTTTTTTAATTATCTTCATGTTTTTAAGATCTTAATTTTTTTTTTTTTTTAATAAATAAAAATTGGGCGGGTGACAAAAAAAATAAATAAACAATTTCCTGAAGAAAAAAAAAATGGTGAAATCACATCCCTGTTCAAGACTCTTCTCAAAACATTTCTGTTCACGTTATCAAACAAGTAGTTTTTCTTTTTTTTTGTTCTTCTGAGCACTTCGAGAGATTTTCTCCTGAAGGTGTTAGGCGCTATATAAATAAAAGTTATTATTATTATTATTAATATTATTATTATTATTATTATTATTATTAGTGGCAAACATCCTGAAATTTATTATTGCTGACACATTTCCTTTCTTATTGTTACCTGACATTTCCGTTGAGGCGACAATCTTCCATTTTTCAATCCGCGATCGAGCCTTATTAAGATCCTCGGGGGACAGGATCAGTTTCCGTGCAGATGTCGCTTCCTCATTTCGTTCCTGCGCGCCGTTGCTACCGTTTCTAACGCCGTTGCTGATCTTCGCTGGCGAGATCAACGTGTACTTCTTCGCATCCAGTTTGTAGTCCTTGATCAGGTCGGGTTCGATCTCGCCAAATTCTTCGACGTCTTTCAAGGTGTTGTTTTCGGAGAGAAGAAGAGTTTGAGGCTGTTGGGAAGAGTTACAGTTCATTTTAATTTGGGGTTGAGCAAAGAAAACTTGACAAGAGCAGGATTTGAACCAAAGACCTCCAGATGAACATGCCGGTGCTCTACCAACTGAGCTATCTTGTCCTAATGTCTCCTTATTTTGTCATTATCTTTGTTTCAGGGGTGCCAGTCAAAAGCCATTCAACCAGTCAGTTTAATGTGTGGGTTATTACTTGATACAGTTAATATTAGACAGTCAAAATCAAAAACAAACTAACTTTTTAAATTTGTCATTGCCTGCAGAGAAAGAGTCACAATTCATTCGCCAATAAGAAAGGTAACATTTAAAATAGAGCTAAGTCAACACCAACCTCTTGTTGTAAAGTTTCCAGTTTGGTGCCACATTTCACCGTTCTACGGATCCAATCTAAAGCGGTCTCAAACAACTGTCTATCACTCATTCTAGACGCCGATTTCGTAGCCACCACCTCAATCTATCAACAAAAGTAGAAACATGTAACCTCAATATCAACCATAAACAAAACTCAACAATTAAGAAAACCAAAACATAATTTTTTTTAATTTTTTTAAATAGAACAAGATGTTTGTGTTTCCTAGTTTACTGAATACTCTAGCTTACTATTGGATGAATTTGAGTGCAACATTGCAGAAAACAATCACAAAGTGAAATCTGGACTAATCCATTATAACGGGCGAAGTCGAGTGAAATGGGCCGAAAAGCCAGATTTTTACCAAGTGGTTTTATTCTGCGACGAGGCACAAAAAAAAATGCATCCTTGAACACAAAACAGACCTGGAAACTTGTCCACCACACACTGTGAAAATTCTATAAAAATTGTTTTTTTTAATACGTAGACACCAACCTTGTCTGATGTGACACGAACTTCCCTAATTTTGACATTTTCTGCCTCATATTACATTCCTAGCTACCAGCCTACTTATTGGTTGATTCTCCGTTAATAACAACAAAATGATATAAAATATGCACTCCAAACATTTCTCATAATCAGCCAAATATAGGCGTTTTAAATGAGCAAGCACTGTAAAAAAAAAAAAAATCAACATAACAAAAAAAGGTGACACACTTAAACAAATATTCTCATCCAAAATATCCGCCATTATTCCTCTTAACACATGATGGCCTCATGCAAATTGATTGTCGGCACTATCACTTATGTTGTGTTTTTTTCAATTAAGACCTTTTCCCCCAGCGGTCCCTTTCACCGGGACACTCTCAATGGCGGAGGCTCTTGTGTGGCTCGACTAGACAGAATCCAATACTAGGCACAATCTGTTGAGGTGTTGTTCTTTGAAGCATGATAACGGCGGGGCTGGCCATGTAATTATTGCGGTGACGCATGATCTAATGAAACCTAGAAAATGCAGGTGGGATTGGGAATTGAGACGGCCTTGGGTTGGACACTGAAGGAAAAAACCTCACAGTCAGGTTTAAAAAAAAAAAATGTTCTTAATTGAATTGAGTATTTATAAACGGTTGTATAACTAGCTGAATTAATTATCCGGATGTTTGGAGATTTCAATTTTTTTTTTTCCCTGATAAATGCACTAGCCCGATCTCCAATAGTATTATTGATTGGTAGGCCTGATGCAATTTTGAATCATTTTGAGTGTTCCTTAAAAAACCTCAAATAGATGTTTAATTTTAACCGATTTTGTTTTCCCTACACACCAATGTGTATAAGACCCTGCATTTTCAGAACTTTCCCAGAGCCATGGAAAAAACAACACAGACATGTCCCTCAGGTGGGGTTCGAACCAATGACTTTTGTTATGCTAGAGCAGATGTCTTACCACTAGGTCACCCAGCTAGCCCGATGGCTACAGGCAGTCCGAATCCTATATTTTAACTACCGAATGATTTATGTAAATTTTGCATAAAGAAAAAAGAACATATTATTAATTAATTTTGTTTGATTTGGTTTTTTTTTTTGCTTTTTTTCAATTATCTTTTGGGATATAGGTTTGGTTTGTATTATTTAAAATAGTTTCCAAACTATCCATACATGTTTACTTCCTGAAGAGAAATTTGTAATCACCTGTAACCGTGGCAACTCCTGAAATTCATTCGTCAAGGCGACACTGTCAATATTTTTCTTGAGGAAGTCATCAACAATAGAGACAAGCTCAACATCTTCCTCAGCGCTGGCAAATGAGCGAAGATCTGCGACGATAATGGCTCATTGTTTTCATACAATTAAAACCAAAAGGGGTTGTATTGTACTTGTGTAGGTATTGGTGGGGAGGAGTGAGTTGGGGGAGGAGTGCGTTGTGGGAGGAGCGCTTTGGGGGAGGAGCGCATTGGGGCTGAGCAAGTTGTGGGAGGAGCGAGTTGGGGGAGGAGCGAAATGGGGCTGAGCGAGTTGTGGGAGGAGCAAGTTGGGGGTTGGAGCAAGTTGGGGTTGGAGCGAGTTGGGGTTGGAGCGAGTTGGGGTTGGAGCGAGTTGGGGGAGGAGCGGAATGGGGCTGAGCGAGTTGGGGTAGGAGCGAGTTGGGGGTGGGAGCAAGTTGGGGTAGGAGCGAGTTGGGGGTGGGAGCAAGTTGGGGGAGGAGCGAGTTGGGGGTGGGAGCAAGTTGGGGGAGGAGCGAGTTGGGGTTGGAGCGAGTTGGGGGAGGAGCGGAATGGGGCTGAGCGAGTTGGGGTAGGAGCGAGTTGGGGGTGGGAGCAAGTTGGGGTAGGAGCGAGTTGGGGGTGGGAGCAAGTTGGGGGAGGAGCGAGCTGGGCCACGACGAAGTTGGGGGAGGAGTAATACATGTAATAATAATAATAATAATGGCTATTTATATAGCGCTCATATCCGTCACTCAGTGACGCTCAAGGCGCTTCAACATTAAGTTAGCGGGAGGAAGTTTGGGGAGGAGTTTGAGCGGAATTTGAGGGAGGAGCGAGTCAGGAGGAGTTAGTTGGGGGAGGAGAAAGTTGGAGGAGGAGTGAGTTGGGGGGAGGATGACGTTGAGGGAGGAGTAAGTTAGGAGGGGAGGTTTTGAGGATGAAGGGAGAGAAACTCACCGAGACAGTTCTTTGGGTTGAGTTGCTGTACAAGGTGACGGGCACAGGCATTTTTAACTCTTCCCATCTGCCATTGTTTGGCTGCCTGGTAGACCGATTCCACTTGACAATAGAGTACATCAAGCCTGTCAAAAAAACCAAAAAAAAACACCACCCTATAAGAGTTCGGTTACTCTTAGCCATCTACACTTCAACTTTAAAGCTGAAAAATTCATAATTCAGGAGCTAGAGGCATCGAGGACAGGTGTGGCTAAAACATCAACTACTGCAAAAAAAAAAAAAAAAAAAAAAAAAAAGACAACAGATAATTCCACTCAAACTCTGTTGTCACCTGTCCATTAGATATGCTAATTAATTGATGTGATCCTTTTAACTTCAGACTTACGGTGGTACTTCTGGATAATGCACAAGCCAGGCGCGACTGTAGTGATGTGTTATAATGGCTCCAACAGCCTACTTTGGAATTTACTTACGTAGACAACTGTCTGCCCTTAGGAATAACTCCGCAAACTTGGCTACCTCCACTTTTACAAAAAGTTAAATCATTTTTTTTTTACAGGTTTTGGAATGATAATGTTAATTATTAGCAATATCTTCAGCAAGAATCATAACTTTAATAGATGTAATATTTGCATCGGGATGAACGATTTTAATTTGGGTTTTTTTCCCCTTACACCGATGTGTATTATTAAGCACTGTATGCTCAGTGTTCTCCCGAGCTCTGTGAAGAAAAAAAATCCACAGGCAATCACTTGGGAAAAAAAGAATCATAACAACTCAACTCAAAAAGTTTATAAATTTTATAAATGGAAAGAAAACTTGTGTGAAGTTTTTAAAAAGTGTGACACCAACCTTCCGGTGTATGCGAAGTTGACCAGCAACTCGATGGCAGCGGGGTTAACATTCTCCAGGCGGTGCTTCAACGGGATGCTGTTATTCTCCATCTCCTTGTAAAAGTCGAAGAGGTAGGGACTACAGCAGGCGAGGACAGCCCGGTGGGCAGGGACAATATGGTTCTCGATGGATAGATGGACGTCTGCAAACTGCTGCTGTTTACGGAGCTCATTCAGGTATGCCATGACGGCACTTGGACCCGTCTCATCCTCGTAGAAGAGTGGCTGGTCAGATACCACAAATTTCCGATCTTCTGTTTGATGAGAATCAAGGACGGGGTTGTTGTTATAAGAACTAGCTTTAACAGATCTCGCTTACTTCTGCTGTTACAAACTCTACAAACAAACTTGAAACATTTTTACGAGAAGATCCCAGTTGTTCTTCAAAGATTGCGTCCAGAAAAAAAGGTTTGTCCAGGAATCTATTCCAAGGTTCTGGTTTTCAAAACTGAAGTAAAGAAGTTAAGGTGCTACATCGACTAAATCTACGGTCCTCTTAATTGTTTTCCCCAATCACATCACTGTAATCCAAACAGAGGCTGGAAGGTAAAAATAGTCTGGTCCTAATCAGTATCAGTATTCAACAATGTGATTGCACACTAGGAATAAAACAAAGATGGCTGAAGCAGATAAAGATCCATTTGGCAGGATGATGCTAACACCTACAGCAGCACAGCAACAACTTGTCTACAATACTTTCTGCCTCGGTAACTGTCTCGGAAGAGAGAACAGTGATGAACCATCCACAGAAACTATTTACTCTAGTATGAGGAAATTGTCAGGCAAAAGCTTTCACAAAGATGGATGACAATGACAAAGATGGCCGCCATTTTCAAATAATGTCACACATGCCAGACCTTCATCAAACTTAAGTAATAAACTAAATCAATTAATTATTAATGAGTTATTTTAGTACACTGCAAAAAACATAATAAATAGTCCTTCAAAACTCGTCCAGATGAACAATTATGAAAGGGTAGTTATTTTCCATACAAGTCTACATGATTTTTCAAACATTATTTCAGTTGCATCTACCCTTTAAAAAAAGAGAGACAAATTAACAGCTGGGGAAAACCTTAAGCCAAAGCAGCAGAGATCATCTAGAGCCTGCAATACAAATAACTACGACAAAGTCCCTTGAAATTTTCTAAATGTCAATGAATAAAACCTCTGGTTATTAACGCTTTCAGTGCCTGCTTTTTTTAACCTAAAATGCCCACCTTGTTGAGGTTGTACACAATTTTGTAAAAATACAAACAAAAACAAATCAAGTCTTTCTCACCGAACAAAATGTATCTTGCTGGTTTGTGTTGCCTTGGCACGTCCCAAAGTCAATAGTTTTTTTTTTTGAGAGAGCGATAATGTCCTCTCGTGATAACATGTACAATATTTTGATGACACTTTTTCAGAACATCAACAAGATCGTTCATGTACGATAATGGCGCTTGCAGAATACATAACAAAGATCCTACAGGTACGACCTTGGCACAGAAAGAGTTAACTGCCATCTAATAATTGTGCAGTTTGGTTAAACGATCATACCATCAACATTTAATTATACAATAAAATTACTCCAGCACAAATTATCATCAACTTCTGCTATGTAGTCAATTTTAGCATCATGCCAATACAAAATGGCAACCACAACTAACAACCAGCACACTCACTCGGCATGTTTCGGTCCGTAAAAAAACAATCATTGCTGTTTGCCAAAATTGCCAGCCATTATACATTTTTATGGAAACACAAAATACGAAAAATGGCATTTGAATAATTTGGTTTGGTCAATGAGTGCAACTGTCAAGTCCTTTTAGTGGACATTTGCAAGAGCTGCCGAGTGTAAACGAGACATGTTTGTACTTTACCATCAGACTTCATTGGTGATACAGGCACCGCGGAAACAACGTGTGCAAATTGTCAAGATGTTAATTGCTTTTAGCTCGCTGGGGAACAGTAATAATTTATGGTAAGTCTTTACTCTAAATTGGTAGAATGTTCACCTAATGGGAGTGGTCTCATGGCATTTTAAAGGTAGGGCCATAGATTGGTAAATACTCCAAAGATAAATGACCATAAAAAAAAACTAACTGCACTGCGGCTGTTGATAGTATAAACTACTTGAGAAAGAATTCCCTTTGTAGTAAAAACGGTTTTGATAATTTGTCACCCCAAAGTATTTGAAACTGAAAAAAACAATTCATGCATGAGGGGTGGTGTCCGTTCGCAAATGCTGCGATCAGAGAAACCCGCCGTCACCTTGTTAAAATACCGTGTTGGTTTTTTTGCTGTTTTCTCAGCAAGTAGACACTGAATTTGGTAAAACTTTCACATGTGACTTTTATCCTTTTTGTTTGTTTTTTGTTTTGTCTATAAATCAGCATTACATACAGTATGACCCTACATTTGTACATGAACCTTCAAGCTATACATATTTTGTGTATTCTTTTCGGAAAAACAGTTCAATGACACCAAAGTTCATGAATAAGAAAGAAATCTCCTTTTTTCTTCTTCTTTTAGAAAGAGGAGGTGTGGAGGAATGAACCTCGAGCTTCCTGTTCAGACACTTTAATTTCCACATGCCTGAAATGAATATGAGGCGATCCATTAGATTGGAAATAGAGACCCACGAAAATTGATTACTTCCGAGTTTCATCATGAGCCCGGTGAGGCTTGCAAGCAGCCGCTAACCATGAACAAAAAAGAAAAGCGCAACAATAAAAACTGGCTACCAGCCAAATTCATGTATAATACGCATTGCTTTTGGCTGATTCATAGCTTGACATTAACAGTAGAAATATTAGCTTAGCAACATTTTTCTACATTAATCATTCCAACCACCTCTAAAGTAAGAGCTCATCCGTAAAACTGAAAGATGTGTAATTGCTAAATTCAAATACTAAATGAGAAAATCATAGGCTCAAGACACTTTCAACTCTTTTGTATTTGTCATGCCTTACTGTCTCGGATCAAATCTGAATGTCATGATTATTCTCTTTATAAATAACAAGGCAAACACTTATATATGACACCTTCGGCTTTGTCGGCGGGGCATCAAAATGGGGGGGGGGGAATCTTTCAAAAAACAATTGTTTCTATTTTTAGTTTTAAGAGCTCTACATGATGAGAAAACAGAAATTAGCTGTTGCACAACTGCTTACCAACCAAAAGGACCTGTGGTATAAATGCAAAAAAAAATAGTTAGTGGCCTGACGCTTCGACCCTAGCAGAGTCTTTCTCGGATGCTAAAAAGCCTTAGCCTTCAAGGAAGACTCTGCTGGGGTTGTAACGTCAGGCCGCTAACTTTTTCTTTTTGCAGTTCAACATGATATCAGGCCTTTTCTGATTTAGCAACCACGCAACGGAGCAGATAATGCTACCTTCAGACACAGCCTCCTAAGGCTCTTTTAATCATACAGTCACTAGCAGCGACAAATCCTGCTAAGCGGAAACAGGTTACCAACCAATATACCATGCAATGTTCACTGTGACTGGTTCCCTGCAAGTTATTACTTAAACAGATCGACTTACTCAGCATAATTCTCCTGCTAAACATCTGTATGAAGCGGGTCTGCGTCTGGACCTTCACACGCTTGTCTTCGTTAGAGTGATTAGTCTTGAACTCGGTTCCCTTTTTAAAAATATCCTAGACTGTATGATTTTTCGAAATGAAAATACCCTTTGCAAAATAAAAAAAATAGCCTTGACCATTCAATGATGGAGTATTGAGTCTGAAAACATTACTATCTTTGAGCCAATTTGAATAAGATAGCGGTAATACAATGTAAACACTAAAAAGTTAGAGTATGAAAATGATTAAAAAGCAGGAAAAAGGAACAAAAAAAGACAGCTAGAGAGACTCTGAAGCACCCAGCAGCTTTTTCAAGAACCAGCCAGCCATCAAAAAGAGGGACTCTTCCTTCTTTGATATCTAATCTTGGATTGAAAAACTCCTTAAAACCAAGACGGTAAAAAATCCTAGAAAACACACCCTGTCTGCGCTTGAAATCTGCATGAGTCACGCCATTGTTAGTTTGTAGTGAACCGTTGCCGTCTGTGGTTTCAAAATTCTCCATCCCTGAGAAAAAAGAGAACACACCAAGAAAGGAAAACGTGAACAAAAAGTTGGATTGACAACCATGCAGCGTAAAGGAAATGTGCATATAAATTACTACCTGCAGTAAATGGCACACGACTGCATGTATATAATGACTTTGTACGTAGTTTGTGCACGAGTGAAGAATTACTTATCTACACATTTTGAGTAATTGGACTGACAATTACCAGCAAGGAGTTGCCATGGAAACTAATCATACTATACATCCTGTGAATAAATTAACAAATTAATGTGGCGTAAGTGAGCGTTGAGCAAACCTTTTTATGGTAAGCTCGTTAACCAAGTGAGATGCATGTAATTCGTTAGAAACAAAACGCTGTTCATTACAAAGGGAGACAAAGTGTTAGAGGAAAAGTATTCAAAATGGGAATTGGCCTTAAAAAATGGAAATGTTTTGTAAAGGAAAGAATTCTCTGGAACCCTAGTACATAGGATGCAGCCAAAAGATGGCAGCAACAAAGAGTATATAAGCACAAATCAGACGCAAACACTGCTGAACATTGGGGCCGGCCACACCAAGAATAACCCCTGACCCCTCTTCCTTGTCAAGGCATTTCAGCCATGATTTAAACAGTCACTTAATGAGAATGAAAGCGTTGTAGTGCAATGCTAATGTTGCATGTAGACACTTTCCCCATCCACACACACAAAGGGCTAAGACAGATGCATGTAAAAATTCCCGCAGGCTGACAAACATAATGTATACAATCAGTCCGCAGCAAATCGCACCACATCCAAATCATTCTTCTTCTTCCTCACATCCACCTAGGACTACAACCAGCCGCAATAACAAATCTGACATTGCAAGCTGCCCTACGCATTTTCCCTCTAGAGCTCTTATCGTGAATCTGTGCTGTAGACGTACTTGTGTTTTGTCATAACCCCAGGGTGAAGGTTTTTTTAAACCGCAGTTGAGGCCGACGATGAGATTGTTTCTCATTAGTTAGCATTGGGTTAATGGTAGATGCCCCAGGTGGAATACTGACCAGAGCAAGGGGGGGGGGGTGTCAATTGATTTTCGTATAATATAATCCTGGGCTTTAGAATTGACGACATTTTTGAATTTTAGTATCATGGCAGGAAAGGCTGCCCTGTCAAATCTCAAAAAGTATTTCAAGATATTTGGGGGTCCTTACTGAACAGTTTCAACCGCTCACCTTGACTTTCATTAGGTTTTGCTGTAACTTGTTTGTACATTTTCTACATTTCTACATTTCTTGTTGAGTGGAGAGATAACAGATTGATAAAAAAAATAAATAAGTAAGGTTTGCGGTGACACCATGTAAGAATTCTCTTTTTGTGAGTAGTGGTGGCTCTGAGAAGAGCCGGTTTCTGCTCGACGTTCCGATCAGTTTACTCAGACCATCTTCTATATAATTGCAAAACATTGATTACTGAACTTCAAAAGCTACCGGACAATGAAACTTTGGGACAATGGAACAATGGAACTTCGCTTAAAGTTTACTCAACTAATAAAGAACAAAATTAATCGTTTTGCAATACATGCATTTCAACGCAGATAAAAATACAAGGAATGGATGAGTCATTTTTAAAAACGACTTCTTAATGAGCTGATAAAGTTTATCTGCGCGTAATGTGAGATAGTTCAAGGGCATTGTAATCTTTAACAACAAAACCAACAATTATTATGAATCAAATTGGTATGCATTGAGTCCAATCCATGCCAGTGGGTTCGACTCTTGTCAAATAAAAATCGAAGTCCAATGTCCGTGACTTGAGGGAAAAAATTAGGCAATTTAATCGAAGGATTTCAAAGCTTATTATTTCTACATTTTATATAAACTGATGAAACATTTCAAAGTTGTTCAATTACCATTTCAAATTGGAAGTTAACCTTTCTCATTTTGGTTACGTACCTTTGTTGGGAATGTAAAAAAAAAGAAAAAGCATGAATAAAACTGTGTGCAGCTTAAACATCTTTTCTGTTTGCACTATACATATGCAGACTTGAGATAATTTTATATTCCCAGATGCAGTTTCTATACGTCTAATATATTCAGTGACATTCTAACGATCAAATTGTCTCCTTTCCTCTTCCGTTGCTATAATTGTCAGTTCTATCCACTTATATTCCCATTTACAATACAACAGATCGATTCGATGAAAGACACTCGCAAACAAAACGAACGGACATTTAAAATGCACAACAACAGTGATGACGTCTGATGTTTATCACACAAGGTACATTTTCTTGTTAAATTCTACATTATTTCAATGAAAATACACTTAACACTCTCAGAATATCATCCAGAGGTTCTCAAAATATCCTCATTCTATTATTCTATGGATATTCTACAACAATCAAGTACCAAGATATTCTCTAAATATTCTCAGGATATTTTAAGAATATTCTTTGGATAAAAATTTACTATAAAATTAGGGTTTCCTAATTTTTTCTTAAATCACATTTGTTCACCTTTTTTTAAAGGGCGAGGAGAGTTAACTAACTTCATTTGATATTTTAAAGATAAATAAATCAGGACCAGGTGCAAAATATCCTCCAAATCTCTGATAGTTTGCTTCAGATAATAAATAAATTTATTTCTATACTGAACTCATGGTTCTCCCCTGGTTTTTTAAAACTAACGTGGTGGGGGGGGGGGGGGGTGAATTCTACACCCGAATTTGGGAAGCCCGCTGAATTGAAACGGGGTCATAGGAAGTAGGATTGTGTTCTACTTTGTAATGTTCTTGGTTTTAATCTGTGAGCATTCTAAGTAGTTTTATCTTTAACGTTTGTTGTAAATTTTTTCTGAAGTCAAACTAAATACATTTTTGTAATTTTTGCCCGATGCGCTAGCTTGCATGGGGAGAACCCTGGAACTACCCTAATGATATGCGGTAATTAGGCGTCACAAGACCTTTTAGGCAGGGTGTGGAGCCCAGAGTGAAACCCAAACCCTTGTTTGACCACAGTGCTCACTCACCATTGTTAGCATTTTATATCGTAAGCGTTGCCAACAGAGACCGCGTCAAAACAAAGGTTATAAACTCTGTCTGACATCTTTGTCTGGGCGGCCTTGTTGTTTTTGGTACAATATTTCAGTCCCCTACATGTAGAATCTGCCGTCTGTGTGACATTTTATTAACGTGAAAAGCCAAAATGATGACGTCAATCTAGGAACAACATCCTTTGAACTTTCTATTTCATCATTAAGAATTTAAAGGGAGGGTATACCTTTGTTAATTACTCCAAAATTGAATTACCATAAAACTTGCTTGGTATGAAGCACTACAGCTGTTGATAATGTTAAACATTTTGAGAAACAAAATCAAAAGAATGTGGTTTTAGGGGGAGCGTTTGAAAAGCGTTTCTGCATGAAACATTTCTCAGATTGTGTACTCCAATTACGGATTATTCTTCATGCGTGGACATATACGCTACAGAGTTTCGGCAATATCTCATAAACGCTAGTATCACCTTTCCAAATGAAATTTTCACAGGTTAGTTTTATTGATACATTATCTATCTACATTTATATCGGATTAAAACAACCGAACGGTTCCCCAAAACCAAAGTTATACTTTTTCAGAAGTCTCTTCTATTCTATCATTTACTTCAGATACGGTGTAGATACATCATGCTAAGCCACAGCTGGAGCAGTCTGGTTGATTATATCAGTCCGGTGTCACACAGCGATGCTTGTATACATGTATATATCTGGCTGGATCATGGCAGCAGATATCAAAGGCTTTTTCTTTTGTGTTTCAAAGACTGCATCAAATTAAAGGGTAACACATGCTCAAATTTCTCCACGGAGCTCACTCTGCTTTATTCTCTTTATAGTGTTGAATTCTCGGCTTGTATTTCAAAATCAAGACAGAAACGTGTGACCTTTTTTTTTTTTACAAACCTTGTCATAACCTTTTTAATGATACAATCGAATACCTAAAATACTTTGGCATTATAAAAACCACTGTCCTAACAAACATTACATAAATGGTGTTTGAAGCTTTTCATGGTGTGGAGAATAAGAGTAACTATAAATATAAATATGAATAGTAAACTTGCGGGTACAACCATGTGTAAAATCTCTCCTGAAGACGAGCAGAGTATACTGTTTGAAACGTCGAGACCAAACCGGCTCTTTTCAGAGCCAACACTCCCTCAAAAGAGATTTTACACATGGTTGTACCCGCAAGTTTACTATTCATATTTATATTTATAGTTACTCTTTAAACATTACATACTTATATCTGCGCCCCTTTGAAAATGATTGTTTGTTAAGTTTTGTAAAATCAGACTTTCGGGTCAATCCGTACATATTATTTCATATCAAATTTGTCTCAACGAATTGCCACCCCTCCGGTTCCCCTAAAATATTTGTCAAGCTGATGGGAATAAAAAAAAAATAACAAAGGAGGTCAAACTAAGCGAACTTTGAAGATTTGCATGCTGTGAAAAAAATAAGAAGTAACTATAACTAGTAAACTTGCAGGTACAACCATGTGTTAAAGAGAGAGCCAGTGTGGTTTCAATGCTTCGAATAGTGTACTCTGCACGTCTTCGGGAGGTGAAACTGTTTTCAAGCGAGGTGTAAAAGTCCACAAAATAATCTTGATCAATGAATGACAATCCACTGAGGTGATTCAATAAAAAAAAGACCACTGGGAGACCCCCCCCCCCCCCCGAGTCATTTCAAGTCCACCTATATCCAGGGTAAGGTACAAAGGGTGGTTGGTGTCCTAGTTATCCTAGTTTTCACACAACAAAAGCCAGATCAAAGTTTACGATCAATACCTGATCAGTCAGAGAGTGTCCATTGTTCGTGTCAATGGTCGATTTGGTCTCCTGCTGAGCCCTTTTTATGTTTCGTCTTTGCTTTATGATCAAGCAGAATGATTGAGCCAGACTGATGCAACAACAACGATGACATCAACAGAACACTGGATCTTGATCATTCACTCCAAGTCCCTCTCATTTAAAGGCTTAAATTTGTATAATAACAGCGGTATAATTTTGAGTATCTTATAGTCACTGATTAGAAGTTAGTTCCGGTAAGAAGACAAAAATCCGCCCCCTGCAGCGTTATCCCTTATCCACTGGCAGAATACCAGTTAACACAACAGGACCAGTCAAAATTCGCTCAAAGTCGTCCGACTGGCTAGTTCAGAGTTTGAAAAGCTTTCCTATTTCATTTGAAATACATGGGGCCAGTGAAAAAGGTGATGGGACCAGTGAAATGACAAGCTAACTGGTCCTGCTGGCCAGTCACTAAAAGTTAATGGCAAACCCTACCCTGCTCCCAACAAGCACTTGATGGGACACTTATTCTCTTGAGGTTTCTCTTTGAGAAGAAGATAAGCACAAGGATTATGGCATGGGGCAGCCATAATGGATTTGCTTTCATTCACCTAACAAAGCTATATTGATTTCATCACCCAGTGGGGATCAGGGGGTACCCAAGCGGAAAAAAACCAGGGCCTGCCAAATACCTTCTACAAAAACAAAAAAATTAACCAAGGACAAACTCTCTGAGAATTCACAATAACTACCATAATACCGCAGACATATTGGGAAGGAAAATAATTGAAAAATGCACTTCCCGAATGGTACCAATTTATACACACCACTGCACAACAGCGATTAAACCATTCGTTTTTGTTCATATAACTTTTTTTTACTGCAGAACCTTTACCTCCGATTTTAATTGCACGATAAAAAAATATACAACAACCTTTTAACTGTCATAAAACTTGAAAAACAAATATTCAAGTGGAATCTTTACAAACTTAGTTTGTTGTTTATGTTTTATGATAAAAAAGTATTTTTGGTTTCTTTCATCAAAATTTTATGGAAGTGTAGAGTATAGGAAATCAAAGAACCATGCATCTGATACAGTCGACTCTCGTTAATACGAGCTCGGAAGATACCAGACACAGGTTTATACAAGATTTTTCACCGGTCCCGAACTGTCCCATGCGTGTTTCTATGTCTTAAAAAATGGAAGATACGAGCACGGTCGTAACGAGAACGCGGATAATACGAGGTATTTTTGAGGCCCCATGATGACAAAATGTATTGTTTTTCATACTTTTGTAGGGAGATCTAAAAATATTGTTGTGTAAAATCTTACCGTTCAGTCAATGTTCTGAAATTACTTTCTTGTTGCCAAACTACATGTATTTATCGGATCGGACCGGCCATGCGGTTCTGTCCGATCCGAAAATCAGAAACATTTCGCTGGTAACCTATGCTTGAAATGCTACTTCTCTTACACACTGAGGGCTACCAGTGAAAACAACATTTAGCCTAGGCGAAATGCAGTATCAAATCTGTCACATCATGGTCACATGAACGGCAAGTTTGACGTCACTTTGCTATGATTTTTATCTTGGGTTACACACAATATTTAACTTCTATGTATGATCATGGTCAACAAAAATGCATTTATCATTGATATTTTTGTGTACAGGATGCTCGTAAGAACTGCACATGTACATGTACTAGAAAGCAAACAGCTCCGTTCTAGCCTATACACGTGTGTAGTGCATGCACTATGACGACACGTGTACATACATGTACGTGTAATAGTGCGCTGTTTTTAAGACGAGGTTCAGATAATGCGAGGAAAACGGGCCAGTCCGGCAGACCTTGTATTAACGAGAGTCGACTGTATACAAGAAGTGGTTATTTGCACTGATGGGGGCTTTTTTTTTCTGATTGAGGAAATTACAAAATAAATACAGTTGACGCTTGGGACATCCCCTTTGCCAACCGGCTCCGATTACCAAATCATGTTTACACCCAAACCACTGTACCACATTTCCTCAAGGAAGATTCTGGAACCTTTGAAAATGCCTTGCTATGTAATCCTCTTGACAAAGCTTGGGCAAAGATTTCTGGGATATTGTTACGCCATTTAATAGGGGTGTTCCTGTTTTACATGTCATCCATTTCCAATGCGGGGTTCTCCCCAGGAAGTGTCAAAACTGTGGGGGCATTCTGGACCCAAATTTTGGAAGTTTTGCCAAAGGATGCTGAATTGAAACCAGGCCTTCGGAATGTTTTCTTTTTGGTGTTTATCTTGGTTTTAAAAGTCACACTGTAACATTTGGAGCATTCTAAATGGTTTTTGCTTGATTTTGTTGTTGTGAAGTTAGTAAAAAAAAAAATAAAAAATCAAGTACCTGTATCAGACGAAATATGTTCGTTATCAGTACGCAATTTGAGCGTATCCGCCCAATCTGCTAGCTTTTGCATCAGGGGGAAAACCCTGCAATGCTCATTTAATGGAGTCAAACTTATTTTTAGTCGATAACACATTAAACTATGATTTTTGCCTAACTGTATACACTTCATTTTCATGCAAAAAGCATAATGAATAATTTATGCACAAAAGACACATTTATTCCACATTTATGGTTAAATTCCTAGGCATGATATTTGGTCCTCGGAAAAAAAGTAGGAACATTTCATCGGGTACAAGGGCTGACCTATATACATGTAAAGCTTTACTAGAATACTTTTCAAGCTTTTAACATGTTGACTGCCGGTCATAGATTCGTAGGGCGTTCCCATTTGCCAAGTTTGGTGCGCATGCGCGCATACCAAATAGGTAGGCCCTACTTTTTTGGTGTCTACATGTTGTAATACAAATTCTAAGGATGTACATGTATGTCCTCACCACTGCCAGAAGCGTATGCGTTGCGTTATCAGTGATGCCAGTGTATTCAATTAATACAAAAGCCTTTCATTCTCTATAAGTACACTATACTCGTAGAGGCAGAATCCGTTACACCTGTTACTACGAATATATACTCGTAGACGGCAGTCAACGTGTTAAATCACAATTTTTCTAATTTTTCCAGGAGCACAAAAATCAGACATTATCAGACTAATGTTCAAAAATTTCAATCTTTGTTCAAATTTCATTTGAGCCAGTCACCAGCCCCAAGCCTCGTAATAACCCAAGGCACCCACAGCAAATGCCGTGGTGCCCTGTGCTCTTGCTGTGGTGCCCTTTCCAAAGTTCCAATACAAGTTTACATTTTCCTCAAAGAGTGCCAGAAGAAAATAGCCGTGCCCCTTCAAGAGCGAAGTTCAAGGCCTGCAACCTTAACAAATTTTTCATACACTCAAGAACAAGGTAATGCCTCAAATGAACTCAATATTGTTGAGATCAACGTACTCCCAGCTCAGGAGTTTTCAATGGTATTTCCTGGCTTCCAGCTTGCAACTTTGTTGTTGAGAAAATGTTTGCCATCTTCAAACAGGCGCAGAGGTCTGCTGTCAAAACAAGGTCGACAGATAACAACAATAGACAGTACAGACACAACAGACGATCTGGATGAGATCACCTGGTATTTTCCCCCTTTGTTTTTTTAAATAAATATTTTAATTTAAAACTGAATTTCGATTTTCAGTTTTTACTTTTGACCTACCCACCCACAATTTCGAAAAACTATTTTAAAACGCTGATTATTCTGAATTGCCCCTTAAGTAGGAAGAATCTCATAGCACACTTTGTCCGTGCACATACATGTACTACACATGGCACAGATGTTTCAATCAATACTGTAATATTATCACCTTCCACAAAATGAAATCAACTCAGTGTCAGGTTTTGTTTCCACGCCCTCGACATTTTCACTTTTATTTGTAAACTGAGAATATAAACTGCTTTTGATAGTCTAATGAATCCCCTCTACTTGAAATAACCTGAGCCCAATTTCATGGCTCTGCTTACCGTAAGCAAAGAGTCAGCCCTTACAGAAGCAGGGAATTCTTTGCTTACGTCAAGCATATTTCACGGGATAGCAGAGAATTTTTGCTTGTGCGCATGCGTACTCCACGTTACTAGGCATTCTTCGCTTACACGGCTAGCGCAGAAATTTGGCGCTTGCGCAGTAAGCGGAGAATAGTGATCGCAAGTGCAGAATTCGCCGGTAAGCAGAGCCATGAAATTGGGCCCTGCTGACAAGTTGTTCCCTATAATGGTCACAATACTTTCCTCAAATTAATTTCCTTGGATACATTTGGTTTCTTGGACAACAAAGAAGAAATTAGTCAACAAAACAGATTTTAACGTATGAAATTCTTCATAATTATCTTAAGAGTCACTGCCTGTAAGAATGTACCAAATTAGGGGGGGGTGTGATTCATGGGTTCTCAGATCTTCTTCTAAAAAATCAGAGTGATACACCTTCATACCAAACTAATATATCCAAAATTTTAGCTTACAGACTCTTTCGGTTTTGGAGTAATAAATTTTCAAAGTTTCAGCCAAAAAACCCTCGTGAAACGACAAGTACATTCCTAGAAAACGCAAAAATGTGCGCCAAGCTTGTCCCAAAAAAATTTAAACATTTTTTTAAACCTCCAGTTGGGTGTTAAACACAAGTAAAAAAAAAAATTTGGGATCTCGTTGGCGCGTCATGTTATGCGGACCTGAACCTTTGACGAACAGCGCCCTCGTGCTGTTTTCAAGGCCTCATAACTCGATGCGCCTTTAAGATCCCAGGAAATAAACAAGTTTACATGAAAGAACTTGCAGCCCTAAAACAAATTTAAGCACAAAGTGGATGGGATCTCGTTGGCGCAGAGAGATAATAGAGGTCAAAGGTCAAATTTTACCAATTTCTTGCGTTTCCGCACCTCCGTAACCTCGCGCGCCAACATCAAAAAACTTTTAAAATGACAACCAGGTGTAGAAACAGTTTTCCTCTATGAACAAATAAAACAAGAATCTTGGGATCTCTACAATTTTCATGTTAAAATATTTTTTGAAACTTCTCTAAGCATTTGCATTTCACACATATTAGCCTAGAATTAGCTTCGAACAGCACAACATGCACTTTTCTCATTCTTGTAAATACTTGCGCCAACAAGATCCCATCAATTTTTTCTTGTATTTGGTTTAGTATAGTGTTCCTAAACAGATTTCAATTGGAAAATAATTGGGATCATGTTGGCGCACAAATATAACAAAGGTCAAAGGTCGTACCCAACTACAAATTTTTACAATTTCAGGCGATTTTGCGTCATCACGATATATACGCGCCAATATGGTCCCATTAAATTGTCTGCATTTTATGATTATATAGGTTCTCAGCAACACATAACAAACAAAAACTGTATGGGATTTGTATGGCGCTAAAAAGTATCACAAGTCAAAGGTCACAACAGCAATGATGATGTTGCTTCGTGCAAATCATGCAATAGAACTCTGTCATACGCGTACGTGTACACTATTGATCCCAAAGTGTTGTAAAAATGACAATTAAACCACTATTGTTATAAAATAATGATTTAATCTGACATTATTGTGTAGCCCATCTTTAAGACACAATTTTGTAAGATCAGATTAAATCATTATTTTATAACAAAAGTGGTTAAATTGTCATATAACAACACTTTGAGACAATGTACATGTGTATTACACAATGTGTACATGATGTACATGCATATCCTTATGCATTGCTGTGGCAACCGAAAATGGGCAAAATACCCCAATTTCAAAATGTTGCCTAACCATGAAGGAGATGAGTCTCCAAAACGAAATTTAGTCCAGATATAGATTGGACTTGTATCTACAATTGGTCTAAGTTTAATGTTGGTGGGTAACTGTTGCCAAGGTCAAAGGTCACCAAGAATGTCGGTGTTTTTAAAATATTTTCGGTCAAGAACCAACTTTGGAGCCTTGCAAACTTTTTATTAAATGAATAAGGGCTCTATCCTTGTTTGAGGATAGCCACATGTGCCTAGATATAATACAATAGCAATATCAAGTTTTCAAACTATCAATTGTGAGTATGAGGGGGTCTGAATATGGAAATTAAATTTTTTCGGCAGATGAAATTAGTGTTTTCAGCATCCTGTAGAGAGAAAAGGGGATGTGATGCTCTTGTTTTGAGGTCAGATTTGAGCTATTTGGGTGACAGTCACCCTAGGTACCAATTTATAGCTTTGTATCTTTTTTTTAAGGCGCGTTTAAGCACATTACAAAACGCAAAATATTCATTGTCGCAAATCGCGTTCACTGAAAGGGGGTTGCCACGCCCACTTTAAGGGGCCTTAATTTTGGAACGACTTGGAGTTGGAATTTTCTTTTTTGCATATGCTCATTATACACATAGAAATTAGAAATGAATTTCAGCCAAATCTGAGAGGTGACCTGCAACCCCATTGGGTGATTTGACATGGAATGACCCAGTTACAAAACACATGCATATTATACTGGGTCTACATTGTGTGTACTATGCAAGTCCATAAAGTCATGAACTGAAAGTGTGAAGTTTCAACTCATCAACTTAATGTTATATAACATTTTTAATGTTATTATTGTTACCATATTACTGTTAACATCCATGGACAATTCAGGTACTTTGTACCCCTTCAGGAAATAGCTGAAAGAAACCTGCAGTAATTGTCTTTTTTATTTGTTTTTAAATATTGTTATTTTGTTCACAGTTTCTCTAAAAAAATATAATGCATGTGCTTTTGTTTGCCACCAACTCCGAGTCTTGATAGCCTCAGAACTTATAAAGAGATAAAGGTTTGTGAAATCATTGATTGAAATGTCTGACAGAGTTCTATTGCATGATTTGCACGAAGCAACATCATCATTGCTGTTGTGACCTTTGACCTTTAATATTTGTTAGCGCCATACAAATCCCATACAGTTTTTGTTTGTTATATGTTGCTGAGAACCTATATAATCATAAAATGCAGACAATTTAATGGGACCATATTGGCGTGTATATATCGTGATGACGCAAAATCGCCCGAAATTGTAAAAATTTGTATTTGGGTACGACCTTTGACCTTTGTTATATTTGTGCGCCAACATGATCCCAATTATTTTCCAATTGAAATCTGTTTAGGAACACTAAACTAAACCAAATACAAGAAAAAATTGATGGGATCTTGTTGGCGCAAGTATTTACAAGAATTAGAAAAGTGCATGTTGTGCCGTTCGAAGCTAATTCTAGGCTAATATGTGTGAAATGCAAATGCTTAGAGAAGTTTCAAAAAATATTTTAACATGAAAATTGTAGAGATCCCAAGATTCTTGTTTTATTTGTTCATAGAGGAAAACTGTTTCTACACCTGGTTGTCATTTTAAAAGTTTTTTGATGTTGGCGCGCAAGGTTACGGAGGTGCGGAAACGCAAGAAATTGGTAAAATTTGACCTTTGACCTCTATTATCTCTCTGCGCCAACGAGATCCCACCCACTTTGTGCTTAAATTTGTTTTAGGGCTGCAAGTTCTTTCATGTAAACTTGTTTATTTCCTGGGATCTTAAAGGCGCATCGAGTTATGAGGCCTTGAAAACAGTACGAGGGCGCTGTTCGTCAAAGGTTCAGGTCCGCATAACATGACGCGCCAACGAGATCCCAAATTTTTTTTTTTACTTGTGTTTTACACCCAACTGGAGGTTTAAAAAAATGTTAAATTTTTTTTGGGACAAGCTTGGCGCACATTTTTGCGTTTTCCGGGAATGTGCTTGTCGTTTCACAAGGTTTTTTTCGCTAAAACTTTGATAATTTATTACGCCCAAACCGAAAGAGTCAGCGAGCTAAAATTTTGGATATATTAGTTTGGTATGAAGGTGCATCACTCTGATTTTTTAGAAGAAGATCTGAGAACCCATGAATCACCACTTGGTACATTCTTACAGGCAGTGACTCTTAAGTCAATCAGACCAGATGAAATTTCATGATGAAGCAGCCACAGACCGGGGCCCAATTTCATGGCGTTGCTTATCGCTGAATTCTGCGCTTTGCGATCACCATTTTCAGCTTACAGGGCAAGTACCGAATTTCTGCGCTAGCTTCATCAGCCGAAAATGTCTTGTAACGTGAAGTACGCAAGCACTTAAGCCAAAATTCTCTGCCAACCTGTGAAATATGCCTGCCTGACACAAGCACAAAATCACTGCTTCCGTAAGCGTCGACTCTTTACTTACGGTAAGCAGAGCCATGAAATTGGGTCCTAATGCTTTATGGGGGCCCATGTAATTGGAGGCAACTGCCCTTAGTCATTGCCTTGGTGCCCCTTCAAATGTTCAAGTAGAAATTTACATACATATGTACATGTGATAGCATCACAGAGGTAGAATGATACCCTTCACTAAGAAAAAAACAACTGCCGTAATACAAGAACCAAGGAGCTACAGATGCAAGAACGATGAGTGTACATAATAATGGCAGCGGTTTACCCGCCATGAACCAATCATTTCATCACCTCCATAAGATCCCATACAATGAGCATGTGATAATCATGTGAACAGCCAATCTTACACACACACACATCATTATAACACTACACATTTTAATGTCCATGCGTGACTATCCAGCTATCTCACAATGCACTGGCCATGCAGTACACATCCATGTCCCAGACCACAATCACAAAATAAATCCAAGCTCTCCCATTTGGGTCTAGATGAACGATGGAGGAAGACGAATATCAACAAGAACTCCTCTCCAATATCATGACTTACATGTACATGTACATGATCGCGCCATGCTCACATGTACATTGTAACACAAGGCAAAACCCTACAGCAATGCAAGCACAATGCGAGCATTTTGTCAGACAGGCAGAGCGTATTTTATACAGAATTACAGCGATAAAAAAGACGTTTTGGATTTCTCACCAACATGGAATAAAGTCACTTAAACCAGCAGGTTAGTTAAAAAAATTAATTAAGAGGCAACAGAATTGAGTTTCCTGTGCGCAATGTTGCTAACAGTCCGACAGTGCTTATAGTGCAACACAGACTAGAGTGTGCATCATGCAAAGATAATCTTTTTCTGCAAATATACGTTATTGTAGTGTAACACCAGAAAACAATTCTGTCCTGCAATTTTACACTGCAAAATACTTTGAAAAAAATTGCATTAAAAAAAGTCTTACAAAGTTGTGTGCACACTGAACGATAATTATTGAGCTTAGCAAAAATTTTGATCATGGAGGTGCTACCTCCACGCTGTGCTGCAGTATGCAATAACAGAAAGCGTTCACTGACTACAGCAGAATTTACTCTCAGTAGTTCAACCTGAATGTAACCAAATACAACACTCAACAATTTTTTTTCCTGGAAAGCATGTGTGACCAGCCGATTTGATTTACAGGTCGTAGACATCCAACACCTGCACAGACAGACAGAGTTGGTAGACAGCTTCAGAAGTTCAGTGATGCTAACTGAAAGTACCTGGGAAATTAGTGGAAATCTGAAAAACCTAAAGACCTGGGCCCAATATCATAGAGCGCTTAAGCAGAAGATAATGCTTAACAATTTCCTGCTAAGCAGAAATAAGCAGGATTACCAGTCACAAATTGTACACGTGACATGGAAGTTTGGCTGGTAACCTTATTCTGGTAAGCAAAATTTTATGAAATTGGGCCAAGGGCTCCATTTCATGGCTCTGCTTACCGTAAGCAAAGAATCGGCACTTACAGAAGCAGGGAATTCCGCACTTATGCCAAGCGAACTTCATGGGTTAGCAAGGAATTTTTGCTTGTGTGCATGCTTGCTCCTCGCTACTAGGCGTTCTAGCCAGAGGGGTGTCTGGTTGTCTTTTGGACACCCTGTTTTAAATTTGGACACCCTGTTTTATCTGTCATTTACATGTACATGTATTGTAAGGCCAAACAAAATAATATATGTGTTTCCTATTACACTGACCAAAAAATTAGGGTAGATAGGGACATAAACACATATTATTTTGTTAAAATATTTTTTTGCTCCAAAACTTAGGGTCGGAATGAATGTTAAAAATATTTTTGCCCTCGCACATTGGGGAAAATTGTGCGGCGAGAGCGATGTGTTTTTGAATACGAGGTTACAATTTTGTATAATATATCACAGGAAAAAGGTTGTGATTAGACTCCACCACGCGTCTTCTAACCCCTGGAAAATCAAGTTGTGTGTTTCCCTACTCGCCTACGTATTGTAGTATAGGACATCGAGGAGAGAGCCAGACTAACAACGTGCATGCGTGTGTTAACGTTCGTATACTGAAATTAACGATCGCAGCTAGTAAATACCAGAGACTTTATCGACAGAAAACGAGCTGGATATCTTGAATTTACCGGTAGATTTCCTTTTAAAAACCTACATTTAAGTTAAATAATTAATACTTTGGCAAGAATTTAATTTGGCAATTAAGTTACTTCACAAAATTTGACGATGTGCACAAAAATGAGGTTTAGGGTCGGCACCATAAAATTTTATTTTATCGTTTTTGGAATAAAAAGATACAGGGTCGGCGTGATTTTCTAGGGATGGTCGGGTAACCGGAAACACAACTATTATTTTGTTCGGCCTATGTGAACAATTTGGACACGCAGTTTTTAAATTTCCAGCAAATTTGGACACCCTTTTACCAAATGCTGGCTAATACCTAGCAGCTAGGGCTGAAATTCGGCGCTTGCACAGTAAGCGGAGAATAGTGACCACGAGCACAGAATTCGGCGGTAACCAGAGCCATGAAATTGGGCCCTGGGCCAAATTTCATAGAGCTGCTCGGCGCAAAAAGTAGTTGAGCAAAACAAAATTTATGCTTAGACCAGAATAAGGTAACCAGCCAAAATACCATTCCAAATGTACTATCTGTGTAGGATATGAGTCGACACTGGGGTGTTTAAGCAACTTTATCAGCGCAAATACATTGCAGCTTGTAAATCTGAACGGTAAATATTTTTAATGTTCGATTTTTATTAAAATGCCACGAGGGACTGACCGTACATGATCAGATCATTCTACCTGTAATTACGACGCTTTAACAAGAAAGGGAAATAAATCTTTCATGTGCAGCATTGACGGGGTCAGTACACATCAATTCGGATAATTACAGGCTTACTTCACCATGGTAACAATTTTCATTACTTAATAATTCTACCGCTGACACTCACAAAGAAGAAGCGTTGTCAAAATAAAAAGTACATTATAAACACTTTGGGAAACTACTTAGAAGTCTCACAGCTTTTTACAGTAAATGGAAAATTATCCACTGACTCTTGAACTTTCATCCTCTGCTCAATTTGACACGGTGCGTCCCAAGGCCCTCGAGTTATTCTCCCTCCAAATAAACACACCCCCTACACCTGTGTTAATTTCCAAGCATCCAAGCATCAATCTTGAGAAGATGTCCCCAAACCTTTCGGCAAATACTGTAGGGCCAATGTCATCCAAAATACCTCAAGTTGGAAGTCAACATACCCCTTTTATTTGGCTCTCAAATAATCTGCCCAATATAAAATATTTTGAAGGGGCTACAAAATTTGAGATGAGTCCAATGTTCCATTTTCTCCCTATTTAGTGGGGTGCACCCCTAAGTACAGCCTGAACAATGAACATTAATGGGGAAGGGGAGGGGGGTCAGAAAGGAGGAGGGCTTCGTAGCGTGGTTGTAGGTATTGTCACCATGTTGACAGGATTAGCATCAGTCCAACTTCTCTGAAAGTTTGTTAGTATTTGAAATCTAATCTCTTTAGAGAGAGAGAGAGAGAGAGAGAGAGAGAGACTGCAAGACTTCGCCCCTGCCACCAGGACAACAGCTGACAATAGTTTTGAATCTTTTAATTGCTGTAAAACTAACAAAGATGGCTTCCAATCAACGGAGCATTCTGTTGCCACAAAGTCTGCATTCATACTTAATAGCCATCTATAGAATCCTGCGGTTCTGGCCAGACTCCTGCCAAGTCACTGTAATGACAAAACCGAATATGACAAGTACATGTACTTACTGTGGAAGCTGTTATGTGCAGACAACATGATTGAGGTGTAGGGTTGAGGCCGATGTCTTGAGACAATTCAATGAGAGGTTTCCGTGATGATAAAGACGTCCGAGGGTTGATAAGGTATCCGTTGATGCTGAAAGACAGCAGTGACTTGAGTGAAGGTTAACTGTGTTCCATTCTGAGCTTGAGATCTGTAAACGAGAAACCAAAAGTTGAACTTATCAAAATACTGCAATTCAACTCTGGGTTTTTGTTTCTTTTGTAACCTTCCGTTGTTTTGAATACATGTAGTTCCTAAATGTATGGCAGAGCACATACCTCATGTGGTTTAGATCAGTTCATGTACATGTACGACAGAGTCAATGTTTATTTATTCATGAAATTTACGACCATTTCTTTTCTTTAACTACAAAATAAACGGTTCACTCATTCACATATATTAATGTACATTTAATTTACCCGGTGACCTGCGAAGGAACTCTTGAAGGAAATGAATTCCTCAATGTGATAACATGTCTTATCTCCTGAGAGAAAGGTCTGGATGGATTCGCTGTTAGGTTTGTATATCATTACCGATCACCAGTGACCATCCACCCGCAGCTGTATCTACACAGACCAGGGACACCGCTGAACAAGGACGGTCTTTCTATAGTACTAGCGATAACACTGCAGGCCTTCAACTTTGCTCTTGAAGTGGCACAGCAATTTCCTTCTGGTAAAGGGGCACTTCTATGAGGAAAACGTAAATTTCTGTATTGGAACCTTGCAGAGGGCACCACAGCAAAAGCACAGGGCACCACGGCAATTGCTGTCACTGTCAGACTAATGGGCTGTCAGACCAGTGGGTACAAACTTATTTTTGGGGTGAAGTTGAAAATATCCAATTGGGTCTAGTTGGAAAAAAAAAATCAAACTGAAGCCAACGGAGTCCAATTGTGTCCAATTGGGTCGAATTGGTTTTGAGCCAAAACACATCGTCATTGGAAACATTCCAATTGGTTCCAATTGGAAGATTGAAGTGGAAGTTATGGTAAGAGCGACATCATCAAATTGTTTGGACTTGGATATATTTGGATTGCCTGACCCAGCTATATAACCCCTTTTTATTGGGGGGGGGGCCTATTAGCCCTCACTGAATCCCTCACTGGCATTTGGATAGAAGGATAAGAAATTATATTAGAAATTTGTCTCAATTTGTTTGAAAGTTTGTTACCAATACGTATCACCCATATAACAACAGGACAATCCACACAATAAAAGGACTGGGGTATCTCAAATTGCTGTTTACTTCACAATGACCCGCTTCTAAACGACCCTTGTCAGTCGATAAATTTTCAAATGACCGTCATTTGATTTTATGAAATTTGAAAAACGCAAATTTTTAAGCCATACAACTTGAGGTGTACATACATTGTAAAATCAAATAAGGTCTTCTTGGCTTGCCTTTCCTCTGTAACCCCCACCCCCCCCCCCCTCGCTCCAGGCTCCTGTTCTCTGTCTTCTAACCCCTCTGCCACCAGCCTCCTAACAATCCATCCCATACAATGTTGTGGGCTTTTGTTATTGGTTATTCCCACTCTTACAATTTGCCCCCCCCCAAAAAAAAAAAAAAAAAAACCTCTGTTGTGGCAAGCCTGGTTAGCCTGCTGTAGATCCACTCCAAAAGCTTAAATAGCTGTGGTTATGTAATATTACATTGCTTTAAATCCATCAGTAAACAGTCTACAAGCCTAGACCATCAGACAATACAACAAAAGGTGTCCTGGATATCTGATCTGTTGACTCTCTGTATAGCCTTGACAAACAAGTTGCATCATATGAAATGAACCTCTATCACAGAACTGCTTGCAAGAAAATACTGTCTGGTAGTACAGCAAATTTAATAACCGGAAAAGATATTAGCTGTTTCAAACTGCTTACCAACCAAAAGGACCTAATAGTGGCCTGACATTTCGACCCTCGTAGAGTCTTTCTCAAAGGCTGTAAGAGAAAGACTCTGCTAGGGTCGAAACGTCAGGCCACTAACTATTTATTGCAAATTTAATTAACATTTACAAATTCCTATGGTCTCCACCTTTTCTATCGAGTGATAAACTACATGGGAAACTGACTGGGTAAATTTTAAATAAATTGGGTTTGAACAAAGAAACATTTACTGGAGCAGGGCGTAAACTTTTTCTCCAACTACAAGATTTGGGGTTTGTTTTCATGCTTTGAATATGACCCATTGGACCCATCTTGGAGCTTCCTCCCTACTTCACAAAGTGTTATTAATTTAGCTCACAATTCACTGAAAACAAGTGAAAAAAACCCAACATACATGTAACTCTCAGCAATATTATCAATCCAAAAGCAGACCAAAGGTCAGTTGCTTTAGATCTGATTATCTTTTAAAAACTGACCGAAGAATAAATTGTTTTACTTGATTGTTTACAACGGTCAGGAATGACTGATAACAAGGTTAGCGTGTTTTCACTCGCAAACATTTGTGAGGGCATTAATATCATTATGACAAAACAACAGTTTCATGTACTTCATTGTTGCTAAGACCTGACCAAACTGTTTGTGTACACCACTGCAAATTTTCACCATGTCAACATAACCCTTTAGAAAAGGTCAGCCAAACGAGGGTCGTGAACTCGCTGCAATAAAGGCTCAGTGAAATCCTGGTTCATTGTACTCCTCAACCCAACCGTTCAACCCAACCCAACCAGATGTCTACGTGACGCTGCTCATGTGTACAGAGTATTGTCCTACCAGTCTACCCCATGCCAACATGACAGGACAGCAACCAGCAGGGGGTACGGCTCCGCCATTCAACTTTGCTGATCAAATAGTCTGCTCTACAGTGAAAATATACACCCAGACTTCTGGACATTTGTGTTTGCTGTAATATTTAATGTGTTTGAACAATGTTTGTTAAAAAAAAACTTGAGGTCAAATTGGGGTCAAGTCTAGAACTGAACTACAAGGGATAAAAGAAATGTGTCTCCTGAGCAGACCTTACCCCCAGGCAAGGTCAAATGATGGTTAATTACAAGATTAAAACGAACAATTATAAAGGGTCAAGTAAGCAAGTGCAGAGGGGGTCTTTTATTTTTCTCATTCTTAAGCTGACTGAGAGTTGTTGCCACTGTTTGCTGCTTGGAATATCTCTGACAGTCAATGACTGTCGTTTATGGTGTAACTGTGACACTCTTTCTCCCCCTCCCCCCCCCCCCACACACACACACACATAATTAATCAAGCAAGTTAAGAATAAAACATTACACTGAAAATTACCCTTCAGTTCAAAAACTTTAAAATGATTTTGAATATTACAGGTCTGGAAAAAAATTGTTAAAACATGTTATTGTTCATCATCAGTCCATCTGACCATTACTCAAGATAATTTTACATTATTGCTCATGAATGTTCCGCTTGTTTACATTAGCTCCAGAAGTCCAGTACTGATAGTTTTAGACAGAGACAAGATTTTACATTAGTAGAGTAAGACACATTAATCAAAATCAACAAATACCAGAGTATAAGTTTTCTTACATGAATTAAACATTATATGTACTTTAAGTCATTACTCCAGCTATGCAATCACTCCATTGGCTTCCTATTCATGCTCGCATTATCTTTAAGATTCTCCTCCTAACATTTCAATGTCGTCATGGAAGTGGTCCAATTTACCTGAGAGATTTGCTCACCGCATACATGCCTGCAAGAAACCTCCGTTCAGCAAACGTAGACACCCTTGTTATTCCCACTGTTGCCACCAAAACATATGGTGAACGTAGTTTTCAGTTTGCTGGACCTCATTTATGGAACAATCTCCCTCTTCACATCAAACAAGCTACCACCGTCTCACATTTCAAGACTCTTCTCAAAACATTTCTTTATAATTCATCGTAACATGTAATTTTCCTTTTGTTCCCCTGAGCGCTTAGAGACTTTCTTCTGAAGGTGTTAGGCGCTACACAGTTATTATTTTCAATTCAATTATTAGTTCAATAATCTTATCCCAAGAGCTAACCTGCAACTATGATCCAATTAGTCCATCTCAAAGACGACCTTTTATATTTTATACTCCACGACTACCACCGTCTCACATTTCAAGACTCTTCTCAAAACATTTCTTTATAATTCATCGTAACATGTAATTTTCCTTTTGTTCCCCTGACACTTAGAGACTTTCTTCTGAAGGTGTTAGGCGCTACACAGTTATTATTTTCAATTCAATTATTAGTTCAATAATCTTATCCCAAGAGCTAACCTGCAACTATGATCCAATTCGTCCATCTCAAAGACGACTTTTTACATTTTACACTCCACGATTACCTCAAAAAAAGTTATTTCTCATAACAAAAGAAAACAAATAATTTTAGGCTATGATTGATTGATCTATTTATTTTTGCAGCTACAAAAAAGTGACAATTTTTTAATGTACATAATTAGGGCCAAATAAAAAAAATACACAAGTTGATCAGGCCACTCCTGGTTTTTTTCCAAAAAGAGGATTAGAGCCTTTTTATTCTTTTCTATTAATTTTTTTCAATACGAAGACAGCAAGATTAAAAATTTACAGTTTCTGTGGAAATTTGAAGTCTAAAATAGGGGAATATTAATTAAATTGTCAATTTATTGATGGTGCCAAGATCAGCGAAAATTAATGAACAATTCTGTCTTTAGGGAGACAAAAAAACCCTAATTTTTTTAAATTTTTAAACAAGGATGTGGCTTTAGAAATAGATGAAGGCAGGAATGATCAACTGGTGTGGTTTTTTTTTCTGTGCGTAGTCACAAAAGACTTCAATCATTCGCCTTCCTTGAATTTGAATGAACTCTGCAGCAACTCTGCATTCACAAAGGAAAGTGGACAAAGATTGTGAAGTTCACTCACTGTAATGGGTCCATTTTTTATAGTTTCTCTCATTTCTCTTCAATTGTAAAATTAACATAAACAACAGACACGAACAGATAAATAACTAACAAAACAACATGATTTAGGAGACGCTGATGATGTTCGCTGAAATGAAGAATGCCCTGTTCATTCACGGAGGAAACCTTATTATTAATCCATTATTTGTTGATTAAACATGTTAAAGGAGGGTCTGAGTGACATGACGATCTTGCAGGATAGGCAACTGTTTTATCCGAGCACTGATACAACCATACAGTTACACGGGATCTAAATAAGATGGTGTGTTTATCAATATCATCCTCGCAAACAACCTTGTGTTGTGACATACATCATGTACATCATGTACAGTGTATTAAGTGACATACAGCAAGTTTCCACACATTGTCACACATCGTGTGTACATCGCCGTCATTACATAAATAAATACTTTTATTTTAGTACCTTGCGGAAGATGGCATATAACGTCCCATAAAAACACATTAAATACAATATTCGTCCCTTCCTTTCCATAAGGAATGTAACAAAACTCTCTGAAATCAATTTAACTATGTTGAACAAGAAACCTTCACTTACGGATCTTGGTTTTTTCCGGGATTTCATCAGCTGTATCCAACGTGTACACGGCTATACCCCGTCCATTCAAACACAGCGTCCGCGCGACGTCGCATCAAAATCTCTCCACCGCACACACCACATGCGATTCCTATGACATGGGATATTTCCCGGCAAATTTATGCGTCATACTTAATTTGACCAATAGAAACAGTCGTCAATATGTAGTTGGTTCGACCATTCATGTAAACCGAACTGTGAGTGGACAACATAAATAGCGCTTGTACGTCATAAAAAGAAAAGGGGTGGAAACGTTTTTCGTAAATCAACAGAGGGCGCACTTTTAATAGACTGCAGGGGAAAAGAGCTACCATTGCAGGACGGTGCGTTATTTTTTTTATAAAGGGTGCACCCCGTTAATAAACTCCCATAGCATACAGTGCAAAATGCTAAATATTCAAAAATGCACAAAAATACTTAGAAGTCTCACAGCTTTTTACAGTAAAGGGGAAATTATTTATTGAGACTTGAAATTTTATCCTCTGCTCAATTTGATATGGGGAGTCCCAAGGCCCGCCAAGTTATCCCACCCCCAACAAATAATAACACCCCCTACACCAGTGTAATTAATTCCCAAACGTCAGAGTATCAAACTTGAAAAATGTCCCTACACCTCTTGGCAAACAAGACCATTTTTTTCAGGGCCTATGTCATCCAAAATACATCACGTTTGAAGTCATCAACCCCAGGTCACAATTGGGCAAAATTTGTACCCTGTATCCCTTTTATTGGGCTCTCAAATCTGTCTATAATAGAATACTTTGAGGGCCTATAAAATATTAATGATCCCGCCCGGTGCTCTGTTTTCTCCCCATTTAATGAGGTGCACCCCTTAATTAGGAACCTTTTGTAAAGTGTTAAAACAAAATTTAATTTTCCCCAAACATCCATTGAAATTTCTAGATGACCGGCAAGAATACGAGCGGGTCATCTTTTGCTTTTACGCATTGTCAAATCATCTTTAGGAGGTGTCACGTGGGTTTTTGTCTCTCACCCTTTGGGACAAACACCCAACGACAATGGCAAAGTTTTATTTTTGTATAGTGATGTCGATTGTTATTCTAAGCCCATGCCTTCTCCATATCAAAGTTGGATTTCATTGATGGACTCTTACTATTTTTTATATGAGTCAGCTGGTAGTTTGGACACATGAAAAGCATGGAACCTTATAAATGGAGAAAAAGTAACATAGACCATGGGGGTGCACCCAGAGTGAGACCTCAGTATATTCAATACTAGTTGAGATCCAAATAATTGGATACTAGTAAAAATGTTGCCCAATAATTGTGACCTGGGGGTTGTTGACTTCCAACTTGAGGTATTGGACGACCTAGCTAGGCCCTGAATAAATGGTCTACCGAGAGGTGTAAGGAATTTTGTTTTTCAAGATTGGTGCCCAGACGTTCGGAAATTAACACAAGCGTAGGGGTGTTTTTATTTGGAGGGAGAATAACTCGACTCCCCATGTCAAATTGAACAGAGGGTAAAAGTTGAGGAGTCAAGTGATAATTTTCCCTTTGCTGTAAATAGCTGTAAGACTTCTTATTATTACAAATAATTTTAGAAAATTTTGCATTTTCTGTCTGCTTTAAATTTAAGTGGGGTGCACACCCATACAGGAACTGAGGCCGTGTCCGAAACGGTGACTTCGGCTACAGCTAGAGCTAGATCAGCGCGTCTGCCAACGTTGAAGAATAGGCAGACGCACGTGATCTAGCCGTCTGTAGCCGAAGTCACCGTTTCGGACACGGCCTGACTGTGTGCACCGCGCACAGCGGTACTTTCGTTGAGTGAGTGAGGGCGGTATTCATAATGCGTTACGTGTTATAACCATGCAGCAAGTTGCTCTACCTTATAATTTTATGATCAGATAATGTTTCGGATCGGATAATCTGTATAATGTAATAAGAACACAACTTCAAAAGAGGGTGGGTCGGCTGAAAGTGAGGGTTCTTGATTCAGTTTATGGGGAGGGGGAGCTTCGGGCTTCTATCCCATCAACACCATGGCCGGATGCATTTTCCCGTACAAAAACATTCCAGAAAGTTTGCTGTAAGTTTGTAATAGTACAACCTACCTCAAGAGCGGGATCGCGCGGGTAAATAACTTTTTTGTAAATCACGAAAGTGTGGGAAATAACAAAGTATAGATGAGGAGTTAAATTAAGGTTTCTTTCTTCGAATTTCTGACATTGGAAAGGATAGTTTAGCCCAATGAACATGTTTATCAACAGATAAATGTACACACAACTTGTTTTATTAGAAGAGGGTGCTAGGTGGGTGGGGGAACTGAAGTGATGACGGCAAGGGCGTCGATGGGTGGGGGACGGAGGGGACATGTCCCCCTCACTTTTTAGACTGGAGGGGACAGCATATCAGATGTCCCCCCCCCACTTATTGATTGACTGTTCATTAGAAATATGCAACAAAATATAAAAATATACACCATTTTCTTGATTTAATATTTCATTACAATTTTTGTTCAAATAAAATAATAGCGAACAAACGGTGAAATGTTTTTTTCATTTTTATCTTTTTTTTCTGATGGACCACGCGCAGAATTGTATTTTGGGCCTTTTATGTTAGATGTATTTTTTCAAGACTTGCTCGCCCGTCCCCCCTACTTTTCAGTAGCGATCGACGACCTTGGATGACGGAGGGGTGGGGATTGGGATATCACAGAAAGACCTTAAAAAATGGAAACTTTGGCTCAAAAACATGTCGAATAAATAAACCTTTTGATTAACTGGTTCAAACAGGTCCATTTAATTTCACTATAGGCAAAAACCACGCGTTTGAAAGTAATAACCTTGACCAAAAATTTATCACCAAACTCAGACATGCTTTTTTTCTCAGAAAATCTTTGTGAGTAGCAATTTTGTCTGCCATTGACAACATTGACAGTGACTTATGTGTTAGAGTTATTGAAAAATACTCTAGAACTATTGGTAAATGTCTCCGTTTACATGTAAAAAAAATCATTACCGGGATAAATCTTTAAATGAACGATTTTATCGAAAAGTTTCAGAAATTCCAACTGCATGATTCGCTCTCATCCCACGCCCATTCATTGATGATGAATTGGATTGAGAACTCAGACTTGTTACCAGGTGTCTATAGGATCATTAAACGCAATCAAAAATTAAATGTGGGAACGATACGCTTCGCTGGTAACTTTTTTTAGCCTTTTATGTTCATTTTTTGTCAGAGTACCAGCGAACTTTACCGCACACACACACCACATACACGGACGTACGTAGGATTCGGATGGGAGTGTATACCACCAGCGGAAAGATGCATGAAGAGAAACCGAAAATGTCATGTTGACATTTTACTACGGTGAAAAAAAAGACTGATTTTTAGGACACCGATGTAAAATCTACTATTCTTTTTTGTTAGAAACAACAACGGGAATTATTAGGTGCAGCTTGGATCGTCACAAAAAATGAATTGGGGAGCGGAGTTATGGGTGAGTTCTTGATGAAGACTGGGTGTGCTGACAATAATGCTCATGCCACGGTCATTTCAGCAGACATGAGAGAGAGAGAGAGCAAAATTACATTTTAATTAGAGTATCTGTCCAATATCCGGACAGTACAGTTCCGGTCTTTTAATTCACAGGATGTGCCCCTTTCACGTTAATTCTCATGAGAACAAAAAAGCTTTATGTTATGAAACTTGATTTTCAATTGTTGTAGATTCAGGATCACACAATCCGAGTGACACGACACTGTCACTGAGCGCTGAGCATGCCGAGTTGACAAATGACATAAATACATGACAAAAATTTTGTACACTAGTAATAGTATACAATCATCAATCGACATGGCCAGCTGGCCCAGTGATAAATGGTTGAGGAACTTCTTTTACTTTAGACTAAAATAGAGTATACTTTCTTTAGTTGTTTACTTATACAGGTTACAGTTTAGTCCGGTTAGACAAAATTTGGTTGTGTTATCAGGTTATTCAGGGTTTGTCCTTAACTTTTTCTGTGATAGGCCAGTGCTCAGTCAGTCAGTTAGATTTTCATTTCACTGGTCCGTCAGCTTTTGAACTTGTCCATAATTCATATTGAATAGGGATTCTTTTCAACACTGAACTAGCCAGTCGGACCACTTGGAGAGAACTTTAACGGGTGTGGGTAAAAGCCGGACTTGCCTGGTTTGCCGGAATGGTCGGAACTCGAAATAAAATACACTATTTTTTAAAGAATTGGCAACAGAGGCGAGGCAGCCGGAACTATATTTAAATAGTCAAAGATATTAGTTGTTGTCATAATTATCCACTTAACTCTGCAAAAAAATATCCCCAGAACTCAAAAACATGAAAATTTGACCGACTTTGTTGATCGCCTGAAGGACAAAACAGGGATTTTTTCTTGCAGAGTTAAGCGGGTAATAATGTCATCAACCATTTCAATTGAGTTCCGACTTCCCTTGCAGCAACATCTTAACAAACAAAAAATTGTTTACAGTTCCGGCAGATCAGGCAATTCCAGCTTTTACCAATTTTCAATTTTAACCGCTCCTCATCTGATGTTTTGACTAGCATTTGGCCAGCGGACCACTGTCACTAGTTGTTAATGTTAGCGTTGTTGTTAATGTTAGAGTCTCTCTAAACATGCTAAAACAACACTAACTACACTAAACAATGACTAAATAAGTTCAGTAATATATGAATTTTTAATGAAAACTAAATAAGGTTTCCCATCTGAGAACAGGAGTTGATATGTTGACATTATTGATTTTACTTTCTGAAGGTGTGAAGTTTATGCACATCTCGCCATTTTGAACCAAATATAATTTTCTTCAATATTTGTCATCAAGGATCAATTCAAAGATTTTGAAAAATTAACTGGATAGTTAATTGCCATTAATATTGATTTGCCACAGAAATATAATTAAACAAATTGTTTAAGTTTAAATTTTTTTGATTTAAGTCGATTATTACTGCCTCTATTTCCTGTCTGAATTTGTGAGATAAATTGATAGGCCTGTTTCAGAAGATGAATGAAACTCTCAACATCCTGTTAGTGTGTAAAAAATGGAACTATTTTGTTTCTTTTGGTTGGACCAAGTGCAGGGCTGGAATTTGGGGTAAAATTCCACAAGACTGCAGGGCTATAGCTCAAAATGTTTACTGGACCCAGAATAAACTTATTTTACTAGACGAGAATTTTTCACAAGAAAGAGCATTTCACACAGTTTAACATACATGTACATAAAAACAATTACTCAGTGAAGATTCAATTGATTTTTCTTATGGATTAGTATTATTTGATACTCAACGGAATTGTATTTACCCTGGCAGACTCAAAGTCACCATTTGAGCTTCATTTCTTTCTGTTAAAGATATTACACAGTGAGGTATGATTGTTCAATTGAAAAAGACAAGACCGCCGAACTTGTCTGGTCATGAGTTTAATGGCCCGGGGCTAAAGTCACTGTCCTCGGGCCTGCGGTCCAGTGTCAAATTCGAGCCCTGCTGAAAGCATGTAGGAGTATTTGATCCATTTTCATTCGATGAACTATGATGGTTTGGTTTTAAAAGCAAAGAATAATTACGCTTCTCGTTCTCAACATTTGTTTTTGACACAATTTAGTGCTGGTTTTTGGAGTAGAGGGCATCTTTTTGAACAGGGCGGAGGTGCATTGTTGTGTTGGTTATTGCATGTCGTAATACATGTACATGGAAATGTCAGATAATGCCATTATGATAAAATGGCATGGAATTTGTACTATCTTGCCCTTTCTAAGAATATCCCTCAATAGGGGAGTGTTTGAGAAGGGCAATGAAATGTACCTGTATTCTATAGTTGTACCCTTATTTTTAACTGGCTGGCTTTGGTTTTAAACTTCCAACTCAGTAATACAATAGAACACTTCATCCCCTGTCAATCTTTTGACATGGCCATGGAGAATATAATTGAAACTTTGCTTTCAACTAAGTGTTTGTTGAATTTGATGATTCTGACCTTTTTGTCTGTTCGTACGAATGTTTAATTCTTTCTTCTCATAAATCTGTAGTACGTACCTCAATGCTTTTAACATTGTTATTGTTCATGAGTTAGGTTGAAATATTCTTGCTGCAAGAATATTTCAACCAAACACATGAATGGGTCATATCATTATCGCTGTTAATAACATTCATAACTCACAGAGTATTTGTAATAAAAGTTACAGTCTTTCAGCTGTTTCTTTCTGTAAAAGTGTCTAGAGTTTTAAATAAAACATGTACAATGTACATAGTACATGTTCTAGGAGCTGAGCAATCTATTTTGATAATTTTATATTATACATTTTAAATTGGTCCGTCTGTGTTATGAAATGATGCTGGTATACAATTTTGTGTGGTGGACATTTTATTCAATGCTTTTCCTCTGTACATGTATGTGACGCTCACTCACTCCAAGTGTGGTTGCTATGCAATGTTGACTGAACCTTGACCCAAGGAAGAGTCTAAGACACCGAGGAAAACTTAAGCCACGCCCACATCATTTACATAAATGTCAGTCAACAGTAATTTGCTATATCCTGAATTTGTCTAATTCTGTGTATATTTTCCCCTCAAGATAAGAGGAAGTGTTTTAACAAGTTTCACCTCCAGGGAAGGAAGTCAGTCTGGCGTATTCAAACGTCTGGAAATTGGCTTTCTCTCTTAAATACTCTTCCTGAATGTCACAAAGGATCATATCAAGGGTCGGACAAAACAATTCAACATTCGGGGGGATTAGTAAAAGACCACGGTGACATTAAATCATGTTTCACTCCCAACTGTTTCAGAGTTCCTTCAGGCCGATGCATTGAGGCGGTCGTTTTTTTCATCATCATTGTATAATTTTTTCCAACTTTTGAAAAATCCTGGCAATTGCTTCTGTCCAGGAAAGCCTGGGAATAAATATTGTATCAAATCTACTTGAAACAATGATACATAAATAAAGAGATTAAAGTAAGCCGGGCATACCCCCTGTACATGTACAGTATCTCTCTCCGCGCATTAACACCCCCCTACACACATACACAAACCACCACCATGCACAAATACCCTTATCTATGTAAAAAAATATGTAATCAGTAGGGGCCTAACAAGGTACATGTATTAATCTCTTTGTGGTGTAACTTCATGCACTCAAAAGATGAACTCGAGTTGAGTGTATTTTTATCCAATCGTGAAGACTCCTAATTGGCAATTTCCACCGTTTCACGGTAACATCTCCTCATAAGGTCTGCTGGTTAACCCTTACTTTTTTTTAGACGGTCTGTGTAGACTTGTACACTGTGGGTGTGATTGGTCTCGTTCTTTGGCGGCCAGACGTCTAACTGTCTACACCTTAAGTGTTGTAAAGTCTTACTGTCGCCATAAGATTTTGTGGAATAAAGCAGAGGATTTCATTGGATTAACAGGACAATTAAGCCGATTAAACAGGTTTCAAGTTGTTAGCATTACTCGGCGTTTGCCACTGTAAGTTCACTTTTTCCGGGATAAGATTATTCAACGTTGGATGATGTTGGATCAAGAAGAGCAACCCAAGACTTTACTTGTGGATGTACAAGCTGAGGACGATCCGTCTTCACCTCAGCTTAATGAAGAAACTCCAGTGAAAATTGCTAAACCAAGACTTCCCAAGCCGAGGCTTCCTCGGCCTAAAACCATCGGACGGAAACCAGCCAAAGGTGAAGTCACTGAAGGCTTTGACTTTGAGGTATGTTACAAATGAGTGCATGGGATTTGTCAAGATGTCCTGGTTCGGCAACAGAGTAAAATCCAAAGTGTTATTAAACATGGCTCCATTTCACCCTTAGAAAAATTTCTCAAAGGAACCATTACTTTTATGTTATTTCAGGGTACATGTACATGCCCTTAACTATTTTAGTGACTGGCCAGCAGGACCAGTTTGCTCGTCATTTCACTACTCCATCAGCTTTTTCACTTGTCCGGTAATTCAAGAAATAGGGATACTTTCCAACACTGAACTAGCCAGCCGGACCACCTAGAGTGAATTTTGACTGGTCCTCGGGTGTTTTAACTGGCATTTGGCCAGCGGACCAAGCGAGAACACTTATAGCTTCATATTTGCTATCATTCAGTAAGCAAATTAAGCTTCTTCGAATTTAAACCCGTAGGCCTACAATGTACATTGTACTTGTTGGTTTTCAGTTTGTGATCTTGGAAATATTAGAGTCGGGTTACATAGAGGCACATATGCTGAGAATTTCTTGAAAGTTTGAACGTGTGAAAGTCTGTGATTTTCTTTCCTTCACTGAGTTTTAAAGCTGTAAAACTGTAATTCATGGGAGACTTGCAGTTTCTATTTATAACAATTGTCAGTTGTGTTGGTGGGTTACATGTAGCTAGGCGTTAGTAAAATTGTTACACTGTTTAGTATGAAGAAGAGCATCGTACATGTAATAAAAAGTTCTAAAATATAATATTCTGCATGCATTCTACATGTACATACATGTACAGTCTACGTATAGATTCTACTATACATTCTGCGTACATTCTGCATACATGTACATTCTGCGTACATGTACATTCTGCATACCCTGCATACATTCTGCTATACACTCTGCATACCTGTACATCCATCAATTTATTGCTATCTATGTGAGGACTTTCCTTTGTCCCTCTAACTTAACACTCTCCATAGACTAAGCGCACGAAAAAAATGTGAGGACACAAAAATACAAAGGATTCCAATGTGAGGACAGCATCGTCCCTTTTGTATTCCTTTGTTTTACTGTCCCCACTCTTATGGTATTACCATTACATGCACATTGTACATGTAGATTCTACTAAACGCTCCACCCATATAATACGAAACTCAATGGCGCACAGTAGTTCCCCTTTCAAGATATAGTACAAATCTTAGAGGGAAGAAGGCAAATAAATAATTAGTCATTTCCTCTTACTGCGGTTTCATGTCTTGATACAGGGAAACCAACGTTCTTCAAGTACATGTATTAGTTGTAACAGTGTATTTCATTATAACACACGGAAGTTCCCAATGAATGAATCTCTCTGGTTTGTATTAAACTGATGTTATAAATTAAATACACTGAGGTTTATTAGTTTTTAGGGTAAACTGGGGTAAAAAAAAAGCTGGTAAGTTTTGGGTTAAATATATCTCTGTTATCTCAGTATTACTTATAGTTATACTACATGTACTAAGAAATAAAAGTACATGTATTTTGTGGCGATACATGTCTCCTTTATTGCACTTTTGTGTATGCAAATTAGGCCAAAAAACCCCCAAAACCAGTTGATCGTCCTGATTTTTCCAAAAAGAAGAGGAAGAGGGCCTTTTTATCCTTTATTTTAATTTTTTTTTCCAAGATGGCCGCCAAGTATTTCAATTCAAACAGGCAGTCCTTCTGATTTGAAAATCCCAGGCGTGTGAAAAAAAGCACACCTGGATTCTTCTAGGCGTGTGATTTTTGTGGTACAGGCTTGTCACTTTAAAGTCGGTTTTCTTAAAAACTAAACAGCGGGTAGTGATGTACTTAAAATAACACGGCAAGGGATCTTGTGAAGGTAGAATTGGTTGTACACTGGACACTTTATCAACAAAATCTCCCATGATTGATACTTATTTTTAATATCTACATGTAAACACTTAAAGAATTAAAGCATACAATTGTTGTCGAAGCTAAAAAAAAATAAATAAATAAAAAAAAATAAAAAAACGGAAGTGAAGTTCGCAAACTTGCTTTTTTGAACGATCTTATCCCCTAATTTCTGCCCTTAATAATACTGTTTTCATCAACAACCATTTCCATGGATTCGTGAATAAAGGATCGCTTGTTTAAAATCACTTCTTTTGCAATACATTTTCGATTGAACGATCGGTCGAACGATCGGTCGACGATGCACATTGGGGAAAATTGTGCGGCGAGAGCGAAGTGTTTATGAGTATGAGGTTGCAATTTTGTATAATATATCACAGGAAGGAGGTTGCGATTAGACTCCACCGCACGTCTTCTAACCACTAGAAAATCGAGTTGTGTGTTTCCCTACTCGCCTACGTATTGTAGTATGGGACATGGAGGAGAGAGCCAGACTAACAACGGGCATGCGTGTTTTAACGTTCGTATACTGAAATGAACGATCGCGGCTAGTAAATACCAAGACTAGGGACTTTATCGACAGAAAATGTGCTGGATATCTTGAATTTACCGGTATATTTTCTTTCAAAAACCTTCATATTAAGTTAAATAATTAATAATTTGGCAAGAATTTAATTTGGCAATTAAGTTAATTTACAAAATTTGAAAATTTGTGGTGGTCAGAAAAAGAGAAAATTCCGTCAAAGGTGGGCGGGAAATCATGAGTGCCGGGCGGGTTTTCCGGCACCGACCATCGTGGGCAGAACCCTGATTTCACAACCCACTTTTTTGTGTTGCAAAATTTATGTCAAGGATGGACTAAAAGTACAAACAAATATTGTCTTTTTCAGGAAAAAAAAAAGAAAAAAGAAAAAAAAAAAGGATGCAGCCTCAAAAAAGGATGCGGGTGGGGATGATCAAGTGGTATTTTTTTCAATTTGCCTTACATGTACATGTATATGGTCATTATGTTGATATTAAGGGGACAATTTCCACACGTTTTGGGGAGGAAGTTTTGCGGGCGTTTTGACCTAGATCCTGTGGTTTTAAACCATCCGACCACAACTTAAAAAAAAAAAAAAAAAAAGGAAAAAAGATGGCTACACTACAAGTTTCCTTGTAGTGACGTATTAAAAAATTGATTCAATTTGATATCGAGGGATACTACTTATCAAGAAAAAAAAACCCTTTTCAAACAGGTTCTTGTTATTTGATTGGTGGAACACGCCTCACATGTCATCCTTTATTAGGTCATGTATTTACTGCGCTTGATGCTTCAAAATTGAATATTGGGTAGACCCCTTCTAATATATGGATAATTTGTTAACGCTTTGCAGTGCATTTCCACAATAATCGCTCCCTGCCCACTGTCCAAATGAGGCAGGCTAAGTGTCCTGGTGGACAAGATTGGTGTCCACATTATATAATAATTTATATTGTCCCTGATGTTTGTAAGTTTTTTTAAAAATGGAATGTTCAGAATGTGCGGTGGACAAGTTTTGTTGTCTTTATGTTTATTGTGGAAAAATTTCAAATGACAATCGAGTGTGAGTTAAATATCAAAGAAAGATTGAACACGATGTGTTCTTGCACTTTTACAGCATTTAAACACTCGATGAAATCTGACTTTTCAATTTCATTCCGCTTCACCTCGTGAAATGAAAAAAGTATAAGATTTGATCTAGTATTGTTATATTATGCGACAGTGCACTCATATACGTCCAATATTTGTATAATAATACAGGCTAAATTAAAACAAATTCTGGCTCATACATGTTATTATTATAAATCGTATTATGTTGTAGCTGGAATCTTGGGTACTAGCGCAACTTGAAGTTCTAATGAATATCCCATTGTGGAGATTTGCTTACAGACAGACAGATACAGATCTACATGCACCATCCACTTTGTGCATATTTTATTTATTTTATTAAGTACATGTATAAGTTATAACCCCAGGCAGAGATTGAGTTAAACTATAGGTATTACAGTAATCAGTTCATTTTTGTACATATGTAAATTTTTGCAACTTTTTTCCAAATCCAAAATGCAGTCCAGCTGATTTTGATTGCAGAGAAACTGATTTTGATTGCAACAATCCAAATCAGCTGATCGGTGATTGCTGAAATCCATTTTTCTCATCAGCATTTCAGAGGTAAAATATTTCACACAAAGATTAGTATTAACTTAACAAACAGTAAGCTTTAACACTGAAACTGAAATGTTTATAACTTTATAATTTGTATACCAATCCTGTATCATACCTTTAAATAAATTATGTTTTACATGTACACAACATACACATGTACATGTAGGCCTTTTGCCATGCAATGCAATACATGTTTAATGACACACTCATTACCTACAGGTTCATACGGTACTCGACTATATCGAGACAGACTTTCCACACAGTGTCTTACGTACTTGTATTATGACCGTCACCGTACGCGATGCGTCACCCATCAATTACCGGTCAGGAATGCCGTAACTGAGGGACTACCTCAAAATATTGACGTTGTATCAGCTGGGCGCTGAGACTAGTCTTATACTGCAGTTTATATGTGTAACTCATGCCTGAGCAGGAGGTACTGTACACGTACATGTACTTGGTTTCAATCAAGGGAGTAGAAGGGTAGGGCTTGGGGTGATCTAAGATGGGGGTTTTAAGCTGATTGAGAGATAGGGAAGCCCCCCCCCCCAAAAAAAAAAAAATAAATAAATAAAATGAGCCCACACTGGAAAAAGAGGTTATCCGAATGAAATTTTAATGGAATCTTGATGCTTGAAGTTTGTCTTGAATGAAGTAAAGTCCACTCCTGTTAGGACACATGACCTTCAGATTGGGCGCTTCGGTCTCGAAGCATTTGTAATGAAAATTAATACGGTTGGAAAGATGTTTTTTTAAGAGTAGAATAAACTGATTTGTGCAAATTGTTTGAAAAACAGAATCGATAATTACAAATTAAATAAATTAATGAAAAATACCCCCTCGAAATTGTGTGGTTTTCCTTTTACTTCGTGGACACATGCCGTAATTTTTGGTTCTACAAAATTATTAAAAGAAAAAAGTAGTTGTTATACGTACATTTATTAATGCATTTTGGCTTATTTATTGAACTAATTATTTAGGTTTTGTTTAGTTAATAGTTATAAATCTCATTTTGTTGTATTCTTATATTTCGGGAGGGGGCAGTTTCCTACAAAAGCTTTAGGGTTCTCCCCATGTACAAGCTAGCATATCGAGCCAATACGCGGGAATTGCGTGCCGATACGTGCAAATTTTGGCTGATTTGCAAACAAATTAAGATAAATAATAAATATTGAAGTATATTTTTTTCTAAAAAAAAAAATCGAGAGAAAACCATAAAGAAAGCTCCAGATTGCAAAGTAGGGCTTTTAAAATCAAGATAAACACCAAGTAGAATACATTGCGAAGATTTTGTTTCAATTTTAGCGTGCTTCGGCCAAACATCAATCAAATTTTAGTCCAGAATGCCCCACAGTTTTGGGAAAAAACCTGGTGGGAACCCTGAGCTTAATGTATGTACATTGTACATTGATACTGTGTCGTTCCTGTAAAACATTTTTTGCAAAAAAAAGAGAAGCTATTTTCCAGTTTGATGCATTCTCCATTCAGTGCAATTGTGATTTTAGTCTTCCACTTTAATTCATACATGTAGTAACAGTTTCTGTTCCGTTATGATTATATATTTTAAACAAATTGTTTGATTGAAGGAGTCATTCAGAAGAATATCGATGTTTACAAATTTGATCTTTGTTTCCTGGTTGGTGGGTCCAAGAAAATTGTTATAATAAATACAATTTTTATTTCAGTTTAGAAAAAAAAAGGAAAAAAACCACACCAATGATTTATCTTTTGGGAAAATCACAAATTTGGGCGAACAAAATTAGGGGAAAAAAAAACTAAATTGTAAAGCATTGATAAGTATTATTGAATGGCCCCTATTCTCTTGCATAATGTACATTGTATATCACTTTTGCTCATTTTGCTTCCTCAAACCTGGAATACACTCACTATCGTCATCAGAGAATCTCACTCTTTAAATGCAAATTCGAGAAGTGTACCGAAAATTATTTCTACCCGATCAAATTCGCTGCCTTCTTGATGTAGTGGCGCTAAAAATGTCTTCATGCCCTTTCTCTACGGTCACATGTATTCATGGAGGAGGTTTCTCCATGGTGTATTAATACTGTACATGTACAATGTACATTCAGCTACTTAACATTGTATCGGTCTTTGTACATTCATGTGTGTTTATGTGGAAAGTGTATATTGCACGCAACCTGACATGCCCTTGGTGGTTGGTACAGGTTTTGAGCAATTCCTGTACATCATGCGGTATGTACACATCAACATAATACACCTGTGTGTTGAGTTTACACCTCGGTGGAAGCCAGGATATCCTTTCTCTACTCTCAGTGGATGTCTCTACTAGTATTCTTAGGTCACTTCCACAAGTGCAGCCTGTACTAAGCATCTGTTTTATGCTTGCAGATTGACCCTAATAACAGAGTTTCATAAACACTGCTAAGCTGTAAGCAAAGCAAAAGGCAACACTGGCTTACTGGAGGTTCTTGTAAGCCGGGCCCAATTTCATAAAGCCCAACAACATTATGCTTACTAGATTAAAGTTACCAGCCAAAATACAATGTAATGTGTGCCACCAGTGACTGGCGTCCTGCAAATGTTTGCTAAGCAGAAAATTATTTTCTGCTTACATGTAAGTAGCTTGATGAAATAGGGCCCAGATCTGAGCGTGCTCTATGATGTGATCTTTTTTTTTCTGTCTCTGATCATTTTTATGAAATACAATTATTACTTGTAAATTGTCTGCTACTGTACATAGTAAGCACAGAACTTTGCTTGCTGACTGTAAAGAGCTCAATGGAATTGGGCCCAGGTCGAAAGCATACCAAGAGACTGGGTCAAAGTTCAATAGGCAGAAAGTGTACACACATCTATACCATGTACATATGAAAGAAAGTACACCACAATGGATATCATGTTCTCATTGTACTGCATTTTCCTTGTGGATTTCTATACAACAATGATGCCAATGTAACATATTTTGTTCTGCCAAAAAGATGATGTACTACATGTACATGTATAAATCTCCTTCCTCGTTAAACAGTGCCAATACAGTAAGTCTTTACCCAGCAAGCAAAGTTATTGCCAAGAAAAAATGTCAATGATGCCAACAAATTCTTCGTTATTGTTCCTCATCATCAATGACCTTTCCTGGCATGACCTCCAATCAGTGGCTTACATACATGTAAGGTTGTCTTCATCCCCCCTAAAACTTCCTGAAATATGTTTTTATTCAATCTGAAATTGGGATGGGTGCACATAAAATCATCCCATTTTGTCATACATCCAAGGTTTTTCCTAACTGTAAGTGAGGACACTCTGTTTCACAAAAGCCTTCAACAGAAAACACACACACTCGCTGTCTTCTTTTGAGTTCTTAAATTACGCCGTTGTGTCAATCCATGAGCATTTTGTTCATGAGCATTTTTTTTTAGTGTGATTGAATACAGCCGTTTGAATAACTCGCCTCTCATCCCATGCCTTCTAGTGATTCATTCACTACTGTCCAGTATGTCTTTGTTTTTTTATGCATGCCCCGGAGTAACGGAGTGATGGAGAACGCCGCGGAACTCTACTCATTCAGACAGACATACATACATACACAGACACTGACAGTTATGGCTGTAGATGTGGTCTGTGTACAACAATTCACATCGTAGCATTTGGGGGTTTATATTGCGCATCATTACTACATTATGTACCCTTTGGTTTGCCCTCTGTCTCTCCTGAATGAGGGACTTGGAGATCATGCTAAGAGCGTAGTCACCAAGTCCATTGATCGGTCTGTTGCCTCGTGCTTAGTCTAAAGTCAAACTACTACTCTCCTTAATGTTGGTGTTTGCATCTGTGCTATACACTAAATCCATTTCCTTCCTCAAATCCAAAGTATATAAACAGAGGTTTTTTTTTTGTTACAACAAGTAGCAGTCAGGGATGTTAAATGGTATCCACCATGTGTTATAAAATACAAACAAGGGTTCCATTGTGTGTAAACATACACGTATGAAATTGGTGAATGACTTCCCCTGGTTTGTATGTATAGTGCACGTAGCAAAATGCTGCACAAAATGCTGCACAAAATGTCACGGTTGCTACTCAAAAATCACCAATTTGCTACTCAATATGAGCAATTCATTCAGCACAAAACAAGTTCAATCTATGCAACATTGCGGACGAAATCTTTCCCTGTACAGGCCTTGAACTTCGCTCTTGAAGGGGCACGGCAATTTTTCTTTGGTAAGGGGCACGCTATGTAAATTTGTATTGGAGCTTTGCAAAGGGCACCACAGCAAAAGCACAGGGCACCGCGGCAATTGCTGTGGGTGCCGTGGGTTAGTTTGAGACCTGCCTGTAAACGTAACAAGTAAGAAAATTGTATTTGTAATATAAGACAAAAATCAGCACCTAGGTACACATGTATGATAGATGGGTCTCTGTTCACCGGTACACACGCAAACAATGTTCAGTACATATGTATGTGGTATGTATATAATGACAGTAAATGTCAAAAATGTAAAGAAAGATATCAAAATACTTTCATATACAATGTCTGCCGGCGTGTACTGTTAAGTTTACATTTACAATGTCGACTGGAGTGTGTTTGTAATTGTGCATTCAACCCCAAATTATTATAAATGTTAGTCTGAGGTTTTTTATTGCGTCACTGTCTCCTCGCTGTATTTGTAATTTGTATTTAATAATTTATAAACACTTTCAGTTGTAAATATGAAGGGTGGTGTGTTGTGGTTTTACGTATTTTTATGAAAATGAAATGAAATGAAATATTGATAATGGAAGAAGACATTGCCAGTGAGATCAAACCGATTCTAAAAAGTGAAAGTTGAGTGTTTTGACATCTTACATCAAGGCAATTCATGTCTTCATCATCTGCTGTCAACTAATTATTATCTTGAATCAGTTAGAATTCAATCAAATTAGACATCCATGTGCAAATCACCAACCTACAAGCACATGTTCTATATAGCACTGGCAGTACTGGTAAATCCACATAAATTTTCTGATTTGTGCAAGAATGTCACCAGAGTGTTATTTATGGCCAGTTTTACGATGACATTTTACTTGACCTGTGGAACGCGAGCATTTTGTCTGCATGTTGGCTGTACAGACATTGGAATATTATAATGTACAAAATCAGGACTGTATTTTATGTCGGTTTCTTGCTGTCTCGCCCAGGCAGGGTATACTTTTGGTAATTGTCAAAGACCAGTATCCTCACTTGATGTATCCCAACATATGCATAAAATAACAAACCTGTGAACATTTGGGCTCAATTGGTCATTGAAGTTGCAAGAAAATAATGACAGAAAAAACACCCCTGTTGCAAAGAAGTGTGTGCTTTCAGATGCCTGAGAAAGGCTTCATGCCCGAAGCCTTTCTCAGATTCAATTTTTTGGGTGAAAAAAACCCACAAACCTTTTCTCTAAAACTACACTACTTAAAGTGGTCGTTCTAAAAATGTATATTACAATACATATCTACAGCTCTCCAAGGCTCTTTACCAAGTAAGTTTTTGTGGTCATTAACTTGTGGAGTAATTACCAAAAGTGTACCCTGCCTTTAAAGGAACTGTCCATCATGTTTTACATATCATTAAAGGGGAAGTATATATACACTATTGTACACATTTATAACTATTGTAACATGGTAGTTTTTAGATTCAAGCTCTTGCCCTAAATTATGATAAAACCTGCAAATTTTTCTAGTGCAACTCTACCCAGCAAACAGAAATTTACTAACCTTACAATACAAGAACAAATTGAGCTTATTTGTACAATAATGTACACTAAGTGCATGAATAAGAATAGCTTTGATCTAAATTTTATCCCAAAGAATAATTGTAGAATTTGGTTACCAGGGCCCAATTTCATAGCGCTGCTTAACGGTAAGCACATTTTTCGTCCTAACTCTAGCGGAAAAAATTTGCTTTTTAAACTGTAAGCGTATTTCACAGGTTAGCAAGAAAATTAGGCAGACATCTCGCGCGCTCACCACGGATTTGCATTGTTACATCATTCATTTTCATACAGTAAGCACCGGAAGGTTAGCATGCCTTTTGGTGTGCTTACGGTTAGCAGCGCTATGAAATGGAAATCGTGCAGCAAGCACAAAATCGGCCGTTAAGCAGCCCTATGAAGTTGGGCCCAGTGAGTTTAATGCTTTATTCATTATACACGTATGTTAGTGTCTGGCTGGCCTCTTGTTTTTTGTACATAAATTACGACCACATTAATTTGAATGCACAGATTGTACATGTACAAGAAACAGCCAGGTTTGATGAGATTGTCAACGTGTTGTTGATCTGTTCTTCCGTATTTTCTTCTCATTTTTTAGGACCAGTACAGCCAGCTGGAAAAACACACTGAGAAGGGAATAGACTTTCTGGATAAGTACTGCCATTTTGTGAAAGAACGACAGCAGATTGAGCTTCAGTATGCAACATCGTTGAAGTAAGTGGCGTAAAAAAAAAAACCCCACATCAGTGAATAATATTGAATATTAAATGGGTTGTTATTTCTATTTACTGTTTACTGTTCAAGTTATAAATCACTGGGTAAGTTTATAACTTGATATTTGAAATAAAAAAGTCGCATCCCCTTGGGTGTGATCCCTGGCTACGAAATTTGGAATTTCCTGGGTTTCTGTTTCTGAAATAATCATTTGAAAAGTGAAAGTTTTAATCCTCCTTGAAGCTCTCATATTTTTGTTTGAAATAAAACTGAAATCTGGTCTTGTGTTTGAAAATAATCATAATGCTTTGTTTTTGTTTGAATAGACCAAACAATGAAATAGTAATGTTTATAGAATATAATAATATGTACTTTAATTGTTTTAACTACTTGTATTACCTCATACATATTCATGATCAAGAGCCGAATTCTCATTGGTCCATTCACTAGATGTGCTACATGTATACCTCTTACATAATTCATGATCATAGCCAGATTCTCACAGGTTCATTCACTACTTGTGCCAAATGCTATTTTTGCTGTTTGCCAGTATTCACACGCAAGGTAAATACGCATGCGTAGTTGACTGTCACATATGTAACAGTCTACTACGCATGTGCTTTACTAAACTTTTGCTGGCATACGCATACGCATGCGGATGTAGTGTTTTACATACACATGAACATTGCTTGCTTCAAACACATGAAAAGTGAAACAATGGTGGCACACGTATGTCTTGCTTTCCCAAGCTCACTTACATGTATGTCAAACTAGAGGAGTAGCTCTATAGGGTATTAAGTAAAACAAATTTAACGTGGTTTATTTTGGGTGGACAGTCGATATTACATTAGCTCCCCCGCGGTATTGGAAGATGGCAAACTAGTTACCTCGTTCTCGCCTCGGGAACAAGGTTGTCAACTTCCAATGCCTCACTCGGGGAGCCACAATGTAATATCGACTGTCCACCCTCACACCCGTACTCTATGCTCAAACCATGTTATGTTTCTCTCGTACTGCATGTCCATTAATCATTTATGCATGTAGAATCCTAAGTGAAATTCATTCACAGTTGCAAGTCTTCATACTGTACAAGGAAATAAGACTATAATATTTTTTTTTGTAATGGCATACAAAACCACTTTATTCAAGTGAATACAAATGGGATATTGGATTAAGATTCCGAGATGTATCTGGTAGTGGTAGTATGATCCGCACACCCATATAAAAATGTAGCGAAAATCTGCACCAGCCCTAATTGGGTTATTGAAGATTAAACGGTAACCCCTAATAACATCCCTTCTTAGTTACATACAAAAATGCCGGGTACCCTTGCATATTTACTTTGTAACAGGATATGCCGGAAGTGCAGCTGTTTGGGGCAATCAAATGACCATAAAATGTGCATGCAATTTATGTAACGTAGTACACGTACAATGTACATGTGCAGTGGTCTACATGCAGTGTACAAATACATTAAGTTGCGTTGTACCAGGTACATTATTTCAGTTCACTTGGATTTCCATTTGTGCGGTTCTTGTACTCTAAATTAGTGCTTTTGGTTTTGCTATAGGGATAAGCTTCAATGGGTATATACAATTAACACTCTTTGTTTCCCCACGAAAAAGTATGGTGCGTGTAATTAAATTGGCGGTAACATATGGTCAATATTGCACTAACACAAGTGAGTATTGTTTTAATCTGAGCAAAATTACATGTACACCGTATACGTCCAACTAGAGCTGTTGTCTTTACTCTAAAAAATATGTTCATGCCAGTTTGTAATCAATAACAGATTGAGCACAAACACCTTCAGTTGCAATCCTTCTGATTTTAAATCAAGCCACTGGTGAAATTTTGGTGTATTTAATATACAAATTTTCAGGCAAAAATAATTATTTTCTGTTGGTTTTATTTGACCATTTTACCATTAGTCAAGAAATGGCTGATTGGTACACTGTACATGTAAATGATAAACTCGATCCTTTTTAGTGTCGGTAGATGACGGAACCTTTGACATTGAATCGATACAAACGGAATGATGACAGACGGAACGTTGATGCTGTGCATTTTTTTTACCAGACTCGGTAAAGTGCACATCATTCTTTGATTAGTCAAGAAACGGCCGTTCGCAAAGTTCAGCCCGCTGTGGGTATTTGGAATATGATCTCAGTGTGGATCCACATGCGTGAAGATGACAGAAATTGCCTCAACATGCAGCATGTAATGTACATGTACTGTGGCTATTGGGAGATTTACTTCAATGGGGTTACATGTGTACAACAGACATTACTTTAGGGAATATAAGAGTGGCGATGAGGTCTTATCTGGCCGTTTTGAACCAGCAGGTTCGTGGCGGTGCGATAAAGGACCAGGCCAAGGTGAGGTCCTTTATCGCACGGGCATGACCCTGCGAGGTTTTAAACGGCCAGTTAAGGCCGAGTCAATAAGTATTCACATTCATAAATTACATGTATGCCCTTTTGGTTAAATGTAAGAAAATCTGTAAAACTTTTCTGTAATATGTTCAATTCCTGTCACGTCCTCTGGTTCTGTTTTGTGGGGGTTAACTTGCAAGTGAACCTTAGATTTTCATCGTTTCTGACACAGATGGAACCGACTGTTTCAAAAACGGTCACCTGTCTGTTAAACTTTGTTACATTTACTTTTTGCCATGATGCCCCTCAAATTCTACAAAAATGCCAAGGTGCCCTTACGAAATTGCTGCGATGCCTTTCAAATTCTAGAAAAAGCACGGCAATTATTGCCGTGCCCTTTTGAACATGTAGTTCGAGGCCTGTCATAATGAAAACTTGTAAAGCGCACAAATCCACAAAAGTGCTCATGGCGCTAATACAAAATTTAACATGCATGTGTGTATAATCATCAACATAAAACTTAGTAAATAAATAAGGGAGAATGCTGTTGGAATCCCCTTTTACTATCTGCTGTATCTGTAATGTTGCTTATGGCCTACCAGGATCTCAGTGTGACTGGAGGAAATGAGTTTTATAAATAAATTAACAGATGTCTGAATATTTGCCATGCTGCATATTGATCATTAATAGATTAAGAAGGAACTTCACCTTCAAATTAAAGACTCCATCTTGAAAAAAATATATACATGTAACTCACCAAGTGCATCAAAATTGATAAATTGTGTGCAATGCTAAAAAAAAAAACCAGTAAAAAAACCCCAGTCTAATAAAGATTTGGTAATTTCTTTTAACAGTGAGAAGTTCTTTCCTGATTATACGATACGGTAAATTTTTCTTGACATGTTTTGATAGTGTGCTACTGTGGATTAAACTACATGTATCAAAAATGAAAGTAAAACTAAAAGTATTGATTGAAAGAATGAGCGAAAGATACTTTCCTTACATCACTTTCTTTCTAGAGGTATACTTAATACTTGACATGTCCTATCTCTTTTTTTTTTATAATCGGGCATCTTTTTTATTGTGAAGTTATTACATACACACATGTACATGTAGGTCAATAGGAACTGAGTGTTGATCATCAGTAATTTGCATTCGGTATGAAGCGATAGGCTAGCGCGTGCAATGTGGCGCACCTGCTATATAATAGTTTGTATGTGGTGCGCGATGTAAAGAACGTCGTGTTTAACATTGGGCAGGAGCGCCTTCTGTGCTGGCGCCCTCTGTTGACAAATTGCGCGCCGTAATGTTATTTTGGTACATGTAGGAGCATAAATATTATTTGTAATAGAAGCGTGATAATAACATTATACACTTGTATAATGTGAAAAGAACTTTTAAGAAAGCTGACAGAAGGAATGTAACGGTAGTTGGTTTTCTGACATCGTCCAGAACGGATGTACAGTATAAATAGTACTTGTAATAAAGTAACTGTTCACTGTTGGATCGTACAACTGACTCCACGCTAACAGTCCTTTAAGGTAACCCACGACACTTTTCTGCCATTTACAGATTTATCTAATGGTTCATTTCTGTGTTGGATTTTTTTTTTCTCTCCAGGAGGCTTATCAAGAGCTCTCAGCCGAAGGAGAAGAAAAATGACGACGCCCCGTAAGAAACTTTACAGTTATTTCGTCTTGTAAAACTAAATATTGATAATAAATGTTTTGATTGATGTCATCTAGTAATTACATTGGGAATATAGAATGTGATTTTCATCAGGTGAGGTTTGCGGTGACGCCATGTGTAAAGTCTCTTTTAAGTAGTGGTGGTTTGAGAAGAACCGATGGTTTGGCAATAAGACATTTCGATCGGTATTGTTCTAAGAAGACGATCAGAGAATGATCGAAACGTCGAGTTGTCTAACCACCGGTTCTTCTCAGAACCACCACAACTCATAAAGAGATTTATGCACGCGGTGTCGCCGCTAACCTCACTCGATTGTTCTCCCACCATGCAAAGTTTCAAATCCTACTTTTAATACGATTTTGGTTTTATCCTTACACCGGTATAAGTAATGTACATGTACATGTATACATGTACTCAGTGCTGTCTGAGGCTTGCAGAACTACAATTATCTTTGTCTTGAATTCTTTCATTTGAGTTTATTTGGTTACAGAAATGAAACTTCCTTTTGATGGTTAACATTAAAAAGAGGTAAAATGAAAACCTGCAATCTAATTTTATAGTAAAATAAAATGAAAGTAATAAGTGCGTTTATCTTATAATTTATATTTTTATAGTTTATATTTTTGATTTTTTCCTTCTCTTTCTTGTAGATTTTCCACGGTGACGTCATTCAAGAACATCTTGGCAGAGCTTCAGGGCATTGCTAACCAGCATGACCTTATCGCTGATGGACTCTCGACAAAGGTTACCAAGGAAGTACAGAGTGTTATATCTGAGCTGAAACAAGAAAGGAAGAAGCTTCTTCAAGATGCAAGGAGCAAGGAAGCAGCAAAAGACAAATCTATTAAGAAGATGGAGCAGGTCAGTCAGCAACTTATGCATCTTTTGTTTTTGGAAAGCTTGTAATCATTTATTATTATTGTTACTGTTACTCTGGTAATGAAACCAAGGATGCCTCATAAGTGAACTTAAGCACTGTAGCTCACAAGCCTGAGGAATCCTGTAAACAAGGGTGCTTGCTATGTGAACCAGAAACACCGGGGTTAACCCCTACTCTTCCAGTATAAGTGTCCTGGGTTCTTTTTTTGTGCACTACCAATCCTAGTACATGGGACCTGCGGCTTAATGCCCCATCCGAAGGACAAAACAATTATGGTAAAGCATCTTACTCAAGGATACATACAAGTGTCATGACCGGGACTCGAACCCACACTCTGCTGATCAGAAACACCAGAGCCCGAGGTCCGGTGCTCTCGACCGCTCGGCCATGACACTCCTATTTATGGACATGCCTTAAAGTTTTAACATGAACTGTATCTGATCTTGCAACCTTTGGGTTCTGCCGGGTGAGAAAGCTGACTGTAACATCGATTATTTTATAGTTTATAGATTTCGCCGGGATTGAGTTGTCGTGATTTTTATCAACAAATTACACATGTTCTCCCCATGCACTAGGTATAGCATATCAAGCCGATATGCAGGAATTGCATACCAATACTCTCAAATTTCAGCCAATGTGCCAAAAAAAAAAAAAAAAAAAAGTAAAAAAAAGTATTAATTTCACAAGAAACCTTCCAAGATCAAACCATTTTATATAGCTCCAGAATGCACATCAGTGCTTTGAAAAACAAGGTAACATTCCGAAGACCTTGTTTCAATTTTTGCGTCATTTGGCCATTTATCCAAAATTTGGGTCCAGAATGCCCCGTAGTTTGGAAACAATTCTTTGGGAGAGCCATGTGACACCACTAGTTAGAACTTTAAAAAAAAAAATTGACAGGATGTGAAAGTTTGTTTTACTGACGGTGTTTGTGATATTTTTCATCTTTTGTTGAATGCAGACTAAAGAGACCTACAGGCAAGCTCATGGCGCCTATATGTCGGCCAAGCAGCAGTTTGAGAAAGTAGACAGCGATCTGTCCCAAAGCAGAGCTCAGGTTGAAAAGGTAACTCCTTTACCTTCGTGTACTTCAGAACTTGAGACATTTCGTCACCGCTTTCACGAAGAGGCACTTCTTCTTAAAAATAAAAAATCTTCCTTTTTGGCAATGGGTGTTTTTACACATTTTGGATGTTATCATTGACATCAACATTTCCCCAAACAAGTTCCAAGTCGTAAAACAAGACAGTTTGTATGGGACCTCAATAATTTTTTTTTTTTTATAAACAGACACTTTTAGTTCACCATGATGAGGGCTACGCTTAACTGATTTGGGCTGTCGACCCAAACCAGCCTCCGCCAGGGGCCGTTGCCACCTACGCCTGGGGCTTTAAAACAGGGTTACCCTCACTGTCCTTAAAGACCTGCCCGAACGAAACGGCAACAAGTGATCTCTGCTGAAATTCATTTAAAAGAAATTTCCGGTGCTTACTGTATGAAAATGAATGACGTAACAATATAACTCCATGGTGAATGCGCAAAGCTAGTTGCCTAATTTCTTGCTAACCTGTGAACATTTTTTTTCCAGCTATAGTTACATGTAGCACAAAAATTTGCTTGAAGCATTAAGCAGCGCTCTGAAATTGGATCGGAATATCTAATCTGTTGTTTATTTTCATTGATTGTTTGGATTTGACAGAGTCGACAGAACATGATATCAAAGGACCAGTCTAGAGAAGAGTGCAAGAACGAGTACATCCTTCAACTGACTCAAACTAACAAGGACCAACATGAGCACTACTACACTATACTACCTGACGTCTTTAACGTAAGTCAATAAGTAGAATACTTGACGTTGATTCAGCTTGTTCAAATTATGTGGAGACTTTTGCAAGATGTGAAAACTTCAATGTCCCCAAGTCTACTTGATTCGTGACTGTTGTGGTCGAGTTGCCTTGACCACTGTCAAGTTTTAGTTGTGCAGCATGGTTTATCAAGACACCAGGGCTCGAATTTGGTGGAAATATCCACAAGACCAAAGGGATTGTAGCTCAAAATGTTTACTGGACCAGAATTTATTTTCCAAGACCGGAATCCAAATAAGTTGAACCAGCACAAAGAGAAAGTCTACTCTCATTTGTCTTAAATGTGTAGTGTACTTCGATATACTGAAGAGAATTGACAGATATTTATCAGATTCCTAGTCAACATTTTTTCACAAAAATATTACACAATGAGGTAGCCTATTCAATTGATAAAACACAAGACCACCGGGCTTGTCCGGTTGTGAGTTTACTGGCCCGATGCTAAAATCACTGGCCTCAGGCCTGCGGTCCAGTGTTAATTTCGAGCCCTGGACAACCTGCCCATGCTTGATTTGTCCTTGTGATTTAAACACTAAGATATAGGTCCCGCGGCTTGTGCAGTAGACTCCTCGCATAGGCTGCTATGGCAGAGGTCAAACAATGGAACTGTGTAAGTGCCTATGCGCCACGCACAACTCTCAGCCAGTGTTTGGTCTTCCTTCGACCTCAGTGAGGGCGCTGTTTGAGCTAGGTGGCGTCACATGTCAGGGGTTTGTATGTGAATAAGAGCCATTAGAACCCTTAGGGTGTCATGGCCGAGCGGTTAAGAGCATCGAATTCAAGTTCTGGGCCCAATTTCATAGAGCTGCTTAAGCACAAAAATTTGCTAAGCACAATAAGATTTTGCTTACCAGAATAAGGTTACCAGCCAAACTACCATGTCACGTGTACAATTTGTAACTGGTATCCTGCTCATTTCTGCTTAGCAGGAACTTGTTAAGCATTATTTTCTGCTTAAGCAGCTCTATGAAATTGGGCCCTGGTGGTTAAGTCATCGGGGCGTGGGTTCGAATCCCGGTCATGAAACTCATGTCCTTGAGCAAGATGCTTTACTATAATTGCTTCTCTTCACCCAGGGGTATAAATGGGTACCTGCGAGGGTAGAAGTTGATATTGTGTTTGAAAAAGCCTTCGGAGCGCCACACGGCAGCCCGAGCTGTATACTCCCCAGGGAGCTGAGAAAGATTAAAGGAATGTTATTGGGCCCAATGACCAGGGCAAAAATGTAAAGCGCATTGATACAATATTGTAAAATGCGCTACATAAGAACTAGTTATTATTGTTATTACTAGACACTTCTCTTGACATACAATTGTTTTGTTCAGGTTTGGAGTTCTGTTTGGTTTTGTGTGGGTCTGCTTTGGTTACAACAATTAAAATACCATTGATTCACAAATCCGCACCTCATTTTGAAATTCGTATTCAATGTGTCATTTCAATCTTCGCTCAGAAAATCCAAGAGATGGATGAACGGCGGATAACGAAGACGAGCGAGTTTTACAAGCAGTACGCCGACTGTCACCGCACCGTACTTCCAATTATTAGTAAATGTCTGGATGACATCACAATGGAAGCAGAGAAAATTAGCCCCGGTGAGGTAAGTGACGCACTACTGCTTGAAAATGCTGCAACAAAATGGAGCCCCCGCCGCACATGACATAAGATGGGGAATGACGTAACGGGGCTTTTCGCAAAACTTTCTGAAAAGCACAGGAGAAGGGTATTCAAAATTATAGTTTTTTACACAATTAAAATCTGTTTAATCCCATGTGAACTAAATTTCCTTAATGATTGAAAATGAATTTCAGCAAAGATCACTTGTTGCCGTTTTCGTTCAAGTAGGTCTTAAAAGCCCCAGGAGTAGGTGGCCCCTGGTCGAGGCTGGTTTGGGTCGACAGCCCATTTAAATGTAGCCCTCACCTGGCCTTGTGATTGTAGGCGAGAGCTCATTAAACAAAACCCCAATACAAACAACTACCTCCAAATTGCAATCAATTGTGGCGTCTGACTCCTTGCAGGATTCCAAAAAAGTCACTACAAAGTACAAGTCAGGTCTAGTTCCCCCAGACGACTTCCGCATGTTGGATCTAGACGAACCCAAGGAAACTACCGAGACTAAAGAACCCGACTCGGTATCCGGAAACAGCGTAACAACCAACAACAGCGGAGGAACTGTGTCGGGAAAGAACAAGAAAGCCAAAAAGGGAGGTCTCAGATCGATTTGGGCAAAGGTATGGATTCCAAGAGAGTGTTGTAAGAGCAAACGTAGAACTTGCTTGCCATTTTTAAAAAACTTTAAAACAATATTAAAAGTCATTAAAAATGCATGTACTTTACCGAAACAGGGGTCATTGCTTATGGAAGGTCAGGGGTTAATTCAGAGGCCAGAGGTAACGGTACTTTTTGCTGTAGCCAAACTGCCGTAATCCCTGATTTTATATTTTATAGCACACCTTCCTGGTTTTATATTTTATGACACGCTTATAAGTGCATCAGCATACAGCTATTTAGTTCAGCTTCACTGCTCTAATTGACTGCCAACTTAATTTAATTGTTTTTACTTTTGGAAGAAAAAAACCCACATGAATAAATAATTTCAAATCACTGTTGAAATTGTTTTGCTTTGAGTTTACTGGCACGGTTAGTGCATAACCTTTAATTCAATTGTTTTTAAAGATAGTTTTGATTTCTTCGGAAGCTTTGTGTCATTCAGCTACTTTACGCTGGTTCTGAATTGTTTATTCTTTGTTTTAATACAAGTTTGCAATCGCTTAACTAATGAGTGAACTAATTAATTTTCTCTGCTTTAGAAACAAAGGTATTGGGATTCTGTAAAAAAAAAAGAAAAAAAAAGTAACCAACCAAAAGTCTTTTCTCTTAGTTGACCCTTTTAACGTTTTCTTTTTCTGATGATTTTGTAATTAATCAATGTTTACACTTTTTACAGAATACCAGTGTTTTTCTGGAAGGATTCACATTGTTTTCCTTTTTGTTTTTGTTTGATTGCATATCCTTTCCGTTGATCCCAACCACCAAACCATCCATCCATTTATCCATTCACTCATTCATGCCACCGTATTCAAAGCGAGTACCCAGCGGTTCTCACATCACAAAGGTAAAAAAAAACCAATAACATGTCATCCACGCGTCTATCTTACAACAACTCTGATTGCCTTGAAGAACAGGACCTCCACGACGTGTGTTCATCAGATTGTTAAATATCCTAATCCAAGGCATTGTACAAAAACAAGAAGGGCCTGGGGGCAGTCATGATGCATAATTGCATAAACCAAAATGGGATGGACCTTTTTGTGTATCTGGGTTTTTGACAATATACTGGGCTTCTATTTGCGTCAAGTGTGAAGTCAACTTTATATGTGACAATCCTTGGAGAGGGTTTGTCTGGAGCATCAAACCCATTTGGCCATGAAGCAAAGATGGACCGTTGTCCATTCAATTTACTGTGAAATCACAATGCTCAGGATTAAGTTAATAATAATCAGGATTCACACATGTGGATTGTAACTTCTAATGACATTGTAGAAACAAGTTTTAAATCCTTGCATTATGATAGAAATATATTCTTCTTCATGATACATGTGTATGGTGTTCTATATGTGCCACCTTTATTCAGGTTTTTTTTTTTCTTTCTTTTTTTTTGTCGAAACTATTTTTTTTCGTTTGCTTTTTTTTTTTTTTTTCGGTTGCGTTTTTTTCCCGCCGCATTTTGATTCCCTGTATATTCAGTTTGCAGTATCACCAAGTGTCTACTTTTCTACCTTTGGCTTTGGAGTGTTTGGAATTGGCAAAAAGTGATTGTTATACAAGCATTTAAAAAAGAAGAAGTTTTCATTCATTCTTACAAAAAAAGGAGGGTAAGAAGATTTCACCTTCCCTCTATTAAAAAAAAATAATAATAAATGCAACGACAAAAAATTAATTTGAAAAAGAAAAACTGACTAGAGCGGGATTTGAAACCAACAATCTCCGGTTTAACTTGCCAACTGAGCTATCTATGAGCCTATGTTGGCGGTCACTCTATTCTGTCAATATCTTTGTTCGGGGGTGCCACTCACAAGCCATTCAACCGTTAACTACCGTGTAGCCAGGGATCACACCCAAGTCGACGATACAACCTGGGAAGCGGCAGCCAGTGGGAAATAAATTAACAAAATGTGACGGAAAAAGAAACTGAATAAAGATGGCACATGTAGGACACCATATCGTAGACTGATTCATGTATTATACGAACATACTATCAGAATGTATCGAACAATTGAATTGTCGTTTGTGATGACTGTAAAGTTGTTTGCATGATGATGAAGTTGCATGTTGGAAAAACAAAATCACACTTGTTGATCTACACTAACAATACGGACTTAACAAACCAAAACATCGAGATCTGTGTTGAGTATGTTCAAAATTTTGATTTGTTTTGTTTTGGTATAACAATTGAAATGTAGGATTTGAGTATCACTAATGAAATTTCTTTTATGTCGAAGGTCAAATTAAAGTCAGTCGGTCGTACTCCGATGCAAGATTGACACGGAACAGAATCGAACATTAAATCCAATTGGGATTAATTGTGAGGGATTTAATGTAGTTAATGCAAATTTGTAAAACTCAAGGAATAAGAAAGCGTGAATATTATGATCAACGGCAGGATTTTAAGGGAGAATTTGACGATGTAAAGTAGCTTTAAGGTCATCAGAGTTGTTCACTAAACAATTTAAAAAAAATTCTTCTTGCTTCTTACCTTCTCTTGGCCGAAATGACACTCTACTCAACCAATAAAAAAACCAATAACTTGACTGGTTAATAAAAAACTGAGATAAAAAAAAATTGGTTTTATTCTCGACCATTTGAAAGTACCTCAGAGCGTTTGCTACATCAACCACATGAGCAAAGAATTACGTGATGCTTGTTTTTTTTTCTTCTTGTTAGTTTGTTCATTTTTTTTCAGAAATCCTTACCAAAAGAAAAACTAGGTTGTGTAAAACCCACTCTAGGCGCAATAGCTTTGAGACGTGACATCACTAAGAAGATGTTAAGCATCCTGATAGTTACATTCCTTCATCGTCCCGACCCTTTCATCATCCGATCCTCCCGTTTCTCTTTTATCCATCCATCCACCTCATTCCCACCAAGTCATGATTTTTTTTTCTTTCTTCTCTCCCTCCTCCTGTTGCTGTTCGATAAATCTTCATCCGGGGCCATTATGCTCATTCCCCCTTCGTTTGTTTCCAACCAGGACGACGAACGGGGTGGCAGTATACGCAGACTAAAAATCCCACACACGCCCTCATTTAGAAGAAAGGTATTACGGCGTTCTTGCATCCTGCATCTCTCTTGCACATTGCATAGTCTTAAAGATACGGTACAGCATTGGTAATCATCTGTCGCTATGGCTGACAACTGAAAAAAATGGGCGCAACTACCAGCCTTCTTTTTAATCCCGTTGAGGGCGCTGTTTGAGCTTCTGACATCATGTAGAGATGGTTTATGGGTAAACTGTCTGCTTCTGAATTGCTGGCTAAGTTTGCTTTCAAACATTTTAATCAATTTCAGCTGGTCATTTTGTGTCACTTTATCAAATGTGAACAGCAATTTAGTCGGTGTTTTTCTGTAATTCCAGACCAGATTTTTGCAAAGTCTGCTCTTTCGATATTTCAAAGTGGACCTTACAATAAAATGAAAAATTATATCAGGGGAAAAACAAAATCCTACTATCCTCGGTAAGTTTCATATTTATACTTAAATGTTTAATTATGAATGAGTAACCAATGCTGTGCTTGATCTTGAAAGTTTCATATAAATTTGACTTTTTTTTTTTTTTTCACTCTCCATCTTATGTGTATCTTGGTGTTTGTTAAGGCAGGGTTCACTACTGGTGAAGCTCTTCCGAGATGTGATTATTACATGTAGATCGTGCACGCAGTCTTCTACATGATTTGATGTTAACGTTAGAAATTTATACTGAGATGGTTTTGCATGTGATTTTGATTGAGTTAGGGTGTGAATCTTGTCTCTTTGTTTTGAATTTTCACAATTTATTCGTAAGTCCATTAAGTTTGTTCTCCAAAGTGCTCTGCACCTTTAGAGTCCAACTATTTGTATGTTGATATTTTGATACTCGTTAAAGACTCTTTAACGAGCAAGTTTGAGGTGTTTTGGTGTCGGCAAACTTGCAGGATATTTTTCCACCATTGATAATAATTCTCAACTTATTATCACCGTTACCAATGAGGTTATAAACAAAAGTGTTATTAGACTTGGATGTTGTTAATCGATGACTTTTTTTTTTTTTAACCAGTATTGTACCCTGCCTTCTTATCTGTATTGCCAAGGCTCATGAAGAAAATGAGCTTGTGCACCTGTCTGTATCGCTCAAAATATCAAAATACACAGAATCTCTCTTCTAAGTTTATTCATCGGTGTGCTCAGGCTGGTTTGAATTCAAGTACATTCCTTTTTTGTTGGTACAGTCAAAAAAAAAAAAAAAAAAATCAAGCTAAGCATCATAAATAATACGACCCATTCTTAAAATGCACCTTAATATATTCTTCGTCAGGCATTTCTCACCACACAGTCTGTGCATGTTTGATAGAATGGGTGTTTGGTGAGATGGGTCACCATAAAAAACTTGTGCTTCATCAAACCAGGTCATACAACTGCATTATGTTACTAAGTTTTTGGTCACTGGTATCTTGCTTGAATTTGTCTTTGTTCGACCCCAAATTATTAAAAACCGGTCAGTTTCCCTTGTGGTGAATTACTTGAGTGCTGAAATAAAAGCACCACACACAGAACATTGTGCATGTACCATCAAACAATCTCGCATGTAAAGTCATCAACTTCATCATTTGTTAAACTAAGTTTGCTGATAGTGCATGAACATAAAAAGCACGTTTTAAATAAAAAGTATGGTCAGCCAAAAGTCAAGATTATAAACGAGTTAAGCGAGGACAGGTTTTTTTCATTATCAGACATTCTGGAAAGTTTTCTTTGAATTTGTGACAATGCATGGGAAGCTTTGCCTGCTAACCGCTGGTAGTAATTAACACCACAAACAACAACAACAACAACAACTAACATCACTTCGCAGCAGTTATACTTACCAGTAGATTTTTCATATTTCTACGTCAAGGGAAAATATTAGCAATCCAGCTCTCTGAGCAACAGTTGGAGAAATTTGTGTAGCCAGATGTATTCTGTTTCCTGATTTGTGTCATTAATTCCATTTCCTTCACACATTATCTTCACCTGATGAGTCTTATCTTTCCTTTCTTTATTTGTAACCTTCATTTCATATTAATTTGTTCATATTTTTCCCTTCCAACTTGTTTTCTTGGTTCCTTGTTTTTCTAGCGGTTCCACCTCATGAACTTTATCATGAACTTCTTTTCAATTATCTAGATGCCTGTTTCCTAATATCCCATTCATGAGGGTTGTTACCCCTCAACCTTGTACCTTTTTGATGATAGCCCATTTGTGGGGGTGGCCCTTGACCTTGTACCTATATCATAATATCCCATTTGTGGGAGTCACCCTCAACCTTGTACATGTACCTAGTTGATGATGACCCATTTGTGGGTGACCCTTGACCTTGTACCTATATCATAATATCCTATTATGAGGGTTACCCTCAACCTTGTACTTATGTAATGATAGCCCATTTGTGGTATGACCCTTGACCGTGTACCAATTTCATACCATTAGTCCTGCCACACTTAAATCCTGTACCGTGAGTGTACGCCCATTTCACCCATTTTATTCTCGATCAAACCTGGCACTTCATTTGGGATCACTGTTTCATAAATGTCATAACACCTCCCCCCCCATTTTAGGTACCCGTTCCAACCCAGGTACCTAGCTCCCATGTCCATGGTGTTTCATTCATACTGCCTCTTCTACACGTATGTCATAGTCCTCACACCCATTTTAGGTACCCATTCCAACCCAAGTACCTAGTACCCATATTCATGGTGTTTCAATCATAGCCTTACTTATTCTTACTTCCTGTTATGTGTGAATTTCTGTACATCAATCTTTCCTCAACTCTTACTGCTCAATGTGTCATTCCATCTTCTAAAGCCATTTTCTCTTATAAATAAGTTTTCCGTCTACCTTGGTCTTATAATTCAGGTCATTTTAATCGTTTCATCTTGGTTACCTTTTTTTTCCCAGCCTGAGCCAGCTGAGGATTTTAGCCATTTGCAACCCCATCAGCAACGAAGGGAACTCCAGAAGAAAATCGACGAAGTCCAGATACAAGTTGACCAAGAAATTAAGTCCAAGTAAGGAGTTGACTTCATGTGATTTATGTACCACTATTATTATGGAGCTGGAAGACATCTTGGCTATCTGTAATACACAAACTAATGTAGCCATACAGAGGCTGGAAGGACTTCTAGTTTGGTGCTTTATGTGTTCACACTTGGGGAAATGAAAACTTTACAAAGATGGCCACCAAATCAACCATTACACCAAATGTTAAGAAACTAAGTCATTTTTTGAAAAAAACAAAAAACAAAAAACTGCTCATGTAATAGATAATATGAAAAAGCTGCATCTCCATAAGGTGATCCCCTGGCTGCCGCTTCCCAAATCTTAAACTTGGGTGTGCTCCCTGGCTACACGGCAGTTAACGGTTATATGGCTTCTGACTGGCACCCCCGAACAAAGATGTTGACTAATAGAGAGACCGCCAACATAGGGCTGGATAGCTCAATTGGTAGAGGGCCGGTATATTAATCCGAAGGTTGTAGGTTCAAGTCCCGCTCCAGTCAATTTGTCTTTGTTCAAACCCAACTCATTGTAATAGATAGCTAAAGAATTCTCCCATGAGCCAACTTTGTTAGACGTTCAGTTTATCGGTTTCAAATCTTCATCGTGACCGTTGCCCTTGCCTCGTTATCTCCAGGGAAGCGTTGATCAAGATGCGAGAGGTGTACACTAAGAACCCAACCCTCGGAGATCCGGCGTCAGTAGAAAACCAGTTAACCATCATCGGAAAGAAAGTGGATTCCTTGAGATTAGAGCTGCAAAAATACCAAGTAAGACCCCCACTCCTCTGCCCCTGAAATATCCAAGCAAAATACATCTACCCCCCATAAAAATCATAATAATACATCGTTTATACCATTTTTTTCTCATTCACTCCAGGATCACTAATTTTCTAAGTTGTTTTATATGGTCCTCCATCATCAGCTTAAGTATGTTTTGCTCGGCCGGTCATCATCTCTGCAGGTCTCATCTGCAATCTTAGCATGAAGACTTAACGGTGTTGTTTTGCTTTCTCTAGTACCTTAGTTTACAGAGCAAGGGAAATGTCAAATTCAATTTTGTGATGGGCTCGTTTTCTCAATAGATAGAGTCCCCATGTGAGTGGGGAAAAAATTACAAGTCTCTAAACTCACGTTAAAATTGTGTAAATTGCCATTGCATACGATACCCGCAAAATTTGTACTACATCCAAATCATCCAATGACATCATTCTAAGAAAAATGGGCTTGTCCATTTTTGTACGGGGATGTTTTGGTTCATCACTTATTTTCAATGATATTTAATCAAACTAAGCCTTGACATTTTGTCCGATGAAATATTCCACCTTGAAATGTAAAGACCCATTAGTTGTTGAGATCCAATGATGTCATGTTTCAAATTTTGCTCTGGAAAAGTGAACTTCACAAAATTGAATTTGAAATTTCCCGTCCTCTTTAAGGGGGAGGGGGGACAGAAAATTGTCCCCATTACTGTGGAAGTCATACTGTCTATGTTCCTTCGCGCTGGCAAACACAAAGTATGTCGTCAAGGAAATCAAATAGGCTAGATAGCACACGTCTACCGGTTTGTAATTCATTCCTCGTTTTCCATCACAAGGTGACGGTATGCTTACTTTCACAAACTATCTAATTCTACAATAATAAACTGAACCCTTGCAAAATGAAAACACAGGGCACAGCTTTCTGTTGTGGTTAAGGAATACTTTTATACAGTGTACAAGTTTTTTTGATTAGTCTTTGACTCTTTATTCCACCCGAGTTGTTTCAACTTGAAGATTGGTTCCAAAAAGCTTGCCTTTGAAAGCATGGAAGTTTATCGTGAACTTTCCTCATGGTTGGTGCTTGTATCTATCAGGATAGATGACCTCTTTGTAAAGGGTTTGGAAAACTGCATGAACGTAAACTTGCAAAATGCAAGTAACTTTGTTGTTTGAGTTGAACGGTCTCAGTGTCTGACCTTTTTCATCTAGCTTGATTATCCTCAGAACGTAGCATGTGTTATTTTGCTTCTTTGACGACTGAAAACAATGATCCACTCTGACTTCCCTTATTGTTGTGTTATGTAGGTTTACCTCACCTTGGAAATGATCACAACTTTGGGTTAGGAGTTTGTCTTCATTGCTTGAAAAAAAATTCATCAAGCAAAAATCATAGAAATCATCCTCTTCCACAAAGTGTGTTAAGACAACAAACATCAGCAAATAGCATTCCCATAAAAAAAATAAGGAAACCCACTCAATTATCCACGGACGAAGAAGAAATGAGATCAACCCTTAATCTCTTGATCTAATCCCATGGCTTCATGTCTCCAAATCCCCCCTTGTGCTAATCCATCCACTTCTCTTCCGTTCTGTGTTCACGCAGAAATACATGGGCTATTCAGCGTATAGTAATAAGACGAATAACTCAGAATCTTCCGATAGTGTAAGTATTTGTTCGCGGTTAGCTGAACACAGCTGGTGCACGGTTTTCATGGCAACCATTTCCCTCATCTCACGCCAGCAATTAATTTATTCTTATTTTTATTTATTAATTTTTTCCTCGCAAACTCAATTACGTAAAAATGATCAAATGTAACCTGTATAGTTTAAGAAGTTTAAGAATTCCTTTGGTCACTGTGCCTTTGTTATGAATAAGGTCTGCACTTCTTCTATTCACAAGTTTGCTTGTTTCAAAACAAAATTTGACCTAAAGAGTCTAAGCTGCAAGATATGTTTTCAGTACTCTTTTAAATCTTTGGAAAACCTGTAAACAGATTGCTAACACTATTTCTTTTTCTTAAGACAATTATGGCAGCTTCAAAACGCTTCTGATTCTGCTGGGTTTTGTGTCATTATTCGGCCATACATACAAGGCCAAGAATTTCATTCCCAAAGGGCAAGGCTATTTTCATTTTGTCAGAGGAATTTTCCATTTGAATTTCTGGGGCACCAAGGCCTACACCAGGGGCCGAGCGATCTAGTTTACCGAACCCAAGCTCTGATGTTGTCAGCAGCAGAGTGGGGGTTCGAATCCTGGTCATGACACTTGTGCCCTTGAGCAAGACACTTAACCATAATTTTCTTGGTTAAAAAGTTGGGAAGGTAGTGCACTCTGCTCTACCAGCCAGGCTCCTAGTGGATGATACCCATGCCTACATCCTTAACGGACTGTGAAGGGGGTCACCCTGTTTCAGCCCCAGGAGTAGGTGGCAACGTGCCCCTGGTGACAGTTGATTTGGGTAGACAGTCCAAATCAGTTAAGTGTAGCCCTCACCTTGAAGTGGCCGTCCGGCCTTGTGATGTAAGGTGATTTCCCAAAGGAAATAAAATTTAAAAAAGGCCATGGCCTCTGTGTAATTCCAGACTGCCTGAATACCATCTTGGCCTCGATCTCTTTGAACGGCCAAAGTCATTTGATGTGAAACCAAAATAACTGACTAGCAAACCTCTCGAATCTTATGGAACGGGCATTGATATCATGAGTCCAGTTTCACAAAGCACTAAGATTCATCTTAAGAGGTGTTGTCAGTATTACCATAGTGGTTTCTATTGTGACATCACACGTTGCTTAGCAATTAAGACTAATGATTTATACTTTGACGTCACACTTTGCTTAGCAGTTAAGATCGATTCACAATTAAGAACAATCTTAGCTCTTTGTGAACTTGAGCCTTTGACTCAAATAACAACTTGGATGGTTTTTAATGGGTTAAGGATTGTCAGGTTAACTCATTTTTATTTATTTCTATTTTTTTTTTCTTCTCAAATTTATTTTGAAACATGAAACACAATTATGATCAAACAAAGCAATTAACTTCATGCAGTTTTGAATAATTTTTGTATTTAATGCGCTTTTTGTTTAATTTGTTAGTTCAAACACAAGTAACATAAAAACAAATTCCAGACAAAGCAATCTTAATTTTAGGCAAATTGTACAATTTTGTTAAGTTGGGGTGGGGTGGGGGGGGGGGGGGGGGTCGTCGTCCAGCTTCATTTTAGCTTTCATTTTCATTCACATCGTGTGTTATAACATTACAGCTTTTCATTTTTTGCTTTCTTCAAGTGTGGACTTCTAAGAGTGCATAATAAACTCTAAAGGCATAACAACTTCAAACACTCATAACATTTTATTAAAATATATTAAAAAAAAAACCCACTAAAAAAATGATTGCCCTAATTATTCTGGATTTTTTGGAGGAAACGGTTGTCATGGGAAGCGAGTGCATTCCAGTCAGTGCAAGAAATGTCTGCGGAAATTGCATCAGCCATTGTGTTGTATGGTTTGTGCCCATTGGACTTGTTAGAATTCTTTTTTATTAATTTTTTTTCCTGCACTTGCTGATTTTCTTTGCAGTTTGTGTACTTTTTTTTTTCCCTGGTTATTTTTACGCAGCATTTGGTTTTTTGTGTGTTTTTTTTTAATCAAGACTGAAATATTGAATTGTGCATGAGTGCATGTAATATTGAGACTCCATTTTACTTATTTAAAAATTGTAAAACAGGTTTTCACGTACTATGTGTATTCCTGGGTGGAAAGAAGCAATCATGGTTAAGTGCCCTACTCGAAAACCGCAGCTTGGCTTTGAGTTTAGGCTCTGTAAGTTACTTAGAAAATATGGGCTTTCCTTACGGGGCTTCAAGTCAGGCGGACAGAGTCCAAGCCCTAGCCCAGTATTGATCAAGTTCACCCGACGTCATCATCACAACAACAATCTTGGTTGTACCACTTTGGGAGTCAGTGTCCTGATGTGTTATACAGTGTAGTGTGCATTTTAGGTGGTGTGAGTGACGCTTACACGCTTACCATATAATGTGTATGTGCAATTTGACTCCGTAATGGTGAAGGCCGGCGGACAGTTGCCGTGCATGACAGTTGACGCAAAAGGGTCAATAGAAATAGGACATTGCAGAATGGGGTCACTGTGAATATGCTATACCCGACCTTTTAGAGCCAACATCACTGACCAGCAGACTTAATTACTAATCACTTTTACCCTTTTTTTGTTTCTTCTTCAAACTCTTACTTTCGGCTAACATTACTGAAGTTTCATTTCATCATGTGTCGTTGATTCTTATAACATTTTTTTTTTTTGCAGATCAAGACTGATTTCATGAAACAATTTTTGAAAAACTTTTGTCAACTTGTTGTTGGTGTTAAGTTTTAATGTTAGCTGAACATGAAGCTTGAAAAATTACCCTCGCGCACTGCCCCCTTATGCTTACACTAGATGACCCTTAAAGCATTTTTGTGCATCTTGTTTAATGTGATGCCATGGATTGTAGCTGTATTTTGGATAACACAATGTTATATGCATGAGTTTTTTGCATTTGAAGTTTGCAGTTTTGTTTTAGCTGAGTTGTGTTGACAGAGAGTTAGCACTCCGCACTAATTACGTCACTTTTGCTCAAAATAACCGGCCGTCAGAGGAACGTTCCACCACTAGCGGGATCACTGCATCATCGATGCACCAGACGGCAATAGTACTTACTAGAGTACAGTCGGTCCGCGCGAGTAAACATAAAAGCTTGGTCATAAGCGCGTGCCTACGTTTGTAAGAAATTTCCTGACGCCTGAGATCCGGATGCTGAATTTCTATTTTGAGCATTAGTGCAGAGTGCTATTGTTTAAACTATTGAGAAGGTTTGAAGTGCTTTCTGAAGGTTGACCTCTAACCTTTCTGACTTCAATGTGTGTTTTAGATACAGACATTGACTTAGGTACACAAGAGCATTTTGAAACTGTTGCTTTATCCACCATTTTGAACTCTGCTTTGAAAGCACCCTATGTATGAAGTAGTAACTTTTATTGCTGAGAAACTTGAGCCCAGCTTTTTCAACCTTCTGTTATGTCATACCTTTCATTAAACGATCTCTCATCATCTTGCACTTTCTACAAAAGATAACAAACTAAAATCTTAGCCTGATGCAAATTCTTCCTATTACTAAACTCCTGCAAAAATCACAAGAATCTGGTAATTAATTGGAACAATTGACCCCACAAGGGAACTCTTTGTTCAACTTGGACCCAACAAGGGAGTTCTTTAGAAAAGGGAATACAAGAAGAACAATAGCAGGACCCCCCAAAACCCGATCCGTAAGTTTGTGTGCATGAACATGTGCTACAAAATGCCTTGCTGGATGGCACTGTACATTTGTATCCTACTTGTGCATGTACTCCACCGTGGCAGACCTCCATCAGTGCTGTAGAAATGTGACAAAGGATTTATACAGGCTTTTATAAGTGCGCAGCCATCTTTGTTTTCCGTCAGTGAGTTCAGTGCTACCAAACTGAGGTTTGAAGGGAAAATAGCATGGCGCCTTTTGGGGCATTAATATGAAAACAGTATTTATAACTGCTGTTTCCAGACAGGGAACTCGATTTAGGTAAAGTCATGATGAAAGTCAGTACAGTGCTTTGTAGCTCAAATTCAGTTTTAAGTATTCTGGAAACAAGGATTATGAGATCATTGGATGATGAATTAGGTTACTTAAGAAAGTCAGTTGAATATGCGATGCATGTGATTTGCTGTGCCCTTAATGCTATGACAGTTTCAGATCCACATGACAGTATTTGAAGAGTACAAACACAGGCACAGTTTCATCAATTACGACAATTATTTAATTTTGAATATTGTTTTTCGTCCCAACTCAAACCAGAACTATAAGGACAAAGCCGAAGGTAAATCAGGGACCCCACACAGCACACCCCAGAGCACACCCCAGAGCACACCGCAGAGCACACCCCACAGCACACCAATAGCGGACAGGTATAGTAGTGTGAGGCAAGAGGCAGCATCTGATGACCCTATGCATGGTTCTAATCAGTCAAGCCCAGTCAGGGTGCCGCCCCCTAACGACGCAGTGGATGATACAGATGCATTGAGCCCAGGTGACAGCATTACTAGGTGAGGGCGCTGTACATTATTATTAGGTTTGGTCACTCTCATTGTAATGGTCGTTAGTGTTACGGTTGAACTGGTATACTGCTGGGAACCAACACAGATGGTTGTTGCAGAATAAAGGTCGTTGGGGTCAAAAGGACCAGAGGAGCCTAAGTTACGATTGTCACAGCTATGTCTAATATGGCGTGTCATGGTCGAAAGTTTACGAGCACCGGACTCGAGCTCTGATGTTTCTGATCAGCAGAATGTGGGTTCGAGTCCTGGTCATGACACTTGTGTCCTTGAGCATGATACTATATCATAATTGCTTTGACATTAAGCCGTAGGTCCCATATACTAGGATTGGTAGTGTACGTAAAAGAACCCAGAACACTTACCGTTGAAGAGTAGAGGTTGACCCAGGTGTTTCTGGTTCACATAGCAAGCACCCTTGTTTACAGGTTTCCTAAATAGCCTTGCGAGCTGTAGAGAATAATGTAACACACCGATAGGACACTGAGCAGTTTTGATTCTTTCCTTCTTCCTTATCCAGCCCTGTCTCGTCTAGGCAAGAAAGTTTCTATGAAGACGTTGACGATGAGTTTGAAGACCATCCACAGGCCAAGGCCAAATTTGCATTTCAAAGTAAGTACCTTAAATCGTGTGGTTTCACTTTGCGTTTGATATAGGCAGCTACAATTTGCCCAGAGCAGTAGAGAGAGTTGCGACAACTTAGGATTAGAAGCCATTTTTTTGTGTCCAAAAGAACGCACGGGCGAATACAGGGTGCCGGACTAGTCTGCCGATTGGGTTGTGCTGCATTTGGACCGAAAACGGCGTCCAGCAACCACGTGACCGAAGAAAACTAGTCCCTCTATGTCGCAACTCTCTCATTACACAGCTCTGAGTTTTTCCTATTAGGTGAAATTTACAATTGTTTGCCATTTTGGAAAGTTTCTTCCTTTTTTTCCTTCTTTCTTCTCTCTGGTCAATGTTTGGTCATGTTACAGTTGATTAACCACTTACTGCTTTAATCACAGGTGGGGATGTTAACTCCCTTAGTATGGAGGTTGGCGATGTACTAGATATAGTTGAGGAAGACACCGGTGATGGCTGGACGCGAGTGCGTAAAGGAGATGAAGAAGGGTTTGTGCCAACAACGTACCTTGAGTTTGACTCATGACAACAAGGACCCTAGTTCTCCTGGATAATGATTGTGTCTAGAGTGGTGCTCTAGATGTCTCGTGTTAAAACTTGAAAGTCGGCCATTTGTAATACTCAGCCATGAGGAGGAGCTTAGACTGTTTGTAAGTTGTGATGTATTTATTTGCTTCAGGTGACAGAAGTCGGAAGTTTGACAGAGACGGTTACCTTCATGCCGTTGAGTTGGCGTAGTGATATCTTTGCCTGCTTTTCTAGGACTCTGGTTCGAACCCTGCCGGGGGACATTTTGTGGGTTTGGGTTCTCAGATCCTACTTGGTCGCGGGGGGTTTTCTCTCTGGAATAATTCTCTTGGGTTTTTTCTCTCATATTTAAAACTGAGTTACAGTGATTCAGTTCGCTTTTTCTGAGAATCGTGGGCTTAACAACCAGAATTAATAAATAAAAAAAAATAAGCAACGCTGCCCTCAGATGTTTTGATAGGAGTTCTAAACTGTCTTAACAATGGTGCTGTTACCGTCACAAAAAAAAAAAGAAGAACTAAAGACCTGTGTAAAACTCGTGTCAAGTCAGGCTTGCATGTACAGCATTTGGTTGTATTAGACGTGCAGCAATATACATATCACAACTTACAAGTAGGTTCACCTACATGATGTGTGCCAGCCGGCTATCTGGGTATTGGAAATAACGCCGTGTCTAATTTTGGCGGCTACGGCTACGGCTGCGACTAGATTTCCCGCATCATCATCATGCGTTAAAGTATGATACACCCTTAGCAACACTCTTAGCAACAGTCATAGCCGTAGCTGCCAGTTCGGATAACGCCTAATGCCTTTGCACGACGCCATTATTTACACAATTTTCAGCATGTGCACTCTTCCAAAGTTTGATCAATAAGACCCGAAATGACTTCAGCCGACACACATCGTGTACGTTAAATACCTCTACAACTATTATGTAACTGCAACTGATGAAAAAAAATAGTGTAAAAAATGTTGTTGTTGTTTTTTTTTAAATCACGCCAAGATTTTGTTCTGCAGTACTGAAGGATGAAAGCAAACTGATGATGTGAGTTTGACTTGTTAGGTTAAAGGAAAATGCAGAAGCTGTTGCTTTTCATTGTTAGAACTTGAAATTCTAAACCATTCAGTGAGAAAAAGAATGCACTATTACTGCATCATTATTTTTTCGATATTTTAACATTATTTGATCAATAATTTCCTTGTTGAAATTTGGTCAAAGCTGTACTTATTATTGATAAACGATGCGTTTTTTTTAAAAGTGCTTGAAGTCAATTCTGCATACTCAATTAACACGCCAAGTTAATACAATATTTAAAAGATAATTAGTTTAGGTAAATATTGATTCCTTTTTCTTTTTTTAAAATAGCTTAAAAAATACTCTTGATGGTTGCTCAGAAATTTAACAACTACTGGTTGATATTGGGTGTTTGCAAAAACATATCAATGGCTAAATCAAAAATAACAACTTTTTCATCTTAACAACTGTAAATGTTTAGTTCTCTAGGCACTATTCAAGTTTTTTCACAGTAAAATATTTGTTATTTTACTCATGTAAACCTATCAGTAATATAAGCTTTACTGGAAGGTCAAAATTGATGCTTGAAAAGAAATGTTATTACTTTTATATTTTTTGGTCTCAATGACAACTTTACGACACTGATGAGTTTAAGATCCGTGGAAAATAAGCGATTTTAACTGTAAGTATAGTCAATCCTGTTTTTAGAACAAGACAATTATTTTGGTACAAATTACATTATTTGCTCGTTAATTTAAAAAAAGTCACATCAAGCCTGATAAAAGGCTAAATAATTAACATACCGGCTTTTAAAAATCTATGCATGTTTTGCCATTTTTTTGTCCAAAACTAATGAAATGTAATAATTTTTATTATATTGCACTGACATTAAATTTATATAGCAAAGCGGGAAGTCTGCCCATTACAGGAAAGCTCCATTAAAGAAAGAGGCTATACAAAACATCCTTTTCATCTGACAATTAACATCTGTTATCTCCATGTAATTCCTTTTCCAAACAGTTGACTTAATTGGATCACGCACAAACCAGTAGGGCTGCTGACTGCCCCAGGCAGATTAACTGCTCATCCATTAAGTTTAATGACCCACGTCGGAAAGTCTTTAATGGAGCTTTCCCGTAGTGCCATGCTGGAGTACTACACACATGTACGATAGGTATTTGTAGTGCTACTCAGCGATGCGTTTCATAATGCGTTTGTGAAGTTCTAGCAATGTGTGTGCATGACGCGAACGTGTGTTCATCATGGGCTTACGGGAGTGCCCTGGTGGGGTCTTTTATACAATGGAACAATGGACCCCCACAAGGGAATTCTTCGTTCAACCTGGACCCCACAGGGGAATACTTTAGAAAAGGGAATAATAGAACAACAATAGACTGTGCAAGTCTCGCGCGTATTCGAACATTAAAGCGCGTGAGTTTGTTTCTTTAACGCGTTAAAGCAATGTATGTGGGACCACAGTGGTCCCAAAAACGTTCGAATACGCGCGAGACTTGCATGGTCTATAGCAGGACCACACAAACTGGATCTGTAAGTTTGCGCGCACACTCTTGTGCATGACGCGCGCGTGTGTACATGACGCGCACGTGTGTGCATGACGCACACGTGTAAGTCCTCCAGCATGGCAAGTTAAGGTAGTAGTGTCATCGGAGAAGGGTTTACAAGGGGGGAAAAAACAAAAAAGAGTGTTTTGTTAACTTTACAGTTGAGCATCAGATGACTGAAAATAATCTATCTAATCAGTATTTACATTTCTATAATCTAAACCGATATCCCATATTGCCATCTTTTCAGTGAAAAGAAGCTTGTAAATAAATCATGTATGTCTGTATTATATGTAATGATGGTGGATTGAAAAAGCTACGACAGAAATAGGAACATTTACTCGAAACAATATCTCAAATTTATGAGAACGATAATGGTACCCTCCTTCCCACCCTTCCTTTCCCCATCTCATCTCTCCCGTCATGGTGCTTGGCATATTGGTGCGTTATTTAAAGAAATCTTCATTTAGTTGAATCTCAGAGATTTTTCTTTTAGCTGTTTACTTGACGTCTGTTCGTTTTCTTGGTTTTAGTCTTTGGTGATCAAGACAACAAACGAGTTGAAAACAGTTTGACACAACTTTTTGTTGTTGTTTCTAATGGTTTATTTGCATTTCTTTTTTATAGTTAAAAAATTCAGACTGGGTTGTGATAAAAAAAAAACAACCCCAAAACCAGCGGCTCGGTGAGAGTTAACTTTGGAGCTAATTTCATTCCAAAATGTGTTCCTTGTCTGTGTGGAAAAAGGAGATACCATTTATAAAACCAGGGAAAACCATTTTATGTGTCATATAAGATTGCAGAAGTAATGAAAATTCAAAGTTGTTGTAGAAGTAGCATTGTTGTAATGTGCATATTTATAACGTTCTAAATTTGGTCAAGAGTAATTTGACTATGACAAAGGTGATTGCTTTAATTAATTCAGTCAACTTTGATGTGGATCAGTGGTGGCTGTGGCTCGGTAGTTTAAACAAATTTAGCACACAGAAGTTAGAGGGCAGATTTGCTTACAGTGAATTTTATCCCAATGCTTTAATACCCACAAAATCATCAAATTTCTTCGTAAAAAAAAACCCCAAACTTCTAAATGGAGGATTCTTGTAGGTTTGATGCTTTTTATGGTGGAGATAGATAGTGACTTTATTCCTACGGGTCCACAAGGTTTTAATCTCGTCCAATAGAAGTGCTGGCTCTGAAAAAAAAATCTGCTTGGTTTGTGTTTGTCGTTTGGAGAAGTGTGCTTCTCTCATGGTAATGGTGGTGAAAGCACACTCGTCAAATTTGGAGAACAAACCAACGGATTTTTTTTTAGATCTGTCAGGTGTACCACTGTCTACCTTTAATAATTTAGTAAAGCAATATTTTTTGTTATTCGCTATTGCATTGTCGAAATAAAATCTTACATCTACTTATGATAACACTTCATAAATAATGTTCAATATGTAAGACATCATTGGTGATATGGCGCTATACATTGTCCCATGTAGATATTCCATTATAGCTGACTGGACAGGAATGATTGCTGTCATTTTGGTTTTTTGTGCCTCGATTGAATTGAATTGTGCCAATTGAAGCACAAAGTTGTTCTAATTAAATTGTTCTGTAGACATTAAGCTTATCCACTGAGAGCAAGCTGCCATCCGTTTTCAAATGTTGGCTTTGTTCAAATCTTGGCTTAGGCTTAGGCTTAGGCTTCAGGCTCGGTTAAGCCTAGGTTTGTAATGGCCTATGGAATGCTCGATATAAATATAACAAAAAGCAGCCATTTTGTTTTCTCTCCATTCAAACTATAGACTTTTCTATTGTTGATAATCAAATCCTGCTGGTTGGTATGGAGGGCCGAATGTTACCATAACATTCAATCGTGTTAACAGATTGGTGTGACCAAATTCAACATTGCTGCAAACTTTCAATTGAAAAACAATACATCCCATGATTGGTTGCTTTGCTTCAACAAATTCAACACACTATTTTTGAATATTTGTCCAACTTTGTTACAAACTGTGGCTATTTGTTTTTGCCTTGCATTCATGGCTTCCCATAGTTTTCCAGCCTTGGTCAGCAAAAACTTGGGCTGTGACGTTGCAGTGAAAACGGTCTATTATGACTTAAGGGAATAGTAGTCATGTCCCTTGCGTATAGCAAGTACTGTTCTATATGGGAGACAGGGAACTAAACAAATATGGCAGGATAATGGTCTGTTTGGCGTATAAGTGTATCTGTTCTTTTTAAACTTTTATAAAACAGTGATTTCATTTTGTTTTGCACATATGTAAATGTCTCTCCAGATGCTTTTGTATGCGTGCTCACAGATTATCTAATCGACATGTAATTTTAGCTATTGTGGATGGTATCATATTTGCATTACGTGTTTCATTACATCATTGTGCCTCAAAGGTTGTTGTTGTGCGATATTTTGGCTCACTGCAAATAATTTCTAACACACTGTAAATCTTAAAAGTTAGGTCAAGGGGAATGCAGAACAAATGCTGTATGTAATTGTTTACGCATGTTGTAAGCCATGTGACCTTTGTTTTTGCATAATTCTGAGTTTTTTCTCTTTAGGTAATTGCTGTGTGGTTGATCTATTGTTGTGAAACTATTGAGAAATCCGATATCCTGAAAACCATATACTTCCATGGAATAATGTGTTGTGCATTGAGTTATTCCAGCCAGTTTTTAAGCCAAGCGTAGTTTAACACATGCCTCAGGATATTTTATTTTGGACCAAAAGAGGCTGTATTGCATAAAAAAAAAAACTGAAACAAAATGAGAATCGGACTAAACATCAATGACAATACTTCAAGTGGAATTTGGATTTTGAGGTATAATTATGAACATGGGTTAATTTTAAATAGTTCATCATTGATTGGAACAACCTTATTTGTGTCAGTCTACCAAATAGTTATGACCCAGTTACAATTTAAAATATTTTTCCTAATCTTGTGTATAAAGTGTTAAAAATTGTTTTTCTTCACTAAGACCTATTCCTTTCTGAATTGTTTCGTATTATTTGAATCTGACATTACATCCAATGAATGAATTAATTGTCATATTTGTATCACTGGCTTAAAATGTAAATGTTTTATTTGAAATCAAGCTGTAAAGATGCAAATGTTTTAACTTCACTGTGTGGTGAAACCGCTGTCTTTGTTGTTCAATTTTACCAGAGTTTTCTTGAACCGCTGCATTACTCACTTCATGAGGGTCGTTCAAGAAAAGGTACAGCTTTGGCAAATTGGCAAAACAAATTCTATGAATTGTTAACTTTGCTGTTATCAAGATGTAACATCAGCTAAAAATCACATGAATGTTATCTTTTTTTCGTGTTGTCTCATCAGTTAGACCCTTTGCATATGATGTCACACTCTCAAACAGCGCCCTCGCTGGGGCAAAAGGAAGCAGATCATTGGACAATAGTTGTTCTTGGTGCGTAAAAACATGCATTTGACCTCAGTGTATCAGCAGCATTGAACGCTATGCAAGGGGTCTACTTGTAGAGACGAGTTTGTTATTGGAACTTATTGATTACATTTTGGGGGTAAACAAAGAAAAATTGACTACAGCGCGATTTGAACCTGCTACCTCCAGATATTATGTGCTGGCGCTCTACATACTAGAGCTGTCTAGCCCTAATGCTGGAGGTCTCCTATTTTGTCAACATCTTTGTTTGGAAATTATTGGGACTTTTTTTTGCGTTTCAATTTGCAGAATATGTTTTAACCAGTATTGGTTCTGCGAACTTGATCAAGTAGCAGAATTCTTCCAGCTAATGCTGTACCTTCTTGGATCAATTTTAAAATTACAGGACAGTGGCTTGTCCGTAATGGATATGGAATCAGACTGGCTTTGTTTAACAAACTGTATGTGTTGAAGCGTAGATTATCATCATCATCATACACATTTTTTTAGCAAGAATTACCAGAAATGGAAAGATTAAAAAAAAAAAAAAAAAAATTAAAAAAGGAAGAGTCAATTTGGCTTCATTTGTCATTTTGTGTATATTTCTGTGTTTTTGTTGTTTTGGTCTTCTTTTGGTGACTGCCAAGGGTACCACAAGAGGGCCTACATTTTGGGGTTGTGTCCCGGGGTGCACCATACCAAATAGACAAATATTCATGCGCCAAGCTCATATTTTTTGTACCCACAGTATATTTTGAATTATAAAGTTTTTGTGGTCGCATGCAATAATTAGGTTGTGTAATTATACGAATCTGTCACAACCTGGGGGTTCTGTGTTTCAACTTTTGGGGAGACTTGATAAATTTAGGCGTTAAATTTTTTTTCAGGGGTCGCTAGCAAAAATTCCAAACGGCTGACCTGCCAAAAATTGAAAAGAATTCCGAAGTTTAGTTGTCCGAAAATATGTCTGGTTGGTTTTCAAGAGGCTGAGAGACTTACACGATTTGTTGAGTATTTTTGAATATTTATCATTTAGCATTGGTTCGTATAGGAGTTTATTTAGTGTGGTGCGCCCCCGGTGTGGCAGGAGGTACGGCGAACTGTGTACAAACCACAGACATAGACCGAACATCTGACGTCACACTTCGAGGCTCGTGAATAACGCCAGATACCGGCCAGACCGGATATTTTATTGCCAAACGTATCCTTTGACCTAGCATTCATTTCACACGGACACTCGCATAACAAAACAACGCTACGTGATGTATCCAATGAAATCATTGGGCTCTGTCTTTATCCTTGCGGATAAAGACAGGGGACCAGTCTACCACAGACATTATGTACAAACGCATCCTCGTTCCTAGGGGTGATCGATCTCGCCGCGCCATTTTTTCCCAACATGCCTTGCTCGATCATAACTCATGGAATTGGTTCATAATGTGCTAGAATCTAGCACATTTTAATTAGGCCTGGGCCGATCCGTTCTACGCGCGCGCTAAAGTACGGTAACCCGTAAAAGAGGCATCAAGTCAAAAAGCAACTGGTCCTCTGTCATTCTTCTTTGATTTTGTGATAGTCTAACTGTATGCAGTTAAGGGTGACCGTGTAAAAACATGATTCATTTGAAATGGAATCACGTCATTGCATTTCACACGCGCGCGTATTTAGCGTCCTACAAGCACCATACATGCGCTCGAAAGTTTTTAACAAGCGTGCACGCAAAGTGGTAGTCACTATTGGGAGCCAATCAGTGAGCAAGTTCGGGTGGGCGACAAGAGTGACTGTACTGTGTGACGTAGCTCTTGAATTGACTAGCTCTACCATGCTCCAGTGCATAGTCGATCTAGGGTCTTGATCAAACCTCGGCTTGGGCTCCGTCTCCGGCTTGGGCTCCGTTATAAATTGTTGGCGCAGCGTGTAGGCCCCCCCCCCCCTATTTGTATCACACGGAGCCGGCGCGGCACGGAGCCCCGTCACGGAGCCGGAGCCCAGCCGAGGTTTGAGAAAGGCCCTTAGTCAATCTCCCTGTGCTCTATGGTTTCTGGTAAGTCTAGCCACTCTAGTCGCCCACCCGAACTTGCTCAGTGTTGTTTCTCAGTACATCCCTACCAGGGGTTACGGTGACGAGAGGTATCGATACGGCGCGCTGCCCATGGTAGCGAGGCTGGTACAAACGTCATCTGGTAGCGCCCTCTTTTGAATCATACTCCACCGGCCCATGTTAATTTCCCATGGGGACAGAATTCGCCTCCTCTGTGACAGATTTTCCTAGGACCGACACTGGCCTGCCATACCATTTTGCGGGGCAGGTCGTTCACTCTCAAGCTTTCGGTTTCAACCCAGTTATCGACCCACGACACAATCCTGCTTATGTTTCGCCTGATCTTTAAAAAGTATTATTTGTTTTTGAACTAAAACAAGTTCTTGTCAAGCGATGCCGCAAAATGCAAGGGCGGGGCCTACTTCGTGGGTGAGCGCATTGGCTCATTGGCTGTTGGCTGTTGGCTGTTGGCAGTTGCCATATTTTAACAGTCAGATTGTTCAACCATAATTCTCACCATTTGTCGGGGTTGAAATTTATTTCAAGACAAATGAAGGGATTATATGTTAAAAGGGTAAGTTCAACGCAGTATTCTGCTGGATTTTAACTTCTGTCTGAAGTGATACTTTCGCTCAAAATCTTGGGAAGAATGTCTTGAGAGAATAGGCTCACGAGCTGTAAAGAAGTAGTCAACACGAGACAATCGCTCTGGATGGCACTGGCAGTAGGGATACCCTTGTCGGATTACTTGTTGATAAACTTTCTGTTAAAATATAAAAACAAATTAGAAAATTTGTTTGCAAGACAAATAAATGGATCCCGTTTTTGTTTGTCTGTTTGTTTTGGGGATTTTTTTTAGACTGGCGATGATAATAACCGCGCCAACATGAGCCGCCTCTCTGTGCCTGTCCGTTTCGTGCCTTAGCTTCGCAATTTTAAGCTGTGTGGACAAATTTTAGTTCAAAAATTGTGTGCGCGCAAATTGTATAATTAGCTTGCGCGAATTTCAAAGATTGCGCCCAACAGGTATATCATTAATTTTAGTTCCCACTTCAGTCTGGTGCACTGTGCATGTGAGCAAAGATCGTTCGCGGCGTGTGGGACCAGCATAGAGTTATTATATTATACAAATATTGACTGCTTCGAGTGGCGTAGTAAAACTAGTCACTCGGGGCATGGAGTCTATTTCTACCTCCATGCTCGGGGTGATCCCCGGAGCAGCCCATTTTCCCGAGGCGAAGCCGAGGGAAGATAGGCGGCTCCGGGGATCACGGTGTAATGAACAGAATGTGTGAATTTGAAATACAGTTTAGAGAACGAACGTATAGCAGTAGTCTGGTACCCTCTTATTTTGTCAAAACTCGGTATGTCAACGTAAGATTTTACAGTTCTTGTTTGACGATTGATTGCCACGTACGTAAAATTGTTTGACGATTGATTCTACCAGAAAAATGGAGGAGGTGTTATAAAACAAATATTGACTGCTTTGTCTCGTGGCGTAGTAAAACTAGTGATTTTCGGTGATCCTCCGAGACGCCTATCTACCCTCAGCTTCGCCTCGGGAAGATAGGCTGCTCCGGGGATCACCTCGAGTGACTAGTTTTACTACGCCACTCGAAGCAGTCAATATTTGTATAATAACAAACGACACCGGACTGAAGCTAGCCGCGTATTCGGCCAGATTTCCCATCCGCGTATTCAAGGGCTGGCCAGCCGCGTTTTCAGGAAAATTACACCCAAATTTACGATGCAACCTGGGAAACGGCAGCCAGTCAGCCACGAATCACCTTAAGGGGATGTGACTTTTTAATAATAAAAATCAAGTAACAAATCACAAGGGAAGCGACTGGGTAATTTAAAAAAACAATATTTGGTTGGAACAAAGACAAATTGACTGGAGCGGGACTTTAACCTCCGGATTAACGTACCGGAGCTCTACCAAATCGCTCAGTTGGTAGAGCGCCGGTACGTTAATCCGGAGGTCGTTAGTTCAAGTCCCGCTCCAGTCAATTTTTCTTTGTTCAAACCTAAATAATAAAAACTGATATAGTTATAAATAGTTATTACAGGCAAAAAAGCAGTGATATGCCTTGGGGCAGCAATGCCTTGGTGCAGCAATGCCTTGGGGCAGCAATGCCTTGGCGCAGCAATGCCTTGGCGCAGCAATGCCTTGGCGCAGCAATGCCTTGGCGCAGCAATGCCTTGGCGCAGCAATGCCTTGGCGCAGCAATGCCTTGGCGCAGCAATGCCTTGGTGCAGCAATGCCTTGGTGCAGCAGGGCCTTGGCAAGGCAAGGCCCTGCCTGCAGCAAGGCAAGGCCCTGCCTGCAGCAAGGCAAGGCCCTGCCTGCAGCAAGGCAAGGCCCTGCCTGCAGCAAGGCAAGGCCCTGCCTGCAGCAAGGCAAGGCCCTGCCTGCAGCAAGGCAAGGCCCTGCCTGCAGCAAGGCAAGGCCCTGCCTGCAGCAAGGCAAGGCCCTGCCTGCAGCAAGGCAAGGCGCGGCTGGCAGGGCGCTGCTGGCAGGGCCTTGCCTTGCTGCAGGCAGGGCCTTGCCCCCGCGCTCCCCCGCGCTCCCCCGCGCCCCCCGCGCCCCCGGGCCCCCCGCGCCCCCCCGCGCCCCCGCGCCCCCCCGCATTGTTTCTCTATCGGGCGTTGGGCAGCTCGCCATGGCAGCTTCTGCTGTTCTAGTTAGATATTGATATACGCCGCGTGCGCACAAACGCGTTTGGAATTGAACCATGCATAATTCGCAAAGATTGAAGGGAACAAAATTATCTAAAGATGGTAACTACTGTGTACAAACGTTATTTTAAGTTTCCATTTAAATATCAGTTAATATATATAGTGGTTACATTATGTGTTTGAAATTACTTGAAATTTGGGTAGTATCGATATAGCGACAAGGACTGCTTTTGGGTTAACATTTTGGGGGAAAATAGAACTAGCTTTTGCAAATTAGCTGCCGATTAACAACCCTGCAAAACATGTTTTTAGTGGTGTCGCACTTGAGACGCCCTAGCATGGTCTCGTGCAAACTGTAACAGTTGGTTGGGGTTAGATGCAGTCTGGTTTAGGTGTTCCCTGAAACATCATGCCCCCTCCCATTGCTCTCATATACTTTAACACACTATTTTCCTCTTGTAAAGAAATACCCCCCCAACCTAAACTCCCCTATTGAATTGCTGAGATTCCAAGCACACAATCAATACACAATAGGGGAGTACACTAAATAGCCCCATATTGAGCACGAATTGTTCCTGACGAGAGGTGCTTTCACACCATGGAGGTAACAATTCAAGACTGCGGGGACATCTGGATGAAAGACCAACCCCCATTAAGCTCATTTGCATTTAGGGCAAGGCTGTACTAATACAATTGAACAATCAGCTAATCACTGCAAATTTCAGTAGTGGCTTAACCACACACTTCGAGGGGGGGGGGGCATGGGTAAAGACGTATTTGAGGGGGTTATTTTAAGGATTAAACCATTTATTTCTTCATTTTTAAGATCTCAGTTTGGGAGGGGGGCGAGAGGTGGTGGCGGGGCAAGAGGTGGGGCGGAGTAGAGGTTTTTATGGGGGTGGGGTGGTAATACGTCACTGGATTTATTGTATTTAATCCTACGGTGATTATAAGTTGTCGTAGGGTATTAATATATTATCTGACCACTTCCAGGGTTCAAATCAGGGGGAAGCTACCCATGAAGGGAGAGACGTTAGAGAACGAGTCAGACGGGAATAGCTATCCACTTCAGCGGGCCTGCACAGACCTCAAAAGCACCGCACCCAAGAGACCCAACCTGCCGAGTATTATATTGCGTTGAACTTACCAAAGTACTTACCCTTCCACCATGTATAAGGTTGACAATATTGGAAGTGATCGACTGAAACTTAAGATTAACGTAAAACTAATTTGAGTTGATTATTCAGCTGATTATTTATGTGAAGGCTCCTGATCAGATCTGTTAATTAATGTCTTGTAAATATTATGATAAGTCTTGTAAATAAATGTAGTCTTGTAAATAAATGTACTTATCATTCATTTAAGAAATGGTCGAAGTGTTTTGATTCTAATGTCTCTCAGTGTGTGTGTAAAGAAAAACTACAGAAGGTTATGTCCAGTTTTTGATAACTCAAATTCCTGGATGTGACATCGTTGTTATGGACAGTTTGGCCGCCATGGCCGACCAGCCCATTGCAAAGGATCGTCAAACTCAACAAAATAACACAAATCGACCACTGGTTTCCTTTTACTTCTACAGCTTAGTTTAAAAAAAATTCAAACACAGAATTCTTATTTACAGAAGGAACATAATTTTATTAAGCAGTAATGTGCTGAACGAGTCAGTTGCACACCCAAAGAACACAGACCACGAGTCGACGGCGCACGTACATTTTATACTGGGTATTAATCATGGTGTTACATAATTACGATGGAAATATTTCAACTTCCATACAATATCAGGTGTTACAAATATGAGCAAGTTCGGGTGTTAATCTTTAGTGAATTTGCCGTTTAAATCATGTATGCGTGGTCTGTGTTTCACTCGAACGAGTCAGGCGATTGATTCATCAAGTATGGCAACCATGGTGACTAAGTATCGAAGAGAAAAACATGTATTTGCCATAAACAAATTTGTCTAATGTATAGGGCAACAATAATTATGTCTTAATATTTGACATTATTCACTTGGCAAAATCTTACCATTTATCGTTAAACAAATTTGTTTGTGATTAAGAAAGGTTTACAAAACTCTCTCGATCACATAACCAAAACGCCATCTTGACAAAGAAACGTATTACTTCGTTAGTCTAGAGGAACGGTGCTCCGGAGCTAAGTTGATCCTGTTGGACTAGCTAGTTCAACCATGCAGCGTTCGAGTGACATCTAGATCGACTATGGTCTAGTCTAGAAAACTCTAGTCAGCCACCTGAACTTGCTCCATGGTTAGTTGAGCCATGGTTGAGCGTAAAACGAAACAGTAGAAATAGGTCAGGGTGCCGAAGAGTCATCACAGTGTTCAGCTAAACTTGTATGAAGCTAGAAGTGCTGGGAGTCCGGTCTGAATCTCGGACAACAGGGACTTGGATTCGGACTTGGACTCGGACAACAGGAACTCCACTACAGCACTGAAAGCTTGTCGATTTATTCGATGTTTGTCTGGATATTCAAAGGCCCCTGACATCTCCAGTGTATAACAATGAAGTACAAAGATAGAAGTGTCGTTTGTTTTCATATAGTTTAAAGTTTTGCAATACTTTTGATACGTCAAATAATTGTCTGCACAGGTGCAAGAAATTCCACAGTTATCACACTTCGTTGCACAGACTATAATATGCATGAAAAGTAGTTTCAATCTATCGGAAAACTTATAAATCACACTTATAGAAAAAAAACAGAGTTTGTTTCTTCAGGTTGTATTGAAGCATTGGAGTGTGCTGGAGCTATATCGTGTTATAAATAATATAGAGACAGAGACGACAAACCACCAACTTGAGTGAACTCAAACAAGCATCAAGTATATAAGCATGTAGCACTCGGCGACAAACGGTGATGAACAAGCGGTCTGAATAATTGCGTCTATATGCTTCATTTGTTTCGTTCACTGCTTCGCTATGTTTCTATGGTTTATCTAACGAGATGGCAGGATGCGCGCTGGCATTTTTTTCCAACCACCGAAACCCCCAGTGTTTGTTACGTTACAAACACATGTCTAGTTAATTTTATTTTGCAAGAGGAATCATTGCTAAACTGAACAAAAACACAATTTGCGCAAGATTTGATTGAGCGTTGTCTTCACATCCAGGACCAGATCGTGGAAACTGCGCACCAACAATAATGTGTTGCGCAGATGGCGCTGCGCTATCATTGAACAAAATTAGCCCATTCACGCGGGAAAATCACTGATCTCTATTATACTGACTAATAGAGATCAGTGGGGAAAATGCATGCACAGCCGATCAAATCTGAACAAGAGAGGGCGTTATCATAAACAAGATAGTCAACATTTCCAAATTTTGCAGTATTACTATTAGTATGGTGTCACAGTGATCTCTATTATATTAATAATAACAGTAATAGTAAGTATTTTGTCTACAAGTGATATACCGCTAATTTATGATAGAAAATGGCTTGTATTGTAGTGGCTAATTAGGTATTAATTAATGAGCCGAATTAGCCACCTCCACAATTAAGTGTGCCCAGTGGTATGGTCTATCGGATTATGGAAAAAAAAATCATCTTTTATTGCAACATGAATGGTACTTTTGGGTGAGTGCAAGTTTGTCAGCAGTTGCAAATTACGGTCTGGATGATGAGGTTTTTATTGTGGCGGCTAATTATTCACTAATTATGCAACCAAATAAGCTAATTCTACCTTGAGTATGGTCATTGATATGTTAGATGAGAAGTTTGAAAAAATCATACTGATAAATCAAGATTATAAAAAAGAATTCGTTCAAATTAGAAAGGGGGAAGACAGAAATTTCACCACCTTTTACTGCATGGGTTCTATTTTTCCTGAATACGCGGCTGGGAATTCTGGCCCAATACGCGGCTAGCTTCAGTCTGGTCAAACGAAATGGCGGAAATTTTGGAAGTCCGACAAGTTCTTCTTTTAACATGTTTAATTCTGTCGCTGACCGTTCCTGGGATTTCATCTGTACATGTGGGCAAGAGGAACGTTCTACTTTTTTTAGGTCGGGAATTTTTATTTGTTGTTATGCAGTAGTATTGTATATGCTAGTACGCTGGCATGACTGTAGCCCCACTTGTGTGGCCAAGGGACAGGAAACCTGAATCCACAAGTGGGGCTAGCATGACTGGTGGAAGATTGAGAATTTGAATGAAGGTCAACTTCAAGGCATGGACATAGGGTGATGGTGGAGTCCAGCTGGGGGCTGGTCATCTCGCCCCCTAGCAAGCTCGCCCCCAACAAAGTCGCCCACTGCAAAGTCACCCCCTACATGCCCTAACCGGCTCTCCCCGGGTTGTTACAAAGTCGCCCCAAACAATGCCGCCCCCTAGCAAAGTCGCCCCAGACAATGTCGCCCCCCTAGCAAAGTCGCCCCCAGATGTTATTTAGTTAGGGAAATAGGCTTCAATCGTATTGAAAGGAATATTGAGTAAAGCCTAAAATAGCCTGTATGTTTAGTTTGTGCTTGGGTAAAAAAACGTCATCAAATAATAAACTCCATGCCCCAAATTTGTCAATGATTTTATTAACGTCGCTCAATTTATCGTAAATTATAACACCCAACAAATACTTAATAAATGTTATATACACTAATTTGTTGTACAAATATAATACCTAGCAATTACTGAATTACAGATATAACATTTAAAAAATCGTTAGCCTACTTGTTATTATACTAGTAATAAATAATAATACTTTTTTTTTTTGCAAATAAATAATACATAAAAATTAAAACAAAACAATCATTAAATTTAATGATTAATATTGACATCGTTATTTTTTTCATCCTTTAATTTTTTTTATAGTGGATACTCGGTGGAAAGCTACATATTTTATATTAGGGTTTCTGAAGTTCAAAACTAGAAATAGCCTCCCCCATTTGGGGACGATCCGGGGGTCTGGCATGCCACCCAAGTGTCTATTCAAATTAGTGGTTCAAAAGAGTCACCTTTTGTATAAAAATACTAAATGTTGCCGACAATGACCAGGAAAACCTGTAATAAATTTAACATTAAATTTATAGAGTAGATTTTCAATGTTGGAGGGGGGGGGGATAAAAACAATATAGGCCCTATTTAGACCTTTCACAAGCACATTACTTCAAATGGAATCTTTTCTGAAAATGATTTTAACTATATCTTTTTTTCACAGCTGCTACAGTGGATCTTTCTGGGTCTTGCCAATTCAAAACCGTTACCATAAGAAGCCTTAATTATTTTCCGAACTAAATAACATGTGGGGGCGACTTTGCTAGGGGGCGACATTGTCAGGGGGCGACATTGTCAGGGTGCGACATTGTCAGGGGGCGACATTGTAACAACCCGGGGCGAGCTGGGTAGGGGGCGACTTTGCAGGGGGCGACTTTGTTGGGGGCGAGCTTGCTAGGGGGCGAGATGACCAGCATCCGTCCAGCCAGTGCAGTACTCATCCTGTACCCATCCTACAGTACTCCGCTATCGTTTTCACGGCGTGGAAATGATAGCGGAACGAACCTAGTCATACCTAGAACTACGACGAGGTTCGTTCCGCTATCGTTTCCACTACTGCAGACGCACAAGCTGATGCGATCGGCGTTAATTAACAAGATTCTTTATTTCAACGGGTCTCGGCTCTTTATACAAACTCATGTCAAAACTGTCATGATGGAGTGAGCAGGTGCCCAGGACGAGCCTAGTATACTCGCTAACTCGGTGTAAATGGTGTTTTTAGAAGGTTCTGACACCGGCCTCATGCTCATGCTCATGCCGGGTGAAAGCTTTCAGTCTCAAAATAGGCCTAGTCATTTAATTTCCCTTCTCTTGGAAAACCAAAATTCTAACTAATTTAAAATATTCTCAAGGGCAAGGGAAAGTGGTCTTAAAAACTTCATACTATAATATACTATATTATTATGTTTTTGGTTTATTCATGGGGGTGATTTGTGTTTACTGCGATCCCAACTATAGTTGGGACGTCCCAACTTTAACACTCAAGTTGGGACCAGTCCCAACTATAGTTGGGACGATTGTCAAGTTTGGGCGGAACATCTACGCTACGGTCTTGGCACTATTACAGTCCAGGGCTCGAATTTGGGAGAAAAATCCACAAGACTGCTGGGCTTGTAGCTCAAAATGTTTACTGACAGTGACAGAACCAGAAGTTTTTGGACAAGACCGGACAGAATCAAAAAGAGCAAAAAAACTTCCGAAAGGTTCTTGCAACATGCAATGCATTTATGATGTATTATCTTGTTAAATTTGATTGAACAATATTACTAAAAGAAGATTTATCTCACCTGTCTATTTTGCATATTAAGAACAATTCATTAGAATTGAAAGGTATAATATACAGACTTGAGCCCACAATTGCACAAATTTGTGAAGTATATGTATTGTTTTTCAATTGAAAAACACCAGACTGTCGGACTTATCGGGTCATAAGTGTACTGGCCCAACACTATTATAGTAATACCACTAGCCTGGGGCCTACGGTCCAGTGTAAAATTCGAGCCCTGACTATAGTCTGTTTCATTGTTAATAAATAAACCGCACTGGTTGGCATGGATGACCGGATGTTTTGCAAATGGTGTTAACAGACGTTTTAACCAAATTCAACATTTACTGCCAACTTTCATTTAAATAAAATACTTCCCCTGGTTGGTTGCTTTGTTTCCAACATATTTAACACTATTTTGTGTAACATTGTCACAAACTGTGGATGTAGGTTTTTGCTTTGCATGTATGGCTTTCCATAGTTTTCCAACCTGGGTTGTCTAAAACTCGGGCTGTGACGTTGCAATAGAAAGGTCTATAGACCTTTTCGTCAATATGCCTGGCTGATTTTGCTGAATGTCCGAAATGTATTGTGGGAAGGAAGAGGGAGCACAGTGTATGCCCCTTTTTCCTTACCACAATGCCTTTTGCGATCACCATTCTCTGCGTACAATGGCAGTGTGGCAGTGTGCAAGCGCCGAATTTCTGCGAAGAATGCCTAGTAACGTGGAGTACGCACGCGCACGAGGAAAAATTCTCTGCTAACCCGTGAATTACGCTTGACGTAGGCAAATAATTCCCTGCTGCCAGAAGCGCCGATTCTTTGCTTACAGTAAGCAGAGCCGTGAAATTGGGCCCAGGTCAAACCTGTGGCTTTTTAAGGACCAAAGTTTACCAGCAAAGCAAAAAATTCTCCACATACTCTTGCGCAATACTTTGTATCAGTTATGTATGGAAGAAGAAACGAAAACAGACCAAGCTTTGTACCCTTGTTTTATTTCTCAAAACTAAATTGGATTGTTTGAATATTTACATTTGACTCGTTTAAATTTACAGGGGATGACTTTGGATTTGAAAGCCAAGTCTACAACAACACAGTGTGCAAAACTCCGAACATCAATGCTCTAGCCAGAAAAAGCGTCATCTTCAAACATGCTTTCACGTCGGTCAGCAGCTGTTCTCCAAGTCGTTCTGCTGTACTCACAGGACTCCCTCAACACCAGAATGGAATGTACGGCCTAGAAAACAGCGTCCACCATTTTGTGTCATTTGACGCGGTCCAAAGCCTTCCAGTTATTCTAAAAAAAGCTGATATAAGAACAGGTTGGTGGAACTTAACCTGTCCCTAAACTGGAAAACAGTCACTCTGAATAATGTTAACCAGTCCTTCTGATTTGAAAATCACAGGCGTGTGAAAAAAAAGCACACCTTGATTTTTCTAGGCGTGTGATTTTGTCAAAGATGTGCCCAATTTGTGGTACAGGCTGGGACTAAAATAAACTTAGCCAATTTAAGAGCTAACAGAAAGGGCTTGTTTATTGTTCATTTCCTTTCAAATTTTACACAAATATTTGTCCACTCTAGCCTTGAGGGTCCTTACTAATACTTTAACAGGGGATCGTACTTACTATGGTAGCCAAATCGAGCATGATTTTAATTTCACAACATTATTTTATTTTACAAATTATGAAGTATGATTATTCCGGCAATGTATGCCAACACATTACGGGAATGCTCTATTTAAGAAAGAGGCTCAAATGAAACATCCTTTTTGTCTGACAGCTCACACCTGTTATCTCCATGTATTTGCTTTTCCAAACAAGGGACATAATTGGATTATGCACAAATCAGTAGGGCTGCTGACTGCCCCAGGCAGATTAACTGCTCATCCATTGAGTTTAATGACCCAAGTAATTCAATGTAAACACACCTAATGGGTGAAACAGATGAATAGTTTCAGAGTTTTTGTGGCCAAAACTCGGAAATTCTTTAACGACATGAATTACAGAGGGATCAGGCATGTGATTATTCACACTCGTAGGAAGCTTTTTTAGGCATGTGGGTGCGATTGCACGCCTCAAATCAGAAGAACTGGTTAACAAAGTTTAAGCTAACATGAAATGTCAAAATTTGAGTTGAATTATTTTGAACTTATTCTATTTCGTTGATCACTAGTTGTTAATCCTCTCTCAGGAATTATTGGAAAGAAACACGTTGGACCGGAATCTGTTTATCCTTTTGATTACTCAAAGACAGAGTTGGATCATATGTCAATACTTCAAGTTGGCAGAAACATTACTTACATGAAGGAGCTCGCTCATGAGTTCTTAACAAGCAGCGATCCAAGGTGAGTCAGTTGAACGTATTTTCAAGATACTGGTGAGAAATCATAAAGCAACTCATTGGTGAGCAAAAATTTTACGCTTTCGCTCATTTCTGATCAAATACTCCATACCTACCGAAGGAAACTAAATGAAGGATAAAAACATATACCACATTAAGTAGACATTAATTTTGAAAAAATGGACAAGGCCATGAGAGACTTCCTTTATTGAAAAACTGAGAACCAATAGTAAACAAGTTTTTGTGTGTGTAATTTTGTAACTTGTAATCAATTTTTCTGCTAATGTCTTTTGCCTGGATCAGTTTAACAATATTTGTTTCCCCTTTAATATTGCCAAAGGCTGGCAGGACCAGTGAGTGATGCTTATTACTATCTACTCTCTTGTAGTGTGTGTTTGTAAACTTTTTAACCATTTATCTGCTAGTGACTTTTGTCTTTTTATTTCAGCCTCGCTTCCATGGGCAGCGCGCTGTATTGATAGTCTCTGGTCATTAGCCCCTGGTAGGGATGTGCTAAAAAACAACGCTGATCGGCTCCCAAAAGTGACTACTTTAGCCCATTTCACACGAGAGCAATTTAGCAAGGGTCCCTTGCTAAATTGTAGCATGGTTGTAACATTTTGCAAAATGTACCTCGTGTGAAAGGACTACAATTGTTGTACTGTCCAGGGTCCCCTGTAAACATTTTTCGAGGTCCAGACCTAAGACAAAATCTTCCATTATAGCACACAATGGTTGTAACTTTTTTAGTTTGGCCGTGTGAAAGCTTGCAAAATCAGTAATGCACGGTGACAACAAATAAACAATCAGCGCTCGTAAAATTCGTAGCAAGGGACCATGGTAATTTTGTTGTCGTGTGAAAAGGGCTTTTGTGTGCGTGCTTGTTAAAAACTTTTGAGCGCTTGTATGGCGCTTAGTACGCTCGTGTGAATATGCAAGTATTTTGACGCGATTCTATTTCAAATGAATCATGTTTTACACAGTCACCCTAAACTGCATTCAGTTAGACGTGTCACAAGATCAAAGAAGAATGAGAGGGGACCAGTTGCTCTTTGACTTGATGCCTCTTTTGCGGGTTACCATACTTGAGGAGGCATGTGGAGTGGATTGACCACAGGTTTAATTAAAAAGTGCCAGATTCTAGCACATTTTAATGAACCAATTCCAGGGGTTATGAGGGAGCAAGGCATGATGGGGAAAATGGCGCAGTGAGATCGATCACCCCTGGGAATGAGGTTGTTTTTATCTAGCTTTGTTTTTGTACATAGCACTTTGAGGCAATACTGCGAATACTGTGAAGTTTTTTTTATTATTATCATGTTTTCAAAACATTGTTGCGATTAAAATTGTTGGATTTGTGATACTGTTGTGAAATGCATTTTGCATTGTAACTGTATGAGGTTTGTTTATCATTTTCCAATCAGGCCCTTCTTCCTTTACATTGGCTTTCATGATCCCCATCGATGCGGTCACACAGCCCCCCAGTACGGACAGTTCTGTGAGAAGTTTGGCAACGGTGATCCGGGAATGGGCCTTATCCCCGACTGGGCACCCACTAAATATGACCCAAGTGAAGTGATTGTACCTGGTTTTGTACAAGACACCCCGACTGCTAGGGAGGATTTAGCTGCGCAGTACACAACAATAAGCCGTTTGGATCAAGGTATGTTTTGATCGTGTGTATCTTTCTATCAAGAACTACTGGATGTTTACTCTGGGTAAATTTCTAAAGAACTCTTAATTGTCTGGATGCTTTCATACAGGGTTTCTGTAGATCCTTAAAAAATATTTTAAAAAGTCTTAGACGGAATTATTCAAATTTGAGGCCGTAAAAAGCGTTAAAAAGTATTAAATTCAGTTATTTGAGGTCTTTATAAAAATGGATGAAGCGTGTAGTGAATTTTACTATCTGCTCATACAGAGCCGAATTATGCTGCATGTAAAAAAGTAGCATAAAGTGTGAGTGGGTTTAGCTGTTTCTCCCCTGCTTTATCCACTTATTTTTGGTCTTAAATTGTATGAAGGGTGGCTTTGAAAGGGTCTTAATCACTCTTAACCCTTCTACTGATACACCATTCAAAACCATTCTAAATTCACTAACGTTTACAACCCATTGTTTTTGTACACACATGGCAGTACCATTTGAGCAGTGTTGATGATAAGCTGTACTACCACTCAAAACATTCAGATGGTTTTGAGCTGTGCATACACTGTACCTGTGTGCATTACCGTAGCCGAATGGTTTCAGATGGTCAGCAAGCTGTTAAACAAATCCTGTAGTGTCTATGACATAGTGTATGGTAACCTCGTAGCCAGGGGCAGATCGATCAACCCCACACCACCTGGTATCACTCAAAGTCATGACATAGTGGGATCCTTGATGCACCACTTAAAACAATCCTCATAGGATTCTGTACCAGCTGCACCACCATTCAAAACCATTTGGGGAACCAACTGTGTGCACAGTTATCATACCATTCAAAACCATTCACTTGAATGGTTTCAAATGGTGTATCAACTTGTTTAAAAAAGGCACCGATTGTAGGAGGGTTAAATAGTCTTAAATTTGACTTTTTGAAGTGTGCAGATACCCAGTTATAGGCAGTATACTTTTGGTAAGTGTCAAAGACCAGTATCCTCACTTGGTGTATCCCGACATATGCGTAAAATAACAAACCTGTGAAAATTTGGGAACATTTTGGTCATCGAAGTTGCTAGAAAATAACCAATGAATAAAACACACTTGTTGCATAGAATTGTGTACTTTCAGATGCCTGAGAAAGGCTTCATGCCTGAAACCTTTCTCAGATTCAAATCTTGGGATGAAAAATTGCCTCTTTCTCTAAAACTACATTACTTCAAAGGGGGTCGTTTCTAGCAATGTTTAATAATATCAACAGCTCTCCAGTGCTTTTTGTCGAGTAAGTTTTAATGGTCATGAATTTTTGGAGGTATACCCGCCCGTTAAATACTTTCTTTGATATAATAAATCAAGAACATTGTTTAATAGCAAAAATTCTCAATTTTTGTTCTTAAATCGAGTAGATTTTAATGTTTAAACTCTAACTGTATCTTTCCCCAGGTATAGGTCTCATTTTAAAGGAACTTGAACTCTCCGGGCACAAAGACGACACCCTTGTCCTCTTCTCTTCAGATAACGGTATTCCATTCCCTAATGGGCGGACAAACCTGTATGACTCCGGTATGGCGGAGCCGCTCCTCATCTCGTCGCCAGACCATCCTCAACGATGGGGACAAGAGAGTAACGCATTGACATCGCTGGTAGATATTGTCCCAACAATCCTGGACTGGTTTGACATCCCATACCCTAAGTATACCCTCAACAAGCGGACCGTGGAATTAACTGGTACATCCCTGCTGCCGATTTTAGTGAAGGAGCCTAGCGAAGTATTTGACACGATCTACGCGAGCCATAATCTGCACGAGGTCACCATGTATTACCCGATGCGTGTTGTGCGTGACCAGAAGTATAAACTGATACACAATATGAACTTTCTGTCTCCGTTTTCCATTGATCAGGATTTCTTCATCTCACCAACATTTCAGGTAAGTGTATGCCCATAATTTGGGCTCACTTTACCAACTTTGCTTTCAAACAGCTAGATCAGGGCCCGATTGCGTAGCGCTGTTTTAACAGCCGTTTTTGTGCTTACTGCACGAGTTTCCGTTTCATAGCGCTGCTAACCGTAAGCGCACGAAAAGGCATGCTAACCTTCCGGCACTTAGTGTATGAAAGTATGAAACCAACAATGCAAATCCATGGTGAACGCGCAAGCTGGCAGCCTAATTTTCTTGCTAACCTTGCTAATTTTCTTGCGCTTAAGCAATTTTTTTCTGCTTAAGTTAGCACGAAAATTTGCTGACTGTTATGCAGCACTATGAAATTGGGCCCTGATTGAGCTTTTGTTATTATTTCGGCAGAATCTGAAGATGAACAGTGTAATGGAATAGTTAGACTAATAAGTACAGTATTCAATTACTTACTCTGTATAAATCAGTGTAAACCATCGACAATCGCCTCTGCAAGGTCAGCCCTGTGGGCTCAGTTTCAAAGCAGCTACTTTAGCAGAAAACATTGCTTAACAAATAAATGCTTTGCAAAAATGAGCTGGAACCAGTCACAAATGGTACATGTGACATGACATTTTGCTGCTGGTATCCTTATTCAAGTAAGCATATGTTATTGTGTTTTAAAGGCAGGGTGTATTTTTGGGTGATTACTCGAACAATTAATGACCATAAAAACGTAGTTTTAGAGAAAAAGAGGTAATTTTTCACAAAAAAAATTGAATTTGAGAAAGGCTTCAGGCATAAAGGGTGCATAATTAAGTATAGTGGTCTCGTTCTGGAGAAAATTACAAGCATTCAAACTTATTAATTTGATGTACTTAAAAAAAAAGGAACAAGTTTGTAAGTTTTTCTTTTCTTCCCATCTCACTATCACATTAAGGACCTCTTAAATCGAACAAGGTCAGGAAGTCCAACACACTGGTATAAGACTCTTAAAAATTACTACTACCGATCTCAGTGGGAGCTTTACGACCATCAATCCGACCCTCTTGAAGTATTGAACTTGGCTCAAGATCAGACTTACTCATCAGTTCTGACCAAACTGAAGGAGAAGATGTATCAGTGGCAGAATGTAACCAATGATCCGTGGATTTGTGCACCGTGGGGCGTACTTGAGAACCAGGGACTCTACCAAGATAATCCACATTGCTTTTCCATGTACAATGGGTTATAGAGTCTGTGGATACATGTATAAGGTAAGGTTTTTGTAATAGTAGTAATATTACTAATATTGTACATTATATGTAATGATAATAATATTGTACATTACATAATATGTTATAATACCAATATTGTACATATGTAATAATACTACATATTGTACATTATATGCAAGTCTCCGTGACAAATCCTCAAGGCGCCTATAAGAAATCCTGACAATAAAACGTGTCAGTAACAAATTAGAATTTTATTGCAATCAGGGCCCACTTTCAAGGCTCTGCTTACCGCCAAATTCTGCGCTTGCGATCACCAGTCTCCGTTTACTGTGCAAGCGCCGAATTTCTGCTCTAGCTGTGTAAGCGAAGAATGCCTAGTAACTTGGAGTATGCAAGCGCACAAGCGAAAAGTCCATGCTAACCCGGAAAATACGCTTGACGTAAGCGCGGAATGCCCTGCTTCCGTAAGCGTTGATTTTTGGCTTCTGGTAAGCAAAGCCATGACATTGGGCCCTTATGTGTTTTTTTAGCTGTCTCTTAAATGCAGAAATCACGTTCAGTGACTCGAGATGTAATATAAGTTTTTCAATAATTTTTTTAGATTTAAATTTTTATTTATTTCATTTTAATGATTGATCTCTGCAGACCTTTAGAACATAAAATATCTTCAAGAAGATTTAAGATATGTTTTTGATTTAGCGCAACAGCTTCCCTGCAGCAAAAGAGCATGAAAATATTGATATCTTACAGGCTTAATAAAAGCGTACAGGCTTTTAAAGGAAAAACAAAAAATAAAGAATGAAAACCGGAGTTCTCAAGAAAGTTGTTTCTTTTTAGTGATTGGACAACTCAGATGTCTCAAAAAAGTTGTTCCTTTACGCTAGTTTAAATTGTTTTTTATAACCGAAAATATTTTAATTTTTTTAAAATAAAAGTTGTAATTACAAAAATTGATCAAACATCAAAGATTGTTGTTGTGGTTCTGTTGGTTTTTGTATTCTTTTCTCTCCCTTCATCAACATGATACCCTTTGAAGTTTATATAAACGCATACGAGAAATAACATTTAATTTTTAAAAAGTAAGAAATGAAAATTAAGAAACAAATAAAATAAGTTACATAAATACATAAATACATAAATAACAGTAAATAAATAAATAAATAAATAAATAACCAAATAATGTAAATACAATCAATAGTAGGGAGACCGCCAACATAGGGCCGGATAGCTCAGTTGGTAGAGCGCAGGTTCGTTAATCCGGAGGTCGTTGGTTCAAGTCCCGCTCCAGTCAATTTTTCTTTGTTCAAACCCAAATTACAATCAATAATAATACAAAATAATACATTTTAAAAAGTAGGGACAAAAAACCACACCAATAAACCCTGATATCTTTTGCCCCAAATGGAAATGTCTAACTTGTAGGTACGCCACTATTTAACTATTTAATTATCATTTAGGCAGAAACATTAAATTATGTTGTCATGTCCATCTTGATTTTGTAATAATTTGCGTTTTACAACCAGTTTACTCAAATAGCGCCCTCTTGTGGTCAATCGTAATATGCCACAACGTGTTGCCAGGGGAAAATTTCCAAATCAGACTCCCTTTCTGTGGGAATTTGAGTGTTCAGGCGCGAATCCGGTGGGGTGGGCTGGGGGGGGGGGGGAGGGGGCACGTGCCCCGGGTAATTGGCACAAGTGTATGTGGTGTAGTTCCCCCGCCCCCCAAGCGACAGGATGGATTTTTCTTTATCCTATGCCATTCACATTTTGTTTCTTTCAACCAAAATGAATCTTTTATGATATGTCACTTGTAATTGTTTAGATTTGCAGCAATAACATAAGCATTTGAAACCTGACGTGCCAATTTGTCCGGGATAAAATATATTTCATGTTGTTCCGGCGTTCAAGTGTAAATACTACACTAAGCTTGAATTTGAGAAACGCCAGATTTTACCCACTATGTTTTTAATGAATATGCGTAAAACCAGATAATGCAGCAACCAGATCCAAACGCGAGACTTGTGCATTACATTTTCTATTGTGTCTATTTCTCTGTTTTTAGGCACATGGAGGCTTGATTTTTCACCCCTAAAAACGCCAAAAGCTCAGAGCTTAAGGGGGCTTCGCCCCATGGACCCCACTGGGGCTTCGCCCCTGGACCCCACCCGTTTTTTGTGTGTGTATTTTGTTGTTGAGCCCCCTAGTTTTGGTAGCTAAAACACCCAATATTTACCTTTTATTCAAAAAGAAAATTCAAGCCGACATTTTCACCGCGCGACCGAAACTTTTTTGTACTCTGCCCAAAAGAGCTTAAAAGTGAGTAGGCCCGTGGCGTTCCACCGTAGACCTGAAAATTGCTTAATATTTCTTCATGGTTTCAACTCTTTTGTAATAATTCAAATTGCCTTCTGTCTGTATAAACTCTGTCAACCTTTCTTGACAGGTAAGGATATAATTTGACGTAATCAAAGAGAGATACATCGGCAATCGGATACGACAAGTTTGCACAATTGCCGGTATCAATCATTTCCTAACAAAGAGACTGCCTCAACTTAAGTCAATATTAGTGCCAAGCAACCACGTACAATGCTGACCCACTACAGACAAGTTTGACCAATTTCAATCCACAAAAAGCCCTATATTATTCACAATATGATAACAATGACACTGATAACAATATGTATCTCGGCATCAGGGAAGGGGGTTGGGTAGTAACAATGAATCTTTAAATAGTAGTCGAAAAAAAAAACTCACCTGAAAATGGTATTAGATGTTTGGTATCTCCTTTTTCAGTGAACGTGCATTTTGCTGCGTGTCCTTTTCAAATGCCTGCTGATGAGATAGGGGTGGTAGAGGGTGGGCGTCTGTGTTTCAGGACCGTGTGGGCATCTGTGTTTGAGGACCGTGTGGGCGTGGCATATCTGGAGCTGGAAACATATCCCCGTGTCAAAACACAATGGACCTGATGTGCGTTATAAACGCATAGATTGCTGTTTTTTTGCTGGGGGGGGGGAGGGGTTGTTTGAGTATACATTGTACATGGACCCGCACCTGTCAATGGTCAATTAAGGAGGTGTGGGGGGGGGGTCTTACTGAGTGATTGTTTTTAATATTAAAGCATTGGAAAGAGTAACACTTGAAATATGTTCGTGTTTGCAAAATATGTTCTAAAACACTGGTTGGTCACTCGGGTGATGAAGGAACAGGGGCCCTTGAGCGAGCAACGGATCATTGGTAAAGTTATTGCACAATACACTTTTCTCCTATAACCAGTTCAGTGCTCATATAACAATCTAAACACACAGCGCTATTGATATAAAAGGCTACAGGGTCACCCCAAGCGTCACCCTAGCTGGTAGATTTATCTGATTTCCTATTGTTCGTTTCGAGTGTTCGTGCCAAGTTGAGTAATATTAGCTAATAGTCAACCCTAAACGCACTCTACCATTCTGCTGAAACGCCGCCAGCTGCTGACATCTTAAAGCATGGAGCTCCAAAAAATACTCCCCGTTTTCGTGTCCGTAATCCTGATATCCCAGACCGAGGCGTTCCTGCCAAGTCATGCCGGTAGATCTCTCGCCAGCACGGATTATACCCTCACCGATCTCACGGTAGCTGGCATCGTCCGTGTTGTGGCGAGGTACTTTGAAGACAGTAACCCGGACCGGTATAAACCCGGAGACCTGACGAACCTGGACCCGCTGACTCCATCTCGTCTGTTCCAAGTTCACTACGGAGGTAAAGCTAACCTTTAACTTGTCACATCCTATGGTTTGCTAAACTCTGTGATTATGTAGTGTGTGCTGATTACCCCGGTTTTCTTAGAGGTAAATGTAAGTTCCGAAAAAGGAAAATATTTTAAACTGAATTAAATTATCTCATCTTCAGAATTCAATTTCATTTCACTCCACTTCACGGGTTTCACCATTTAGAGAAATCCTCTCCATACACTCTTCCGTGGACAGATTTGACCCGGATCCGGAATCCGTGAGGTGTGACCCATTGCTTGGTCAGTATGACCCGGAATCTGTGCCAATATAACCCAGAAAAGAAAGGGTCAAAATGGCATCTTTTCCACTTTCTGGGTCAACCTGACCCGGTAATGGGTCAAGCCATCATATTGAGATCCGGAAACTGGGTCAATTCCGTGGTACAGTGTGTAGGAAACAAGTTACAAAATGGTCCCCGTTTGCGTCCACACGTGAATGATGAACTAATGAATTTAAATTCTCTGACAGGCTGTGTGTACTCGACAAAGTTTGAGCGAGCAATAAGTGCGATTTTGGAGGAAAATCTTCGGATTTCCAAGGATTACGCTAAAAAGGCAATGTGGCACTTTAACGGAAATCAAATCAATAAAGGTGAGTTTTATATATAAAATGTTTTTATTTTTATTTTATAGGTTTATTTGACGGACTTTTGGAGAAAGATGGGCATCAACATTAAAGTAACTTTAAAGCGACGAACCTATACAGTTTTTTTAATCCACTCCCTCGTAAAGCTTCGTGCGGGGCCTTTTAAGATCTTTGAGCAAGCTTAAACCATTACATGTAAAATGATGGAGTCTTGGCAAGAACCAGAATGTTTTCGAAGGAATCGGGATGCATTCGCGGATAAGTTAGGGCCACCTCCAAAGCAAAAATCAACGGAGTCTAGGCCAAGAAGAAAAGTGAAGTCACACCTTGTATTAAAATACGTGACCGAAGTTGGCGGTTGTTGAATGAGCCAAGTCATTCCCGACTGCGTTGCATTACACTCATATTTTGAATGGAGAGTATTTCTTTGGTAATTGCTCCGAAAATTAACGACCATAAAAACTTACTTGGCAAAAGGAGAGCTGACGATAATTATTAAACATTGAAACGACCCCTTTGAAGTCATGTAGTATTAGAGAAAAAGTAAAGTCTCACCTCAAAATTTAAATCTGAGAGCCTTTCTCGGTCATCTGAAAGCACACAATTCTATGCAATAAGGGTGTTTTTTTCTTTCAATATTGTCTTGCAACAGGTTTGTCATTTTATGCATAATGTTGGACACACCAACTGAGGGTATTTGACAATTACCAAAAGTATACCATGCCTCTAAACCTCCACCTTATCTATCTGAAATCTATTGACTTTAATTTCCACTTCAGGAAATCGCAAGATGATCAACATTCGTGACACTCTCTTGGCCAACCTGAACGTAGGAGACGAAACTGCACCGGACTATGACGTAGCACGTCTGTACTGTGGTCAGTTTCTTCACATGGCGCAAAGTTTCTACTCCAACACAAATTGGATTGAGCTGAACAGATGGTTGAATTCACTCAGCGGGGTCGATGAAGACACCATAACGACATCCACTGATCTAGGTAAGAAAATTATACGTACTCAAAGTTTTTCTAACAGCCTCGTAAACAATGACATAATAAAGATAGCCGTGCTCAGTCTCATACAAGGAAGGAGACTAATTACATTAAAAACTGCATGAGCTTTCGTAGCAAGAAAAAGCTTCTTCAGAAGTGTATAGACACATATCGTGTGAAATTTATCTCCTAAGCAACGAAACAACCTGCCGAATCTATTTAGTATGTCGATAAACTTTTGATTAAAGTTAAATAATAAATCTGCAGTGAACAGTAAAACAGTATTTTTTTCCAGGTGACAGGTGACAGGTGACAGGTAGGTTGATTGTTCTTAAAATGATTAGTGGGACCATAATGCTTGACCGATTTGGAGATGAGTTAAAAGGGGTCCATCTCCAAACCTATGCTTGGGTGCCTGCTCCAGTTTGGGGGATTTACATCAATTTTAAAGCGGCGTGCATTTTGCACAATGAACGGTGCGCCATCAAACGGAACCCGTAGCCAGACCCGGAACCCAAGCCAAGGTTTGGGGGAAATCACCCGGTAAGCCGCGTTCAAAGCTAGCCCTCTCACCCAATGAAAAGAGAGATACAGTTATTCTAATGGTGAATTGTTTTATCTCAGTGGTTCCATTTTAAATATTTTTTTTGCAATGTTGCTTTTATAAGGATATCGAAAGGAGAAGCAGTGTTCTGATATACTTTTTTAACATCGTAACTTGGTGACGACCCATGCGCGTCACCAACTATTTCGATAGTTTTTTGTTTACATTGAGGTAGGCATGACAACCTGAATGTTCAAACATTTCAAACAAAGGCACTTTATTTTGTATTGTGCTTTGGAATTACCAATAAAGTTCATACTTGTTGGTTTTGGAGTTCAACGAGGGACGTATTTGCACAGTTAGTTACGGGATCTCTTCAGTTTGCATTCAAAACTGTCAATTAAACTCAGTTCGTGTGTTCTGTCAATTTTACTGCCTAATGACATTTTCACTAACTGGGATTTTAGAGGTTTTTTTGCAAGTAGGAGTCATAAAAGTAATTTTACTCGATTGTTATAATAATCTCTTTTTACTCTAAAAAAAAAACAAGTTCCCATTGTTTTTATACTACCAACAATGAATATGAATGCTCTTCAAGAATTCCCATCACTTTGGGTGTTAGATTTTAAAGTTTTATGATAGGGTGGTCAGCTGGTTGTAGATTTATCTTTTCCCATCTATACCTCTAGGACCCCGGTCCGAATCACGCTGGGGACATCAACTTATGAGGATTTTCTCAGAGAGTAATTCTCTGGGGTTTTCCTCCCACATCAAAAACTGAAACTTCCTTCCTTGTCCTCTCTCCATGGGTTTTTCGCTAGTACCAGTGATTAAGTTCGCTTTTTCTGAGAGTCCTTATAGCTTCACAACCAGACAAAAAATGAAATGTAATAAAAAAATGATATAAGTAGAATTTGGGTTATCAAGAAATGTTATGACCACTTGAACCCATGTTTCAGCAAAAGCGATTTTCTCGAGAAACTTGCTGGCAGATTTATTACTACCAAAGTTAACATCATTATTATTGTCTATATTTGTTTTAAATCTGTATTTGTATTAGTTAATGGTGGCACCATGCATGTGTTGTTTACCCAGACACGGATCGAAGCCCATAAACCTTCGTACTTATGATCAACCCTTGGCTTGTGAAAACTGTGGACATTTTACCCAACTCCCTTAATGACTATTTTGAAAACACCAAGTGACTTTGAGCAAAATACTTTAAACCCTGCAATTGTGTTAATCTAGGGTAATTCTGAGTAGTCGATACCATGTAATCGGTTACTTATTGGAAAGACGGAATAAAGAAGGGCAACCTTGTTTAAATTGCTTTGATCTTACCCCCAACCCCGTGGATCTTCCGCCGCTACCTCTTTGTTACAGCTCATAATTAATAGTTAACCGTCCTACCTGGGGTCCATTAATCACCCTCAATCAAAATAAAAACCACACCACCACCATAAAACATCCAAAAGAAGACTCCCCTTTTGTATAGGTACGGAGCCACCTCTATTAGGTCCCTCATCCGCTTACCTTCCAATGTATGTGTCGTTTTGTTAATTTAGATAATGTTTATAAAGGCGTTTCTTATTATTTTGTGTGTTACCCATACACACTGTTTCACACACATTCTATTTTTTGCATCCCTGTCGAGACATCTATTGTTCTTTCCTTTGTCCCTGTAGTAAAAGAACCTCCAAATGACAAAATTGCTTGTGGAGTACCCCAGTCTTTAGAACTCCCCTATGTGTTCCCTTTTCTGTTTTGTTCTCGGTCTCTATGATGGATTGTATGGTGAATATGAAATCACACTTTACCGAGCTCTGTGATAAGAAAACAAATAATCAAGAACCGAGCATTTAGTACTTAACACACATCGGTGTATGGGTATTAAAACAAGTATGACTCTTTATCCCGGATGCATGCAGTTTTAACATCGATAGATGTTTCTTATGAACATTTTTCAAACTATTTCAGGGATTATGAGTCCGTTCACCTGGCGTCAGAGCCCTGGAAGTGTCGATATGTGCAAAAACTGTGACACCTCAGTTAGCCCGTGAGTATGAAATAATTTCTCGTACTTTTTAACCATGAGGTCAAATCAAAGAGCAGCGATACCAGTTCTTGTGCTTGGGTATTAAGAAAACTCAACCCCAGTAGCTCACTAATGCAATATCTTCAGCGCGATTAAACACAATCAACGTTGGTGTGACATTATACCATTGCATTATGACGTCAGTTAATTGCAAATAAATGAATGATAGCACCGTCTTGTCATCACTTATTTCTCGATCTCTACAGCCCGGACTGCTCAGATAACCTACTTCATTATGTCTATTATATAACAAGCGGCTACAAGTCAGGACAGGACAAGGCAAAACCAGGTATGCTTTCGATTTGCTGTTGCCTGCTATACCTCGGTGTAGCATCTCGACCTTTAACGACTGCAAGCATTTTGGATTGGTTATTATCAGTGGGACAATTTCATTCTCAAAAACCTATAGAAGTCCAATTCTATACACCATTGTCACAAGGTTCAAATCGATAATGATTCTGTAGTAGGCCTAACTGATAGTTACACAGAATCTGAAGAGCTTCATAATTCCTCGTGCAGTCTTTCAAAACGATTTTGATCACCAGTGAGTTTGACAAATGTCAAGTCCCTACACGCTACCTGGGGTCTATTTGCAGAAGCAAACAAGAACGGAGATTTTTAGCTTAGAGTCGAGTAAATTTAAGCAATTTCAGCTTTGTTTGGGGGTTTACCGTCAACATGCCTGTTATGGTAAATACCGTAGCCCTTTTGAACCGAGAATTTAAGCAATTGACGTTGGTATAGACAACTGACTTACGTGATTGATAACATTGACGCAGTGGTAACCCGTAGTGATTTAATGACGTCACGAACCAATTGACTTCACTATAAATATGAAAAAAGAAAAAAGACAAGAAAAAAAAAAAGTCCCCCGAGAAACTCTGAGCAACTTTTTCAATCCTTTGTTCAAACATAGAGCAAGGTGCTCTGTGGTTCAAACTGTCAACGTTTAGCCAGTAAACTTTCCAGACGATTGGTGGCGCTGTCATAAAAAAGTTGACAAAGCTGCATGTGTTGTGAGAGTTGCGTCAACTTGCAATTTAAAGTCCCTTTCGGTCCAAAAAGATGTAGAGCTATAAAGATGTGGAGGCTTGTAGTCGATGTCATTGAGTAGAAGTAGTGGATTTGTAAATGTAACTGCTGTTTGGTAACCCTTACGACTATTTTGAGTTAAGGTATCGGGTATTTTTTTTGTGACAAATTTGCAACTCTTTATCAGAATTGAGCTTGAAGTTGTGAATAGAGACCAGACAGCCACAATGACTGATTATATTAATCCACTATAACATCGGTGACAGAATAATAAGTAATGATATTGATTGCTATACGGTTCTTCCTCGCAGCTGCGGACCCAGAGAGTACATGGGGGAAGTGTTCACACGGAGGGAAGGGTGACGATTCTCAGGGGACCGTAGCCATCGGCGGTATCAATAAAGAGACGTCTAACCCCAGCGATTCCCCACATTACACCCTCCATGGCCAAGCAGCCCTTACGGCACTACAAGCTACCGAAGATTTCTTCTATCACGCAGGTGAGGCAGTCGGCATTTTCCCGTGATTCACTTATAAGGCACGCTTTGTTTCATTACCAGAAATAATATATACATGTAACAATAAGCCATCCTCTTTGTTGTTCTATTAAAATAGGTGCTTTACCTATCTTTTGCCCCCAGATACCGGTCTTTTCAAGCTCATAGGTGAAAAAAAGTTTCGTAAATTACTCAACTTGGATGCAGGAACTTCTCTGTCCTTCGTCATCGATACAACGCAAAGTATGGTGGACGAAATAGAAGCCGTCAAACTGCAGATAATTGATATAGTTTCGGCCCACGATGGGACATGCCTAGCGCCCTCTAAGTACGTCATTGCACCATTTAACGACCCGTGTAAGTTAAGTTACTCAGCTTGAAGAATAATACACTACTTTCACCCATTCTTCAAACAATTCTACGTACCTGTTTTTTTATGAATATGTAAAGCATTACCGTAGAACAAGCGTTCTTATAATGTTTAATATTTTTATTTTTTTTGAACAAAACTATTACATGTATTGTTATAAAAATAATGATTGATTGTTCAAAGTATTTCGTATGAGTAGCTAGTCAGCCAAAAGAAATCAATCATTATTGAATCAATCATTATTGAATAACAACTTTGTTCAGCTGAAGACGACTCAACAAAGTAGTGGAAACGTCGTGACCAGTCTGGTCACGACGTTTCCACTACTTTGTTGAGTCAGTCTGACTTACATTTCAGGAAAAACAAGTTCTTCCAAAAAGATTGTTTAACTCCCTGTTTGTTTTCTTCAATTTGGCCATATTTTGTGTACCGTTTAGCTTTTAACCAGTGCCATTTTCTTCGTATAGCTATATTGAGCGCCCTCGGGCGTAATTGCATGATAAGGGGACTTTATGAAAAGGCCAGTGGTAGCTCGGTCCCAGCACCTATGCGCGTTACAACCATTCCGCCTGAACCAACGACGCTGGGACTGAGCAAATCAGCATTGCTCTTTTCGAAACCAGGGATTGGGTTTTGGCTCCTGCTGGGACACCGGATCGAAGTCCCGTAACGAAAGCGTACACTTTCAAAATTACTGACGGAGCCCAAGCCTGAGCCTGAAGCCCAAACGGTGGGTTCGAAAAGGGCCTAGGAGCGCGGCTGTTGTCAGACTGAACATCGCCCTCTATTTTTGTTGTTGTAGCTGTGGGCCCAGTCTTAGTCACTTCGGATGCAACTACGTGCATTAACTTCATAAGCAACCTTGATGTTATCGGTGGCGGTGACTGCCCTGAGATGGCAAATGGTGGAATGGAGCTTGGCTTATCACATAGGTAAATGTTCGTCAAATGATAATGGCCGCATCTAAATTGGCGGCTACAGCTACGGCTACGACTACGACTGTTAAGGGTGTTGCTAAGGACGTCAACGCATGATGACGCGCCGATCCAGCCGTAGCCGTAGCCGTAACCGCCAATTTGGGCACGGGCCAGTATTGTAGTGAACATTTTAAAGTTACTCTAAGAAGGCTTACTGCGAACCATGTAACAAACCAATTGAGTGATGTCTGAGGAATTCAAATTTAAGTGGTAACTTTAGTTGTTACCAAGGACTAAGGCACTGTACCAGACAATAAAATCCAATCAAACTCGCAAAAATGGCTTATTTCACGAGGTGTCAGTGTTATGAAGCAGCAGACAATGGTGTTCAGTCTCAAATCCACGTGCTTGATTGCAAGGCTGCGAGTCCGAAGAACAATACAGATTCACAACTAGGCCTAAGGGTCAATGAATCAACCCCTCCAAGCAGTTATCAGGCTTTTTGGCTATTTTTCAATAGGGAACTTGTGATTTTTAATTATTTATTTTTGTTTACAAAAAACATGGTAGAGTAAACAACCTAGTACACAATTGACTGACAAATAAAACGCGATGGCACCCTGCAGGCCAAGTACGAACCCTGTTTGCTTCGTTATTACGTAGATTTTGTGTTTGTATTACCGTAGTTTGGACGGAACGATCGTGTATATGTACACAGATGCTGATGACAAAGATAAAGAAAAGCTCCCGGATGTTCTGGCGTTGATCGAAAAGAAAAAGATTCAAATGAAGTTTTTATTGACTGGCGAGTGCAGAGCAGGTACCAGTCGCCGTAAAAGAGGTAAGGATTGAGGCGATTGGTTGAAAGTTATATCACGTGAAGAGTAACGACCAATGACGTCAAGTTTACCATGACGTTGTTTTATCAGCCGGTTATTCAATCTGTTTTAGCTTTCTGTTGTAAGTTGTGTTCCCTTTTATGGTGCCTTTTTACTTGTGTTTTTTGTTTGTTTTGTGTGTTGTCGTTTTTAGCATTATCTGTTTTTAATTACATACTCTTATTCAGTGTTTTTGTCTGTTTTATTATCTGTGAATGTTGCAGTTTGCACTATTTGTATTTTTTTTTTTTTGGGGGGGGCTTTTGTATTTGAAGAATGAAAAACAATGTTCATGTTTCCATGATAAATAAACGAACGTAACCTTTAGAAAAGAAGAATCTCATATTATTATTGTGGAAACAAGTTGCCAGCAATATTTGAAGCGGGGAAACGTAACGACTTTCAGTCGTTGTGAATTAAATATTTTGTTTCTGTTAAAGACAAATTAAAATTGATTTTTATGTACAGCTGCCGAGAGGGTGTCTTCTTCCTATGAAACCATTGCCAGTGTGTCTGGAGGTGAAATCTATCGGACTGATAACGACGGCATCGAGGATTTATCCCGTATAGTAGAAGGGGATATTCGTGCCTCAAAGGTAGATCATAGTGTTACATATTTTACAATTTTGTTGCCTAATCCTCATTATATATAAACCTCTGTGGTTATGACCGACTCTCTCCTAGTTAAACGCTGTCAATGTGGGACTTTTGGCAGGAACTATAAAGTAGAAAGTGGTTGCGATAATTTTATTATTGACGACAATGTTAGACTTTTGGGGAATTATGAGCATGCTCTGAAGTCTGAACTACGTAAACAATGGAAAGTTACCTAGAGAGTCTGCTGCCACCTAGAGTTCCAAAGTCTCCCATTGAACGAACTTTTCATTTATCGAACAGGTTACTATCACCAAGAAAAGCGTGACGGTACCAGACGAGGATACTTTTAGTGTTGAAATCCCAGTTGATTCTACCGTGCAGGAGGTACTGGTGTCTATTGTGGGAGAGCTGGCGGCTACCACCGTAAGCATCGTCAATCCTAAAGGTAAAGTGAAACTCTTTCGAAAAAATTAGATTTTTGAGTTTCTGATTAATGTAATAATATCAAATAGCTCCCAGCATAGACAATCATGAAGATTGGACATCTTGTACGCCAAATTATTAAGACACCCAAAGTTCTCGCAGCTCGTGTCCAATTTGGCGGCTATGACTGCGGCTCTTGCTTAAGGCTATCTTCAACGCATGTTAGCATGTTGATCTAGCCACAGCCTCTAATTCGGAAACGGCCTTAAATAAATTGTCGAACACGGATACAGAGCGCCTCCCACGGATTGCCATGGAAAGGCCACCTTCAAAGGGTACAGTCAACTAGCCCGAACATTCTGACGTTAGTGCGTCGACATAAGGTCAGGGGACAAGTCTAGCTTTTGACATTTTGAGAAGTCTCAGTGTCCATTGTGTTCCGTGTTAAGAAAATCATTTGTTAATATAAACATTACTCACAGGCCCATGGCAGTTGCATAATCGATGATGAACGTCACCAATGTATTTATTTATCAACAGGTGAACGAGCCTCTCTAAGCGACGGACTAGGGGTAGACGTGTTTACCCAGTCCAACAATCAAGTTGTATTCAGCATCAACACCACCCAAGAGGACACCAAAGGGGAATGGGTCGTTGAGGTGCAGAACATTGTTCAAAATTCTCTGTACAAAGTCAAAGTGTCTGCGAATAGTCTGGTCGACTTTAGTTTCGACTTGCTTAAACTTGATGAATCAGGAAGTCTCTATCCTATAGATAGTCTGCCTGTACAAGGTTAGTCTCAGTTGTAAATGTTATTTGGTTTTATCTAGAGACAGATGTCTGTATTTAAGCGCCTACTTTCCAGAGTCCAGTGAACCCCCGCCCCTCCACAGCCTTATTACAGGGTGGGATTCGAACACACGACCTTTGCCATTGTAGAGCAGAATGTCTTACCACTAGACTACCGAGAATGTCCGGTAGCTATAGGCAATGTTCAAAGCTTGGTTTTTATTTTGGTAGTGTATTTAAAACACTCGATATCGTGAACATTTTTCTTTAGGGGATTCACTGAAGATGATGGTGCAAATAAATGCACCAGAATATGTCCGTTCTGTTAGCGGCGTGTACCTTATGGACACAACGGGAAAAGAGACGCTCTTCACTGCGGACGTCGAACCAATAACAGGCAGGACTGCCGGACAGTATTTAGCTGGGATTTCTGTACCCCAACAGGTGAGTTGCTTCAAAGAATGACAAAAAGTGACACCACAGTAATTGAAAGGAGTTCTTTAATTGCGATGCTTTAGTCTTGCACGTGGTGTTATCATGTGATCAGAGTGAATTCTTTTTTTCCCAATGTTATAGGCGTTTGTCACAGTGATCCGTGGCGTGGACATCAATGGTATGACCTTCATAAGAACACAACCATCAGAGGTTCAAGTCGTGCTGGTCAATGTGGAACACGTGATTGGAACCAGCACAGTCGGTCAGTATATCCACCCTATGTTGAAAACAGGACGTGATTTATTCGTCAGTGTTCCACTGATTCTAAAGCTTGAACATCAAATATATATTTTACAACATTCTACCCTTTGCAGATACTATTTATCCAGGAGGTAATGCTAGCTTCCATTTTCAACTCACGAACAGTGGTCCTGATGATAGTATGACTTTGAGTGTAACTGTATCGAGTGAAGGATCATCGACCGCCACGACAGCTGTAGACTCCGCAGTTCAAGCAACTGTGGTACCGACATCGGCAGTGCTTGCTACGGGTGGGAGCCGGGAAGGTGTGGTCACTGTCGCTGCTGCCGACGATGTAACAATTGGTACAACAGTGTAAGAATCATCCACTGGTCTTTTGTTGATTAATCGAATCGATTTATATTGTAACTATTTCTCCATGTGATGTCAAAATCATAGTTGATTAATATAATCATTGAATCAGCCTTTGATTGTCGAAGTGCTTGCCTGTATTGCACATGACTGCGGCTGCATGACATAGGCAAAGTCGTCAATATTAAAACACAACCCCACCATGTCATTAATTTTTGTTTGCACACAGGAAAGTGACCTTAACCGTTCATAGTTCCTTGACCTCTGTCCTGAACTTCCTGTCCGTTGACGTCACTGTCTTTGAGTTTCAGAACGATACTGCTCTTCAGGTGAGCTCAGAGACCTTTATACCGTTTTATTCTATAGAACGTGGCAGTAGGGGTAGTTACAGTTATTTAATACATGTACTTCCATTGCGCCCGAGCACAGGATGCGCGTACGGGATAATCAAAGTACAGTGCGCCACCAAGAGTTTCAGTTGGAGATGCCATTGTTTTTACAGTGTAGGCCTATTGTTGAAAGTTTGTCCACAACTATCACAATATTCATACAGAATCCTAGTTAGTCGCGCAAAAACTTATGTTTAAAATTGCAAGTTTGACAATATCTTAGAAATGTAAAGTTGCTTTGCTATAATGATTGCCATTTAAGTTTTAGTACCGATTTTCTGCTGTTTCTTTGAAAACTTCCCTTGGGGGTAAGCTAGTGTTGACGATTATACAATTGTAAATGACTGCACAGTCCAAGGTGTAGAGTTATTCCATTGATTATTGTGTACTTTACCGTTCAGGACAATCCGGACCTTGATGATTTCATCGATCCAACCTGCACCGTATTGACTGTCAGTAAAGACTGCACTTTGGACCAGATGGGCAGTAATTGCCAAGATCATGAGTGGTGGGTCCAATTCCAGGCAACCGATGATAGGATTGTAACCGAAACTGTTCTAGAGCCAGGGATCGGCCGGGACCAGACTCTTGATTTTGAAAAATTCGGACTCAAGGATAATACTGCCCGCTATACGTAAGTCCTAAGCATTGACAATTTTACCATGTTAAATAAATATATATTGCTTTGAAAGTTGTGTTTTACATCATTCTGATCGTCCATTTTATCTTTCTTTGGTGTTGATTTTCGTGTGACGCTTTACTTTGAAGATCGACCTGCTGTTGCCCGAGTGTGAACATTACTGTTAGAGATGGGAACGGGAACACTGCTCTTTGTGGCGTTGATTATTACACTCCAGTGGCGGGAAAAATCAAGGAGCCAGTCTGCAATGGCCCGGTAAGTTCATTCAGATTGCCATTATAATGTGGACGTATATGGAATAAAGCAGTCCTTCTTGGTTTCTGCCAGGAAATGATGTTTCTTTCTAACGGAGGGAAAAATAAAACAGGGTTTCCGTGTACACATGAAAGATCTATATTCAGTTTATCGAGAGACATATTCCACTTCTGTTTGCTCTTAAACTAGAATGGGCTCCATTGAGTCTGCAGTGTTGATAGCTTTCAGACGGCAAGCCCATTTTACGAGAGTTTGTGGTTTTTTTTTCTTGAACGCAGATACCCTTTGACGACCCCGGCCTGAGCGTCGGCATAATCGTCGCAATTGCAGTTGGTGCTGTTGCAGCAGTTATCCTTAGTGTTGCCTTCATTTATTTTCTTGTGAAGTCTTGCAGTGGGGGAAGTCGTGCACGTACTAAGGGAATGGTTACCCCCGTAGACTGTCCTTCCACACCTGAAGTGCGCGTGCGAAATTTCAAGTATCCCACGACTGGTGCAATCTAATGTTAAGATTAGGAGTGTTAGTCGAGACTAAAGATTAGGCTTAGCTGGATAAGCCATGTCAGCCATCTTGGAGCTTATTGCTTTCAAATAGCTGGAACAGCTCTGTAGCCTGAAGCTGTGTATAGTGTTTGTGCTTGTGCGTACTTGACAAAAAACAATTACACAGACAATTTCTGTAAAGACATTTAGCATCTCATGTTTTGCCAACACCCTATTTGAATTCTCATTTTAATTGGTCTAAAGCACTCCGAAACCTGCAGTACCAAATTTTTGAATCCCTCTTGGTTCACACATAGAGTCAGTATTCATTATTGATATTGAAGACGAGGAACTTGTCCTAGTGGTGACTGCATGCTGATGGTGTCAGTCTTGAAAATCCACTGTCCTCAAAAATTGAAAGATTTTCTGAATAGATGAAGTTATTTCTGTTGATACTGATGTACATCGTTTGCAATAACACTAGATAATACAACCAGGGCACAATTTCGTGGTAGCTTTTAAGCGCAACAATCTTGTGTTTACGAGAATAAGGTTTCCAGCTAAACTGCCACGTTATACGTACGATTTGTGATTGGTATCCTGCTCATTTCCGCAAGCAGACAATTGATAAAGCAATACCTTTTGCTGAAGCAGCTCTATGAAATTGGACCCTACTGTTTGTGTTGTTTTTTCTAGCAACCATCGATATCATGTTGTCAACATCCGCTTTTGTGTATGGATGAAATCAATGTGTGAAACAAACACTCGCAAGTTTGAATAATATTTCAATAGACACGAAAATATATCATAGAGTGATGAGGATCTTTTATTTGGGACCCTCTTGTTTAAAAATGTGAAGTGATGTTTAAGTTTGAGTTCATAAAAAAAAAACGTTTTGTCTGAGCTGTACTCGTGTAAAAGCCATTCTCTAGGAGGTATATTAGTTTGTCAGTCCGTTTTCCGTGTGCATGTTTGCTTGTGGATCTCTTGTAGCTGAAATACATTAAATTATTTATTTTATGAGTAAATTTTAAGGTAAAATATGAGAAAAATTCTTTTTTTTTGGTGGCAGTGCTCAACTAAAGGAACTATGCATAATTGTAAATACGGATGGTTTAGTTTATTACCGTTTGTTTAGTTGCTTATGAGCTTCCGGTTATTGAAACAGCCTGTACAACAAATAAGTTGAACCACTCCTGCTTTTTTAAAATACATTTTATGAACATAATTTTGAAACAGTTATTATGATCGAGACTATCTGGGCCATTACTATTTGTGTCAGAATGCTTAATACATTGGAAGAAGTTAAATATTTCTTATTGGTATTTACTAGTTTCAAATGGAAAGAAATTTACCCAACTTACATGTAATTTTGTTTTGTATTAGATCTGTGTATTCATTAAATGGTTTGGATATGAACACTGATTCAGATTTGTTGTGTTTGTTCCACTTTTCGCCTCGTAGACCAGAATTTATTCCAAGAAAATTTTACAAAACACCCCAATTATAGTTGTCAAACGGTTGTTGTTGTTGTTAAACATGTTAAGTGTAAATTTTGGTTACGGATCCGGTGCCATTGTGCCCCAAAACCCCAATTATTTGGATGTTAGAAACGTCCTTTACTTGCAGAAGGAAGTATAAGCGGCTTATTGGAATCACACGAAACTCAGGTCAATAGTGAAATGCTCGGGGTAGCGTTTATATAAAGAACTATTTGTTGATGTTGCTTTGTTTTCTTTAGCAATCCATTTCACAAAGGTATTTCGAAATGTCAAACTGCATGAACCGGGATTTTATTTTCTTCGGATAAAAGCATTTAAAATTGTCCGGGTCAAGCAAAAAACAAAACAAAAACCCAACAACAACCTCAAAACACACCAAACAAAAAATCGCAAACAAACAACAAACTTTCATAGATGTGTCAGACCCAAAATGTTACATTCAGAGAAAATGCCTGAAAGTCTATGCATTTGATTTCAATAGATAGACCTAGGGTACCATACTTAATTTTTGTCCGCAAGGGGTTTTCCCCATTTGAACCCAAACAGTATTGTCACGCAATGCAAATATCCATTGTGTGGTTCCTTTTGGGGTAGGCTATAGTTCCCAATTTTTCTCACCTCGACACAGTGGCGCCACACAGTATAAAAATAGTAGGCAGTATGATCACATTATTATTACTCAACATGGAACCAAAAGCTATGTTGCATGTTTTGATCTCTGTGTCTCTGATAAGCCAGAGCGTGGCGTTCTTACCTAGGCGTACCGGGTTTCCGCTCCCAGCCACGGACTACACCCTGACCGACCTCACGGTAGCTGGTATCGTCCGTGTAGTAGCAAGGTACTTTGAAGACAGCAACCCAGACCGGTATAGTCCCGGGAACTTGACGAACCTGGACCCGCTGACTCCTTCAAGGCTGTTTCTGAAACATTATGGCGGTAATGTTGTAGTTGTTGTTTTCATTGGCTCAAGGAATAAGCTTAGTTAGCAGATCGACATTTTAATCTTAAGGGAAACCCAGGGAATTTCATTGCAATTTCTCCAGCTATGTGAGAGATCATGAAAGTCTGTGATTATTTCTTAACAGGGTATAAACTCGGATGTTAATGTACGCGTTCGTGAGAGAGTCAGACGCAAAATTTGAGATCAACTTTCGGTTCTGTGGAAAGGTCCGGAGATTTCCATTTACGTCAATCATGTCTTTGGTGTTCCTTCGGGGCCACACCATACTATGCAACCAGGCCCTGTTTTTGTTTCGTTTTGTCGTTGGAAATGGGCTCTTACAAACAGTTGCAACTGTGAAAATTGTGACGGCTCTATCACGAACAAAATCCAGAGTATTATTTAGTTGTATAAAATGTGCAAGGAAGTCTCTTAAACAACAGCTTGTGAAGTCGAGATAGAAATAAGGATAAATAATCCAAACAATAAGGAAGCTAGAATAGTCTTTTCTGGTTATTTCGATTGTTTTTAATTGTTACTTTATGGAGACCGAGGTCAAAACAAAAAAGTTAGAACAAAATGTCGCCATGGAGGAATTCTAAAGTTTGGGGTGCTCCACAAGGAATTTGTGTACAAATTATATGATTGGGAGAATGTTAAGTACAGGGACAAAGAAAATAACAAAAGACGTTCCCACATGGATGTAAAAGATAGAATATGTGTTTTTAAAATTGTGTTTAGAATGTGCATCGTGGAAACAGTTCCAAGGCGCCATCGACACGATAACAAATAAAAATATTGACACGGCCAGGTTGTTTTCAAGCAAGGCGGAATGGCATTTCAACGGCAATCAGATAAATGCAGGTTTGTGTTTTATTGAAATTCTTATCTTTATGAAAAAAACTTTACCACTCGACCAAAAGGCAAGACAACAGCTGATTTGGGTTTTCGCCACAATAAATTAATAACAAAAATTAACAATAATATTAAATAAAAATAAGGACATTGACCCAAATTGTGCATCATGGTTTTTCACTATTTTCTCCTGACTGACACAGTGGATTAAAGCAAAACATTTCACAGGTTTGTTATTTCATGGAGGGCATATATTATGGTTGATCACATAAAACATAAACATTTATTAGAGAAACACTCTCGTAAAAAAAAATGCGACCTCAAAATGCCCCAAGGCTTTGGGATAAAAAATACAATAAAACAAAGCGAAAGTGTTTAACCTGATGTCAATTTGCCCTTAGCACCATTCTGTACGCCCGCACAGCACGCCCAGTGGGGATAGCCTATTTCGGGAGACCTGCACAGCTGTTGAAGGGTACTGGTACTACTAAAAACCGTGTGCGACTTTTTGTCAGCTATATAAATCCTGTATAGTAGCATTAAGGCAAAGTCAGCCAAATCTTGTTGGCACTGTAGGCCTATATCCCCATAGATGTTTCCGATTACTATACACAAGCTGCATTTTGGGAAGGGGTGGATCGACATAAGTGAAAGTACTTTTCAAGTCAGTGTGTGGCATAGAACGCTCTGTAAGCTGACTTTTATGTTTATTTAACGTTTTACAGGCCATCAGAAAATGATGGGCATCCGCCAAAGCATTCGGCAACTGCTAACCGTTGGAGATGAAAACGCAACAGACTACGACGTAGCTCGTACATACTGCGGTCAGTTCCTTCATTTGGCGCATAGTTTCTACTCGAATACCAACTGGATTGAGCTGAACAGATTCAATGCAGCCTTTATGGGGACAGACCCGGATGTCATAACACCCTCCTACAATTTAAGTAAAAACTGTATACTAACAACCATTAAATATAACGTTCAAGGGTTTTTAACTCACTATTACTGATACCCTTTGAAATTTAAAATTGAAGGTGTGTTTGGGCTTACGGAAGGGCCTTTGTGTGGTCTTTTACAAAATGGATGAACTGACCTCACAGGGAATTCTGTGTTCAACTTTGAAGGGAATTCTTTAGAAAAAGGAATAAAAGAACAACAATAGCAGGATCCCACAAACCCGATCCGTTAGCTGGGGTTTGTGTGACGTGAGCGTGTACCCGTTGAAACCGATGACTTTAACAAAAGGGATCCGGGTGTTTGACAGAGCGTGGGCGTCCTTGTTTCGCTTTCATGTAAAATATCAATGGAGACGTCGCAAACCCCTCCCCACAAAAAGCCCCACAAACAAACAAACAAAGTCCAAACAATTGGAGAACAAATATAGAAGTCTTTAATTCATGGTGATTCACAGACATATGTGTGCGTGTGGGTTTTTTTTTTCTTCTTTTTTAATTCGGTGTTCGGGCAATCCACCCGGAACACCTCTTGTTTTTGTTCCGTTTTTCTTTATACACACTTCCTAAACTCACATAACCTTGAAAGTTTACACATAGTTAGATATTCATTAGTAGATGAAACTGTTTTTGGTTTCGTCATGATGACGTCATCAGGTGTCGAGTTACATTAACTCAAAGGTTATTATTTGAAAAAATCATAACTCCAAAACTACACAATGGATTTTCACAATTTGTACATAATCGGATAGGCCTGTCATGACTCTAAAAACGCCCCACACAATGTGACCTCATTTGACCCTGATTTCCGGTTCAAACCGGAAGTTGAAAGTTTCAAAAATTCATATCTCAAGAACTTATTATTATATCATCACAATTTTTATATCAGATTGTAGGTCTGTTAACCTGCTCAAACTTTTGCACACAAATAATACCGATATCATTTAAACTGCTGGTCCTAAACAGGCGTTACAGCCAATGCTAGTATTAACCGCATTTAATTTGTGTATAGAGAAAAGCGCTGTTAGCTGACTGTTCCGCTCCATTATTCATAAGGTTCAAAGTCCACGAAGCCTGTGCGTCTAGTCCCACACAACGGAAATGTACATGTACATCATTGCGTTGCTTATTCTTTTACGTTGTAACAACACGTTGTCCCACACATAAAAAAAACTCAAACTCGTTCAAAGTTCAGTGTGAATTTAATTCCGTTTTGCCCGTCTAATGGCTTAATGGAAAACAAGGAATAGAAGTGGAGGTTTCAATGAGATGTCCACCTGCTTTAGGGATTTGTATGACTTTTACTAAGTGACAAAAACTTCAACTGAAAAAGAACGACATTGGTTCGTTTCTCATCAAACACCGAGACCCGCGTCACGTTGATCGACGTGGCCATGCCTGCCAAAAGCGCTCTATGACCGCTGAGTATGCCCTTCAGACACGGTGATTAAAATGGTAAGCTTTGTTTCAAAATCACCATTAAAAACAGGGGGCATTCCTTTTTTTCGTATACAATCATGTTGATATGCTTATTCCATATTTAAAAACCTCATATCCCATTAACCAAAAAAGGGTTGAGACCTAACACTTTACATACTTGGACCTGAGTGTGTAGATGAAACCGCAGTTATTTTCGGGATGATGACGACTCGATGGCGTCCTTACATTAAATTAACCTTTAATATGTAAACAATTTATATCCGGAGAACCAAAATTGTTATATACATAACTTGCACCATCCCCAATGATTACACAAACTGTGTCTCCTTGAGAGCTTCAATTCTGATCAAAAATGAGAGCTTAAGTGAAACAAATCACTCCCGGTTCTCGTTTTGAGGCTTGAAACAATATGATCTTGAAATCAGATGATCCCTCTATATCGAATACAGTTTTACCCATAGGACTTTCAATTCCAGCAAAACAATAACTAATAGCTGTAACAATTTAAAAAACTTAGCAGATACTTATGAATCTCAATGTCTTGATAATAAAATGAGCTATGAAAATGGAATGATTTCATCAGTTTTTTAATTTATCAAAGTTTTTTAGTTCAAATTCGAAATCTTCTACCATTCACTTTACGTATCAGTTTGCTATCTCGAAAATGTCTACACCGAACACCTTGTTTTTGTTATGCAACAAAAACTTATGTCTAGTTCTTCTTCTTCTTATCCCCGCGATTGTCCGCTAACAAAGACGCACTTCCCAAGCTCACACAACCTTTAAACTTCACATATAGTTAGATATTTATTAGTAGAAGACACCGCCTTGGTGATGTCATGATGACGTCATCAGGTGTCGAGTTACATTAAATCAAAATTTAATATTTGAAAAAATCATAACTCCAAAACTACACAATGAATTTTCACAATCTATGCATCATCGGATAGGCCTGTTATGACTCTAAAAACTCTACACAGAGCGCGAACTGATTTGACCTCGACTTCAGGTTCAAACCGGAAGTTGAACATTTCAAAAGTTTTTATCTCAATAATCTATTTAGCATTTCATCACAATTTTTTCACAAATTGTAGGTCTGTGATCCAGCTCAAACTTTTGCGCAGACATGATACCAATAATTTGATTAAAATTTCTGGTCGAAATCGGGCGTTAAAAGCTACCTATGTATCGACCCGCATTTACTGTGTGTAATGCAAAAAGCACTGTGGCTGGCTCTTCCGCTCCATTGATCAAACGGTTCATTGATCAGAATGTCCACGATGCCTGATATGAGGCTTTGTTGTTGCTAAATTGTCACGACATTTGTCTGCCAACAAAGACACACTAACTCGGTGGTCTGGTTGTAAGACATCTACTCTTGCAGTGTAAATGCCGTGGGTTTGCATCCCACCCGAGTAACTTGCCTGTGTGTTTTTTTTGTAATAAACTCGATCGAAAAAGTACCGAGTATACATACTTATAACACATAGGGAAAAGGTTAATGGCATTATTAAAGTCTCGATAAAAAATAAGTTTTGAAATCATATGACGTCATCAGTTTTTAAACTTATCAATGTTTCTTATTTCAAATTTGCAAATCTTTATAGCCACCATTCAGTTTACATATATCAATATTTCGTACTAAGACACGTTTACGCTAACTCGGACATGCCTGCACCGAACACCTTGTTTTTGTTTCTACAAAAATTCTTGTCTAGTTTTATTTTAATTTGATTGATTAATTAGTTTTATTTTAAACCCACACACAAAAAAGAAGAAAAAAGAAAAGAAAACAAAAACCAAACAAACACGTTCAGGCACAACTCCGTGTTCAAGAATTGCATTGCTACAATTTACTATGGTTGCCGAATCTCACACTCGGTAAGGGACCAAACGCTCACCGGTAAAGTATTCGATGTGGGGTGTCGTGGCCGAGCGGATAAGAGCATCAGACTCAAGTTCTGGAGGTTAAGTCATCGGGATGTGGGTTCGAATCCCGGTCGTGACACTTGTGTCCTTGAGCAAGACACTTAACCATAATTGCTTCTCTCCACCCAGGGGTAAAATGGGTACCTGTGAGGGCAGAGATGGTTTATGTGAATGATAAGCTTGGAGAGCGGTAAACTCGCAGCACCGGCTGTATACTCCCCAGGGAGCTGAGATGGTTTAATGAATGAAATTATATGGCCCAGTGACCAGGGGTAATAATGTCAGAAGCGCTTTGATACGGCATTCGGGCTGTGATAAAAAGCGCTATATAAGAATCGATTGTTATTATTATTAACCTATGAAGAAAGTAAAGGAGCCAAGATGACTAGCCTACCCACAACCTTATGGATCGGGTCTGTGGGGTTCTGCTATTGTTGTTCTATTGTTCTCTTTGACTAAAGATTTCCCTTGTGGGGTCCAGTGGAACAAAGAATTCCCTTGTGGGGTCTTTGTTCCATTGTGTAAAAGACCCCCCGCGAGGGCAATCTAAAGGTCACGCCTCTGGACAAGAGACCGCCAGGGTTTTATATTATAGTATTCAATTACGTAATAAAACATTTCAACTTAAACTAGTGAGACCTCAGTGTACAGTAATCACCGAATTAAACACAAATTATTACATCACAACGATGGCAGACCATTTATTATTTTGGGTTTTATGTTTAGGCACCACGGACACATTAGAATATCGTGAATGTCCAGCAGCGGTAGCAGTATGCCAAGATTGTGAAGGGTCGCCAAATTCGTAAGTCAACATTCTGTTTTATTGATTATTTTGATTGCACTGAGATTAGGGTGCGTTTATTTGTATATATTAAGTTCTATATTAATCGTTGAAAACATTAGATTTCTTTACTAATCAAATACGTCTTTCTGACCACAGCCTCTCGCCACTAAATTGTTCCAACAACCTACATGAGACAACGTTTTGTTTGGTAGGTGGTTACAGGTCTGGACAAGACATTACCAAAACAGGTAGGCAAGTCAAAAAACATTGACACGAAAAATAGTGCAGGATAAATAAACGCTATACTGTCTTTAACGCATGTAAGAACCTAGACTTGACTCCAATTTTTATTAGTTCCCGAAACTCGTTGCCATTACATTTTGCCTGAAAAAGCGCCCTCTTAAGTTGGTTACTTTGGGGGCAAAAACGTTTTGCGAGGCAGAGGCAGACAGTCGTCGGAATCTCAGACTTGAAATCAAGTCTATTTGAAGCCTTGCATAATTTAAACAATCGACGCCGCACACAAAATCTTTCTAATCCAGGTCTTATTGCCAAAGGTGATCTCCATCTTTGTGGGGTGTCGTGGCCGAGCGGATAAGAGCATCAGACTCAAGTTCTGGTGGTTAAGTCATCGGGATGTGGGTTCGAATCCCGGTCATGACACTTGTGTCCTTGAGCAAGACACTTAACCATAATTGCTTCTCTCCACCCAGGCTACCTGTGAGGGCAGAGATGGTTTATGTGAATGATTAGCTTGGAGCGCGGTAAACTCGCAGCACCGGCTGTTTACTCCCCAGGGAGCTGAGATGGTTTAAGGAATGAAATATATGGCCCAGTGACCAGGGGTAATAATGTCAGAAGCGCTTTGATACGGCATTCGGGCTGTGATAAAGCGCTCTATAAGAATCGATTATTATTATTATTATCTTGCAATAGAAGGAAGTCGAATTTGTCGTCATACAATGTTAAAGGCAGGGCGTTCTCTTGGTAATTACTCCGCAAGTTAATGACCATCAAATGTTACTTGGTAAAGAGCACTTGGAGAGCTGTTGTAAAAAAAATTGAAACGGCCCTTTTGAACTATTTTTTTGAGAAAGAGGTAATTTTCACCCAAAAATTTGATTTTAAGAAGGGCTTCAGGCATGTAGCCTTTCTCGGGCATCTGAGAGCACACACAATTATGCAATGGTGTGTTTTTTGTTTTTTTTGCTTTCATTATTTTCTTGCAACTTCGATGACCATTGAGCCCCAATTTTCACAGGTTTGTTATTTTATGCATTTGTTTGGAGACACCTAGCGAGGATACTGGTCTTTGACATAATTACCCGTGCAAACTATTGTTGATACACTTCGGAGTCTCATGTTTTATCTTTTTATATTCCACAGTTACCACCCCACCAAAATGTTCACATGGTGGAATCAACGACCGGTCTAGATTGATAGCAGCGACTGGTGGGATCAATAAGGAAACTTCCGAACCAAATTTGTCACCTCATCATTTCTACCATCAACAAGCCGCGCTGACGGCGATTCAAGCTACCGTAGACTTCTTTTATCATCCTGGTTTGTGTCATTAATCCTATTGTACATGACATCATTTGGTTTACTGGAAGGAGCCAAAATTATTATAATTATTTCTAGAGTTTGACTAGTACGTCGATAATTACAGTTAATTAATTTGCTGCATCTATTATCCACTGTATGCATAAACATTTACACTTGGTTTCCGATGGGGTCGTGCCGAAACTGGGGTGTTAAGTTTACACCATTGGTGTTGTCACATACAGATGTCAAGTAGAACAAAATATTTACACCATGGGGGTGTTAAAATAACATTAATCTCTACCAAACAATAAAATTTTAGTGTTATTTTAACACGCTATGGTGTTAATTTCGATTCTCTCTTCGGTATAATATGACAACACTTATGGTGTCAATGTTAACACCCCTAGATTTTGCAGTGTAATAATGTTTAAATATTTATTTTATACTTAAATGCATTGAATAGGTTTCATAAAGTCAAGCAGGTACATTTCAGGTCTAACCTCACATTATTTCTATTAAAACACTCGATGACACTATCACTCACTTATTGAGTAACAGTTTTTAATTAAAATGCCGCTACTCCGCCATTTTTGTAATATCTAAAATTGTTTATGTTCCACAACTTCACCTGTCTAAATAGCATGCCAAGTGTTTGATTACCATCGGGTGTTTTTTGGTCACTAAAAAAATCCATCAATGACCAGCTCTTCAGGAATTCCCATAGGAATTGTACAGCAATTACTCAGCCTTGGTACTAATATACCCACTACTGGGTGAAACGAACCATATGGTTTTCAGATTGCTTCTTCTCCAGACTCTTGGCTTTGCCTTGGTTGTTTATTTGGACATTTGAGCAGGATGATGTTGCAAGGATTAGCTAGACATTAGACCCTATGGAAAGATGTAAGAGATTGTGATGTTCTTGCTGAGTTGTGTGAACAAAGAAATGGTTGATTGGGCAGAAGTGGTATAAACTTCACAAAGAGACACATGTGGGCTCATCTAAAAATAAATTTTGCTTGACTTGATTTTATTTAGTCGAAAGGGTCTATCTCTAATGCTTTGGGCAATTTAAAAGTGATTGGGATCTCCACAAAAGTGTATGTTACACGCTAAACTCAAACTGTTACTCAATAAGTAAGACATGGTGTCCGAGTGTGATTTTTTTTTGACGATGTCACGCAGGGTTAAAAGATAGACTCTCCAATCAAGATTAAGTTGTTACAGTGTTCTATTGTATTTTACAACAGTTTTTGTTATTCTCAAGAGGCTGGTTACGATAATCTGACTGATTTTTTTCGATTTCTTCTTTCTCAGATACTGGTCTTTATAACCTAATCGGGGAGCAGAAATTTCGCAAGCTGCTGAACCTGGACATTGGGGCTTCATTGACTTTTGTTATTGATACAACTGGCAGTATGAGTGAAGAAATAGAAGCTGTGAAGGAACAAACGATTGAACTTGTCAACATCAACAGAGGAACGTGTTTAGCAGCCTCTAAGTATGTCATCGTACCATTCAATGACCCCGGTAAGTTTACAAATCAAAATCAAGAACTATCTTTGGATCGCTAAGCAGAAGCGCTATCTGCAGGCTCTAGTTTCTAGGAAGAGTTCTGTTTCAACAATTATGGTTTCAATGAATTGTAGATTTTGGTCCGGCATTTGTGACTACCGACCCACAGGAATGCATCCAGTACATCAGTGGTCTAACTGCAGACGACGGCGGTGATTGTCCAGAGTTGGCTAACAGTGGACTTGAACTTGGGATTCAAAACAGGTGAATACAAAATTGATTGATTATAACATTTAGAAGCTTAAGCCCACTTAGATTCAATACCCACTAAAAGGTCTTCGCGATGGTTTTTGTGCAACAAAATTACTATAGATATTCATTTCTACTTTGCAGACAATAATTGTTATGCAACATTTTCTGCTTAAAAGCAGCTCTATGAAAATTAGGCCCAGGTCAGATCTCAATTCTAGGATGACTTTTTTGTTGGCAATTGAAAAAGATAAAATTGCACACCAACTGCAAGATGTTGTGAAAAGGAGGGTATACCTTTCGTTAAATACTCAAACATTTGATGACCATAAAAACTTATTTGGTAAGAAGCACTGCAGCTGTTGATAATGTAGAACAATTTCCTTCAAAGGAATGTGGTTTTAGAGAAAGGGATAAAAAAAACCTTCAATCTGAGAAACGTTTCATGCATGAAACGTTTCTCAGATTGTGTACTCAAATTACGGGTCACAAAACCGATACCGATTTGTTGCGATATCTCAACCTTTTGAAATTAAATTTTCACAGGTTAGTTTTATTGTATATTACCAGATTTTTATAGGATTAAAACATTTGAACGGTTCCAAAAACCAAAGGTATACTTTACCTTTAAGCGACGAAGTAGTTTTGTTGTTGTTGAAAAAGTGAACTTTTTAAACACATGCTGTTGCAGTGGGAGACTTTCGAATGCTAGGTCGCAGCATACTCAATACTAGGTACATCTCCATTGTTTATGTAGTTCTGACGTGCACATTACCTAGCACAATGGTTTTACCTGGTAAGTCTGCTGCCACCTAGCGTCCCAAAAGTCCCCAATTGAAGGGTGTTAAAATTATGTTGGTTGTTGCATACATACATAGTTTTTTCCAATCAGCACCTTTCCTTGCTCTTGTAGTTTGGATGAAAATGTTGTGTACGTCTTCACTGATGCTGATGACAAGGATCCAGAAAAAGTCTCAGACATTAAGGCTTTAGTAGAGGAGAAAGGAATTCAAGTGTCGTACATACTGACAGGGGTTTGTCCCGCCAGACGTCGTAGAAGAGGTACGAATGAATAGAGCCTTATCAATGACACTATGCAATTTCTCTTTCAAATAGATTTTTTAACATTCTATTTTTTTTCCTTGTCATTTTTTCAGCAATCTCAAGCGGTGCCCCGTCGTCTTCTTATTTGACCATCGCTAGCGATTCTGGTGGAGATATCTACATTACAGACGATGCTGGTATAAGAAACCTAACCAGAGTAATTCAGGGCAACATCCGAGCATCACAGGTAAGACTATTTACCCCAGATAGTATTTCCTATTATTAGAAAATCATGTAAAGGATATGAGTGTTGACGTGGTGCTTTTCTGACGTGAAACCATTGTCCGATTATTGCCAGTTCACATACGTGAAAACTGCAAACGGTTTGTTTTCCTGTTACAGTGTTTTGATCTCTCAGAATCATATATGTGTTTTATTTCACTTTTGTCTTTCTCCTCGGCAGCCCATCTTTTGTTGTGTTTGTTGCTCCCTGGTCCAATGGTTATTTTGGTGTCCCTTTTTTGATTTACTTGGTGTTTTTTTACTGTTCTTGCTGCATTAAGCAGTGGGGCGGTATTTATTTTTGTCTATATTTTTTATACATTTTTTAATACTAAATTTGTATACTTTGTATGTAGTATTGTGATATGCCTGAATAAAGTATTAATATAAAACCACATAATTTGTTTATATATAAATAAAAGAAACATACTGTCTAAAATATAGTATCCTACATTGGGATTTACGTAGGTAACGGTACTCAAGAAGGATGTAAACAACACCACCCCTGTAAACATACCAGTTGACACTACAATACCTGAACTTTTGGTGTCCATTTTCGGTCCACTGGACATCGCAGTAGTGACCATTATGGACCCACAGGGTAAGTTCTACCACTCCAGTTAATGTGGATGAACACTTCAGTTTTATGCATGACATTAAAGTTAGTTTGATATTGTATACTTTCTGTTCGATATTGGACATTGGATATTCACATTGGTTTGTTCACTGATTGTATACTTTCTGTTCGATATTGGACATTGAACATTCACATAGGTTTGTACAGTGAACGTCTACTTTTCTGTTCAATATTGGACATTGGACGTTAACATAGATTTGTACAGTGAATGTCTACTTTCTGCTTCGATTTTGGACATTGGACATTAACATAGGTTTTCCTTGTACTAAAGGAAATGAGGGATCACCGAGTAGCCTGGGTGCAGAAATATTTACCAGCTCCGCCCAGCAGATTGTCTTTAGCTTCAACACCACATGGAAGCAATCAAAAGGAAACTGGACTCTCAAACTACAAAATGTGAACCCTGGCTCCGAGTACAAAGTCACTGTCTCTGCTCGAAGCCTCCTCGACTTCACCTTTGACCTTTTGGAAGTTGACCAATCTGGAACTGCATATCCAATAGAGGGGCTACCGGTCACTGGTAGGTACCGTATAACGTTTACAATTCCCATTGGCATATAAATGATTTCCTCTTGTGCGGTCAGTTGAGGAAAAGATTCGACAACATCGTTTCCAATTGCTTCATCATTCATAGCGATTTCTATACATATTTACTTCAAAGTGGTTCTGGCAAGCGTTTCAGTTACTTTTATGAAGCCGTTGGTGTCTCGCTATCAAAACTTCAACCTGAATGCTTGCTTTAGAGTCACACAAACAATCAAAATAATGTTATTTCCTTATTTCTTGCTGTATGTTTCTCAAGGAGCTAAGCTCTTGCTCCAAATCCGAATCTCCTCCGAAGACATGATCAGATCAATCAGTGAAGTTAGCTTCCATGATACCTCCGGTCGTGAAACACTCTTCAGTGGAATCGTTGAACCAATCACAGGAAGGACTCAAGGATTGTACGTGGCAAAAGTGACACTGCCACACAAGGTAGCTTCATTTCACAACTCTGCCTCTCATACTTTATGAGCTTCCTACATTTTATTTTTGCCATTCGCTGAATATTTGCACTAGGTTTGGAAAGTTTGTACACGCTTTATTTGACCAGGGCTCGATTTCGAAAATTATCTAATAGATTCACGTTGAGTTGAGGTGTAAGTATTACCATGGTGATTTGTATTGTGACATCATACTTTGCTTTACAGCCATTCAGATTGATTCGCAGTTAAGACCAATCTCAGCTCCTTTTTAAAACGGCCCAAAGGTTTGCTGTGAGACCACTGCATGGATATTGTGAGAGCACAGTCTTTCGACACAGAGTTGTGGGGACATTCCTTTGTTCTACACACTTAAGGGAAATCCTATTTCTAAACACTGTCAATAACACTGTGTGGACTTGTGTAAGTCCACATAGTGTTTCAAGGCCCTACATTAGGTGGAATTCTTTTGTTCTCGGGTCCAAACTTTGCTCGTAGCGAAGTTTCTTTTTCCTCGACATATTAAGGCTATTGTTTTCTCTCCACATTCCCTTTCTTTTAGGCATTTTTGGTTGGTCTTGTTGGCGTAGACAATAAAGGTGCGTCTTTCCTTCGGACAAAACCAGCAGAGGTTCAAGTTGTTGCATTCAAGTTGGAACAAGTCATTGGAAACAACACAATAGGTTGGTACTAAAGTTAAGGTAGTTTGACATTTAGAGTTACAAACAAAGGTCCGGCAGACAATATGACCGTCGATGTATCCATCGGGGCAAATAGAGGAGCAGTACAACTAAATGTATCAGAGCACTTCACCGCTACTATTGAGCCATTGACCATGGAGTTGGCGTCTGGACAGACACAAGAGGGCGTGCTGATTGTCCGTGCTGCTGACAATACACCAATCGGTACTACCGTGTAAGTAGATTTGTTTGTATGGGTTTCTTTATGTTTGACAGTTTTTCAGTTTACATTGGACTGAGGTCCTCCAGTTAACCTGAGACTATTTTATTTTCTAAGATCTTTGTTTCTTATGTTTGTTCTTGTTTTAATATAACACAAGTAGGCATTATAAGTATGATGTATCGTCTTTGTTTATTTATTTATTTATTTATAATTTCTTTTATTCATTTATTGGCGAGCTGCGAAGCAGAGTGAGCCTATGTAATGACAATTTCCGTCCCGTCTGTCCGTCCGTCCGTCCGTCCGTCCGTCCGTCGGTCCGTCGGTCCGTCCGTCCGTCCGTCCGTCCGTCTGTCCGGCCGTCCGCGTTCAGTGGAAATGTTAAAGTTTTTGTTTTAAGTATCAGTCTTTGAGTTGAGTTGTTTTATGGTATGTACAAGCCCAAGTGAGATTATTATATATAATTGCCAGTCATTTTTTTGTAATTTTCAACTATGTTTTCCAATAATGTTGAAGTTTTGGGAATAAAAAAAATGTTAAAGTTTTTTTTTCAGGCTCAATTATTGACCTCTGGATTTTAAAGAACCAAACTCAATCTAAAATTTTGAACTAAGTTTTGAACTAAGTTAAGTTGTAACTTTGACTTACAATTGACAACAGACAGGCTGAGCATAAAATCGGTTCCGGTTAAATGAGCTAAAACAATTAAAAACTTAAATGGTCATAACTCCTTAATGCAATGATGTACTGACTGGAAACTTGAATCAAATATTGCTTCTTACATGTAGATTCATATGAAAAGATAAAGCTCAAAGAGTTTATCACTGGTTCCAGTTGAATGAGCTAAAACAATGACAACCTTAAATGGCCATAACTCCTTATTGCAATGATGTACTTACTTGAAACTTGAATCAAATATTGCTTCTTACAAGTAGATTCATATGAAAAGATAAAACTCAAGAGTTTATCACTGGTTCCAGTTGAATGAGCTCAAACAATAAAACAACTTAAATGGTCATAAATCCTTGTTGCAATGATGTACTGACTTGAAACTTGAATCAAATATTGCTTCTTACATGTAGATTCATATGAAAAGATAAAACTCTCAGAGTTTATCACTTGTTCCAGTTGAATGAGCTAAAACCTTAATGGGTCATAACTCCTTACTGCAATTAGTCATTGGTCTTCTATCTGGCGATCGGCAGCTCGCCATGGCAGCTTCGCTGTTCTAGTTATTATAATGCTCTTTGTTTTTTCGCCTGGAGGTGGAAACAACCTCCCCGCAACAATGGGGTTGTGTTCGATTGAAATGAAACTGTATTACCTATAGAAGTACACGTAAACAAATTGTAAACTTCCTTTTTTTACTTTGTTAATTATTCACCAGGAAAGTGACTGTAAGCGTTTCAAGTTCCTTATCTACAGTTGTTAATTTTCTCTCTACTGATGTGACGGTAGTTAAAACTCCCATAGATATTCCTGAAGTAAGTTTTATGTTTTAAAATATCTTATTAAATTATTAATCATTTTACTCCAATTAGGTACAACTTTCATCAATAATAACGAATTATTAAATAACTCAAAAAAGTTGTGCGTCAACAATCATATTTTGGAATTTACATTTCCATTGGTATGGTAAAGAGACGAGTGTTTTCGGGAAGTGAAACGCAAATGACAATTTTAATCGTAACTAGGTCATTGATAGCACCCCTCCAACCTGCACCGTGCTGGCCACTGGAGGGGGTTGCACAGCAGACCAGATGAGCAAGAACTGTCACCTCCATGAGTGGTGGGTTCGAATCCAGGCAGCGGATGAGACGACTCTGATAGAATTTCTTCCTGATCCAGAAGTTGGTCTCAGCCAAACCTTGGAATTTGAGGAGATCTCTCTCCACAACCTGACAGCACTCTATAAGTAAGATAGTATGTTGCATTTTGTTTCTATTTAATTTTGAGCACGTGTCTGTTTTCTTAATTGTGGAATAATCTGAAATTTGAGACGACAGATGGCAGCAGATACATCGGGTAAGTTTGAGTCTTTCACATTGTTTTGGAGATTTTGTACATTTGTTTAATGATCCGGTCATCTCCTCTTCCTTTACGGTGATTAATAATAATTTATCGGCTTTTGTTTGTTTTTTGTTTTACGAAATAGAATAAATTCTACAACAATCAAAATGAAGATGTTTTTGTTTTTTCTCGCCCCATAGAGCCCCGTGTTGTTGTCCCAAATTGGGCATCACAGTTAGAGATGGGAATGGGAACGCTGCATCATGTGGTAAGGACTTCTACACCTCAGTGGCGGAAAAAATAAAGGAACCAGTCTGTAACGGCCCGGTAAGTTGGAAGTCAGGTTGGAAGAACTTCCAGTGTGTCCCCCCCCCCCCCGCCCCCACCCCCCATACGCCGAACTTTTAACATACCTCTTCAATCATGTTAATTTCCTATTGGGGACAGAATCTCCGGTGAGCAGATTTCCCAATGGGGACACCGGTCTTCGCAGAGGACTCACCGTCACAAGACACACAACTTATAGATCAGTAAAGAATAATGCTTCTAAAGAAGCTTGCAGAGCTAGCTCAGTTCTGATATTCAAAAAACCTTTGGTGTTGAACTAACTTTAGTTTGTCTCCTTGTATTTTATTGTTCAGATTTTGTATGATGGCCCTGGCCTTGGCACTGGTGGTATTGTGGGAATAGTAGCTGGCTGTGTGGTGTTGTTTTTGATCATTGTGATCATTGTTGTTGTCAAACTCTTCACGACACAGAGGGGAAACAGGGATAAACATGCCCCTCAAAAGAGCAACGAAGATACCGCAGTCGCAGAAGAGAACCGAGTTGATTCGATGATGTAAATGTAATAGATTTGTCCATAACAACTCTCATTTGAGATGGACGGGGGAAACTTTTGACGATTAAAATAACTTGTTTTGAAAGTGTTTCTAGTCTCTTTTGGACTGATATTGGTTTGGTGAAACTTTAAGAATGTCATTGGATTCATGATCACCTGGTCCGTAACCAGGAATTATTATTATTAGTACTTTTTGGGCTTTATTTTATTTGTTTTTGTTTTGCTTTGTTTTTTTGTGGTTTGTGTGTGTGTGAGTTTGTTTTCACATTCAAACCGGGGACCTATAACAAAAGAGGACAATAGGGTCCCCGGTTGGGTTAAGGTCCCCAGTTGGAAATTGTGTACAAAACCAATGGGAGCTGTTGCCAAAAAGTTAGAGTACAAACAAAAGAGGGACAATAGGAGGTCCCCGATTGGAGGTGTTTACACACTTGTGTGTGTGTGTGTGTGTGTGTGGTTTTTTTTCTTTTTTTTGGGGGGGGGGGGTGGGGGGGGGGGGCAAATATGCATTTTTTTCGGGGGCAGGGGGAGTTGGACATTTCTTTTTAAATTGAAGGCCCAGTTCAAGCCTTTAGGTCCACTTTTGCGCTAGTTTTTTTAGTTTTTGTGCGCACCATTTGTTTTATATTTTGGGTGGACTTTTTCTCCTTCTGTTTTTAATTTTATTTTGGGAGACTTTTTTACTTGGGGGCGCCCCTTTATAGTTACAGTTTTGATGGTCACAATCGCCTTTGATGTTTTCCAAATGCTGAAAGGAAATTTACGACAGACTGTAGGCCTACTCGACTAACTTTGCTGTATGTTTTTGTTTCCTTGTCTATCATTTTTAAAATTCTTATGCGCACCTCAATGGGTAAAACTGGAAAAGTGTGCATTGAAAGTTTGTAACGAAAGTGCGTCAAACTGACGAATTATATCAATTAAAGTGATTCGAAGAAATGAGTGACGATTACAAATATGCTCACTTATAATTGTTGCATTTTTCCAGAGGTGGGGGCAACCAAAGGTTCCAGATCTTGAGGTTCGCATGTGGTAATAGTTGGTGGAACAAAATAACCTTTAAGTTGTACTCAGAATCTATTTTTAAAATGTGTTGTTGTTGTACTCAGAATTTACGTAACGAAAATATTACGGAAGTTTTACAAACTTTTAGAAAATCGAGGAAAATGTTAAAGATTTTTTGAAAATCTTAAACTGACAATTTATATTAAAGGGACACACCGGCTTACTGTTTACCTAATATAGTGATGTGGAATGACAGACAACCATTTTTAAATGTTTACTAAATATTACGTTATTAACGAAAAATGTGAAAAAAACAAAACGCGGTCAAAGGTCAGCTTATACGCTTTTCCAGCCGTTGCAACTGTCAAGTTTATGTGACAATGTTGCGCAATGTTGTAAGTAGACTGGTGTTCTGTTTATGTATAACAATGGCGAGGCATGAGGATCCAGACTTCATATCCATCAAGCACAAATTCACGAAAAAAAACCCCAGACATGAACAGACGTCAGTCCATAGAGCAAGGTTCCTTGCTCTATGGTCAGTCCTAGTCGAAGTCCGATCGCGGGCGTAACCAATAACTGTTTCGGTTAAACTTGCCATTGAAACAGTTATTGGTTACGACCGCGAAAACGCACCCCAACCTGTATTCTGTGTACGACGACGTACTATATTCTGTGTACTTGCAATGGAGAACGTTTCTTTGACATCCAAGGATCGGTAAAAAAACATCGCAAGGAAAAACACACAGAAGGTGGTCCAACGAAAAGTAAAAATTAAAACAAACAAAAATACGATAAATCCAAAGGGAAAGCCAGCAAAAGCAGCAATTTGGAGGGGGGGGGGTGGACATTGTGCAGCTATCATATAAGTAGACCAGCTTATGGGATAAATATTCCCCGTCGTCGTCCCGCGTGTGTAGCGCAGGCAACACGTTGCAATAGTTAGGGGATAATAGCTAGGGGTATCAGACTAAAACCCTCCTAAAAAACCCATAATTGTTGGTCTGGCCCCCTACCTCTCCGACAAGCTCCCAAGCTCACGAGTTCATGCCCCGGGGCTTGTCTCTCTGGCCCCACGAGACACGGCACCGGTTGTACGGGATATGCCCCTAGGTTTACGTTCCGCTAGCTCCCACGCTGGTGCGCCGTAAAACACGCTTCGGTTGCACGGACTCCCTGAATGCAAATCTTACGTTCGATTTTTCATCATTATTTACAAATTGTATCAATAATATGAATACATAGGCCTAGTCTCTTTTGTCAAATACTCATGAATAATTATTAAAAAAACAACATTTAATTTTGGTTCAGTAATTTACTTTTATACGGCTGGAAGTAAAACTAACTCCGAAGATCACGTGATTTATCCGAACCACTTTTTTGGTTCGGATAAATCACGTGACCGTCGTTTTTTTAAAAATGCTCGAAAACGGCAAAATTTAATGGTTTCTTTTAGGAACCGTTCTTCTCCATTCCTGGAAGACCTTTGAAGTCATATGTTAGCCTATTTTGTAGCCCAAATAGCCCAACGAAGCCGGTGTGCCCCTTTAATTATATACTATACTTTTTAAAAAGAGAGTCTTGTTCTTGTAAGAAAACATGAACAGTCATAAACATTTCTGAAGAATTGTAATTTTATTTTAAATAAGAAGCTTTTAGAACTTATTCTTATATTCAGTAGATGCAATTAATTGATAATAACCTTTTATGTAAGATTTAGCTTTTAAAAAGAGTAAAATACTGGTGGTAATTTCTGTGTATTTTCAAGGTAAGTTTTAGCTGCAAACCATGCCCCTCCTTTAGCATTGCAAACGAGCGGTCGTGGGCTACACTCCCAAAAAGGTATGTTACCTGCTGGGTTCTTTTGTTTGAGCTGAAATAAACATAATCAATTGATTGATTTATTTAAAAGTGTTCGTAACATCCTTTTTGTATAAAGTCATTGTATTAGACAATCAAATCCAATCAAACTCGCAAAAATGGCTTATTTCACGAGGTGTCAGTGTATTGACTGGCGAGTGCGACCAGTTACCAGTCGCCGTAAAAGGATTGAGGCGATTGGTTGAAAGTTATATCACGTGAAGAGTAACGACCAATGACGTCAAGTTTACAATGACGTTGTTTTATCAGACGGTTACTCAATCTGTTTAATAGCTTTCTGTAGTGTAGTGTTGTAAAGTGGATTTTCCTCTGGAAACAGCAGAAGATTGAATCGCATTATTAAAATGTGCATGATGTTAAGAAATTTAATTTCTTGTGCAAAAGGGCTTTGAAAAACGTCCGGCCCTGCCCATTGTGTCTGAAAATGATCACCCTCCTTCACTCCATGGTCACACTTTTAACAGGTCATGTAGAATCAGTAACTCTAGGGTGAACACAAATCGACTCGGGATTCCTTTCTCCCGTCAGCCAGCCATCAGTGATATTTTCCCAGTAGGTTGGAAGGGGGGGGGCATAGGCTTGTTGTAAGTTGTGTTCTCTTTTATGATGCCTTTTTACTTGTGTGGTGTTTAATTGTGTGATTTTAATTACATACTCGTGTTTTTGTCTGTTTTATTATCTGTGAATGTTGCAGTTTGCACTATTTGTATTTGGGGAGGGGGGGGGGGGCTTTTGTATTTGAAGACTGTGAAAAACAATGTTCATGTTTCCATGATAAATAAATGAACGTAACCTTTAGAAAAGAAGAGCCTCATATTATTATTATTGTGGAAATAAGTTGCCAAAAATATCTGATGCAAAGCTGCACCATTTGTATTGAAAGGTTAGGTGGGGAAACTTAAAGACTTTCATTCGTTGTGAATTAAATAGTTTGTTTCTGTTGAGGAAAATGTGAATTCGATTTTTATATACAGCTGCCGAGAGGGTGTCTTCTTCCTATGAAACCATTGCCAGTGTGTCTGGAGGGGAAATCTATCGGACTGATAACGACGGCATCGAGGATTTATCCCGTATAGTAGAAGGGGATATTCGTGCCTCAAAGGTAGATCATAGTGTTACATTTTGTACAATTTTTCTCCTAATCCTCATTGTGTTGTATATATACCTCTCTGTGGTTATGACCGACTCTCTCCTAATTAAACGCTGTCAATGTGGGACTCTTGGGAAGCTAGGTGGCAGCAGACTTACCGGGTAAATCCATTGTGGGTGCACCACACTAAATGGACAAACATTCATGCGCCAAGCTTATTATCATAATTTGTATACCCACATAATTTGTTTAATTATAACGTTTTTGGGGTCGTGCAATTAATAGAATGTGTAATTATAAGAATCTAGCACAACCTGGGGGTTCTGTGTTTCAACTTTTGGGGAGACTTTTGGGGGAAATTTAGGCGTTTAAGTTGGCCATATTTTACTTGGCAAGTGAAGAAGTGCTTCACGAAAACTGGCAGCAAGTCGGTTTGGGAAAAAGTTCATTTTCGGGGATGTTTTTTTCTGGGGTCGCTAACAAAAAGTCCAAACGGCTGACCTGCCAAAAATTTAAAAGAATTCTAAAGTTTAGTTGTCCGAAAATATGTCTGATTGGTTTTCAAAAGGCTGAGAGACTTACACGATTTTTTGAGTACATGTATTTTTGAATATTTATCATTTAGCATTGGTTCTCGGTGATGTGCGCATGCTCAGAGCTACATAAGCAATGGAAATTCACTGGTAAGTTTGCTGCCACCTAGCGTTCCAAAGTCTCCGTTTTCGAAACCGGTGCACACAGAGAAAAAATTACACAGATTGTGTAAAATTTTACATATTTGAGTAGTTGCAGGTGAACCTCATAACTGTTATGTAAAACTTTACCCAACAGGGGTTGGGTAAGGTTTTAGTTAATAGTTGTGTGAAACTTTACCTCGATATTGGGTAAATGCATTTACTGAATTGTTAGGTAAACCTCAGTTATGTAAAACATTACCCAATTATGAAGTATGGCTTTACCTCGTTACAATGTAAAAGATAAGATCTTAGTAAATAGTTGTGTAAAACTTTATTTCGGTATTAGATAAATGTATTTGTTGTATATAATACATTGCTAAAAATAATTTGGGAAAATTGTACCAAATCAGTGGGTAAGCAGGTAAGTTAGTTCTTGCGACATACACACAGAAAAAAATATACTCGTAGCAATAGTGTAAAAAATGGGGGGGGGGGTCAGCCCGGCAGACAAGGTAAAAAATCTCTTCTGGAAAAAGGTGCTGGCTCTGAAAAGAGCCGGTTGGTTTAATCAGACCTTTTTCGACGGTTTAATTTGCCCAAGTGCTGAAGCCTTCGTGTTGAAAGTCTTTGCAGCTAGTACGCAATGGTTTTCCTGGATGAGTCCTTTCCCTCTTCGACAGACTGTTGTTCCACGACGACCATAAAGCCAAAGTCCCCCTTGCAACTTTGAACACGCGAACTCCAAGCATCAAAACCCTGCAGCATCAGTGTTCTGTCCACCCCCGTCCATCTTGGGTTGTTATGTGTGCCTGCGACTTGCTTACGCTTATACATGCACGAGTGTATTACATTTGCATTATGGGAAAATGTTTTCACGTGGACCAGTTTACTTCAATTTCGGTTACTTTTTACCACTTCCTTGTAAAACTTACAAATTACATGTAAAGTTTACTCTTAACTTTGGTAACTTTACAAAACATAAAGTAAACAGTAAGTTTATCCTTTGATTATGTTTTTATTTTTTTACAAAACAACTTAGTATATTTTTTTCGTGGCTTTTTACTTCAATTAAGTAATTTCTTACACAACTTTTTTTACGTAACTTTTTTTTACCTTTTGTTCTGAGTGTGGTTTAGGTCACGCAATCGGACATATCTTATCGATCACTCATTTAGAATTGTTTGATGGACGCATAAATTAGTACTGGTAAAAATGGGTTTTTGGCAGGAACTATATAGTAGAAAGTGGTTGAGACATTATTAACGACAATGTGAGACTTTTGGGGACACTAGGTGGCAGCAGACTTACCAGGTAAATCCATTGTTTTCGGGAAATATGAGCATGCTCTGAAGTCTGAATTACGTAAACAATGGAAAGTTACATAGAGAGTCTGCTGCCACCTAGAGTTCCAAAGTCTCCCATTGAACGAACATTTCATTTATCGAACAGGTTACTATCCAAGAAAAGCGTGACGGTCAGACGAGGATACTTTTAGTCTTTAAATCCCAGTTGATTCTACCCTGCAGGAGGTACTGGTGTCTATAGTGGTAGACCTGACGGCTACCACCGTAAGCATCGTCAATCCTAAAGGTAAAGTGAAACTCTCTTTCAAAAAATATTGATTATTGAGTTTCTTTCTGATTAATGTAATAATATCAAATAGTGTAGCTCACAGCATAGACAATCATGAAGATTGGACATCTTGTACACCAAAATATTAAGACACCCAAAGTTCTCGCAGCTCGTGTCCAATTTGGCGGCTATGACTGCGGCTCTTGCTTAAGGCTATCTTCAACGCATGTTAGCATGTTGATCTAGCCACAGCCTCTAATTCGGAAACGGCCTTAAATAAATTGTCGAACACGGATACAGAGCGCCTCCCACGGATTGCCATGGAAAGGCCACCTTCAAAGGGTACAGTCAACTAGCCCGAACATTCTGACGTTAATGCGTCGACCTAAGGTCAGGGGACAAGTCTAGCTTTTGACATTTTGAGAAGTCTCAGTGTCCATTGTGTTCCGTGTTAAGAAAATCATTTGTTAATATCAACATTACTCACAGGCCCATGGTAGTTGCATAATCGATGATGAACGTCACCAATGTATTTATTTATCAACAGGTGAACGAGCCTCTCTAAGCGACGGACTAGGGGTAGACGTGTTTACCCAGTCCGATCCGACAATCAAGTTGTATTCAGCATCAACACCGCCCAAGAGGACACCAAAGGGGAATGGGTCGTTGAGGTGCAGAACATTGTTCAAAATTCTCTGTACAGAGTCAAAGTGTCTGCGAATAGTCTGGTCGACTTTAGTTTCGACTTGCTTGAACTTGATGAATCAGGAAGTCTCATGATCCTATAGATGGTCTGCCTGTACAAGATTAGTCTCAGTTGCAAATGTTATTTGGTTTTATCTAGAGACAGATGTGTGTATTTAAGCGCCTACTTTCCAGAGTCTAGTGACCCCCCCCTCCACAGCCTTATTACAGGGTGGGATTCGAACACACGATCTTTGCCATTCTAGAGCAGAATGTCTTACCACTAGACTACCGAGAATGTCCGGTAGCTATAGGCAATGTTCAAAGCTTGGTTTTTATTTTGGTAGTGTATTTAAAACACTCGATATCGTGAACATTTTTCTTTAGGGGATTCACTGAAGATGATGGTGCAAATAAATGCACCAGAATATGTCCGTTCTGTTAGCGGCGTGTACCTTATGGACACAACGGGAAAAGAGACGCTCTTCACTGCGGACGTCGAACCAATAACAGGCAGGACTGCCGGACAGTATTTAGCTGGGATTTCTGTACCCCAACAGGTGAGTTGCTTCAAAGAATGACAAAAAGTGACACCACAGTAATTGAAAGGAGTTCTTTAATTGCGATGCTTTAGTCTTGCACGTGGTGTTATCATGTGATCAGAGTGAATTCTTTTTTCCCAATGTTATAGGCGTTTGTCACAGTGATCCGTGGCGTGGACATCAATGGTATGACCTTCATAAGAACACAACCATCAGAGGTTCAAGTCGTGCTGGTCAATGTGGAACACGTGATTGGAACCAGCACAGTCGGTCAGTATATCCCACCCTATGTTGAAAACAGGACGTGATTTATTCGTCAGTGTTCCACTGATTCTAAAGCTTGAACATCAAATATATATTTTACAACATTCTACCCTTTGCAGATACTATTTATCCAGGAGGTAATGCTAGCTTCCATTTTCAACTCACGAACAGTGGTCCTGATGATAGTATGACTTTGAGTGTAACTGTATCGAGTGAAGGATCATCGACCGCCACGACAGCTGTAGACTCCGCAGTTCAAGCAACTGTGGTACCGACATCGGCAGTGCTTGCTACGGGTGGGAGCCGGGAAGGTGTGGTCACTGTCGCTGCTGCCGACGATGTAACAATTGGTACAACAGTGTAAGAATCATCCACTGGTCTTTTGTTGATTAATCGAATCGATTTATATTGTAACTATTTCTCCATGTGATGTCAAAATCATAGTTGATTAATATAATCATTGAATCAGCCTTTGATTGTCGAAGTGCTTGCCTGTATTGCACATGACTGCGGCTGCATGACATAGGCAAAGTCGTCAATATTAAAACACAACCCCACCATGTCATTAATTTTTGTTTGCACACAGGAAAGTGACCTTAACCGTTCATAGTTCCTTGACCTCTGTCCTGAACTTCCTGTCCGTTGACGTCACTGTCTTTGAGTTTCAGAACGATACTGCTCTTCAGGTGAGCTCAGAGACCTTTATATACCGTTTTATTCTATAGAACGTGGCAGTAGGGGTAGTTACAGTTATTTAATACATGTACTTCCATTGCGCCCGAGCACAGGATGCGCGTACGGGATAATCAAAGTACAGTGCGCCACCAAGAGTTTCAGTTGGAGATGCCATTGTTTTTACAGTGTAGGCCTATTGTTGAAAGTTTGTCCACAACTATCACAATATTCATACAGAATCCTAGTTAGTCGCGCAAAAACTTATGTTTAAAATTGCAAGTTTGACAATATCTTAGAAATGTAAAGTTGCTTTGCTATAATGATTGCCATTTAAGTTTTAGTACCGATTTTCTGCTGTTTCTTTGAAAACTTCCCTTGGGGGTAAGCTAGTGTTGACGATTATACAATTGTAAATGACTGCACAGTCCAAGGTGTAGAGTTATTCCATTGATTATTGTGTACTTTACCGTTCAGGACAATCCGGACCTTGATGATTTCATCGATCCAACCTGCACCGTATTGACTGTCAGTAAAGACTGCACTTTGGACCAGATGGGCAGTAATTGCCAAGATCATGAGTGGTGGGTCCAATTCCAGGCAACCGATGATAGGATTGTAACCGAAACTGTTCTAGAGCCAGGGATCGGCCGGGACCAGACTCTTGATTTTGAAAAATTCGGACTCAAGGATAATACTGCCCGCTATACGTAAGTCCTAAGCATTGACAATTTTACCATGTTAAATAAATATATATTGCTTTGAAAGTTGTGTTTTACATCATTCTGATCGTCCATTTTATCTTTCTTTGGTGTTGATTTTCGTGTGACGCTTTACTTTGAAGATCGACCTGCTGTTGCCCGAGTGTGAACATTACTGTTAGAGATGGGAACGGGAACACTGCTCTTTGTGGCGTTGATTATTACACTCCAGTGGCGGGAAAAATCAAGGAGCCAGTCTGCAATGGCCCGGTAAGTTCATTCAGATTGCCATTATAATGTGGACGTATATGGAATAAAGCAGTCCTTCTTGGTTTCTGCCAGGAAATGATGTTTCTTTCTAACGGAGGGAAAAATAAAACAGGGTTTCCGTGTACACATGAAAGATCTATATTCAGTTTATCGAGAGACATATTCCACTTCTGTTTGCTCTTAAACTAGAATGGGCTCCATTGAGTCTGCAGTGTTGATAGCTTTCAGACGGCAAGCCCATTTTACGAGAGTTTGTGGTTTTGTTTTTCTTGAACGCAGATACCCTTTGACGACCCCGGCCTGAGCGTCGGCATAATCGTCGCAATTGCAGTTGGTGCTGTCGCAGCAGTTATCCTTAGTGTTGCCTTCATTTATTTTCTTGTGAAGTCTTGCAGTGGGGGAAGTCGTGCACGTACTAAGGGAATGGTTACCCCCCGTAGACTGTCCTTCCACACCTGAAGTGCGCGTGCGAAATTTCAAGTATCCCACGACTGGTGCAATCTAATGTTAAGATTAGGAGTGTTAGTCGAGACTAAAGATTAGGCTTAGCTGGATAAGCCATGTCAGCCATCTTGGAGCTTATTGCTTTCAAATAGCTGGAACAGCTCTGTAGCCTGAAGCTGTGTATAGTGTTTGTGCTTGTGCGTACTTGACAAAAAACAATTACACAGACAATTTCTGTAAAGACATTTAGCATCTCATGTTTTGCCAACACCCTATTTGAATTCTCATTTTAATTGGTCTAAAGCACTCCGAAACCTGCAGTACCAAATTTTTGAATCCCTCTTGGTTCACACATAGAGTCAGTATTCATTATTGATATTGAAGACGAGGAACTTGTCCTAGTGGTGACTGCATGCTGATGGTGTCAGTCTTGAAAATCCACTGTCCTCAAAAATTGAAAGATTTTCTGAATAGATGAAGTTATTTCTGTTGATACTGATGTACATCGTTTGCAATAACACTAGATAATACAACCAGGGCACAATTTCGTGGTAGCTTTTAAGCGCAACAATCTTGTGTTTACGAGAATAAGGTTTCCAGCTAAACTGCCACGTTATACGTACGATTTGTGATTGGTATCCTGCTCATTTCCGCAAGCAGACAATTGATAAAGCAATACCTTTTGCTGAAGCAGCTCTATGAAATTGGACCCTACTGTTTGTGTTGTTTTTTCTAGCAACCATCGATATCATATTGTCAACATCCGCTTTTGTGTATGGATGAAATCAATGTGTGAAACAAACACTCGCAAGTTTGAATAATATTTCAATAGACACGAAAATATATCATAGAGTGATGAGGATCTTTTATTTGGGACCCTCTTGTTTAAAAATGTGAAGTGATGTTTAAGTTTGAGTTCATAAAAAAAAAACCGTTTTGTCTGAGCTGTACTCGTGTAAAAGCCATTCTCTAGGAGGTATATTAGTTTGTCAGTCCGTTTTCCGTGTGCATGTTTGCTTGTGGATCTCTTGTAGCTGAAATACATTAAATTATTTATTTTATGAGTAAATTTTAAGGTAAAATATGAGAAAAATTCTTTTTTTTTGGTGGCAGTGCTCAACTAAAGGAACTATGCATAATTGTAAATACGGATGGTTTAGTTTATTACCGTTTGTTTAGTTGCTTATGAGCTTCCGGTTATTGAAACAGCCTGTACAACAAATAAGTTGAACCACTCCTGCTTTTTTAAAATACATTTTATGAACATAATTTTGAAACAGTTATTATGATCGAGACTATCTGGGCCATTACTATTTGTGTCAGAATGCTTAATACATTGGAAGAAGTTAAATATTTCTTATTGGTATTTACTAGTTTCAAATGGAAAGAAATTTACCCAACTTACATGTAATTTTGTTTTGTATTAGATCTGTGTATTCATTAAATGGTTTGGATATGAACACTGATTCAGATTTGTTGTGTTTGTTCCACTTTTCGCCTCGTAGACCAGAATTTATTCCAAGAAAATTTTACAAAACACCCCAATTATAGTTGTCAAACGGTTGTTGTTGTTGTTAAACATGTTAAGTGTAAATTTTGGTTACGGATCCGGTGCCATTGTGCCCCAAAACCCCAATTATTTGGATGTTAGAAACGTCCTTTACTTGCAGAAGGAAGTATAAGCGGCTTATTGGAATCACACGAAACTCAGGTCAATAGTGAAATGCTCGGGGTAGCGTTTATATAAAGAACCATTTGTTGCTGTTGCTTTGTTTTCTTTAGCAATCCATTTCACAAAGGTATTTCGAAATGTCAAACTGCATGAACCGGGATTTTATTTTCTTCGGATAAAAGCATTTAAAATTGTCCGGGTCAAGCAAAAAAACAAAACAAAAACCCAACAACAACCTAAAAACACACCAAACAAAAAACCGCAAACAAACAACAAACTTTCATAGATGTGTCAGACCCAAAATGTTACATTCAGAGAAAATGCCTGAAAGTCTATGCATTTGATTTCAATAGATAGACCTAGGGTACCATACTTAATTTTTGTCCGCAAGGAGTTTTCCCCATTTGAACCCAAACAGTATTGTCACGCAATGCAAATATCCATTGTGTGGTTCCTTTTGGGGTAGGCTATAGTTCCCAATTTTTCTCACCTCGACACAGTGGCGCCACACAGTATAAAAATAGTAGGCAGTATGATCACATTATTAATACTCAACATGGAACCAAAAGCTATGTTGCATGTTTTGATCTCTGTGTCTCTGATAAGCCAGAGCGTGGCGTTCTTACCTAGGCGTACCGGGTTTCCGCTCCCAGCCACGGACTACACCCTGACCGACCTCACGGTAGCTGGTATCGTCCGTGTAGTAGCAAGGTACTTTGAAGACAGCAACCCGGACCGGTATAGTCCCGGGAACTTGACGAACCTGGACCCGCTGACTCCTACAAGGCTGTTTCTGAAACATTATGGCGGTAATGTTGTAGTTGTTGTTTTCATTGGCTCAAGGAATAAGCTTAGTTAGCAGATCGACATTTTAATCTTAAGGGAAACCCAGGGAATTTCATTGCAATTTCTCCAGCTATGTGAGAGATCATGAAAGTCTGTGATTATTTCTTAACAGGGTATAAACTCGGATGTTAATGTACGCGTTCGTGAGAGAGTCAGACGCAAAATTTGAGATCAACTTTCGGTTCTGTGGAAAGGTCCGGGGATTTCCATTTACGTCAATTATGTCTTTGGTGTTCCTTCGGGCCACACCATACTATGCAACCAGGCCCTGTTTTTGTTTCGTTTTGTCGTTGGAAATGGGCTTTTACAAACAGTTGCAACTGTGAAAATTGTGACGGCTCTATATCACGAACAAAATCAGAGTATTATTTAGTTGTATAAAATGTGCAAGGAAGTCTCTTAAACAACAGCTTGTGAAGTCGAGATAGAAATAAGGATAAATAATCCAAACAATAATGAAGCTAGAATAGTCTTTTCTTGGTATTTCGATTGTTTTTAACCGCTATGGAGGCCGAGGTCATAATAAAAAAGGTAAAACAAAAGGTCGCCATATAGGAATTCTAAAGTTTAGGGTGCTCCACAAGGAATTTGTGTACAAAGTATATGATTGGGAGAATGTTAAGTACAGGGACAAAGAAAATAACAAAAGACGTTCCCACATGGATGTAAAAGATAGAATATGTGTTTTTAAAATTGTGTTTAGAATGTGCATCGTGGAAACAGTTCCAAGGCGCCATCGACACGATAACAAATAAAAATATTGACACGGCCGGGTCACGCAAGGCAGAATGGCATTTCAACGGCAATCAGATAAATGCAGGTTTGTGTTTTATTGAAATTCTTATCTTTATAAAATAAACAACTTTACCACTCGACCGAAAGGCAAGACAACAGCTGATGTTGGTTTTCGCCACAATAAATTAATAACAAAAATTAACAATAATATTAAATAAAAATAAGGACATTGACCCAAATTGTACATCATGGTTTTTCACTATTTTCTCCTGACTGACACAGTGGATTAAAGCAAAACATTTCACATGTTTGTTATTTCATGGAGGGCATATATTATGGTTGATCACATAAAACATAAACATTTATTAGAGAAACACTCTCGTAAAAAAAATGCGACCTCAAAATGCCTCAAGGCTTTGGGATAAAAAAATAAAATAAAACAAAGCGGAAGTGTTGAACCTGATGTCAATTTGCCCTTAGCACCATTCTGTACGCCCGTCCAGCACGCCCAGTGGGGATAGCCTATTTCGGGAGACCTGCACAGCTGTTGAAGGGTACTGGTACTACTAAAAACCGTGTGCGACTTTTTGTCAGCTATATAAATCCTGTATAGTAGCATTAACCCTGCATTGTGGCGTCGTACACTCCGTGACTGTACCGTTGTGTACAAATTGTGTTTACTCATTAACGGTACACTCAAAAATCGCGAAATTTCGCAAGATCCCTAATGGAACATAGCCGGATAACACTAATACCAGTGGAATTAGCTTGGGGTGAGTCTTCGACCTACAGTCACCTTTAACTTCGAAGCCCCTTAGAGAATACATTGACTATGGATACACTCTAAGGTCAAAGATCTTAGCCGCTGTTACCGCAGTACCACTAAACAACCAATCATTCTGTCACTGGCTTTGCTATTGCAGACATCATGCAGACCCCAGCTGTTTACTCTAAGGCGACCAAGCTGTGGTTTCAGGGTAGGCCAAGTAAATAATATAGCTTGTTTCTCAAAAGACTGGTAAGCAGCGCAGTCAAATGTAAAAAAAAGTTGGATTTGAGTAACATTTTTTTCTTTTTGAAGCGACTGTGTGTGCTCACCCATATGAACACACAGCAATATTTTATTTGAGTTCACTCTATCACGATGGCTTTATCGAGCAGGATGTCAGCTGCTGATGTTTTGGAAGGAGTTTTGACTCATGGAGGAAGAAAATAGACTCCATGGTTCGCCTAAACAAAGTTATATAACACGCTATTCACATGCACAGTAAGAAACAGCGCAATCAAGTGACCGCCTGTGTATATTGGCATGATGCACACATTTTTTTTTTTTTTTTGCCTTTTGTGGGTTCTTTCGATTTAGTGAACCTGTGTAAGTCTATTGATACCATGTTAGAAGAATTGGAAGAGCTTGTGAGCAGCCAAAATCAGTTTTGCACGTAATTTGTAAACGGTACAGTCGACGACAGTACGACCATGTTGCGCAGTCTGAAACTGTCGCATACTGCAGCGCATTAAGGCAAAGTCAGACAAATCTTGTTGGCACTGTAGGCCTATATCCCCATAGATGTTTCCAATTACTATACACAAGCTGCATTTTGGGAAGGGGTGGATCGACATAAGTGAAAGTACTTTTCAAGTCAGTGTGTGGCATAGAACGCTCTGTAAGCTGACTTTTATGTTTATTTACAAACGTTCAACGTTTTACAGGCCATAAGAAAATGATGGGCATCCGCCAAAGCATTATGCAACTGCTAACTGTTGGAGATGAAGACGCAACAGACTATGACGTAGCTCGTATGTACTGCGGTCAGTTCCTTCATTTGGCGCATAGTTTCTACTCGAATACCAACTGGATTGAGCTGAACAGATTCAATGCAGCCATTATAGGGACAGACCCGGATGTCATAACACCCTCCTACAACTTGGGTAAAAACTCTATATAACAACCCATTAAATATAACGTTCAAGGGTTTTTAACTCACTATTACTGGTACCCTTTGAAATTTAAAATTGAAGGTGTGTATAGTGGGCTTATGGAAGGGCCTTTGTGTGGTCTTTTACAAAATGGAACAACTAACCTCACAAGGGAATTCCGTGTTCAACTTTGATCCAACAAGGGAATTCTTTAGAAAAGGGAATAATAGAACAACAATAACAAGATCCCACAAACCCGATCCGTTAGCTGGGGTTTGTGTGACGTGAGCATATAACCGTTGAAACTGATGACTTTAACAAAAAGGATCCGGGTGTTTGACAGAGCGAGGACGCTCTTGTTTCGCTTTTATGTACAATATCAATGGAGACGTCGCAAACCCCTCCCCCCAAAAACCAACAAACAAACAAACAAAGTCCAAACAATGGGAGAACAAATAGAAGCTTTCGGATTAATGGGATTCACAGATATGTGTGTGTGTGGGTTTTTTTCTTTTTCTTTTAAAATTTTATTTTAATTGTATTAATTAATTAATTTTTTTGGGGGGAGGGGTTGGTGATGGGGATGGCTTAAGATTTTAATATTCTTGTCCATGCTAAGTAGGGCCTACATCACACGTGTGTGTATGTCGGTTTTTTCTTGGAATAAGCTAGAAGTTGTTGCTATTGTTGGAAAGCAATTTTTCAGACTTTGGATCTGCTTTTTTAAATTGATTGTTATAAAATACCCCAAACTCGTGACAAAATGCAATGCCAACTTTTGAATTAAGTTCAATTCCTCTAACAATCTCAACTTCCTGTAAAGCTAAGAACTCGTGCTGCTTTGGTGTTCGGAGATTTTTTCAACCATCTGGGATCATATTGCCAACATGAGACCCCCCCCCCCCGCCCCCAGAAAAAAGCGAAAACAAAAACAAAAAACAAAAAACAAACAAAGACGTTCAGGCACAACTCCGTGTTCAAGTATTGTATTGCTACAATTTACTATGGTTGCCGAATCTCCAACTCGGTAAGGGACCACAGGCTCACCGGTAAAGCATTCGACTCTGTGAAGAAAGTAAAAGAGCCATGATGACTAGCCTATACACACAACCTTACGGATCGGGTCTATGGGGTTCTGCTATTGTTGTTCTATTGTTCTCTTTGACTAAAGAATTCCCTTGTGGGGTCCAGATAGAACAAAGAATTCCCTTGTGGGGTCCTTGTTCCATTGTGGAAAAGACCCCCCGCGAGGGCAATCCAAAGGTCATGCCTCTGGACAAGAGACCGCCAGGGTTTTATATTATAGTATTCAATTACGTAATAAAACATTCCAACTTAAACTAGTGAGACCTCAGTGTACAGTAATCACCGAATTAAACGCAACCTATTACATCACAACGACGGCAGACCATTTTTATTTTGGGTTTTATGTTTAGGCATCACGGACACATTAGAAAATCGTGAATGTCCAGCAGCGGTTGCAGTATGCCGAGATTGTGAAGGGTCGCCAAATTCGTAAGTCAACATTCTGTTTTATTGATTATTTTGATTGCACTGAGATTAGGGTGCGTTTATTTGTATATATTAAGTTCGATATTAATCGTTGAAAACATTAGATTTCTTTACTAATCGAATACGTCTTTCTGACCACAGCCTCTCGCCGCTAGATTGTTCCAACAACCTACATGAGACAACGTTTTGTTTGGTAGGTGGTTACAGGTCTGGACAAGACATTACCAAAACAGGTAGGCAAGTCAAAAAACATTGACAGGAAAAATAGTGCAGGATAAATAAACGCTATACTGTCGTCAACGCATGTAAGAACCTAGGCTTGATTCCAAGGCTGTGTTTTTTTTATTAGTTCCTTAAACTCGTAGCCAATACATTTTGCCTGAAACAGCGCCCTCTTGTTGGTTACTTTGGGGGCAAAAACGTTTCGCGAGGCATAGGCAAACAGTCGTCGAAATCTCAGACTTGAAATCAGGTCTATTTGAAGCCTCGCATAATTCAAACAATCGATGTCGCACACAAAATCTTTCTAATCCAGGTCTTATTGCCAAAGGTGATCTCCATCTTGCAATAGAAGGAAGTCGAGTTTGTCGTCATACAATGTTAAAGGCAGGGCGTTCTCTTGGTAATTACTCCGCAAGTTAATGACCATCAAATGTTACTTGGTAAAGAGCACCGGAGAGCTGCTAATATTACAAAAAAGAAGTTTGAAACGGCCCTTTTTAACTATTTTTTTTTAGAAAGAGGTAATTTTCACCCGAAAATTTGATTTTAAGAAGGGCTTCAGGCATGAAGCCTTTTTCAGGTATCTGAAAGCACACACGATTATGCAATTATTTTTTCCCCCTTTTTTTATTTCATTATTTTCTTGCAACTTCGATGACCATTGAGCCCCAATTTTCACAGGTTTGTTATTTTATGCATTTGTTTGGAGATACCTAGCGAGGATACTGGTCTTTGACATAATTACCCGTGCAAACTATTGTTGATACACTTCGTAGTCTCATGTTTTATCTTTTTATATTCCACAGTTACCACCCCACCAAAATGTTCCCATGGTGGAATCAACGACCGGTCTAGATTGATAGCAGCGACTGGTGGGATCAATAAGGAAACTTCCGAACCAAATTTGTCACCTCATCATTTCTACCATCAACAAGCCGCGCTGACGGCGATTCAAGCTACCGTAGACTTCTTTTATCATCCTGGTTTGTGTCATTAATCCTACAATACATGACATATTTTGTTTACTGGAAGGAGCCATAATTATTATAATTATTTCTAGAGTTTGACTAGTTCATCGATAATTATAGTTATTTAATTTACTGCATCTATTATCCACTGTATGCATAAACATTTACAATTGGTTTCCGATGGGGTCGTGCATAAACTATGTTTTTTCCTACACTGCCGAAACTGGGGTGTTGAAATTTACACCATTGGTGTTGTGACATATAGATACCAAACAGAACCAAAATTTACACCATGGGGGTGTTAAAATAAAAAACATTAATCTCTGCCAAAACAATTACATTAGTGTTATTTTAACACACTATGGTGTTAATGTTGATTCTCTCTTAGGTCTGACACATCTATGATGACAGTTTTTTAAACTTTTGTCTTGACCTGGACAATTTTAAATGTATAATTTTATGTGCTTTTGTCCGAAGATTTAAAATAAATAAAAATAAATTAATAATATGACAACACCTATGGTGTTAATGTTAACACCCCCATATTTTGGAGTATACTGTAGTTTAATTATTAATTGTATACATAAGTGCATTGAATAGGTTTCATAAAGTCAAGCAATTACATTTCAGGTCTAACCTCACATTATTTCTTTTAAAACGTAGACTCTTCAATCAAGATTAAGTTGTTACAGTGTTCTATTGTATCTTACAACCCTTTTTTTTATTCTCATGAGGCTGGTTATGATAATCTGACTGATTTTTATCGATTTGTCTTTCTCAGATACTGGTCTTTATAAACTGATCGGGGAGCGGAAATTTCGTAAGCTGCTGAACCTGGACGTTGGGGCTTCATTGACTTTTGTTATTGATACAACCAGTAGCATGAGACAGGAAATAATAGCGGTGAAAGAAGAAACCATTGATTTAGTCAACACGTACAGAGGAACGTGTTTTGCTGCCTCTAAGTATGTCATCGTACCTTTCAATGACCCCGGTAAGTTTACAGATCAAAATCAAGAACTATCTTTGGATCACTAAGCGGAAGCGCTATCTGCAGGGAGTTGTGTTAGGTTTGATTATTCCAATTATCTAGTTTCCAAGAAGAGCAACAATGGTTTCAATGTTTTACAGATTTTGGTCCGGCATTTGTGACTACCGACCCACAGGAATGCATCCAGTACCTCAGTGGTCTAACCGTACATGGCGGCGGTGATTGTCCAGAGTTTTCTAACAGTGGACTTGAACTTGGGATTCAAAACAGGTGAATACAAAATAATTGATTGATTATAACATTTAGAAGCTAAAGCCCACTTAGATCCAACATGGTATTTATCTCTTTCTTAAACCCATTATTAAAGTCTGCGATGGTTTTTGTGCAACAAAATTACTATTATAGATATTCATGTGAAAAAAAACCTGGAACTACTTGGGCCAAATTTCATAGAGCTTCTTAAGCAGAAAAGGTAGCTATAAGCACAACAAAAAAGTGCTAACCAGAATAAGGTTATACCAGCCAAACTATCACTACAATTCGTGACTGTTACCTTGCTCATCTCTACTTCAAGATGTTGTTAAAAGGAGGGTACTCAAATTACGGGTCACATAACCATTACCGATTTGTTGCGATATCTCAACCTTTTGAAATTTTCACAGGTTAGTTTTATTGTATATATCCACATTTTATAGGATTAAAACATTTGAACGGTTCCAAAAACCAAAGGTATTCTTTACCTTTAAGCGACATGAAGTAGTTTCTTTTTTTGATATTGAAAGGGTGAACCTTTTAACCACATGATGTTGCAGTGCGAGACTTTCGAATGCTAGGTCGCAGCATACTTACTAGGTACATCTCCATTGTTTACGTAGTTCTGACGTGCACATTACCTAGTACAATGGATTTACCTGGCAAATCTGCTGCCACCTAGTGTCCCAAAAGTCCCCCAATTGAAGCGTATTACAATTATGTTGGTTGCTGCATACATACATACATTTTTTTCCAATCAGCACCTTTCCTTGCTCTTGTAGTGTGGATGAGAATATTGTGTACGTCTTCACTGATGCTGATGACAAGGATCCAGAAAAAGTCTCAGACATTAATGCTTTAGTAGAGGAGAAAGGAATTAAAGTGACGTATCTACTGACAGGGGTTTGTACCAGCAGACGTCGTAAAAGAGGTACGAATGAATAGAGCCTTATCAATGACATGCAATTTCTCGTTCATAGAAATTTTTTAACAACATTCTATTTTTTTTCTTGTCATTTTTCAGTAGCCTCAAGCAGTGCCCCGTCGTCTTCTTATTTGACCATCGCTAGCGAGTCTGGTGGAGATATCTACATTACAGACGATGCTGGCATAAGAGACCTATCCAGAGTAATTCAGGGCAACATCCGAGCATCACAGGTAAGACTATTTACCCCAGATAGTATTTTCTATTATTAGAAAATCATGTAAAGGATATGAGTGTTGACGTGTTGCTTTTCTGACGTGAAACCATTGTCCGATTATTGCCAGTTCACATACGTGAAAACTGCAAACGGTTTGTTTTCCTGTTACGGTGTTTGGATCTCTCAGAATCATATATGCTTGTATATAAACACTCATATATCTTTTTCGGAGTGACACACCCCTCTGGAGATAGTGTTTTATTTCACTTTTGTCTTTCTCCTCGGCAGCCCATCTTTTGTTGTGTTTGTTGCTCCCTTATCCAATGGTTATTTTGGTGTCCCTTTTTTGATTTACTTGTTTTTTTGTTTACTGTTCTTGCTGCATTAAGCAGTGGGGCGGTATTCACTTTTGTCTATATTTTTATACATTTTTTTAATACTAAATTTGTATACTTTGTATGTAGTATTGTGATATGCCTGAATAAAGTATTAATATAAAACCACATAATTTGTTTATATATAAATAAAAGAAACATACTGTCTAAAATATAGTATCCTACATTGGGATTTACGTAGGTAACGGTACTCAAGATGGATGTAAACAACACCACCCCTGTAAACATACCAGTTGACACTACAATACCTGAACTTCTGGTGTCCATTTTTGGTCCACTGGACATCGCAGTAGTGACCATTATGAACCCACAGGGTAAGTTCTACCACTCCAGTTAATGTGGATGAACACTTCAGTTTTATTCATGACATTAAAGTTAGTTTGATATTGTATACTTTCTGTTCGATATTGGACATTGGATATTCACATTGGTTTGTGCACTGATTGTATACTTTCTGTTCGATATTGGACATTGAACATTCACGTAGGTTTGTACAATGAATGTTTGCTATTTCGATATTTGACAAAGGACATTCACATAGGTTTGTACAGTGAATGTCTACTTTTCTGTTCAATATTGGACATTGGACGTTTACATAGATTTGTACAGTGAATGTCTACTTTCTGTTTCGATTTTGGACATTGGACATTAACATAGGTTTTCCTTGTACTTAAGGAACTGAGGGATCGCCGAGTAGTCTGGGTGCAGAAATATTTACCAGCTCCGCCCAGCAGATTGTCTTTAGCTTCAACACCACCTCGCAGCAATCAAAAGGAAACTGGACTCTCAAACTACAAAATATGAACCCTGCCTACGAGTACAAAGTCACTGTCTCTGCTCGAAGCCTCCTCGACTTCACCTTTGACCTTTTGGAAGTTGACCAATCTGGAACTGCATATCCAATAGAGGGGCTACCGGTCGCTGGTAGGTACCGTATAACGTTTACAATTCCCATTGGCATATAAATGATTTCCTCTTGTGCGGTCAGTTGAGGAAAAGATTCGACAACATCGTTTCCAATTGCTTCATCATTCATAGCGATTTCTATACATATTTACTTCAAAGTGGTTCTGGCAAGCGTTTCAGTTACTTTTATGAAGCCGTTGGTGTCTCGCTATCAAAACTTCAACCTGAATGCTTGCTTAAGTGTCACACAAACCATCAAAATAATGTTATTTCCTTATTTCTTGCTGTATGTTTCTCAAGGAGCTAAGCTCTTGCTCCAAATCCGAATCTCCTCCGAAGACATGATCAGATCAATCAGTGAAGTTAGCTTCCATGATACCTCCGGTCGTGAGGCACTCTTCAGTGGGATCGTTGAACCAATCACAGGAAGGACTCAAGGATTGTACGTGGCAAAAGTGACACTGCCACACAAGGTAGCTTCATTTCACAACTCTGCCTCTCATACTTTATGAGCTTCCTGCATTTTATTTTTGCCATTCGCTGAATATTTGCACTAGGTTTGGAAAGTTTGTACACGCTTTATTTGACCAGGGCTCGATTTCGAAAAATATCTAATAGATTCACGTTGAGTTGAGTTGTAAGTATTACCATGGTGATTTGTATTGTGACATCATACTTTGCTTTACAGCCATTCAGATTGATTCGCAGTTAAGACCAGTCTCAGCTCCTTTTTAAAACGGCCAAAAGGTTTGCTGTGAGACCACTGCATGGATATTGTGAGAGCACAGTCTTTCGACACAGAGTTGTGGGGACATTCCTTTGTTCTACACACTTAAGGGAAATCCTATTTCTAAACACTGTCAATAACACTGTGTGGACTTGTGTAAGTCCACATAGTGTTTCAAGGCCCTACATTAGGTGGAATTCTTTTGTTCTCGGGTCCAAACTTTGTTCGTAGCGGAGTTTCTTTTTCCTCGACATATTAAGGCTATTGTTTTCATTCCACATTCCCTTTCTTTTAGGCATTTTTGGTTAGTCTTGTTGGCGTAGACAATAAAGGTGCGTTTTTCCTTCGGACAAAACCAGCAGAGGTTCAAGTTGTTGCATTCAAGTTGGAACAAGTCATTGGAAACAACACAATAGGTTGGTACTAAACAAACATTTGTTTTGTCTAAGTAAATATTGTGTGCTTGTTGAGAAGGGGAGTACTCGAAAAAAAAAAATTTTAAAACTGAGAAGAAAAAAGCACAAATACAGTATTCGAAAGGCTGCTCTTCATTAATTAATAAATACTAAATACGATCTTTGAGGAATTAGACAAGAAAACAAACCTGACCTGCAAACCTGTTATAACAATGCATTCCATCCTTTCGTAGAGGAACTTTATCAAGGAAGTGAAGGTAGTTTGACATTTAGAGTTACAAACAAAGGTCCGGCAGACAATATGACCGTCGATGTATCCATCGGGGCAAATAGAGGAGCAGTACAACTAAATGTATCAGAGCACTTCACCGCTACTATTGAGCCATTGACCATGGAGTTGGCGTCTGGACAGACACAAGAGGGCGTGCTGATTGTCCGTGCTGCTGACAATACACCAATCGGTACTACCGTGTAAGTAGATTTGTTTGTATGGGTTTCTTTATGTTTGACAGTTTTTCAGTTTACATTGGACTGAGGTCCTCCAGTTAACCTGAGACTATTTTATTTTCTAAGATCTTTGTTTCTTATGTTTGTTCTTGTTTTAATATAACACAAGTAGGCATTATAAGTATGATGTATCGTCTTTGTTTATTTATTTATTTTTTTAAAATTTCTTTTATTCATTTATTATTATAATGCTCTTTGTTTTTTCGCCTGGAGGTGGAAACAACCTCCCCGCAACAATGGGGTTGTGTTCGATTGAAATGAAACTGTATTACCTATAGAAGTACACGTAAACAAATTGTAAACTTCCTTTGTTTACTTTGTTAATTATTCACCAGGAAAGTGACTGTAAGCGTTTCAAGTTCCTTATCTACAGTTGTTAATTTTCTCTCTACTGATGTGACGGTAGTTAAAACTCCCATAGATATTCCTGAAGTAAGTTTTATGTTTTAAAATGATCTAATTAAATTATTAATCATTTTACTCCAATTAGGTACAACTTTCATCAATAATAACGAATTATTAAATAACTCAAAAAAGCTGTGCGTCAACAATCATATTTTGGAATTTACATTTCCATTGGTATGGTAAAGAGACGAGTGTTTTCGGGAAGTGAAACGCAAATGACAATTTTAATCGTAACTAGGTCATTGATAGCACCCCTCCAACCTGCACCGTGCTGGCCACTGGAGGGGGTTGCACAGCAGACCAGATGAGCAAGAACTGTCACCTCCATGAGTGGTGGGTTCGAATCCAGGCAGCGGATGAGACGACTCTGACAGAATTTCTTCCTGATCCAGAAGTTGGCCTCAGCCAAACCTTGGAATTTGAGGGCATCTCTCTCCACAACGTGACAGCACTCTATAAGTAAGACAGTATGTTGCATTTTGTTTCTATTTAATTTTGAGCACGTGTCTGTTTTCTTAATTGTGGAATAATCTGAAATTTGAGACGACAGATGGCAGCAGATACAACGGGTAAGTTTGAGTCTTTCACATTGTTTTGGAGATTTTGTACATTTTTTTAATGATCCGGTCATCCCCTCTTCCTTTACGGTGTTTTATCGGCTTTTGTGTTTTTGTTTTGTTTTACGAAATGTAAAAAATATTACAACAATCAAAATGAAGATGTGTTTGTTTTTTCTCGCCCCATAAGAGCCCCGTGTTGTTGTCCCAAATTGGACATCACAGTTAGAGATGGGAATGGAAACACTGCGTCATGTGGTAAGGACTTCTACACTCCAGTGGCGGGGAAAATGAAGGAGCCAATCTGTAACGGCCCGGTAAGTTGGAAGTCTGGTTTGAAGAACTTCCGGCTTGTCCCCCCCACCCCCCCCCCCCCCCCAATATGGCGAACTTTGAAAAAACTTTCTGATAGCGCCCTCTTTTGAATCAAACTCCTTCAGTCCATGTTAATTTCCCATAGAGGACAGAATCTCCGGTGGGCAGATTTCCCAATGGGGACACCGGTCTTCGCAGAGGACTCACCGTCACAAGACTCACAACTTATAGATCAGTAAAGAATAATGCTTCTAAAGAAGCGTGCAGAGCTAGCTCAGTTCTGATATTAAACAAACCTTTGGTGTTGAACTAACTTTATTTTGTACCCTTGTATTTTATTGTTCAGATTGTGTACTATGGCCCTGGCCTTGGCACTGGTAGTATTGTGGGAATAGTAGCTGGCTGTGTGGTGTTGATTTTGATCATTGTGATCATTGTTGTTGTCAAACTCTTCACGACTCAGAGGGGGAAAAAGGCGAAATATTCACCTCAAAAGGGCAACGAAGATCCCGCAGTCGCAGGAGAGAAGCAAGATGATTCGATGCTGTAAATGGAATAGATTTGTCCATAACAACTCTCATTTGAGATGAGCGGGGGGGGGGGGGGGCACCTTTGACGATTAAAATAACTTGTTTTGAAACATGTTCCTAGTCTCTTTTGGACTGAGATTGGTTTTGATGAGACTTTAATGCTGTCATTGGATCCATGATCACCTGGTCTGTAACCAGGAATTACTATTATTGTTTTTTGGGCTTTATTTCATTTCTTTGTTTGTTTGTTTGTTTGTTTTTTGTTTTGTTTTTTGGTGGGGAGGGCAAATTATGCATTTTTGGGGGGCAGGGGGAGTTGGATTTTTTTTTTTAAATTGAAGGCCAAGTTCAAGCCTTTAGGTCCACTTTTGCGCTATTTTTTTTGTTTTTGTGCGCACCATTTGTTTTATATTTTGGGTGGACTCTTTCTCCTTCTATTTTGATTTTATTTTAGGAGACTTTTGTTTTTGTTGGGGGGGGGGGGCGCCCCTCTATAGTTACGGTTTTGATGGTCACAATCGTCTTTGATGATTTCCAAATGCTGAAAGGAAATTTACAACAGACTGTAGGCCTACTCGACTAACTTTGCTGTATGTTTTTGTTTCCTTGTCTATCATGTGTTTTTTTTTATTATGCGCACCTCGAATGGTAAAACTGGAAAAGTGTGCACTGAAAGTTTGTAATGGAAGTGCGTCAAACTGACGAATTATATCAATTAAAGTGATTCGTAGGAATAAGAGACGATAACAAATATGCTCACTAATAATTGTTGCATTTTTCCAGAGGTGGGGGTAACCAAAGGTTCCAGATCTTGAGGTTCGCACATGGTAATGGTTGTTAAGTGGAACAAAATAGCCTAAGTTGTGTTGTTCTCAGAATCTATTTTTAAGTTGTGTTGTTGTTATACTCAGAATTTACGTAACGAAAATATTACGGAAGTTTTACAAATTTTTACAAAATCGAGGAAAATGTTAAAGATTTTTTGAAAATCATAAACTGACAATCTATATTAAAGCACAGTCATATTATTATTAAACTTTTAGTTTGATTATTAGTCCAAATACTAATAATACACTTTTTAAAAAGAGAGTCTAGTTTTTGTAAGAAAACATGAACAGTCTTAAGCTTTTCTCGTTGAAGAATTGTAATTTTTTTTTTAAATAAGAAGCTTTTATAATTTATATTTAGTAGATGCAATTAATTGATAATAACCTTTTATGTAAGTTTTAGCTTTAAAAAGAGTAAAATACTGATGGTAATTTGTGTGTATTTTAATATGTCTGGTCAAGTTAAGTTTTAGCTGTCAACCATGCCCCTCCTTTAGCATTGCAAACGAGCGGTCGTGGGCGACACTCCCAAAAAGTTATGTTACCTGCTGGGTTCTTTTATCTGAGCTGAAATAAACACAATCAATTGGTTGAATTATTTAAAATTGTTCGTAACATCCTTTTTGTATTAAAAGCAGGGTACACCTTTGGCAATTACTCTAAAAACTAATGACCAAGAAAATATACTTGATAAAGAGTTCTGGAGAGCTGTTCATTTGTAAAACATTAATTTGTTAGAAACGATCCCACTTTGAAGTAATGAATTTTTTAGAGAAAGAGCACACTTTCGATCACTGACAAATGGTGGCAAATGGTGAAATGGAGCTTGGCTTATCACGTAGGTAAACGTTTGTCAAATGATAATGGCCGTATCCAAAATGGCGGCTACAGCTACGGCTACGACTGTTGCTAAGGGTGTTGCTAAGGACGTCAACGCATGATGACGCGGCGCTCCAGCCGTAGCCGTAGCCGTAGCCGCCAATTTGGGCACGGGCCAGTATTGTAGTGAACATTTTAAAGTTACTCTAAGAAGGCTTACCGCGAACCATGTAACAAACCAATTGAGTGATGTCTGAGGAATTCAACTATAAGTGGTAACTTTAGTTGTCACCAAGGAAGTCACTGTATTAGACAATAAAATCCAATCAAACTCGCAAAAATGGCTTATTTCACGAGGTGTCAGTGTTATGAAGCAGACAATGGTGTTCGGTCTCAAATCCACGTGCTTGATTGCAAGGCTGCGAGTTTGAAGAACAATAGAGATTCACAGCTAGGCCTAAGGGTCAATGAATCAACCCCTCCAATCAGTTATCAGGCTTTTTTGCTTTTTTTTCAATATGGAACTTGTAATGTTTTCTTATTTATTTTTGTTTACCAAAAACATGGGAGAGTAAACAACCTTGTACACAAATTGACTAACAAATAAAACGCGATGGCACTCTGCAGGCCAAGTACAAAGTACTGTTTGCTTTGTTATTATGTATATTTTTTTGTTTGTGTCACCGTAGTTTGGACGGAACGATCGTGTATATGTACACAGATGCTGTTGACAAAGATAAAGAAAAGCTTCCGGATGTTCTGGCGTTGACTGGCGAGTGCAGACCAGGTACCAGTCGCCGTAAAAGAGGTAAGGATTGAGGCGATTGGTTGAAAGTTATATCACGTGAAGAGTAACGACCAATGACGTGAAGTTTACCATGACGTTGTTTTATCAGACGGTTATTCAATCTGTTAATAGCTTTCTTTAGTGTAGTGTGGTAAAAGTGGATGTTCCTCTGGAAACAGCAGAAGATTGAATCGCATTATTAAGTTTGCTAGCAGGTTGGTTGGGGCTGATGTTAAGAAATTACATTTCTTGTGCAAAAGGGCTTTGAAGAAACGTCCGGCCCTGCCCATTGTGTCTGAAAATGATCACCCTCCATGGTCACTTTTAAGCAACAACCTAATTATTGCTTCGTCCATCGGATGAGATGTAAAGCTGCAGGTCCTGTTCTTTAGTGCGTGTAAACGACATATCGTTAAAGGTTCAGTGAATAACTATTAAGTATTTATGATTTTATGTTACACTATAATTATTATACAGTAACAGCAATTTAGTTGGTAAGAATACTTTTGTTCCCAGCTGTATATTTCAACATTGACTTATCATTATTTTTTATTTTAAATAATGGTCTTCAGGAACACCCACATAAATAGCTGACTATGACGAGCTGACATGGCTGGATTCGATTCATTCTGTGATGTCATCTTTACATAATAATTCATGAGCTAATCCAGAGGAAAATTGTTCTGGGACTAGGTCTGCCCAAAACCTTTCTATTAAAAAAAATCACTCATGATTATATATCAAACGCACGTGATGTCACAGATGGAACCCAGTCATGTCAGCAAGTGACCTATTTAAGTGGGCGTTCCTGGAAAACAAAATTTCAACAAAAATAAATTATTAAAAAATATACAGGAAGCAACAAAAAATGTTTTTCCCCAACTGAATTACTGTATAATAACTATAAGGTGTCAAATAAAAACATATATACTGAGTAATTCACCAAACCTTTAAGAGCAGGGTCCACCTGGTGTTTATGGCATGTGTGATGATACTCAGGAAGATTATGCTTTATCTAAACCATTTGTTTCAAAATCTTTCGCCCTAAGGGAGTGGGGTTCCAATAGTGGTCACACCGGTGTTTCCCCCCTGAAACGGCCCACCTCAATATTTTTTTATGGCCAATTGACTCATATAATATTTGGCCAGTACCACTACCTTACGGTGAATATTTGCCTTAAGGACAGTGTAATTTAAGCTTTTTGCTGCCCTTTTTGCTGTGTAGGTGAAATCAATTTGTATGTGTGTTACATTCTTGTCAGCTTGCATGTGCACACATTTTGCTTCAATCTTACTTTTTTTTTACCACCTCGCTTAGTTCCTTAGCAAAGGGAACTACTGGGTCACACATATCCCCCACAGTGGACTGCCATATTTGTTTGAGTAGTTGGCCACTTAACTAGTAATTCTCAATTATCACTGAAGATTCAGTTACAAAAATAATTACCCATTTTTCTGAACCACTCAAACTGGTTGTCTTTCCGGCATCACAGCCACCGGTAGTCACAAAACATACATCTTTATAGAGTACCTGTGTAAACATAAAACAAACATGGCAATTAGTACTACGGGATTTTTTTTAATTAAAAGTGGATTTGAAACAATTTGGAGTCTCTAAACCAATTCTATTAATGTTTTTGTTCAATACCCCCAAATGCAAGCCTATAAATTTCTCAAATCTATAAAAAATTACTTTTAAAATTTAAATTTTTATTGTGTTGAAAAACAGAATAACTAGAGCATGATTTGAACCTATGAAGTCCGGGTTTACATGCCAGTGCTCCACTAACAGAGCTACACGTATCCAGCCTAACAACATGTATGTTGGCGGTTTCCCCTAACAACAATACTGAAGTATGGTACCCTAGGTCTATCTATTGAAATCCAAAGCATAGACCATCAGGCATTTGCTCTGAATGTAACTTGCTTAGAATGCAAAGGTCAATCATCCTGAAAAAGAAAGGGCTAGTGGTGTATTCTATTTTTACAGTGAGCCTGTGTCTAAATTGGCAGCTATGGTAGCTATGATAACACAATGCGCGTACATGTAAGCACATCTGAATATTCTTTAATGCAAATTTCACCGGGACTAATAAAAGTGTTGATGTAAACAACTCTTTCAGTATTTACTCAAAATTTGTAAACTCCACAACAAAATTAAGAGGGTTAGAGACTGTATAACAAGTACCCTTCTGGATAAAATCTAATTTGTAGACATTAAGAATGAAAGGAGCAATATGTGTTAGATTCTTTGCTCTGCGCTGGCTAGGTTCCGAAGTGTTTAGAAACACCTACATGTAGGCCTACTAAGTATTGTACTAGTATTTTAAATATATTGTGAGTTGTGACTGTCACTGTTTTTGTAGTTGTCAGCAAGTTGACTGGAAAGGTAGTGTTGAGTTACTGAGTGAAGTGTTATTTTAAACCTTCGGTAACCACATCAACTTAGTATTAAAAGAACAGTTAGATTGGACTCCCGGAGCAAGTCCAGTGTTATTAGCCACACTTCATGCTACCAAGACCAAAGAGCAATGTCCTACCCGTACTACATGATGTACTGGTATCTAGTCCTAGAGCTCCTAATGAGCAAGGATAATATTAGATTCTTCATAAGTTCTAGCCTCATACATTTCGAAGTCATGGTCCTTTCTTTTAAGTGACAACACTGTTGAAATAAGTCATTATTTCATGAGGCGGCCATGATTGGAAAGCGCCACCAACCGATCCACAGAGAGTAGCCGCAGGCCTACATTAACATTTCATTAAATGACATGCCTCGCTAACAATTGTGGTGGGTGATATTATGTGAGATGATAATATATTTCGGGCACGATTCTAGTGTGGCATCCCCCCCCCCAAGCCTCGCTTAATAACAGCGGTGGATAGTCGAATCGGGTGCATGATCACATTCATTACTATTAGTCAACATGGAACCAACAGCTATGTTGCATGTTTTGATCTCTGTGTCTCTGATAACCCAGGGCGTGGCGTTCTTGCCCAGCCGTACCGGGATTCTGCTCCCAGACGCGGACTACACCCTGACCGACCTCACGGAAGCTGGTATCGTCCGTGTAGTAGCAAGGTACTTTGAAGACAGCAACCCGGACCGGTATAGTCCCGGGAACTTGACGAACCTGGACCCGCTGACTCCTTCAAGGCTGTTTCTGAAACATTATGGCGGTAATGTTGTAGTTGTTGTTTCCATTGGCTCAAGGAATAAGCTTAATAATTAGCAGATCGACATTTTAATCTTAAAGGAAACCCAATGTTATCGCAACTTCTCCAGCTATGTGAGAGATCATGAAAGTCTGTGATTATTTTTTTATGCAGGGTATAAACTCTGATGTTAATGTACGCGACTGTGAGAGAGTCAGACGCAAAATTTGAGATCGACTTTCGGTTCTGTGGAAAGGTCCAGAAATTTCCATTCACGTCAATCATGTCTTCTTTGTCCCTTCGGGGCCCCACTATACTATGCAACCAGTTCTTGTATTTGTTTCGTTTTGTCGTTGGAAATGGGCTCTTATAAACAGTTGCAACTATGAAACATTGTGATGGCTTTATCACGAAAGAAATCAGAGTAATTTAGTTGTATAAAATGTGCAAGGACGTCTCTTAAACAATAGCTTGTGAAGTCGAGATAGAAATAAGGATTAATAATTGAAACAAAGGAAGCTAGAATAGTCTTTTTTGGTTATTAGCTGTTCCGACCTACAGTCGGAACAGGTATTGTTTTCGTCGACATTTTTATTAGCTGTTCCGACATAGTCGTAACAGCTATTGTTTTCGTCAGGATTATTATTTGTTTTTATTATTACTATTAGCTGTTCTGACATAGCAGTCGGAACAGCTATTGTTTTCGTCAAGATTTGTATTAGCTGTTCCGACATAGTCGGAACAGCTATTGTTTTCGTCAAGATTTTTATTAGCTGCTCCGACATAGCAGTCGGAACAGCTATTGTTTTCGTCAAGATTTTTATTAGCTGCTCCGACATAGCAGTCGGAACAGCTATTGTTTTCGTCAAGATTTTTATTAGCTGCTCCGACAAAGCAGTCGGAACAGCTATTGTTTTCGTCAGGATTTTTATTTGTTTTTATTAGCTGTTCCGACTAAGCAGTCGGAACAGCTATTGTTTTCGTCAAGATTTTTCAAAAAGTTTTACAAACGTTGTTAAAAGTTTCCACCAAAACGCCATAGGTTTAATACACGACTTTTCTTTATTCGTAATCTTAGAAACAGTAGATATGACAGACTTGAGTCCTGTATTGAATTGAAGCTTAGTACATGAAGTTATCACTAAATGTTATACTGTTCAATTTCTTAATCAATTAGCTGAGTTATAATGACATGAATATTTAATTAGGCAATCTTGTTACCACCATATCTCCCAAAATAAACGTCCGATTTTCAAATTTTCTTCAGATGTTGACTCTCTGGGTATTGAAGTTGTGCACAATGAAGTAGTTTTATATGTCACGTCATCTTGAAATTATTTTTATTAAATATATACAGTTATTATATAATTAATAAAATCACTCTAACCGTGTTGAAGATCCGATGGCACCGCGGTTTACCGTGTTTCTTACCAAGCCAGTGATCTGTGGTGCGAATCCTCCGGGAATCTCGACGAAATCAATATATTGAAGCATACATTTTACATTTTTTTACAATAAGAAATATGTACCTACATTAAAACGAACAGTACTACATATTCTTTTTTTCCAAATTTTGGCTCATGAGAACTTCTTTTCTGGAAAATAAAACGATCCTGATTTTGTCCTCGCTCGGCACGATCTTTGGTGTACGTTCTACTATGGAGGAGGTTCTACATGGTTCTACGATTACGAAGCACGTATAAGCACTACCTCCATGCTCCATGTACAGTATGGTTATATAGCATAGGCGACAACAACTTGTTCGCGAGTCTCCATCTCCATCTCCATTGATTAAGTCAGCAAAATATCCTGCCGGATACATCAACGCTAACTTGCGCACTGCGTGTGGAAATAGACTACTGGTGGATATTAATTACTGATATGTCCCTTGAATTCTGCTAGTGTTGCGCTGTTCACAGCAGCTGAGGAGAGTGAGTTCCAGTGTTTAACAGTTGATACGAAGAATGAATCTTTGAAGGCCCTAGCTTTGTGACTGACTTGAATGAATTTTTGGTTGTTTCCCCTTGTATCTCTGGTATTAGGCTGAACATAGTTGTGAAGTGGAATGTCGACCAACCCATTTTTCATCTTGTAGAGCATACATAATTTCTTTTGATTTCTTCTGTTCTGTAGTGTGTCCCATCCCAAGTCATCCAGAAGTTTAGTAACAGTTCCCGCATCCCTTTGGTAGTTTCCTGTGCAAAATCTAGCTGCTTGACGTTGGACTCTTTCAAGTGAATTAATGATCTGCTTTGTTGAGGGGTCCCATGCAGATGCAGCATATTCTAAGAGTGGTCTCACTAAGCTCAAATAGGCAGTTGCTTTCACTTCACTGTTACAGCTCCACAAATTCCTGCGGATAACATTCTGTACTCTTTGAGCTTTCTTGATGGACTCCTGAACATGGATGTTCCAGCTGAGGGTATTAGATATGTGAACACCAAGGTATTTTTGAGATGAGACGCTGTCCAAAACTTGATTGCAAAACTTGTATTCATGCTGAGGTGGGTTTCTCTTGCCTATGGTCATGGTGCAGCACTTGCTTGGATTAAAGTTCATTAGCCAAGTGTCTTGCCAGTTTTCCAGGAGCTTCAGGTCCTTCTGCAAAGTGCTAGTGTCCCCGTTGGTAGGAATTGGGGCGTAAAGCAAGCAGTCATCTGCAAAAAGCCTGATCTGGGAGGTGATGTTGTTTGGCAGGTCGTTGATGTACAACAAAAACAAAAGTGGACCAGTGACAGTGCCTTGTGGTACACCAGATGTGACGGCTGCTGGGAGTGATGTATGCCCATTATTTACGACTTGTTGGGTACGCCCTGTCAGGAAATCCTGAACCCATGTTGAGATCTCCCCACTTAATCCATAATATTGAAGTTTGGAAATAAGACGACGGTGCGGGACTTTGTCGAAGGCCTTGGTAAAATCAAGCACTGCGACATCAACCAAGTTGTTCTTGTTGAGTTCCATGCTAATGTCATGAATTGTGAGGATGAGTTGTGTTTCTGTTGACTTTTTAGCCCGGAATCCATGTTGAAAATCAGTTAAAATATGCTGGTTCTCCAAATGTTTCATCACATGGCTGTGCACAATGTGCTCCAAGGCCTTGCAAACCACTAAAGTGAGTGAAACAGGACGATAGTTTGCTGCACAAGTACGGCTCCCCTTCTTGAATATTGATGTAATATTTGCTTCCTTCCAATCTTGTGGTACTTCACCTGTGTTGATTGAACTTTGGAACAGGTCCTGAAGTGGTGAGGCTAGTTGCTTAGCTCCAAGTTTCAGAAACCAAGGTGGAATTCCGTCTGGACCTGGTGCTTTGTTGGGCTTAAGCTGGCTGAGGAGCTTTTCAACTCCCTCTTTGGTGATGATGAGCTTACCAATCTGTTCGTACGGGCTAGTACCAAGTTGGGGCAATTCCCCAGGAGGCTCCTTGGTAAACACACTCTGAAACTGTTCATTCAAGATGTTCGCCTTCTCTGTATCATCGCTGATAATCTTTCCATCTTTCTCAAGGTCTGCAACTCCTGGGTTTTCTTGACTTAACTTTTTGATAAACGTCCAGAATTTTTTAGGCTCCTCCTTGATGGCAGATCCCAAGGTTTCTCTGATGTATGTAGAGCGAGTTTTTTTGATAAGTTTGTGTGTATTTCTCCTGCATTCACGGAAAACTTCCCAATCAGAAGCCTTTCCTGATTTGATGGCCTTATTGTATAGACGTTGCTTCTTTTTAACAGCCCGTCTCAGTGTCCTGTCAAACCAGGGCAAGTTGAAACGGCTAGATGTCATCTTGTGAGGAACACATTTGTCCATGGTTTGGAGAATTGCTGTCTTGATGCAGTCCCATTTTTCTGTTACAGTCTTCCCTTTGTTGTTCTTGAAGTACTCGTCTGTAAAATCTTCCAATGCTTGTGTGACACCATCAGTGTCAGCTTTGTTGCGCAAGTAGACTTTTCGCTTCACTGGTCGTTTCCTAATCGGGGCAATCCTTAAGTCCACTATCACCGAGCTGTGGTCAGAAATACCCTCAACAACCGTGATCTTGTCCACCATGTCAGGATTGTTGGTGAAAACCAAGTCTAAGATGTTCTCGGCGTTTCCCTGTTTTCTTGTAGGTTGATTGACATGTTGAGTGAGCCCATGTTCTTCAACTAGGGTGACCAGTTGTTCTGCAGCTTTAGAGCTGTACCCACTTCTGGTTGACACACTGTTGTCACTCCAATCGATGTTGGGCAAATTAAAATCTCCAGTCAAAATAATGTTATGAGAGTTGATCTTATTTCCCAGGTTGGCAAATGATTGTCCCAATATTTCCATTGCTTCTCCATTATCCTTGGGTGGGCGGTAGAAAACACCAATTAGCATAGGTCTACATCCCTTTACTTTGGTTTCAGTCCATAATATTTCACAGTCTGAGTTTAGCTCACTGCAGTGAGTTGAAGGTAAGTCCCCTTTCACAGTCTGAAAAACACCCCCTCCAGTAGTAGTGGTCTTCCGATCTTTTCTGAAGACAGCGTAGTTTTCGGGAAAAATCTCAGCACTATTTATGCTTGGATCAAGCCACGATTCGGTCCCACAAATGAAATCAGGCTTGATGGTATCCAACAACACGGCAATGTCACCAGCTTTCGATTTAACACTCTGGCAATTAGTCAACACGATCCTGATTCTGTCTCTAAGCTTGGGAGTGGTTTTCTTTGCCCTCGTTTTCCTCTTAGTTTGATCATTAATGGCAGATGAATGGTCATTATTTGGCTTGTTACCTCGAGGAGAACCGACAACCGTCAATTCTCCATCCACAGAATTATCAACGGAAATGTCCCCTTCATTGAAAAATGAGTCCGAAAAGTTTATGGCATCACACAGTGGACAAACCCAGTTGCAGTCACTCGACATGAGAGACGTGTAAGTCAAATCATCAATGTTGCAGCACGTAGTATGCAGCCATTTCTCGCACCTGTCACATTGTACTGCATGGTGTTCACTAAGCACATTTCCATCACACACACTACAAGGAGCACAACAGTCGGAGCAATACCACGGCAAAGAGTTGGCAATGATAATTTGAGCCCGTTTTTGTGTAGTCCCAACACAGCTAGGATGAGCAAAATTTTTACAGTCTGCACATCTGAGTTTATATTTGCTGTTAACCCTCCTACTACATGCAATGCAATCTTGTAGGACACGTGATGTGCATGCAGCAGGCCCTGGATTTAAATGTACATCCCCTGCACAGGCGAGTAGGCCAATGACAACAACTCTAGGTCGAGTATAAACACATCTCCTACATGTCCTACTTCCGATCAATGTGACGTGATCTACCATTATACATTTCTTTCTATCTGATTTGAGAAAGTTCCACATGATAGCATTTCTGTCTGGGCTTGGTAGGCAAATGCAGTTCGAAGGTACATGTACATTCTTGTAGTGAAGGTACCCATCATACGATTTATTTCTCAAAGAGCATGACGAAAATAAGTCAAAAGTACTTACAGACTGCGAGTCCCAATTCCCTTGTGAAGTATCACACAATCCTACAATTAATCTGGTGATAACATAGATAAGCACAGCACCGTTGTGATTAAGATGATTCTTTCCACATCCCATTGTAATTTTCCTGAGTTATTGCGCGATGATTAAAAAAAAAAAAAAATTCCAGATGGGAAACGTAGCAAAAGATTTAACCCGCCGATGCGTAGTTCCACATAGCGATGTATTGCACTGGTAAAATGGCATTCCCGGTGGCAAAGTTCCAGTAGCCCAATTCGAAGTTAAAAATCATCCAAAATGTACGTCCAAAATCTAAAATAAGCTCACAACTAGAGTCACCAAAGTTAAAAGAGTAGTTAGCTCGGATAAAAAGTCACGATGACCGATCTAAAATGAAGAATTTTGTGGATTAAAAAACAAAGATACGTAACGAAAATAAAAACACGTCTACACCACACGCATGCGCAATAATAGTAACGATATGTGAGTAGCGCTACTTTTGCAGTTTTTCGCTCTATGTATGTTGTCAATCACCACAAAGTCCCAGCCTTTTCTTTCTAAAACTTATCACTGAAGACAAACCCATGTGGAACATAAAAACTTGTTTATTTACTTATTAATTTGGCTTCGATCTAGGCATCATTACTCCGTATGAGTAAAAGTGGACCGTGCATGGACGAATACACCTGCCTGAGATTTGGAAGTTTACACGGCATACACATTTTATAAATGACCATCGAAATGGTAGGCCTACTATCAATGTACATGTAAGTGTCTTGTGGTGAATCATGATGATGTAGTGTTAAGTGTAATTAAGAAACTTCACAATCTTTATCAACAAGCGTAATGGTTACGAATGAGTGAAATCGTTACTAAGGCGAAATGGTTACAAATGACCAAAAATGATTCAGAGTAAGCGAATGATTTCCAAATAAGCAACATAATTAAGATTAAGCGAACTGATTCCAATCCAGCGAAATGATTGTGAGTACGCGAATTGATTCATTCACATTTTATTAATGAAAAATTGAAATGGTACTATCATTCATGTGTCTTGTGGTGAAACATTGAATGATGTACTGTTGAGTGTATTTAACTTTACAAATCTACATCAACAAGCATCTGGTTATGAATGAGCGAAACTGTAACGAATAAGCGAAATGGTTACGAATCAGCAAAAGTATTCAGAATGAGCGAAGTGATTCTATTGATATACATGGCTCTGCTTACCATAAGGGAAGAATCGGCGCTTACCGATGCAGGGAATTCTGCGCTTACGTTAAGTGTATTTTACAGCTTAGCAGGGAACGTTTGCTTGAGCGTGTGCATATCCTCAACGCTAATTTGCATTCTTATAGCTTTAAAGCTAGCGCAGATATTTGGCGCTAGCACAGTAAGCGGAGAAAGGTGATCGTCAGCGCAGAATTTTGCAGATAAACTGGGCCCTATATTCGTTGGGTTTACTTTGCCTTATAAATACGTCAGCTCGGTTCATACTTCCTGCTAATGCGAATGCGATGAATTTTGACGTCGCAAATTCGCAACAAATAATTTGCTTCAGTTGACTTGTGCTCAACTCCTGCGAAACTTTTGCTGCGAAAACAGCACCTTGACTTGAAAATTTGATTCGCATTCGCAGGAAGTATGAACCGTGCTCTACCTGTTTGGTGAACCAGTTGTGTCACTTACTGCTATTCACAACAACATAATTAATATTGTGCTTGCGGCACAAATTGTCACAATGCATCTTGAGAATCAAAAATTCGTCGCGACAAGTGCCATAGTTGGGTTTGAGGTGCGAATAGTCGAGTAGTAAATTTCCCTAGTCACCCAGGCCTACCATGAAGGGAACTTGCTTCACATGAAAAATCCTGTGCAAATAGGTCCAATGTCATGGCTCTGCTCTGGAAGCAAAGATCCAGCGCTTGAATTCTGCGCTTATGTAAAGCGTATTACAAAGCTTAGCAGGGATTTCTTTTGCTTGTGTGCTTCTAAGCTAGCACATTTTATTCCGCGCTTGCACAGTAAGCGGATAATGGTGATCGTAAGCGCAGTTTGGTGGTAATCAGAGTCATGAAATTTGGCCCTGTTCTGTGTAAGTGGGTTTGGTTAGGCCTACCCTTCAAACTTGTGAAATTTCTTGTTGTGTACAAATTAATCTTGTGAAACTGGCCCAATTTCATGACTCTGTTTCACCGTAAGCAAAGAATTGACACTTCAGAAGCGCGTAAATTGTGCGCTTACATAAAGCATATTTCACAGCTTAGCAGGGATATTTTTGCTTGTGCGCAGGGAAACTTATCATATGTATTCTTTGCTCTGAAGCCTGCGCAGATATTTCAGCGCTTGCACAGTAAGCGGAGAATGGTGATTGTATGCGCAGAGTTTGGTAGAAAGCAGAGCCATAGTAAAGCTGATGGACCATGTTCTAAAGTGGGTTTAGTTTGCTTCACTAATTTGGTAAATTCCTTGTTGATAGGGGGCCTATATGAGGGGAAGTTATAGCTTGACATTATGCATAAATCTTGCATATTGAATTGAAATGTCTCCTAAGAGCGCCCCCTATCGTCAGGAGTAGGAAAGGTATGTATAATTACAAAATTATGAGAGTTGTAAATACAATTTGTGTTTTTAAACACGTATTATTTCACTAAGAGTTATTCCAGCCCATCAAAACTAATCAAGGTACAACTTATTTACAAGATAATTAACGACTAAATGAGAAATCGGATCCAATGGCTAGCTGGCAAATTGTGCCGTGATTGCGCAATTACGGCTACGTGTAAGACTGCCTTGAAATTGGAATCCTAATTTCGTTTGAAGGCATTGGATTGGGTTAAGTTGCATACCATAATTAAAATCTTGGCGTAATGGGTACAACGTAGTACTTCATAAACTGGATGCAGTCACTTTCATGACATTGCTACACCATTATAGACTGTGCAAGTCTCGCGCGTATTCGAACATTGAGATCCGTTAAAGAGCGTGAGTTTGTTTCTTTAACGCAATAAAGCATTGTACGTGGGACCACAGTGGTCCCAAAAATGTTCGAATACGCGCGAGACTTGCATGGTCTATTGCAATACAGTGTTGACCTTTATGGGTGGGTGAGGACTTACTTGACGGGAGTCTACGACGTTGTCGTGAAGTTGGCATCTTTTTATTTGTTTTCTAACCGCGTTCAGGACCCATTACTTTGTACATGTACAAAGTAATAACCCATTGGATGTGTACACAACCAATAGGCCTACATTAGATTCCTACGTAGGTTTATGGTTTTCGTTAAAACGAACGTACGTTTTTAGAAAAAGGCACTGCATTGGGATGTTACATACATAGAGTCTTATTATATAGCTCTATGGTTACATACCATCGTGTACCTTATCAAATTTATTGGTATGAAAACACATTTTTGTTACTGTGACGTCATCAGGTGTCAATACGGTAAAAAGCCTTAATGAGTTTTTCTTTGCAACACCATATCTCAAGAAGTATACAGCCGATTTCAAATCTTTTTTCAGTAATAGACTCCTTAGGCTTAGGAGATTAGCCTTGGATAGCCCTGACCCAGAGTTGACCTTTACTTCCGGGTCAACCGGAAGTGGGACCATATCTCAAGAGTTACACAACCGATTTTAATTTTTTCTTCAGTTATAGACTCCTTAGACATTATTTTTATTTTTGAAAAACCGTGACCCCATGTTGACCTCTTCTTTCGGGTCAACCGGAAGTGGGACCATTTCTCGAGAACTACACAACCGATTTTCAAACTTTTTTCATTTTTAGACTCCTTAGGCAGTAAATAATAACTTTGAAAAACCGTGACCCAATGTTGACCTCTACTTCCGGGTCAACCGGAAGTGGGACCATATCTCAAGAACTACACAACCGATTTTCAAACTTTTTCAGTTATAGACTCCTTGGGCTTTAAATATTATTTTTAAATAACTTTGACCCCATGTTGACCTTTACTTCTGGGTCAACCGGAAGTGGAACCATATCTCAAAAAGTACACAGCCAATGTTCAAACTTGTTTTTCAATTATAGACTCTTAGGCATTAAATATTAACTTTGAAAAACCGTGACCCCATGTTGACCTCTACTTCTGGGTCAACCGGAAATGGGACCATATCTCAAAATCTACACAACCGATTTTCAAACTTTTTCAGTTATAGACTCATTGGACATTGCAAATTAGCCTTTGGTAGCCCTGACCCCATGTTGACCTTTACTTACGGGTCAACCAGAAGTGGGACCATATATCAAGAGCTACATAACATTTTTCAAACCTTTTTTTCAGTCATAGATTTCTTGGGCAATGAAGCACATAATCCAGGCAAAACAAAACGGAACAGCTTCGTGTTTGTTCACAAACACCTAATGGCTAGTTATTATTATTCTTTCCTTCCGTAAAAAAGCCAAAGGCTTTGTACGTATTTGTGAAGTCCAACAACCAAAATAAGCTTAGTAAAAAAGAGTCAGATCCTAGATCATATTAAAGCTTAGGTCATGAAGTTATGGTGAAATGTAACTAGCTTAACTTAGTTAATTAATTGGCTTAATTATAATGACATGAATATTTAATTAGCCAATCTTGAGACCACCATATCTCAAAAAGTATACGTCCGATCGTCAAACTGTTTTCGATTTTATACTTGTTGGGTACTGTATAACTGTTTGCGGGCCAAAAATGCCGGACAGCGTCACCATGACGTCATTTATTGCGCGTTTTCGTTCTGTGTACAAAGCACATGGCGCTGAAAGTGTAAATGTTTCGACAGTCAAAAACAACAATTTTTCAAAACAAGTTAATTGTTAGTTTCCTAAATTACATAAACTGTTTTGGAAAGTTAATTGCTTTTAATAAGAGATGTTCCTCGTCATTAAAACTAATAAAAGTACAATCTTTTCCACGATAATTAACGATTAAGTGACAAATCGGACACCATGGCTAGCCATTTTGATGTCGCAATCACGGCAAGGCGTTGGAGATTTCCTTGATATTGGATTTCTAAATGGGTGTAGGGGACCCATTCGATTTGTACATGAGCAACACATGTACATGTAATTTCTACGTAGGTTCAGGGTTTTCGTGAGATTCCACCTAAAATCCCTTAGCGTTTGTACAGTTTTTTTCTTTAAGCCTAATATTCTAAAGCGTAAAGATAAAAGAGTTATATCATATCGAATTGAAGCTTAGAACATAAGCTTAACTCTAAATGTAAACTTTTATAAAATTCCTAATTGATTAACCACGTGATCTTCATTTGAATATTTAACTAGTAAATCTTTGCAGAGCACCATATCTCAAGAACAGCCGATTTTCAAACTTTTTTCAGTTATAGACTCCTTGGGCATTGGAAATTAGCCTTGGGTAACCGTGACCCCATGTTGACCTTTCCTTCCGGGTCAACCGGAAGTGAGACCATATCTCAAGAACTACACAACCGATTTTCAAACTTTTTTCAGTTATATACTCCTTGGGCATTGGAGATAAGCTTTGGAAAATCGTGACCCAATGTTGACCTTTACTTAGGGGTCAACCGGAAGTTTGGTACCATATCTCAAAACTACACAACCAATTTTCAAACTTTTTTTCAGTTAGAGACTCCTTTGGCATTGGAGATCAGCCTTGTGAATTTGTGACCCCATGTTGACCTTTACTTTGGAGTCAACCGGAAGTGGGACCATATCTCAAGAACTACGCAACCGATTTTCAAATTCTTTTTAGTTATAGATCCTTTGAGCATTACAGATTGAACTTGGGTTACCCTGACCCCATGTTGACTTTGACTTCCGGGTCAACCGGAAGTGGGACTATATCTCAACTATTTTCAATTTGTTTCAGTTATAGACCCTTTGAGCATTGAAGATTAAACTTGGATTACCGTGACCCAATGATGACCTTTACTTCCGGGTCAACTGGAAGTGGGACATATCTCCAGAACAACACAACCGATTTTCATTTTTTTCCAGTTATAGAACCTTTGAGCATTGAAGGTTGAACTTGGGTTACCGTGAACCCATGTTGACCTTTACTTCCGGGTCAACCGGAAGTGGGACCATTACTCAAGAACTACACAACCCATTTTCAATTTCTTTTCAGTGATAGACTCTTTGAGCATTGAAGATTGAACTTGGGTTACCGTAACCCAATATTGACCTTTACTTCCGGGTCAACCGGAAGTGGAACCATATCGCTCAATCTTGAACGTAGGCTCACTTTAAATGTCTGGATCAATTAATCAAAGCACAACAAAACGGAACAGCTTTGTGTTTGTTCACAAACACCTCAATGCCTAGTTTTTCTTGTTATTCTTTTCATCTGTCAAAAGCCCATAGGTTTAACCCAGGCATTTTGTTACGTCCAAAAGTCATACTTGGCTTAGTATAAAAGAGTCAGATCTTATATCAAATTAAAGCTGAGTTCATGAAGTTATAGTTGAATGCAGTTAACTTAACTTAAGTAATTAATTTACTTAGTTATTATGAAATGAATATTTAATTAGTCAATCTTTAGACCACCATATCTCAAAAAGTATACGTCCGATTTTCTTTTTCTTTAAGCCTAATATTCTAAAGCGTAAAGATGAAAGAGTAATATCATATATCGAATTGAAGCTTAGAACATAAGCTTAACTCCAAATGTAAATTTTTATAACATTCTTAACTAAGTAACCACGTGATCTTCATTTGAATACTTAATTAGTTAATCTTTGCAGCACCATATCTCAAGAACTACACAACCGATTCTCAAACTTTTTTCAGTTATAGACTCTTTGAGCAATAAAGATTAGCCTTGGGTAACTGTGACCCCATGTTGACCTTTACTTCCAAGTCAAATGGAAGTGAGACCATATTTCAAGGACTACACAACCGGTTTTCAAACTGTTTTCAGTTAAAGAATCCTTGGGCATTGGAGATTAGCCTTAGAAAATCGTGACCCCATGTTGACCTTTACTTTGGGGTCAACCGGAAGAGGGAACATATCTCAAGAACTACACAACCGGTTTTCAAACTTTTTTTCAGTTATAGACTCCTTGGGCATTGGAGATTAGCCTTGAGTAGGCATGACCCTTATGCTGACCTTTTTCCGGGTCAACCGGAAGTGGAACCATATCTCAAGAACTACACAACCGATTTTCAATTTCTTTTTAGTTCTAGATCCTTTGAGCATTAAAGATTGAACTTGGGTTACCCTGACCCCATGTTGACCTTTGCTTCCGATCAACCGGAAATGGGACTATATCTAAAAAACTACACAGCAATCTTCAAACTTTTTTCAGTTATAGACTCCTTGGGCATTGGAGATTAGCCTTGGGAAATCGTGACTCATGTTGACCTTTACTTCGGGGTCAACCGGAAGTGGGACCATATCTCAAGAACTACACAACCGATTTTCAATTTTTTTTCAGTTATAGACTCCTTGGGCGTTGGAGATTAGCCTTGGGAAATCGTGACCCCATGTTGACCTTTACTTCTGGGTCAACCGGTAGTGGGACCATATCTCAAGAACTACGCAACCGATTTTCAATTTATTTTCGGTTATAGACTCATTGATCATTGGATATTGAACTTGCGTTACCGTGACCCCATGTTTACCGTTACTTCCGGGTTAACCGGAAGTGGGACCTTATCTTAAGAACTATAGAGCCGATTTGAATTGTTTTTAGTTATAAATCCTTTGAGCATTAAAGATTGGACTTGCGTTACCCTGATCCCACGTTGACCTTTACTTCCGGGTCAACCGGAAGTGGGACTATATAGATTCTATATAGATTCTATCACTAAAAAGAAATTGAAAATGGGTTGTGTAGTTCTTACCGACCCAAGGCTAATCTCCAATGCCCAAGAAGTCTATAACTGAAAAAAGTTTGAGAATCGGTTGTGTCGTTCTTGAGATATGGTCCCACTTCCGGTTGACCCCGAAGTAATGCCCAAGGAGTCTAGAACTTAAAAAAAAATTAAAATCGGTAAGTAGTTCTTGAGATATGGTCCCACTTCCGGTTGACCCCGAAGTAAAGGTCATCATGGGGTTACGGTCACCCAAGGCTAATCTCCAATGCCCAAGGAGTCTATAACTGAAAGATTAGCCTTGTGCTACCGTGACCCAATGCTGACCTTTACTTCTGGGTCAACCGGAAGTTGGACCAGATCTCAAGAGCTACACAGCCGATTTTCAATTTCTTTTCAGTGATAGACACCTTGGGCATTGAAGATTAGCCTTGTGTTACCGTGACACAATGTTGACCTTTACTTCCGGGTCAACAGGAAGTGGAACCATATTGTTCAATATTGAACTTAGGCTCACTTTAAATGTCTGAATCCTTCAATCAAAGTACAACAAAATGGAACAGTTTAGTGTTTGTTTTCAAACACCTCAATGTGTAGTTTTGATTGTTTTTAATCGTTACTTTCTAGAGACCGAGGTCAAAACAAAAAGTTAGAACAAAAGGTCGCCATAGAGGAATTCTAAAGCTTAGGGTGCTCCACAAGGAATTTGTGAACAAAGTATATGATTGGGAGAATGTTAAGTACAGGGACAAAGAAAATAACAAAAGATGTTCCCACATGGATATAAAAGATAGAATATGTGTTTTTAAAATTGTGTTTAGAATGTGCATCGTGGAAACAGTTCCAAGGCGCCATCGACACGATAACAAATGAAAATACTTACACGGCCAGGTTGTTTTCACGCAAGGCGGAATGGCATTTCAACGGCAATCAGATAAATGCAGGTTTGTGTTTTATTGAAATTCTTATCTTTATAAAAATAAAAAAAAACCTTTACCACTCGACCAAAAGGCAAGAAAACAGCTGATTTGGGTTTTCGCCACAATAAATGAATAACAAAAATTAACAATAATATTAAATAAAAAATAAGGACATTGACCCAAATTGTGCATCATGGTTTTTCGCTATTTTCTTCTGTTAAGGCAAAACATTTCACAGGTTTGTTATTTCATGGAGGGCCTATATTATGGTTGATCATACAAAACGTGAACACTTACTAGAGATACACTCTCGTAAAAAAGTGCGACCTCAAAATGCCTCAAGGCTTTGGGATCAAAAAAAAAAAAGGAGAGACCTGCACAGGTGTTGAAGGGAACTGGTACTGCTAAAAAAACTTTATAAAGAATAACTTACGAATGAAATAGGCCGCACTTTTCACGAGAGTGTGTTTCTAATCCTGTATAATAGCATCAAGGCAAAGTCAACCAAATCTGTTGGCACTGTAGGCCTGCCCCATAGATGTTTCCGATTACTATACACAAGCTGCATTTTGGGAAGGGGCGTGGCATAGAACGCTCTGTAAGCTGACTTTTATGTTTATTCACAACATTTAACGTGTTACAGGCCATCAGAAAATGGTGGGCATCCGCCAAAGCATTCTGAAACTGCTAACCGTTGGAGATGAAAACGCAACAGACTATAACGTAGCTCGTGGGCACTGCGGTCGGTTCCTTCATTTGGCGCATAGCTTCTACTCGAATACCAACTGGATTGAGCTGAACAGATTCCATGCAGCCTTTAGCCGGAGAGACCCGGATGTCATAACACCCTCCTACAACTTAGGTAAAAACTCATTAAATATAAGGTTCAGTTTTTAACTCAATTTTATTACTGATACCTTTTGAAATTTAAAGTCGAAGGTGTGTTTGGGCTTACAGAAGAACTTTTGGAAGAGCCTTTGTGTGGTCTTTTACAAAATGGAACAATTGACCTCACAAGTGAATTTTGTGTTCAACTTTGACCCAATTCTATAGAAAAGGGAATAATAGAACAACAATAGCAGGATCCCACAAACCCGATCCGTAAGCTGGGGTTTGTGTGACGCAAGCGTGTCTACCCGTTGAAACGGATGACTTTAACAAAAAGGATCCGGGTGTTTGACAGAGCGAGGATGCTCTTGTTTCGCTTTCATGTACAATATCAATAGAGACGACGCCAACCCCTCCCCAAAACCCACAAACAAACAAACAAACAAACACCCCAACAAACAAACAAACAAACACACACACCCAACCTTACGGATCCGGTTTGTGGGGTACTGCTATTGTTGTTCTATTATTCCCTTTTCTAAAGAATTCCCTTGTGGGGCCCAATTGTTCCTATTGAAATCACCTTGTGGGGTCCATTGTTCCATTGTTAAAAATACCCCGTAAGTTGGCATGTGTAAGGGCACACAAGTGTGTAAACACCTCCAATCGGGGACCTCCTATTGTCCCTCTTTTGTTTGGACTCTAACTTTTTGGCAACAGCTCCCATTGGTTTTGTACACAATTTCTAACTGGGGACCTTTACCCAACCGGGGACCCTATTGTCCTCTTTTGTTATAGGTCCCCGGTTTGAATGTGAAAACAAACTCACACACACTCAAGGGAATTCTTTGTTCAACCTGGACCCAAAAAAGGGAAATCTTTAGTCAAAGGGAACAATAGAACAACAATAGCAGAACCCCACAACCCAATCCGTAAGGTTGTGTGTAGGCTAGTTATCATGGCTCTTTACATTTCTTCCTAGGGTCGAATGACTTACCGGTAAGCGTTTAGTCCCTTACCGAGTTGGAGATTCGGCATCCATAGCAAATTGTCGTCTTTGTTTGGTTTTTGTTTTCTTCTTTGGTTTTTGTGTGTGTGTGTGAATGGTTTTTTTTTTTGGGGGGGGGGTCTGGGGTGTTGGTCTCATGTTGGCAATTATGATCCCAGAGGGTTGAAAAAATCTCCGAACACCAAAGCAGCACGAGTTCTTAGCTTTACAGGAAGTTGAGATTGTTAGAGGAATTGAAAAGAAATTTATTTTATTCAAAAGTTGGCATTGCATTTTGTCACAAGTTTGGGGTATTTTATAACAATCAATAGGCCTACAGCAAATCCAAAGTCTGAAAAATTGCTTTCCAACAATAGCAACAACTTCTAGCTTATTCCAAGAAAAAACCGACATACACACACGTGTGATGTACTTAGCATGGAAAAGAATATTAACATCTTAAGCCATCCCCATCGCCGACCCCTCCCCCCCAAAAAAAAAAAATATATATATATAATAATAATAACAAAATTAAAATAGCATTTAAAAAAAGAAAAAGAAGGAAAAAAACCCACACACACATATGTCTGTGAATCCCATGAATCGAAGTCTTCTATTTGTTCTCCCATTGTTTGGACTTTGTTTGTTTGTTTGTTTGTGTGTGTGTGAGTTTGTTTTCACATTCAAACCGGGGACCTATAACAAAAGAGGACAATAGGGTCCCCGGTTGGGTTAAGGTCCCGAGTTGGAAATTGTGTACAAAACCAATGGGAGCTGTTGCCAAAAAGTTAAAGTCCAAACAAAAGAGGGACAATAGGAGGTCCCCGATTGGAGGTGTTTACACACTTGTGTGTGTGTGTGTGGGGGGGGGGGGGGGTCCTTGTTCTATTGTGGAAAAGACCCCCCGCGAGGGCAATCCAAAGGTCACGCCTCTAGACAACAAACCGCCAGGGTTTTATATTATAGTATTCAATTACGTAATAAAACATTCCAACTTAAACTAGTGAGACATCAGTGTACAGTAATCACTGAATTAACTATTACATCACAACGATGGCAGACCATTTTTATTTTGGGTTTTATGTTCAGGCATCACGGACAAATTAGAATATCCTGAATGTCCAGCAGGGGTAGAAGTATGCCGAGATTGTGAAAGGTCGCTAAATTCGTAAGTCAACATTCTGTTTTATTGATAATTTTAATTGCACTGAGATTAGGGTGCGTTCATTTTTATATATTAAGTCCGATATTAATCGTTGAAAACATTAGACTCTGATTTCTCTGACTCTTATTTCTTTACTTTAGACTAAATGCCATAAGAATAAAAACAAATCACCCTGGTTAACTGAGGGAATATATAGTTCCATTAGAAGGAAAAATTATTTGTACAAAAAGTATGTCAAAAAACCGACTAATTAAAATAAATCGATTTACACACGGTACAAAAACGTTCTAAAACGGCTGATAAGAACTGCAAAGCAACGTTATCTGTGCGGTAGGTTTGATGCAGAGAAGGGGAATGGCAAAGGAACTTGGAAAGTTATGAATTCGTTACTTTGTAAATCCAAAGTGAAAAAGAATACATCATACTTTGTTAATAATGATATTAGAATTAATGAAGATGAAGACATTGCAAATGCCTTTAATAATTATCTTGTCAATAGTACGGCTGAAAAACTTCCACTATCTCGACATAACTTTGAGTCTTTTCTTGGAGACAGATGTTCCCAATCATTATTCTTATCTCCAATCTCAGAAGCAGACATTTCTATTGTCCTTACTAATCTTGTATCTGGTAAAGCCCCAGGTTGTGACGGCATAGCTTCATTTGTAATAAAGCAAGCAAAGAATGCTCTACTCAAGCCATTGATGATGCTCTTCAACAAGTCATTTACCACTGGAGTATTTCCCGATACTCTAAAAAATAGCCAAAGTTGTTCCCGTGTATAAAAAGGGTTGTATTCATGATATTGGTAACTATAGACCTACATCTTTGCTTTTTGTTTTTCTTAAGTATTTGAGAAACTGGTCTACGAGCGACTGATCTGTTTTATAAACAAGCACGGTATACTGTCAGAATCCCAATTTGGTTTTAGATCAAAACGTTCCACTGAATTGGCCATTACTAGTATGATATACAAAATCTCTAAAGCTATTGATAAAAAACACTTCTCAATCGGTATTTTCCTAGATCTGTCGAAAGCTTTTGACACTGTAAATCATGACATTCTCGTAACCAAGCTTGAACACATTGGTGTCCGTGGTCTGACATTGGAATGGTTCAAGAGTTACCTAACTCAAAGACAGCAATTTGTTTTATATAACTCTGAAGATTCCTCTGATAAATACATCTCTTGTGGAGTTCCCCAAGGGTCTGTTTTGGGTCATCTGTTATTTATTATCTACATAAATGATATTTGTAATTCGTCTAACAAGGTATCTTATTGTATGTTTGCAGATGACACAAATTTATTGTATAACCATAACAATGTTGATATTGCCATACAGAACCTTAATGTAGAGCTTGTTAAAATAAGTAATTGGCTTCTAGCAAACAAACTATCGATTAACATTTCTAAAACAAATTATATGATATTTAGTGCCAGGCAAAATAAATACGTGCATAATGTTTCTCTTTGCTAAAATGGCAGTGCTCTAAAACAAACCAAGAGTTCTAAATTCTTAGGTATTTATATTGATGAGAATTTGTCTTGGAAGAAGCATATTGATGTTTTATCTACTAAAATCTCCAAAACTATTGGTATTATGAACAGATTGAAAAGTTCTCTACCTCAAACAATTCTTCAAACTTTGTATAATTCATTCGTCCTTCCATATCTAAACTATGCAATTCTATCTTGGGGACTCACTAGTGCACAATGTTATAGAGTCCTACTTTTACAAAAGAGAGCCGTTCGTATTATTACAAAAAAACCCAGTTTTTTGGCTCATTCAAATCCATTGTTTGCCAAACTTGGAGTGCTGAAATTTAACGACTTGTACTAGTATAAACACGGATTATTACCGGATTGTTTCAATGACATGTTTCCTCTTGCTGCATCAATACATTCCCATGGCACTCGTGCGGCACTCAAAGGTGATTTTCATGTAAAATATAGTAGAACATCACTCCATAAAAACAGTCTGATGCAACGAGGTATTTTATACTGGAGTAGCCTCCATACAGATCTCAAACAGCCTGCTACAATTGGCACATTTTCTAGAAAACTTAAACAATACCTGTTGGATACTTATTTGTCAAGTCACTAAGTTAATTTATTAATTTACAATTCTCATGTTATACTTGTAGTTATCTTAATCCATCTTTGTCTGGTCTCAACTGTCGGTCTTAAATTTTGATGTGTGTGTGTGATGTGTTATGTTGTGTGATATTGTCCCCGCTGGTTGTCTGTTATAAAGTGAAAAGTACAAAAGCAGTTCTTATCTGCTTCACTTTTTTCCTACCATGCTGGCTCCATTTTTATCAGCTCTGTTTCTAAGTTTCTATAATCCGATTTACTGTTCAATTAGCTATACCTGTTATCATCGAAATGTATCATTCATTACCCTGAGTCAGTATGAAATAAATGTTGTTTAATTACTAATCGAATACGTCTTTCTGATCACAGCCTCTCGCCACTAGATTGTTCCAACAACCTACATGAGACAACGTTGTGTTTGGTAGGTGGTTACAGGTCTGGACAAGATATTACCAAAACAGGTAGGCAAGTCCAAAATCATTGACACGATAAATAGGGCAGGATAAATAAACGCTATACTGTCGTTAACGCATGTAAGAACCTAGACTTGATTCCAAGGCTGTGTTTTTTTATTACTTCCCGAAACTCGTAGCCAATACATTTTGCCTGAAACAGCGCCCTCTTGTTGGTTACTTTGGGGGCAAAATGTCGTTTTGTGAGGCATAGGCAAACAGTCGTCGAAATCTCAGACTTGAAATCAAGTCTATTTGAAGCCTTGCATAATTTAAACAATCGATGTCGCACACAAAATTTTTCTAATCCAGGTCTTATTGCCAAAGGTGATCTCCATCTTGCAATAGAAGGAAGTCGAGTTTGTCGTCATACAATGTTAAAGGCAGGGCGTTCTCTTGGTAATTACTCCGCAAGTTAATGACCATAACATGTTACCTGGTAAAGAGCACTGGAGAGCTGTTGATATTACAAACAAGAAGAAGTTTGAAACGGCCCTTTTGAACTGTTTTTTTTATAGAGAAAGAGATAATTTTCACCCGAAAAATTTGATTCTTAGAAGGGCTTCAGGCATGAAGCCTTTCTCAGGCATATTAAAGCACACACAATTATGCAATGGGGTGTTTGTTTGTTTTTTGCTTTTATTATTTTCTTGCAACTTCGATGACCATTGAGCCCCAATTTTCACAGGTTTGTTATCTTATGCATTTGTTTGGAGACACCTAGCGAGGATACTGGTCTTTGACAATATTACCCTTGCAAACTATTGTTGATACACTTCGTAGTCTCATGTTTTATCATTTTATATTCCACAGTTACCACCCCACCAAAATGTTCTCACGGTGGAATCAACGACTGGTCTAGATTGATAGCAGCGACTGGTGGAATCAATAAGGAAACTTCCGAGCCAAATTTGTCCCCTCATCATTTCTACCATCAACAAGCCGCGCTGACGGCGATTCAAGCTACCGTAGACTTCTTTTATCATTCTGGTTTGTGTCAATAATCCTGTATACATGACATAATTTGGTTTACTGGAAGGAGCCAAAACTATTATAATTATTTCTAGAGTTTGACTAGTTCATCGATATTTACAGTCATTTAATTTACTGCATCTTTTATCCACTGTATGCATAAACATTTACACTTGGTTTCCATGGGGTCGTGCATAAATTATGTTTGTTCCTACACTGCCGAAACTGGGGTGTTAAAATTTACACCATTGGTGTTATTACATATAGATACAAAACAGAACCAAAATTTACACCATGGGGGTGTTAAAATAGCATTAATCTCTGCCAAAACAATTACATTAGTGTTATTTTAACACACTATGGTGTTAATTTTGATTCTCTCTCCGGTAATGACAACACCGATGGTGTTAATGTTAACAACCCCGGATTTTGCAGTATACTCTAGTTATATTATTAATTGTATATATAATTGCATTGAATAGGTTTCATAAAGTCAAGCAATTTACATTTCAGGTCTAACCTCACATTATTTCTATTAAAACATAGACTCTCATAGATTTGTTTCGATTTGTCTTTCTCAGATACTGGTCTTTATAACCTGATCGGGGAGCAGAAATTTCGCAAGCTGCTGAACCTGGACGTTGGGGCTTCATTGACTTTTGTTATTGATACAACCGGTAGCATGAGAGATGAAATAGAAGCTGTGAAGGAACAAACGATTGAACTTGTCAACACGTACAGAGGAACGTGTTTTGCTGCCTCTAAGTATGTCATCGTACCTTTCAATGACCCTGGTAAGTTTACAAATCAAAATCAAGAACTATCTTTGGATCACTAAGCGGAAGCGGATCTGCAGGGAGTTGTGTTAGGTTTGATTATTCCAATTATCTAGTTTCCAAGAAGAGCAACGATTCGTCACCGTTTTCACAAAGAGCCACATATCTTAAAATGTTAAATTATTGATTACTACAGGAAGGGGCCTTTATCCCAATAACCGCATTTTGCGTTTTCACGAAGAGCCACAAGCCCCCCAAATTGTAATACATTCCAACAGAAGCGCATACAATGTAGGACCAATCGTTTCTCGAGTTTCACGAAGAGCCACGTATGTCAGTGTGCGCGTGATCACGTGACATACACGCCACTTTCCTATGTAAAAACACGTTAATCAGTTGGGTGTTTAAGTAGGACATCTCACTTTTTAGGTTTCACTAAAAGACACGTATCTTTGACTAATTACTATGGTAATTAGCCAATATATTTAAAAAAATTAGTTAGCCAATGGAGAGGTTAAACCTTTTTTTATACAGAATCATATGAGAGATCTAAAACTGCAAACCGTGGCTTTAGTTTTGCAGATTTTGCAGTTTTAAGCCAAGCAGAGTGTAAATAAAAATCTCAATCAAGTATTTGGACATATGTGGCTCTTCGTGAAAACGGTGACGAATTATGGTTTAAATGTTTTACAGATTTTGGTCCGGCATTTGTGACTACCGACCCACAGGAATGCATCCAGTACATCAATGGTCTAACTGCACACGACGGCGGTGATTGTCCGGAGTTGGCTAACAGTGGACTTGAACTTGGGATTCAAAACAGGTGAATACAAAATTGATTGATTATAACATTTAGAAGCTTAAGCCCACATACATCCAAACTGGGATTTATCTCTTTCTAAAGCCCATGATTAAAGTCTGCGATGGTTTTTGTGCAACAAAAAAACTATTATAGATATTCATGTGAATAGAGCTTCTTAAGCAGAAAAAGTAGCTATAAGCACAACAAAATAATGCTAACTAGAATAAGGTTATGACAGCCAAACTATCACTACAATTTGTGACTGTTACCTTGCTCATCTCTACTTTGCAGAAAATTTTTATACAACATGTTCTGCTTAAGCAGCTCAATGAAATTGGGCCCAGGTCAGGTCTTAATTAATTTTAGGATGACTTTATTTGTTGGAAATTGAAAAAGATGAAATACACCAACTGCAAGATGTGGTGAAAAAGAGGGTATACCTTTTGGTAAATACTCAAACATTTGATGACCATAAAAACTTACTTGGTAAGAAGCACTGCAGCTGTTGATAATGTCGAACATTTTAAGAAACGATTCCCTTCTAAGGAATGTGGTTTTAGAGAAAGGGATTACAAAAAACAACTTAAATCTGAGAAACGTTTCATGCATGAAACGTTTCTCAGATTGTGTACTCAAATTACGGGTCACATAACCAATACCGATTTGTTGCGATATCTCAACCTTTTGAAATTAAATTTTCACCGGTTAGTTTTATTGTATATATCCACATTTTTATAGGATTAAAACAATATTGAACGGTTCCAAAAACCAAAGGTATACTTCACTTTAAGCGACATGAAGTAGTTTCTTTTTTGATATTGAAAGGGTGAACCTTTTAACCACATGCTGTTGCAGTGCGAGACTTTCGAATGCTAGGTCGCAGCATACTTACTAGGTACATCTCCATTGTTTACGTAGTTCTGACGTGCACATTACCTAGCACAATGGATTTACCTGGTAAGTCTGCTGCCACCTAGCGTCCCAAAAGTCCCCCAATTGAAGCGTATTATAATTATGTTGGTTGTTGCATACATATACATACATAGTTTTTTTCCAATCAGCACCTTTCCTTGCTCTTGTAGTGTGGATGAGAATATTGTGTACGTCTTCACTGATGCTGATGACAAGGATCCAGAAAAAGTCTCAGACATTAAGGCTTTACTAGAGGAGAAAGGAATTCAAGTGTCGTACATACTGACAGGGGTTTGTCCCGCCAGACGTCGTAAAAGAGGTACGAATGAATGGAGCCTTATCAATGACATTATGCAATTTCTCGTTCAAAGAGATTTTTTAACATTCCATTTCTTTTTCTTGTCATTTTTCAGCAATCTCAAGCGGTGCCCCGTCGTCTTCTTATTTGACCATCGCTAGCGAGTCTGGTGGAGATATCTACATTACAGACGATGCTGGCATAAGAGACCTATCCAGAGTAATTCAGGGCAACATCCGAGCATCACAGGTAAGACTATTTACCCCAGATAGTATTTCCTATTATTAGTAAATCATGTAAAGGATATGAGTGTTGACGTGGTGCTTTTCTGACGTGAAACCATTGTCCGATTATTGCCAGTTCACATACGTGAAAACTGCAAACGGTTTGTTTTCCTGTTACGGTGTTTGAATCTCTCAGAATCATATGCCTGTATCACTCATATATCTTTTTCGGAGTGACACACCCCTCTGGTGATAGTGTATATTTCACTTTTGTCTTTCTCCTCGGCAGCCCATCTTTTGTTTTGTTTGTTGCTCCTTGGTTCAATGTTGTCCAATTCCTATTTCCTTGATTATTTGGTGTCCCTTTTTAAAAATTTACTATTTTTGCTGAATATTGCAGTGGGACGGTATATATTTTTGTCTATATTTTATACATTTTACTAAATTCTTATTTTTTTAAATGTATAATTGTGATATGCCTGAATAAAGTATTAATATAAAACCACGTAATTTGTTTATATATAAATAAAACAAACATACTGTCTAAAATATAGTATCCTACATTGGGATTTATGTAGGTAACGGTACTCAAGATGGATGTAAACAACACCACCCCTGTAAACATACCAGTTGACACTACAATGCCTGAACTTCTAGTGTCCATTTTTGGTCCACTGGACATCGCAGTAGTGACCATTATGAACCCACAGGGTAAGTTCTACCACTCCAGTTAATGTGGATGAACACTTCAGTTTTATTCATGACATTAAAGTTAGTTTGATATTGTATACTTTCTGTTCGATATTGGACATTGGATATTCACATTGGTTTGTGCACTGATTGTATACATTGTGTTCGATAATTGGACATTGAACATTCACATAGGTTGGTACGCTGATTGTATACTTTCTGTTCGATATTGGACATTGAACATTCACATAGGTTTGTACAATGAATGTTTGCTGTTTCGATATTTGACAAAGGACATTCACATAGATTTGTACAGTGAATGTCTACTTTCTGCTTCGATTTTGGACATTGGACATTAACATAGCTTTTCCTTGTACTAAAGGAAATGAGGGATCGCCGAGTAGCCTGGGTGCAGAAATATTTACCAGCTCCGCCCAGCAGATTGTCTTTAGCTTCAACACCACCTCGCAGCAATCAAAAGGAAACTGGACTCTCAAACTACAAAATGTGAACCCTGGCTCCGAGTACAAAGTCACTGTCTCTGCTCGAAGCCTCCTCGACTTCACCTTTGACCTTTTGGAAGTTGACCAATCTGGAACTGCATATCCAATAGAGGGGCTACCGGTCGCTGGTAGGTACCGTATAACGTTTACAATTCCCACTGGCATATAAATGATTTCCTCTTGTGCGGTCAGTTGAGGAAAATATTCGACAACATCGTTTCCAATTGCTTCATCATTCATAGCGATTTCTATACATATTTACTTCAAAGTGGCTCTGACAAGCGTTTCAGTTACTTCTATGAAGCCGTTGGTGTCTCGCTATCAAAACGTCAACCTGAATGCTTGCTTTAGAGTCACACAAACCATCAAAATAATGTTATTTCCTTATTTCTTGCTGCCTGTTTCTCAAGGAGCTAAGCTCTTGCTCCAAATCCGAATCTCCTCCGAAGACATGATCAGATCAATCAGTGAAGTTAGCTTCCACGATACCTCCGGTCGTGAGGCACTCTTCAGTGGGATCGTTGAACCAATCACAGGAAGGACTCAAGGAGTGTACGTGGCAAATGTGACACTGCCTCACAAGGTATGTTCATTTCACAACTCTGTAATGGACGCGTGTAAGTCCACATAGTGTTTCAAGGCCCTACATTATGTGGAAATTTTGTGTTCTCGGGTCCAAACTTTGTTCGTAGCGAAGTTTCTTTTTCCTCGACATATTAAGGCTATTGTTTTTATTCCATATTCATTTTCTTTTAGGCATTTTTGGTTAGTCTTGTTGGTGTAGACAATAAAGGTGCGTCTTTCCTTCGGACAGAACCAGCTGTGGTTCAAGTTGTTGCATTCAAGTTGGAACAAGTCATTGGAAATAACACAATAGGTTGGTACTAAACAAACATTTGTTTTGTCTGAGTAATTATTGTGCGCTTGTAAAAAAGGGGAGTAATCGAAAAAACAATTAAACTGAGAAGAAAAAAGCACAAATACAGTATTCGAAAGGCTGCTCGTCATTAATTAATGAATACTAAGTAAGATCTTTGAGGAATTAGACAAAAAAAGAAATCTGACCTGCAAACCTGTTATATAACAATCCATTCCATCCTTTCGTAGAGGAACTTTATCAAGGAGGTGAAGGCAGTTTGACATTTAGAGTTACAAACAAAGGTCCGGCAGACACCATGGGTGTCTATGTATCCATCGGGGCCAATAGAGGAGCAGTAGAGCTGAATGTTCCAGAGCAAGTATTGACCGCAACTGTTGAGCCATTGACCATGGAGTTGGCGTCTGGACAGACACAAGAGGGCGTGCTGATTGTCCGTGCTGCTGACAATATACCGATCGGTACTACCGTGTATGTAGATTTGTTTGTATGGATTTCTTTATGTTTGACAGTTTTTCAGTTTACATTGGACTGAGGTCCTCCAGTTAACCTGAGACTATTTTATTTTCCAAGATCTTTGTTTCTTATGTTTGTTCTTGTTTAATATGACACAAGTAGGCATTATTAGTATGGTGTATAGTCTTTATTTATTTTATTTTTAACAATGGGGTTGGGTTCGATTGAAACAAAAGAGTATTACCTAAAGAAGTACTTGTAAACAGTTTGTAAAATTCCTTTGCTTACTTTGTTAACTATTCACCAGGAAAGTGACCATAAGCGTTTCAAGTTCCTTATCTACAGTTGTTAATACTCTCTCTACTGATGTGACGGTAGTTGAAACTCCCATAAATATTCCTGCAGTAAGTTTTATGTTTTAAAATGATTTAATTAAATTATTAATCATTTTACTCTAATTAGGTACAACTTTTATCAATAATAACGAACTATTAAATAATTTTAAAAAAATGTGCGTCAACAATCATATTTTGGAATTTACATTTCCATCGGGAATGGTAAAAAGACGAGTGTTTTCGGAAAGTGAGGTTTCCAATGAAACGGATAAATGACAAATTTTAATTGTAACAGGTCATTGATAGCACCCCTCCAATCTGCACCGTGCTGGCCACTAGAGGGGGTTGCACAGCAGACCAGATGAGCAAGAACTGTCACCTCCATGAGTGGTGGGTTCGAATCCAGGCAACGGATGAGACGACTCTGACAGAATTTCTTCCTGATCCAGAAGTTGGTCTCAGCCAAACCTTGGAATTTGAGGACATCTCTCTCCACAGCGTGACAGCACTCTATAAGTAAGACATTCAAATTATTTATACTTAATTTTAAGAGTGGGTTGCATGTCATTCGAGTATTATCGTCACCCAACCTCTTGCTGATGTTTAAACTATTGTCTCGCCCCATAGAGCCCCATGTTGTTGCCCCATGTTGAACATTATGGTCACTGATGGGAACGGCAATACTGCCTCATGTGGTAGTGACTTCTATATTCCGGTGGCGGGAAAAATCAAGGAGCCTGTCTGCAACGGGCCGGTAAGTTATCTCATATCTTTATTCGCAAAATACTGCTAATTGTAACATAATTTTTAAAGATGTTGAGGTATATTTTGCCAATGGGCTGAATTTTTTGATATATATTTATTTAATTAAAACTATAGATAATTGACGTGACTCCTCCAATCTGCACCGTGCTGGACACTGGAGGGAATTGCACAGCAGACCAGATGAGCAAGAACTGTCACCTCCATAAATGGTGGGTTCGAATCCAAGCAACGGATGATACAAATTTGACAGAGTTTCTTCCTGATCCAGAAGTTGGCCTCAGCCAGTCCTTGGAATACGAGGAAAGCTCTCTACAAAATGTGACAGCACTCTATATGTAAGATAATATGTTGCATTTTGTTTCTATTTAATTTTGAGCACGTGTCTGTTTTATTAATTATGGAATAATCTGAAATTTGAGACGACAGATGGCAGCAGATACATAGGGTAAGTTTGAGTCTTTCACATTTTAAAAAATAGATTTTGTACATTTTTTTAATAAACCGGTCATCCCCTCTTCCTTTACGGTTGATTAATAATAATTTTTTGGCTTTTGTTTTGTTTTGTTTTTACGAAATTTAATAAATATTACAACAATCAAAATGAAAATGTGTTTTGTTGTTTCTCGCCCCGTAGAGCCCCGTGTTGTTGTCCCCAATTGGGCATCACAGTTAGAGATGGGAATGGGAACACTGCGTCATGTGGTAAGGACTTCTACACTCCAGTGGCGGGGAAAATAAAGGAACCAGTCTGTAACGGCCCGGTAAGTTGGAAGTCAGGTTGGAAGAACTTCCGGTTTGGCGGGAGATTCTGCACCCCCCACCCCCAACGGCGAACTTTGTACAAACTTCTTCTGATAGCGCCCTCTTTTGAATCAACCTCCTTCAGCCCATGTTAGTTTCCCATATGGGACAGAATCTCCGGTGAGCAGACTTCCCTGTGGGGACACCGGTCTTCGCAGGGGACTCAACCGAAGACACACAACTTATAATTCAATACAGAATAATGCTTCTAAAGAAGCGTGCAGAGCTAGCTCCGTTCTGATATTCACAAAAACCTTTGTTGTTGAACTAACTTTATTTTGTACCCTTGTATTTTATTGTTCAGATTGTGTACTATGGCCCTGGCCTTGGCACTGGTAGTATTGTGGGAATAGTAGCTGGCTGCGTGGTGTTGTTTTTGATAATTGTGATCATTGTTGTTGTCAAACTGTTCACGACTCAGAGGGGGAAACAGGCGAAATATTCCCCTCAAAAGAGCAACGAAGATCCCGCAGTCGCGGGAGAGAACCAAGATGATTCGATGCTGTAAATGGAATGGATTAATAATATACTACACTTTTTAAAAAGAGAGTCTTGTTCTTGTAAGAAAACATGAACAGTCATAAGCTTTTCTGAAGAATTGTAATTTTATTTTAAATAAGAAGCTTTTAGAACTTATTCTGATATTTAGTAGATTCAATTAATTGATAATAACCTTTTAAGTAAGTTTTAGCTTTAAAAAAGAGTTAAATACTGGTTATAATTTCTGTGTATTTTAATATGTCTGGTCAAGGTAAGTTTTAGCTGTCAACCATGCCCCTCCTTTAGCATTGCAAACGAGCGGTCGTGGGCTACACTCCCAAAAAGTTATGTTACCTGCTGGGTTCTTTTATCTAAAAACTAATGACCAAGAAAACTTACTTGGTAAAGAGTTCTGGAGAGCTGTTGATTTGTAAAACATTGTTAGAAACAACCCCCTTTGAAGTAATGTATGTTTTAAGAGAAAGAGTACACTATCCACTATCGATCACTGACCGGGCAAGACTACTGCTTGCAATCGACTCTCATGTTATGTGTTGGATCTCTTGGCATTTCACCAACAACTCAAATGTTGGCAAAGAAAAGAATCCCCTCGACACTGGCAAGATGAAAGTCATTTTTGTTTTTCCCCCAGAGCGCCAAAAGGTAATTTCCTGTTACAGACAGTCTGCGCGCGCCGTATCCTGGCTTGCAGAAACTGCTGCCATTCAACTTTGGTACACTTTCTTTCAGGAAGTAAAGCTATACCCCCCTTTTTTTCCGTGGTTTGAAAAACCGAAAAACCAAAGTTAATTCGACATCTTTTTCGACATCTTTTTGATTGTACTATAGTGGCCTATAACTTATGATATTTATGTACTCCTGGTATGTGTTTTTGTGTGCTTTTAAATTTATTTTTAAAGCTAAATCTTGAATGTAGGTTGCACTATTCTTGTAGAAACTGTTGCCATTTAACTTTGCTACACTTTTTTTCTGGAAGTAAAACTACTGTTATAATAAACTTTACCGTGTAAAAAAGAACCTCGCAATCAAAACTTAATTATCACTTAGTCACCCATTGCAATGGGATTCTCTGCATCTCTTAAAGTACATTTTAATTCTCAGCTTTCAGCACCTTTTTCGCCATGCATTGGTATTATTGGGTTCCTTGTTATGTGTGTTTTTGTGTGTGTGTGGAACAAAACAATTTAAAACTGAAACGTTAATGTGGCCTTGGTCTTCTTGGATTGTTACCATATCTCTCAGATTGTTCAATGTGACATACGGTGATGACCGTCACCACGTTGAAGAAAATATGATGAAGTGAAGCCTCCCATAAGTTTCTATTCCCCCCATGGCAATGACTGGACCGATGTCAAGAACTAATAAGGACTTCTGTCGTGTTTGTTATGTTCAGATGAACGTCACACCATGATTTTGAATCATTCGGTTGTGCCATGGGGGTTTCCCGTTTCAACTTGAAACTTTGAACGTGTGTTGCTTTTGGCACGTCATAGGTTCTGCATAATAATATGCGGTCCTGCAATAATAATGCATGTTTGAAAACATTACGGTACTCAACATGGAACCAACAGCTATGTTGCATGTTTTGATCTCCGCGTCTCTGATAACCCAGGGCGTGGCGTTCTTGCCCAGCCGTACCGGGATTACGCTCCCAGACACGGACTATACCCTGACCGACCTCACGGTAGCTGGTATCGTCCGTGTAGTAGCAAGGTACTTTGAAGACAGCAACCCGGACCGATATAGTCCCGGGAACTTGACGAACTTCGACCCTCTGACTCCTTCAAGTCTGTTCCAAGTTCACTATGGAGGTAAGGTGTTTTCCCCACGGTAGTTCTGATCGTGTTACTTTACCTATTTTCAATATGAATAGTTAACAATTTCAGCTAAAATACATAGTCAAGATCTCACAATTCAACTTTAGTTAAGCATAATCATTGATAATGGGAAAGATTACGTAGTGAGAATTATCATGCGATATGAAACTGGGCATCATGGCCCAATTACATAGAGATGCTGAAGGACAAAAAGTAGGTGAGCACAAAACAACACTTACCAGCCAAATACCATTCCACCTATTATCAGCTGACTGGTATCCTACTCATTTTCTCTTAGCAGAAAATTCTAAAGCACAATTTAATGCTTAAGCAGCTCTATTTGGGCCCAGTTAGAACAACGTGAACCACCTATCGTATTGGCTGTTCACTTGACCTGGTATTTCTTACTACGCAGGCTTTATAAATCTTGGCCCATTGTGTGGGATGCAAGAAGACACCATGAAGAATTGCACTCCATTGAGTTTTAATGAGAGTAAGGGCGTGTCACTATCCAGATCTTTGTATAAACCCCTAGCAGTGACGTCACACGCGGCTAATCTCTGCCTATTACATTCTGCCATTTCGGGCGTCAAAATGCACGTAAAGATACAGATATCGCTCTTTGAACGGATCCACCCTGTGCATGTAGAGCCTGAACTCCGTGCTTCATTGCTATTGTATTCATGTAATCTGTTTCTGAAAGTGACATCATTACTGTGACAATACAGATGTAAGGTTTCTATTCACCGCTGTCCCCAGTTCGAGGCTCTACACGCAACAATGGCTGACGGTGCAAAGGGAGATGAATAGAGTACAGTATAACTACAGGGAGCACCAATTACACGCAGTAACCGCGCTGGCGGGCCCACCATGGGTTCAAACCCGTATGGGTAAATTGCATACATAACTTCCCCTTAAATTTGCAAAAATGTTGGTTGTGTGAACTGATGCGTGACCTGTGTTCAGTACGAAGGGTCAGCGCCATCTTCTCAACGACAACAAAATGCTTCTTGTCGGGCCGTGTCACGTGGTTTTGTACGCCCTTTAGTTCGTTTAGATAACAGTTACACCGACATACTTTTTAGGAGTACGTCACCCAACAACAAAAACAAGCATCTCTTCATATCGTCAAGGTCACTGCCACCAGATGAACATCCCTTAGACATCGACTTATCCTAGAAATCAACTAAATACATGCTATCTTTACCCACAATATGAAGCAAACACAAAGAATAAAATGTTACTCATTGTGTCGTAGGCACCTTGGAACCGTGCCAACTTATGAGGGTTATGCAGTCCCGGTATCCAAATGGCTTGCTTAACTCAGTTATGGCATTATCTACACTCACTGGTACCTGTCGTGGGTGGTGCGAAGTTTTTAAGCATTAAGAACACAACTGGTGTGTCGGGGATTATTGATATTGCGATTTGTAGCCGTAATTATTTTTGCATTATTATTATTATTACCTAGATTGTGCGTCATTTGACAAATTTGATGGAGCCATCAACACGATAACAAATCACAATGTTCGCATGGCCAGGGTGTTTCCAAACAAGGCAGACTGGCATTTCAACGGCAACCAGATAAATGCAGGTTTGTATAAAGGAATTAAAACCCAAATTGAAAATGTTTATAACAGTGTTTGTCAGTAAATTCTTTGTTATGGGCAAAAGGTCCATAAACGGACCATTATAATAGAACTATAGGGAACACTCGTTTGTTACACACACGTAAACCGCGCTGTTCCCAACCTGGGCATGAATCTCTAGATGGGTAAATTGCATATAACCCCACTTACATAATGCTGGTTGTGTGAACTGGTGCGTGGCATGTGTTTGATGGGTCATGCAGCACCATTTTCTCAGTGGCCAAAGATGCTTCTTGTCGGGCAGTGTTATACATGGTATTGTACGTCATCTAGTTCCTGTTTTATGATACAGCCACCGGCTAGAGCCTGAACACCTAACGTCTCACTTCGAGGCTCGTGAATAACATCAAATACTTGCCGTTAGCACCTGGGCGGATCCTGCCAGATGTACCTTTGACCTCACATCCATTTCAATTGGAGATTCGCAGTCAATTCACACGTACATGTACACATCCATATTGGGGAAAAAATACATTACATGCATGTAAAAACATTATGCACACGCTGCACATGCAGCAGACGACCGAAACAAGCTGACAAATTACATCAACTGGCACCAATTATAACATAGATATGGAAAGCTTACGTCTGAATTGAGTGAATATCTTGGTGCACGTTTATCAAATGAAATCATCGTACCCAATAAAATCAGTGGACCTGTAAGAACAGTGCCTATCTTTATCATTACGGATCCTTACGGACAGGGGAACAGTCTAGCCACAGGCATGCTACGATTATGACGACAGTCCCCCTTCAACAATGTAACAATGATTAACAGTGTGTCACTTTTTGTTCGCTTGTTTCTGTGAAACTACCTGTGTTTCCGTCTAACTTTCAAGGACATCAGAAAATGATGGGCATCCGCCAACGCATCCTGCAACTGCTAACCGTTGGAGATGAAAACGCCCCAGACTATGACGTAGCTCGTATATACTGCGGCCATTTCCTGCATTTGGTGCATAGTTTCTACTCGAATACCAACTGGATTGAGCTAAACAGATTTTATGCGACTTCAACACAGAGTGATCCTGAGGTCATTACACCGTCCAGAAATCTTGGTAAGGCAATCTAAAGACCCATGACACCTAAAGATAGGGTCGTACTTTAGCAATAACTCCGAAAAAATTGTGTAACTTCTGTCCGAATGCTTACTTGTCATAAAGATGGTAATCGTATAAGTATTGCATCTTGCAAATGATTTCGTCTGAAATGCCTCTGTCGATTAGAAATCAATCAAAGTATGTCTAAAAGTTTGAATTTCCTAAACTCATCTCAAGCTTATTTTTGAGAATTTAAGTCTCAGTGGTGTCCCTTGGTGAATGCTGCGACAAAAGATGCAGTTGGTACCCGCATCACCTCGACATTCTTGATGAAAATACTGTGACAGTATTTTTGCTGTGTTCTAATAATAATCAGACAAAAAATAAAATAAAATAAAATTATGACCCTACCTTTAAACTTGTAAATTTTTTATTTATTAGTTGGACTAGGAATTAGTTTAAGTTTAGAATTGTTTACCCTTTTCCGGATTAAATCAGCCTCCCTTTTAAAAATATTTGTTTCTAGGTATAAATGGAAACTTGACTTTTCAAGAATGTCCCTCATCGGTGGAAGTGTGCCGGAACTGTGTAGGCGGGTCGGCCAACGCGTGAGTTTAGAATGAGAAAAAAAAATCTGTCTGAGTAGTTTAACAGCAAACTTTTTCTGTTTTTTCTGTTCAAGTTCCATTTCATGTTTAGTTACAACAGTTATTAAAGGCAGGTGAAGTACTTTTGTACCAATTGAATACTCATCAAGTTAATAACCATTAAAAAAAAACTTACTTGATATAGAGCACTGTAGAGCTGTTGATATTATAAAACATTGCTAGAAAGGACCTTTGAAAAGTAAAGTTTCAGAGACAGAGATAATTTTTAAACCATACTATTTGAATCTGGGAAAGGCTTTCCCATGCGTCCGAGAGCCCACATTCTATGCAACAAGGGTATTGTTTCTCTCATTTTCCCCCTTGCAGCTTCGATAACCGTTGAGCCCACATTTTCACAGATTTGTTATTTTTTAAGCATAATGTTGGAATACACCAAGTAAGGATACTGGTCTTTGACGTTTACCAGAAGTATACCATGCGTTTACTTTTGTATTATTAGCCAAGATGGAATCAAATCATTTGTCAACCAAATCTTATTTCCTACAGCCCCGAATCTCAAGACTGTTCAGACAATCTACATGACACAATTTGTACTGCAAGTGGTTATAGGTCCGGTCAAGATAGACCCAAGACAGGTAGGGAAGACTTACAAAAAGCTATGAAAGGTTTATATCATAAACAACTTTATATCTTCTTGCAAAAAAAAAGTGCTTTATTTGCAACATCCCACACTTTTGCCACGAATTTGCTTGAGGCTACATCATGCCTAGATTTCCTGCCTCTGAATGCTGTGGGAAGTTTAGATTAACAGTTGTTGCTATTGAAGACAGTATATTGTTTTGAACTAACTGGGGTAGAAGTTATCACTACATTATAATTATGTGTTTTTTAAATCGTATTAAGGCCCCTCCGACCGAAGGTTGTGTTTTGAGCCTGTGAGGTTCAAGTTGATGAACGATAATCAGACAAACTCAAACTCGCCTCTAATCCATAGAGAGAGCTGATCAGCGGTGATGAGTTGATTTTGTCTTGTTTGCTTTCCATACCAGTTACCATCCCACCAAAATGTTCCCATGGTGGAATCAACGACTGGTCCAGATTGATGGAAGCGACTGGTGGGATCAATAAGGAAACTTCTGACCCAAGTTTGTCACCTCATCATTTCTACCATCAACAAGCCGCGCTGACGGCGATTCAGGCTACCGTAGACTTCTTCTATGATAGAGGTTTGTGTTTTTGTTTGTGATTCACAGGGCCCAATTTCATGGCTCTGCTTACCGCTGAATTCTGCGCTTACGGTCACCATTCTCCGCATATTTTGCAGCTGTGTACGCAAATAATGCCTAACGTGGAGTATACGCACGACGTGCAGAAGCAAAAATTCCCTGCTAACCCGTGAAATACGCTTGACGTAAGCGCGGAATTCCCTGCTTCCGTAAGCGCCTACTCGTTACTTACGGTAAGCAGAGCTATGGAATTGGGTCCCGTTTGACCACTGCTATAGCACGTGTTGCCATTGGCCATTTGAGATATGGTGGACACTATTTAAAGCAGTGCAATGTTTGGTTTGGGTGTATACAGACAAACTACCCAAACAATAGTCATAGAATTGCGTCCGTCATATCTCAAAATGGCGTATCAATGACCTGACACTCTCATGCCTCCTTTCTAAAGATGTTCATGGCAATAGACCCTTCCCATGAAATTATGTAAATTGCACATGGCGCGTGCGCATTAATAATTTTGGTTGGCAAAATGGCGGAACATCGCACCTTTTTGTATGGGGCTGGTGGTGGCGTGACGCATACGCGTTTGTGCGTCTGCCTAGTGCACACCATAGATATAGAATATAATACTATATTATATTCTATATATATGGTGCACTTCCTATGGCGTTTGCCAACAAATAGTGTTTGTACGCATGCGTGAATGTAATTAGCATTATGGGATGGTCAAATAGGATTCAAAGTATACGCTCTTTAAGAATAAAAAAATAATAGTCAACACGTAACCCAATGTTGCAAATACTTTCTAGAATTATTTCTTCTTTCTCAGATATTGGACTTTATAACCTGATCGGGGAGCCGAAATTTCGTAAGCTGCTGAACCTGGACGTTGGGACTTCATTGACATTCGTTATTGATACAACCGGTAGTATGAGAGAGGAAATAGAAGCTGTGAAGGAACAAACGATGGAACTTGTCAACACTAACAGAGGAACGTGTTTAGCGGCCTTCAAGTATGTCGTCGTACCATTCAATGACCCCGGTAAGTTTACAAATCCAAATCAATATTTATTTTTTATTTATTTATTTCCTCAAAACCTCAAAAAATGGAGAAGATAATTTTTTTTTAATACATCAAATATACAGTATAAGGGACAGAAACATGAAAAAAAAGAAACCAGGATAACCCTGACACTCTCGGACGACCCCCAGACCATCCTGACAAAGTATGAAACAAAAGGATAGTCAGAACGATCTGAGTAGCCGACCGAGAGTACAAGGTCATCACATTCAAGAAACTGATTACGAAACAAAACTGTTTTTACACTATCACAAATACCATGGTTGACGCAGTTTACATACTTGTAAGACTCTTGGTGGAAAGACAATAAACATAAAAACAATTTGCAGTGACCTCATGTAGATAGAACTCTTTTGAGTGATGGTGGAAGAACCGAAGGACTCTACGTTTCTTTATCTCCTGACGACGGACAGAGTAGACCGTCCGAAACGTCGAGTCCTTTCCGAAAGGATTCGGTTAATTTCAGAACCACCTTCGCTCAAAAGAGATCTTATTACAAGGTGTCATCGCAAATTTTCTTATGTTCATCAATCCACATCAAATAATTTTTGGACTAGTGAAAAGTTACTGCCCGCATATAAGATTTGATCTTTCCTAATCTCTGGTTTTTCAAGAAGAGTGCTGTTACACACGTAGTCTTGTTTAGCGACGCTGTTTTTGGTATTAGTCACCGGTAGAGGGCACAACATCGACTGTTTGGGAGGCTGCCTTGGAGAGACTGGGCAAGTCTATAAATCTGGATCGAAACGAACAGTTTCGATCCAGATGTTTGTGTGATACAGATAGCTCTTCTCCAGTAATTCGTGTTGCGATAACGTTGCGACTACGTTTAACAAAATAAACGTCGCCTATCAAGACTGGTACAAACGCAGCTTTGGTTGTCATGTTACAGAATTTGGTCCGGCATTTGTGACTACCGACCCACAGGAATGCATCCAGTACATCAATGGTCTAACTGCAAAGGGCGGCGGTGATTGTCCGGAGCTGGCTAACAGTGGACTTGAACTTGGGATTCAAAACAGGTAAATAAGTATATTTACTCATAATATTGAATGAGCGAATTGATACTTGAAACCCAAGGCGTGCTACGGGCCAGGACATGTGAATATCCCTCCCCCAACCCCACCCGCCGCCCCCGATCCCAATACAACAGTACGAACGTTAGTAGATTTAATGCTTATAATGTTTTCAACAATCGTTTAGCGAACCATTACATAAAGATGTCTGTTAAGGACGGAATGAAGGATTTGTTGTTATCCATTAATGGCTTTTGTCATTCTTAACACTGTCACAAAATGTGCCCCTTCGGTCTCTATTCGTTTGGTTGCTTAATTTCTTGAGGATTATTTCACAATTTTTTCTTCATCATGTGTAGTCTGGACGGAAACAAAGTGTATCTATTTACTGATGCTGATGATAAAGACAAAGAGAAACTGCCTGCCATTCTGGCCTTAATCGAGGAGAAAGGAGTCCAGGTGGAATTTCTTTTGACAGGAACGTGTCCTTTAAGGCGCCGCAAAAGAGGTAATTACAAAATGACAGGCTGTTTTCAATATCTGTAGACTTTTGTTGTTGCTCAAAGAGATATTTTGTGACCATTTCATCCAAACCTCTTTCATCAGCGTTCTCTATTGCGACCCCATCCTCTTCGTTTCTGACCATCGCCAGCAAGTCTGGTGGAACAATATACACAACCGATGATGCTGGTATAAGAGACCTATCGAGAGTTATTCAAGGTAACATCCGGGCATCACAGGTAAGTCCATTTAAGTTAACTCCTCTTAAGTTACTCCTCTTAAGAAGGGTAGCTGTAACTGCAAAAACTGGCGTGTTAAACTTATTTTGTCTGGTATCTATAAACAACACCGCCATATGTGTTACTTATCCCCATTACTTTATCGTTGGTGAAATTAACACCGTGTCGGTGTTGTCATAATAAGATACAAAGATAATCAATTTTACACCGGAATTTTTGCAGTGTATTTTTTTCCCAAAAATATATAGGCAAGAAATAAAAAAGAAGGCGCTGTCTAAGTCTTCTTAATTTTATTTCTTATCATATTATCTCATGGCGACCGAGATGGCCCTCGCTCATAGCTCTGTCTAACTTGCAGTTTGTCATGTCATGACTAATAAAGCATGTATCTACGGAGCTCTGAAAGTGCCGCCGACATGTTGACATCATGAGATAATTTACTGCAGGATGATGACATCATACAACTAAGATGACGACATCCTAAGATGATTTGTCTCGGGATGACGTCATCCTCAATTTTCATCTTCCAAATATACTTTATCTATAAGGAAGTCGACATCATGGGGTAAGTTGTCGACATCCCGAGATAAATTTTCTCGGGGTGTCGACATTCTGAACGTGTAGGATGTCAACTTACCAAGAAAACTCATCTTTGGATGATAACATCCTGGAAATGTCGAGAACCCAAGACAAATTATCTTTGGCAAGACAACATCGTATCAGGATGGTGACATCGCAAGATAAAACATACCCAGAAGACGTCATTCTACTTTTTTATTCAAGAAGTCGTCATCCCAAGATTACTTATCTCAGGATGTCGTCATCTTACGTTTATGATGTCATCATCCTGCAGTAAATTTTATCATGATCTCAACAAAGTGGATGGTACTTCCAGGACTCCGTATGTATCTTCTGATAGGAGTTTGGTGTAATAATCAGTTTTATTTAAAAGGGACTTACGTGAGCTCTAGCGCGTTTTTAAAATAAGCATTAAGTCAGTGAACAATCATTGTGTATAGGTAACAATACTGAAGGTACATAACGGCACCACTCCTGTGGTGATACCAGTTGATTCTACAATAGAAGAGCTCCTCTTGTCCATTGTTGGTTCACTTGATATTGCAACAGTCAGCGTTATAAACCCACAAGGTAAGTGCCAGAATTTTACAATATAGTGTGCCTCCAAGAGCTTGGCCCCATACAGGTTGTATTGTAAGAAGATAAGTTATGAAAAGTTAGACTGGTACCGAGTTTTTCCTCCATCTAGAATACAAACACATGGACTTCAATCAAGAGCCTGGAAGAGTGATAGCGTCAGGGTGTCTGTACTATCCCGAGGTTTTTAGCGGTTTTTTTTTTTTTTTTTTTTTTGCCCTAGAAACCATTTCTGAGAAAGCAAGTTTCAAAGCCCAACATAATACCAAAATTACCCAGCCTCTTGAGGGAACACTTGCAACAAGTTAAACACAGTTTGTTCCTAGGTGGACTCACTCTTGAGGTGGACTCACTCTTGAACACTAAAACTCGTTTATTTGAAAGTTTTTGAAAAAACTGCCGAGAGTCATTTTCAAATGCTTGTAATCTCAGAAAGAAAAAAAATCTTGACAGTTCACTGTGTATAGTAAAATGCACAATTTACTACGAGCATAATTCGTAAGATGTAAATACAATTGTATTTTCTATTGGCTTTGTTTTTGTTAATGTTAATGGTGTGACTGTTCCTACTTTTTGTGCATTTTTTTTTTGGTCGTCTTCTTGACTTTAAGTGATTTTCCCCGTTGTCTGTAAACTGTCTGATCTTTACCACCAGACCTGTTCATCTCCTGATTTGTTTTAATTTTATTCACATTTTTTTGTATTTGTACTGTTTGTGTGTTGCCTGGAAATAAATATATAAATAAAAATAAATAAATAAACTTAATTTCAATTCAAGCCAATTGGTTTCTTTTCAAATAATATTGAAGGAACCGAAGGATCACCGGGCAACCTAAGTGCAGACATATTTACCAGCTCCGCCCAGCAGATTGTCTTTAGCTTCAACACCACCTGGCAGCAATCAAAAGGAAACTGGACTCTCAAAGTACAAAATGTGAACAATGGCTCCGAGTACAAAGTGACTGTCTCTGCCAAAAGCCTTCTAGACTTCACCTTTGACCTCATGGAAGTTGACCAATCAGGAACAGCATATCCACTGGAAGGATTACCAGTCGCAGGTAAAAGTCTGAAGTTTGATAACATTTTCAACTATAATGCAGGATTAAGTCATGTCTAGTTTCATCTCTTTTTCTGAAACAAACAAAACATGTTCTAAAGAATGATCTCGCAAGATAAAGACTTATGGTAGTATAAGTGGTTCACTAAAGCTGGTTCCCCGTCTCTTTATTGTTCTTCCAGGAGCTCAGGTGCTGATTCAAATCAAGATCTCCTCACAAGACATGATCAGATCAATCAGTGAAATTAGACTGTACGGTACCACTGGACATGGGACGCTCTTCAGTGGGGTCGTTGAACCAATCCCAGGCAGAACTCAAGGATTGTACTTGGCAAACGTGACACTACCGGATAAAGTAGGCTTTATATTTTCCACAAGCAATATCCTCGAATTGCACAAAAAACATTACGGCTACTATGATGTTTTATTATTATTGCAATAACGATCAAAATTGTACAACATGAACAGACAAGTTGTATAAAACAGCAATCAGAAAGAATGAACACAAAGCGAGAATACAATAATGGATAAACAAGAAAGTGTGTTATTAGTGTCAGTGAAAGACGGGGCCCACAAAACCACACACAGACACAGCTCTAGGGGTACATACCCGTTGTGGACATTCCTTTGTTCTGGTCACTTAAAAGAAAACATATTCTCCAATACTGGTGAAATAACTGTGTGGACGTGTGTTAGTCCACATAGTGTATAAAAACCCTGCCTTGTGTGGACCCATTTTGTTCTCAGGTCCACACTTCGTATGTAGTGCTCACCCACCCCAGTGTGTAAACATCTGCAATCGGGAACCTCCTATTGTCCCTCTTTTGTTTATACACCAACCTTTTTGGCACTCAGCTCCAATAGGTTCTGTACATACTTTCCAACTAGAGACCTTCACCCAACCGGGAACCCTATTATTGTCCTCGTTTGTAACAGTTCCCCGGTTTGAATGCGTATACCTACCCATACACAAACACACACACACACCTTACGGATCGGGTTTGTGGGGCCCTGCTATTGTTGTTCTATTATTCCTTTTTCTAAAGAATTCTCTTGTGGGGTCGAGGTTGAACAAAGAATTATCTTGTGGGGTTCATTGTTCCATTGTTGAAAATACCCCATAAGGGCGCTCCCGTAAGCCCACATCGAGGACTCCTCTTTGTTCTCCCATTGGTTAGTTTGTTGCAACGCCCACATTAGTTTTTGTACAGCGTCATGTACACGACAGCCTCACCCACATTCCTAGGTATGTACATTTACGCAAACAAAAGCAAGAATGAGACCAAAACAATCCCAATCACACTCCACAAACAGTACCACCAAGTACTAACTTAATTAAATATTTGTATACCTTTCCTTGTTCCAGCCATTTTTTGTTAGTATTTCTGGCGTAGACATAAAAGGTGCGTCATTCCTTCGGGCACAACCAGCTGAGGTTCAAGTCGTTACGTTCAAGTTGGAACAAGTCATTGGAAATAACACAATAGGTTGGTATACCGGACAGACATTTTTTGCCCGAGTAATTATGTTGTGCTTTTAACGAAAGGAGAGTAGTCGAAAATAGTTTTTATTTTAGAAAATGAAATAAAAAAATATATAAAAATATAAATATAAATATTCGAAAGGCTGCTCTTCATTAATTAATTAATATTAAATAAGATCTTTGAGGCATTTGACAAGAAAATAAATTTGACCTGCAAACCTGTTATAACAATCCATTCCATCTTTTCGTAGAGGAACTTTATCAAGGAAGTGAAGGTAGTTTGACATTTAGAGTTACAAACAAAGGTCCGGCAGACACCATGGCCGTCGATGTATCCATCGGGGCCAATAGAGGAGCAGTAGAACTGAATGTTCCAGAGCAAGCATTGACCGCTACTGTTGAGCCATCGACCATGGAGTTGGCGTCTGGACAGACACAAGAGGGCGTGCTGATTGTCCGTGCTGCGGACAACGCACCGATCGGTACTACCGTGTATGTATTTGTGTTCTTCTCTTACCCAAGTTTCAATCTTGCATATATTATACATTTATATGTTTATGTATTTTGTTTTCTTTGGAGTTTGAGAACCGTATGCATAAATTATTGTTACAATGTCAACTTTGTTTAACTTCAGGAAGGTGACCTTGACGGTTTCAAGCAATCTGTCTCTAGCCATTAATATTCTCTCTGTTGACGTCACAGTCGTGGAAATTCCCGTTATCAACCTGGAGGTGAGATACTTTTGATTTGAAATAATGTTATTTTCTGATTTAAAGTATACTTAACAAAACAAACTCAACATTGAAGATTATGAATGCCAATTATATACAGTTTTAAAATTTAGTCTTCCAAAAAAAAACCCGGAAAGAATGTAAAAAAAAATATGCAGTTGCATCTCATGTGTGTTGGAAAGCGGCAGCAGTTGAGGTCTGAAACTGATAACGAGTTGAAGGTTATGTTCAACTAGGTAATAGACTCGACTCCTCCAACCTGCTCCGTGCTGGACACTGACGGGAATTGCACAGCAGACCATATGAGCAAGGACTGTCACCTCCATGAGTGGTGGGTTCGAATCCAAGCAACGGATGAGACCACTTTGACAGCAATTCTTCCTGATCCACAAGTCGGACTCAGCCAGTCTTTTGTGTATGAGGAGTTCTCTCTCCGTAAAGTGACTGCATTGTACAAGTAAGATAAAATTCGTGTTTAGGAAAAAGGGAGGGTACGCATGCAATTGCGAGTATCTTTGTTTTCGTTCATAATTATAGTCTTTTAAAAACATGAGTGCCTTTCTCGCCCCATAGAGCCCCGTGTTGTTGTCCCAAATTGAACATCACAGTTGTAGATGGGAATGGAAACACTGCGTCATGTGATGTTAAGGAATTCTACACTCCAGAGGCGGGAAAAATAAAGGAACCAGTCTGTAACGGTCCGGTGAGCTCTCTGTTACATTACCTATTAATGACAATCTTGTTTAATCTTAGATTTTAATTATTTCATTCAATTGTAAATGAACATCCACTTTCTTCAGGAAACTATATGAGTTGTCAACTTAATTTTTGTGAAAATTTAGCCCTCCAAAAAAATATTGAAAAACAATGGTAATCTCATGCAAAATTTGCACAAACTTGTTTGATTGTTTTTAAAACAATTTTCCTGCCACTGAATGAAAACAATTTTTAAAAATTATTATATACTTTTTTTTTAAATTAGATAATTGACTCGACCCCGCCAACCTGCACCGTTCTTGCCGTTGAGGGAAATTGCACAGTTGACCAGATGAGCAAGAACTGTCACCTCCATGAGTGGTGGGTTCGAGTCCAAGCAACGGATGATACAAATTTGACAGAGTTTCTTCCCGATCCAGAAGTTGGTCTCAGCCAGTCCTTGGAATACGAGGAAAGCTCTCTACAAAATGTGACAGCACTCTACAAGTAAGATAGTAGGCCTATGTTGCATTTTGTTTCTATTTATTTTTGAGCATGTGTTTTCTTGTTAAATAATCTGAAATTTGAGACGACAGATGGCAACAGAAACATCGGGTAAGATTGAGCCTTTCGAATTTTTTGGAGATTTTTTACATTTTTGTATAAGCCGGTCATCCACTCTTCCATAGTTTCTTACGGTGATTAATAATAATTTATCGGCTTTTGTTTTGTTTTGTTTTACGGTATTTTATATTACAACAATCAAAATGAAAATGTGTTTGTTTTTTTCTCGCCCCATAGAGCCCCGTGCTGTTGTCCCAAATTGGGCATCACAGTTGTAGATGGGAATGGGAACACTGCGTCATGTGATGTTAAGGACTTCTACACTCCAGTGGCGGGGAAAATAAAGGAACCAGTCTGTAACGGCCCGGTAAGTTGGAAGTCTGGTTGGAAGAACTTCCGGTTTGGCGGGAGATTCTGTCCCCCCATACGGCGACTCTGTTTACAAACTTCTTCTGATAGCGCCCTCTTTTGAATGAAACTCCTTCGGCCCATGTTAATTTCCCATAGGGGACAGAATCTCCGGGGCGGGGGGGGGGGGGGGGTGGTTGGGGTTGTGACAGATTTCCCAATGACACCGGTCAATCACCGTCACAAGACAAACAATTTATAATTTAATAAAGGATATACCACTTCTAAAGAAGCGTGCTAAGTTTTGTAAAGAGGAATTCCGCACCCGATATGGGGAGTGCATAAAAACCCTTTGGTGTTATACCATTTTTATTTAATTTTTTTATTTTTTTGTGTACTTGTATTTTACAGTGTATTCCATTTTTTAAATAAATATTCTTAAATAACTGTTAACATAATAAATGTAGTTTTTTACTATTGTAATGCACATCTGAACATTTTTTAATGAAACTTGCGCATAATAAATGAATAAATTATTATTATTATTATTATGGAGGAAGGATGGTTTTTACTAACTTATATATCCGTGTATTTATCGTTCAGATTCTGTACGTTGGCTCCAGCCTTGGCACTGGTGGTATTGTGGGAATAGTAGCTGGCTGTGTGGTGTTGATTTTGATCATTGTGATCATCACAGTTGTCAAACAGTTCGGGACTCCGAAAGAAGGCAAGGAGGAAAATGCCCCTCAAAAAAGCAAAGAAGATCCCGTCGAAAAAGAGTCCCAGTACGATTCCATGCTGTGAATGCAATGGATGAACAGGATTCACATAATTATAAATGCACGATACTTCTTCGTACCATAAAGACACATATCTCAATTCGGGCAAATGTTATGGCAAGAATTTATCAAAACAACTCAAATGTTCCGCCAGTAGCTAATCGCTTGTCCTTCTGTCTTATGTGCATCAGGGAACCATATTGTCACAGATTTAGATATTTGATTCTCCAAAGTACTTTTTTTATTTTTAGGGTGGTAAAGGACAATTTATAAAGACACTCAAGGACTTTTCACTCGGGGGAAATAAGCAGGGAGTCCATGTTCCTAAGAACTCAGCGTTGTGAAGTCCATATCGTCTGAAATGTACCTCTGCCCTGCACAAACACGGGGCCCTTTACTCGACTAGTTTATGTTCAATGGGACTCGTGATCTCTTTGTCCTCTCATAATAATGTTAGCACGCGCAAAATGAAGATGGAACTGGCCGTCTGAGTACCATAAAGATGCATATCCCAATTTTGGAAAAAATATGGCAGAAATTGATTAAAATCTCACTAAATGGTTTTACTCTGTAGCTAATATCTTGTCCTTCTGTCTAATAATAATAATAATATGTAGTCTATCTTATGGAACCCTGTTGTCACAGATTTAGTCTTCCATGCTCCCAAAAAATAGCATTTTAGTCTTTTTAGGGTGGTTAAGGTCAGTTTTAGACACATTACTCGATACCATGTTTGCTGTGGTTCATGACTTCTTTGTCTTCTCGCAATGTTAGTAATGCGCACCATGATGATGGATATAACTGGCCGGCTGAGTGTGCAATGCTAGTTATAAAAGGGGTCTGTATGACTTTTGGTAATGACTCTGAAAATTAATGGCAATAAAAACTTCAAGACGTACATCAGCAGCTTTGGATAGTATAATGCAGTTTGACAAAACACTTCATGGAAAAACATATCACTTTTTTATCCCCCAAGATTTGAATCTGAGAAACGTTACTGTCAGTAACGTTTTTCAGATTGTGCATTCCTATTAGGGAATATTCTTCCCTGCGTGAACATGTTTGCTCCGGATTTTGGCGATATCTCAAAAACGCGACCACCCTTTGCAACGAAATGTTCACAGATTAGTTTTATTGTATATATCAACATTTATATAAGATTAAAACTATGTTGCAAATTATCGTAAATATGTATATAGAAATACAATGATCTAAAACAAACAATCAATAATCAAAGTTAACTAATTTGCCTGTTCTCCAGAGGTGTGACCTCAGGTTCCAGATTCTGAGGTTAACAAATATTTGTTCACATGTTAATCATTGTTAGAAATTAATGTTAAAGTTATAATGTACACATATTTGTATTTTTTTACCCAAAGGAAAATCTGTACACATTTACTTTTCCTGAATATAGTTCTAATGAAATTCAAGTTTTATAGCTGTTTGTGAAATGTGGTAAAATCACAAGCGTTTTACTTGAAGTTTTGTTATAATTTACTGTATTGTTATGTGAATTAGTCCCTTTAGGCCTAAACAACGGTTCGGGCCGTGTCCGGATTTGTGGCTACGGCTACGGCTACGGCTACGGCTACGGCTACAGCTACGGCTACGGCTGGATCACCGCGTCATCATGCTTTGAAGTATATAGGACGCCCTTAGCAACACCCTTAGCAACAGTCGTTGCCGTAGCCGGGCTGCCAATTCAGAAACGGTCTCACAGTCTCAAAAACATTTAAAGATTTCAGTTTCCATTTTTGTAAATGTAGCTTGGAAATAGTGTTTGTTTATTATTATGTTGGACGAGTCAAGTTTCAGCCGTCACATATCCCTACTTATTGATGGTATTGTCTGCATTGCAAACGAGAGGCCGTGGTTAACAGTTGCACTCTCACAAAGCAAAAAGTCATACCACCTGCCCGATCCGTCTCAAACATTTTGAGAAACCCCTTTGACGCTTTTGCGCTCCATAGTAAGCTCCCTTGTCGTGCAACTGGACGCTTTTGATAACATATTACGCAGAAACGTTATATGGGAACCAGTTCTATTTAGGAATACACAACTACACGTGCATTATTATTGCCACACAACATTAAAACTGGAGTCAATAATGTAAGTTGTAACATTTCTTTTTCCTCACGTATGCTTGCCAAAAATTACCTGTCAGATTTCCACTCAGCTTAACAGTGTTATGTACTGTCTGTTTTGTAACGTTCTTATATAGTTATATATTAATTGATGTCTTCTGTCAATTTCCGATGCTGTCTCTGACTCTCTCGTCGATCGACGCACGACTTGGTCAGAATAGTTGAGTTGCTTGAAGAATCCAGACTTGATTTTTTTGATTGATTGAATGCATGGTCGATGAGGAGATGATGGGGAGGGAGACAGCCAAACCAATTCCATTTAATTGCTTTGTTTGTAATTGTTCTACTTACGTGCTTGGTGTACTTGGTTGCCCAAATTAGACTGTATTTGTTCTTTAAGTTTAAAAAAATACTCTCATTAAGCATTGCGCTGGTCCAGAAAATCCACTCCTCAAAACAAATTTGCAAAAAAAAAGATAAATTCTCACCGTTTTTCAGAATCCTCGCCTGTCGGTAACAAACATGGCTGCGCTGCTCCGTTGGTATTAATCAGTGGTATTCAGCGCGCACCACTGGTGATGGTGAATCTGTGGTGATGTAGACATTTCATTTCCAAAGATTTACCACACTCTGTATTCTGAGAAAGGAAGTGGCCAGCTTGGTTTTTGGATGCCTGATACTTTTGGGAACGTCCGCTTTCTTAAAGTCTTTGTGGGGGAGGAAGAAAAACTTGTCAGTTGTAGGCTTACGTAATAATATATTGGCATTACCGTCATCAGTTATAAGTATTTTTTATTTCAATACCAATATAGTTATCTTTCTGACGAGACTGGTCGGCAAGGCCTTTGGCCTTTTTATCGACCTATGTACAGCAGGTACAATGTTATGTAAGAAAGTGTACTTATTGAGAATGAAACGTCACATAATATTGTTTACAAAGTCATGACTCTGAAACACTTGCTTTAACTTGGTTAAATAAAGGCATCCAATTTGAGTTCACTGCATAACTGATTTGAAGAATAATGTGTCGACCATTCTTGTCCTTTCGTAGATGCGATAATCATAACCCTTTAATCCTCCCTGTAGTCGAAGGGTCACCGTTCATTAGGGGGGATCAGGGTGTAAGATTATCGCAGGCCTGGAATTACACTGAGGCCACAGAGGCCAGTGGCATGGCTGGCCTCTGTTGCCCCTGGTCTCGGCCTTGGTGCCACTTCAAAAGTTTCCCATATAGACTTCAAGATTTTCCAATGGATGATGTGTGTACAACACATGCAAAATGAAAATGGCCTTGCCCTCTCTATGATGAAATTCGAGGCCTGTATGTATAGCAACTAGTCATTTTGCAACTGAAGGCAGAGTGTACTTTTGGTTCCTACTCCACAAGTTGATGACCATAAAAAAAATTACTTGGTAAAGATCAATGTTTAACCTTAACCCCCATTAGGGTCTCTCTACAAAGCCTGCCAAATACAACAGAATGCAACACAGTTGAAATGAGAACCATGCCAAATGCAAAAAAATGCAACAAGGGATATTGTTGCATTGTGCAGGCATGCTGTTTGGGAAAGGACTGAGCAAGAGTGGTTGCCCTGCTAAATGCAACAGTATGCACATAAGTGTAATGTTTAACTGTTATTATACAGTCTTTTGAATATGATTTGAATTATGATTCTAACCTAATATTACATCATACTTCTCAATACTTTTCCCATAAAAAATATTTTGAAATACCCATTATATTGTTCAGATACAATAGAAACACCCAAACCTATATGAAGTCACTTCACTGCTGAATGCAACATATTCAGTCAAAGAATGACATCTGAGTTGACTGCCAAATGCAACAGATCACAACAACTATTACCATTTGGTGCATATTGTTGCATTTAGCATGGTTAGGGTTAAAGTAATGTTGTTTTGACGAAAGAAGTAACTTTCGCCTCAAAATTTAAATCTGAGCAATAGAAAAGCTTCAGGGTTTTCCAGGCGCTTGAAATCACACACTTCTTTGCAACAAGGTTTTTTTTTTTTGCTTTCTTTATTTTCTTGCAACTTTGATGACCAATTGAGGCCAAGTTTTCACAGCTGTGTTTTTTGGCGAGCTGCGAAGCAGAGTGAGCCTATGTAATGACAATTTCCGTCCCGTCTGTCCGTCCGTCCGTCCGTCCGTCCGTCCGTCCGTCCGTCCGTCTGTCCGGCCGTCCGCGCTCAGTGGAAATGTTAAAGTTTTTGTTTTAAGTATGTACAAGCCCAAGTGACATTGTTATATATAATTGCCAGTCATTTTTTTTGTAATTTTCAACTATGTTTTCCAATAATGTTGAAGTTTTGGGAATTAAAAAAATGTTAAAGTTTTGGGAATAAAAAAAATGTTAAAGTTTTTTTTTTCAGGCTCAATTATTGACCTCTGGATTTTAAAGAACCAAACTCAAACTAAAATTTTAAACTAAAAGTTAAGTTGTAACTTTGACTTACAATTGACAACAGACAGGCTGAGCATAAAATCGGTTCCGGTTAAATGAGCTAAAACAATTAAAAACTTAAATGGTCATAACTCCTTATTGCAATGATGTACTGACTTGAAACTTGAATCAAATATTGCTTCTTACATGTAGATTCATATGAAAAGATAAAGCTCAAAGAGTTTATCACTGGTTCCAGTTGAATGAGCTAAAACAATGACAATCTTAAATGGCCATAACTCCTTGTTGCAATGATGTACTGACTTGAAACTTGAATCAAATATTGCTTCTTACATGTAGATTCATATGAAAAGATAAAACTCTCAGAGTTTATCACTGGTTCCAGTTGTATGAGCTAAGAGTTTATCACTGGTTCCAGTTGTATGAGCTAAAACAATGAAAACCTTAAATGGTCATAACTCCTTATTGCAATTAGTCATTGGTCTTCTATCTGGCGATCGGCAGCTCGCCATGGCAGCTTCGCTGTTCTAGTTTATGCATGGGATACACCAAGTGAGGATACTGATCTTTGACAACTACCAAAATTTGGATTTGTGTTTTTTCATTTCTTAATCGTCACTTCATGTTGTTGTTTCTAATTTCTATTATAGCATTAGCAAGACCACATTGCCAAGACATCAGTGATGGCAGGACCCACTAATAAAATCAACAGGCCAAGGGTAAGTTGTTTTAGGACATATGACAGACAGACAAAACAAAAAGGGGAAAGTATTGTATGAACTTTGTTTAAAAGAAAAGGATGAGTGCTTTTCCATTTCAAGGCAACTTTGAAGTATTTTTATTGAAATATTTAACATCTTTGACATGTTACGGCGTAGCTACTCACTCTTACAACAGTGTATGAATGCAATTTGGCTTAGCTGGTTCACATCATTGTTTCTCTGTGTAGAATTAAACTGTGAGGCGGCTTGCCTCACTACCAGCCATGCCTTTGTTGGTTCTGTCTCACAGGGCCTATCACATTGTTAGATGAAACCTTTCTGATCGTTTTGGAACAATTAACTGTTAAGTCTATGTGCAGGCCTTAAATTTCCTCTTTGAGAGGGCAAGGCCATTTTCATTTTGCAAAGGGCACTTCCATTGCAACATCTTAAAGTCTATGGGAAACTTTTGAAGGTGCACTAAGGCCGAGACCAGGGACAACAAAGTCCGTGGCCTCCGTGTAATTCCAGGCCTGTACAGTATGTGAACTCGACATAGACATGTTAATTGTTCCATAATGATCAGAAAAGTATCAAACAATATGTTGGTACATGTAGGCTCTATGAGAAGGGAACCAACCAAGGCAGTGGAGTATGGCCAATTATAAAATAAATCGTTGAAGTTTTCATTGTTTAGCTGTGAGTACGTCCATACCACTGATATTAAGCAAAAGACTCAAGCTGTTGGAGCCAACGTGAAACTGTTAGAGAATTATCTCTACTGAACATTGCTGTTAAGCATTTACCACATCACAACGTCACAATTAATGTTACACTTATAAATTTTCCAACTTCATATATCTTAAAACAATACTATGTGGTGCCTTTTTCAATATTTATATCAGGTGCTTACAAAAATATACATTTGACTTGATTGGTTTAGAGCCGTGGTAGAGCATCAGTCTTTATTACACTATTATCTGCAAGCAAACTTGAATCCTCGATTCTGATTGGTCGATCCATAGCAACAAGATTGTGATTTAAACCTATAGACCCCGTGCATATGTCACATTCTCAAAAAGTGCCCCCCCCCTCGAGGCCAAAAGGAGGCAAATCATTGGACGATAGCTGTTCTTTGTGCGCAAAAACGTGCATGTGACCTGTACGCGCTGTTCTGTACGCGCTATTTTATGCTGGGCGTCAAATTTTCTTGAAAATTCATTATCACACCGTACACGAGCTTGAGGAATACTGAAAAACATGAGTGTCTGTGTCCCATGTCCAACGAAGCTGAAGGCCTTATTGAATATGGGACAAAGATGCACTTTTGTGGCCTTGTTTGGTATGGGGCGCAGACGCTCTTATCCTCTACATGCTTTGGTATTCCAGTCGTGCTTGTGTGGTAACTAGTACGGCTGTAGCAGTGTGATACAGACTGTTGTTCTACAAAGGCTAGCTAGATTGGTGCACACACACAAAATCAGTCCAAATAAATTCACTTTTGTAGTAGTAGTTTCATTACTTTTTCATGGCATGCATTTTTGTACGTTTCCTAGAACGATACATTGTCATAATAAAAAATAATAAAAAAAACCCCAAAACAACAACAAAACAAATAATTATTTTATACAAATTCTTTGTCTTTTAAAATTCAAAAAAAAAAAAAAAAAAAAAAAAAAACCCACGTCAAACTGAAAACAAATTGAAAAGTAAAATTTAAAAATATATAATTTAAGTATCAAAACAGTTTGCAGTGTAATTATCCAATAGGCCTATTTCCGAATTAGACTACATGTGTAACCCTTTGAACTTCATCTCACAAAATATAAAACAATTCATATATAGCAAATCTTAATACAGGGCAAAATATGATGGCATTAAGGTGGTTTATTGGTGTAAACATTATAAACAGTACACCACTGGCTATAAATAAAGACTATCTCTAGCTCTGTAAACAAACTTTGATTAAAAAAAATCATGTTGACATAATGTTTTTCTCGCAGAAAATCCAGAACACATTGTGGAAAAAAAACCCACATGGACTTTTGCAAGATTTAACCATTCAGTATTTAAGCACACATTGATTTAGCAAGTCTATTGTCTCAAAACTAATCTTTGTTTTGTGTCTGTTATAATTAACATTTAAATAAAAGTTGATGGTTAAGTGCATTAAATTAAATTATAAGTAACACAAATCTTTTAAAATAGCTTTGGTATAAAATAAACAGGTTTGGTTTGTTACAGTTCATTAAAAACCTAAAAACATTTGTCATTTGATGCTTTTAAAGCAACAATGTACTTTAAATGTTTATAGCATATTGCAAGAAAATATATATTTTTTCCATCAAGGTGTAAGATTAATTTTAATGTGTGAACATTGTAATTGGAAACATTGGAGACAAAATAAATACTTATTTGGCCCACTAGCTGCCATACAAACAAAGAACAACATGCTGTTGTCATAAAACACAAGGTAGTATTCAAGCATGCATATAACTCTTGCACTTGGCTGTTAACAGATTAATTTAATTTCTGACACGCGGTTCTTTCGAAGTCTGACTTTTGGATGAATGTGTCAATCATAACATCGCGTACCTTCTCGGTGAAGTCTGGGACATCTTCTAGTGTCATGTTGGTGGTGGATATCGGTTTGAGGACAGTCATCGTATATTCACCTGAGGAAGGAAAAGAAGAATTACCGTAAATTGAAATATAGGACTCCTATAGGTACATAAAAAAATAGTAGGGGTAATAAAAATCGTTGAGGGAACAATTACCCAAATTCTAAACTGCAAAGATTACCTATCTTGTGATATGTCGTAGTTGTAATTGTAACAACTCTTCTAATGTGGTGCAGAATATTGATTCAGCGAAAATATATGACGAGTGAAGGTGTATTTCCTTGTGCAGTTATACTTTTACCTGCTTAGTTATGTTCAACATATATCCCTGCTTATTATTGAAGTATTGTACATCTTAAATCTGCTCACTTTTCTGTTTTTAATTAATTAACTTTTCTGAACTGCTTGTTCGCTGTTTGACTACTGTTGCGTACAATGCCCTTATAGGGATTGTACGTTGTCATATTGAAATGATACCCTGTCTAAATGAAAATGCAAACAAATTAATAAATACTTACCAGATAAGAAGCGATTATGCCTTAAACTGAAGAAAGACTCCTGGCTGGAAAATACCACGGGCACAATCGGGACCTGGATACAAATGTACAAAATAATGACCTTTAAAGGTAGGGTTACACCCATCACATCAACTTGACCCTGAGGTAGTGCAGCAGTAGATGGTGACTGCATTAGTAGTGAGTCAATAATGTGTAGAAACAAGAACCAAGAACCAGTGAGATAAGTCAGTACTTTTTGGTAATTACTCCACAATTTTTTGACCATAAAAAAAGATCTTGTTAAAGTGCACTGGAGAGCTGTTGATATTATAAAACATTGTTTAGAGAAGACCCCCTTTGAAGCAACGTAGTTTTAGAGGAAGAAATATTTTTTTCACCAAAACATTTGAATCTGAGAAAGGCTTCACAGGCATCTGAAAGCACACAATTCTATGCAACAAGGTTTTTTTCTTTTTTCTTTTTGATTATTTTGTGGCAATTTCTTTGACTAATTGAGCCCAAATTTTGACAGGTTTGCTGTTTTATGCATACGTTGCTGGTTGGGATAAATCAAGTGAGGATAATGGTCTGTGACAATTACACTGTAAAAAATTGCTGTAATTTTGACAGTTTTTTCTGTATTTATTTACAGTAGTGTATTGAATATTTGTTTTACAGTACCTTACTGTAAATTGTTGTTGCATCAACCGAAATTTTGCAGACAGTTACCAATGCGGTATTTCAACTGTAAAATTATTACAGTATCGTACTTTACGTTACGTCATACCCTTTCGACCAATGGCAATGCTGCATGGACACTGACACGCCATTTTGTTTCTGCGGCAGTTCTGTGTGGTACGTTAGTCGGCAGCAGTGACAATTCATCCGTGAGTTTGTACGATTGTTGGGTAGGAAATCACAACGGTAGCATTCTTAAAATATACAGTAGTAGTTTACTGGCAGCTGAGTTGCAGTAACTTACTGTAATTGTTTACAGTATTATTTACAGTCATGACTGTAAAAAACACAGTAACTTACTGGCAACTCAGCTGCCAGTAAACTACTGTAATTTCACAGACATTTTTTTTTTACAGTGTGCCAAAAACATACTCTGCCTTTAAAAAAGCATTACTGTTCCACCCGGACCTCTTTAGTCCATCATCACAAAAATAACAACCAAGCGACGGTCTGTTCAAATACCAATCGCTGAAGTGAAGCAGCGATAAACTTGACTTTGACTTTCGTTGAACCACTCTTGAAGCTTATCTTTTAGAAGTTTAACTTGCATGGAATTTTAAGAATATAGCTTGATCAGAAGCTCCTGAGCTTTCGGTGCTTGAGATTTGTTTGGGTCAGATGAAGAAATCCTCGACATTTTTACATGACTCACCTGGGCTTGGACGGCAAGGTTGAAGGCGCCTTTCTTGAAAGGAAGCAAGTACCCATTTTTCTCGGAGACTGGTTCAGTTTTGCAAAGTTTTCTTGTGCCCTCAGGAAACACCCAAATTTTTGCCTGTGAATTGAGACAAGTTTGTAAATTGAAGTCACTTTGTCACTTGAAGTAAAGTTAATAATGTACCGATAAGTCACAATAGTCTGTTTCGGGTCCTTGTTTAGTCTTTTCCCAAGACATCAGTAAATTGGATTAAATCATGCCGTAAGAGGGCGAGCTATATAACGATTTACAACGAGCGCAGTACACTAGTCAAGTATCTGCTATCGATCACTGACGTCTTGGGCCAAGACTAGCCCTTGATAGACTTACATTTTGATCTCTGATGGTCTTGACAGTGTTCTCCAAGGCTTCCTTTGCCTTATCTCTGTTGCTACGATGGACAAAGATAACGCCACAGAGGATGGCTGCTATGCCCATCGGTCCTGCGTACTTGACTGAATTCTTCATCATGATGGTACATCGCTTTGGCCAGTACTCCATCATTGCTAGGAAACAATAATAACAAACACCATTTCCACTGTTAAAAAGTCTCAACCCAAGCGTAACACTCTAATTTAAAAACTTTCGGGTCGCAATCACACTGGTCACAATTGACCTGGATACAGGTTACTGGGGGCCTGACCTATTTCTGGGTCAAAATGCCCCGGAGTCTGTGTTAAAATTACGCAAAAACTGGGTTAAAATCCCATTTTCAAAAACATTTTCCGGGTCACAATATTTAAAGCTTTAAATAAAGAGCGCCGTCATTTTTTTCTTGCACGCACGTGTGCAGTAACTGGATGAGAGTTCAGAATTCAAGGTCTGACCACAGACTCGCCTGTGATCAAGACGGCACAACCCCCTTTTAAGTATCCATGCTTGGTTCTGAGACGACCCGTAGGTTAACTCGACGTTTCAAGCAGCTTTCTTTTTTTCAATCAGGAGAACATTTTGGGCGGCCATATAAAACAGGTTTGGTTTTATTACAGTTAATTCCTTACCATCGTGGTATTATTATTATTACTATTATTTTATTTGCCATAACAGAACAAAATACAAGACAATATACCCCGAGATGGGCGAGGGACAGCAAAAGCAAATACATACTATGATCCGTAGATCTGTTGCCCCACATCTGGGGGTGTACACAAAGATATAAGTAAATATGGTATTGATACAAGTCAGACAACACATATATACATGTAAATGCCTACCAATATTGATACAAGTAAGACAACACAAATCAATGCCTACCAATATTGATACAAGTAAGAGAACACAAATCAATACCTACCAATATTAGAGAACACAAATCAATGCCTACCAATATTAATACAAGTAAGACAACACAAACCAATCTACCAATATTAATACAAGTAAGTTACACATAGTTAATGCCTACCAATATGATCTATAGTGCTCTGATGATTGCACACTATAATGTACGGCGTATCCGAGACGAGATGTTCAAGCCCTTCAGCACTGACTTTGATCCCAAATAAATACTTCACTGTAAGGCGTGTGAACAAGGCCGGCCACCTAAAAAAAAAACCAAAACAACAACAACACACAACCAATGTCATAAATAATATTGTAAAAGTTCACCCCAAATTGTGCCGCCGTCAAATTTGTACTTTATTAATATGTTGTCTCTTTATAGCAAGGTTTCAGTTTGTAAATAACGGGGGCCCAATTTCGTAAGAGCTGCTTAAGCAGAAAATGTTGCTTAAAAAGAATTCTGCTAGCAACAGTATTTAAAGCAGGACACCAGTCACAGATGCTACATGTGAAACAGTATATTTTAGCTGGTAACCTTTTTTCAGGTGAGCATTTTTGTTGTTGTGCTTAGCTATTTTTGTGCTTAGCTATTTTTGTGCTGAAGAAGCTGTATGAAATTGAGCCCCGGTATGTAAATATAAGATCAATTTTCTTATGTTTAACTTCAACTCCATCAAATTGACATTCCAAACATCAGTTTTACATTTTCTGTATAAACCTTTACTTACTTGACATTATCCACATCTCCTGGATTCAGTAGAATAAATGGAATGGATATAAAGCCAATGGCAGGGTAGCACAAGTTGTACAAGTAGTACTTGGTCCGGAAACGAACTGTCCGACTGGTCAGTAGCAGTATCAGGTAAAGGAGGGTACCAGCAATCAGAATGGTGCCCACAAAATCCCTTGGAGATGATGGTGTTATTTCCTCGGTATCAGACTCCATTGTTGTTAATATACTAGCAGACGATACTGTAAGATCAAAAGGCGGGAAAATAAACTGTTACTGCACGCACTCTAAGAATTTCTGGGTCAGCATTGTTGTTTGGTGATTCCTGGTCCAATCAGGGGGCCCGACCCATTTCTGGGACTGATGGCTGACCCAGAAAATGGTTTAAACAAAAAATACCATTTTGACCCAGATTTTGCGTCAGTTTGACATAGTTTCAGGTGTTTCTGAAAGAGATTCTTGGTCATACTGACTCAGAAATTGGTCTGGCCCTCCTTGCGACCCGGATTATGGATCAATCTGACTCGAGAGTGTGTATTTGGTCCAGTATTTGTTCAATAATTGATTCTGTGGACAGAGAGATAAAAAAAGAATATCGTATATTAATTTTTTGTCTGTTTCAAATACAACGTCAGCAACATCGCGAGGTGCCAACAACATGAACAATATTGTGGAAAAACTCATTTTGACTTTTGGGGTGGTTACGATTTAGTTGATTAGTATCAAGTAACGAATTTATGAGTTTCAAAGTGATCTAGTTTCTTAATTATGCTAAGTTGATGAAAGGCAAAATCCCCAAGAACCTGGAGTTGTGTTTTCACGAAGCGCTAAACACTTTGACCTTAAATATTTCCCATGAACCTGGAATTACGTGACCGCGTTGATTTATCCGCTGGCACAGTGCCAGACGTAAGTGCTTCGCTTTTGCGTTTTCACGTACATGTACATGTACATCCCGAACGTTTACACACCACGCGCTGCACACAGACCACGTTTGTACAGTTTTCACGAAGAGACAATCTTGCTAATTAAATAATTACTCATTAACTAAATACATTATTTAAAAAAAAAAATTCAACAGATGTGTTTAATTTAAGAACTCTACTTCCCTGGTATGTACAGTTATAAAGATTAAATGGCAAACAGTTGACAAGCCAGTAATTTCAAAATTAGCTTAACTTCAAAATTATACTCCAAACATTCAAGCTTGGCTGCATGGGGACTTGTTGGCACTTCGGGAAATTGCTGATGATAATTCAAAGTGGAAACTGATGCAGTGACTTTGTCAAATTCATACAAAATGATTGTACGAAAATGACGCAATTTCCTCCTCCAATTTCTCTTCTAAGATTTTGGGAAATCAATATTTCACTGGCTATCCACCCAAGCTGCATTGTATCCATGTCTGTTATACACGACCTTTCAATATAATATAAATTGGTATTCAACTACTCAGCTTTCATTTTGAAAGGAACTTCCTGTGAAACAAAATAACATGTCCGTTTATTGCCCAAGGGCTTGAGATTTCCTTTATAAAACTCCTGGGTCAAAACATGGAGGTAGAATATAGTGGGCTTGCTGGCTGACCCGACAAGTGGTTTAAAACAAATGGGATTTTAACTCAGATACTGCGTCAGTTTGGCCAATGTCTGGGTCTTTTTGACACAGATTTCGGGTCATAATGACACAGAAATGGGCCAGACTCCTGGACCTAGAATTCGGGTCAATCTGACCCGGTTGTTTTGTTTTGTTTTGTTTTAGCGTAAACCTGTGATTTGAATTTGAATTTGAATTTGATTGACAAACTTCGTGACCCGAAGGTCAAATTACAGAGTTATTACCATAGTTAAAAATAGATATGACATATACAAAAATTTAAAAAGTACACCTAAATAGTAAAAATAAATAAGATAAGAAAAGCTGATTGCACCCACGCATATAAAACAAAAACAGAACCACATTTACTATAAAGAAACACCTCACTGGGAGTGTTAAAGGGAAATGGATTAATTAAAAGGGACATAATCGTTAAAATAAAACATTAAATTAAATAAGAACCTCACTCCGACCACCAAACACAATAAAATGGAAACCTATGAAATAAGGAACAGGTCTATTTTTGAAACGACTGGATCTGGTGGGGATGGTTGAAACATGATGACTACTTCGGAAGTTTCGACCTGTGATTTGTTAAATTCACTTGCACTGTAACTAATTCATCTTTAGGCGTGTGCTTTCCGTCAGCGTGTAGGCCCCCTATGCTTTAAAAAGTAAATGCATTTCGAGTCGGCCCTTGCTAAGATTTTACGTTGTTAGTTGTAGATCGTGCATGAGATTTTGGATATACATAGACCATTGAGGTAGAAATATCGAGTTGAAAGTTAATAAATAACTTGATGTTTATTTTCACAGCTGTTATTCCAGTATGGATGGTGAATGAATTGCAAACAAACCATAATATGCATAATTCATGTAAATATTTCAGCTAAGACCGAATGACATGAGAACTGCCTTGCCGTTTCAAAATTATAGCATCAAATGTGAAATTGCAAACAGAAACAATATACAATGAGCCATAATCTTTGCATTGTGAAGGAACAAAATAATAAAAAGCAGAAAAAGAAGAAGACTATAGGGGCAGGGAAAGGTGACCGATCTAAAAAAAATAAAAACTAAAAGAAAAACAACAAAAACCCCAAGGAGGATGGAAATTCCTTCCTCCATGATTGAGTCGGCCGAATTATGAAGTATATCTTTTACAGTATCAATGCAACCATCTTTTATTGCTCACTTAACACCATTCAGTTGCTCTGTCTGACCATTTCGAGGCTGAACGCGGGATAAATAGTTCCAACCCTTGAACACACAGGCTTTTAGACTATAGCACTCATTGCCATATACTGTTAAAGCAGACAAGGAACGAGACAGAGTGACATTTACATGTGCGGACCATTGATCAGGATGAATAAAACCCCATGGGTGGAGTTAGTATTGTAAGACAGACATTACATAATACAAATTCAGTAATTAATGGTCTGCAACCGAAAACGTACTTGGTTTAAAGAAAAAACCTGAGCTGCAATTTATTGAACAAAATAAGAATTGTTAACAAAATACCTTGATATGGGGGGTCGAGCTATGCTAGCATGTTCCTATCTGTCTGAATCACGACTACTACCGGTTAAGCCCGTCTGGCAGTTGCTGTTTTTTATTATCATAATCCACCATTATGTACAGTACTTTAGTCTCCGTACAATACTCAGGATGTGATGCATCATGCAGGTTGGCATTGCTCTCGTGAGTGAGACTACAAGGTCATGACCTCGGATCACCCGGTCGGCGTTGTCGATCAATATGGAACGCGGAAAGGTCAATAAACATTGGGTGTTCCTCCCTTTTGATTGTAAGAATGTTGGCAAATACTCAAAAACGAGTCTTTGAAGGACTGGAATACTATATCAGAAGGAGTTAATATGTAAAAGCTTTGACTTGGTGTGATTTTAATACATACATTCAAAAGTATGCAATGACTGTTAGATTATTAATGCATTGTTTTTCAATATCTGTCTGTCTTTCCAGCCAAGTTATAGAGCCGTGCAGAAACAGAAAAGGAATGAACAAAAAGCCAACCCAGCTGTAGCCAAAAAGAAGAAAGGCACATTTTCTGGCGGGATGTCAAAACACAGGAGAGCAAAGGGCATTGTGAAGAAAAGAAAGTATGCATGAAATCACTGATCAATAATCCTTTATCTTGTATTGTTAATCTCCCTGGTACAGTTATAATGTATAGCCAAGTCACGGGACCGTAGCCCTTCAACACATTGTTGATTTCTTAACAGAATGTCACCAGTTTTAATCAATTGTTGCATTAATGTGACGTAATAATTTATAACCGCCAATAGGAAGCAAAGCACAAAGAAGCACATGATAAAGCTGGACTCGTGCCAGGAGTCCTTTGTTTATGTCAGTCATCACCACAGGTGGAAATAAAGTTACTACAAGTATTTATATTCTCCGACTTTATTGGAAGTTAAATGCAAGGGTGTACTTTTGGTCATTGTCAATGACCAGTATCCTTATGCTTAAAATAACAAACCTGTGAAATGTTGGGGCTCAATTGGTCATCGACGTTGCAAGAAAATAATGAAAGAAAAAAACACCCTTGTTGCATAGAATTGTGTGCTTTCAGATGCCTGAGAGGAGAAAGGCTTCATGTCAGATCAAATTTTTGAAAAATTACCTCTTTCTCTAAAACTATAATACTTCAAAGGGAGACGTTTCTAACAATGCTTTATAATATCAACAGCTCTCCAGTGTTATGTACCAATTAAGTTTTTATTGTCAATAACTTGTGTGTAATTACCAAAAGCATACCATGCATTTAACAAAAGACCAAAATATGTTGTATTCTTAAAGTATTAAACACAATAATAATAATAAAAAAAAGCCATGCTAAGTTCTTATCATTTGAAAAAAAATATTTGTATTTAAAGGGTGAACGTCAGCACGAATTCAACCTTGTCAGGGAAGAAACTCCGGAAACTGCTGAAGGCAAGACTACGAGATGAACGGGAAGCTAATGATATGCAAGGTACACGCAGTTTGTTTAGGCTGTATTTAAAGGCGTACTTTGTATTTGTTTCAACACAACAGAAACCATTGAGCGATGCGTCCAGAAATTCATCAAAATGCTCAGCAATGCTCGTTCTAAACGGGTCTCATAATCTGTTGTCAAACTCCATCATTTAAAAAATAAAAAGCAATTTGAAGTCAATATTATGTCAGCGTTATTAAATCTCGATCTGTTAAATCATTCCCATCATCGTGATTGTTATAAATATGGGATTTGAGGCATTGCGTTGTGAGGTATCAATGTAAGTTATTTATATCTACTTTGCCGTGTAGATTTGTTCTTTGAGAACTTGTCTTATTAAAAATTATATGTTCTGCCGCAGCGACGATTTCAGAACTGTCCTGCTTTAACTAGTACCTGGGCAGAAGGTATGAAATCGGCCAGGACTACTGCTGTCGCTTAGTGGATAGGGGACTTCTCGTTTATATTAACTTCACTGCCGCGGAGTGAGTTCTTAGTTGGTCTCAACCTTTCGACTAGCCTGATCCAGTCGTCGTCACGGTTCTTCGTTTTCAATAGCTTCTCATCAGCAAACGAAGTAACTCGACTGGTTGGCTTGCATGTTCTACCATTTTTTGTTTTACAAGATTCAATTTTTTATATTTTTTTCTTAATAGTGGAATTGGTATCACGCGTGAACCAGCGACAGAAGAACAGCCGATCAAAGAAAGCCAAAACACCAGTAGACACTGCAGGTGAAGAAGACGTGGAAATGACAGAAATCGTATCTTAATTAAGTGACCTCCAGTTGATATTAAACATTGTGTACCGGTTGAACCAATTAACGCACCCGATCCGTGGTGTTGTTTATTGCACTTTTATCCCATCACCATTTGGGTAACATTCCTGATTGGAGCTCTATTTTATTATCAACATCCCATAATTTGGATCTCATTAGCAGTGAGTCCGTATCCGAATTGGTGACTACGGCTACGACTGTTGCTAAGGGTGTTGCTATGCCTTATATCTCAATGCATGATGACACGGTGATCCAGCCGTAGCCGTAGCCGCCAATTCCGACTCGGCCAGTGACAAAAACGACGAGGAGAACTTTTAAGGGACTACATTTGTACAATTAGTGGACAGCAGGAATATTTATCAAAGAATCACGGAGTAAAATCACAAACCTCATCATTTCGGTCGGCCGCAGGTGGCGCAATTCGGTCTTGTAGCATTTGATCCTACCCAGTAGAAACGAAATATGAGCGAGGCGTGGTGAGGAACAAGGAAGTATTTCTACTTTCAAAAATTCAATTTCAGTTTTATTTCCACAACATTGATGAGAAATAGGTTTGTTGGAAGAAGTAGACCTGTGGACAAGTCGTTAAATGTCTGTCACGGTAATAGCAAAACGGCTCTCTCGCTATTTGTGGAGACTGCTTCTGCTCTTCGCGAGACTACTGCTCTCATTTAAATGTGACCGTAGTCGTGACATAGCGACTTGTCCAAGAGTCTAAGGAAGAAGTTATGTAAACTGTAATGTATGATATTAGAGTAATAATTCAATAAAGTTGTTGCGGCATGTTTTGGAGTAGTAAACGTTTAAATATTGTGTGTTTTTAATTAGTGCTGTATTATTTTAAAACCTTTAATTACGTAAATGGTGTTTAAAGCTTTGCATGGTGTGAAAAATAAGAAGTAATTATATATACTAAATAGTAAACTTGCGGGTACAACCATGTATAACTGGCTCTTTTTCAGAGCCAACACTCCCTCAAAAGAGTTTTTTCTTGTATACATGGTTGTACCCGCAAGTTTACTATTTTAGTATTTATAGTTACTTCTAATTAGGCCTACGTAGTTTTTATAAACACAAATGTTCATAATAACGTTGTGAAATGAGGTTGATCCTGCCGGGAGCTTGGGGTTCATGGTGGGGCGGGGCGGGGCGGGGCAGGGTAAGGTCAGCGTTTTCTTTCAGCTTTTTTTTATCTTCTCGGTTGTGAGGGATGTGGCCGTTTGCCTCCAATCGCGCCATCAACACCGTTGGACCTTACTGACCATTGGCAAAGTCGGAGGGGGCAGAGCGTATACAGCTCTTGAGTGAAGATGATTGGTGTTACAGCGCCCTCAGCAAAATTTACGGTGCGGGCAAGTTAGTTTTTTGGTCGAGTTGGTATCGCCCTCATAGGTCGAGTACGTTTCCTGTATCTATGCGTAAGTACGATTTCCGGTCGAGTGGACTTCCACTGCCTGTCACCTTGACAAAATGGCGGCTAATTCAACCGGTTGAAAATTGTAAGTAACAATTGGCAATTTTAAATTAAATCACGTCGATAAATTGTGAAAAGTAATTTTTGTTCTTATCATGAACAGTATTAAATGTACCATCAACTTAACATGTTCAAACTCAAAAGATTTAGACAATAACAAGTTATATACCAAGTTTCGTTTGCAAAGTCACTCGGTTTTGTTCACATTTTGTTTTCTTATTTATAAATTTAAAGTTGTGTTTTGACATCTTCTCTTGTCATGTCACTGTCGTCAGCGGAACACATTGTGACATTGTGATGTCGTTTATCGTTTGCATTTTTTGTCTTACCACTCCACCTTGACGTAACCTGTTGTATTTGACTGCCACATTTCACTTGTTACAATCATCATAGAGAAATGACCCCATTTCTCTATGTTACAATCAAAATCACAATATCTTAAACTAGCCCTGGTAGGACGTCAGTGCCACTGCACTAACGGAGGAGTCCAACCTGGGCTAATCTTAAACCTATTCCTAGCCCCACTTGTTGTGTGGCCAAGCTTCAGCTTGACCACACAACTTTAACACTAACATTAACAATATCCGAGCTATAGTATACAATAAAGCATGAAAGTTACACAGTTCATTATATAAATTTTAAAATAAGTTTCAACATGTTCAATGTCACAATAATATGCAAAAAACACTTTATCTAGCATGTTGATTGATGCTGAAGTGCATGCAATTGCTTATTTTGAACCATGCACTGCTCAGCAGTTTTGCCCATTATTTTTAAGGTTAATTCGTGAATGAAGTCCACCAGAGCGAGACTCCATCATGAAAAAGGCAAACAGGTCCATTCCGATCTCTTTAAAGACCAAACATGGACCACCAAGAACATCGGACAAGAAACAGATGCCGAAGCGAAAACTCCCTCAACCTGTGGGTAAAGTTAAGCCAGCAATACCACCGAAAGAGGATGAAGAACACAATGGTAGGCACAGGCTTGGTGAAAGGACACACTTGCGTTTTCTCCAACTAACATGTAGAAAAAGCTTGGCACACAGCCACGCATTTTGTGGCACCCGCCACGTTTAAGGTTTAAATTTGTTGTAAATGAACAATTTGGACTCCCAGTTTTTAAATTTCCAGCAAATTTTGACACCCTTTTCCTGAATCTCGGCTAAAACCATGATCCTAATCATAGACGTTGACCCATTCTTTCAGAGAAATTGGCTGTTGTTGCCAGCTTGGCATTTATACTGTGGGAGTTTTTCTGAGTTCCCTTGTTTTGAAGACTATCTAAACAAACAAACCAGGTGTTTTTTGTTATCGTCCATTAGTACATTTGACATTTGACAGAACCACATAAAAATAAATGATTTCAACTGTTCTGTCACTGGCCATAGAATTGATTTGAATTAAAAACTTCTATCAAAAACTTCTGTTGTCAGTCCTCCTAAGAAAGTATTTTTTGCTTTTTATTTTTTTATTAAAAAAAACCAAACATTTCAGTGCCAGTTGTATCCTCTATTTTCTTCTTGTTTGTTTAATTTTTAACGGAATCAGTCAAGCCTTTATTCTTCCTTCAGCTGCACTGCAGGGCTCGACTTTGAGGGGAAAATCCACACGACTGCAGGTCATGTAGCTCAAAACTTTTACTGGACCAGAATTTTTTTTACAAGACCGGAATCAAAATGAGAAAAACACTATCTACACAGTTGCACATTTGAGCTGTTTTTGGATCAAACACTAAAAGAAGTTTTATCTAATTTTTCTTATGGGTAGTATACTTAACTACTCAACGGAACTGAAAGATATTTGTATTTATCCGTTTAAATTAAAAATGCAGGGAGGTGTTATTGTTCAAAAACACAAGACCGACGGACTTGTACAGTCGTATGTTTACTGGCACGATGCTAAAACTACTGGCCTCGGGCCAGCGGCCCAGTGTAAAATTCAAGCCCTGCTGCAGGCCACTGTTTGTGTCAGAATCAATTTTTCCTCACTTGCAAAACAAAGTGTTGGTAAATTCAACACAATTTAGTTAAGCTATTGATATGAAACTCATTTTTTAATTAATTAAATATTTTCTTCATTAGACTCGCCAGACAAGTCCTTGGTGCGTTACATCAATGACGTAATGATCAAGAAGCAATCGGGCAAAGACGTTCTCAGGGATGTTACAACACTAAATCTGACTCTCACAACTAAAGATGATGGCAAAAAGATCAGAGTAAGCTTCAAACTAGTTTAGGGATAAGCTTGACTAACCAGTTTAGGGATTAGCATGACTAACCAGTTTAGGGATATAGACATTTAAGCGTAGGAATTGACCAACCAGTGTAGGAATTTAGGAATTTAGGAATTTAAGAGTTTAAGCATTGGGATTAACTAAACAGTTTAAAAATAGCTGTAGGGGTTCACTAACCAGTTTAGGGCTAAACTTGGGAATTGATTTTGTTTGGCAGATTAAGTTTGTAAGTATTTTACATACAAAGTCTGTGAAGAAAAACAAAACAAGGTTTGCAAAAAACAGCTTAAAAATTTGTGATAATTGTTTTAAAAGTTTTAAACTGTTGTGTACTGACTTTTCTAAAATGTATGTTTTTTTACCTGAATTTTTTTCCACTTGTTATGTCACTAATTCAATGTCTTTATTTGTTTCAGTACATTGAGAATCTCGAAGGATTAATCAACCTTCAAGTTCTGAAAATAAGCCACAATCAAATCAGCAAGCTAGAAAGACTCCAGCATCTAACGAGACTGAGAGAGCTTGACATCAGCTGCAATAGAATCGCTAAGATTGAAGGCCTTGAGACGTTAATCCATCTTCAGAGCTTGAATCTTTCCCATAACCTCATAGAAACGATCCCAGCGTGGTTGGCAAAGAAACTCAAAGCCCTGAGGTCCTTCCACATCGCTGGAAATTTACTCTACTCTGTAAGCATTCCTTCTATTGATAGGTTTGTGGAAATAAGGAGAATGCTGAGGCACTGTGTGGCAACCGTAAAATGAATTTTTCACAGTAGCAACAAAAGTTTGTAAATTTATTATTTCATTGATTAATTCTGGTTGTGAAGCCAAGGACTCTCATGAAAGTGAACTTAATCATTACACTAGCCAAGAACACCATGGAGAGAAGACAAGTAGGGAAATTTCAGTTTTAGATGTGGGAGGAAACCCCCCTATGCAACCGGGTAGGGACTGAAAACCAAATCCACATAGTGCCCCGGCGAGATTTGAACCGGGGCCCCAGAGGTGGAAGGCGAGGATCACCAACCCGATCGCCCAGTTTTAATGGTCTCGCATGCAGAATTTTCCTCCCCAGCAATAAATTTTTAAAATCAATTCAATAACTAAAGCAATGTTTCATATCTTTTTGCAAACAGTTATCGGATGTGTTTAGGCTGCGACCGTTGAAGGACCTTGTCCATCTATCACTAGCGGACAATCAACTATGTGACTTGCCTCATCATAGACTCTTTGCGGTATTCCATCTTAGATGTCTTCAAGTATTAGACAAACAAACAGTCACTCCAGCTGAGAGACAACAAGCAGATGAACGTTTCGGACAAGGTAAAAAAGAAAGAAAAAAATACACAATTAATTTCTTGATAATAAAACTGGGTTCTTATGAAGGGCTTTATCTCACCCCTAGGGGCGTATCAAAGCGCTCATATGTTTTTCAACAGAGCAGTGCTATGTTTTGAATAAAGAGACCCATTTATGTAACAACACCTTGTAGTGGTTCGCAAGGTGCTGGGGCGCATTCACCAGCCACTGCCAGAAACTTCAGGACCAACCTCTTCTCTTCGCGATAAGTGTAACTGGGTTCGTTTGCGTGCATTACACAACACAGGGGACCTACGGCTTTATATCCCATTCGAAGGACGAAGCAATAATGGTGTCTTGCTTGAGGACACAAGTGTTGAGACTGGGACTTGAACCCACACCCTGATGATCAGCCACACCAGAGCTTGAGTCTGGTGCACATGACCGCTCGGCTACGGGACCCCAAACCGTTATTTTGTATTCTTCATTTCAGAAGAAGTAGAGAATCTTGAAGTTCAGCTTGGGGAAGAGGAGAAGAAATTGAGAGCTCTTCAAGAAGACCATTCCAAGACGATGACAGAGCAGAAGCAGTCGAACAGTCTCATCTCGTCACTGAAATCAAGAAATAAGGAAAAACAACAAACCATTAATGAGCTCCAAGGAGAACTTCAAGCCAAGAATGACCTGGTAAGGAAGAAACGCATGTAAGACAGTATTCTACATGTTGTACAGTTGTCATTGTTTCTTTGTTTTTTCTGATGTTTAAGCAAGGGTCCCAATTTAGTGGGCCTGCGTGCCTGTTGGGGGTTTCCCCTTTGCACCACGTTTGATTTTGATGTTTGTGCAATAGCAGTAAAAAACCCTAAGCTAATCCAAACTAAGAGCATAGACCAACCAATGGAGTGTGGTAACCACCTTGTTGTGTGGATTAAATATACAAGTTTGCGCAAGCTACAACCTTTTGACCAGACCGAGTTTCAATCTTATGGAGTCGGTTTAAACTGAGTAACTTTGAAATTACTATTTGCTTCATTTTGATTTCACTTTAAGCTGAAGCGTAAGACGGCCGAATTGAACAAAGCATGTGAGAAGCAGTATCGTCTTGAGCAGGAACTAGCTTTCCAGAAGATAGATGCTAAGTTTGAGCCCTTGGACTTCTACATTGGAGACAGTGATGAGGTAAGACGGGAGAACTAGGTTTTAAGTCTAAGTTTACACTAGCGATATCAATTTAAAGGCAGAGTGTACTTCTGGTAATAACTCCACAAGGTAATGACTAAAATTGTTGGTATAGAGCTCTGAAGCACTGTTGATATTATAAAACATTGTTAGAAATGACCCCCCTTGAAGTAATGTGGTTTTAGAGAAAGAGGTAATTTTTCACCCAATATTATGAGTCTTTGAAGTAGCGTCTAAACAGATGGTGCAATGTATATAATATATATATTAACATTTCAAAAAATGAGAAATCGCCTTACATCACAAGGCCAGATGGCTACTTCAAGGTGAGGGCTACACTTAACTGATTTGGGCTGTCGACCCAAATCAATTGTCACCAGGGGCACGTTGCCACCTCCTCCTGGGGCTGAAACAGGGTTACCCTCCTTCACAGTCTGTAAGGATGTAGGCATGGGTATCATCCACTAGGAGCCTGGTTGGTAGAGCAGAATGCACTACCTTCACATTTTTTACGAAGCAATTGGGGTTAAGTGCTTTGCTCAAGGGTACAAAAGTCATGACCGGGATTCGAACCCACACCAGACCTTGGATTCGGTGAACTAGACTGGCCACGGCCAAGACAGGCCACGCCATATAAATGTCTGTTATTATTATTATTATTATTATTATTATTAATCTAGTCTCAAATCTCTGTCCTGTATTCTGTATTTCATACTTGAACCCTCATGACTAAAACAAATTAGTCTCCAGTGTAACTATTTTTTTAATTCAATCGTCCATTTTAAATATGCCATCTTAATGTTGTACCAGTTTTTTTTTAATCTATATATATTTCTTGTCATTGCATAGCTTTGTAATTTTACCTAAAAAAACTACTTTTGACTGTGAATTTTATCAATACATATAAGGTTTTAAATTTTATTTTAATCTATTGTATTAATTTATTTTACCACTATCTGTAACGTTTTGTTTTTCTGTTTTAGTCAAGACCATTTTTGAAGTTCCCTTTTTGGGATAATAAAGTTTTTATCTATCTATCTATCTATCTATCTATCTATGACATTTTCAATTTCAGATGGACGCGGGCACTGAAGAAAGCCCTTACATCGGCAAGGCGGGCTACAGACGCAATGAGCTCGCTCGCCAACAATACATCACCCCTAAGAGCCAGATGATACGAGAATCTCACCAGCGAGGTCAAGATTCCACGGACAGCTCAATGGCCCATCTCAACCCAGACACACAGAAACAAATGCAGAGGTTACTACAAGACCGTCTGAATGATAAACAACGCCAGATTGCAGCAGGTAGATTCTGGCTCTCCAACATTGATCGTTTGTTTTCAGAAAGATTGCTCAATAACAGAGTTAGGCATGTTGTTACATCTACCTTGGGGAACAGGAAACTCATTTTCTGAACGATTTTGATAACTTGAAATTGGTAATGAAATTGTCACCATATCATCATGTCACAACAACCACTAAGATCAGATTCCCAAATCCTGTGCGTAAGTTAACAGGAGCTACCTTCGAATCGAACAGCCACCCCCTCCCCCCCCCCACCTCTGATTAAAACGATAATTGCACTTAGTGGGATTCAGGATTCAGAGAGATACCTCTGTAACCGTCTTTTCCTCTTTGACAGCTCAAGATAAGCTGAGCCACTTGCAAGACAAGATTGAAAATGCGGAGAAAACTCTCAACGACACTCACGAAGAAATGCAAAGACTGTCGGCTGAAACCCCACACAGACCAGTAAGTATTAAAGAACCATTTAGTATTAAGAAGGGTGAGATAACAGTGTTACTTCTGAGAGTGTTCAGCGTCATCCAAATTACGTTGATGAAGATTTCAAGAAACAGTTTAGGATAATCCCTTAGAGTTACATAATAGAACTAGAGGGAGCACTTTGTTATTACACGCATTTGACCCAGGCCTTGTACACGGAGGCCACACAGGCCATGGCCTCCGTTACCTCTGGCCCAATTTCATAGAGCTGCTTAAGCAGAAAATATTGCTTACAAATGTTCTGCTAAGCAGAAATGAGCAGGATACCAGTCATAAATTGTACTTGTGGTATGCTAGTTTGGCTGGTAACCTTTTTCTGGTAAGCATAATTCTCTTTTCCATAGATTTTATTTTAATTTTTTTGCTGTTAATTATGTACATACATAGTCTATATAATTTTTTTTGTATATTATCCTGTCCTGTAATTGGCGGCTCGTCCGCTGTTGGTTTAGTCAATAAATAAATAAATAAATAAATAAATAAATTCTTTTTATGCTTAACTACTTTTTGTGCTTAAGCAGCTCTATGAAATTGGGCCCTAGTATTGGCCTTGGTGCCCCTTCAAAAGTTTTCCATTTACTTTAGACTTTCCCAATGGAAGTGCCCTTTGCAAAATGAAAACGGCCTTGCCCTATTAAAGTTGAAATTCCCTCCCTTTGAGGTATCAAAGTAATTCATGCCATAATGAGTTTGTAAATGGATTGTTATTTTCCGCTTCGTAGTTGTCGGAGACTGAGAAGCAAGAAATGAAACGTGAGTTGTGGAACAGGCTTCAAGCAGTCAATGATCTTAGACAGCGAGTGGCTGAGTTGGAGGCAGCTATGGGAGACACTCTAGATATCATCCAAGACAGAGATAAAGAAATGGAACGACTCAGGGAACAACAGCTGGATCATAAACATCCCCAATATGTGAGTAGCTTGGTAAAAAACACTCAGGACGTGTGAGTAACTGAGTTACTATATTGGATCACTCATGAGTAACGAGGCAATCACTTTTTGATAACTGCTCTCTGGACTTGTGAATCTGAGTGACTACTAGACTACTCTAGTAGCTCTGAGAGTAGCGGAGTTACTACTAGATTACTCAAGAGTAGCTTTGTGAGTAACCGAGTTACTCATGGGTAGCCATATGAGTAACTGAGTGTCTACTAAATTACTAATGGGTAGCTATGTAAACAAGTGACTACTAGGTTTCTCATGAGTAGCTATATGAGTGCTACTAGATTACTCATGAGTAGCTGTGTGAATAATGTAGTAGCCACTATATTCATGAGTAGCTGTGAGTTATTGAGTGACCGCTATATTACTCACGAGCAGCTTTGTGAGCAACTGAGTGACTACTTGATTACTCATGAGCTGCTATGGATCTTATTTTCAATCTTTTCAGGCAGAGGCAGCGACTGAGATGGCTTCTAAGGAGCAGGAGGCAAACGATGCCGGGGAGAAGTATCGAGATCTTCAGAGAGAGCTTGAAGAGGTAGTTGCACTCTTAGCTGACGAGATGGATAAAATGAATCGAGTGAAGCAGCAGATGGCTCAAGGTTTGTTTCATGTCCGATTTAAGTGAGTTTTGTTACAGCTACGGCTATGGCTGAATCAAGTAAAGCAGCAGATAGCTCAAGGTTTGTTTCATGTCCGATTTAAGTGAGTTTTGTTACAGCTACGGCTATGGCTGAATCAAGTAAAGCAGCAGATGGCTCAAGGTTTGTTTAATACTGCCATGTCTGAATCAAGTGACTTTGGCTAGGGCTACGGCTATGGCTGAATCAAGTAAAGCAGCAGATGGCTCAAGGTTTGTTAAATATTGCCATGTCTGAATCAAGTGACTTTGGCTATGGCTAGGGCTATGGCTAAATCAAGTAAAGCAACAGATGCTCAAGATTTGGTTTATACTGCCGTGTCAGAATCAAGTGACTTTGGCTATGGCTACGGCTATGGCTGAATCAAGTAACAGATGCTCAAGATTTGGTTTATACTGCCGTGTCAGAATCAAGTGACTTCGGCTAGGGCTATGGCTGTTTGACTGCAACGACAATGTTAAGAATCGGACTTGTCAGCATTCCAAAAGTAGCCACTGCTGACGCCATTAATTGAGATTCTGCCTATATTTCTCCTCTCACTTCAAACAAGAATTCAGGAGATAATCTTAGTGAAAGGCTTACAGAGGAAAACCTCATTTTGGTGTCTTAAATGTGTGACAGGACAGTCTGCCACAGAATCACATTGAGTTCCAATTAATCACCTTCACTCTTTCTATTCTCTCCTCCAGAAAAAGTTGACCTCAACAATGACCTGAAAGATGAACTAGAAGAGACCATCTCAGGACTGACAAACTACATGCAGCAGGCTCAGCGTAAAGTGGCAGAACAAGACCGTAAGAATCAGACTCTACTGAAGGAGAGAGATCTACTCCTACGTCGGCTTCGTCAGTTGGAGGAAGAGCAAGAAAGGCCGAAGGATGGCCGGGATCTTCTGCATGACTTTGACGACTTGGAGGATATGCAAAGAGTAAGACGTCTACTGATGTCAAATACTCATACCGTAACCATTTTCACGAAGAGCCACTTATATCCAAGCGCTTGATTGAGATTTACATTTTACACTGCTTGGCTTAAAACTGCTCATCTGCAAAACTAAAGCCACGGTTTGCAGTTTAAGACCTCTCATATGATTCTGTATAAGTTTAACCTCTCCATTAACTAACAAATTTCTCTCTTCAAGACCTAAAAAGTGAGATGACCTACTTAATTACCCAACTTTTTACATAGGAAAGGCACGCGCATGTCACTGACCTTAGTGGCTCTTCGTGAAACCCGAAAAACGATTTGACCCACATTTACGCTCTTCTGTACGCAACGTAAGAGATGCATCTTTGTGGCTCTTCGTGAAAACGCAAAATGCAATTTTGCGATACTGCCCATTCCTGTGTTAACCAATAGTTTTGAACTTCATAATATGTGGCTCTTCCTGAGAATGGTGACGATATCTGACAGAAATTTGTTCAAAGCTATTAATAACTGAGTATGTGTTGTTTTTCTGATCAATTTTTAGAATTCTAGTTTTGATCGTTTTGTCTCTACTCTTAGAAATTAGAAGAAGCTGAGGCCGCTCTGAAAGCTGCTGATGCAGAAAAGGATCAACTGAAACGATCCTTACAAGCTGAGATTGAAGCTGAGCAAGACAAAGAGAATGAGAGACAAAGAGTGGCTGGAAACGTGGCTAGCAAGATGAACAACGCCCTCAAGAGGCAGAAGAAACAGGCGCAGGTAAAAGGATATTTAAATTCAACTTAGGCACAGAAACAAAAGTGTATTACTTTGTCAGTATTTTGAACCAAGTATAAATTCATCTTTTTAAAATTTGTGCCATGTTTTTTTTTTTCTGGATGTATTTTTGTTTCATGGGTAAATCCGTAACTATTTTTAAAGTTGTAATTTGATGTTCATTGTAATGTTTTTAAGTTGTAAACTTTGTAGCAATTTAGCCCCTGGGCTACAAATACATTGTTTTAATAAACCAGAAATAATAATATGAACTCATCAGCAAGTGATCTCATGCCTTAAAAATGCAAACATTTAATAAGTTCCAAATTAAATTATGGTTTGAACAAAGACAAATTTGACTGGAGCGGGACTTGAACCAACCACCTCTGGATTAACGACCCGGTTCAAAGTTTGTGAATGTTTTTTTATTATAGCAAATAACAATTTTATTATATCAAATATTATGCCTTTGATATAGCAGGAGATCTACTTGTTTTAGAGGATAGAAGTAATCAATTTTAAAACACTGACTTGGAATTCTCTCATCTGATTATCTGATAGGCTGAAATGGATGCGTTAAAACGTCAGTTGGAATCCCAGCGCAGACAGATAGAGGCATTGAAACAATCACCTGATCAATCACATGACCCACAAGAAAATGAGTTATTAGCCAGTCAACTCCAGGCGCTTCAGGTAAAGGATTTTCTGAATCTTTGGTCTCCAAGAAGTCAATTCAAACCACCTCCTTATTATGATGGTTTTCTTTTGGTGAGAAATAGATTCAACTGTGTCTTTGGAGCAAGATACTTGGCCATAATTGCTTCATCGTTTGGATGGGACTTAAAGCCGTAGGTCAGACGTCTTGTGTAATGCATTTAGAAAAAACCAGTAGACTTGTCATTAAGAGAAGGGGGTTGGCTCTGGTGTTCTGTGGTTGGCTGCTGATTGCCACACAGCACCTTGTAACCCCCTTAACAAGGTGCTGTATAAATGGGTACCATAATTCAAATATAGTATTTATGTCGTGTCTTGGCCGAGCGGTCTAGTTCACCGGACCCAAACTCTGGTGTTGTCAGCAGCAGAGTGTGGGTTCGAATCCCGGTCATGACACTTGTGCCCTTCAGCAAGGGACTTAACCATAATTGCTTCTGCCAACCAGGCTCCTTCCGGACTGTGAAGGGGGTAACCCTGTTTCAGCCCTAGGAGTAGGTGGCAACATGCCCCTGGTGACAGTTGATCTGGGTAGACAGCCCAAATCAGTTAAGTGAAGCCCTCACCTTGAAGTATCCATCTGGCCTTGTGATGTTAAGCGAAATATCATTAACAAAATTTAAAAAGAAAGAAAATAGTAAACATGTGGCTAAAACAATACGTGCTTCGAGACGCTGGTAAATAAAGTGCATCTAAGAACTGAGTATTACTCGTCTTTAGTTGGACAAATCTGCATGTTGATACATGTATACATACCTCTTTGAACCGAGTTAATTTAAACCATTTCATAATTTCCATTCTTTTGTGTAGGATGAAAGAGATTCCTTGGAGAATGAACTCTGTAACCAGCAAGAGCAGATGCAAGATGCTCTCAACGCCACCCTCCATCCTGAAGACGTCATCCATCGTATCGATGAGATGAGAAGACATCTTGAGCATGGGCGTGGTCGGATGAGACCACAAGATGAGGATGATACTTTAGGCAAATCTCTGGGTGACGTGGAGGATGTGATCCGGAGGAAGATGAAAGAGGAAGAGGGAGAGAAGGATGCAGCCAGAAGAAAACAACAAAAGGTGAAGGATTAAGCTTGGGCGGTTTTTTATTTTGGGGTTCAAGGTATACTGTCGCCAAAATACCGCGGTGTTCGGTATTACCAGGAACTTTTATGGATGGGGCCAAAAAAACAAAACAGAAGCCCTGACAAACACCACGCACTGAGCTGAGCTGAGCTTGTCTTTCTCTTTTATTAGGACAAATAGATTGACTTGTTTTCAACATAAATCTTATCAAAATAAGCTTATGGCAATCGTTGACATAAAATATAGCTTTAGTGGGCCATTCAGAATAGTCAATGTTTAAAAAGAAATTTCAAAATTGTTCTGACCCACCCACCCCAAATTTCTATTTTTAAATATTGAATGGCTTCATAATATAATCCGTACACTGAAAGACAAAGCAATGCCTCAAACGAACCAGATATTTTAGACCAAAGATCTCCAACATCAGTAGTTTTCAATGACTTTTCCTGGGGCTTAAACAAACAACTTTGTAGTTTAATCAGGAATGAAATTGACGATCTTGGCGAGCTGGGTATTTTTTCGTTTTTTGTTTTTGTTTGCTGATATATGTATATATATAGTTTTAAAATGAAGACTGAATTTCGATTTTCGGTTATTTCTTTTGACACACCCACAACTTTTACAAATGTGAAATTTTTAACACTAGCTATTCTGAATAGCCCCTTAGGCCTGGGCCCATTTTCATAGAGCTGCTTAATGGCGGATTTTGTGCTTACTGTGGGATTTTTATTTCATAGCGCTGCTAACCGTAAGCACACGAAAAGGCATGCTAACCTTCCGGTGCTTACTGTATGAAAATGAATGACGTAACAATGCAAATCCATGGTGAACGCGCACTATGCCTGCCTAATTTTCTTGCTAACCTGTGAAATCACTTACGCTTAAGCAAATTTTTCTGCTGTAGTTAGCACGAAAATTTGCTTACCGTTAAGCAGCGCTATGACATTGGGCCCTGATGTAAAGCCGATATGTGATTGTTGTTTTTCTATGAAGGCTGAGAAGGAGGCTGATGCTCTAAGGAAACAAGTCGCTGCATTGAAGAACCATCTTGATGAAGCTCTGAATCAACTTGATAGGCAGTCACCTGAGTCTGTACAACAAGTAAGTAAATGGTGTTTAAAGCTTTGCATGGTGTGAAAAAATAAGAAGTAACTCTAAATAGTAAGCTCACCACAACACTGACACACTCCAGCGCACACACATCCAGCCAGCAACCAACTCCCACGCTTCACCGACCAAGAACAGCTTTGATACTTCCCGCCCTAATGTGCATCCCTCAAGCGCTACTTAAGCAGCATCATCACCGGCAGTCCAGCATTCTCCTGAAGACGAGCAGAGTATACTGTTCGAAACATCGAGACCACACCGGCTCTTTTCAGAGCCAACACTCCCTCAAAAGAGATTTTATACATGGTTGTACCCGCAAGCTTACTATTTAGAGTTACTTCTTACCAAGTAAGTGGTTCATTTATCCTTGCTTTACAGGTTTTTTGCATGATCACTATGTAAACATCTCTTATAACCACTTCACGCAACAAAATAGTTAGTGGCCTGACGTTTCAACCCTAGCAGAGTCTTTCGCGAAGGCTACCCACTTCATGTTGGTATTTTATCAAAGATTACGTGCCCACCCGCTGTATTATTTTTCTGAACTCTTTGGAGCTTCTTGAGTAATTGTTATGCTTCGAAATTACCATTGCCACAATAAAACCCTGACTTGACAAAGGAAAGACCACAAAAGTTCTCAAGTTTAGTTCTGTGATTTGATGCTGTTATGTGAGAAACTTGAGTAGGCACTCGCAGTGATTCGCAGAGCACAGCCGAAAATCTGTCATGGTACGCTGGAATCTAGGAACACTCAGACTTACCTCCTGTTGAGCTGAATGTAATGACGAACATTAGTGGCAGCCTGTCCATTTTCGTATGCCTCATTTGTACAACAACAGGTTCAAGGTTTGGAATCATGGGTTACACAATAACCCCCCGGAAAGGGATTTTACAAGGCAAGTTTTCCAGAACTGTTACCCTCTCTTTGTACGTGTGAAACAAAGCGTATCATGGTAGGTGCCTGCCTCAACACGCTACATACTGGAAAGTCCGGGTGGGTAAAAAACGTCAGCTACCCGCATGTCAGCAAAAAATTTTAAAAATCCAAAGTTGTCGCGGGCATTAAAAAATATCCGCCATAAGTCTGTCTCAAAAAGATTTTGCATCTAAAGATGTCATCTGAGGTGAAGTGGTCAAAAGTTGTGATGTAACAACTCTAATAAATCACGAATGAAAAAATTCATGATGTTTGTTTGTTTCACTCTGACAAACTAAAAAACCAAACCATATTTCAATTTGCATTGGACTCCTTCAGAATTTTGATTGTTCTTTAATGCTGTACGTTTTCTCTTATTGTAGGAGATGAGAGATAGAAGGAGACATGGTGATAGTGAGGATGATGAAAGGGCCAGGAGGAGAGAGGAAGAGGCAATGAGGCACGAGGAGGGTGTGATGGAGGCTATGAGAGATGAGGTTAAGAGGTTACAAGAACAACTCAGACAGAAGCCACCATCTTACCACGAGCAGGTAAAGATGAGGCGTGTTGATCATAATCTGTCCTGGTAAATGAAATAAATCCAATAATATTAAACCTGAATCTACCTTTAGCCAAACTCGCTTTAGCCAAACTCGCCCAAACTCAACCTATACAGACTTTAAATCTAAGTAGGAGAGCATCTCAATAGGCAGACTTGTTCTAGACATGAAGGAACCTTCCGGTAAGAATGCAATCCAGTAGACTACAAGAACATTCTGCTTGACCACGACATTGTGCCAAACTATGGAAACAATCCTTCAGACATATTATGCCCACAATCCATTGGACTGCCGGAGCATTCTGCTGAACTCTGACATGCCCCAAAGTGGGAACATTGTATTACAGGAGTGAAAGTTAGCATTTTCAACTTTTCGATGGAGCGTTTCGGTGGTCAGTCCAACGGACTGGTCAATGTCTGCACTCTGGAATACTCAAACAGTCCTATTGGGATGTTGCTACCATTAGGACTTTTGAGAAGCTTCAAAAACTTGCTTAAAGGCAGGGTATACTTTTGGTAATTGTCAGAGACCAGTATCCTCACTTGGTGTGCCCAAACATATGCATACAATAACAAACCTGTGAAAGTTTTGGCTCAAATGGTCATCAAAGTTGCAAGAAACTATTATGAAAGAAGAAAGCACCATTGTTGTATCTAATTGTGTGCTTCAAATTGCCTGAGAAATGCTTCATTCCTGAAGCTTTTCTCAGATTCAAATTTTTGGTTGGTGAAAAATTACCTCTTTCTCTAAAACTACACTACTTCAAAGGGGTCGTTTCTAACAATGTTTTTTAACATCAACAGCTCTCCAGTGTTCTTTACGGAGTAAGTTTTTATGGTCATTAACATGTGGAGTAGTTACAAGTACACCCTGCCTTTAACTCAGACCAAACCGTTGTCAAATCTAACCCTCTAAGATAAAGAGTAAACTGAAGAAGTTTTGTTTGTTCTTAATTTCCCAGACCAGGGGTATGTTACATCCAAGACAGGATCCTCATACCATGGCTGAGCTACAGCAGCTGGAAGCAGCTCTAGCTCAAGCTCAAAGACAGATGCAAGATAACGACCAGCTAGCTGCTGATGAGGTGAGAAGTTTGACATCGATCAAGGGTTACTTTTGTCAACATTACCCAGGGACATTTCCACCTCCATGTGGACTTGGGTATAACTTAACATTCTCCTTGATGATTGTATCCTAAACTGATGCAGTGGCATTCAGTGACACTCAGTGACAGTCAGGCTTGGAATTTCATGGAGTCCATGGAGGCCCTGGCCTCTTTTGCCCTGATCTTGGCCTGGTGCCCCTTCAAAAGTTTCCCAAAGACTTTAAGATTTTTCAAATGAAAATTGCCTTGCCCTCACAAAGACGAAATCGTTATGTCAGTGCAAAAACAGTGCTTTTACGCAATACGTGCAATCTCAGTTAAAATAGACCGGGTGTACACACAAAACAAGATACAATGTTTTTTCACTGGCCTTTTTTGTTGTTGCGAGATACGACATTTTAGCAAAATCGAGATACAATGTTTTTGCACTGACGCGACGAAACTCCAGGCCTGGACAGTGACCCAAAATGGCCGACAGAGTTGAGTTAAACGAGCTGTGTTGTCATGATCAAAGCAGGCCTGTGGTTGTACATGAATTTATGAACTCTCATCCAGTTTACTGTAAGCACGCCACCCCTCCATATCATATCGATGGAGAGAGCGCGCACCCGTGCTGTAACTGGTTGACAGTTCATAGTTCCATGTGCAGCATCGGACCTGCTTTGATCATAACAACACAGCCCCTTTAATTTGGGTCATGAGACGAGGCAGGGAAAACACACCGTTTAAATATTCATCCTTCTCCCATCAGCTCGCTAGAGCAGAAGCCGAGATGAAACACCTTCAAGGTGAACTTAATCATCAAATGAGGCAGGCAAGAGAGAGGGAGAGAGATGCGGACAGATTACTTGAAGATCAGAGGAGAGAAGCAGAGAGACAAACACAGAGAGCTGTAGCTCAGGTTGGTACATCTTAAATAAGAAATAGTTTGATCTTGAGTTCCTTCCATTTTTGAAGAAATGTATCCTTTGTAGCTAAGTTTTCAAATAGACCGTGCAAGCTCATGCGTATTTGAACACTTTTGGGACCACTTTGGTCCCACCTACATTGCTTTTACTTGTGCAAGGAACAAACTTGTTCACTTAAACAGGTCCTAAAGTTTTGAATACGTCGCAAGACTCGCACAATCAATTGTTGTTAAATTCTTATAAGGATACATGTTATGGTAAAAAAATAACACCTGGTTCAGGCGTTCTAGAGTCGCGCCAAACCAAATTATTGAATTAAGTACACGAAAAGTTTGACGTCTGAAACAGTTGGGAGTGACTGGACACGCTGGAAGTCAAAAGATCAACTGTTGCAGTCATTCAGAATGACTCTGGAGCGACATGGTTTCAGACGTCGTTCTTGTCATGAGCCAAACCTAATGTCAATGTTAAGTTAAGTTCACCTGTCTCAAACCAAAATGTATTTGGGTCGACCTAGAGTCGCTCCTAATCTATTTGGTCCGGCGCAACTCTGAAGCGCCTGTCTGAACCGGGTGTAAATTTCTAAGATGATAGTGCATCTTAAGATGTTTTGATTCCTTACAGGCTGAGGCTCGTGCTAGAGAACAGGCCGAGCGAGCTGGTCAGGAGCTGGCTAGAGCGGAGGCTGACATGGCAGGACTACAGAAAGCTCTGGCTGATAGGGAGAAAGAGTTACAGTATGAGATTCAACATGGAGACAGAGCATCACAGACTCTGGGTAGGTGTCCAAAATGAGGCTAGACTATTTTGTCCTCACAGCCTCAGTTTGGTTTTATGTTGATGCCGTGGAGTAAGAACCAGCTAGAGGTCTGTTGAGTGTAGTGGGTCAAATCCAACTCACTATTCCAGGCGCGTGATTTCTCATGAGTTTTTTTGAGTTTCTGGATTTTTCTCAAAATCTCCTTGAGCCTTTAAAGTTTCTTGGAAGAAGTAAAGCAGTCACCATAGGGGGGAAAGAAATAGTCCACATTGCGTCCAAACCTGTAGTTTTGTATTTCTGGTGATGCACAGAGTTAACTTCCTGGATTGTAGCATCTGGGAGGTACTGGGTCTAGAATAAGCCCAGGCTAGCAAGCTACTTTTCATTTTCAAATTCACCAAATCTTGTCTCTGTTATTCTTGTCAGATTCCATTTAAGAAAAAGAGCTCTTTAAGATTCTTTTTTATGAGTGATTTTTGCTGAATATGATTCTTTTTATTTCAGCTGATCAGCGTGATGAGATTGGTGCTTTATATGACACTCTGGAAGACCAGAAAGCTGAGATTCTTAAGTTACAAGATGCTCTAAATGGACTTCTCAAACCGCAAGGAGGTAAGAATTGAAGACCAAAAATCTGTCCAGTTTTTGAAAAGTTTTTGACTTTATTCAAACATACATACATACATTGGGCTTTTATATAGCGCCGTTTCATTTAGACCACAGCGCTTTTAGCAAACAGTCAATAGCATTGAAATATGACACTCTGGAAGACCAGAAAGCTGAGATTCTTAAGTTACAAGATGCTCTTAATGGACTTCTCAAACCGCAAGGATTTAAGAATTGAAGACCAAAAATCTGTCCAGTTTTTGAAAAGTTTTTTGACTTTATTCAAACATACATACATACATTGGGCTTTTATATAGCGCCGTTTCATTTAGACCACAGCGCTTTTAGCAAACAGTCGATAGCATTGAAAATAAAAAATGAACAAAAAGCAATTTACAGAGGAACTAAGGAAAACATTATTTTTAAAGTGCTTTCTTTAAAATAGGCAGCGAATTTGAGGTACGTATGGTGATGGGGAGGTTGCTCAACAGTCCTGGAGCTGCTAAAGAAAAGAATTTGTGGGTAGCAGATTGGAGAGATTTGCTGCTTGGGTTATTTTCAGCAAGGCGGGTGTTGTCTGATGCTGAGCGAATTCCAGCTTTTAAGTTAATAAAGATGACCGACCTTCCACTGTTGTGGATAATCATTTTTATATGAATCTTTTGTAAACATCGAGTAATACAGAAAAATCTAGAAAAGGGCATAACATTTATGAATGTTTCTCTGTGTTTTTGTTTTAAGAAATGCTTTTTCCAAATGATTTTCTGTCAGTTTCAGGTATAAATGCCCCTCCGTACAATGCAGATTTAAGTCATTTGTTGGCAGAAATTGAGCGACTCAATCAAGCTCTACAACAACAAAAGAATTACATGCGAACAGGTCCCGTCGTCCAGTCTAGTACACAACCTTTTACTGACCTACGACCTCCAATGACCCGTGGTGACCTCCAAGCCGGGTCAAGACCTGAAGCGTATAGGTACAACCCATTGCCAAATCAAGTAAGTGGAAAATGTTAAATGATACATAAAGATTGATTTCTTAAAACTGGAGTAGTTCAAAAGTGTGTCTCTTTTAAAAGTGCACAATGTTTTTAATCGAAGTAAAGTTTGTATCCAAGATTGTAATTGTCAACATTGTTTTGTTTGATCTTAGTCTCCGTCAACAGACGCCCAGTATCCATTGCCATCTGGACCTCAACCCTTTACACCACATGCAAGGTATCATCCAACACCCTCTACTCACCAACCAATCGCCCAGCAGCACACAACCTCATACCCAGCTGGGATCCCTGTAGATCCCCGGTTAACCCATCAGCCCCCGGCAATGCTTGACCCAAGAATCCATCCCGACTCCCAACCAGCAATTCCAAATCCGCAGGGTTTTGGCTCAGGGCTACCGAGTGCACCTCAACAAGCAGGCTATCCTGGCGCTGCACCCCATGGAAATATAAGAGCCATACCACAATATTCCGGACACAACCCAAGTACTGGTCATCCACAAGCATTCCCGCAACCGATGCATTCTGGGAATGCTCCTGGTTTGAATGGTCAGTCTGGCTCCATGGGAAATTATCCAACCACATCTACGATGGGTCAACAAGCAGGGACTGGCTTTTTGCCAAGAACAAATGGTGAGTTGGACACAGTTTCTTCTAAGTATTCTTTTATCTTTGTCGTTCTAGCATAGTTTCACCCAGTATTTGATTGGTATCCCAAACTTTTATAATAATCTCGGTTGTTTGTTTGTTCTATTACAGGAATGAATGGGAACCTTCAACCCATTTCAACCACCGTGCCAAATCCCACCTTAACCTCAGGAGTTGCTCCCCCTACATCTGGTCAGCCTGTCTTGCCACATATACCAGTACAGTCACAAATGGGTACTGCGCCAGGGGGTGCCACACCTGGACTGGTATTGGCTAGCACTCTAGCAACACAACCCACCACACGAGATGTAGCTAGCGGTAAAGGGGACAGTGGTCCCTCTGGTAATGTAACAGCAGAAGCAAGTACAGAGTCGGATACAGATGTTTCAACACAGAGAGACAAGAAAGGCAAAACGATCATTCTCCCTCCAGGGGGGTTATTCTGTAACGTCCCAGAGCATCATGATATGGTAAGCAACAAAGTGATATCAACAAACTTCAAATGTCAGTTGCATGATTGAAGTTGAAGAAACTTTTCTTTGTCAAATATTGTAAGAAAAGGTTTTGATTTTTAACCCAAATGTTTTTTTGTTTTTTTTTACAATTAGGAAGATGAACTTTTACGTCTTAAGAAACTTCTGGATGAATGCAGAAGATCCAAGGTAATGCATCGTGTCAAGTTTTGATCATGAAAACATGACTTGTAGCTCATTGTAAGGTATCGTCTTAAAAAAACTATGCCTTACAATCTTACAATATCTTGAATCTTGTTGTTCGTTTCTTGAAAGTGTTTCTCTCTTCTTTTTAATCTTCAGAAGAGAAAGTCCAACATGGCGTCAGAGAGAGTCAGGTCTACCCTTGAGGTGAGAGGTTTTTTACGGGATTGTCGATTTATTTAAACCTATTTTGAAAGTTTTTGCACTCGCATCAAAATTTATCAAAGATTGCTCTTCTTTCATCGAGTTTAAAAATTAAGTTGTCTGCAATCAGATGAATTAGAAACTCAACATAAAATTGTTGTAAGGATTTGGGTTATTTCGTGTTCAAGACTGGACTGCAATAAGCCTGGGTGTTGGATTTGAATATTGTCTGGTACAATGACATGCTTGATCACAAGTTTTCGCTTAAATATGAATGCCAAGTAATAAACCACAAAGGAAACTGACTGGGTAAATTTTTAATAACTTGGGTATGGACAAAGAAAAATTGACTGGAGCGGGACTTGAACCAACGACCTCCGGATTAACTGAGCTATCCAACCCTATGTTGGCTGTCTCCTTATTAGTCATTATCTTTGTTCGGGGATGCCTGTCAGAAGCCATTCAACCGGGATCACACCCAAGTTTACGATACAACCGGCGCTCTACCAACTGAGGCCTAAGACTATCTACGTCACATGATTTGGGGCAAGCTTTTGTGTAGTCACGCAAGAGACGGGGAACACTTATACAAAATGTTGAATGAATGTGTACAGCACAATGGTACCAGTGTTTGCTCATCTTGAGGTTGCTATACAAAAGCTTGCCGTGAACCATTTGAAATAACAACTGTCTGAGGAATTCAAATTTAAGCGGTAACTTGTGACTGAGCAAGTCACTGTACCAGACTTTATTCAAATCTAAATCGCAATTGGCTTCTTGTTTTAAGCCAGCCCCAGCCATTTCCCTACTCAGTCTTGTCACCTGTTTCGTCTTTAACAGGATGGAAATAAAGAACTGGAAGCGTTAGATCTTGACATCCAGAAGAAGCGGAGCACATTGAGGGCGCTCCACAAAGCAGACATTGACATCAGACGTCAGAAAGAGGCAGCAAGTGAAGAATTGCAGGAACTCAACTCTAACATTGACAGACGTACTCGCAGGAGGTTAGTAGTTAAGAGCCATGCTTAAACAAAAAAATACAAAAAACTCATTTATGTGATTTTTTTCTGTTAGAAAACGTCAGGAAGAAAGAATTCTCACACTTAAATTGACTTATTTTGCCTAGCATTAGCCCCCCCCCCCAAAAAAAAGAAGAACATTTGTTCATAGAGGGTCCTCACAAGGTTGGGTCGGTAGGGACATTTAAAAAAACAAATAATAATAATAATTAAATATGGATTTTGTATTTTGTAATATAAACTCATTGGTATTGAAATATTAAGTCCAAACACAAAACACAACACTGTCACTGTATTGAACTCGTTTATTAAATATCTTTGAACAGTATTTTAATATAAACAACTGTACAACTAACAAGATTTTATAGTTTCTTTTCTGTTCCAACATTTTTCTACCAATTTTTGTGGAGATTTTTAATGAAAATTTAAAAAACAAAACAAAAATTTTTTGAAAAAAAACCTAGGTCGGTTGGACGAGGACAAATAAACAACTCTTTTTTTTTTCCATTATCCAGGGATTTTCTTGAGGGTCATCGACCCATCACCCCTGAAGATGAGGATTATGAGATGCGGGAGCCATCCATGGACCACCAGGACTACTTAGAGGATGAGATCACATGTCTTGAGAAGACGCTGGTCCAACGGAGAGCTGAACTACGAGTTGCTGATAGACTCCTCCAGGAATGCCAGGCTGATCTGAAAGATGCCACGGACAAGGTATGGAGCGCTTGTTTGTCTTGATGTGTGGGTTCGAATCCCGGTCATGACGCTTGTGTGTCCTTGTTGAGCAAGATGCTCTTATACTATAATTGCTTCTCTTTACCCAGGGGTATAAATGGGTACCTGCGAGGGTAGAGGTTGATACTAAAGCCTTCAGAGCGCCACGGCAGCCCGGGGCTGTATACTCCCCAGAAAGCTGAGAAAGATTAAAGGAATGTTATAGACCTTATGCATTGACGTCATCCAACCGCCATCTTAGAGGTAAAACGGTGACGAAACAATCGAATCGCACAGATTTTTACGCGCGGCGCACAGGCTTGGCCAATGAACAACCTCCTTTTGACCTCTAGGTGAGGGCGCCCTACTGAAATGACGTCATGTGCATGAGGTCTATTAGCCCAATTGACCAATTTTTGCCCCATCAGGGTTTTTTTCCTCCCACATCTAAAACTGAACATTTCTTCTTATTTCCTAGGAGATCATATTATTGGCGCTAACTATGCTTTTGGGTGTGTAATAAAATTTAAAAACACTTTCCAGTAAAAAGATGTTATTTATCTCCAGGCAAGATCGACCGTAGAGCAATATGACAAAGCCACCCTCAACCTGAAACAAGTTGAGGAAGACGCCGTTGAGATTGAGAAACGCTCCGAGCAGGCTGCTACTAGTCTCGTTCAAGCCCAGCAACATCTTGAAGAGATGAGTAGAGACATTGAGGAGATGGAGGAGACGAGGCGTAGTCATGGTGACAAGATGAGGGCAGTTGATGAGGTGTTGACGGAGAAAGATGCCATGTTTAGGGAACTAGAAGGAAAGATAGAGCAAGCAACAAACAGGTAGAGAGATTCAATCCTGTAATAGTCAATCAAAAGTTGTTATTTATCTTCCGGCAAGGTCGTCTGTAGAGCAATAGAACAAAGCCACCCTCAACCTGAAACAAGTTGCTGAAGATGCCGTTGAGATTGAGAAACGCTTTGAATAGTCAATCAAAATCCCTTATCGACAAATCAGAATTGTTGAAATCCACTGTCTTCTTCTCGTGTCAAACGCTATCCCTCCAGTAGTGGGCATTCTGAAGGGCAGTGTTGGTAGCCTCAGCTAGGTCATCAGTAGTAGTTGCTGATGGAAGTAGGGGGCAAGTGAGGAGACAGTCCATGGTCTGCCGCTTTCCGCAGGTGTCGGGGCCTGCTGTGTATCCCCACTTCATCAGATTTGCTTTGCACCTTCCGACTCTACCAGTTGAGAGTCTTCCATACGAGGGAAGCGTGGAGTACAATATTAAAACAAAAAAAATTCTACATGCATCTTGTAGAATGAACCTTATTTTTTCTTACAGACTTCAAAAGCTTCAAACAGATCTCCTACTGACTGAAGAGAAATCCGTCCTACAGCAGGACAATGCCAGAGAGCAAGATCAACTCCTTTCAGATAAGACGTCACAGCTCCTCAGACTACAAGAACAGGTGAAGACGATGATTTTGTGGCCTTAAGCCCTTTTCACACAACGGAAACAAAACAATATTCCTGGCAAATTTTTCTCAATGTTTGCAAAATATTACAAAATGAGCTTCATGTGAAAGGATAGCAACTTTTTATATGTTCTACATTTCTTGCAAAATTTTCTCAAACATTGTGAAATGTTGTAGTAGGTACCGACCTACGCGCTACGTCATCATTTAACTGGTACTAGTGATGATTAAGAACGATAACTCGATAGTTCAGTGGTAACCAGCTATATTTGTACTCTCGCCACATGGAATGTTGGTCAATTCATTACCAGGTATTGTGTGAAAGCGTGCAAAATCTCTGAAGCGTGAGATGAGAAATAAACTCGTAAAAAGAATCTAGGTTTTTGGGGGGATCGTGTAAAAAGGGCTTTAATCAAGTCATCATATTAAAAACAGGGTTGAGTCCAGCCAAATATTAATAACTTTCAATGTAAGTTTAGTGGTTTGAATCTTAATTCAGCGTTTGTTTTCTCTGCTGTTTGTAGATTGATGACGAGGGCAGAAGACTGAATGACCTTGATCAAGAGCTGGGTAGGAAACAAGCCGACCTCCACATCTTGACCTCTGACCTTGAGTCTAACCAGAAAGAGTTGGTCAGTGCGTTGCGAGATGCTGAGAGTGAACTGACCGCATTGAAACAAAAAGTCAAGGTATGCCGATAAAAAAGAAGCAAATTGGTTCTCACTTAAAAAATGTACACTAAGACTGTTGCCAGACAACATCCCAAAGATCCACGTCTTTTTAAACAGGCATGATCTTTGATATTTATAGATAATAATAATAATAATAATAACTGTATTTATGTAACGCCTAACACCATCAGAAGAAAGGTACTAAGTGCTAAAGAGAACAAGTAAAGAAAAAGAAAAAGCTACACGATGAGCTGAGCTGAAATGCTTTGAGACGAGTCTTGTGTCGTGGCCGAGTGGTTAAGAGCACCGAATTCAAACTCTGGTGTTTCTGATCAGCAGTGTGTGGGTTCGAATCCCCAGCCGTGACACTTGTGTCCTTGAGCAAGACACTTTACCATTGCTTCGTCTTTCGGATGGGACGTAAAGCCGTTGGTCCCATGTGTTGTGTAACGCATGTAAAAGAACCCAGTGCACTTATCGAAAAGAGAAGGGGTTCGCCCCGGTGTTCCTGGTTGTGGCTGCTTAATGCGCCGTAGCACCTTGTAAACCCTTATACGGTGCTAAATAAATGGGTCTCAGAATCCACCACTGCAATAACCTATCTTTCTGAAAGTTTGTATATACTCAGCGCCTTGAGTACCTTGTTTGGTAGATACGTGCGCTATATAAGACTTCGATATTATTATTATTATTATTAATGTGAGACGATGGTAGCTTGTTTGATGTGAAGAGGGAGATTGTTCCCTAAATGAGGTCCGGCAAACTGAAAACCACGTTCACCATATGGTTTACTAAGTTTCTCACAATGTTTTGTTGTTTTAGGAAACCAAAGCTGCCCTTGACAATCTGAAGCATCAGAAGCGCGATTTGCAAACCTCCACCGAAGAGCAGCGTACCGCCCTCGCTCAGACTCGCCGCGCAATAGAACAAGAGGATCGAACCTTGCAGGAGACTAGGGCGAGTATTGATAAGGGTCGAGCTGATCTTAAACACACCTTAGAGATGCTGCAGCTGGAGAAGACGGAACTGGAAGCATTGAGACTCCAACATGAGTCCAAGATGATCGACTTGGAGAAGACGCAGTTGGCTGCTTTGCAGGTTGGTGATTGTAAGAAATTCTATAGTCTTGAAAACCGAGTCCTTTTAAGTTCATAATGTATTCTGTAATTTGGGTTTAAACAAAGAAAAATTTACTTGAACCAACGACCTCCGGATTAACGTACCGGCGCTCTACCAACTGAGCTATCCAGCCCTATGTTGGCGGTCTCCCTATTAGTCAATATCTTTGTTCGGGGGTGCCAGTCAGAAGCCGTTCAACCCGTAACTGTCGTGTAGTCAGGGATCACACCCGAGTTTACAATACAACCTGGGAAGCGGCAGCCAAGGGATCACCTTAAGGGGATGCGACTTTTTTAATATTAAATATCAAGTAATAAACCACAAAGGAAACTGACTGGGTATATTTTGATGTATACACTGATATAACTGTCTCCTTTATTGTCACCAGGAGAAGTCGGATTTAGAATCCCTTCAAGTGACCTGCCAAGAGAAGCGAGCAGAGCTTGATCGCATCAGCAAGCAGCTTACCATGCAGAGATCAGACAAAGAGCGTCTTGTGACGGAGACTACAGCCATGGAGGCCAGAGCATCTTCATTACATAAAGAGGAAGAAGCTCTCGAAGAACGCTGCAGGCATTGGGATGGGAAAGTTGCAACACTCACAAAGTACTTCACATTGTCATCGTTTCTTAACACAACCTAAATTACTCCCAAATCATAACCACAAATTTCACCACTATTTTTCTCCTTTATTAAAGCAATTCCCGATGTTTTATGGCCGTCATATCAAGATGTTTTTTTTTGCTGAGCCAAGGATTTCGTTTCCATATTTACAGACAACATTTGGATCTGATTGACACTCTGAAGGCAGACCAAGTCAAGATGGAGGACCGTCAGAGAGATTTGACCTCTGAACAAGAAAACCTGGACAAGGTCAACAGCAAGAGGGCGCAACTCACGAATCAACTTCATTCTTACAAACAGCAGGTCAAAGGTCAGTCATCTTACAGTTGATCGTGAATTAACTACAATTGCTTCAAATGCTCCCTCTGTTTAGACTTAGATGTGAACTGCGTGTTCAAGATGCTTCTAAAGATCTGTGTGGATTAAAGCCGCTGATGAGTAAAAACAGGATTTGAACCAGTCACCAGTGATTTGAACTATCAGTGTCTGTTTGCTTGTTTATTTGTTTGTTTGTTTATTAATGGTTTATTTATTCATATTTACTGAGTAAAAAGACACTCGCAGTATAAATACTGAATAATGGCCTCTAATGTACAATATGGTAGTTACTACAATAAAAAGCAGTAAATGGACAAAATGCTCATACAAAACAAAACCCCCACAATAAAAGGGCAAATGACCCCGAATTACACAAAAAGACAATCTAAGCTCGGTACTCTCACTACACAGATCAGGAAAACATTGCACTAAGATAAAAGTTTTAAAACAAGTCACAGACAATTCTCTGAGGAAACATCAGGCAATTCGCAACAGCAACCAAAACAAGGGCAGCAATGAAAACTATTGTTTGTTGATGAGGATGGTGTACAATTAAGAAGATGTGTACCTCGGCAAAGATGTAAACTTGTAGACAGGACGATAGTAGTGAGGTTGCACCTGTTTATTTGTTCGTTGATTTGATCGCTGTGATGTCGATAGGCGTTGGTCTGACACAAGTTTGTTTTGTTTGTTTCCAGAGACTGGGAAGGAATTGAGATTAGTCAGAGAGGAGCTGCAAGGAACAGAAGATCGTAAACATCATATCCAACAAGTAAGAGTCCAACATACCATTTCATGTGATTTTTTGTCGTTTAGGCTGACCATACTGTTGTTTGTAGGGAACACTAGTTCTGGCCCAATGTCATAAAATGATAATGCTTTGTGACTTCCCTTGCTTTTGTCAACACTCACAGGAACTTAAAGAATGTGAACATCAGAAATCGGAAGCGAGGGCTGATTTAGCTCAACTTCGCTCATCGGTCGAGAAAACTAAACAGTCCTTGGCCCTGGCCACAGACGAGCATCGGATCAGGCAAGAAGCGTTACACAAGCTGAGGGTAGAGGTTGAAAAGCGCCACCTAGAGGTAGATGATGGCCAACGTCATGTCGATAGAGTACAGGCTGATGTGGAACAAGAGGAGAATAGACTTTCAAGGGTAAGGGATACAAAATTTGGCCTGTATTGTCATGATTAATTCTTCATGTTTTTTTTCTCCTAAAAGCTATGATAATTTTTCTTGTATAGGTCGTGACCGAATTGGCGCACTGTGGCTAAGGGTGTTGCTATTTAAAAAAAAACATTTTTTTAAAATGTTTTTTTAAGAGATATCGCCCAACTCACAAGGCCGGACGGCCACTTCAAGGTGAGGGCTACACTTAACTGATTTGGGCTGTCAACCCAGATCAACTGTCACCAGAGGCACGTTGCCACCTACTCCTGGGGCTGAAACAGGGTTACCCCCTTCACAGTCCGTAAGGATATAGGCATGGGTATCATCCACTAGGAGCCTGGCTGGTAGAGCAGAATGCACTACCCTTCCACTTTTTTACGAAGCAATTAGGGTTAAATGCCTTGCTCAAGGGTACAAGTGTCACAACACAATGCAATAAATACATTTATAGAGCGCGTCTACATATCAAAGATGATTACTCACGCTGAACAGAGTCTCGGAAATTAAGCAAATAATACAGGTGAACGTGTGGGCCATTGTTGAAATCGATGAGTTTCAGAGCCCCTCTGAAAAGCATCCAAGGAAGTGGAGCAGCGAATGCACTGTGGAAGCTCATACCAGAGTCGAGGTGCATGTGCCTGGAATGCATGGTCACCAGCTGTGCCGTGTGTTCTGAGTGCATGGAGAAGGGTAATGTCTAAACTTGAGTGGAGTCCAGGTCTACCAGAGTGATGTGGTAACGATGAGAGAGCCAATTGTCATGTGACAATCAAGCAGCAGCCTCTAATAGGGGACAAGGCCTTTAGATTTTGGTTTTGTTGTTTTCCCAGATGATTGGAGGTCTGACTGTGGAAGCGGAGCATCTCCGCTCCGATATCGCCATCAAGAATCAGGAATTAGAAGAATCTCGCCTTAGACTTCACGATCTTCACTCTAAATATGAGACGGAGCAGCAGCAGCAACAGCAGAACAAACAGACAGTCAATGACCTGCAAACACAGATCGCTGAACTTGGTAAGATCCTAACAAACAATAAACAGACAGTCAATGACCTACAAACACAGATAGCTGACCTTGGTAAGACCACAATAAACAACAAACAGACAGTCAATGGCCTACAAACACAGATCGCTGAACTTGGTAAGATCCTAACAAACAAACAGACAGTCAATGGCCTACAAACACAGATCGCTGAACTTGGTAAGACCACAATAATCAACAAGCATACAGTCACAGGCCTACAAACAGATCACTGAACTTGGTAAGATCCTAATAAACAACAAACAGACAGTCAATGACCTACAAATAGATCGCTGAACTTGGTAATTGAGACCTCAATAAACAGAACAAACAGATAATTACCTACAACCACAGATTGCTGAACTTGGTAAGACCAAAATAAACAACTAACAGACAGTCAATGGTCTACAAACACAGATCGCTGAACTGGGTAAGACCAAAATAAACAACAAACAGACAGTCAATGACCTACAAACACAGATAGCTGACCTTGGTAAGACCACAACAAACAACAAACAGACAGTCAATGACCTACAAACACAGATCGCTGAACTTGGTAAGATCCTAACAAACAACAAACAGACAGTCAATGGCCTACAAACACAGATCGCTGAACTTGGTAAGACCACAATAATCAACAAGCATACAGTCACAGGCCTACAAACAGATCACTGAACTTGGTAAGATCCTAATAAACAACAAACAGACAGTCAATGACCTACAAATAGATCGCTGAACTTGGTAATTGAGACCTCAATAAACAGAACAAACAGATAATTACCTACAACCACAGATTGCTGAACTTGGTAAGACCAAAATAAACAACTAACAGACAGTCAATGGTCTACAAACACAGATCGCTGAACTGGGTAAGACCAAAATAAACAACAAACAGACAGTCAATAAGCTACAAACACAGATTGCTGAACTTGGTAAGACCAAAATAAACAACTAACAGACAGTCAATGGCCTACAAACACAGATCGCTGAACTTGGTAAGACCAAAATAAACAACTAACAGACAGTCAATGGCCTACAAACACAGATCGCTGAACTTGGTAAGACCAAAATAAACAACTAACAGACAGTCAATGGCCTACAAACACAGATCGCTGAACTTGGTAAGACCAAAATAAACAACAAACAGACAGTCAATGGCCTACAAACACAGAGTGCTGAACTTGGTGTTAAGACCATAATATTCAACAAACAGACAGTCAATAACCTACAAACACAGATCGCTGAACCAACATTGGTAGACTCTGATTAATCCATAATATGGGTCTCATTCTGACTCTAGTCAAGGTTGTAAATTTACACAAGAATTGTACGACATCCTGAAGTCAGCAAAACAATTGTCTTACTGTGGGCCTGATTTGTGTTGTAGACTCGTCAAGTTTTCATACATATGTTTCCATTTCAGAGGATGGGGTCAAAGAGCGACTTGAGGAGAAGTCTAAGCTTGCAGAGGCGCTCAACTTCTCACATGCCGAGATTAACTCGCTCAGAATGGTAAGGAAAACTCACCCTCTGCTCTCATTGCAAACAAGTTTCAACAGCAGTCGAACTTGTACCCCAAAATTGAAATCGAAATTGAAAACACAAACAAAAAAACCTTGAAACACCCAAGATGGAAGATTTTAGAGATGACTGGTAAATAAATGATGGCGCTGTCCAATTCAGTGACACTCTATGACTGTTGACTTGAAAACCATAAGTTTGCAATTTTCAGGTGTTATGGGTGGGGTCCGTGTCAGTTGATTATATCCGCCATGTTGGTCATTGTGACCGGGGAATCTGGTGGGCGAATATATATAGAGGTGACCAGAGGAGCCATTTTGGACGATTGCGTCATTAGAGGTGTGGGTGGTAGTTTTCTCAGATCCTCTTCTTAGCAGTGAGTTTCTAGTTCAGTTTACAAACGTCCTTGTGTGTAGGTTTTAGCAGGTTTCCCTCGGATCCACACTTTATAATGATACGGCAGCCACAAAGGGATTGGATTTGGATGCAAGAGATTGAAGGTGACACGTAATCCACTCACACTCCTTTGATTATTTGAACAGGAGAAGGAAACGATGGAGAAGCAGTTGTCTGAGATGACATCACAGCTGGCTTCTAGCAAAGACCGTCTCCACCGTGCCAAAAAGGTGATATTAACAGACCACTATCCACCTGTAAAACTGTTTAGTTTCATGGAGTGGTACCACAGTTGAAGTCAAATGAAGAAACTCTTAAGTACATCAAAGTGTAAACACTTCAAGCACGTCCCATCGATTGCTGAGTTTTCTCTTGGCGTTTTCAGGAAGATGTCTGCCTAGTGCATCTATTGATTTCACACAGAAGCAACAAAGCAAGCGTCTTAAATTTCTGATGTATAAATCGTTGTGTAGGTGCAAGAACGTTGTATCTCCTAAGATAGCACTAACACTATGCGTGAGTTTGAAATTGACAAAGGCATGATATTCCTCCTACTTAAGTCTGATTTCTGGTTTTGTTTTTGCTCTTGGAAATATCAGAAAAACTGGGATTAAATTGCATGAAAAGTCTATTAAAGCTTACACAGTGTGAACATGAATGTAGGTCAGCCTTTGTATTCACAACAATGTTCCTACTTTTTACCCAGGGACTAAATGTCATGCCTGATCTCGCTTGAAGGATAGGCCGAGATACAGCTTTTTTGGGCGGAGCATTTTCATGCGAGATACAAGGCTTTTGCAAAACCGAGATACAATGTTGTTACACTGACACGACAAAATATTAAAGTAAAGCGTTGTTGCTTGTTATTTCTTCAGAGTTTTAAAGAGAAGCAGATGGAATATGAACAAGATCTACAAGAAGCGAACCTGACCACCAATGAGCATTGCACACGAGCAAATAGACTCAGCTTTAAACTCAATGAACTCAAGGAACAGTATCTGCAACTCAAACTACAGGTGAGTAGCAATATCCCAAGTCGACCCACAGTCACTCAAATGATTGAGCTGTTGGCTCTTGGGTGTTTTTGGTTAAAGGCAAAGTATACCTTTTAGTTTTTGCAACAAAATTTTTTCGATTGAAATACAACGCTTTTGCAAAAACGAAATACAACATTTTTGCACTGAGGTGATGATATTATAATGATACGTTCACACGGATTATAAGAAAGGATTTCCTTGAAGCTGAAATTAATTTTCACTTCCACTTTTTGATCTTTTGGTTCTCGGTATCAATTTAATTGTTTTACTTGGAGACTTAACCAGCGTTTTGTACAACCTTCTTGTTTTCCAGACTACGAGAGAGTTAGAAGAAGAGCGGAAAGCTACAGCAGATGCCTTAGCTAAGCTGAGAGAGATATCTACTAAGAAGGAGGAAGTATCCAGCGTAGATGGGATGTCCGACTTAGAAGAACTTGATGATCTTCAGAGACAGAAAGCTGATCTCACAAGACATCTTGTACAGCTACAATCAAATATACAACAAGTAAGATCTTTCTGTGATAAATCTATTGTCTTCATTAATGCACCTGTTAGTTGGTGCGTTTGTGTAAAGGAGTCACAATGGTGGGACTTGAACCCAGACCTCAAACTAGCAAGAATCCACTGCAGCGTGTTCCTTTATTTGCTGCTGTCAAATGTCATGTTTGGCTAGTGCGTGAAGCGCTCGTCTCACCAATGTGACCTTGGTTGAGTTGAGCGTTGGTTCTCACCTATGCAATGAGGTTTTTTTCCTGGGCTCTATGGTTTTTCCTCCCTCTGGAACAATCAAACACTTTTGACCTCTGGCTGTGCTCTGTGGTCATATATGGGTTGGTGTGGCTGGCTGCCAAAGGCGCCCTCGCATGCCTGCTTCTTGAACATGTAGCCGCGTCCTTCGCAATTCAGCTTCTCAGCTGCTAGATTACTTACCTACTCATGCACATATCTATCTAAGAATGGTGTTCTTAGATAGAAGCCAATTTTTCATTTAGATAAACAAGCTATAGTGTTGAAATGTATATTATAGCTTAAAACACTTCTTTTTTTTTTTTAGGTAGCAGTAATATTATTGTCTATTTATGTGTTGTTGATTGTTGTTGTGTCCTTAGGCAAGGTTAGACGCATCCTTGATACGAGACGGGGATTATCTGCATGAGATGAGCGCATCTGAAGACAGTCGGAGGAGGCAGGATAATGAAAAGACGAAGATGCAAGAAGAGCAAGACAGACTCAAGGTAGATCCTTCACCCCTGCCCCCTTCCCCCACTCTACCTCAGCTGCTACCGACTGTGGGCCTTGTCTTGGCAGCTTCAGTTACTTAAATCTGATTTTAAATTTTTTGTTAGACTCTTTTTTTTTATTTTATGTGCAATCCTCAAGTCCACATTTTGTTTCCCCCCCTCGTTGTTGTTTATTGTTTGTTGTTTATTGTTTGGGTGTAATATTGTAAAGTATTGTATTTTTTTATAGTGGTTTGACAGGGCATCAGTGGAAAACAGCTTTCATGCTGAGCTGATTTTACCCAGTATAAATAAAGTATAAATAAATCAAATAAATGTGGGATGTGCCCCGATGCTTCTTCTAAAATCATTTTTATTTCATCCCTCAAATTTCACTTTGCTTCTTGGTCTGATGCTGAAGTGACTGTTGACTTTTTGGTTTGTATCTTTTACTTCTTGGCAGCTTCAGATACGTCAACGTGTTTCCCGCCAGGCAGACATGCTTGATAACGTCAAAGAGAAAGCCAACTCAACTCTAAACAGTCTCAAACGGAAACTAGACAATCTAGAGGATCTTGTAACCACAAACTCGGCCACGACGAGAGCAATCTCAAGCTTAAACCCTGGGATGGAGGCCGATACTTCTCTGAATGAGGTAAGGATACTCTAGGTGTTTATTATCCTCTTAAAGACAAACCAGGTAAAGTTGGAAACCCAACTCACACCCCTGGCTCATCAGAACCTTGACATCTTGGAAGAAATCATCATTACCTTGGTTGCCACCCTCAAACACTTTTCTTACCCTTTTCTCTTACTTATATATTTTGTTAACTTTACAGAAACATTTGATGTTTCACAACTGATACAAATGTTTTCTTCTTGGTGAGCCCCTTACCAAGAGTGGCTTTTATCCTTTTCATACTTTCTCCACAAATTAATGACATAAAAACCGACTTGGCAAGAAGCACTGCAGCTGTTGATAACATTCCCTTCAAAGGAATGTGGTTTTTAGAGAGAGGGATTCAAAAACATTTCAATCTGAGAAACGCTTCTGCATGAAACGTTTCTCAGATTGTGTACTCCAATAACGGGTTGTTCTTCCTGCGTGGACATAACTGCTCCAGATTTTTGGCGACATCTCAAAAACGCAACCTTTTGAAATGAAATTTTCACAGGTTAGTTTTATTGTGTACATCTACTTTTATATTAGATTAAAACAATCGAACAGTTCCAAAAACCAAAGGTATACTTTGCCTTTAACCTGAAGGCGGATGACAGGATAGGATTATTTTTCAGAGTGCTAATATTTTCTTGTCTTTGTTTCCTTCAGTATCGGATTTCCTTCTCAGTGAGTGGATCGGATCTTTATCCACAGCACGACACATCCATAGCCAAGACGTCATCCATTCATGAGAGGCCTGTAAGGGGAATACTAAAATCAAGACCTGATCAGGTATAATAATAATAATAATAATAGTGGCTTCTTATATAGCGCTCATATCTGTCACTCAGTAGCGCTCAAGGTGCTTCAACATTCAGTATTTTCCTGCAAGGTATTTGGGGGCAACGTTTCTGAAGTATGAGACCTACTCCTTTACATAGCACCATGTAATGGTTTACAAGGTGCTGTGGCGCAATATGCTGCCAATCAAACCAAGAACACCGGGGCGAACCTATTTCTTTTCGATAAGTGCACTCAGTTCTTTTACGTGCATTACACAACACACAGGACCAACAGCTTTACATCCCATCCGAAGGACGAAGCAATCATGGTTAAGTGTCTTGCTTAAGGACACAAGTGTCACGACCGGGACTCGAACCCACTCTCTGCTGATCAGAAACACCAGAGCTTGAGTCCGGTGGTCTTATCCGCTCGGCCACAACACGCCGGTATGGGTGCATCGATCAGTTGTCACCATCTTCCTTCAACCCATTCACTGGATGGTTTAGACACTTTGTCACGTCTGTGGCTTTCTACACAATCTGAGCCATTCTCTGTCCAAGAAGTTTTACTGCTTGTGCCAATAACCTTCTTTTTTTTCAACCCGCGGACCCTTTGAAAAGTTAAGAAGCTAGGCGTGGTCTTAGCTGGACGCACTGTGTTTGGTCCACACAATTTTTTCCTCCTCAATGTATTCACTATGAAAGAAATAGTGTCTGCTGAGCATATGTGATGCGATCAAGCTAAATGAGTCGTTTGTTGGAAGTATCATGGAGAAACAAGCCAAAACAGGCCAACAGGGCTGAAATTTTCAAAAATATTTGTTTTGTAAATTTAAATGACTAAATATATCTTAGCTTATATTGGCAACTTCCTTCCTGATAAATATTATCAAAAAGCGGGGTTAAAATTAGCATTGAAAGAAATTGTGACAATGTGCGTTCAATTAACAACTCGACTTTAAACCCCCTTTTTTCTCAGTTTTATTCTCTCGCATCTCTTGGTGTTTCTACTTTTACAACTTTTGAATCAAAGGTGGTACCAACATGGGGTTTTAACAGTTTTAAAGCTTAGGTACTTCTCTTTTCAAATGTATACAAAAACGAAAAATGATCGGGATGGACAAACGACTCATTTTGCTTTATCGCATCACATATCAAGCTGTAGACACTGAGGACTGGTACAAATAGAATCAAGACCATCCCTGCTATGGACATCATCAGTCAGTCTCAGCCTTTAAAGATCAAATTAATCAAGTATTTCAGCCCACCCCCTCGTCTATCTAGTCATCCATGTCTAGTTCTAGTCCAGTTCTAACTTGTTTGTCCGGTTTTTATTTTGTCATTTTGCCTTGTACTATAGTGTTTTTATATGTTTTTATTTAAATTTTAATTGATGCTAGTGCTGTTGGATGTTGTTTAAAACACCTCCCCCAAAAAACGAAACAACCCCCCCCCAAAAAAAAAAACCCACCCCCAAACAACAACAAAACACCCCAAGTCATTCTGACAAATCGAGGATGTCTTGGGTGTCCATTTGTGTACAAAGCTATAATGGGGTTTGCTTAGACGTGTTATGTCAAGAAATTTGGACTGTAAAGAGAAGGCGTTTTCTTTATTGCATTGGCTAAATATATGTGTAGGAGTATCTGAAACCTAGACACTGAGGACTGTAACAAGAGGGATTTGATTGGTTTGGCAAAAACTAGAAAGTCTTCCATTTGATTTAAAAAACCACCGGGGACATCTCTAATAAAAAAAAAAACCTTAAAACTCAAGTCCAAACAATGGGAGAACGGAGACAAGTCCATCATTCTTGGGGTTGAGAAACATCTAGTGTATGTTAGCCCACAAGGACAGCAGTTATTATATGCTCCTTGATAACAACGTGCCTTACTCTCCCATTTGCAGGCAAGTCAGAAGTCAGTTTCACCTCCTTCATCTCGGACTTATTCCAGCCAAAGACATCGACGAACTTCCCCACTCAGGACTGAGCCAAAACCTACCGGTAAGAACTCTTGTGGTTTATTTTGGTGTTGAGCTTGAGGGATTCTTTGCTAATCAGTCTGAATCACTGCATTTCACTTCTTGGGTAATTGTAGACTCCAACTCAAGGCTCAATGCCTTCTTGAGTTAGTTAATTTTAGACTCCAACTCAAGACTCTGAGACTTCTTGTTTTGTTTATTTGTAGACTCCAACTCAAGGCTCAATGCCTTCTTGTGTTAGTTAATTTTAGACTCCAACTCAAGACTCTGAGACTTCTTGTTTTGTTTATTTGTAGACTCCAACTCAAGGCTCAATGCCTTCTTGAGTTAGTTAATTTTAGACTCCAACTCAAGACTCTGAGACTTCTTGTTTTGTTTATTTGTAGACTCCAACTAAAGGCTCAATGCCTTCTTGTGTTAGTTAATTTTAGACTCCAACTCAAGACTCTGAGACTTCTTGTTTTGTTTATTTGTAGACTCCAACTCAAGGCTCAATGCCTTCTTGTGTTAGTTAATTTTAGACTCCAACTCAAGACTCTGAGACTTTTGTTTTGTTTATTTGTAGATTCCAACTCAAGGCTCAATGCCTTCTTGTGTTAGTTAATTTTAGACTCCAACTCAAGACTCTGAGACTTTTGTTTTGTTTATTTGTAGACTCCAACTCAAGGCTCAATGCCTTCTTGTGTTAGTTAATTTTAGACTCCAACTCAAGACTCTGAGACTTTTGTTTTGTTTATTTGTAGACTCCAACTCAAAACTCACTGACCTCTTGTGTTGTTTAATTACAGACTCCAACTCAAGGCTCACTGACTTCATGCAGTCACTGCAACGACTGAAGGAAGAGAAACTTGCCCAGATTGAAGGCTCCACCTACAAAAATACTTCCTCACTTTCCTGACAAGTGACAACTGGCTCCAGTTTGATAGAGATTCCTAATACAAACTGCTGAAATATAAATAATTTCAAAGCTTATCAAAATAAGATTATTTCACACGATCCGTGTTTATGATCATTATTAATGTTATTTCAGTCTTCTCCTTATGATTGGTTTCTATCTGTCTGTGAGAGACTTAATTTATTTTGTTATTTGGCACCCTCAATTGCTTTAATACCCAAGACCCTGAAACAATGCAGATTGTTGAGTATTGTTTTCGGATATTAATAATTTATTTTAGACATTTTGACTGCAATGTTTTCGCCCAATGAGGGGGCAGTTCTTGTATATATGAGAGGTGAGAGTCATAGCTGACTAAATCTCAGTTCATACTTCACGCGGAAGCGAACGCGAAGCAAATTTTGGTGATGCAATAATCGGTAGGCACACGTTTTTCAAATTGTGACGCAAGAAAATTCGGGTAAGCGTCTGCAATTAGGATCAAAACTTTAGGAGGTACGCTGAAATGATGGCATTTCACCTTTTGCTAAACCCCTGGAGTTATAGATTTCAGGGAGTTTTTGGAAACAGTATCCTCAGAGCTGGAGAAGTAGATCAAAGAGCAGGATTGATTTATATCTGAGGAAATGTAAGAGCTTTTGGTATTATTTTGTCACCAAACTGACTTTAAAAAGTCTAGAATTTCTTCTCCCTGACACATGTCCGGTGCTCTGTTATTTACAAAACTGCAATTAAAATCTATGCAAGGATTTATATTCAAGTGATTTTAAATTTAAATTTGGCTGACCCTGAAACTTACACTCTCTAAAATATGTTAAAGTTTATAATGAAACCTGGCGTGATGTTTGGAAAGTATTTTTGTTTTGAAGGTTTTTTTTTCCTTAATTTTGAAGAAATTATTGAAAATATTTTGCTTTTTACAATTTGTTATTTAACCAAGTAAACAAGGCACTTAATTTTTATTTGTTATTTTATGTATTTATTTATTTATTTTTATTTTTTTTTGGGGGGGGCTAATCTCACAATTGCCATTTGGCTTGCCTGAAACCATCTTAACTCCACCCTTAACAGTAGGCCCCTATAATCTAAAGTTGGTTGAAATGAAACACCTTGAGAATACTTAAATAGCTTGATTTTGATTTATTTAGTGGAGGGATAAGAGATTTATATTTAATAAATGAATGAATTGAATGAACAATAAAAAAGTTGCCATGAAATGAACAAATATTACATGCATTGTTGAGTGTGTTCTGCTCTATTTTCCCTGAGTGACTTGGCCAATGTGACCGAGATCAGTCAAGCTAGTAACATGTTCTCTTTACTGTTGGGCTATAAAACTAGCGCCCTCACTCGTGAACTTGCAAGCAGGCTAGGCATCCCCGCCTGTGAACGAGAATTTATCTTGAAATAAGACTACTAATATCAACATCAAAATGGCGGCGCCCATGGGAAGCACAGGTGGCAAAAAAGTGAAATAAAATCACACATTGACACATGAGAAGGGAACACCTTTCTTAAGGTGGGTAGACCTTTTAAGCTTACCTTAAAAGTGGGTATAATTTAAAAACTCAGTGGTAGTTCTGTATTTTTTTTTAATTCAGTATTTTTTTATACTGAGTCAGTCAGGAGTGGTGTGGCAAGCATGTTTAAATCCTAATATTTATAATAATGCTTGCTTTCTGTAGGCCTACTGGTTGCACTGTAAAACCTAAACAAATGTAAAAACAGCCAACCTAAAGTAATTTGGAAAAATTTCCGTATCCTGCCACCACTTTTTCCCTCGTTTTTAGCCAAAGGAATACCTCATTTGAGTAAATTAGATACTATTTTATTTCATAACGAATGAAAAAGTGGTGACTGGATACGGACATTTTTCCAGTAATTTAATTATAAAAAAATTGTCTTTAAGCTTACCTGATAATCTTTGCTTCCATTAGATAAAATGATGTGGCATACAAATTTTCAACATATATTTTCATGATGTTACTTATAATTTTTAAATTCTTTCCACATAATTAAATGTAATTTATGGTTGTGTGTGTTATTTCCGTACAGATTATTCATTTAATGTAAGTGCGTTTCCGTGATTCATCATCTGCCATGGCTGCTCGAACATTCCATCGTACGATTCTCGCTCGCATCATTTCTCTGAGTAGCAACCAATTACATCAGCATAGTAATCATTCAGCAGTTGTATTCTCAACATGTTATAATATCCGCCAAGAAGGAAGTCATATATGTACACTGCGGCAACTTCATGGATCATCTGCAGTCAGTGCTAAGAAAGGTACTAAGTCAGTTGTAAGATTGTTTGAAGAAGACATGTTCAGTAGTTTTTTTTTAAATGAGAAATCGCGAACATCACAAGGCCAGATGGCTTCTTCAAGGTGAGGGCTACACTTAACTGATTTGGGCCCAAATGAACTGTCACCAGGGGCATGTTGCCACCTACACTGTGACCTACTCCTGGGGCTGAAACAGGGTTACCCCCCTTCACAGCCCGTAAGGATGTAGGCATGGGTATCATCCACTAGGAGCCTGGCTGGTAGAGCAGAATGCACTACCTTACCAAGTAAGAAAAAGACAATTCTCAATTCTTAAATTTTATGCAAAACATCGTTAATGGCCTGACGTTTTGACCCTAGCAGAGCCATTCTCAAAGGCTAATGACAACACAACACACATAAACAGGTATACAGTTGTGTTGTGCTAGCCTTTGAGAAAGACTCTGCTAGGGTTGAAACGTCATTAACTACTTTTGCGCATTTAGGGTATACCATAGGTCCTTTTGGTTGGTAACGGTTTGCAGCAGCTTATTCTATTTTCGCATTCTTTAATTAGAAGTATTTTGTTTCCTTTCTATTTATCACACACCAGGAAAGAAGCACCAGACTAAAGTGGATGTGAGTCGATCCGTGGATGACAGCATACTTGATTTACAAGATGTTCATCAAGATATGAAGACGGCAATAGATGCTCTTAAACAGGGTTATGTAAAGTCACTTAACATCAGAACTTCTCAGGGTGAGACTTGCATAGACTTCTGTGTTGTTCTAATCGAGGAAGTTACCAAGTGGCAGACGGTTTGGTTTGCAAGGAATGCAGTGTTCTCACTTAACAGTGATCCGCTGGCCAAATACCAGTTAAAATTCCAGTCAAAATTCTCTCCAGCTAGTCCTGGGGTCGATTTCACAAAGATAGTCCTAACTTAGGACTAGTCCTAGAAGTTGTTAAAAACTTAAGGCTAGTCCTAAGTTAGGACGAGTAACTCGTCCCAACTCGAGATAAGACTAGTCTTAACTCTTTGTGAAATCCACCCCTGCTCACTAGTTTGTTACTGAAGTCCCATGGCTACATGTAAAGCACTTCACATAAGTTCAAACTCACAATTCCCATGCTAATGACAATGTTGAAAGAAAACCTTTAAATATGGACCAGTGAAAAAGCTGGAGGGCCAGTGAAATGACAAGCTAACTGGTCCTACTGGCCAGTCACTGAAAAAGTTTAGGGCAAACCCTGGACTGGTTCTTGAAAACTACTAGAAATTATCAATGTTCGTGTTATAGCTATCTGTATCAGGGCATGTGACTTCTCAGGATTAAGAAAGAAAATTCCTCAAGCCGAAAAACTTTCGTGAAAAAAGTGAAGCAAACACCAAAGGGTTCGTCCGCAAGGAATGGCTCTTGAAAAACTATCAAATAGCTACGATCATGATATAGCTATCTGTATTTTTACCAGGCATGTGAAATTTTCAGGATTTAAAAGTAATCTCCTTCAGCCATAACTTTTTCTTGAATGAAGTATAAAGCAAACACCAAAGGGAGAAAGAAACGGTCCACATTTTCTCTGAACCTGTAGGTTTATATTTCTAATGATGTTTAGAGTTTGAAACTGCCTGATTTATAACATGTGGGAGGTTCTGGGTCTAGAACAAGGGGGAACTCGGGTATGAGAGCCATTTTCAGGAATTTTCAATTTTGTCAAATCTCATTTCTGTCTATCTTCTTTCAAGAAATCTCAACTAAATGTACAATGGATTGTATTAACTTGAAAAATTTTCAGCTTTCAGCTTTTAATTTGGTAAACCAGAAGGAGATGTTTGAAGAAACAAGAAATGGTACTTGTTTTTTTTTTTCAGGTGTTTTGGATAATATTCAGGTCTCTACAGCTGATGGGAAATTTTCACTCAACCAGCTCGGCCAGATTACGTCAAAGAGCTCCAATATGATGTCTGTCAACATGACCAGCTTCCCGGAGGTAAATAAACAGCAACAATCAACAACAAAGTATTTTGTAGTTTCATAATGACAAATGTGTTGTGTAGTTCTATTGTAATACTTCAACAAATTATTTGTTTCTCTTCTACATCTTTTGATTTTGGTGGTAGAGCGCCACCATGAGACAGGATTGTGCGCATCTCAAGGTGCTTGTTTTGACTGCTGTTTAACAGGCTGTGTTTTGTATGAACAATTTCCAAGTTTATCCTATAAGTTAGTGCATCACTTAGCAGTCCAGCCTATGCTAGAGTCTAAATAAAGTCAAGCTTATTGACCTAATGTTTTTAAAACAGCCTTGAAAACTGACGCCAGTACACTTTTGTCACATGTTTTCTTGAAATGATCACATTTTATCTTGAAATGACCACATGTTAGCTTGGATTGACCATGGAGGAAGAAGTTATCTTGAAATGACTACATGATTTCTTGAAATGACCACATGATTTCTTGAAATGACCACATGATTTCTTGAAATGACCACATGATTTCTTGAAATGACCACATGTTATCTTGAAATGACCACATGTTATCTTGAAATGATCACATGTTATCTTGAAATGATCACATAATTTCTTGAAATGACCACATGTTATCTTGAAATGACCACATGTTATCTTGAAATGATCACATGTTATCTTGAAATGATCACATGATTTCTTGAAATGACCACATGATTTCTTGAAATGACCACATGTTATCTTGAAATGACCACATGTTATCTTGAATTCAATTCAATACAACATTTATTTGATCCAGTTTTGTTTATGTTTTTACTCAGGCTACTCAGGCGGCTGTGAAGGCCATTAGTGGAAGTGGAATGAACTTGAATCCACAAGTGACAGGTTCAGTCATCCAAGTTCCTATTCCCAAGTAAGTTACATTAATTTTGCCTTCTTGGGTGCCAATTTTCATCCATATTTCCTCCCTGGCCTCACATACAAAGTTTCAGGTGAAAATAAGACTCCAAAATCCAGTACATTCATCTGTGAAAAGTTGGCTGTAAAGGCATTTGAAATTGTGAAAGTGGTAACAGTCACCTTTCAACCCTGGTAAAGTCTTTCTCGAAGTCTTTGAGTAAGAGTCATCGTGGTCAAGTGGTCAGACTGCATGACTTGCAATCACAAGGTTGTAGGTTCGAATCCGGCCAAGCTAAACCGCTGATTTCACAATGACTAGAATGAGTATTGTTGTCTAGTTACTGAACCGCAATTTATTGATTGGTGCAATTCATAATCATGGATGTTAAACCAATGTTTGTATGAGAGAGATTGGCTGTTGCCAGCTTGGCATTTTTGTCTCCCTGTGGGAGCTTTGCCGAGTTCCCTTGATGGAAAGATCATCTAAACAACTAATCTAAACTTGACTCTGTCAATACGATTTTGAGTGTTTTTACTGCAGGTCAATTTGGTTGAAAGCAGTTTGAATCTGCAATTGTTTTTTTTTTCATTTGCATATGAAATTGGCAACAGATTGAAGGCATCGTGTACTTTTGGTAATTACTCCACAAGTTAATGACCATGAAAGCGTTCTTGGTAAAGAGCACTGGAGAGCTATTGACATTACAAAACATTGTTAGAAATGACCCCCTTTATCACAAACAATTTTAAATCTAAAAACGTTTTCAGGCTTGAAGCCAGCATCTGAAGCCACACAATTCTATGCAGCACGGTTGGTTTATTTTCTTTCAATGTTTTCTTGCAACTTCGATGACCAACTGAGCCCAAATTTTCACAGGTTTGTTATTTTTTGCATGTATGTTGGGATACACCAAGTGAGGATACTGGTCTTTGACAATTACCAAAAGTATACCCTGCCTTTAAAACTCTTCAGAATTGTTTGGGAGAAAGGTCTGGAAACTTTATGTACAATTTCCAGTGTTCTCAAAGTAAGTTTATGTTGACATCTTTATTTTGGCCTTCTTGGATAAAATATTTTGAACTTAAAGGTATTGTACACTTTTGGTAACAGCTCAAAATCAGTGTCCACATTTTGTGTGATTCAACATATGCATGAACAAACAAAACATGTGAAAGTTTGAGCTCAATTGGTCATCGAGGTCCACGAGAAAATAGTGAAAAGAGACCTCATGTGTTTTCTGTTTTTCCAAACATCGAGTTTTTATCACGCGTGATAAAAACTATTGTTTTACTAATTTCTCAGAAACAATAGCATTTTAGGCAGAAATATTTAAAGGAACCCTTTCTACCATTACTTAATTTGAATCATGTAAGTTATGTGTGAATCTGTGAACATTTGTGTTTTTCGATCTTACCAAAAGTGCACAGGGCCTTTAAAGATGTATTTTCTTCTCATTGCAGAGTAACCAAGGAGCATAGAGAACAGTTAGCTAAACAAGCCAAAGTTATGTGTGACAAATCCAAGGTCTCGGTACGTCAGATACGAAGTAACTACATCAGTAAAATCAAGAAACATAAAGACTCTGCTTCTAAAGACACTCTCTTTGTACTGGAGAAACAGATCGGACAAATTGCTGACGCTACCATCGAAAATGCTGAGCAGCTGCTAACTGGAAAAACAAAAGAACTTTTGGGAAAATGAGTTTTTATTTTTCTTAAAGGTCGGGGGTCATTCTTTGGTAAAGATCCCGAAAAAAAATTGTGTTTTTTTTTTATCCCGCCGAAAAGCCTACGTGTTACAAGCATCCTGCCAAATTATTTCGTCTGTAGTGCCCACGTTGATAAGAAATCAATAAAAGTATGTCAAAAATTTGTCCAAAATTTTCAAATTTTCCAAAGATCGTCTGAAGGGGACTTTTGGAGATTCAAATTTCTATACCAGTGTCTGTTTGTGAATGCTGCAGCCAGAGATGCTGTTGGTACTCACCGCCACCTTGCTTAACATGGATGGATTTTACATTCTTAGTAACAATACCGTGATTGTTTTGTTCCTGTTTTCTCAACAAGTTGGACACTGTATTCAGCGGAAACTTTCACATGTGACTTTTATTGTTTCTTTAGTGATAATTTGGACTGTAAACCAACATTGCATTGACAAAAACTAATCTAAGCCCATACCTTTTAATGAATCATGTGTTTGCAATATTGTGACTAATTGTTCAAAAGGAAAAACTGTAAATCACATGCATGAATTATATTGAATGAGTAGGTGGAATGCTATTGGAATAACACAAACTTCAAGTGTTCCAGCTAAAAACATGTTTAGTTTTTTGGGTAAAGCATTTCGTTTATAGAACAATACAAGAGATTAAACTGCATGTTAATGTAACAACATATTTCTTATAAACGACACTGGTGTAAATCCCTATGTGCTTCTACAACTGTATAATGTTTTCGTCATATTATGGAGGAATGGAGGTATAAATTGTAATTTAAAAAAAACATATCTATGCAATAAAATTTAAAAAAATTAAACACTTTCTGTCATGGGTGTAGTTTTTATCTACTGTCAGAGTACAATATATTACTGTCAGAGTACAATATATTTGGGTAAAGGCTATACAAAAAAGCACTCATTTTGCCTAGTCCGGTTTGTCCTTGATTAAATGACCCTGTAGTTAACGGGGGGGGGGGGGGTCAACCTGTGACGCCCCACACAAACGGCCAGCTATCACCAACCTAACCTAGCAGGTCATGAAAATGCACTGCTGTTAGAATCACATAGCGCCCTCTCTCGATGTTCGTTGAGAACCAGAAAAAGAGCACACAATCGCCCCAACGTGCTCGCCCCACATTAATGTTGCAGTAAATGCGCATTGCACGAAGAAAGATCATCAATATCATGACAGAAAATTCGTGTGGTTGAGTGACTTCTTTCTAGTATATTCTTTGATCCTCAGAAGGAAATTGACGTGTTTTTGGAAGGCTATTATTGGTATTTGAATCACACTGTTGATAAGTGGATGGTTTAATTCCTGCTTTGTTTCCACAGAAACCCTAGTTTTGGGGTTTTTATTTTGTCCAAGATGATGGACGTAACGGTGAAAACGTTGGATTCGCAGACCAGACAGTTCTCCGTTCCCGAGCAGGTAAATTTCGTACAGTCATAAAAAGCTCATATTCATAATTTTATGGAGGTGCTTAAACTTTTATTAAGACAAGTAATACTACAGTTCAGTACTTTGCCCACGTAAAAATTGTGGCTTATAATTAAATTAATAAATATTTAAGTCTATTCAGTCATTCATCATATTCATACTCATATTTAGTTCATTGTTCAATGTTACGATTGTGTACTTTTGGAGATAGACTATAGAGGTCTGTATTCGACTGCCACTTTTTCACTTAACTCAAGTCAATTATAATATTAATATTATGACCAAAAACATATTTGTATCAGGTATAATAATCCTGAACTAGTTTGGCCATGAATGAAAATATGGCAGTTTTTAAAAGAGTAAAATCATTCCCATTTATTAAAAAGAGTGTTTTGTCATGTTTGTCTGGACACATAGTAAACATATTGTACTTCCTGTAATAAAAGATCGATCCTTGACTTGACTTTAATTAACCAAGGCAATATATTATAATATTCAATAATGCTCTGGATTGATTGAGAACAGTGTGCTTTCATTCAGATTAAAAGTAGACCTATTCAATTTGTTTACTCCGTTATTAATAAAAGATCCTGTAATTTGTCTTTTAAAATTAAATGTAAACATTTCTCAAGAAACTATTTCCAAATAAACTTGCAAAACCCCCTATGTTTTTCATGTAACAGATTACAGTGAAAGAGTTCAAGGAGAGAATTGCCGGTTCAGTGGTAAGTAAACTGAAAGAAAACAAAAAAAGCCCTGACACATTAATAAGTTTTTATGATCAATTTGATTAAAAAAATTCATTGAAGCTAGATCCATCTTTTCTAAAATCAGAAAAGTTCTGGGCCCATTTTCATGGGTGTTGCAGCTGCTTACTGTAAGCAAAGAATTGGCGCCTACGGAAGCAGGGAATTCCGTGCTTAGGTCAAGCGTATTTTACAGGGCCCAATTTCATGGAGCTGCTAAGCACAAAAATGTGCTTAGCATAAAATTTCTGCCTCGATAAAAACAGGATTACCAACCAAATTTCCACATGATTTTCAGGATGAGCAAACAACAACTGAATACCAGTAACAAGCAATATGCAACAAATGGAAATTTGGTTGGTAATCCTGTTTTTATCAAGGAAGAAATTTCATGCTAAGCAAATTGTTGTGCTTAGCAGCTCTATGAAATTGGGCCCAGGTTAGCGGCTAGTTTTTGCTTGTGGGCGTGCCTACTCGGGATTTGCTCTTAACCTTTTTGGTGACTAGCCAGCAGGACTAGTTGTTTTACTAGTCCACCAGCTTTTTTCCTGGTTGATATTTCATATTAGACAGGGATGCTTATTCAAGTCGCTGAACTAGACCTCTTGGAAGGAATTTTGACCGGTCCTCAGGACTTTCAACTAGCATTTGGCCAGCTACATGTAACCAGGGAGAATTCCGCCACCTTATGTTACTAGGCATTCTTCGCTGAAACAACTACCCCCCAAATCTGGCGCTTGCCCTGTAAGTATTAGCAAAGAATGGTGATCGCAAATGCAGAGTTCGACGGTAAGCAGAGCCATGAAATCGGGCCCGGATATTATCAACAATTGTGTGGACAAAGCAAGTCACATCTAATTTGGGGATAACCGTTTAACACATTGTTGGTGCTAATTTTGGCCCCTCTGCAGAACATCCCAGCTTCTACACAGCGTCTTATCTTCTGTGGACGAGTTCTTCAAGATTCTAAGAAGCTATCTGAATATGAGGTGCACGGATGTACAATTCACCTGGTGGAAAAACCACCCCCATCCACTGCACCGTCTACTTCAAGCACTTCCACCACTTCCAGCAGTAGCGGTCAACATGGTGAGAACAAAGCAATGTCTCTCTTAAGCCTGTATGGTTTATTTTACAGAATATTGCAGTACAGTTGTTTACGCAGAGCTGTCAGCTCTCCCCGATTCTGCGGAAAGTTCTCTAAATAAACCAGTCTTTCCACGACGTTCTGATGAACGAATTTGAAATTCTTTCTGATTATGGAAACTTTGTTCCTATTATGTTGAATGTAATTCTGAACGTCTTCCTGATTGTTGTACACAATCTTCCTGGTTGCAAGATGCAAATGTTGGCATCCTCCTTGTATTCCAATAAAAACCAAATTAACATTAGATACCTTTGGAGATAAACTAGCAATGGAGTTATTGAGAATTTTCCAACAATTATATAAGTTGTTTTAAACAGGCGAGACTATTTATAGAATACTGCAGACAGTTATTTCCCCTTCTGTAGGGGGATTATTTCTGGAATGAATTTGTGATTTAATTTGATGAGATTTAACAACAGTTTTGTTTAGGTTGTTTGTAAGCATCATGAAGTTTATATATGTTAAAGTGTTTTTACTAGATGCTAATTTTTGCATCGGGGATAAAGAATACAATTTGGTTTTTACCCGTCTCCCAACTGCCTCTAGTCGTTTACCCGTACTCCCAACTGCCTCTAGCTGCCGGGCTAGCTCTGTGGTCTAGTGGTATAGACATCTGCTCTAACAATGCAAAGGTCGTGGGTTCGAATCCCACCCAAGTGATTTGCCTGTGGATTTTTTTCACAGAACTCGGGGGAAAGTACTGAGTACAGTGTATTAAGGGTAAAACCAAATTATATGTTTTTTTACTGTTCTCAGGTTTTTCAAAAGTAAAGCCAAAGATTAACAATGTTGTTACACGTTGGACATTGTCCTACCTTTCTTTTGAATACAACAAGATTCTTATTACATTTTGTGCATTTTGCTCAGGGAATGGCATGAGTGAAGGGCGAGACGGTTTCTTCATGGGCGCTATTACAGTCCAAGCTGATATTGGAGATTCAGGCAATATACACGTCCAGGTAAGACCAGTTACATTATGCTGACATTCTGTCTACCTTTTGAACCAACACTACACTGAACCGTTGACTGGCCTGTAGGAACCCACTTCTGCGAATTGGCTGCGAGGAGAGTTTTTGGATTTCAGTTCTGACCAGCAACTGAAAGACCACTCCACTGTGTCAAACTGTTCACCCAACTGGCTCGAGGGCGTCCTAAGTCCTCTTTTTGTATTCGCTGGAAAACCTGCCATCACTGCAGCTGATATATCATTTGTACTTATTTACTACTGTTATTACATGCTCAACACTTCACTAGTACAGAGAGTAGATGATGGAGAGAGAGAGTCTAGTGAGAGAGTAACAGTAAGAGTGTATCTGTGGGAAGATGTGGTCTGCATGTATGGATTGCTGACTGAGGCAACCGGGCAGTCTTGGTTTGTCAGGGTCAGAGTTCATCTGGGGTTACACCCTGTTTGTGTACTGTGGATTTAGTTGCCACAGTCTCCTGTGGAAATAGCCAGTTAGGTAGATGACTGCACCGATAGTAATAGGGTTGCACAGTCGCCTACAATGACTATCACGTTCAAGAATGGATGTACTTTAAGCTTGGGTTGTGTAATAAGAAACTAAAATCTCACAAAAGTATCTTGAAAGTGTTACTTAGACAAATTAGAACTCACTCCGCGGCAGTGAAGTTAAGCATCGAGAAGTCCCCATGATTCACTAAGCGAAAGTAGTAGTCCCGGCCGATTTCCTACCTTCCGCCCAGGGAGTAGTTAATAAGTAGGACAGTTCTTTTCAGAACTAAGTAGTCTCCCGAATTCCCAAAATCTACTCTCTGGCAGTGGAATAAATAGCAAGATGAGTTTTTAAAAAACACAATCTACTCAGCAAAGTAGATACATTGTATATACACATGGACTAAAAAAAAGATGTTACTTTCTATTATTAAAGTAGATGTCTGTGATTATTAGGCTCACGAGAAGCAAAGATTTGTCGAAGATTTCATTGCTCATCATTGTTTTTTGTAGCAGCAGCCTAATGGGTCGCACATGGACGTACACATCAACCTCGGACCAATCAACATGGCACCACCCGTCAGTGCCTCGCAACAGCGCATCACTCAGATACGCAATCTCCTGAGACAAACCCATCTCACGTTGGAAAGACTGGAGGTTAGTGTTTACTCTTATCAAATAAATCTTGTGTAATCCATGAACTCATACTGTAAAACAATCTCAATATTTGTGGATTTAGAAATGATTAGAGGAATCTGGATGTTTGAGCGTGAAACCAGGCTTTTCTGCTTGTTCTCACCCATACACTCTTGCTTTGCTGAGATGTAGAACAAAAGAACCATTCCAACAGCTTTATTCCATGTATTGCATTTCTTTGGAACTCCTTGCCTGGCGCATGTTTCCCTCCATCCTACAATCTAGGCTCTTAAAAGAGGAGTACCGATTCCTACCTTCAGCTCCCCCAAGTTTTTTTCATCTTAGATATTTTCTACTTGAAGCCCCTTACCTAGAGAGGCTGTAAGCCTTGTTTGGGGTGAACTTTCATTAAAAAAAAAGAAGAAGAAAAAGAATCACCAGTCGAGCTAGTTTTTGTCGAAGCTCTAAAACCATGTAAAAGATCACAGGGAAGACACATAAGCCACATGGAGCAGCGAGCTTAAAGAAATAAACCTAAAGCTCAACTTGGTTACTCACAGAAGTTACCAGCGACAGGCTAAAGTGGAGCTCTGATAAATTTTGTTAAGTGTGAAGCCGACCAACGGCATATGACGCAATGTAAGACGCACCAAAAGTTGCATTTACAATCTTTGGAAGATTGAAAATAGAAGTGTGGCAGTTGAGTTTGTTTTGTGAGTGTGGACTTAATTGTTTCTCATCTCTACTTATATTGCATTTTCTAACTAAACAGATGATTTTATTACTTAAAACACAGAATCCTCCTCAGCAGCAAGGCACCCAGACTGATCCCGTTGTAGCTGCTGGGAGTGGCACCCCTACAAGCAGCTCTGAACCCGTATCCAATAGCAGTAACACCACAAGTAGCAGCTCAACTACCCAGACCAATCAGCAGCCTTCTTCTACAGGGGGTTCCACTCCTAGTCCTGATTCAGCTTCTAATAACCAGGCTGGACAGGGTCAGGCAGGCAGAAGGACTGCAACAGTAGTGTAAGTTTGTTTTCTTTCTTTTTGATGGAACGCTTGCATTCATTGCTAACGCAACTCATAATGAAGATCAACAGACCTGGGCCCAATTTCATAGAGCTGCTTAAGCACAAAAAGTAGCTAAGCACAGCAAAATCATGCTTACCAGAATAAGATTACCAGCCAAACTAGCATGTCCCATGTACAATTTGTGACTGGTATCCTGCTCATTTCTGTTTAGCAGACAATTGTTAAGCAATATTTTCTGCAGCTCTATGAAATTGGGCCCTGATACTTCACAGGGGCAACTGAGGTAATTGCCTCCATTGCCCCTAGTCATTGCTTTGGTGCCCCTTGAAAGTTCCAATAGAAATGTACATTTCCTCATTGAGGTGCCCTCTACCAAGGAGGAAACACCTTGGTGCCCTTGCCCTTTCAAAAACAAAGCATCAGGCCTGGATTAGGGACAGCTGTTTTCCGACAAATGCTTGATGTAGGAATAACTAAAATGCCACAATCAGTTAAGCTGTTGTAAAAAGCAATGTCAACACATTTTCTTCTTGGTGCATGTGTACTTCACAAAGAAACAGTCTTAGCCTTCGAGAAAGTCTCTCGCTAGGGTTGAAATGTCAGGCCGTTAACTATTGTTTACATTTATACCATAAGTCCTTAAGGTTTGTAAGCAGTTTGCAACCACTACTTCTACTTTCTGAAGGACACAGTTTTGTTGAAGAATCACACTTTGCATTTATTCGCTCACCAAGCTTGCCCCGTAGATCCATTTTAAAAACCAGCATGACACAGCGAAACTACCAGCTTCAGCTCGGATCTCTTTTTAATGCTTTCATTGCAGGTATCGGAATGGAGGCCGTTTTTTAAAATTGTTACATAATATAAAGGGATGTTTTTACCACTCAGACACCCCCAGAGCACTGTCATGGCCGACATCTTGACAGAGATAGCCGAGTTGAACACCAGACTGCAGCCTCACCTGAGTCTGTATCGGGAGCTTCTCATCTCCGACCCTACCTTTGAAGGCGACGTAAGTTTACATTTTGACGCATTTTATTTGGAGTAACTTTTACGATTCTGTGTTTAATAGCGTGTCGTGGCCGAGCGGTCAAGAGCACTGAACTGAAGCTCTGGCGTGTCTGACCAGCAGAGTGTGGGTTCGAGTCCCGGTCGTGGTAGGGTGTGATAAAGTGCTTTATAAGAACCCAGTGTTTTGGGTCTAGTAAACTAGTCCGCTTGGCCACGAAACGCCACGGTGTTGAGTTACCATAGAGTCGAGTATTTTAGGAGGATTCTGAAAGGTCTGTAGCCAAAGGGGTTTGGTTTAACTTTTATCAGTTTTGTACGATAACAACGACCAATGTACACTTTTATTAAGTTTGTCAGGTAACACTTGAAGACGAACTAGACCTTGGTATTTATAATCAGGATGGGATATATTACATGTAGACCAAGGCATCAAGTATATGAAATGCCTGTACCATAAATTGTTCAGCCCGTTTGTATTTTGAAGAGTCCTGACGGCTTAACACAACTGTCTCTAAATGGCGATTGGAGCGAAACAGCATTATCACTGGAAGTGATGTTCAAACTCCTAAAATAGCGTATATGATACACATGACAGAGTTCTCCCCAGGATTTTTCAAAACTGTGGGGCATTCTGGACCCCAATTTTTTATGTTTGGCCGAAGCAAGTTGAATTGGAATAAGGTCTTTGGAATGTTTTCTACTTGGTGTTTATCTTTGGTTTTAAAAGCCCTACTGTGCAATCTGGAACATTCTATGTAGTTTTCTCTTGAAGTTTTTTGTAAAATTACTAAAATAAAAAAATAAATGAAAAAAACCCCAAACTATTGGCTGAAATTTGCAAGAATCGGCGCGTATTTCGCACGTACCGGCCCCATATGATAGCATGTGCATTGGGAGAACCCTGCGTGAGTTTTGAAAGTGCCTTGAAACGTTGCATCTCGCTTAAAATATCCTGGATGTACACAATAAACCAATGGTACCTAGAGATTCAACATTTTCTGCATCGGGGGGATTCTTGTGTGAGACGTTACAAAAGTTATCACAAGATTGAGATACAAGGCTATGGTAAAAATCAAGATGCAACCTTGTTGTGCTGACACGTCAAAATAACCTATTGCTTTCTCTGTGATGCAATGATCTGTCTCAACAGAGTGATCGCCAACCTGCTCATCGTCTTCAGACCCTAGTCAATCAAACTCTACACTTCATCAGTCATATCTACCATGCTGTGTCTGACTGTATGATGGACCTTCATACTACACCTCCAAGGGTACTGAGGGCACCTGCTGGTATGATGGTAGCCCCGATACGACCAGCTGGACAAATGCCTGTACATGTAAGTCATGTTTACAGTTTAAGGGCATTCAGAATAGTCAATGTTTAAACAAAACAAATCAAAATTGTGGGTGGGTAGGTCACAAGAAATAACTGAAAATGGATATTCAGTAATAAAAAAAAAGAGTATATAAATTAACAATTGAAAAAGAAGAAGAAAAAGTACCCAGCTGGCCAAGATTGTCAATTTAATTCCTGATAAACTACAAAGATGTCTGTTTAAGCCAGAAAAAAACCCATTGAAAACTACTGATGTTGGAGATCTTTTGGTCTAAAATATCTGGTTCATTTGAGGGATTACTTTGTTCTTCAGTGTATAGATTATATTATGAAGCCATTCACTATTTAACAATCGAAATTTGGGGTGGGTGGGTGGGTCAAAACAATTTAAAAAAAAAAATAAACAAAAAAATGTAACATTGACTATTCTGAATGGCCCCATAGTTCTAATTCTAGTCTACACTTATAATATTAACAACAATAGCAAAACTTACGACACGCACATTTCCACCGATAAAGTGCCCAAGGTGCCTAAAAGAATAAAATACCTTGGGTTTTCTTTGTTCAAACCCAAATTATTTAAAAATTTACCCAGGCAGTTTCCTTTGTTGTTTATTACTTGATATTTAATAATAAAAAGTCGCATCGCCTTAAGGTGATCTCTTGGCTGCCGCTTCCCAGGTTGTATCGTAAAACTTGGGTGTGATCCCTGGCTACACGGCAGCTTACAGTTGCATGGCTTCTGACTGGCACCCCCGAACAAAGATAATGATGAATAGGGAGATCGCCAACATAGGGCTGGATAGCTCAGTTGGTAGAGCGCCGGTACGTTAATCCGGAGGTCGTTGGTTCAAGTCCCACTCCAGTCAATTTTTCTTTGTTCATAACCCAAATTATTAAAAAATTTACCCAGGCAGTTTCCTTTGTTGTTTATTACTTGATAAGAATAGAATACAATAACTTACAAAAACTGACAAATACGTACATGGAAAATGACAAAGACGATGCAATTACAATGAGCAGGGAAAACCTTGAGACATCAAGAAGCTGAGATTTAAAAAGACTTAGGGAACTAGATGTTTGTATGTGCAGCGGTAACAAATTCCACATACGAGGAGCAGCTGTAGCTAATGCACTGTGCCCCCAAACTTCTTTTGGGATAAAGCTCAACAAGTTTAGGGACTCTTGATGATCGTAGACCAGGACGAGTGACAGAGGGAGAATGAATGAGGCAAGAAATGTTGCCAGTCCCCTACAAGTAATTGCTAAGCAAAGTGTGTTGTCACAGTACAAATCACTGTGGCAATAGTGCCAACTCGAAGATGAATCTTTATGCTTTGTGAAATCCGCCCCCAGTCCAGTAAACAGTTTGAGCTACAAGCCCTGCAGCCTGGTGGATTTTCTCACAAATTCGAGCCCTGGTCTCCATTACACTTGATTGGTACATGGTGACTTTTGTGGAGCGTGTGTCACCAGGGAATTTAGACACTGAGAATCGTCTTACTTTTCTAGGATTAATTTGGTTGACGTTTGTCTCCAAGTTTGGTTTCTCCAAGTTGCTTTCTGAACCAAGTAGTTTGTTCTTTTTCGATGAAAGGTAGTTCTTTTGCTTTTGTCACCAGGTGAACATAGGTCAGATGGCCCAGAATGCTTCCTCCCAGAGCACTGCAGCCTCTACCGAAGAGAGGCCGTCTTCAACCACGTCCTCAACCAGCCAGCAGAACGCCTCCACTCGTACAAGCTCCACAGGCACTACTCAGACCCGTAACAGCCAAGCTCCACCTCTAGTCTCCAACGCCTCGGTCACCCTGACTAACCAGCAGACGTACGTCATCACGCCACGGTCTGGAGCCACTGGTTACGTCGCTGTGCCTGTGTCGTCGTCTGGAGGTACACCGTCGTCAACTTCAGCCAACCCAGGAGGAGGAGGAGGCACAGCTGGGAGTGGCACCGCAGGGCCACGACCTTCAGGTACATTTGCACTCTTTAACGGTTAAAAGTAAGCCTCAATTTCATCAAGCTGCCAAGAGGGAAATGGTGCTTAGCAGAAATTAGCAGGGAACCAGTCACAAACTGTATACACATTACATGGTATATTGGCTGGTAACCTATTTCTGCTTAGCAGGGTTTTTCTGTGCTAAGCAATTTCTTGTGCTTATTTTGTCATCGTATACATTCTGGTTGCAGAATAATTACGGGATCCGTTTGGCACCAATGAATGACTCTGAAGTGAGCCATCAAAAAGTTTGATGTCCCTTTGTTTTCTTGTCTCGATGATCAACTCTTTAACACAGTCCCTTGAAATTCATGGTGATGTCACTATCTTGTTTCACTCCCATTCAAATCGATGTAACCAAACTGAGGCTAGAAGGATGAAATAGTCTGGTCCCATCTAAGTATGTTGAAAATCAGTAGCTATGATGGCTAATGTATACAGGGAACATGACGTATTTTGTATTGTGATTCTAGGCCCGCATGTACATATCCACCAGCTTGGATTGAATCCTGGTAGCATACCTCCAGCTGGACTACTTCAGGTCATGGCACAGATGGTTGGACAACAACAGATGCAGCAGATGGCCCAGACTCCTGCAAACCATGCTGGTAAGACTTGTGTCTCCGTTTTGTAACAATGTCGTATCTCTCTCGAGAGAGGCACCATGCAAAACGTTGTGTCTCTGTTTTGTAACAATGTCGTATCTCTCAAGAGAGAGGCACCATGCAGAACGTTGTGTCTTTGCGCCTAAAGTTTTGTGTTTACACCAGTGATAGATTCAAACTTTCAAACTCAGGTGTCGTGTAAATGCTACTTTTGGAGATGCATTGTTTTTTTGTCTTGACACAACAGTGTATTACTTGTCTGTAGTTTCAGTTGCGACCATGTAGATAATCTCAGTGGTTGATTCTGGATCCAACTTGCCATACAATTTACAGATTGTTTTTTAGGGAAGGCCTAATACTGTCTTGATAACTAATGAAGTTGAAACCTTTCTGTATTTGCATAGTTGGTGTACTGTAATATATATCAGGAGGAACCTCCATTACCAGTGCTCTCTGTAAGAGTTTATCTGAAGTTTCAAAAGAAAAAATCCTTAGATAGAACTTTTACAATTTATTGCTTGTATTTTTCTGTAGGTCCAACAAACACTTCCTTTACACCCACTACATCCTCCCCTCGATCTCAGCCGAACTCCCAGTCCACCCCCTCCCCCCAAAATCACAACCAGAATCAACCCCGTACCCCAAACCCCATGGCTTTCTTCAACCCACTCCAACCACGCCCCGCCTGGGATCCGCTTCTGCCTTGCAACTCCCGCCACATCACCATGCGGGTCATGCCAGCGGGCGCCTCCGGAAGGGGAAGGGCAGGAGGCGCCAGGCAGAACACTACTGGATCAGGCACTGCACAGACGGAGGAGTCTGCTGGTAGATCTCCAGGGGAGAGTGGAAGTGCTGGCCGAGAGAATGTTAATGTTAGTGATGGAGCTCAGAATAATGCCTTACCTCAGGTAAGTGAAATGTCTTATCCAGTTTCCTCCATTCATACACGGCTCGTATGTACGAGATGCTGCGATGAAATGTTGGGAAATATCTTGTATGTACGAGATACTGCGATGAAATGTTGGGAAATATCTCGTATGTACGAGATACTGCGATGAAATGTTGGGAAATAAAGAGTGAGTTGTAAACAGTGCAACATGATTGAAAAAACAAGAAACAAACCTCTTGCAGTCACTGTGTTTACTTAACAGCAACAAGGAGGAGACTTTGTTGTCAGGATGATTGATGTGTTCATACGGTCAATGGGTCAAAGCTCAAAGGTTAACTTTTGCAGAGAACTATTTGGGTGTTTGCAAGAGTACAACTTCAGAGCTGCCAACTCTCCTTGATTCTGCAGAAAGTTCCATGAAAAAAACTCCATCTTTCCATAATCTAATGAACAAATTCGAAAATCTCCCTGATTATGGAAAATAAATTGAATGTATTTCTAAATATCTCCCTGACTGTTGTGCAACCGCTCCCTGATTGCAAGATGCAAATGTTGGCAGCTCGGCAACTTATCAGTCTTTTCACTAAACAAAATTGTGACCTTGTGGTATTGATGTCTTGTGTAAAATCTTGCAAAAAAGCTGTTTACAATGTGACAATAAACACCCCCTTGTACACGCTCTACATCCTTTACGGTTTTCCTTTTGTAATTACTCCACAAATTAATGACCATAAAAACTTACTTGGTAAGAAGCACTGCAGCTGTTGATAATGTACAACATTTTGAGAAAGGATACTCTTCCAAAGAGTGTGGATTTAGAGAGACAGATTCAAAACATAAAACATTTCTCAGATTGTGTGTTCCAATTACGGATTATTCTTCCTGCGTGGACATAACCACTCCAGATTTTTGGCGTTATCTCAAAAACGCTACCACGTTTTGAAGTGAAATTTTCACAGGTTACTTATATTTTATACGTCTACATTTATGTAGTATGAAAACAATCGAGCGGCTCCAATAATCACAGGTGTGCTATGCCTTTAAAACACACACCCAGTTTGAACTGACTTTTTCTTTCATTCCGGCACATATTATCAATGATTTATCAAAGGTAGCATGAACTGAAAGCATGTCCAAACCTCTTCTTCTTCTGTCTTGCAGGTCATCCCAGTGTCTGCTGATGGTAATATTACTGAGGTGATAGGGGGTCTTGTTAATGCTCTATTGAACCAGCAACCAAACTTTGTACAGGTTGTACCACCAGGAGCCCAGCAGACCACCCAGCAAGGTAGTAATTAGCTCTTTTCATGTTAAATTGTTTTTTATTAAAGAGGTTTCGACATGAGTTAGCCTTTGATATTTTTTACATGTTTGCTGAAGCAGACTTGAATCCTTGACTGTGATTGCGTCTGCTCAGAACTTAAAGGTCATTAATTGCAATTTTATGTTTGTAATAATCAAAAGGTCATTAATGAAAACTTTCCTTTGTGGTTTATTACTTGATATATAAATGAAAACTGTGTATAAATTTGAAGAAAAAAAAATCAATACCAAGAAATGAATGTTTTACTTAGAAAATGACCGTTTCTTTTGCCAAACTTTGAAGATCACTCTCGATCAGTCTCGATCAGTGAAGCCCATTTACCAGGAGCTCAAAAGTATGCAAAAAGCAATTTTATGAAACCCACGGTGGTCTGACTCTGATGATGCTGCTTTTCCCAGCAAAAATGAATTTACCCATTTTTAGATTTCCATGATTAAATTTCTAATCTATCTGATCTCATCCCATCAGCACCAAGTCAACAACAGCGCCAGCAACCTTCACAGTCCTCATCCGGCTCCTCGTCTGCTGCCCCCAGCGGTCAGCCAGCGCAAGGGGAGGGTCAGAATAGCGTCTTGTCCGATCAGATGTTGGTGAACATGATGTTAAGGATGACGCAAGAGATGGGATCGGTGGGGACTGGACAGAGTCGGAATCAATCCCTTAGGAACTTCCTGTCTGGTATGGGAATGGCATTAGAGCCTGGTGAAGGTGAGTACAGAGATGGGGCGCTAGACTTGTCATCTTTACTTTGCCATTCAACCCCATTGTATTGCCAAACTGAGGCTGGATGGGGCAAAATAGTCGGGTCCTGTATTTTTTTAAATGAGAATCAGTGCTGCTTATTGTGATTCTTATTGTGATTGTACACAGGGGACTTGACCAAGATGATGGCCAGTATGATAGTCTGTGCTTATCAGTGTATGGATGGTAGAGGTTTCAATGGATCAACTTTTCCACCTGACTGTAGTGTCTCCTTTTAGAGAGTTACAGTCCTGGCAAAGTGCCAAAATGATGATGCTTTTTGCAAGAATATTTTTTGTAATAATACAAAATAATAGTGTACATTTATAATGTCTGTCATAAATGACACTCTTGACGCCGCAGTATCAAATTTGGTGGAGCTTGTTAAGAATGATTTTATGAAACCATCACACAATGCCTTGTAAGGCATACAAGGTGAGGGGGCGCATATTGCTGCTGGACCAGCCAGAAACACCGAGGCCAACCCCTTCTCTTGTACAATCAATTGTAATGGGTTCTTTAACGTGCACTACCAATCCTAGTACATGGGACCTACTGCTTAATGTCCCATCCCAAGGACAAAGCAGTTATGGGAAAGCATCTTACACTAGGATACAAGTGTCATGACCAGGACTCGAACCCACACTCTGCTGATCAGAAACACCGGAGCTTGAGTCCGATGCGCTTGACCACTCAGCCACGACAGCCATTGAGTTCTTGTGGAGAATATCAATACGACCCCAACTTTAAGCTGTACTTGACAAAGAGATTGTCCAGAAACTCTCACCCGGGTCTGACTCCTGAATTTATTCTTATTGACCAGGGTTCTTAGGTGAACTTCTCGATGAAGTAACAGAACAGCTTGGTATGGGTGACTTTGCATCAATGTTTCTCGGCCAATCAGCACCCTTGCAGCAACTTCGCCCCAACTTGGAGCGGTTTGTAAATCGACGAATAATGAGAGGACAACCAATGACCCCAGAAAATATTGAGGTACCTACTTATAACTGTATTAAAAAAAATGTATCAACCCTTACAGTCCCAAATCCTTTCTATACTTAATTGCCAAAGTGAAGGATTCAGAAGGATTGGGGCCAGTAGGCCTGAACTACAAGGGCTTTTCACAGGGCCAGGCATACCAAGTCCAACCAATTTGGGGTGGAGTGAGGTACAAGAAGAGATATTGGAGGAATTAGTCCACATGCTAGCCAAACTGCCAAGTCTGCTAGGGTTAATCTAGAGGGAAAGAAAAATGTAACTTAATAGACGTTAAACTTGCATCTGGGATTAAGAATATGTTTTGGTTTTACCCTTACACAGATTTGTGTCAAGCGCTGTACATTTGGTACTTTCCTGAGTCGTTTTTCACAAGACTCGGGGAAAGTACTGAGTTTACAGTGCTTTACACACATCGGTGTAAGGGTGAAACCAAATAATATTAATAACAATGACAATAACAATTTCTGTCAATGCAATACTTGAATTTGTTAACACACCTCTGTTTCATCTCACCAAGGCAAAGTACTGAGCCAGAACTTATTTTCATATTTTCATATTTTGTTCATGACATCAAAAAAAGTCGAGAAGAAATTCTGATAACATATTAAGGTTTTGCCTTCAAGGCCCAGCCCAGTTGATGGTGTATTATTAAATCAATAGTTAGCCTTGTAATCCGTGGTTTTCTGTTTTTTAACAATTAACTGGCCGGCCCAGTCTTTAGTTTTTCAAGTCAAAGTGAATGGCCGCCATGTTTGCGTTTTTAGGAAACAAATAATAGTCATCTAATAATAATCATATTTCATATATCTAAACAGGTTAGTGTGAACAGGATACTGGATGAGCTACGACCCGCTGTAACTGAATTCATTGTAAGTTATTATTTATTTGCACCACTTTGAATAATTACCAACATCTCCCAAGACAGGAAGGATTGTAGAATACATTTTCAAATTGGAGTATTCTTTAAATCCCTCAGTACAAGTATTACTGTCCATGTTTCATGTCCCAAATTCAGGTTTTATGAATCCTCAGATATTTTCCTGATTTGCAATTCTTCTTGTAAAGATGCCCTTTCCCACAAAAAAACACATCTTTATCCCCCGAGGCTAAATTAACATCTATTTAAGACTAACGTTCTGTATCTTCAGCTTTTGGGTTTCTTTTGTCAAGTCATACCCAAGGCTTTGTTGTAAATCTGTGTGTGTTTGTAATTTCAGAATGGCGCCCCTACGGTGAATAACATAGACCCTGTTGCTACTCATATGAAGTTCCTGCACAGTGTACTGGAGAAGTTTGTACGTCTCTTTGATGGACAAGAAGGTGACTATGAAGTGTGATTTATGCAACTGAAAATCCATCCTGAATTTGAATATTCATTTTTTTGACAGGCTACCCCCCCCCCCACGGGCTATCCCCCCCCCCCCACTTTATACTTACTGTTTTATTACTATTTGTATTTGTATTATTAATGCCTATCTTAAGTTTCCGAGTCCTGCAATTACTGTAACGACTGTAAATTATTACTCTCAGATCAAACCCCCCATCCTGAATTTGAGTATAAATTTTTTGGACGGGCTGAAAAAATAGTGAAAAACCAGGCACTATTTTTGTCATGTAAACACCTTGTCCTTAAGTTTGGTTGTAACAACCGAAATCAGCTGTTGCATTTTTTTAGCTAGGTTTTTAAGTTACAGTTTTCTTGAATATGACTTCATAATCAGGAAGCTTTCAGCTGATGTATTTTATCCTTACCAACCCTTTAAAATACCATTAATTTTTAATGTGTTTTTTTCTGAGCAGAGAGTACTTTCGGGGAGCAGATGAGGAGTTTGGGTCATAACAGCTTACATCAGTGGGTAGCTCTGATGGTACACATCTTTGGAAGCAGACAGAATGTGGATGAATTCCTGTCTACTCGCATGGTGAGAATACATTATTCAGTCTTTTTATTGAATGTTCTCTTTAAATAATTTTCACTGGTAATACAATTTACAAATACAGCATAATGAAAAAACAAACAATGATAAACTTTTTTTGTATAACACCAACAATAACGTCCTCCCTTATTAGCTACCTTGGATTCCCTATAGATCTTATGCATATGACATAATTTCAGTAGGGCGCCCTCAGCTAGAGGTCAAAGGTTAGCTGCTCCTGTGCACCGCTCTTACATAGATGTGCGTTTCCCATTGTTTCATCATTGTTTACCTCTAAGATGGTGGTGTGATGAAGTCAATGCATAAGTGCCCAATTTCATAGAGCTGCTTAAGCGGAAAAAAATTGCTTAACAGTTTTCTTCTGAGCAAAAATGAGCAGGATAGCAGTAGAAGAAAATACATGGGACAAGGTATTTCGGCTGGTAACCTTATTCTGGTAAGCATTATTTTGGCGAAAAGGTCTATTTCAAGATCCTGGTTTACATTTTCATCTCACCATCTAAAGACAAACTCAAGACGTTTCTTTGACAACAATAATGACAACAATAAAGACGAGAGGAGCACACAGAAAGTTGCCTCTTCGTCCCCTTCTTTGAAAAGTTAGAAGTTTAAAGGAAGGTTGTACTTTGGTAGTTGTCAAAGACCACTATCCTCACTTGGTGTATCCCAACATACTTTCCTGGTCTTTAGAATGCTTAGAAATTAGAAACCCGAAGGAAGTGGGCACTGCTTGAATACAGTTTTTTATAATTATTTTATTGTAGGGTCACTGGTAGTAAAAGTCAAAATATTATTTTACGCTTGTTGTCTTCACAGCGAACGTGGTTTGGTGTTGACGCTACTCCAGGGAGTCTGGTCGCAACGATGTCACTACAGAACTTTGATTTAGTCCACCGCATGTTGACCGTCACTCCAGATCAGATTGCCCACTTTGTGGTCAAGAAACAGTCGTCCGATGCCGGTCAGTTGATTGGTTGAAATTATGTCATGAACCAGATTTGTGTGTGGAGTTAAAGAAACAAGATTGAACCTGTGGGTTTTTTCTGTTATTGACCAAATTCACTTGACCTCATCATTACGATAAACTTGGTTGCGCCATTTTTTGAGTCAGTGTCACTCTGCGTTTTACAGTACAGTGGGCATTTTAGGCGATGCGACATTTACATGCTTACCTGTTGACTTCTAAAATGGCTAGTGTGTCACTGTTGCCACATTGGTCACCCAGTTTAAAAAAAAAATTATGTAGAAAGAGTTCTAAATTTAAGTCATTCAAATGAATGACAAGAAGTCATTCATTAAAGGCAGGATCATAGATTGGGTTTTTGTCAGTGTATCGTGACATGTAGGCAAAATTATCACGAAAGATACAATAAAAGTCACATGTGAAAAGTTTCAGCCGAACATAGTGTCTACTTGCTGTGGAAACAGCAAAAAACTTTCAGTATTTTCTCTCGAAAGTCGAACGCATCAACGTTTAGTGAGGTGACAGCAGGTGCCAACGGCATCTCTGGCCGCAGCTTACGCAAACGGACGCCAACCTTTAGAAATTTGAGAAACTCTCAAATGTTTTTTGGGTGAAAAATTATCCAAAGCAGACCACTTTGAAAGGAATCCTTTCTCAAAATAGTTTATACTGTCAGCTGCAGTGCTTCTCACCAAGTACATTTTCGTGTTCATTAATTTTTGGAGTACCTACTACCTACCAATCTAGGACCCTACCTTTAAGGACACGATTTTCCATCAAAATTATGAGTAACGTGTGAGAATCTTTTTTGTTATACACTAATACTTGAATCTCTTCATCCTCAGGTCCAGCTGGCCCAGATACATCAAGTACAGCAGCTGCTAGTGGCTCATCAGCAAAACCTGAACCAACACCTGACCAATCACAGGCCAGCTTAGATAGTGTAGAGGTCATAATGGAAGCTGAAATACACGTCCCAGATGAGGTAAGATACAAACAAAGATGGCTCTTGGGAGTGAAGTGGAAATTGGGGGCCAGGCTTAGTATTCAGACTTGGACTGATACAAACACAGAGGGTTCTTGGGGTGTTGAGAAATGAAGGGCTGAGTAACTAATCCATGATTTAGTGACCATGCTGCATGAATGAGAATTGTATGATGATAATGTCACGTTTTCATCCCATAGTCGATGAATGCCCTGATGGGATCTGTAGGGCAGACAGACGCCCCTCCACGTGACATACCGACACCTTCTAGCACCGAAGCTGCTGCAACTCCTGTACCCTTAGCAACAACAGACGATGCGGTTGCCATGGATACCTCTGGTTGGGAAGCAGCTGTTCCAGCCGTGAGTATTAAAAGCTCATCATTAGTATTATTATTATCATCATGGAATAATTGCAATAATTTCCAAGAGAATTGGCGAAAGTCATAATTGTCATTACGAGAGATTCTCGAATTCCACAGTTTTTTAATATTTTTTTTTCTCGTCGTCTCCCCATGAAAACGTTTGTAATGAGCCTTTTAGCGACCATGCATTTCTGTAGGATCATCACCATATGCCCAAACTCATATTGTTGAAATTTTTACATGTTTGTTTCTTGTAAATATGTCCCGGAAAAAGAAAAAAAATTGAAACATAAATTTTGTTTTGTTTTAGCAACAAAGATACTGTGTTAACGTGGAAAACATGGGGAAATGTCATTTCAGGACATGACCTTGACTTTGACCTTTTTGATTTAGAGGAAGTAGGTCAGATCTTGCAGCTGTTTGTAGCCGCTTTGGCCATTCTGGTCCGAGCCGTTTCCAGCCACTAAGTTCTGGTTAAACAGACCCGCAATATATAAAATAAAACAAACTGTTATACTGAATAGTGTAATATGTTTTTGGGTTACCAGGAATGGGTACCAGTGATCAACCAGGATATTGGCCGTCAACGAAGGCAAGCACCACAAGGTGGACTGAGTGATGCGTACCTTGCTGGTATGCCACCGAAGAGAATGAAGGTCGGTACACAGTCTACCATGGCACTTTGTCCCACCCCCCCCCTCGTAACACCTGTCCCCCCACCCCCTCGTAACACCTGTCCCAAGATAGTGCATAGTTTCATGCACCTGTTGACAATTGCATTGTTTTCAAACTCTGGACTTTGAGCACAGAGTATAAAGTACTCATCATACCGTCAATGGTGTCAGCGCAAAACCAAGTCATTATTTCTTGTCTGTGATGCAATAATTCAAAAAATAGTTAGTGGTCTGACGTTTTGACCCTAGCAGAGTCTTTCTGGAAGGCTAAATGACAACACTACACACTTAAACAAGTACAGTGGTGTAAGAGAAGCACTCAAGTGGAATATTAAAAAAAAGTTGTGGCTAGAATCTGCCTTTCCATTCAACTGCCTAGCTGCTCTCTACTCTCCACTGTAGAAGAAAGGTCTCTCCAGACGTTTTTAATCCCACTCTCTCTTTACACTGTTTACTCTTGTTGCAATACTTCAACTTGTTAAATTATTTACTCGTGTTAAATCAGCCGCCACTCTTGTTACCTCATCTGCTCTTGTCACAATCCACACTCTTTAATAATGGGTTGAACAAAGAAAAGGCAAACAAAATTTACTCTTGTTACAATATTCTTTTCAATAGACGTTAAATTTGCATCGGAGATGAAGAATATTATTTGAGCTTTACCCAAACACTGATGTGTTTTAAGCACTGTATACTGTGAAAAAAAAAAAGTAAAACCTAGAATGTGCCCATTGAATTTTATTCACAGGACTTAAGAGGGGGGGGGGGGGCGGGGAAGTATTGAGTTTACGGATATTAATACAAATCAGTGTATGGGTAAAACCCAAATAAATACTCTTGCTATGAATTATGATATTTGATGTCATTGCAATATTTATTTGTGTTCCAGTGTTTGCTCTTGTTGCAATGTTTGTCTGAAAGTTGTTTTTTATTTGGGATACAGCTGACCCAAGACAAGAAGTCTCCAATCAACAATGGCGTCGAGACGTTCTTACCGGCGACACTACGCCAAGCCGTGCAGGCCGTGGGTGCCCAGCCTCTCTCTGGCGTTGATGCTGTAGTCAGAGACGCAGAGGCCTGCTCCTCGCTCTATGATGCTTGCGAAGAACAGGTTAGAAGTGCTGTACAAGAACGGCTACGTAGAGACCCCGATTACGACCCTCAGAAATTCCCAAATACGGACAAATACATCAACAAGAAGAAATAGTTCATGCAGATTCGCAGTGTTAAAGGCTGGGTGTACTTTTGGTAATTGTCAAAGACCAGTATCCTCACTTAACAAACCTGTGAACATTTGGGCTCAATTGCTCATTGAGGTTGCGTGAAAATAATGCAGAAAAAAACCCCACCTTTGTTGCATAGAATTGTGTGTGTTTCAGATGCCCGAGGAAAGCTCTCAGATTCAAATTTGTTGGTGAAAATTTATCTCTTTCGCTAAACTACATTACTGCAAAGGGTGTCGTTTTTAACAGTATTTTATAACATCAACAGCTCTCCAGTGCTCTTTACCAAAGAAGATTTATGGTCATTAATTTTTGGAGCAATTACCAAAGGTATAACCCACCTCTAAGTCTAAGCTGCATTTTTCTCTCTCTTCATTTATGACGTTGCAATGTGGTGTACACGTTTAGTACTGACATCTCTCTCCTGGCTACTGTCTGAACACTGCCTGCCGTTTGGGAGGCAAATTGCTCGTGAAGACTTGGTGAACATTTTACCTGCACGCAGCACCTAAAATGCTCACCACACGGAACACATGGGGAAACTGATTCCTAAAATGGGTCAACTAAGATTTGTTTTGGTGAGGACGTCAGGTGAAGTGGGTCAGAACTCTTGTTTGCATCAACGTTTTCCTGGGAATTTGTTAGTTTTCAAATAAGAATTAAGGGAATCGTACGTGGGTTTTTTAAACTTTTACTTTTGACACTATTTTAGAACATTAGCATGTTGACTCACTCTGGATCATGTTCCTTATTAATTTCAGTGCCAAATATCGTAGAACCTGTCACAATGCACAACATATTACTAGGCACAAGTAAAAAACTCATGCTATTTAAGCAGAAATGGGTTACCAAGGAAAACCTCATCAAATGTTTATTGCTTTTGAATGGTTCCCTGATTAATTTTACTTAGCATATCAATTTATTAAGATTCACTTTCTTCATTGCATCAATAACAGTTTTGTGATATTAGGTTGTATTCTTTGGGGACAAAAATGGAGGTCAGACTATTGACCTTTCACTTTCAGCCTCGGTCTGATTTCAATGGAGGTGAAACAAGATGGCCACCCCATTGACTGATTATTTATGAAGGCTTGTTATCATTTGGAAATTCTCTTTTCGGATTTGAAGTACATTTTGTGAGAACTGATTTTCTTAATCAGCATAAAGTAAGAAAGAATTAAAAATTTGAAAGAAAAGTTAGGTAGAAGCTTATACTGTAACCACTATGTATTGTAAAAAAGAAGGGTTCTGCGTAAAGAACAAAGACAAAATACTGAACTATCGGATCTTAAACGATGACCACAGAAAGAAGACGTGATTAAGGTTCCTTTTTTGAAACTGTGGCTTACACATCCTCTGCCTGTTTGAACTCTGGTACTGAAAGCGTTTGTTTTCAAAATAGCTAACGAGGCCCAAGTCAGAGCGTAGACATTCAAAAGGGCCCTCTCACTAACGGCAGGATTTAATTAATTAGTTAACTGAAAGCCAAGTGTCCTGGTTATATCTTGGATTGACTTTGTGGTGATCTAGATCTCATTGGACAGGGTAATCCAAGATTAAATGGATTATGGTATAAGACATGCTAAGCCAAGATTAATTGGTATAGGACAAGCTAATCCACTCGTATGCATGGCAAAAGCAGACTTCAGATTTGATGAGGGTCGAGTCAAATATCTGGAAAAACTTGATCTTTATTATCATACGTAAAATTGTAAGGATTTAAATATTTACAATTGTAAACTAACATTAATTCTAGCTTCTTATAAAATTATGGAATGACAAGGAAAGTTAGTCCTTATTAGATCCAGCACTGGCTTTAATAGTATTTTTATAAACTTTCCTGGAGCAGCAAGCTCATGTCTCACCTTCACTTCAATGTTTGATTTTCCACTTGGTATTTCGAACCTTGCTTTTTTGTTATTTTGCTTATTCAAATCTTAAGAAAACGCAAACTGCTTAGTTTTAAATTTTAATTATTATGTAAACTGTTCTGTTTGGTTTAAATTTAATGGAGTAGTAAGAAAATGTTGGTCATCTAAACCTAACGGCTTCTGTCATTGGTTGGTATTGATTCTCCATTCCTTCATTTGTTGTCCTTTGCTTGTAAACTTCTGTTGAATGATGACTTTGTCTGTAACAAACTTTTGTTGCTCAGCATGGGTAAGCTCAGCATTTTCATCAAATTTGGGTCAAAAACTGAAAAAATCACAAGGGGTAAGCTCAGCAATTGTATCAAATTTTTGTCAAAAACTGAAAAAATCACAAGGGGTAAGCTCAGCATTTTCATCAAATTTGGGTCAAAAATTGAAAAAATCAAGCATTTTCATCAAATTTTGCTAAAAAAATTGAAAAAATAACGAGGGGTAAACTCAGCAATTTTATCCAATTTTGGTGTAAAATTGAAAAAATAACGAGGGGTAAACTCAGTAATTTTATCAAATTTTGCAAAAAAACAGAAAAATCACAAGGGGTAAGCTCAGCTATTTTATCAAATTTTGGTGTAAAACTGAAAAAATCACAAGGGGTAAGCTCAGCATTTTCATCAAATTTGGGTCAAAAATTGAAAAAATCACAAGGGGTAAGCTCAGCAATTTTATCAAATTTTGCAAAAAAACAGAAAAAAACACAAGGGGTAAGCTCAGCGATTTTATCAAACTTGGGTCAAAAACAGTTAAAAAAATAACAAGGGCAATTGCAATTGCAAGGGCTCAGCAAATGTATCAAATTTTGGTCAAAAACTGAAAAAATAACAAGGGGTAAGCTCAGCATTTTCATCAAATTTGAGTCAAAAACTGAAGAAAAAAAATCACAAGGGGTAAGCTCAGCATTTTCATCAAATTTGAGTCAAAAACTGAAAAAAAATCACAAGGGGTAAGCTCAGCAATTGTATCAAATTTTGGTCAAAAACTGAAAAAAATCACAAGGGGTAAGCTCAGCATTTTCATCAAATTTGGGTCAAAAACTGAAAAAATCACAAGGGGTAAGCTCAGCAATTTTATCACATTTTGGTGTAAAACTGAAAAAATCACAAGGGGTAAGCTCAGCTATTTTATCAAATTTTGCTAAAAAAACAGAAAAAATCACAAGGGGTATGCTCAGCATTTTCATCAAATTTGGGTCAAAACTTGAAAAAATCACAAGGGGTAAGCTCAGCAATTTTATCAAATTTTGCTAAAAAAATTGAAAAAATAACGAGGGGTAAGCTCAGCAATTTTATCACATTTTGGTGTAAAACTGAAAAAATCACAAGGGGTAAGCTCAGCTATTTTATCAAATTTTGCTAAAAAAACAGAAAAAATCACAAGGGGTATGCTCAGCATTTTCATCAAATTTGGGTCAAAAATTGAAAAAATCACAAGGGGTAAGCTCAGCAATTTTATCAAATTTGGGTCAAAAACAGTTAAAAAATAACAAGGGCAATTGCAATTGCAAGGGCTCAGCATTTTCATCAAATTTGAGTCCAAAACTGAAAAAAAAAATCACAAGGGGTAAGCTCAGCATTTTCATCAAATTTGAGTCAAAAACTGAAAAAAAATCACAAGGGTAAGCTCAGCAATTGTATCAAATTTTGGTCAAAAACTGAAAAAAATCACAAGGGGTAAGCTCAGCAATTTTATCACATTTTGGTGTAAAACTGAAAAAATCACAAGGGGTCAGCTCAGCATTTTCATCAAATTTTGCTAAAAAAATTGAAAAAATCACAAGCTCAGCTATTTTATCAAATTTTGCTAAAAAAACAAAAAATCACAAGGGGTAAGCTCAGCGATTAAATCAAATTTGGGTCAAAAACTGAAAAAATTACAAGGGGTAAGCTCAGCAATTTCATCAAATTTGGGTCAAAAATTGAAAAAAATCTCAAGAGGTAAGCTCAGCATTTTTATCAAATTTTTGTCAAAAATTTAATTAATCACAAGTTAAGCAATTTTATCAAATTTTGTCAAAATTGGAAAGTTTCAGAAATTCTTATCTTTGCTTCTGAGTAACAACAACAAGTTGCATGAATAATTATTTACAGCTTAAAAAACAATTGCAGAATCAAACAAAAAACTTTAATTGTATGTCACTTTAAACGTTTAATGTGCTACGAAACTTTCATTGATGAATAAACACAAAAATGTCCAGAACATTCATTATAATTAGCTGCCAGAGAACACCTTGTAGACCTCCATCGCAGCCATGTTGCGTTTCGTCATTAAATCTAGGGAGTCAAACCGAGGCTAGAAGGGAATTTATAGACTGGCCCCTTTAATGTGAAACACGATACTCATTATTGCTTTTTTACACATAGGGAACGCGACAGAGAGTGAGAGAGAATGTAAAAAGTTTAAAGTAGGGCCAACTGAAGCTTCTACGCGAAAACAATTAAATAAAAAAAATTAAAAAACCCAATAATAATATCAATAATAAAACAAATCCAAACTGAACGGTCGCAGTTAACATCCCCTTTAACATTTACAAAACAATCTTGCCTTTAAAGAGTACAAACTATTATAATATCTACACGGTTTTGTTTTTCGTTTTTAGCTACTGTTTTTGAAGCACATTCTTTTTGAAATCATTGGGTTTGTTTGAGTTTCCTTGTGGACGATAGTTTACCACTGTCACAAATCGCTCTGTGTTCACCATCTTGACTTTGGCTATTCCAATTTCAACGGAAGACTTCCAGACCATCTGTGTGAACCGTTCCGTACCTATTCAAACATAAAATAGTCGTATTTAATCTGTTATTGTTTTTAATTTATTATTTTTATAGTCACATAGCTGGATGAATAGGACATGGAAAGAAAATAATCAGTTTTAGATCCGTTGAGGTAAACCTAAATGGGGAAAACCCGCAATCTGGTAGGGACTGGAACCCCAATCCACATGCAAGACTCTGGCCGAAGGTGGGATTCGAACCAGTTCTGGGTCCACAGCTATAGAGGTGAAAGGCATGGAAAAAAACCACTTAGCCAACCTGACCCCGCCCCCAAAGAAAAATCAAAACACAACAAAACCATGCAGTCAATCCCCTTAACGTAACCAGAGTAACCATCCACAGACATCAAATAAAAAGAAGAAGTTATTGAGATCGTTAAAGTTCTCTAAAATTGATGACAATTTGGAGGGTGGATATCGGCAATTTGCAGCACCTGTTTGATTTGATTCTTCAATAACATGTCCCAGAAACCCTCTCTTTGAACGGTTTGAGAATTTCATAATTGTGGAATATGTCATCGAACTTGGTTATAGAACTATTCATGAAAGTGTGAATTTTTTTTTAAAAATCCACTTCACTTAAAGGTGATGGGTCATAGATTGGTTTTTGTCAACGTAATGCTGATTTACAGGCACAATTTAAAAGAAAGATACAATAAAAGTCAAATGTGATATACCCTGTCTACTTGCTGGGAAAACAGCGAAAAGCTGTCACGGTGTTATCACAAGAACGTCGAATCCATCCACGTTTGGCGAGGTGACAGCGGGTACCAACCACATCTCTGGCTGCAGCATTCGCAAACGGAGACGCAGCATTCGCAAACGGAGACGCGCCATAAGAAATCCGAGAAACGAGTCATGCATGACTCGTTTCTCAGATTCAAATGTTAGTCAAACCACACTACTTAGAAGGGAGCCCTTTCTCAAAATAATATATACAGTCAACAGCAGCAGTGCTTCTCTCCATGCAAATTTTATGGTGATTAAAAAGTTTGGAGTATTTACCACTCTATGACCCACACCTTTATTAAGAGTGCTAAGGTACGTGACCGTTCCTTTGTCTGAATAAAAAGTTGAGAGCAAGTGAAAAAGACCGACCTTTTTGCCATCTTGGTTTGTCGAAGTCAAAGCACTCTGTTTCCCTCTCCCATACGTCCACTAAGCCATCTCCACTGATGTCCTCATCCGTGTTTGTTATATGTATACTCTCACCCAGCACTGAAAAGTACAAAACACGGTTTGGTTATTACGACTATGAAGCTGTATTTTTGGGGGGGAAAAAGACGTTAACTATCACCGAGAACATTCATTTCACCTTCAATGTTTTTGTTTTATCTAAGTTTAATTTGAAAACTTTTGTAACTGTTTCTCTAGGTGGAAGCCTGTCGTGTTTATCACCAAGTAAAGTTTTTCTTTTTAGCACCTTTGTAGAAGCCGAATTTAAGATCCAATATGAAAAGTGCGATTAAAGTGATTACAACACCTCCTCGGTGTTGTTTTGTGTGCTGTTTCGAAACCACCTATTCCATCTACTTCCCCTTTAACACAACATACTATCCATGCCAACGAAACAAATTATGGGACAGGTAATTAGTTCTTGCGAGTTTATAACTCCGTGTAACGTCATACCATCGTAGGTCATTTGAAGCAAACAGCAAGGGCGTAAATGTAATTGGTTCTGGACTCAAACATATTCAATTCAAGGAATGTTATTTACTCGACGGCAGTACAGGAATCATGCATGAAGGCAACATAACTTTTTTTTTAAAGAGGAGAACAAATGCTAAAAGCTTCTTATTTACATGTATTATGGGCATATTATTAATTTTCTATATTTCAGAGTAAAATAGTCAAGTTTCCAGAAAATGAATAATAAGATTTTGGTTTATCAATATTGAATATTTATGACGTTTAAATCTTTCGGTGAATAAAACCATTATTGAGTATGAATAAATGGACTATAAACCAAATATATCGCTCAAAACAACTGCTACAAAGAAATTAAACACTAGTACAAGAAAATTGCCACACCCTTTAGGTTGCGCTTTCGTTTTTGTAAGGAATTGTATTACAAGTTTTACAACGTGATAGAATTTCATTGGTTTGAGTTATGTAGTATTGGCACTTACATTGGTTCTCACTGTGCTGTTTGTAGCCCTTTTCAGCCAGGTTTTGAGCCCAGTTTGCGGCTTGTGCTGCTACGTCTTCTGACCATCTCAGCGGGGGAGCTCCGTGGGCTTCCCGTACCTTGTTGTGGGCTTCAAGACACGACTCCTGGAACTCGTCTGCATCAAAGAAAAATGTTCATACTATCAATAATCATTCGTAAAAAAGCAACAGCCCCAAAACAAAGAAACAAAAAAAACCACCAACTTCAATCACAAAAACACAATAAAACATTGTACATTGTTCACAAGATATTTAAACATTGAAACACATTCATACAAATGTTTTTTTAAAATAAGATGTGAGTGTTTAAGAAGGAAAAAGGTGGGTTTTCCCAAAGAATACACAGCGTGTTTAGCGTTCTCTCTTAACACTCGCGTGGTGGTCTGCTGGCCAATTGCCAGTTAAAACACCCGAGGACCAGTCAAAAATCACTCCAATGGTCCGGCTGGCTAGTTCAGTATTGAAAAGCATCCTCATAATTTTTTTTTTTTAAATATATGAACAAATGGACTAGTGATAAACCTGACGGACTACTGTAATGACAAGCTAACTGGTCCTGCTGGCTAGTCACTGAAAAGGTTAAAGGGCAAACCTTCATGTTCCCTCCAAATAGCTTTTAATTCCTTTTTAAACCAGTGTCGGTCTCACTTTGCAAAAATTAATAATATAATCAGAAACTATCCCCCGCAAAAAAAGTGCCACTTGCGGTATCTCAACAAAAGGACTTAATCAATTGTACACTTGCTTTTCCTGCGGTGTCAAATAATACGCGGTCGGCGGCCGTGGGTGGAGTAATGTTTTTATAACGGCTTGGAGACCCTTAGCCCACTTAAGGGGCGTTCATTATATCCCAGCATGATAGGGACTATTTGTCGAAGTTAGTTCCGGACGGATCCTTTTTTTTTTTAATGACAACATTAAGCTATTGCTTGAAGCAGTTATAAGAAAGGAAATTGCCGATTGGAAGACCTCCTGGGGTTTAATCCAAGTTCACAATCAGGTCATGAATTCCACGTAAATCGAGTCATCTCATTTGTCTCGTCTCGATGTTAGTTTCGGTTGGTACTGGGCGGCTAGGTTTTCAAAAAAAAATGCTTGATCTCAGTAGACTCGGAATCACGTTACAATACGAGCTTGAAAAGCATTGTTTATTTACATCTTACATCAACACCGCAAAATTTCAAACTTTGACTGCGCACTAAATACGGCAGTGTTTGAACTCCGTACGTGTTTTGTTTTATGGGGAGTTTTGTTTTGTCACCAGCCAGAAACAAAACCAAATGAGATGACAGGTTTTGTAGAGAGAACTTTATCAAAGAAGGCCCTTTATTCTGGGAGCTTCTTGCACCTGTTGTTGAGAAAGCCCGGTACAACTATTTCTAAGTATTCACAGGACAGCTGGCTGAGTGGATGTGTGAATAACAGTGTATAGAGCATGCAACACCCATTCATCAACTACTAAATCCGGCCCCGCCCCTCCCCCACACACTATGATGCGCATGACTGAATATTCCAGTGTAGAATGGATGCATTCAGAGCAATAATGAGAAACATGTAATAAAATTTGGAATAGGAAGAGATTTGATTTCCGAGTTTTGATGCTGAGTTTCAAAAGTTGTCCAAAGGTTTATCACCGATAAATACACAGTAGTTAAACGTACCAATGCCTACGAGTAAACGTTGATCTACAATTGCTAAAAATGGGGGAACATATTTATATTCGGTGTTGTTTTTTCCCCGTATCTGAAGACCGTGGTGTCCCCCATTACCCAGACATGAACCGAACAAGTACCGTGCAATCCATACCCATCGGCACCGCAGGCCGTGTAATATCAGGTTACTGGGTTACCCTAGCTAAACCATCAGAGAATGGGCCTAAATCCAACACGGATTACTGGCCCATCGGCCATGGATCAAAAAATAGCAGCCCAGATGGCGTGTGAGGTCTAGATTCCCCAGGAGTTAACCTCATTACAACCCCACGTAGGATATAAATGGATACACAGAGCTTTATACACGCCATTCTACGGGTTCCATCGCTGACTAACTTTACAAAATGTATAACATTCCACTCTGTGATTCTTTTAAATTCTTGACTCACCGAGTTGGGATTGCTCTGGCATATTAGTTGACTTGCTGGAGGTGAACTTGGTGGGTGACACGAAAAACTGGATAACTGCTGGTCGCCTCTTCACAAGATAGCGCTATAACCTCCAGTGTGCATGGACCACAAACTGCGGCTAGATGTGCACCGTCTAGTTCACTGCGTTTTCCAGTGTTGGAGAGATCGTGGAGAGAAATAGACACAGTTTATTTTTTCATTGACTGTCGTAAATCCAGCAAGTATTGTCTGCCGACTGCCGAACAGTTATGACTTCTCATTGAATGAACCGAATTACACAGTAAGGTGTAAAGGTCGGCAAGTCCAAAGACTACGTGGGCGTGCTTCAATGCCTCCCCAATCCAGTGCACGTAGTTTGGCAAACAAGTCACCCCAGCCCACCAGCTACACGTTCCGGTTGGTTCCCGGAGTTACGGGTGCCGGATTTGCCAAGATAGAAAACTTGCTGTAAAAAGTTACAACAAAATCAAAAACAGTACATTTGAAGACATGGTAATCACTGTTCAAAATAAAAAATTAAAAAAATTATCTCCAAAAGTTTAGTATAATTAGTAATTGAAAAGGACATAACATAACGAGAAAGGTAAGTTCCGGGTTGGTGCATAACTTTGTACCAGCGGGCTAATCCGGTCAACGTGTGAATGGCATGTTTGCTTGGCGTACTGTTTGCTCTTACACCTTCAGTTCTTGAACAACTACTGCATACGTCATAATATCAACACTAGATTGCTTTTGTTGTCGGAAAAATGCTTTGTCAATCTGCTTTTGAAAAAAGGGGGACCGGTTTCGGTAGGATTGTATAACGTCTAGTCAACACTAAAGGGGAAGGTATACTTTTTAGTAGTACAAACTTAGAGGTACAGCAGCTTTCGAAAGTATCGCGCATTTTGAGAAATATTTCAATTCAAAATAGTGTGGTGATGGAAAAACGTTATCAGTTTTTATCCCCCAAAATTTGAATCTGAGAAGCGTTTCCGTCAGAAACGTTTCTCAGAGTGTGTATACTTATTAGTGGTTATTCTTCCTGCGTGGATATTATATTCGCTCCGGATTTTCGGCGATGTCTCAAAAACGCGACCACCTTTTGAAATGAAACTTTCGGGCTAGTTTTATTGTATAGATCTACATATAGGATTAAAACAATCAAACGGTTCCAAAAACCAAAGGTATGCTTTGCCTTTAGAGGCAGCGATCACATCCATTGTTCATCCAGTGTGGAATAATCATTGTTCGTGAACCGAGAGTTAACTGAGACCTACAATTGAATTATAAAATCAAACACTATGTGAAAAGGTATCCCGCCTGATCTGTCATAATTTTATGAGTAATTTAAACTCTTCGGAATGGAAAGCAATGATTCTTCCTATCAGTAGAAAGGTGTTTTTTCACAAATACAGTACAACCATGGAGAAAGGAACTCTCTATGGTACAACAGAAGAGTTGGCCTGAAGGGATGATAGTTTGTTGGTAACTTTTGTTTCTGGTTATCTATGATCGTATGTGCAATATTTGTTTCTGTCACATTTGCAGCTGAACGTAAACTCTCATAGTGCATATTAAAGGGCCACGTGTATACAGCGCCACCATCATTTCGACCAAGAAAAAAACTAACGTCGCTAGGCCGAGTACCAGTGACAACATGTTATTTGTTTTTGAAAGCAATAAGGGGACAATTTAGATACTGACAATGCATGTTAACAACTACTATGGAAGTTAAATTGTTCATCAACTTGTTCCTTCATGATAAGTTTCGACGCAACATTTTTCAGATAAATGAGGGGTACATGTCGGTATAATTACATTTCCTGAGTCAACGGTGTTAACCATAATGACAAACTAAGAAGTTATGATTGTAATGTTTTGGCGGGGGTGGGAGTTTCCAATTCAATTAATAAATGGTTTATACAAAAACTTGCAATGCATCAGTTGAAAACTGACTTGCACATGTTAACATCAATTGTTTTCATTCTTTGTTTTATAAATACATCAAATATAACTAAATTGTGGAAAAAGAATTAAATGATTATGTCATCATCTAAAATTACATTTGAAAAATCTTGGTACCATTGAAAACCAGAAGGACATTAAAAATTACACCAACAAATATTTTAACAAGAAAAATAAAAAAAATATTAACAAGCATTGGTATATGGAATGCTAATAATTTATAAGAAGCATATGGAATGCTAATAATTTATAAGAAGCATATGGAATGCTAATGCCATTATGTCCAACCCATAAGGTGGGGGGGGGGGTACTAGTAATTTATGCCTAGCCATAAGATCCGAGGCCCTTCACATCTCTATGTCAGTTTTTTTTTCATCACCTCAAAACTTCATTTAATAATTCAGTGTGGCTCTTAACGCTATTATTATCCAACGTAGGAATAATAAGGACAGTGCATTGGGCTAGTTCAGTGTAGCAAGAGGATCGTCTTCCTTGGTTTGCTTCTTCATGTTTCACAAAGAGAAAGAAAAAACCCATCAAAATATAAATACATTTTGAACTACTGCACCACTACTTTGCAACGTTCTAACCAAGGGCTGATTACAACATGGAAGCAGTAACACGGAGGCCACGGCCTCTGTTGCCCCGGGCCATGGCCTTGCTTTCACCAGCTTCACTTAGACTTCTAAGATTTTCCAGTAGTAGAAGTGCCTTTTGCTAAATGAAAAATGGCCTTTACCCTCTCAAAGATGAAATTCCCGGCCTGCTAATCAAAATGCTTACTGTAATCGTGGAGGTGCTGTAATTATGAGCCCAGAGAAAGGAATCCAGTATGTAGTATAGGTAATTAAACCCTAGCTCGCTTTACTGTGTTTATGGCGGTATCAGTCAATCTCTTGAATAAATATAGCCCAATTCTTCACACCGAAACTTTTGAAAACTTTTACGCATCAGGCACTTCACAATATGTACCCTTCCTTAATAAAAACGGGTATTTCACCCCACATGGGAACTCACCACAAGTTGAAGTATCTAACTCACCACAAAGGGGGAGTGGACACGTGAAGGCAGAGCGGTGTGTATAAAAGCTTAAAAGATGTAGACGGCATTTCTTCTCACAGAGAGTGGTTATGCATTGAGCCGTCTCCCACCTCATAACGCCGAGAGTGTTAATTCCTTGAAGTCGGAGCAACCAATACATTGGGAAGATATGGGGTTTCATAAGGCTGAGGCCTGTAACTACTGCCCATCAAACTGTAGTGTAAGTGCAAGTGTAAAGCATGGAACATAAAGCAAGGAACAGTTCCTTGCTCTATGCATGGAGGAAGGGACCTTCTTCCACGGTGGTGTATGTGTTTGTTGACGGTTCATGTACACAGTGACATTAATTCTATTATAGAGTAAAACGCATGGTGGAAGGAATACACACAGACGTTTTGCAAGTGTATCAATGAGGAAGGAGATACATTTCTAAAAAAAACTACCTCTATTCAGTCACTAGACTCACCTGATTAAGGTAACGGATGCAAAGGTACCTCCTCCAGGTTTGCCGTAAATTACCGCGAGAAGCTGCGAGGAGAGAACCTTCAGTTCAGTTCAGCAGTCGTTTGAAAGCCTAACTGCTAATCTATTTTCAATTATTTGAAGCACAACACCGGAGCTAATCCTGTCTTTCACGCATTGGTGCGCTTTATTCATATGCAAAACGCCGGCTCAGGGTCAGTGGTGGGGTCGTTGGGTGGTCAGCTAAGGTCAGTCAAGCATGACGATCTGAAGTCACTCGTGTGCATCTCCTCGGTGCGGCATTGCTCTCTGCTGCGTCCATGCACGTAGCATGAGAATATAGTCAACTCTCCGTTATTATTATAACAAGATCAATGGGACTGGCTAAAATTACCTCTTTATAACAGGAACTTGTTATAAGAGGACAGCAAAGCAAAGAAATACGAAGTATAGAAATGAGATTCAGGACTTCAGAATGTACTCTTTATAAGCAGAACTTCTTTACAACGTGTTCTTTATAACGAGGGTTGACTGTATTATTACATTTGTGGGGAATAGTAACTTGAGCTCAATGCTTGTCATAAGACTGAGGGAGATTGGGAAGAGGACGTCTCCAAATAGATCTAAGATGGTTGCAGCACTCGTCCATCACATCTCTGTGAGCGAACTTGATGAAAGAATAGATGAAAGTTATCTGAAGATTCATACCAAGGGTCTATATAATGGTCATATCTAATCCGTAGTAGTACGACTGTCTCTTTCTTGTGAATGGTTCCACTGCATTACATCCATCTTCATGAACAGCAATAAAGACGAATCCTGCGCGTATAGATGACAAAATTACATTTTACTTTTTGATTAGTTTTAATTTGAAACAGATGACAGTACACTGGGCTGTGAAAGCAAGTTTCACCTACTGATGACCTGGAATGAGGTTACCAAACTTTTGAGCGTGCCGACACGTCATACCGAGTGTTTAAGGTCTAATCACGTGATCTTCCACGTGGCGCTTACTTTTTGACAACAAAATTCCCAGTTCTTTGATATACTTTGCATTCGTAACCATCGAAGTTTTTCCAATGGTTGTAAGGGTCTTCGTTAATAACTTGAAGGTCACTGGGGAAGCTTCGTTTGACACAGCGAAATTGCCTCCAACCATCAAGTTGAAAGGAGGGCATTTGGTAATTACTCCACTAATTTATGACCATAAAACTTTACTTGGTAAAGAGCACTGGAGAGCTGTTGATATTATAAAACTCTGTTAGAAATGACACCCTTTGAAGTAATGTCGTTTTAGGAAAAGAGGTAATTTTCCACCCCAAAATTTGAATCTGAGAAAGGCTTGAGGTATGAAGCCTTTCTCAGGCATCTGAAAGCACACATTTCCATGCAACGATGGTGTTTTTTGTTTTTTTCATTATTTTCTTGCAACTTCGATGACCAATTGAGCCTAAATTTTCACAGGTTTGTTATATCATGCATATATTGGAATACAACAAATGAGGATACTGGTCTATGTCACTTACCCAAAGTAAACCTCGCCTTTAACTGGAAAACAGCAGAAGACAAAATGCGACTTTAAAGTTTATAGTCGAGGCCACACAGGGCTGCTGATAAACCACGGACATGCACTCCGTATAGATTTTGCGAGTAGGAAGCGGCCACCTGTAAAGGAGGGTTTCACACCTGTAACTGGAGATCACTTTTTAATATAATTATATTCCCCAAACGAAAAACCTATAACACTCTCGGGCCAGGAATCGCCTCGTATGTTATTAAATCAAACGGACTGGATTCCTCAAGAGTTGTGTATTCAGCTACACCGTGTGATCGTGCCACGGGATCGGACCCCTTCTTCTGAAAAGCAAGCGCCAGGGCCTATATGTGAGCTACAGCGATTATATGATCGATGGTAAACTGTACATCGAGACAGGTTATATACTTCGGTTTTGCATTTCCTCCCGTCTCTGCCTAACAGACTGCCATGCAATCAATCCAATCTTTCCTTTCTGGTTGTTGAGATGTAAATCATGTGACCTCACAGACCCAAGGGACATTGTTCCTTTAAAAAAAAAAAAAAATGAGCATTAGATTTATTGCCTATATTAAACTTATTGTCAGATATTAAAGAAGATAGCGCTTGAAGTTGTAATACAGAAATTAAGTTTTAAGTGATGGGCGCACTTCACAAACTCGGGGTAAATCTTGCTACTGTCTAAAAAAAAGTCACATTCGTTTAGCTGGCACTGCCATAACAATTACTGCATCTAGCTAATAATCTGCAGAAACACCAGTAAGGTTCCTGTAATTTATACAAATCATTACTATTATTTTATTGAAATGTTTCTTATTATGCAAGTAAAGCCACTTTTGGCAAGGGGGCTATATGAAAAACATGGAAATAATTCAGGAGAGCTGAGAAGGTTGGAATTGATATTCCTCTTGAAACAGTCTAGATTGTAGGATGGAGGGACACATGCACCGGGCAAGGAGTTCCAAAGATAACTCCGCCCTCTACCGACCATGAATGTTGACAGCAAATCTAGGCTATTCCCAAACTAATAATTGACAGTTGATCCCTTTCAGAAGAAACCTTGCCACTTCCCACTGGGATGTTACTAAATTAAATCCATTTTTTTTCCCCAAGAGTAATTTCTTGTAATTTTCTAAAGGCTGAAAGAGTTATTTTGATGATTCTCATTACTGATGTAGTCACGTTCTCGCAGCAGGAATGAGATGACATTAATCAAGCAGTACTATTTTTAGTAGAACATTCTTAAAGGCAATGTATACCTTTGGTTTTTTTGAACCATTCGATTGTTTTAATCCTATATAAATGTAGATATATATACAATAAAACTAGCCAGTGGAAATTTCATTTCAAAAGGTGGTAGCGTTTTTTTAAATACATATATCGCCGGAAATCTGGAGCGATTATGTCCACGCAGGAAGAATATTCCGTAATTGGAATGCACAATCTAAGAAATGTTTCTGAGTGCATGAAACGTTTCTCAGATTGAATCATGTTTGATCCCTTTCTCTAAAACCACAACAATTTTTCAAAATACATTTTATCAACAGCTGCAGCGCTTCTTACAAAGTAAGTTTTTTATGGTCATTGTATTTTGGAATGATTACCAAACGCACACCCTCCCTTTAATAGGTATCCCATGGACTTTGCCTCAACAATCTTCGTCGTGTCCCCAACGTGCGCAATGATGGTAAAGAATGATGTTCCCGTTTATTGCACTAAAAAGGGACAGACTTATTCCCCGCCCGTTTGGTTATTCTAAACAGATTGATGTTAAAAGTCACATACATTATTATTATCTTAAAGATCCTGTGGTGTAACAGTTTCTTTTTATTATTTTCACAATTTTGTTTTTAAGGACCTAATTGAGGGGGGGGGGGGGCTATTAACGAAACAAACTATTAATTTGTACCTTTTCCGATCCGCCGCCCCCCCCGTTACACAACTGTAAGTATAGACATGAGAGCTGGTCCGATCATCACTGACTAATTCACACAATATTGTTTTGACAATAATGAGTTAACAATCTCGCAACTATTTGTATCTAGCACAGAACCTAACCCTATCCTTTAAGGCAAGAGTATGTAAAAAGATGACAAGCTAACTCTATGAATAGACTTGTTAAAAATACCAGGTGTACAATAATTTATATTAGTCAACAGAGGGTGTTGTTATGTCTGGGTAATTATTCCTTGAAGCAGATTGTGTCTGAGATACCTCCTAATGGAACAGACAGACAACGATCGGCAAAACACACCTGGTATGATCCACTTTTCATAGGCGATAATTCTTTCACCTTTTTTTAATATTTTGACTGAGCCTAAAACAACGTTCCAGATTGACTTTTTGTTGGAAAAGCATCGGACACGAAACCCTAGAACTCTTGGGCTCGACATGTTGCATTTGGACTCTCCGTGAAAGTGTGCTGCCAAGAAGTGTCGACGGAATCGAGAAATCCAACTTTGACGCAAGCCTGAAGTCAACCAAACCACCGTCGGCATTGATGAGTGGAATTACAGATAAATCAGACTGCACCGCCCTCTCATTATTGGAGTTGAGTGGAGCTCGCAACAGCAGTAAGAGGTTATCACTAAGGGTAACATACACACACACACACACACCGTGTAGCAGTCAGGAGGTTTCATGCTGGACATCTCTTGCATTTACACCGCGGTGTAAACCTTGCTGATAGCTCAGAGTGACGGAGTGAGCTCTACTCGTACAGACGAAGACGTGTTGTTCATGCTACATCATTTTGTAGCGTCTTTAAGTGGATCACAGTACACGCAAGTTCACTGGATGTGTGGAGAAGCACTTATCTAGTTTTACTCATGCCTTACTGCTCACATGTTCAGGTAAGCAGACATTTTTCTTTTATATGGCACCATTAAAAAAAATTGCGGTCGTAGTTTTTATATTAGTTATTATTATTATTTTTTTTATTTCAAACATCTTGAAACTAAAGTTTGAGAGGTAACCAAATCAGATGTTTGGGAAACCAAGTAGCAGGCGACACTGTGCAATATCAAACATGTTGCATTTAAAACTTGTACAATTCTCACTGATAATACGAAATGTGTTAAACAATTTCTTGTCCCGTTTTTTTTTTTTTTTTTTTTTTTTTTGCCGAAATTGCTTCTTTGTGCATTTGTTTTCTCTGAACGAACGAATTTTGACAGATGATGCTGCTTTATAACCAAAAACCTACGAAATCTTTCGCACACGGACGACGCACAAAATGATATGAAACATGCAAATTGTTTGTGTATGGCTGATGGACGGGGGGGGGGGGGTGAGGTAATGTCAGTATCCGGGCAATAATTCATGTTTAGTTTTTAAAGTAACTAACACTAATCATTTGCCGATTTTTCTTTTCGAGCAATGTCTTAAATAAAAGTTACAACCTTCTTGAATCTCTACAAATAGCTATTTAAAATTTAATATGATTTTTTCCCCCCGGGTCGAACCGGCAAAAAAATCGGACCAAGCGTCTTTATACAGTCATAAAAGTCTTTGTGGAATTTTCAAACCATTGTATAACATTGAAAGGCAGGGTATACTTTTGGTAATTATCAAAGACCAGTATCCTCACTTGTGTGTACCACAACATTGTGCATACAATAACAAACCTGTGAAAATTTGGGCTTAATTGGTCATTGAGGTTGCTAGAAAATAACAGCTAGAAAAACACCCGATTACAACCTTGTTGCATATAATTGTGTGCTTTCAGATGCCCGAGAAAAGCTTCATTCAGCCTTTCTCAAATTAAATCTTTTATTTGAAAATGTACCTCTTTCTTTAAATCTACACAACTTCAAAAGGGGGTCATTTCTAACATTGCTTGATAATTATCAACAGCTCCCCAGTGCTCTTTACCAAGTAACTTGTTATTGGTCATCAATTTTGGAGTAATTACCATTACCCTCCCTTTAACGGTTTGTACCGTGTCAGAGTTTTTTTGCTCTGGGATCCAAAAACATTGAGATAGTCTTGTACTTCCAAATTGAGTGACCTCTAGAGACAAAGGCATACTTCCCTTCAGCATTTGAGTCACCTTACCGGAAAATAATTATAAAAAAACCGCATCTTCATTTCCACTTAAATGATTTCAATAATGAGTTGAAAGTCATTAAACACACGCCCTTGCCTTGTCAGCGAAACACAAATTAATATAGCCCTAGTCAGAGGGTTGTACATGATTGATCTCACCTGTAGAATGCAATGGACATCCCATATGGTTCGAGAGGAATGCTACTTCATAAGTAGGCTGATGGCTGGTTGATTTTAACATGTCAGAGAGATGAAGCACTAGAGGATGAAGATCATAGGAGAGGAGCAAGGAATAATCACTTCAATTACTTGATGATAACAAAAACACATTTTCAATTGGGATAATCTTTGTGAAACCAAATAAGACCGTTTTATTAAAATAACGATAATTATCATATACTATAGTAAACCAAACCGCGAGGGTTAGTTTTAAAACGCCAATAAGTTATCAACAAATCGACTGTTATAGGGTTCGACTTTACATCGGGTGAATTTTCATTGTTGCAATGCTTGCTGATTTTGTTTGTTATCCACTGTTTTGTTATCATGATGGTGATGTCGTCATAGTTGACGAGACAATAGGTTCTGGTAAATGATATATAGTAATGCATGGTAGTGGCAACAACAAAGATGGCGGTCATTCGTGTTTTAAAGATAAATTTGAACGAGAAGTAGGGGATTCTTATTGTTACTATTTTTATTATATTTCTGGTAATGAAGCCAAGGATGCCTCATGAGTGAACTTAATCACTGCAGCTCGCAAGCCTGAGGGATCCTGCAAACAAGGGTGCTTGCTATGTGAACCAGAAACACCTACTCTTCCACGAGTTCTGGGTTCTTCAACGTGCACTACCAATCCTAGTACACAAGACCTAACGGCTTAATGTCCCATCCGAAGGACAAAGCAATTATGCTAAAGCATCTTGCTCAAGGACACAAGTGTCATGACCGGGACTCGAACCCACACTCTGCTGATCAGAAACACCAGAGCTTTTAACCCGGTGCTCTTAACCGCCCGGCCACGACGCGCCAAATGTTGTGACGATGGTGGTGACGTAAAACAAATTAAAATTTTGAAGTCTTGCTTACCATTGGACATTTTGAGGCAACGATGGTAAATTACTACAGGCAAAATTAAAAATGTCAATTTGTTGATTATTATTATGTGCCAGTAACAATGGGCTTAAAATCAGGGCAGCTGTAGTTGCCATGGGAACGAGCTAGCCGAACGTGTGACACAATGAAGACGTCAACCTTGTGTAGGAGCAATGCCAAGTGGATTCCGATATTGATTGGACTCTACTCTTGTGAAATTTTTTCCGAGAATGTACAAGATCACTGCAGATATCAATCAGCTCGTTGGGATACACCAGAATTTACCTAAGCTGTATACCGTGACGTGCAAAAAACCCCTACAGCGCCATTGAACTTTGTTTACGCACTCCCTCGTCTTTATTTTCCCATAAAAATGAAATACACACAGCCATCGCATCGCAAACACTACTCGGTTGCTATAACAACAAGGTGGTGTATTGCTCCGATCGGGGGACGTGTTATTGGAGGCTGTTATATTATGGGAGCCAGGGGCCTTCGCGTGGTTCTGATTCAACTGTGCATCATGCGTGAAAAAAAGGCTGATGCCTCATTCAGCTGCCTCGACAATGACCTGAGGTAGCCATTGACTCCTCCCTCGGCAATTCTTGCTTTCCTTTCTTCAAATTCAGTACATATGAGAAAGTAAACTGACCTCAATCAACTCCATAATCTCCTTATGAGTTCCCCCATGCAAAGTTCAAATCGTTCACCCTTTAATGGGTTCGATGATATAATGAAAATTAAAGAAGATATAAATACATAACTTGACAAAGAGATTAAAACGGAAGGCTATAATTTTGTTTAAATCGCTCGGGTGGAATGCGTCCCGGGACGAGCTGAAATTGGACCACAAACGCATGGGAACGCATCTGAAATATGAGTGTTTTACACTTTATGTTGAAAGTCGTTTGGCCTACATCTATAATACATGTCCACATAGGCTCGACTCGCATCTCATTTTAGTTCCAGTTGTCTGTCTATTCAACTCAACTGTGCAATGATTAAGTGGAGCAGAAAAAGGCAGACCCACTAGGACTGCACAATCCAATTCATCATGCACGAATTGTCTTGATTCTATGGTTGCTATGACGACCAGCTTTAAAAAATGGCCGCCATTGATGTCTGTCGATTGTCCCGCGTACGGGCAATTCTCTACAAAATATGTAGATGGACAAAGGAAATGTTCAACACTCACACAAATGGGGGGGGGGGGCTAATTCCCGTTTAATTAATATATTCAGACTTCCATACAAAAGTCGTTTCCATAATATATAAAGGAATTCTTACCATACCAGCCTTCGGTAACAACGAAATTAAAGTCGAGACAAAAAGGAAATATTAATCAACGTTCTGTGAATAGTAACATGAATGAGTGCTGTAGAGAATGGCAGTGTGGAATGATCCAGCATAACAATTTCACAAAAGAGTCACGTCCCCGTAATGGACAACACATCTCATTATGTCCACAGGTACAAAAACAACGACATTTATTTTAAAAACCATCAAGGACAACACGTTTTAGCATATTGAATGCCGTTTCTGGAGAAAAATGGCTTGGACATTGGCTATGGCTAGATCACTTCAAGATTGTAGCTTCAGCCAGAAACCATAGCCGTAGTCACTTGATCTTAACACGGCCTTACATCGTGCCTAGAGGCGACCACATTTCAACCATTGACCTTCTGTACTGACGTCATCACGCCGCCATCTTAGAGGTTAAACGATGATGGAAAACGCACAACTCTGACACGCAGTGCACAAGACTGATGAGGGCGCCTTTCTTAAATGACGTCATGTGCAAAGGTCTGTTATTTTTGTCTCAATAATCACGAATGATAATTGATTGCCTGACTTAGACTTTGACCACAAAGCACTCACGGGTGTCACATGAGGTTCTTTCGGAATTCACGGTTTCATTAATCAGCTTTAAATTTCTTCTGCCATTAAGCGAGCGTTAATGTGGTGGGCTGAGTCTGGTTGAAGTCTCGATTTCGAAAAGGCTTTAGCTATTAACGCGGTATTCCTCGACCAAAATGCGCGCGCCTTTACAAGTATAACAAATGGGTCTGTGCTTTTGACTTCTGAGAAAGATTTAAGACAATTTAAATTTTTCTACTGAGACTTTATAACAAGTTTAAAAGATTGATACAAAGTCACCTTCGGAACCGCATAGTTCATGCAAAGCGAATCAAGTACAATGTATGCCCCATCTTAAGACATTTTAAAAGTAGTGCTCATCACAGAGGCTATTCTTACAAACGCTGGCGGCGACTGGGAACCAGCGACTGGGAACCAGCGACCGGGAACCACAACCATACACGTTCTATTCACGTTACACCACACAGCGGAAGAAATCGGGAAAGATCAATATCAGTTACCATGGAAACACAGCCACTGGCTCATCAATGCAGGGAGAGACGAGCGAGCAAGACGGACATTTGAAACTTGTTGTATACAGTGTGATTTCATACTGCTGGCAATTTAGACTGAGGATATCAGGGGATTTAAAAGCTATACATGACGCGTTGTGTGTCCTTTGAATCTAATCTCAACAGAGTACAGATAACTATACCCAACTGACATCACAAAAAAGTCGTCAAATCTTTAAGCCTTTTATCCATGCATACTCCTTGAACTAGGTCGAGGTTAAAAACACATTTAAACCTGCGAGAAACCCAGTTTAAAGTGTCATTGGACGAGTTTCTGTCAAGGTTGCAATTTTCACGAAGAATTTCAGTCTTGCAAAATGTTTCAGGCATTGTTGGACATACACACCCTATGCTTATTAAAAGTTGTCCATAAATCGCGTTGGCATCATTTAAAATGTACTGAAAGCTCGGCACACCTGCGTCATATTCGATAGATGACAATCAAACACGAACGTTCCAATCAATTAAGACCGTCAGATGGTAATAAAGGAATTGTTTGTCTCTGATCATTATGTGATTTGTTTACGCTGGACCACTATTTCATGGCGATGACTATACCGTGAGTAATAAAACCCAGGCTAACAACAGCAAAATATTTCTATACTTTAGAAAATACAAGGCAGTTAGTTTAATGTCAGCTGGAGCAAATCACTCCAAAGACAGCTGAGAATCTTCAAGTCGTTTCCAAACAATGCTATAAAGTTATTTATTGTTACAGTCCTTTTTTGACTTTTGGATCTGCCTGCCAACAACTACGCGGTCATATTTCCACGTCAAAATTTACCTTACGTCATTGAATACGCCAATTCTTCGGAAGATGCTCCCTTGAGTTGAGTGGACATAAAGACTTGATCTGATATGCTTAGCGAACTACTGCGTCAGTGGCTATATTAAGCAAATCATACTCATATACTATTTATCTGACTCCTGTCGTACTCACCCCTGATCTATGGCTGAAGATTCCAGTGGATTCAGTGGCATTGTCGAGAAGACGTATCGAGAGGAAAGTCACCAGAGAGGATGTAACTTAAAACGCCCATAGGTGTCAGACGGTTCTACGGTGAGCGTTGAAGAGCATTGGGACGGGAGCCAGGTTTTTGAGTGGAGTCCACAAAGTGAGATGAGATAACTGCAGAAAGTTTGTCAAGTTTTTATTAAAGTTTGCTGTATTTAAATTAAAAACGGGATTGCTACTTAAGAAAAGAAAGAAAAGAAAGAATGAGAAAAAACTAACATCATACAACAAACAAAACAAAAACAAAACAGTCACAACGACAACAGCAACAACAGCAGCAGCAACAACAGCAACAACAGCAACAACAACAACAAAAACAACAACAACAACATTTAACAACATCAACAGCAACAGCAACATAAACAGCAGCAGCAACAGCAACATTAACAGCAACAGCATCAGAACAGCAACAACTACGACGACGACGCCGACAAAAAACCAAAACAACAACGAACAGCAGTAGCAGCATGCAGCAGCAGCAACAGCAACAGCAACAGCAACAGCAACAGCAGCAACAGCAACAAAATGTTGGTCCTAGTCTGAGAAAAATAATGCTGTCTTCTTCGAGATAATTGAGTTCGAATACCATTTTGAGAAGCGTATATAGCTCTCTCATTCAAAGTTTGCAGGAGACAATAACGTAATAATCTCCTTGAAAGAAGTCAGCGTTCTGAGAAGAACCAGAGGAGAGGTGAGATAAGTCTCGACGTTTCGGGCAGTGTGCTCTGTTTGTCTTCAGGAGAAATTCTCGTGAAACACTGTGTTCTTGAATCACTACTGAATTAGTATATCTTCATTGTACAATGCCGTTTAGTCTTTCCATGTAAATACGCGTCAATGAAATGAAACTGAAGAAAAACATATAGTTTGGTGTTTCTAATCAAATAAAAATCAGTTCATTTTGACCTTTGTATAATTACGGGGTCACACCAAACATGGTGTAAGCGTGATCAAGTGGTATTTCAACCTCGAATCCACCTTCAGACACTTTATTTCTTCACCCCCATAGCCTTTAAAGTTAAACTTCGAATATTCCCCTACACCCCAACTTTACACTTTCCCTTTAACGTGATTTTCCAGGTGACCTGAAACCTAGTGTCATCTATTATGTAAAAGCGTGTAGGTCATTAGAAGGTGATTGGCGCAAACGTCGCATCTAAATTCAAATTCCTTACAGACCCCCAAAACACAAGATCCCTTACTGATACAGTATACGGCTGTTGCATGATGGAATGGAAAGTGCAAATCCATTAAGCTGAGTTATTAATTATCGGTTTTAGCGATCAGCGTAATGACCTTTATTCATCCAAGGTAGCGATGACAACCTGGGTGTTATCCATCAAGGATACCATGTGACCAAAATGTACGACAGGGCACGAAGGGGCGTAAGCGGAAGGCGTGTTACGTTACGGGTAAATAACTGTGTTGGGGGGGGGGCACGGGCACACACAGTTCTTATTGATGATCTGAATAGATGAAACGAAGTTCTCTGGACACACACACCAAAGAATGAAGCAGTCTGGTAACTATACACATTGGTTAACCACTGATTTGAAGAAAAAAAACCAGTACATGTCGAAATTGATTTTTGTGTGTACACGATTCAATTAGCCTTTTTGAAATATGGTGGACACTATAGAAGTGCACTGTTTGGTTTGGGTTTACCATAGACAAATTTACCCAAACCTGATTTCATAGTATTGCGTCCACCATATCTCAAAATGGCTTATGGGGCTTGGCTGAGCCTAATTTTGCCATGGTCCCTGGCAACCTGTGAGTGAACTCAGCCCCAACACTATCTCAAATAGGTGGGTTTCATTGAAAATAGACAACATTTTTAAAATGGGGGAATAAATAGTGGAATTGACCCACAGATGTAGTAATCAAAACAAAAAGTAAGAAACTTGTCCTTCAGGCGGCGCCCCTTGGCTTCTCGAAGGGTTGAAAACAAACAACATATTTAAAAAGGGGAACAAAATTAGCGAAATTGACCCACATAAAAGTAGTAATCAAAACAAAAAGTAAGAAACTTGTCCTTCAGGCGGCGCCCCTTGGCTTCTCGAAGGGTTTGTAATACTGTTGGTCAGGTTGATATACACAGTAATATGATTAGTCAAAATGACCAACGCAGCTCTCAACTCAATACAATCAACTGAGATGATTTACTGTCCGAAGATGAGGCAAACTAATTCGGGGCCAACTCCATTGATCAACAATAAACCAAAACAAAACGTCTGAAAACGTGAACAAAAAAGGCCTCAGTTATTAAAAAGGTTTACGTTGTCTTTTAAATATAGTTTTTGCACAAGATAAAAAATAAGACCACTTCATTGCTGCAAGATTTCTTGTTGTTTGTAAAAATGAATAGAAAGAACCCCCCCCCCCAAAAAAAAAACTCACCAAGATATAACACCTGTATCACAAATAGAGTTTATGAATTCCGAAATACGCATTTTGTAAGGAGGGTGCAGTAATAATGAAACAGCCGTCTGCTTCGACTACGTGATGAAGGAAGGTTGCAATGAACACAGATAATCATTATACACGGTAGTGATCTCTCTATTTTAGAAGGTTGTTTTATTCCTTCACAAAATCTCACAACTCTCTTGTTACAAATAAAATCCCTGACATGGTCTTTATCAAAATGAATGGTTCCATGCTATGACACTCTGTACACTCAGCCTATATGTTGACATTTTCAAAATGCCTGAGAAAAAAAAGTGCCCGAGAAATTGTTCCAGTGACATTCTGCTTTGCCCCCCACAACATTTCATTCTGTCTTTTCCTACGTGATGCATCGTGTGATATTACAAACGAAAGAGGGCTTGAATTTCGCGTGGACATGGGTCGAAAAGGAGCAGAGCGTGTTTCTATGATTTCGTTGCAACTTGAACAGTTGCTATCTGTTTACAATCCTAGATGACGTGTTGATGACGGAGGCGTTGCAGCTAAACAGTCAGGTATATTAACAGCGCATCTGCGAGTCGTGCGTTAATTCATCCAGCTCCTTATTGGGGAGGAACACCACCTTTACACTGGCTGCCGTGAAGGCCTTGTACGCAATCCGCACATTAAAGAGATCGTCTCGAGTAGAATGATGAGCGGTGCATAGTTCAAACTGTCACTGAAAAAGCATGTTCGACACCAATCGTAACGGCGATACAGAGATGAACATCTTCTTACTTCGTGGGTATTTTGTCTAACACGAAGGTCCGAGGTGATAAAGCGACTGACAGCTGGGACTTGTGCATGAAGACACGCAGGGGGGGCATCTTGCTTTCTCAGTGAAGACTAAGCCTGCTTGACAGAGCATCAACGATGTATGCCAATTTGTACCCCGGGATTCAGCGAGCCCCAATGTCACAATAAACCGCGGGCAGTGTCTTCGCCAATCGTGTAACCAACGAAACTTAGGAGATAATTAGCCGGTCCAGCTCACCATCGCTAAACCAGGAGGGAATTGTGCCCTGTTTTCAAACAGGGTGTCACACCAAGAAGTAAACAGAGGTAAGCATCTTAATCTAGCACCTTAATGTCGTGATAAATTGACACGATCAAAATGTTATCAAAGAAGATTACTTGACTAAACCACAGCTGTTGTAACATTAGCCACAAGCAAGCAATTCGTTTCAAGAGCGTGCACTATGGTTCATTAATTAGTATACGTTTCCCCCTTGTATTGCCTGTGCACAGACTTAAGCTATATTGGTTAACGAAGCGAGCGCTTGCAATGCTTGTCAACATATCCATTAAGATCAATCATAAAGATTATGCCGTACATAATTTCCAAATGATTTTCGAGTAAAAACCTGTTTTGTTTTTTTATTTGGGGGATTGCAGGGCCTAGTATTCATGCAGTATACACAATGTGAATTTGGTTGGACAATTCATTCTTGCCTAAAATGAAGGAGAGAGATTGTAACAACTGCATCTGGGATGAATAGCACTGGGTTTACACCGATGTGAGATGAGAGTGATGCGTACATACTGAGCGTTTTGCTAGTCCCTGCGGGAAAACGCTCTACAGGCATGCTGTACACGGTGGGATTCGAACCCACGAACCCGATACTCTAGACCAGGATGTCCCCATACACACTGTTCAGTTTGCTACAATTTGTTTTAAAATGTGTTTACCGCCTTGCTTTCTCTGTGTGCTTTCTGCCTCTCTCTCTATATATATTCATGTTTTTCCACTGTTTCTGTTACACTTGCAACCTGTTTATGTGTGTTGTGTTGTCATTTAGCCTTCAAGAAAGACTCTGCGTGCTAGGGTCGAAACGTCAGGTAACTTTTTTTTAAAATAAAATAATGTTGTAAGAATAATTTTTATTTTATTTATCTTGCTCTCTACTAATGACACAATTTTTGATAAACGACGAACAAGAGACCAAATCACTCATAGATATGAGCATTGCAACGGAAATATATCTCAGGGTGACACATTTTTATACCAGCTTGACAACTTTTGAATATAATTGAATCACATTTATTTCCAATGGTTGTATTCTCTCTTTAATGGTAGATCGGCTGATCCATTCATAATTTTAGGAATCAATCACATTTCGGTAAGGACGTCTGTCTTCTGAACATGTTGCTATGGTAACTGTTGAGGCCTGAATGATTTGCAGCAAGTTTTTATGGACGTTCCCCACCTGTTGATGACACGTACGGTATTAATCAAAAAGGCCTTGACCATTGTAAAGTCTTCATAGACCTTTATCATGGCGCGGCCATCTGGTTTATACCCCATTCCAAACCATTGTTATCAAATCGAGGCTGGAAGAAAAAATAGTCTGGTACTATTCTGTGCAAAAAACCCCACTGTCATTCATTTCTGTTATTCGATACAGGAAACATGACCAAGATGGTGTCAGTATGATAAAGGTGTATTCGTACAAACAGTCCAAACCGAGTCTGGACGGGTGAATAGCCTGGCCCTTTTTTCGAAAGGGAAATCTGTATTCATGATAGTGCTACTGAATACAGGGAATACGATTTCCATCCAACCTTTTCTCGGATTGCAAAACAAAATCCCATCAAAATACGTTTGACTGATTGCTTGATCCCACTGTTGATTGAGACATTGCAATTTCTGCTGCATTCCTTACGGTGATAGTATCAACGGTTGAAACTGTCCACCGTTCCTCTCTTTGATGTAATTCAATACGCTTACCCCCATAAGCTCGTACTTGTACATGCCACTCGACCTTTACCGTCTATGATATAAGGGTGGATATCAATGACCAGCCCAAAATGATGATCGAGGTCAGCGGGGGGCCCCCAACAATTGGAGATGTATGAATACTGAAACCGAAGAGCATCTCAGTTCACCTTTTGCGCTATCTTCACCACGGTTAGAGGGTAATTTGTGGCAGGCAACTATATTAAGACCGGAGTAGCATTATCATCACCTTTCCGGAATGGAATAAAGAATTGTTGTATTGCGCTGGCAGGCATTTTTCATCAACCCAAGGAATGTGTGGGCGCAATTTGGGGACGATTTCTTATATAGGCGCAGTTGGACTGAAGTGAATTTTTATGAAAGCTGCGGTTGCCAAGGATATCAATATTTGACCAGCGGAGTGTAAATGTCAGTGAGAAGGGATAATAACAGTGAATTTCAAATTGGCGGATGTTAAAGATCACAAGTCTTGATTACATGGTTGGTTTTTTTTTTAATGGCAGTTTGAAAGTGGAGTGAAAATGCCATGAAATCAAGTCAACATTTACGTCTATCCAGACAAAAAAACTATCCAGGTTAAACTTTACAAAGAAACACAAACATTAGATATAAATATAAGATATGATAACAAAATATAAGAAACGATAATAAGTCCTACAAATCGATCTCTCACACAATGGCCTCTCTTTTTAGTCGGTGGCTTTTTATGCTTTTTTTATTCGAAGATTCAAAAGACTTAAAAATATGTATGGTCATGATAAAAAACATGAAATGTTTCTTCCCTGTGTACAAGGAGAATAAAAACAACAAGAATTTTTTTAAAATATAAAATCGTGAGGGCATATATATATACAAAACATAAAACACACATGTATTTATACAACAACATTTGAAAAAGAACCAAGTTATCGCAACCATTTACTATTAAATAGGTTTATTGCACAAACAGAAAGGATTCTTTAAATTTGTGCCGGTATGTCCATTGTCAATACTGACGGAGTCTGGTATCCAGACCGTAATGCATATGGCTATCACTCGAGTTGTACACGGGACAGGGCGACTACAAAGTAACGATGGGTGATCTTGTTTGGCATACTAGTAGTATTCAATGGCGGCTTATGGAGATTATCCTCATCACGTCAGGCTGGGATTCATTAAGGAATTTGCAATTACAATAAATTACAACAGCGATGTTCCTACTCCCACTAAATATGAATGATAAAGAACGGATTAAGGCGCACAAGAAAATCCACAAATCCGCAGAAAATAACTCGCACAAGGTGGCAAGGAACCCACCGGGGAAACGGTGGAGATAAAGTCACAAGACAGTGTGGGGGCGAATTATGAAGATGTCAAATGGTCTGTACATTCTTCTGGAGAACATGATCATCAGATGTCTTATTTGTTCGTGGGATAAGAGCGATCTGAAGTCACGTCCAGTCCCGGCAAGTTGCTTCCTTGCACCCATCGGAGGAGCAATAAGAATAATGACGAATGAGGTCAATAAATATGTCGTATATAATGACTTATTGTTGATATCTTATTTGCCACTTATTGATGTCGCACTTCTAAGAAAACAACGAATAGCGAAATGTCGGAAAGGATTTGCGAACGTCCATTTAAAATGTAGTCGTTTTTATTTCGCTATGGCAAATCACCCCCCCCCCCCCTCCAATAAAGGGGGGAAATATGCAATTGTTGCTGTAATTTGTTTGTTTGCTTTTTGTTTTGCACAAAGCTTTTATTTAGATAAAGCTATTTATTTGATCATTTTTTTGTAACGGTGCAAAGTTTCACCGTTAAAACCAAAGTTTGTTTTTGGTCGTCACTTTTCATGCCATTCAATAATGCGTTGGTGTGACATGAATTCCCAGGAACTCATCAATTCAGTGTCTTATTCATTTTTCATGCGCTTTGACTCGCAGTATCTTGACAGAGTGTTGATGATGCTAGGTTCGATTTTTTGCCAGATTTGACCAGACAATCTAGGAGTAAATTTTAAATAGCTGTTTCTTATAGATTCAAGAAAGTTAACAAGCTTTCATTTTAAGGTATTGCACGAAAGTGACTGTAGTAAATTAAAAGCTTAAAATGAATTATTGTTGGGTTCCCGTTTTTAGTTCACGTCCATCATCCATGTACAAATAATTTTGCACGTAACGTGTATTTTATGCCTTTCCGTATAGCATTTGCAACAGTTGCGTCTTCGCATTGAATCAGCTCTGTCAAAATTCGCGTGGAGAAAAAAAAAAACACCCTATTTTTTCCGGCCATGCAACTTTAAGGTGGACGATTCTATGTTAATTATTTCTTGAAATTAAACTTAGACCCCCTGTGTCTGAACTTATTATAAACCTCGAGGTTGATGATTGTTCGAGAGTTGACAAGTTCTAACGTGACTTCCCACGCTCGTTTCTTTTGAAGCATTAGGTATGACTATGGTTATGATATTTTGGTTTCGAGCCTGATTTTCTAAACATTATTTGACATTCAATTCAATGTTTATTTACTAATCTTCATGATCCGTTTTTATTAAAGGCGAATAACTTTTAGGGATTTTTTTTTGCAACTTGAGCTTTTTGCAGCAAGTTTTTTTTATCATGATAATTATCTGGGTTTTTTCTCCTCCTGACGTACATCTGTAGGTGTTAAGACCCATTTAAATTAAACATGTCATTAGGCTGAATTATTAAAACAGCCGTCAGACCGAGAGACCACCGCGTGCTCTCAACGGCCTGGGTGTACGTTAAACAGAAAATTAAAATGAATAAATTAATAGTTATTGAATAAATTAATAAAGGCACGCTTCCCCGACACCTCAAGTCAATAACATTAAAACAGCGTCCGAGATATACCTGTACATTGCTGTCGGTGTCAGACGACCCCGTGTCACGTGGTTTAGCTGATGTATTAGACATCGCCATGGTCACGTGGGTCAGCTGTGTATAATATCACCATGGTTACATAGTGCTATTAGAGCCTCGACTTCAAGCAATAATCCCAAATCCATCACGGAAGGGTTGGGAGAAGCTCAAATGTTGATCGGATGTTAGAGTTCTTAGAAACTGGTGGATTGGATGGAGGGAAGTTACACGTAAACTCTTTGAAATAAGCCCCCCCCCCCACCCTAAGAAAAAACCCGTTCAATGCTACATGATTTTAATAAAAGTTGACTGGTGTCCAACAATGAAGCAGTTAATACGGATTTAAGCTTGAAGTCTGACTGGCATGCCTAACTAGTGTTAGCATTACCTAATGTGCATGTTTTATGTACATTACATCGTCCTGACCCATGTTCCATTATAGCGTCAATGTCCGTCAATATGTCAATATGTCATCCTCCCTTGACTGCTTTTGACAGTTAACACGAGACTTGAACACACTAGTAGTCACGACTTGCGATACAAATGCCTTCATAATGAGACGAAGGATCGCGACTGACGTAGCCACCTTGTTGAAGATGCCATCAAAATGGTTAACAAATTAATGACTGCATTATCTCTATCTCAGAAAGAGACGTTTAATCACACAGACCGGGGCTGGTCCCAAGAGGGCGGTTTACCTATTAATTCAGACCACGCGGTCATATTTGGCATTTCTAACCCTGCATAGCACGGTCCGGTGATCTTTCATCTGGATGATGTAGTCCATTATGAATGGGGCTTGACAATGGAAAGGTGTTCTTCATAATAACTGCATGTAGATGGAAATAATTTACCCGGTTACTTCCGGTAACCCTCTCTTTAAAGTGACATCACCGTTATGGGTATGCGTAGAATAGTACACTGTCCTTGATCAGAACACAACAATGTGTCCCATCATCTATGAATGCCCCCCCCCCCCAACAATTTAAATTAAGATGCGGAGATACATAAACCGGCCGTTGATAAGTCGATCTTGTTCAAGCGCGTTCTCTGGTAGTGTATTATTGTGTTGCATAGGCCTATTACAAAAATTCCAATATACTTTAACACAGCAAATTGCGAACTATACCACACCACACCACACCACTTAACACATCACATCACAGTGTAGTGCATACACGCCATAGTTCACCACATCACATTGGGATTGTTAATCCGCGGGTAGGAATTGCGGTCCCAGCAGTCATCTCATCAAACAAACAGGAAATACCGATATTCCCATCGTGCACTCGTTTCGTCGCATTTAATTTGATTGTGCTATAAAATTCACACTAACGTACTGTGTTGTCATTCGGTTGTATGTACACAGAACTAATCGATAATCAAAGTTAATTTTCATTCGATCATATTTGGGGGTGAGGTAGGGCTGGAGAGGGGGGGGGGTGATGCTGAGCAGTTGCCCCAGAGCAGCTGTGTATTAAGCGAGTTGCGCCAACTTGTGATTTGATGCAATTTTCGGCAACCCCCAAACAAACAAACAAACAAACAAACACCCCAACACCCCAACAAACACCCCAACAAACAAACAAACAAACAAACCGCATATGCCTACACAGGGTGCAAGACAAGACTGCACAATGGGTTGTGCTACATTAGGAAAGAAAATGGCGTCCAGCAACCACGTGACCAAAGAAAAACTGGTCCCTCCATGTCGCAACTCTCTCACTACACAGCTCTGAGTTGGTCCAAGCCTCTCTTACGCCACCGTGACTTAACATCTTTACATCTTTACATCAACCCCCATTAATAACAAGGCCATGGATTTGGCAACAACCGCCCTGGTGATGAGGGTAGTTCCCTAGATATCAATTAGACGCGTGTGCTTTCCTCATTAAGTCTATTTGCGTAATTCGTGGAAGTGTTTGGATTGTAGATAAAATGGCAAAGATGCAGTATGGACTCTGTCTACAGCATCGTAGGTTACAATCACGCGACCCGCTCTCAATCATTTCAAATAACTGAAATAATATCTGAAAGTCGAAGCTTGTTTAATATCGCCAATGTGAGACAAACCTTAAAATGTCTTGAAAACGTGTGAGTTTATTTTGAAACATTTACAACATCTTACCCTTGAATCTATATGACTGGAAATTATTTCGAAGATAGCATTTCCTCTCCTAGTGTTACCGCTGAAGTAAATATTCTGCCCAATGCGTTGTTAAGAAAACACACGAGTCTAAACACCGATCTCAATCCGCGAACATGAAATATTTTTTCAGCTCGTGAATCTATTTTCAGAAATTACCGACAGGTGGGAAGTAATTCTACAATAATATTTGTTAAAGGTTGGTAGGTTATTGGTTTCAGGAAGGGTACTCCTCCATTCCTAGCCTCTAGTTGTCAGCACATATAAAAAAAAACACCCACATCTCTTAACAGTTTGATTTAGCTAACTATAGACAAGAAACTTGCAAGTAAAATTTCAAATCCACATTACAAATAGATCAGGAAAGAAAATTTCGGTAATTTTTGAATGCAGCAGTGCAGTGTTTTGTCCAGTGTTGTTTGTTGGTGTTGTTCCTTATAGTAAGAGGCGTCCGTGTTAAAGGCAAAAGTATAAAGGCAAGGACGGTATACCTTTGGTAATTACTCAAAAAATTGCTGACCATAATACCTGGTTGGTAAAGAGCACTGCAGAGCTGTTAATTTATAAAACATTGTTAGAAACGACTCCCTTTGAAGTAACGTAGTTTTAGAGAAAGAGGTAATTTCGGTAATTTCCCCCCAATAAATTAGAATCTGAGACCTTTCTCATGCATCTGAAAGCACACAATTCTAAGCGACAAGGGTGTTTTAGTTTTCATCATGTCCTTGCAACTTCGATGACCAATTGAGCCCAAATTTTCACAAGTTTGTTATTTTTATGCATAGGTTGGGATACACCTAGAGAGAATACTGGTCTTTGACACTTACCCAAAGTAAGCCCTGCCTTTTAAGATGCACTCTTTAGAATAACCTTTCCGCTCTAAGATGTCCTCTGTCATACTGCACTTCCTTTACTTACCCTTAGGTACACCGTATAGCTAATTCAGTGTAAGCGCTTGGTGAGTTCCAACGGGCAGTATTTTCACGACCCCCCTCAGGCGCTTCACTCCCCCCCCCCCCCCCAGGAGCTGAAGATTGCGGATCCGATCGGTACAAGTTCGTTCACACATCCCCCGCTCGATCAAATTGTCCTTTCGCGACAGAATGTAAGGGGACACCGGCGTGGGAAGTAAATCGATTCGAGCGATAAAATAGAGAAGAAGAAACAAAGTTCGCGGAAAAATCTCGCTGAGTTCTCTACGGTTTTCTCAAACTATAGCAAGTGTATTCTATCGGGTGGAAGCGATGGCTTATTGAGTGTGAATGGCTTATATAGGAAGAGCTTCAACACCAAACACTACCATCAGTATCCGGTTTGATGCAATGGGTCCGTTATTTACACATAAAACAACCCGTATAGCTAAATTTTCTAAGATTCAATCATCTTTTGGGAATACAGACTGAGTAAAACCATGGAGGCAGAATAGTAAACCGACCAAGAAATCAAGCCCGATTTGACCATTGACAAAAAGCTAACGATTTCCTGAGCGGTATCGTTTGCGTGCTAAGTATTGTATACCATTCCACGAAGTGGATGAAGAATAGACAGGCAACACAGTCCATGTGTCTCTCTAGTCATCTCTCAGGTTACACAAGTCGGATGTGTCCATGTCTAGTGGGATTCCTTTAGCTCAATAAGTAATGTCCAAGCAGGACTTTGATTATTCACCTCTCGAGAGCCGTGCATCAGAGCTTCTGGTCCCTCCGATTCCCTTTAACGGCATTGTACCTCCATTCGGATCAAAGATTCATGTTTGTAACGTCAGCGATTCACCTTTCGGGACTGTGTCGTCCTGAGGCAAGGCTTTCCGTGAACCGCTCTCTTATCACCCGCGCAGGCTTCAAGAAAATCCCATGTTAAGACGTGTATGAGCTCTGGCTTTACAAGTTGGTAAATCAATGTAAACTAAGCAACAGTCGATGGTCTAGTCTCGAGTTGAGACGTCCCCTGTTCCTCAGCTGTTGACTGTGAAATTGGTTGATCCATTGTTGTTGGGCTATAGGGATGTTGAATCGCTGGGTGGGGGGACAGGGACGGTTGATGTAGGATGGCAATTCAAACTGCCCATATATAATAGGGTGGTGCATCAAGGTTTGTGCATCCACGATACAAGGCGTGGATTCTGTGTGATAAATTTGGAAGTGGTGGATTGTGGATCCATGTGAGTGGATCTGGGTTGTTGATCCAGAGGTGGTGATTAAATGGAAGAGCTCTGGGTTCAGTATAGTTGGGCCGGGATGGTAGATCGTAAATTGTATATACATGTATGCAGGGTTGATCCATGCGGGTCGGATGAAGAATATAGTGTCAGGGTGGGTTATCCATGGTAGTGGATAAAGGGTGTGGATCAAGGGTGATGGATCAAGGGTTTTGGATCAAGGGTGTGGATCAAGGGTGGTGGATCAATGGTGGTGGATCAAGGGTGGTGGATCAAGGGTGGTGGATCAAGGGTGGTGGAAAAAGGGTGGTGGATCAAGGGTGGCGAATCAAGGGCTGTTGATCCGGTAGTGCGTCCAGGATGGTGAACAGAGATTGGGTTATTGTGACATGTGACCTATACTGGCAGATTAAGGATGAGAGTCCCAACGTGGTGGACCATACAGATGGACTGTGACCAAGTCGATCTTTCGCTGGTGGCTGGTAGTGTGTGGCTGCCGTCATGGGAAATTCATAGGCGACGAAACACATGTTCGTCATAAGAAATATCGAGCGATAATCTCGCCGTACCTGGACACATCCAACGGGGCAAATTCCACCTTTCGATGCGTCTATAAAAATTACAAGCGCGGAAAATGTTTCGCCTGTGCTGTGGAGAAAAAGAAATCGCAAAGGGCTTGATCAAGTCTGAAGTGTGCGAGTTCCCCAAGGATAGACAGTAAATACGTATAATCCTGTAGTCTGTGGCTAGCTTAAGACTTCATCTGGATTAATACCTTGGGTAGTCTCTTGAGTGATGCGTCCATGGGAAATAATTGGCATGATTGGCAGGCACAGAAAACCTCCATTTAACAAGCAAGGTGTTGCTATTGTTTGGCGGCATTGTGACGAATTGGACTGTAGACCTAAAACATTGACTTGGTGACTGTGGACCTATTAATATAGAAGGGGGATCTGTAATGCGCCAAGTCCACCAAAAGTAGGTGCTCAAGTCTCACGAGACTAAATCCCCACCCAGTACAAGAGAGCAAGAAAGAATTAAAGAAAGCAAGAGGAGAAACAGATAGAGAACAATAATTACAGAAAAGCCATATTTTTAATAATAATAAAACAATATTTATGAGAAATCGCCGAACATCACAAGGTCGGACGGCCAGTTTGAGGTGAGGGCTAAACTCAACTGATTTGGGCTGTCGACCCGAATCAAATGTCACCAGGAGCACATTGCCACCTACTCCTGGGGCTGAAACAGGGTTACCCCCTTCACAGTCCGTAATGATGTAGGCATGGGTATCATCCACTAGGAGCGTGGCTAGTAGAGCAGAACCTTTCCAACTTGTTACGAAGCATGTATGGTTAAGTGCCCAGCTCAAGGGCACATGGTGTCTTGACCGGGATTCGAACCGACACACAGCTTCCGGCAACAGAAGAGCTGGGGCCGGTAAACTAGACTGCTCGGCCGTGACACGCCACGTATTGAACAAGTACATTTTCAAACCAATCCTAAAAGTTTCAACACTTGAAACAATTATTACGGATTTGAAGTAGCAAGTCATTCCAGAGAGTGGGTCCTGCGTGCGAAAATGACCCATCACCCCTATCGCCCATATTATACGCCCTATACGCCCTATCGCCCATATTATGGATGTGACCTATGTGTTGGGTTGAAAAACCAAGGTATATAAATGGAGTTGTGCAGGTGGCTTGAATTGGGCTGGGTATTGTCAAACGAATTGTTTTGGGGTTGAACAAAGAAAAGTTGACTACATGAATGGAACCTAATACGACCTCCGGATTAACATGCCGGCGCTCTATCGACCGTGATATCTAACCCTAATGTTGCCGGTCTCCTTATTCGGTCAATATCTTTGCTCCGGGGGTGCCAGTCGGAAGCCATTCACCCCCAAATTAATTAAAATTTACCCACAGTCAGTTTCGCTTGCGGCTTTGAGAACTGAATTTTGGTGCAGACACACACAGTCAGCTGAACACGACAAAAAGAATGTTCAAACATGACCAATCCATTTGAGGTTTTTTAGTGTGACGTTGACGAGCGTTTTAATATTACCACGGAAATTACATAGACACTTTATCTATTCATATTATTGACGGTTTCTCATCGAGTGTGTATATTTTTGTCCAGACTGTACAGAATTCCTGCCCTGTGTGATAAAATGTCATCATATTATATTTTGTTCATTTATTAGCTTCCAGTAGTTGACCAAAAAACTCCTGAATCACGCACTCTTATAACAAAATAAAAATGCTGGTTATTTTCAGTTAAGTTACAACGATTAATAAAGACAAGTTAATACTATTAGATTTAAATTACCACTGTACAACCCCTTTCAAGTGATTCATATGAAAATGTTTAAGTGTGTAACGCATTGTTGTTTGAAAAGTCGTGGACATTTTATGCAGATGATAAACTCTAATTCATTTTACCTTGTCACTATTGCAGCCTTTCGTGAAAAACTTCATTTACAAAACGTCGACTTCCCCCTCCCAATTGACGTTCGTCTCCCGGGCACTTCATTTGAAATCTGGACTGTGGGGGTTGGACATTTTCAGAGTAGAATGTTACATTTTATACGCTTCATTGTGATTATTTCGATGTTTTTAGAAACCATTTTCCCCATTTACACGCAGAGACAATGGATTTGTTTTTACACTACCACCAGATTATCTTAGTAACTCTTACACACACAAAAAGGTGCTGAAAATGGGCTTGTTGAGGAAAAAGCAAAACGGAAACTTGGCCCCTAAAAAAAACCAAAACAAAGGTGCACCCCCTTGAGCCCCCTAAAATGTTACCCTAGTTACGGCGCTGTCTCAATCAGATAGAACATTTTGACTCCGAGACGACCATTAAATGCCCGTATGTGGGTTACGCCGAATACCACAGTAAGTAATGATGCCACGATCGCTCCGAACGAGTATAATTTACATCTTGGTTGTCATGGTAACTTGTCAAAAAAAACGGGGGAAAAAAGCAAGCTCTTAAAATATGGGTCTGGATTTGTTAAGAGTGTCATGCAAACAAGTCGTGGTAATATCGCAGATGTAGTGTGTGCATTGCTGGATGGGACGCAGCCATGGTCTAACCAACACAGTCACGAGGCTGATGGCTGTTTGACATAACGTCTGGCAAGGACTTTACAACGGTTGTTAATTTGTTTACATGTCTCTTAGCCATGACTAGCTAGTGATGACACAGACCCAACTCATTATGTTCAATCTTAAGTGCCTCTAATATAAATCCTAAATGATGTTCAACCTCGTTACAAGCTGAGTAGAAAACTTCTATTAAGGAATCCCCATGGTCGGGCACCCTATGGCTTTCTCAGATGGAGATCTAGATCCGAGACGTCTGTTTAGTAATTATCATAGAGTTATATTATACAAGGATGGCGTGTAAGCCCTTGACATGGTCTGACAAGAAGCATTTCTACCCATGGAGACAATGGTGCTGGCCCATTATATTACACAGGTCAACCGTCAGTTTAGACCGCAAACGTTTTCCAAGCGGACATTCGTATGCAATAGACTCCTACAGTAACAGGCTGCCATCGCAGAGGTCAAACTATGGACACTGGAAGCGCACGCGCAACGCACAACTCTCAACCAATAGTATGTCTTCCTTTGACCTCAGTGAGGGCGCTTTTTGATCATGTGACGTCATATGTAAGAGGTCTATTGACACAGGGATGTGCTCCCATAAGCCTTTTTGAGATATGGCGGACACAATACTACGGCACTATTATAGGTTTGGGTAAATTTGTATACACCCAAATCACACGGTGTACTCCTATAGTGTCCACCATACCTCAAAAAGGCTAATGGAATGGAGCAGAGTTCCGTGCGCGGTTTTGTCTACTTCATAAATCCAATGGTAATCATCACGATACCAAAATCAATGCGTTAATCGCAACTACAGTGTAATTTCCAACAGTCCCTCTTTATGACATTTGAGTCGAGAACTGGTTATGACTCAATTTAGAACATCGACTGAGTCCATCCAGACGTCACTCGTGCCGTCAAGTCCCCACTTTGGGAAATTAGTGATTGTTCTTGCTATCGTACTGGTCAATTAATGAGGCCCTTGGCGGCGTTTCAGGGCTTCCGTAGTATTGAGATCCGCTCCCTAGACGTTATGACATTTGCCTCAAGTGTGTTTGCTTCTGGTCGGGCAAACTCCTCGTTAAAAAACGAAATTATTCTATTCTGCAAGATGTCTTTTGTGCATTGAGGACACTTTCACTCGTCGATCATCTTGATGTATGCGGTGTTCCGCAAAACGTGCAAGGGTCGTTTATTCGGCAATAAAACCTTTCGTAAATCGAATTGTTGGCAACCTGCAACGTTGGGTATGATTCAAGATATGCACACACAAAAAAGGCGGCAAAACCTTGCTGCTTTTCGCCATAGTCAAAAGCAATTCAACATGAGCTGCAGCCACATGCGTGGAGTTGTTTAAGGAAGCTGGACACGTTCTGTCTCCATTAGAAAATCACATGACCGTCCGATCGGCTGGGAAATAATCATTTCGAGACAGGACTCCTGAAAAGGGCTCAACTATAGTCAAAGTAGTAAGACTAAAAGCAAAATTAAACAAACACTATATATGGATATAAATAAACTTATTCTACGCCGAACAATAACTAGAAATTGACTCTTTCATTTATTCGCTGAGAATAACAAATCTAACTCTTTCTGCAATCTTCAGAAATACTCGACGTAAACAGCTTAGTCAGACGTGACTTATGAATTATTCACATTCTGCCAAGTAAAAGCCTTTCCTTCCTCTCGCAATTCCTCGTGCGAAATAATTCATCAGTCGTACTTTCAACGAAGAGAACAAGACGTGCCTTCTGATTCGGACACAAAGAGATTTTCTATTTTTTGTCTTGCCTCTTTCTAATTAATTTGTATTAAGTTTCCCAACCCAAGAGTTCTCCGCAGGCTCTGTGAAGTCAAATATAAAGGGGCCGTTTGATTTAACGCATTGCGTTGGTGGAATGGAATTATAGTAATATATAAATACAATCTTCAAGCAAACAATTTCCGCAATTTCCGTGTTGACCTTGACTTGTGATTTTTTTCCCGGTTACTCGTTGATGTTTGTTGTATACAACGATTGCACAATACAACCTTTACAGTGCTGTGTCCCAGCTCTGGTCACTAACTGCATTTTACACTTACAAATTCACTCCTGTAGATTATAATTCGTTTCGAGTGAACGGAATTACGTCGATGTCAGAAATGTCTTACTCTGATAAATTGATGATTGCCGAAACATGGAACACGCGTTTTTTCAATGATAACTAATGTCCAGTTCATATATCTTGCGAATATACACAAGAAAACCCATCCTGATGAGTATATATGCGTTGATGGGCCTACGTTTAATATGGTAATCGTTGCTAACTATCCAACACGTTGGGGTAAAGAATCTCTCTGATTATTATATATTTGTTTTTTCAGAGGAACTGGTAATAAATTCCTCTTTTGATTAGACAAACAGTATATAGTAAGCGGGTTTATCATGGTTTAATCGCACGCACCGCAGGGATCTATTTTGGGCCCATCCCAGTGACGTTAATTTACTGGTCGGACAAAATGGATCGTTTGTGTACTCACGACACATTGTCATAAATATTATTCACAAACTTTCTGCAGAAAAAAACCCATCTTACCGTATCTCTTTCCACATCACAGGATTCTCCGCCAAGATGCATGTGTACATAGTAGGCGTGGCTGTGGCCGTGGGCGTCATTTTGTCTATTATTGTCACCTTAGCGACGTACCTTGTATGTCGGCAATTTGGAACCAAACCAGACCCCTCCAAGGAGTGCAGTTACAATGACTTCCTGAATCGAGTTCAAGGTGACGGGCAAGAACCTGTTTCTTCAACTTTGAAGAAAGCACCGCCGAGACGAATTGTAGCCAAGTGTAGGTAGGTTCTGATCAGGGTCTTATCATCCTAAGTCAATGTCAAGATGATTTGGAATTTATACAGTCGTAATGAATAATCATGGAACTCATAAGCATTCGCTACTTGTAGGGATCCGCCATGTGCATTGAGAGCCTCGACCTCAAGCTTCCTTTGTATTGTATTTATGTATTTTATTTTGGATGAAAGTGTCATTACATTACCGTGACAATACAGAGTTACATAATCCTTCTTTTCACTGCTGTCCCCAATTCGAGGCTCTACACGCAAATGGCTGACCGTGCAAGGGGCGAATAAGGCCAGTAATTTATACAATCAAAACAAAATGTGATCTGTAAAACCTCACAACAATTGAATCTAAGTCAGAGGACTGACACGTGTTCTTACTTGGATTTGTTGACCCAGATCGGGTCAAACATTTCCCAAAATTTGTGTCACCTTTTTAAATGAAAATAACTACATCTTACCACTAGATATTATCTTGTTATGGGAAACCGTATTTAAAAATAAAGCAAAGGAAATGACACAGGTTGAAATACTTTGTGAAAGAGAAAAAGAAGAAAAAGAAAAGAAAGAAAAAACACTTCATAAAGATTGTCAGGGCAACCTGCGTAAAAGATCTTTTTTCGTCAATTTGACTGGTATGTGCCGTTGCGCGCATCTGTTATATTCCGGCCAATTTGCCCATCCTCCTGAACACGCAACCACTTCTCATCAAAACCGTGGGTGGTCACAAACCACTTCAGCGACTATACTTGGCTGAATATAAACATTTATCACACCTACGTTTGGGACTTCTTCAAGAAAGTTCACCACAAGACGTCGACCTTCTGAAAGTACCTTTAGAGACACGACAATGGTGGACTTGTGTTCGTCTTTGATTAGGGAGATTGGCTAAAGCTAAAGTAACCCGTACGTAAGAGCATCACACAAAATAAAAAAATGTTCAACCTTACTTGACAATTTCCTGATTAAACATGGCAAGCCTGAAGCAAGTTTAATTTGCAACTGATCTAAGACTTGATTGCAAGAGTATCTAATTATAGATCAGCCAATCAAAGTGATGGACCCCCGCGTCTTCATTAACTGTCACCAGGCATGACCTTAATGGCAAATTTGCATAAAAGTATCCGTGTGCATTGATCCACGAAGGGTTGTATGGATCAATGAACAAGAATAATGACTAGCAACGGATTGTAGTTTTCTTCTCGTGTGCATAATTTGACAACTCATCAATGTATATAAATCAGGCATACGTCTAAAGAAAAACTTCAACCGTGAACACAAGAACTTCTGATTTCAATCATCAGCAGCAAACAGGGCGTGGCATACGAAGCCTCCTGGCCAAGAACTATCAAAATTATATCCACCGGACTTTGAGAAATGAAAACTGTCATTCCAATATCAAACCTTCGGTTCTTCTCAGAACAAAAATAGTTAATATTCACATGGATGTCATCAGTAAACCGAATCAGTTCCTACACCGTGCTTCAAATCTTATAAACCAAAGTAATAGTGATTTAGTATTAATTTAATCTCTTCTCCAGTTGGTACAAATAAGCTATGAACATTTCGTTTGCCCATTTTGTTTATTATCTTGAGGTTGATTTGTATGTCTTTATGTATGTAATAATAGTGTAAGTTGGTTTGTAAATTATGTAATTTATGAATCCTCCTCATAGGGTTATTGAACGAAATCACGGCTATGACTATAAATACAATGTACTGTTAGAACTGACAATAAAGTAATCTTATATCATTTGATGTTATTCATACAACAGTCATTTAAAACCATCGGACTCTACCGTCGGACCTGGTCCTCCGGTCTCGCCAGTCGTTCTCAATAGCAACTATAGTTTTACCATTCCTAAAGGTAAGTTCGTCTCAAACAGTGCAGCCATTGCGATTTTTCTCTCATTCAAATCAATGTCACCAAAACGAGGCTGGAAGGTTAAGGAGCGGTAAATTGATGATATGTATTACTGAAGACAGGGAATACGACATGGTGAGGGGTGGCACTATTACTCATTGTTCAGATCAAATCCAAAGTGGGGAGGGGTGCTTAATACAAGCCACGCCCCTAAGCCAATTTGCCTCTACAGACTCAACATCACCACACCCCTCTCCTCGATACCTCAATCCCTTCCACGAGGAATCGTGACGTCACATTACTTAGTTGAGATCCCTTAAAGTACATTAAACACCGTTGACAGACGTAAGGTATTAGAGTATTCTGACCTTAATCATCACTGCTGTATACGAACTGGAGATATTTTTGGCAAGTTTCACCGCGAACCGCAGAAAACATTGCAGAGCATATCATTGTCATGCCCTGACGATTGAATCTTCTGGTTTGTGGATTCGCAATTTGATCGTCTCGTTATCTTTTTTGGTGGAAGTATCAATTGCAAGTCGTGAAGGAAAACCTGCCAGTCTTTCCCTCCTATCTCCTAGACCCAAATCAATAATGGAAATGACGACTGATCGTTTCTTGTGATTTGTTTTGTCCACACTTCATTTCCCAACCCACGTCTTGGGGGTTACCTTATTTACTCAGAGATCTTGTGTCCTATGTCACGCTTGACTGCGCATCACTCGATTTAGAAAGGTGAATTGCAGTGGTGGGTGGATGCAGTGCGACAATACGTCGCCGTGCTATACACACCCACGAGCGTCAGGGGATATATTTCACTTCGGCCAGTTTGGGACAAAATAGAAACAGAATGGAAAAATGAAATAAAAACATCCCAATAAATATTGAGAGTGTGCGATAATAAAACACTAGGCATAATTTATAGCTGTGTTTTTGTGTTTTGTCAAACAAGGATAAACACGTTGACTTGCATGCTGTTATAATATGAATGATAATGTTTAGCCGTTAACAGCAACATTGAGCAACTGAACACCAACATAAGAACAAACACATAAATAAGTGTTTGTTTAGCGAAATAAAATGTTGCTTAGCATTTGGGGATCTGGTTGGCCCAGTGGTTTCTTTCCCTGCCTTTCCTCTCTGTTGGACCCTTTTTCAAATCCAACCCTCAGACCGGAGCCTTGCGTGTGGATTGAGTTTTCAGTTCCTACCTGATCGCGTGGGTTTTCCCCATTTGGGGTTTTCCTCCCACATCTAAAACTGAACATTTCTTCTCGTTTCCTATATTCATCCTGTTATGGCACTCATTGTGCTGTTGGATGTGTAAAAAAATATTATCAGATTACCAGTCAAAGTACCGTTTAGAATTAACGTTTTTGACTAGCTAATTGGTACTTGGCATTTTATAAACACTCTCTTCTGCTTAGCATAGTTTCAATGGGCGCTTGTTGAAGGAATACTGTCTTCAGTCAAAGTAACGAACTAATCGAAAATTGTCCATTGTTGTCATTTCCTTAGCAACGTCACCAGGTTTCCAAGGAGATTCCTTTACGTTAGAGAAACCACAGCCAGCGATTGGAGCTCTTAGCCCCACCTCTAAGACGCCCTCAATGATGGCAAGATTGGACCCGACCCAACTGGATCCATCTGCTCATATGTACAAAGAAAACCATGGTGTAAGCTTGGTCATCTTCTCTCATCTTGTATAAAACAATATTGATAACCTTAGACCTTGCCTAGTAACTGATAAGGATGGTCAGTCCGTGTACGGCTGATCTGACCTCACTATGTACTCATTCAAGGTACCCAGACGTGACGACTGAAACAGAGTTGACCCCACATGACCTGACTGTTTGAGGTACCCAGACGTGACGGCTGAAACAGAGTTGACCCCACATGACCTGACTGTGTACTCATTGAAGGTACCCAGACGTGACGGCTGAAACAGAGTTGACCCCACCTGACCTGAGTGTGTACTCTCACACCACCTGACCTGACTATGCACTCATTTAAGGTACCCATACGTGACGGCTGAAACATAATAGATCCCAACTGACATATGTACTCATTGCTTGTACCAATACCGGCTGAAACAGAATTCATTCCATCTGACCTGAATTTTGACACACGTCCTCAACGATGACCTCATTTGAGTTTGATAATCAGGGAAGATAAATACACTACAAAACCTGTAATAAATCATTAATGGTTTCGAACCACCAACCCCTAAAACTCAAAACAAGCGCTCTACCACTGAATCAACCTGTTTTGAGATATTGTCAATTCAATAAAGCAAGGAAAGTTTCTTGGAATATTGTCCTGAAGAAATAATGGTGTAACATCATTTATGATGAACTAGTGGCAAGAAACATAGTACAAATAAGATAAAGCATTGCCTGTTTTGTGTGCTGGTCTTGATTGACAGATAAGGAAGTTATCGATGGATTCTGGAGTGACCGGACCGTGTCTTGGGATTATCAATTTTTCCCTCAAGTACAATCCTGAGATGGGTCTACTAACAGTTCGACTCATACAAGCCAGGGATCTTCAGCCGAGGGAATTCAGTGGAACTGCAGATCCTTATTGCAAGGTAAACATGAATTACAAACCGATGGAACATACCCGCAAAGCACTGCGTTGTACCAGGAGGAAACTCTTGCTGATGCTGCTCCAAACTTCAAGGAAGATTTTGTTTGTTGGAAATTAATCCCAGTTAGATTCGAATCCTAATTCATTTCAAGGTATGAACATATTCTTGGAGAGGACTTCCAATTAGGCTAATTAGAAGATTTGGTTAATTCCGTTTATCCATTCTTCTCAATGTCAACGAGTTAATCCTTTTAATCGCTTAAGTACTTAATCTTCAAGGTAAAGACTACGGCGCAGAAGTTTTGATTTAGTTTAGTGTCCTTATCAACAGTTATTTACAATAACAATAATCAAAAGTATCTTACAAACAATTCGACGTTGGAATTTACTTGTTCCGAACTAATGACGAAAGTTGTATGTACCACATTAGTTGTAAATCGTGCTTGCTCAAGGTTGACCTACCAACGGCCATACACATTAATTAAACCAGGGATTAAGATAAATTACTTCTAAGTTGGAGTTCAAAAGGATTAACGCCATCGTGAGTTTGAACCAACAATTTTGAGGAAAGAAAGTTCCATTGCTTCTCTTAGTTAGGCAAGAACTTTATCTAATGAACTTCATCTTTTGCTCAAATTACTCAAGTCCAAAGTGTTTTTCCTGGCAATGGCCAAAAGCCATTTTTGTCTCCGCAAAAGTTTCACAAGCGAGAAATAATAACTGTTCCCAGATAAATTTGTTTTTACAAATTACAACCAAGGGGAGGGACGGGAGACTGAAATATAAAACGGCACCATATTATGAAACATCGGCAACTTTTTGCAAATGTCAGTTCAGTTATTGAGTTACCCCCACTCCTTAGTGTGAGCCTGACCTTAATCAGGTCAATGGAGTTTGCCTAGACGGTAACTGCAACGCCACCTGTTGTTGAGGCTACATTTACTCACAATGTGTTCATATAGCTTTACAGTATAGTTTTACCAGGTATCCATTACAGCCAAAAAGAAAATGCATCTTCACGGTCCATTCAATTGAAATGCCGTAAACCGTGTTCGTATATTACAAGAATATAATGCTCTCTTGGTACATGCTGAGAACTGATACTGTCATATGACTATGCTCGCTGACACCTAGGGACAAGTCTCTCTCTCTCTCTCTCTCAAAAAAAAAGTATCTAAACATTATTCATTATACTAAAATAACCACTGAATGTTATTCAATATTTTGTTTTCAATAGAATGAAATGTCTTAACCAAAATGTCAAGCCCTACTAACATTTCACTTGCTTTGATTCAGAAGTGATCTCTTGAATTAAAGTAAACAAGTCCGCCTTTATTGTTTAACCTTTGAAGGAGTGCATCAAGATGGATGTAGACTTTTATCCATATCATCATGAACCACCCTTTTCTTGGCCCCGGATCCGCCCCTCTTTATCTCCTTCTCAAATAATATGCATCCCTGGGGCGACATCTTTTGTTATGTCCCTTTTGTCCCTGCCCATAGTTTATGCGCACAAATTTCCTTGTGGAGCACCCTATTCTTTAGAATTCCCCTATACATATAGAGCCAATTTATTTTCCCCATTTTTGTTTTGTCCTTGGTCTCCATCTGAATATGAGCAACCATGTACGCAATCGCCGAACTTGTTTTTGCATTCCTATAATCGCAAAGCCGCCAAGAGTCCTGCCATGACAGTTGGACTTTATCTTTAACACCTCAGATCTCGGTGGTACCCCACGCTACTAAGATGCTACAGAGCAAAGTTCATCGTAAGACGCTGTGCCCGGAGTTTAAGGAAGAGTTCGTCTTCGAGATACCCGAGCCGGATATCCACCGACAGACGGCCCGTATTCAGCTCTTCGACTTTGATCAGTTCTCGAGAGATGAGTGCATCGGGACAGCGGTCTTACCACTTACCAACGTCGACCTTACGGAGAAAGTGGAAGTTTGGAAAGAGATCAAGGCTGTATACGTGGCTCATAGACAAGTGAGAAATAGTACAATAGGATAGGACGCTAGTAATGAATCAATCTGTAAACAGAAATCTCCAGGGAGATTTGTCTTACACTGCCGCAAAAGATGTTTTTGTCGGCGAAGGGAGGGGGTGGGGGCAGGAACACTAGTGCTCTGTTTTTGACAGCCATCCGAGTAGATTAAAATGAGTTTTGTATTTAAAAAAAGGTTGTGGTGAAGTACCAATGTTTCGTCACAGTTCAATTTTGAGCTTGCTAACGATTGTAAAGGATCTTCAACAACAAACACTGTTCTCAAAATTCACGTCTTTCTTTTGAATGAAACAGTTTCCTGTATTTGAAACACAACTATCTAAAGGCAACAATTGGAAATTTCAAACGGTGTATTCAATTTTTTAGAATACACACTATTGACTTTACTCTGGCAATTATTTTGGAACTGATGCTTATATAAAATGCATAGCTCAGTTTGATAGTAAGACGACGCCTTGTACCTTGCTGAATATTCATAATTATTCATGCATATTCATTTTGTCATTCTTTTCAGCAAAGTGAAGAAGCACCGGAGCTTGGTGACATCATGTACTCCTTATCCTATCTACCCAGTGCTGAGAGACTAACTGTGGTCATCCTTAAGGCAAGGAATCTAAGAGCTGTTAAGTTACTGGAAGACAAGAAAACGTCAGGTTAGTCTTCCCAGCCGTCTTTAGTTACTGACCGAAACCACATTAGAAGTATTTTTAAAGAATTTTTACATATGCAACAATTGCATTTATTAGCATGAGTATCTATTGGGATTTGTTTGCATTTGAGCAACTTCCCTTATTCCCTGCGAGAAACAAGTTAATATTAAAGCTTTTTGTTGTTCCAAAATGTAACCATCGATTTTGATGAGTTTTGAGCTGGGTCCAATTTCATAGAGCTGCTTAAACACAAAAAGTTGCTAAGCACAACAAAACTATGCTTACAAGAATAAGGTTACCAGCCAAAATTTAGCCTATCTCGTGTACAATCTGTCACTCTTATTCTGCTTAGTTTTGCTTAGCAGAATTTTTGTACGCACCTTTTTTCTGCTTAATCAGAATACCAGGGACCCTGAAATTGGGCCCCGAAATTGGGCCCTGAAATCCTTTTTTATTCATTGATTGGACTCAAATGTGTAGCAGCATTCACTTATCCAATTGGAATGTCTATTGATTTATAATTCTTGAAAATCTTCAACCTTGCCTATACAGATCCTTATGTCAAGGTGTCGATATTTTGCGCCACCAAGCGGCTGAAGAAGAAGAAGACGTCAACTAAACACAACACAGTCCATCCAGTATTCAACGAGGCGCTTGTTTTCGGAGTGATGCAGGAATCACTTAGACATCTTAGTCTGGAGTTTCAGGTCATCCATGAGAACAGAATTGGTCAGAATGAGGTAAGTCTGTTGAGTGGACTGGGTCAAGTTGAGCTGCATTCCTTTCCCAAACAGAGGTTCACAGTTACCATAATATTATTAGTGGGCATCGCCCCGTGTCAGAAAAAGACAGAGGAAAAGAGAGGTTATAATATTACACTGAAACTCAAATAAATCTTAGTTTCTTCTTTCCTTTTGCAGATTCTTGGTAGAGTGGTCTTGGGCCCCGACTCACAAGGAGAGGAGTTAGCACATTGGAATGATATGATCTGTTCAAGCAAGCCGGTGGCTCGGTGGCACAGACTAATAACATAACGCACCGGGTCCTCTCGTTTCCGGATTTTATTGTGAACACTTACTTGTTGATGTTTAGATGTATTGTCACGTGATCGCCAAAATCTCACCCATTTTAAGCCTTTTGTAATACTGAAGTCCATTTTTCAAATCGCTGCTAGCCCCGATATCTGCCAGCCATATAACAATTATGCCCAAGTATAAGCTCAAATAACTTTTGCTTAAAGTGCTTTATGCAAAGTGTTGGCCGCATAAGCACGAGATTGTTCTCAACATGAAAACAGTGTGACCTTTACAGAGGGGGGGGGCGTTGGGGGGGGGGGACTTGTTTGTTGGAGTTATTGTGAATAATTGTGAATAATGGACATTGTAATTTTATTCAACAGCACAATTATATTTTTTAACTGTATAGATCGAGATGTCTATTTAAGTTGTATTTTGGTGTTTTTCATTTATTAAGAAGCTATTTGGTGAGATGGTATTTCTTGGTCTGTGTTTTATAAATTGTGTAGCTGCATCGAGGTGCAAGCATCGATTGGACAGTCCTCGAGTTCCCTGTTCTATCAACATTATGTGGACGGTATTACAACCCTTGTTGTCGTTGTAATTTTTGACTGATGTGGATCTCTCTTCTGTAAATTCTTGAAGGACGTCTTGGAGTTCTAATAAATGATGAAGTATGTTGATTTGAAACACCACATCTTACGAACGAACTACCAGAGAGCTAATGCTATTTAGGAACGAAACAACATGATTGGCGATAATAGTCACGACTTCCGTGGTGAACTTCTAGAAGTTTGAACTCTGTGTGACGTAGACTGACGACGTAGTAATTTGCTGCAGGTTCAGCTTGGAACTAGTAACTTATTTAATATTGGCTGCTCGTGAGCGAAAGCCAGAAACCATGACCGCGTCCTAGAGAAAAAAAGACAGCCAATGAAGCTTCGAGAAGTGGGAAAAAGAATGTTGGATCAAGACAGATCTTGGGACATAAGAAATATTATAAAGGAAACGAAAGAAATACATACTGCCAGGTGCTATGTACAAATAGTACAGGATTATCTGCGCAAAATGAAAGGTTCGAGGTGTTGAAAAAAAAACCGGAGCCCGATGTCAGCCAACAACGGCGGGTTGGATTTAATGAAAGACAAATAAACCGTGTTGCGATTATGAGACGAGTCAGGGAGAGCAGAGTGTTCCTTGAGTGTCTGGAGACTTCTCGAGGAGGTAACTTGGCACCTGACACAATTTGCACCCAAAACTCCACATTAAAACTACGATAGTCTCCTGAATTATGAATGTTTAATTGTGATGAACTTCGTAAGTAATTTGTGATGTACTAGTTTTGTACTTAATCTTATTTTGTACTTAAATAATCTACTCACATTGTAGCGAAATCAACCACGCTCGGAACGGCATGTCGTCTTGTGAAGGGCACTTTATTTCAAAGATGGAATTATTTCCATCTGATGGAGCTGATGGACTTCCAGTTCATGGGTACACGGGTGGTTCGGTTGGAGTTTCATCCGAAAAGGATGGCCCAGCGACAGCTGCTAAAATTAAAACAAGAAAGATTTAATTAAAGCCATTTTCTACCATTATCATCGTGTGATTTGGTTCTCATATACTTATCAATGTTCGTGTTTGAGTGAAAAACCACGATAATATTTTTACGTAACGTTTTGTTTTACCCATAAACCTGTGGATGCGCACAAAGTGTCATCGAACGTTACTGTTTCGTATTGTGAAAATTTACAGTATACTTTTAAGTGAGCCAAACATTTTGACGTGAATTCCGTTTCAAAAGAGTAAATGTCACCTCAGATTAACTGTATCTGATCCAAGCATGATACCAAGCATGCAAAAACAAAGAAGCCTCGTTGTTTTCCTTTTCTAAAATCCAACTTATGATCAAAGTTTGTCATTAAGAATGAGTGGACTACGTCTGTGCTTTCCAAGAACGATATTGGTGTTGGAAACACAAATATGAATAGATCACAGTTCTAAATCCCCCAAAATAGCTAAGCCCAACAAAATTATGCTGACAAGAATAAGGTTACCAGCCAAACTACCATTTCACACGTAATTTTGTGACAGGTATCCTGCTCATTTCTGCTAAGCAGAAAGTTGATAAGCAGCATTATCTGCTTAAGCAGCTCTATGATATTGGGCCCTAGTCAGTTGTTAAGCCGGTCATCTACGAATTGACCTTTATCATGGTGCTGCCATCTTGATTTTTCTCCCATTCAACTCGATGTAACCAAACCGAGGCTGGAAGGAAAAAATAGTCAGGTTCCTTTTTGTATAATGAATGCTACCTTCCGTTACTGTTACTGTATACAGGGAGCATGACCAAGATGGTGGCAGCATGATAAAGGTACTCTGTAGACTGATAACCGCGTAGTGCGCTATGGACAATCGACACATTGCCCAGGGACGGATACCAACAGCTTTGGCTTGGTCGTACCTCTACGGTCGTACCTCTACGGTCGTACAAATGGCTTAAACGTTAACTGTGGGACATTATTTAATGGTTTTGATTGACGTTGAGATGATTTGGTCACTACCGTTTTTTAAAAAAGATTTATGACTATTTTCTCGTGACACGGAGCTTTAAAATATGTAAATATGTATCATGTATTTTGTCATAATATGTAAAGTCGCATAAAACCAATACCACTTTACAGACAAAAGTGTATGCAAATGTATTTTTAAATGACGTCATTGTGGAGGACGAGGCATTTAGATAAACAAGTGCTGCTGTATGAGCTGGATTGATGCATTTGGAGTGCCGCCCAACTTAGGTAGCTGTCCCAAATAATCTGAACTGTACATTCCCTATAGCCAGTGACCTGTACCTACCTATCATGACTTCAGTTGGGATGATTATTAAGTTGGGCTGAACAACTTGACAATCATCCTTGACAGTTCAAAACATAAAACATGTTTTTTTTTCTAACAAGTAAATTGGTGTAAAGACCTCTGATTGACGATACCTATTGATATTGAATTAAATTGTATCTATCTTATTATATATATAAGTGCTAGTATTTTGCCATAAAGTTATTTACATCAGTCATAAAGTGCGATTGATAACACACACATTATTGTATGCCTACATTATAACTGTATATGACATAATTGTTTTATATAATGAATTCCACCTATTTATACTTCTATAAGATAATGTTATGAAGCACATTATTGGCTGTATATAATTTGATGTATTTTTGACAAACTAAGATCTATTTATATATTCAAAATGTCCAAGTATACACTTTATGTAAATTTTGCCTGTTAATTGTGGTTGAACACTTTGATTCAATTCATACATCGACGAGTGACACACTGAGTATTTTGGATTTTGTTTGTCAATTATTTCGAGTCAGCGTCAATTTTCAGATTTTTTTTCAGATGAAGTCAGAACAAGTAAAAACTGAGTAAGTACTGACAAAAAACTGAGAAAGAACTGGGTGAGAAATTAGTGACAACCGAATGAGAATTGAGTAAGAACTGAGTGAGAAATGAAGAAGAACTTAGTGAAAACTGATGAGTGATAATCGAGTTGTGACTGGGTGAGAAATGAGCTAGGACTGAATGAGAAATTATGGAGAACTGAGTAATAACTGATGAGTGATCATTGAGTTGGGACTGTGGCAATAGACAGAACTGATTGAGAACTGTGTATAATGATGACTGTTAATCGAGTTTGGACTGAGTGACAAATGAGTAAAAAATGAGTGAGAAATAATTAAGAACTGAGTAATAACTGATAAATGATGTTTGAGTTGGGACTGACTGGCAAATGAGTTAGGATTGAGTGAGAAATGACGGAGAACTTAGTAATAACTTATGAGTGATCATTGAATGTGGACTGAGTGACGAATGAGTTAGGACTGAGTGGGAAATGATGGAGAACTGAGAAATAAATGATGAGTGGTCATTGAGTTGGGACTGTGAGAAAGGAGTTAGGACTGAGTGAGAACTGAGTAATAACTGAAGAGTGGTATCAAGTTAGGACTGACTGACAAATAAGTTCGGACTGAGTGAGAAATGACGGAGAACGAATAACCGAAGAGTGATCATTGAGTTGGGACTGAGTGAAAACTGATAAGTTAGAAATTAGTTAGAATCGAGTAAGAACGATTAGGGAACTTGAGTACCACCTGAGATAGAACTGAATAAGAATTGAGTGAGAACTGAGATAGAACTGATCTTGAATGAAAATTGAGTGAGAATACAGGTAAGAAGGAATACGTGGTAGATTTCAGCAAAGATGGCTAGGTTGTTGGAGAGCAATGGCAAACAAAAGTATTTATCGGGTTTCATTTTGCATCTCATTTACGTGTCTGTACGTATATGGGCCTAAATTGCACGATTGCCAAAGTCTAAATTATGAAACTTCCAAAATTAAATGGGAAGATATTTTATAAAAACGTTCGCTCAATCCAAATTTCAAGGGGGAAATCTTCAAGCTGGGACGTACACTAGACACTTATAAAATGTATAGACCTTTCCATTGTTGATAAACAAACAGCACTGGTTGGCACGGACTGCCGAATGTTAGTAAAACATTCAATAGTGATAACAGATGTTTTAACCAAATTCAACATTTTCGGTAAACTTCTAATTAAATAAAATACCTCCCATGATCGATTGCTTTGTTTCCAATAAATTCAACACTAATTTTGAATATTTGTGTAACATTGTTACAAACTGTAGTTATCTGTTTTTGTTTTGTATTTATGGGTTCCATGGTTTTCCAACTTGGGTTGGCAAAAACTTGGGCTGTGACGTTGCAAAAGAAAGGTCTATTAGATAGACATTAGTTCGATTACCAAACTGACCTGTGATGCCATGTTGTAATAATTGCGGCGAAGTCTATGGGAATTTTAACGCTGCCGCCTCATTTCCATCAACAGCAGAGGGCGCTGGCACATAAATCCAGCCATCTTGTAGATGAATCGGGTTCCGCCTTGTCGAGATGGGAGTGACTACCGTGCCAGGAGAAGACGAGCGACTAACAGGCAAGTCTAATCATTCTGAAGTACAATGACACAACAAAAATGAATATTAATGAGGCAATTAAATAACACTATACACCAGGCAGAAGTTGAACTTGAACGGCACAGTTACTGGCCGCCCGTATTTTTTTGGAATCGACCGTGGGTTGCATGATGCAGTATAGGAATCATCAGCGCGGAACTGCTTTGTTTCGGCGATACCCTTAACAGCGACGAAATTATGATAATTTATACAATATTGATATCTGCAACAAACCATGGTGCATTCATATCGTTAGACAGATAATTTTTTATACATTTTGTGAGTATTCAGAATTTACTGGAGAAAGACTACGTTCCCCGTGAGCCTAAACCCAATATGAGACCAAGAAGCATCCATCTTGTCACTCACGGCTGTTTCCGTAAGCTGAGGGTGCATTCACTGAGTTAAAACAGTATCACTATCACCAAAGATGTATATAAGAGAACCATTTACAAATTAAGGCTCACACAAAATATCGAAACATTATTGAAAGACACATTTACACGGCTCAATGAGTTTATGACATTAATGTGTTTCTGTGGAAATGGAACAAACACCCTACATTGTAAATTTTACACCTTTTCTTTCATTGTTTTGAACTGATGACCTTTTGCAAAACAAGTGACGTTTCTTTGCGAAGAAATGTGCACACATAATGTGCGTCATTGTAATTCGTAACTTTCGATAAGCAACCAATATTTTTCTTTGAGAGACCTTATCAATATTGCCCGTCATAGAACAGCCGTTTGGTTATAATAGTCCACAACCACCGTGTCATCAATTCAGTTCTGATGGGGAAAGTGCATGCATAATGCGCCCTTATCACTCCGATACAAAGCGCAAAGTGCATCATTTGTTAGTAACTGAGCAGAATCACATCAACGATCAGGGCAGGTAGGTTCGTAAAAAAACTTAACTTTTTTGATGAACAACCTTATCACTTATATTGTGTTCTTGGATAATTTGTTTCTTTTAATGTGAACTGTGCTTTAAGAATTGTAATTGTTGACTCATGCATGCGGATCGATGCATCTACTTCTTTGTGAACTGGTGTTACTTTGCACTTCCATGTAGGTTTTCCCGCCCGATTTCAGCGAATTTTTTTTACAGATTCATTACTATTTTCAGTTTCATTTAAAGTCACACATGTTTCCCTAAGTCTTTAAAACATATCAACGATCTGGGCAGGTAGGTTCGTAAAAAAAACTTCATTTTTTTGATGAACAACCTTATCACTTATATTTTGTTCTTGGATAATTTGTTGCTTTATTGTGAACTGTGCTTTAGGACTTGTAATTGTTGACTCATGCATGCGGATCGATGCATCTGCTTCTTTGTGAACTGGTGTTACTTTGCACTTCCATGTAGGTTTTCCCGCCCGATTTCAGCGAACATTTTTACAGATTCATTACTATTTTCAGTTTCATTTGAAGTCAGACATGTTTCCCAAAGTCTTTAAAACTATAGGGTTTCGAGTTAGCTATATACTCTTGCATTTTAATTTCGTTTTCATGCGCACAGGGATTTTGTTCTTCCTCATTCAGGTTCGTTTCGGACATTCTCTTTCATTTCTAGACATTCGCGATTACGTTTTCATCATTCCTCAGTTGCATTTCTACTACCTATTTACAAGTGATTATGGCATCGAATGATTGACCAGCCTTTTGCTGTTGGCTTTTACGAAATTGACTGATCTTTGCGACCTCATGAATTTGAATGATCTTATTTTGACCAGTGAATGCTAAACTGTTGAGATTGAATTACTGTTAAATGCTGATCCACCAACGGAGGATTCTTTTTTACAATTGAATGGATTTTTGTTGAAATTGGCCGGGAAAATCTATTTAACTATATTTTGGGGACTGGCATCTGAATATATTCGTGCATATTTCTTATATTTATATTTTGTTTATATAAAAGGCGAGTTTCTGTCTTGTATATCAACATTTCTATTTGAATGTAAAAAACGGATGCCTTACTGGGAGTTGAGTCTTCTGTTTGTCGAATGGAGTCCACACAATCTTAACGTCACTGTTTGCTCGGCACGAGAGGACATATGTTTTTAGGTGTTCGTCCAATTTCGTGAACACCTCTTGTTTATTGTTCTGGGTTGATTTTTTTCGTAATCCTCTTCTTCTAAAGCGTATACGTAAGTGCTGACCTACATGTACATTGATAACGCGTGATACACTGTACAAAGGCCAGTTCATTGTAAATATTGACCATATTTCCTGGCCTGGTCACAGCCCAATTGGCATTACCAGCAGCCGTCCACGCAAACTCTTCTCTACAGCATAACTCAATATTGAAATATGAAACAAGAATACATAATATGCTAATTTCACAAACTCTTATTGTGTACTGTAAACACTCTGTAGCCAATTACTGACAAGTATGAATAATTCAACAGATATGGTAATTAACGTTTCCAGCTGCACACCTATTTGCCTTATATAGTAAAATACATGGCGTATGATAATTTGGTTCCATTTTAAAAGGTGTTAAAAAGGATTGGTAGAACTGGAAAAAGTAGTCGCAGACAGTATTCACGTTTAAGGTCAACCTATACATGAAATAAAAAACCTGTGAAAATGTGGGCGTAAAACGTTGTGTGAGTCAGGAGAAAATAGTGAAAAACCATGAACATGATGTAAACACACTGTCCTTAATTTTGGTTGTAACAAAATAATTTGGCTGTTGCATTTTAAAAAGGTTTTCGGAATTTTTTTTCTCTCGAATATGACTGCATTTTAGCGGGAAGTATTTCACACACACAAATGGTTCTAGTAAGAATTTCATAATCAGTAGGCTTTCAGACTAAAGTTAGACAAGAGTGAAGTTTTTATCCTTACCAATCCAGTATAATAAGCTACGTTTAAAATTTTCATTCTAACATTACACACTTTAATCTATACCATTTTCTTCGTTTACGTCTACAAGCGAAATTACATATTTCTTTTTATATAATAATGTGCGTTTACATTTCTAGCCGAGCTGTGTGCAGGAACCGTGTACAGTATCCGATAGCATGGGGTGTGATTTGATAGGCTGTGATGGAGGTGGGAGCGGGGCGGGGCTAGAACATACAGATGATTTACCATATTTGTTTATTAAAAATAAAAAAAAACTATTGGATGTCACATGCTCAGACAACCGAGGCGTCACGCCTATCGCTCCCCTGATTAGAAAATGAAATATAATACACACGCGATGTACCATCAGAAACGTATACCTGTCCATTCCGTAATCGAAATATGGAGCTGAATAGTTGGTTCCTACCTCCATGGTCAGACTGCTAAAAACCCCAGCATTTTTCCTCGAAAATACAGCCATAGCTTCGTCATTAAACTTGAATTGAAAATCCACAGATTGAGGCAAAGGTATAAGAAGTTCGAAGAAAGGTATAAGAAGGTCGAGGAAAGATATAAGAAGGTAGTTCATAAACTGCTTGATTAGCCACTATAAAATTACCAACAAAACCACGATCTTTGACAACCAGCAAAGACAATAACCTTCACATATTTGACAAATTTGACAAATTCAACGATTGTATAAAATGTTGTGAGATTTTAAAGCTTGAATTTAAGGCTTGCAGTGAAAAAAAGGGAAAAAGAAAGAAATATAAACGATAATAATAATAATAACAATATTAAAAAAACACATCATATATTAAAGTTTAAAGTACAGCCAAAAACACAATCAACAAAATATAATTTTGAATAAATAATGCAATTGTTGATAAACAAGTGGTTTGGCACAAAACGTTCTCATTGAGAACGTTTTACTCAACCATCGACGGGTTATTTAACTCCACAGTGAGCTACATTTTCTGAAGTAGGTTTCCTGTAATGAAAAACGAAATAAAGAAGACCCCCCTCAACAACAAAAAAGTTCAATGAATTTAGTTGAGCTTCTGTTCTTAGTGTGTACTTGGCATTATTAAAATAAAAAAAGTTTATTGATTTCCTCGAAAGTATGTACGCGTGCGTGTATACACCTGCATGTATGTACACCTTGCATGTACATGTATCAAATTATTGCTATCTATGTGAGGACTTTCCTTTGTCCCTCTAACTTAACACTCTCCATAGACTTAGCGCATGAAAAAAATGTGAGGACACAAAAATACAAAGGATTCCAATGTGAGGACAGCATTGTCCCTTTTGTATTCCTTTGTTCTACTGTCCCCACTATTATGGTATTACCATTACACCTTTCTGTTTTTTAAATGAGTAAAAAAAAATCGAGTTGGACTTCTTTGTTGTTTTTAAACGTAATTCAGCTCTAGAACTGCAATGTTTGAATTCTTATAAAAAAAAATACAACTTTGCCTCAACAAAATTTTAATGAGATGTGGTTTTTAAAAATAGATTTTACACGAACACTGCCATTTTTGTTCCAAAGCAGTATCTGAAAGGAATGGACAGCAGTGCCCCGCTGCCATGATTAACACGGGGCTAGATCTAAATAAGTATTTTATGCAACATAATGAGCTGATTGAAGTTACTAATAAATAGACAACCTCGTTGTTACGTAACTGTAATACTATTATGTTAATTAATTCCCATTGTTCGTGAAAGTCACGAGGTGACTTGCTGCTATTCAACAATTAAAGAGACATGCAAATTTATGCGCAACCTAACCAAGCTTTATAAAGCATAATAGTTAATGACTGTGTTAAAAGATTCATACACGCGTAGTCCAATGCTGCCGTTATGGTTCAATAATGCATCAATTACTGTAAAAAATGTAATTGAGATTCTAACAAGTTTTTATGATAATTGCAGTTAAAAAATGACGTGCTCAATCAATAGACAACACTTAGGTTTGGGTGAAGCACAGCTTTCCTACCCGAGAGCACATCTTAAGATGATCACACTTATTAAGTCATGTGACTGTATATTTACTGCCATGACTTAATAAAACATTTAAAACAGAACCGTTTTGGTTACAGTTTTAAAGGGGATAGAGGATCTCGTAGTCTTCCTGTATGCTGAACCGATCGAAGGGTTGTCAACGGTGGTATAGGCTTTGGCGTAATCATGACAGAGCACAATCCAACGACCTAATATAATAAATACTTGCTAATCACAAGAAGCATATGTTACAATTGGTATCCACTGCAATTAAGCTATGCACGCGAAAGTTTAATTGCAAGTACATCATGCCTCAATTCCATCTAATAAAATTAACAGCTGGAGAACATTCTCAACACGAATGGGTCATTCTGCATTCACAACAATTATTGCAGACTTGGAAATAGAGTGTGGCAAGTCTCGCGCCTACTCAAACACCTTTTATGGAACCCCGGGGTTCCACATCGTTGCTTTATTAGGGACGATACTCTCGCGAGACTGCTGCTCCCCACGCGAAACCCTTTCTCTCGTGACTACGGCCCCAACACAACACAACAGTCTCGCGAGATTTTAGTCGCGTGGGAGCCATTACGCTATCAACGCGACAGACATTTAACGACGTGTCCAAGAGTCTATCTACAGGCAAGCCTCGTTAAACTTTATTAGTATTCATACATGAAGGAAGGAGAAGTCAAGTTGGATTTGAATATGCATGATATGCCAATTGTTTGAGGACTGCCACTCTGTTTTAGCGTTATACATGTGCACTCTTTTAGCGCCGAAATAAATAAACATAATATGGCAAGATTTATAGTTTACGAGCTCGCTGTAGCATATTCATTGGCACAGTCAGAACAAATCTGCTCGCAGGTCTTTCTCTGAGTTATTACATGTAAAGACTAGCTGGTGGTGGTTCACCTTACAATTTATGTTTTAAAAAATCCCAAGTCTGACGAGGGATCGCAGTGTCTGTCTACATTTAAAGTGCCATTCGTAAATTGTTTGTTTGTTAATTTTGACGTATTTGTTTGATACTAAATGGAAACAAAAACCTCCAATAGAAAAGGTGAATCTTTAAAGGAAGGTAATTAGTCAACAAATTAATGACAATACAAACTTACTGGGTAAAGGGTACTGGAGAGCTGTTGACATTATAAAACATTGATAAAAACGAAATAGTAATTTTCACCCCACATTTTGAATGTGAGAAAGGTTTCAGACATTTCTCATGCATTCTACGCAACAAGGTTTTTTTCTTTTTCTTTCGTTTTTGTCAACTTTGATGACCAGTTGGGTCCAAATTTTCACAGGTTTGCTATTTGCATATGTTGGGATACACCAAGTGAGGATACTGGTCTTTGACAATTACCGAAAGTATACCCATCAGCCTTAGCCACACTCCGTCATGGAGAAATCCTTTAATTCCGTTGACGATTTCAAGGTGTACACAAAATAAAACGCACCCTTTGCTTCATTAGCCAATGTTTACTGTCCAGGTTATAAATAATCAAAAACACTCTATCGAAATGAACATAAACCTTGGAAATAAACGCTGGTAGTGTGTGCCTTATAGAATGAATCCAATCGTTGTATGCGGGATATCTGTGTGCAATGACTTGGAATAGTCACTCTGTAAGTTGTGTTTACTAAACAAGAAGTAATGAAGAGAAACACCCCAGAGCTCTTATTCGTTGGATTATATTTAATGTAGAGTGGTACCAACACCTTTCCATTGTTTATGTATTTTTGTATTAAAAAACAATAACGCTTTTGGGTTGTTTGTATTCAGCGAATTATCATAGTTGTGTGATTTGCACTTTTTGAATTTCTTTTAAATTTTAAATGTACATTAAAATACATATTTTATTAAACATGTATTTCAATATATTTGTACAAAAAATATGATTGTTAAAAATAAAGGTGTTCAAGCATTCCTACTTCCTCATTAAAAGAAAAAAACTATAGCAATATGCAGACAATAAAAAACACAACAAAACAAAACAAAACAACACGAGAATTAACTCCTATGAAATGAGACAAAACATATCAAAAATGTTTATAATCCAATCACCGTTCACTGACAAGGAAGTACATAATTATGTCAAATCCAAAACCAATGTTTACATTTTATTGTAGGCTTCGGAGATTCTGTAACTGCAAGCAAGATGTCGAGTTCGTTTCAAGCAGAGGCAGTCGCTGCGCATAATCAGTGAGTATGAGGAACCTTTGGGTGTGATAAACAGAGCCAAATGTCATGACTCTGCTTACCGTAAGCAAAGAGTCGGCGCTTACGACAGCAGGGAATTCCGTGCTTGTATATACGTCAAGCGTGTTTCACGGGTTAGCAAGGGATATCTGCTTGTGCACGTGCGGTAACTCCACGTTACTATATGCATTATTCGCTTACACAGCTAGCGCAGAAACTTGGCGTTTGCACAGTTAGCGGAGAATGGTGATCGCAAGCGCAGATTTCGGCGGTAAGCAGAGCCATGAAATTGGGCCCTGGTAAGTCTGCTTCCACATAGCGTCCCCAAAAGTCCCCCGTGAACCCAGGATGAAATTGCAGATATTTGTGAGCCAAAAATTGTCATGTTTAGCCCAGCTGGTCAAATCTGCTTCATTATGCAACGTATGTAACAATGAACTCTTCAGTCATTCAAGTTTAATGTGTATCCAGTAGTTGTAAAGAAACCACCGATCTGCATCGTGTGTCATTGTCATTTCTTACAGAGCTCGTACAAAACATGGCGTGCCATCCCTCAAACTGAACAAGGAGCTGTGCAAACATGCGCAGAAATGGGCTGATCATCTGGCCAGTATTGGCAAACTGGAGCACAGTTCCAACAGGGACTTTGGCGAAAACGTGGCTATGGTTTCTGGATACAAACATTATTCAGGTAGGATATAGAATATAATTATAGATATAGTTTGGATGGAGGATGAATAAACTGACATTGTAATGTGTGTTTTACAATACTGAAACATAGGTATAGACCACGTAGTAATTCATTTCAAGAAGGTGTCACAAAACAGGAAACACATTCTTTAATCTTTATTCTTCTGAATTCTTTAACCTTAAAAGATTGTTCATCTTTGTATACCACAAATTCGAAGGCAAATGGGATTTTTGTGAAAACTTCAGAGCATCCTCGTTAAATTGATGTCTTTAGACAGTTTGTAAAACGGTGTCTGGAAATCATCACTTCCCCTCAGTCTTTTGAGACCGTTATTTATCGAGTTGTTGTTTTGTTTTTAGGACAGCAAGTGACTGACCAATGGTACTCTGAGGTGCAAAAGTACAACTTTAGCTCTCCTGGATTCCGATCAGGGACGGGTAAGATTGGTTTCATCACAACTTCCGTTTAATACTATGGATGGATTGTTTGAAGGTTTTCGACCCATACAGGATTGATAGAGCTGACAAAAGTCGCATACAGTGTTTATGTTATGTGGCATAAATAAGAAACCTGTGACAATTTGGGGCTTGATTTGGTGTGGTGTGTGCAGGAGAAAATAGTAAAAAACCATGAAAAATTGTCAGCATGCAAACCATGGTTGTAACATCCGAAATCAGCTGTTGCGTTTAAAAAAAATTGTTCTAGGTTTTCAGATACAGTTTTCACAAACAATATGACTAAATTTTGGAGCGAAATATTTCGCTGAAAAAATGTTTTGCATGAATTTTATAACATCATACTAGATGATATTTGTATCCTTACCAAATCATAATCTGTAAATAGTAATACTAGTTTATATTCACGGAGGCGTTTAACTGTCGAATTTTAATATCCTTCCATGATATATTAGTCATAGTCTTTCTTCTATGTACATTTGGAGTAGTGCATGATTTACCTTTTACAGGTTCCTATGACATGTTTCTGACTTTCATTTAAATAAATATCTCACGTTATCGCAAACCACTCGGAATGTGTTCCTCTCCTCCAACTGCCACTAATGGGTAGGAGGAACGTTCATCAATGACCCTCGGCAGGACACCCAGAAGGTGTCACCTTGGACCCGCTTCGCGCTCAGAGAGAGACACTACGACTCGTCATCGTGGTTTGCGTCTATTGGTCAAATGTGCATTCGTGAGAGAAGAAACATACTATAGAAATGATCCCTAAAAGTATGATCTTAAATTTTACAATGAACTGCGAATGACGCCTATTTTCAATACTGACGCTACAGCCATTGTGGTAAATTTGCAAACTTACAATGATTTTTTTAAATGCTGAATTATGTTCTTCATACACTTTACACTCAAGGAAAATACAAAACTATAATAATAAACAAATAAATAATACTGTTTGATATAAATTGTAATAAATAATTGAGAAAACCGTGAATTCAAGCGACTTTTCTCCTGATTACAAACAACGCTTGACGCATTGCCAGTTGAAAGGTCATGATTGTGAATATTAACCATACAGGGCGTGACTACAGCACGCACGACGTCCTACCCACGTACGTGCCTAATTTGCATAATAAGGCAGTCGCGTGGGTACCAGGTACGTCGTACGAGACGACGTGTGTATACATGTATATTGTGCAATGTAAATGAGTGGTGATACAAGCATAGGCCTACTGTTATATACACGTACATGTACAACTGCATGTGCCTATAGTGCATGTACATGTACGTGTACATGTACATGTATTATACAGTAAGCTTAATGTACATGCACATGTGCATGTACATAATGTACCTGTGTACATGTACAGCTATTTCACACGTCATGCACTGTACATGTACATGTACACTGTACATGTACATGTACATGTACACTGTACATGTACATGTAACATACATGTACATACATGTACACATGTACATATCTAGCTCTACAAGCGAACCATAAAACATGTACATGTACATTGTACATGTACAATGTTAACAACGGTTTTTAAACACAGTAACATCAAATCCGTATTGTTTCAAACATTTGATTAAACATTCATTAGTTTAAAATGAGCGGTAGTTTTAAGTGTCTTGTAGTGGTCTCCGAACTTTTTTTTTGTGTTGCGCATATAGAGGCTCCTGCATTATGCGCTATATAAATGTCTCGTATTATTATTATTATTATTAATTACCCATAAATAAACTGACCATGATTAAAACTTACAGCATAATGCATGGTTTAAAATCTCCACTTTCATGCTTGGTAAAAATGGCAAAGTTTAAATAGCAAACAGTGTCAGAAGCAATGATTTCAAATGGCAAAGTTTAAATGGCAAACAGTGAGTGTCAGAAGCAATGATTTCAAAAAATAGTTTAACTATAAAGGCGGTATTCTCCAAACATAGAAGTGACGAAATGTAATGCACCTTGTCATAGGCCTGAAGGCGTTTCAAACATGTTAGTGTACTTCAACTACAAACACTGCTTCGCTTTTATGGTTCGTTTCCAGAGCTTTAAAACAATGTTTATTATCTAACATCTTAAGTTCATAACTAATCTATGATGAAGACTGAGATAATGTTTTTTTTTTTCACTCCAAGGACATTTTTCCCAGGTTGTGTGGAGAGACTCTACAGACATGGGCATCGGGAAGGCGGAATCGAAGGACGGCAACATCTTCGTAGTTGCCAACTACAAACCGGCTGGAAACATGATGAGCAGATACAGTGAGAATGTCTTCCCTCAAGGGGGCGTGTCTAGGGTGGTGACTCGTGGGGAGTTTTCTGCTGCAAGATCAGGGGGGCAAATGATGATTGGTGGTGAGGATGAAACCTTATCAAAGGTGAGTTTGGGGGGGGGGATAGCTGCTTCTGAAATAACAAACTTGTGAAAGTTAAGGCTTCGGAGTCGGGATCCACGCTTTTTTCACAAAGTGGTGATTTCTTCTTTAGAGCCTGTATAGAAACATAATTTATTTTAACGACAAGACTGTCAAGTAGCGCCATCACGCGTGAAAAACCGAAAATCGGCGACTGTTTTCAGGTATAAGAATGTTGACGTGGGAAGAGTCGTTGGACAAGTGCGTCTTGGCCAGTTCGCCCTGGTTATGATTTCTGAAGAAAGGAAAAACTAATAATTTGTGATTGGTCAATCTGATTACTGTCAACAGCAAACATAAATAAAACACAACTTTCACAGACTTTACTTCGTTAATACAACATGTTTTGGTTCTCAAGCGACCTAAATAATTTTATTTTTATTTTTATTGACTCCAAAAAATAGTTTCAACAAGATGCCCTCTCTGTCCATAATGAGTGCCGATCTAAGCACGGCGTTGATTCGTTGAAAATGTCAGATGACTTATGTAAGACCGCACAGGACTGGGCAGAGCATCTTGCCAAGAATGACTTATTTGAGCACAGCAAGTGCACGGATATTGGAGAGAATGTGGCCATGCATTATTCATCAGCTACTACTGCATATTCAGGTAAGAATCATTTCATTGTAATAGAGAAAAGTCACAACATTGTTGTTCGTCTATATATAAAACTACCCTTATAAATAATCTCTTTATTGGGGGGGGGGGCAACTATACAAAAAATCGTTCAACAAAAATAATAAATTTGAAAGTATATATCAAATTAACGCATTTTTTGAAAGGATAAAAGTAAGTTTATGGACACGGATAGAAGGGAGGATCTTGCAGAAGTTCACGATGGCCAACCGGTTCCACGGAAAATATTTACATAAAGCTTATGTTAAATGAGAGGACAACAAGTTGGTCACGTTCAAACCTTATGTTGGTTGATTCGTTGGAGATTGTCTTCATTTAAGTTTCACTCTCGTAGAAAACCCCCCAGGATTAAACATATATTTTTGGAACTCTCGCACAAATCCCAAAGTATGGATTGTTGACAGGAGCGCACGCATTTTAGAATGTATTTCTCACTTTTTTTTTCATCCATCAGGCAAGCAAGCTGCTGATCAGTGGTACAGTGAACTTAGCAAATATGACTTCAACAAACCAGGATTCACTAGTGGTACAGGTTAGTGATTTGTACGGTGGCTCATATTCGCCAATTTCTTAGAGAACCCATGTTTTATTTACGGCGTTATATCGCCGTACTATTGCGTTATATCGCCGTACTATTGCGTTATATCGCCGTACTATTGCGTTATATCGCCGTATTTTATTGCGTTATATCGCCATAACCCTAATATAACGCAATAGTACGGCGATATAACGCAATAAAATACGGCGATATAACGCAATAAAATACGGCGATATAACGCAATAAAATACGGCGATATAACGCAATAGTACGGCGATATAACGCAATAGTACGGCGATATATCGCCGTACAATAAAACATGGGTTCTCTAGGAATTGGCGAATTTGAGCCACCGTAGATTTGTTAACCAAATATCATATATAGCGCCCAAGGTGCAGGATGCATGGACAACTGGAGACTGTCTATTGTTAGAACGTAAAGTAAGGCATGGGCGCCATTTCGGTAAGCAAATTAATATTATGCTTTAACATAAATAGCAATGGTATTTTTCTGCACAGGTATTGTTGCATCAGAAGAATTGCTTACTAAAATGGCGTCCAGTGCATACATATTTCAGCCTGAGTTGCCTCCCGGCACTGAACAATATTTATTACGGTTGGCTCAGTGATTTCTGTCACCTCCCTGACCCCGGCACGAATCCCGGACCGGAGCTTTGTATTGTATGAATTTGGGATTTCAGTCCCTACTTGATTGCGTGGGTTTTTTCCCCAACTGAAGTTTTCCTTCCACACATCTAACCTTTTTCTCATAAATATCCCTCGAGGGTCCCTCGTTTTTATTACCGGAAAGATATTCAACACAACAAGTTCAGGGATGCCGCACCTGTTAAATTGATTTTGCGTTATACAAACCATGGGAGGAAATCAGTGGCTAAGACCTATAGTGTATTGCTTCGTTGCCAAACATTTTGATAAACTATCTTGGAGTTTTGGAAAACATTTACGACTAAAGTCATGACTCTGCCGGGTGTTATTCACAGGTGTACGACCCCAGGGGTCGGGGAGGGCAACTTCCCCCCCCCCCAAATTCGAGCAGAGGGAAAATCAGACACAAGAGCAAGAAGAACAACATGACAATAGAAAGCTAAAAAGACTTTTTATCTGATATTAGAAATTGGTACATTGTTATGCTTTTATCCGTGTAAAATTTCGGGGCAAATCAACCCCATCTACCCCCCCCCAAAAAAAAACAACAACAACAACCCCCACTCCAAAGAGTCCATCACACACGCCCATGGAGTTGTAATCTGATGTTCGGTTTGGGACATGTTGAGCGTCAGGGACTCGACTCTTCACTCTGATTTGTGCAACTCTATAGCTCCCCAGGCTGGTAAAAAGAGGTACAAAGTTACTGCCGCGACCTAGAGTGCTGATAACAAAATGTCGACAATGAGGCATTCGGTAGACAACATTATGCCTAAGTGACGTGACACATTAGTAAGTTTGACATTTATTTCACAGTAACACTAACATAATATGTACAGTGACTTTACAGAATGCACATTGTGTATGTTTACAATGCGTTGTTTACAGAAAGATCTTATTTGTGTATAGTATTCTGTCAGCGTGTATGGGAAAGAACGAAGCTCTTAAGTGCTTTATCAGACGACACAGTGCACCCGATCTTTTCTAGAAGTGTCATTCTTACACATAAAAGTTGGGTTTTCTCTTTCCCTTTAAGGTCATTTTTCTCAGATGGTTTGGAAAGGTTCAAAGGAATTTGGCATCGGTAAGGCCGTCACCAAAGGTGGTAAAGTCATGGTTGTTGGTCAGTACCGACCTCCGGGGAACATCGTTGGACGGTTCGAAGACCATGTTTTCCCTCGAGCTGATGGCTACAGGCCTCAACCAAGTGAAGCAAAAACATCCAAGGTAAACAGCCGTAGGATTAAACTTGTGTTTATTGCAGTAAACAGCCGTAGGATTAAACCTGTGATTATTGCAGTTAACAGCTGTAGAATTAAACTTGTGATTATTGCAGTTAACAGCCGTAGAATTAAACTTGTAATCTGTGCAGTAAACAGCCCTAGAAGTAACTTATGTTTTGTTTGCAGTAAAAAGCCAAAGAAGTGAACTTGTGATTTCGGGGTGGTAGTATTTGTTTTCCTTTCAATTATTATGTATGGTCCCCCACCCCTTACTCGTGTATCTTACTGTAAAGTGGCATTCGAAAATACTGTTGTAAGAACAACTTTCACTGGAAATCTTACAATTTCCCCCTTTATTGTAATTTTTCCCAGGAAGAATGTTCGGGTGCCAAAAAATGTACAATACAGTATGTCTATTATAGCTTCTTCAAATGGTTAGGATAACAACATGACTCATAATTGTGAGTGTCTCTTTCAGGTGACTCGCGTGGTGCGAACTACTGAGTATGTTGGCCAGGACCCAGCCAAACCAAGCTATGATGAGAGAAGCGTGGATTCTGTTACGAGACGGGTAAGTCGTGAATCACTGTTTAAATTAATCAGGGTTAAATTATTGTCTTTTGTCGCGCTATGTTTTTGGAAAGTTATTTGTTTTTCTCCAAAAATAGATTTCAAAACAGAAATAAGAAGTGTTCCGAGCTGTGCTCCGAACACGTAAAACAAAACTGGATCATCTAGTTACAAAACACGATATTTGGAGTTGGACATGAGGTTTGCGACTTTCAGTCTATATATAGACGACTCTCGTTGTAACAAGATCACTGGGACTGGCCAAGTTACCTCTTTATAACAGGAACGTTAAAGAGGACAGCAAAGCAAAGAAACACAAAGCAGAATTGAGATTCGGGACTCCTAATAAATTCTTTATAAGCAGAACCTGTATTTTTGCTCTTTATAACGAGGGTCGACTGTAACAGCTGTATTATAACATGGAGTTAAAATACCAACACAATGGCATCAAAAGTGCATCAGTAACAATGTTCAAATGCAACGATATTCGTTTAAAATAATTTTATGTCTTTACAGGTTGCTGGCGTCAAACTAGAAGCCCCTGACCTTTCACCTTCTGACTTGACAAAGTTTCAAAAGGACGCTCTGGACATACACAACAAATACCGATCGCGTCACGGTGCTGCCAGCTTGAAGCGATCCGATGAGCTGACGAAGAGGGCACAAGACTGGGCAGCTCATCTCGCTAAGAACGACCAGTTTAAGAATAGTGGCCAATCAGATGTTGGTGAAAACATCGCTATGCATTACTCCAGTGCTAGTACAGCGTTTTCAGGTATGACTCGCTTTAAGCACGAATAAACAACGATAATAGAACATTGACTGGAAATAACAATAATTGTTATTGTTTGTGCAGAATAAGCAAAATGCAAATCTTAGTTGCAATATAACACAAACATCAATTCAACGTGCCGACCAAACATCCCATACGTCACGATTGCTAATGACGTTTTTGATTGTCTTCATGATTTGGAGAGAGAATAACTTTTCTTTAATTTACATCTAAAAGAATGTCTAAAACAAGGTGCCACTGTCAAAACCACTGTCAGATTTTCCTGTTGTGTGTGAACCTTTGTTTCCATACTTGTTATTGTCACCAGGTGAAGACACGTCTGAAATGTGGTATCGACAAAACAGCAAGTATGACTTCAAGAAACCCGGTTTCACATCAGGGGCAGGTGAGCATTACTAATTGGGCATTGAACCACAGTTGGTCACTAACGAAATACTCCCCCATTTCTCAAATGCAAATCTGATATACTGTGTGACATCCATTCTTATTTAGGCCACTTTACCCAGATGGTATGGAAGGACACCAAGGAGATGGGTATTGGGAAGGCGGTCACCAAGGAAGGCAAAGTCATCCTAGTCGCCTTCTACCGCCCTCCCGGTAACGTCATGGGAGAGTTCGAAGGTCAAGTGTCAAAGGAGAAATAAATCTGACCTCATGAGGTCACAGGAGGTCAACCAGAATCAAGATTGACAGAGATTATAACTTCTTCTGTAAACTGTAGACCTAATATTTGTTTTATCTCAAAAATATTATAAATAATGTCGTATGTTTGTTTGGAATCTGGTATAATTTCCACAAAACGGTGTATCACTGAAGAAGACTATTGGTTTTATACGTAATACACACTATTTGGCATAACTGTAAAAGTTTGCGCACCTTTTTTTCTTTTTGGGGACAAAGCAATCTGCTTTTGTTTTAAAAGCAAACTATTCAGTACTAATAATTGTCACGATTCTTCTCAGCTGAAATGTTTTATATTTAATAATTGTTTGCAAATAATTGCACTTATTTATTTCTAAGCACATTGCCATTATTTTTCTTCTTCAAGAATACATTTGATTTCAGACATTCCAACTTTTTATATTAATGTAAGATTGTTAACACTGTTAACTGATTTACCTTGTCAATTACAGCCCGTTATTTTGGTTGAATGTGTTTGAAATTTGTTTTTTTGTTGCGTTTCAAAGGGAAACCTTTGTTCATATTTTCTGTGCATGCGGATGTAGCCTGAATCAAAACATTGTTGTTTAATATTTGCAAATTATGATTAACTCAAAATCAAAGTAACTTGTGTACAGTCAGTGTTGCAAAGGGACTTTGCGCTAAAAGCAGTGTCCTCAAATCAAATTACGTAGAATCTTTTTGCCGATTTTCAGCTGATGAAATTGGCTTATTAAAGTGAAATTATTATTTCTTGGAGGATAATATCTACGACAAGATTGTCAGTTTAACCAAACCATACACTATCATAAGATATTATACCTATAATGCCATATACACTGCTGTGCTTTAATGAAAATGAAACATATCATTAATTAAGTAATGTTTAGCACAATAGAGAGTCAAGCTAGGAGGTTTGATTTGGTGAAGTAAATGCTCAATTCTAAGGCCTTCTAACCCCCTTTATTAACATGTTTGAGTCCTTGACGCTATAGGGATGATCTTTCTTGGGTATTTCCTACAGTTTCCTTCTTTGCTGAAATGTTTTTTCGTATTTTAGTCTTCTTTATTGTTTATTTGAAGGTTTTTACCAGTTTTCTCTTTTGGTGCACGTTTTAAATGCTTGTTCAATTGTATTGTAATTCAGCCTGTAAGGCTGTTATAAACAGAATGTTTAATAAGCAAAAAAAAAATTAAAATAAATAAATAAATAAATAAATAAATAAGCAGCAACAGCTAATAACAAGGTTCGACTGACTTCATAACAGGCCTATTGTTATAAGTCATACTCCACAACCGTGTTCTTAGAGACGAATCTGCCATGCCTAATTCATCTATCATTCGCACATTCAATAAGGCTTGATTTATTCCAGTAATTATAAAATACTTCCTTTCCAATCATTCCATCGTTTATTATATTAAACAAAAGTTACATGTTGAAGCTTGTTAACTATTTAACTCACGTGGTGAAATCGCATTAAATGCTGAAACAATTAAATAAATAATTACCTGTGGACTTTGTTTCTTTTCTTAGAATTCCCCAAACCCACAAGTTTCCCAACGAAACATATAACCAAGTCACATTGGAAAGTCCCATTAATTTAGCCCCAAACCGTTGACTCATAAATAGTCAGCCAAGTATTCCCTCGCAGTGCATTTCCCCTACTCTTTAAAAAAAATAATAACCTGTCAGAGTTGACCCATTTTTGATCAACATGACCCGAAATCTGTGTTAAAATAACATCGAAAATTGTGAAACTGAGAATTGGGTCAAACTGACGCAGAGTCCCACTTCAAATCACATTCCATTAACCAATTCCGGAATCCGGACTAATCCTGATCTGTGAGTTTTTGGAGTGTAGGCACAAACACTAAGGACATGACTACTAACTTCTACGCTGTGAACTCATAATGTATACAATATTATTTTGGGGCTTAATATAGTTTTGTTGGATCTTGAGGGACTCTGGTGTTTAGACCAACTGATGAGAAGGGATCGTGTTTACCAAAACAAAAGTATTCCACGGGAAACAATAATTAGGATGACGTTACCATGTTCGTAAACTGTGACTTCAACACGCAGCAATGGTGTTATAATGGTAAACTTAAATTGACAAAGAAACTACTTTGGAACCAGGGCACGTCAAAATGTAGGCACTTATACAGCAAAACCATGTTATATTGAAAAGTTCTGGGTAATGTACAAGTTTATAGGAATGATTGTCCGTATAGCTTAATTCACTTGAGAATATCGCCAAGAAAGGGTAGAGTATTATTTTTTATCCTGATGGAACAACCCATTGCATTTGATCGGGAACAAGATGAGTACAACATGCAGAGAAACTGGTTCAAACCAACCAATATATCTGTACGAATTATGATACTGGTTTTGGTAACTATGTACATGTATTGTAGTGAATTAGAGATACACTTATTTGCTCCGTTCAATTTTAACAATTAATTTTACTGTATATATCTATACACTTATATAGGATTAAAGCAATCGGATGGTTCCAAAAACCAAAGGTATATACTTTGCCTTTAAGTATATTTTATTGTTCATGGTTAAGTTATCACATAACAAATGTATTCGTTCATGTGATATTTCATCTATTGTGTGACAAAAAGAATGAACTGACATGAACTGACCTGACAATCATGTGCGTGTTGCAACGCAGTACAGTCAACCCTCGTTGTAAAAAGAACAAAATATACAGGTTCTGCTTAAAAAGTGTACACTCCGAAGTCCCGATTCTCGTTTCTTCTTTGTGTTTCTCTGTTTTACCAGGGATCTTGCGTTCTGCGTAGACTCGACTGAGTATTTGTTTAGCGTGTCTTCGTTCATGTGTAGAACACATAGAGTTTGGGAAGGGGAACCTATTGATTTCGCACGTTGACATAAAGTTACGGATCAATACAAATGAACACCACAACAGTGCGATCTCGCTCGCCCATTGACGCACAACACCCCGAGACAGATGATATACCATCAGGAAGTAGTGTATGTATGAGCCAAGGACAGCATTCACTGTTGGATTTACACTGTGGTATGAAGCAAATGTCTTGACCTGCAGATAGTGCCACAGGTTGCTAAAAAAATGGTCATATAGACACTATTGTGTGAAGCTTTTACTTGCCGAGATCACGGCCGAAGATGATTTCATTGCATTAATGTGACGAAATGATGCCGTCTAAATGACACGTCTAGTATTTATTGTGAGTGAAAAAGACTGAGTGTGAGTGTTTGATCAGTTGTCATTATAGATCAAACTCTGCATGAGGCGGAATTTGGAAGGCAATACTTTGGGGGGTTCAAGCGACACAAATGCAACATTAATGTTAGGCCGTGTCCGAAACGGCGACTTCGGCTACAGCTACGGCTAGATCGCGCGCGTCTGCCTATTCTTCAACACTGGCAAACGCGCTGATCTAGCTGTAGCTGTTGCCGAAGTCGCCGTTTCGGACACGGCCTAATATTCGTTTTGTCAAGCGCCATGTTCTTGCTTACAGCCTTTTGTTACTGGAAAAAGTACTTTGAGAGCCTGGAAGAAGGGCGTATAGCGAAACGATAGTCAACGTAAACTTGACTCTGGTTGGACGACACATAACAAGGTAAGGAAACACAACAAGAGACCCCTCCCTCTGTAATTTGGGGAAAACCCTTTTCTCATAGATTTCAACATGCAAGTATACCACTCCGGGGGTTGCTTATTAAGTCACCTAATCTGCACTGACAAAAGGGTTGACACCGTGCCCGGAACAACCTCAGTTTGGGTAGACAATGGGTGGACATTAATGAGATACGGCGGTGAGTGATACTGGGGGTGAATAGACCTTTATCATGCTGCCGCCATCTTGGTCATGTTCCCTGTATCCAGTAACAGTATTGGATGCTAATAATATTCACTGTACAAAAAAGGTACCAGATTATTTTTCCTTCCAGCCTCGGTTTGGTTACATTGAGCTGAATAGGAGAAAAATCAAGATGGCCGCACCATGATAAAGGTCTATTGGGCAACGTCTCCTATACTATTAATGCAGATTACTATTCTGTTTGCCTATAAAAATGGAAATATATACTCTTCTCGTGGAACAGAATTACAACTATTGAGTTTGCTGTGCTAGGGACCTGGGCCTAATTTCAAAGAGCTGCTTAAGCGGAAATTATTGCTTAACAGTTTTGCTAAGCAGAAGTCAGCAGGATACCAGTAAAAAAAAATACACACGCGATGTGGTAGGTTGGCTGGTCACCTTATTCTGGTTAGCATAATTTTGTTGTCCTTAGCTACTTTTGGGCCCACAGGGAAATAAACACTATAGTCACCATGACGAGTCAGTAATGATAGCTTGGGTATTTGTTTATACCCAACTTATCTCGTTATTATTTAAATACACCTGCTCATTTGCATAACAGATATTGCCTTTTTAGTTTCAGTTTCTTGTTTATGTTAGAGCCTGTGCACAAAAATAGTGTAAACACATTTGGGTATCTTGGAAATGAAAAGGAAAGATCAAATGAAACATAGACCTAGAGCAACATTCTGATAGCTGTATCATACAATATTTAATCTCTTATTGGAAGAAGGAGAGGATCCGAAATGAACTGGTTAGTCTTTGGTGGGCTACATCCTCTGAAAGACGCACATCAAGCGATGCTTTTCTCAATCTTTGGTACCCATATCACCAACTGATGAGTAAAGTTTGTAGAAAGGACATACAGGACAACAGCGTAACTTTTAATATTATTGTAAAGAAGATTGATATTGGTTGTCGAAATCAGTCAAAAATAGTTAGTGGCCTGACGACCCTACCAGAATTCTTTTTCCAAGGCTGAATGGCAACACAACACACATAAACACACACACATACTGGTGTAACAGAATCAGTCAAGTGGAAAGAAATGAAGAGAGAGAGAGAGAGAGAGAGAGGGGGGGGGGCAAAAAGCACACAGAAGACAAGGGATTAACAATGAAGAGGGAGACAAAGGAGAGAGATTAGCTTGTCTGAGATGAGAGCAAGGGGGGTAGGAGTGCAAACCACGGGTGTCATAAACCATAGAACTATGGTCAAACCATAGAGAAAGGACATTTCTCTATGATTAAACTGACAATTACGTGCTATGCCTCACCTCTAGCATTTTGTGACTTACAAGTAGTTCATAAAATAGAAAGATTTATCATAAAAAGCTCGGCAACTGTTTACAGATTGCCGCAACTTCCTTGCAAAGTGTTCCTATAAAAGGGTCTGCGGTTCCATGACACCTTTGACGTCAGAGTATGACGTCATGGCCGTGACACTCCCAACATTACACCAATGGGAGTGATAGTTAAAAGTAATAAAATGTTACCTTCGCTGTTTAACAACCAGTTGTATTTGCGTTGTCAAGTTAATAATGTTTGATGTTGGGGTAGTTTTTTTTTTTTTTTTTTGGGGGGGGGTGTCTTCTCCTCATTCTCAATACAAGTTTCATCCATTTTTAGCATGCTAATGGAAGTAAATCGAGTTTTTATAATAGACATTTCGACAAAGGAGGTTATTTTTAATCTTGTAAAACTACCTTTTAATCATGCCTGTGAGTTTGTGGGAACAAAAAGCAAATTTCTCCAAATATTCCGAATACAAAATTGAATTAAAACTTTACAGCAAACTCCAAGGTGGATTATGGTTTGAGTTGTTGGGTGTCGATTGGAAAGCTAAGACCTGGGTCCAATTGTATAGAGCTGCTTAAGAAGAAAATGATCCTAAACAAGTTTCCTCTAGCAGAAATGAGCAGGATACCAGTCACAAATTGTACATGTGAAACGGTAGCTTAGCTGGTAACCTTATTCTGGTAAGCATAATTTTTTTTCGTGCTGGGCTACTTTTTGTGCTTAGTTAAGCCCTCTATGAAATTGGACCCTGGTCCTTGATCTACATCTCAACTAATTACTTCACAAAGAGTTAGTCAGCTTACAATGGGCTTTTGTTGGCGAACAGGGCTGTGAGTTTTAGTCTGTGAGTTTTAGTCACGTAGCTGTTGTTGGTCAAGGGGTTGGGTAGAGTTTATGACAGCTTAGGTCATGTATGTAAACATTGCAGCGAGTGAACCACCTACGTAATGATATATAATGATCAGTGTTATTCACTTTACAAGGGTGTTTACCTGTCGTCATAATACTACTACACTATACAGCCAGGTGGCTGGGGTTAGATATTGCATATTTTGTCAGACAGATAGGAACCGGGAAGTCCGGGACAGACGTCTCAATAACTTGTTCGAACGGTTGACATTTCCGCAAGCATTCTTCCTTGATTTCTTGGTCTGCCTGACTTGGTATGTATAATAGTCGCTTTTCTTTTCTCGATGTGGGTTTCAATCAGGAACATAAGTTTACTTGCTTCGGATGTATTCCGCAAGTTTTACTACCAACAAATAGTTGAATCTTGCAGGTCACAAAGTAGGGATTTCAAATAATAACAATTACAGAACTAATTTTTGATAAAATGATTTCAAAAACACCTAACAAACAATTAGTTCGGTTGGATGGTTGTCGTTTTTTCTATCAATGGATACAAATACTTTTAGTGAAGACGTACTGCAGTTTTGCTGACAATCGGAATACAAATTGACGGTTTTTATTTCTCAAGTTTGTTTGTCTTACTGCTTGTACTGGGTCTCTAATAAAGATACTCCAATTCGTTGAGATAAAAACTAAATATTATTTTTGGTTTTACAGACATCTGTGCAGTAAGGGGGTACAACCAAAATGATATTTCTGTCTGGTTATTCCCTTGACAATTTGATTCTTCACACAGAACGGGCTTCTTCAATTTCCATTTGTGCATATTCACACAACAACCAATGTAGGTCTCGGAACAATTTTGTAGAGCGATAAAACGATCGAGTCTGCTTTTAGAGCCATATTACGCTGAGGGCAGATTGGTTCCAGCAGGCTGGTTCCGAAGCCACAATACAACGACAACTAAAGAGGAGGAGGCAGGGACCCCGATAACTACAGAGAAATTGAGGCAGATATTAATTTTCTTGATCAAGATCTTGAGATAAACACCGGTGGTTTTTCAGGCATTACCGAGTAATCAATTATCAATGAAGCACTACTCGCAAATTTAGTTCAATTTAATGTTTAATTTGTTTGTGTTTTCTTCTTTTTCACACTGTAAAGTGCTATAAATCCATTCTTAAATTATTATTTTGTAAAAAAAGTTTTTGAGTGACTTGGGACTTGTCGCCTTATGATAGACAGAGAGATGACAGAACTACGTCATCGGTTTATTATCGTAGTTCAAATCTTAATCAATCATGTTTTTAGCCACTCCATGGCCTAGTTGGTTGGATTCAATGAAGTTGTGGATTTTTACGCTCTGTTCGTAGACCATGGATTGCGATTATATCAACATGAACTTTGTCCATTATTCACATCTTTTTATAGAATGTTTACACTTGGACAATGAGTGATTGTTAAGAAGGAGGAATTCAGTAATCAGGAGTGGTAAACGGTGTTGTAATTGTTGACCTATATTTGATTAACTGACGATTGATGTCCACTGTGTTGATTAATTAGATTGATTTCTAGTTGACCGCAATACCTGTGTATCCACGTCAGGTTTGTGACACAATGAAACAGTGTATATTTATTATCATCTGGAAAATCCAAAGTACACATTAACCGAATCCAATCTGAATAGTTGTTTCTTGTTTAAACTAGAAATTAATATATTGTATTCAAAATTGAAATCTGCAGTTCCAGTCATGTCAAGACAGAAATACGATATCAAGTCATTCCAGAAGGAGGCCCTCATAGCTCATGACAAGTAAGTTTAAAAACATTATTTGTGATAAATGTTTATACATTTCTTTTTTTATGCAGAAATCTGACCGAACAATGGTATTGCTCTTTACACGATGACTCATTGGGAAACAAAATGTTACTTGGTTAGTTGTTAACTTTTGTGGTTTCATTACCTTTGTGCATTTCCAGTGTGGAGCCACACACTGCTATGCCTAAATCAAAGTTATAGAGCGCCGAAGGCACTAGATAGGAAACCTGAGCTCTAGGCCGATCTATCGCTCACATGGAACGTGATATACGGATGGGCGCCATTTCAGCAAGCAAATATGTTGTTGTATTATCATTGATCGCAATGGTCAGTGTCTGCACTGATTGATTTGCATCAAAAGAGTTGCTTGCTGAAATGGCGTCCAGTGCCTATCTCACATTTCAGCGCGAGTTCCCCATCTTGCGTTTTTGGCGCTCTTTAATCTTTGGTTTTAATGTCCGGTTTCTTTGTGTTTGACATTTCGAAGGTTGGAGGGATTACCATTTTGATCAAGAAAAAACCTGTCAATTCCTGCTGATTTGAATCCTTTTACATGTATTTATATATGGCCCTTAACAACTCATCTATTCATCGCTTCATAGATTACGAGAAAAACATGGCGCCCCGCCTCTCAAACTCAACAAAGAACTTACTGCGCATGCACAGCAGTGGGCTGATCACCTGGCTACCATTAATACAATGGTACACAGTAAACAGAGGGAATATGGAGAAAATATCGCCATGAAATATTCCTCCGCTGGGACTGATTTTTCAGGTAAGAAAGTAGCGCCGCGATGATAATGTATTTAAGTACCTCAAATGTTTCCAGGATAACCCAAAATGCATACGAAGGGGGGAATCCCCACCATTCCTCACATCACCACCAAGACCACCACCACCACCAAGACCACCACCACCACCACCACCACCAAGACCACCACCACCACCACCACCACCACCACCACCACCACCACCACCACCACCACCACCACCACCAACACCACCACCACCACCACCACCACCACCACCACCACCACCACCACCACCACCACCACCACCACCACCACCACCACCACCACCACCACCACCACCACCACCACCACCACCACCACCACCACCACCACCACCACCACCACCACCACCACCACCACCACCACCACCACCACCACCACCACCACCACCACCACCACCACCACCACCACCACCACCACCACCACCACCACCACCACCACCACCACCACCACCACCACCACCACCACCACCACCACCACCACCACCACCACCACCACCACCACCACCACCACCACCACCACCACCACCACCACCACCAACACCACCACCACCACCACCAAGACCACCACCACCACCACCACCACCACCACCACCACCACCACCACCACCACCACCACCACCACCACCACCACCACCACCACCACCACCACCACCACCACCACCACCACCACCACCACCACCACCACCACCACCACCACCACCACCACCACCACCACCACCACCACCACCACCACCACCACCACCACCACCACCACCACCACCACCACCACCACCACCACCACCACCACCACCACAAACAATGTACAAAGTAGTCCGATCTAATATGAGTGTAATAAGATGCTAGTAGGAGTATTCGCTCAGCCCCCCCCCTCGCCCCTCCCACCGCCCATCGGTCTCATCAAAGACCGCCGGGATGGGCTCATGAGCATGTACAATTTGTTTGTTTGTTCTGGATGTAGTGATGACTGTACGATAGGAACAAGTCTACTGCAGATCGGTGCATTGCGCACAATCACAACACGTAAACACACGATATGATGGAGGTTTCATGGATAATGCAAACGATCTTTAAACAAAATTTTGCAAGAAAAATGTTGCGATCGAGTCGATTTTTTTATAAGTTTTATAGTAAGAACGAAAACAATTATTTGCAATTGATTTACACAATAGAGCTGCATTTTTATTGATGGTCATTTCTGTCGTAAACAGAAAGGGGGTGACCGATCAGAGGGTTATTGGGTCAGGGGAATGGTCCAATGCGCACATACGTCAGCCCACCCCAGCGCCCTAGGTGGAATCGATGAGACTGAGCAAAGTTAGAGTAGACGATATACACTTACATACGAAATGACATTTTCAAACCTCACCCTCCCCCATTGGTCAGGTCAGGAAGCAACTGATGATTGGTATTCCGAGGTGCAGGATTACAATTTCAGCAAACCTGGATTTCAACCGAGTACAGGTAAGAGTCCACTCATTGTTATATTCCCCAAACTCGTGGAGTTCTCTGTGGACAGGGGGGGGGGGGTGGTGATCAAAGGTCGGCAGCTGCGCAACTGCTTCCAAACCAACTAGTATTTTTGTATCAGATATTTGATCTGGGTATATTAAAAAAGCCCAGTATTTGGTAATAATATTGTGGCGATGACAAACAAATCTCACCTAATATTTTGTTTTAATCAGGTGTAAAATAAAAACACATTGCTCTCAGATATGCTTGCTGCAACCCAGCGATCCAAAGTCTGCTCTAGTTTTATGAAGATAATTTCTAATTGATTGAGAGCTACATTAACTTTCTTACAATATCAAACTGCTAATAATAATGATCCGGCTGATCGGCAGACCAATTCATATTCATGTGACACTCATTTAACGTCTTCTCTATAAGTATACAGTGATTCTCCTTGTGGTTTTGATATCTTCATTTGCCATTTTTAGTCTTGTTTCAAGAAGTTACTCGGTCAACTCTTGCCTCTATACCCACAGGGCATTTTACTCAGGTTGTTTGGAAAGATACTAAGGAGCTGGGCATTGCTAAGGCCATTGCAGGAAACGGCCAAGTCTACGTGGTAGCTAACTATAGACCACCAGGAAACGTCTTGGGTCGCTTCCCTGAAAACGTCGTGCCTTCAAGCACTACGATGTCTAAAGAGAAAGAAGATAAGAAGAAGAAGAAGGGTAATTTTTTCGCACGAAGGAGAAAGGGGTCGACCAGCTCTAGTAGCAGTTCCAGTAGCAGTGATGATGAGAAGAAAAGCAAGGTGGGTTCGAGGTCGAAGAAGAGCCTTTACTGTCTTTGCATCGTGAAATGTTTAGCATTGAACCAAAATAAATAACTTGTAGCAAGGTCTCCATTAGGACGCTCGTCACCGCATAACGGGAAAAAATCACAACATCTTCCATTTTTTATTTTTCCAGTTCGGTCTCAAAAAGAATGGGACAAGTGGAGAAAAGATCGACACTAAATTATCCAAGTCCGAATTGAAACAGTTCCGAAAGGAGGCCTACTCTGTCACTAACGACTATCGATCTAAGCACGACGTTGATTGGTTGGAGCTGTCAGATGACTTATGCAAGACTGCACAGGATTGGGCAGAGCATCTCGCCAAGAAAGACTTGTTTGAACACAGCAAGCGCAGGGATATTGGTGAGAATGTGACGATGCATTATTCATCAGCTACTACTGCATATTCAGGTGAGTTCAACTGGATGATAAAACAAAACATTAAAGTATGACACTCAGATGAAAACCGGACCTTCTTTTCAAAGTTGAGTAGCACACCGTCGCAATATTGACGAGTGATTAATTTAATTCACAAATTGACGTGGGTTGGAACAAAGAAAACGTGACTGGAGCGGGACTTGAACCAACCACCTCCAGATTAACGTACCAGCGCTCTACCAACTAAGCTATCCAGCCCTATGTTGGCGGTCTCCCTATTAGTCAATATCTGTGTTTTGGGGTGCCAATCAGAAGCCAGTCAGTCGTAATTATAGCTGCCGTGTAGCCAGGGTCACACCCAAGTTTACATACAACCTGGGAAGCGGCAGCCGGGGATCACCTTAAGGGGATGCAACTTTTTAATATTAAATATCAAGTAATAAACCACAAGGAAAACTGACTGATGAAGTTTTACAATTCTATATCAAATCGGGATTGCTTGATAACTGTGCTCGTCAAAAATAATTCCCCAACAAACTCTTTTATTTCTCAACAGGCAAAGAAGCTTGTGATCAGTGGTACAGTCAAGTCAGTTTATATGACTTCAAGAATGCAGGATACAGCAGTGGCACAGGTAAAGGAACATCATTTCCTGTTCACATGTATTTTATTTCATAAGAATTTCTTACAAAAAGTACCGAAGACACACCTGAATTGAGAGCAGGGCGTGAATGGTAGCGCCCTCTCGTGGGGAAAATTGTGACATATCAAAACTAGAAGTAGAAGGTCTTGTAGCTCGTGAATAACGCCAGAAACCAGCCTTGAGCACCTGGTGGGATCCTGCCGGATGTACCTTAGACCTCGCATCCCATTCACACGTGTTATACACATTATATTGATTACATAAAAACATAACGCACAAACAGCAGCAGACGATCGAAAGTACAGCGAACTGCTAGTGCATCTTTGTAGGTGACAAACTACGCCACTTTGAAGCAGACCAATCATAACACAGAACTTGAAAGCTTACGTCACTGCAAGTTTATCCACTGATGTCATTGGGCCTGTAAGACCAGTGCCTGTATTTGTCATTGCGGATAAAGACAGGGGACCAGTCTAGCCTAAGCCGAATTGCGTGTGATCTATCCTGTTTTGAGAAAGACTGTGAAGCTTAGCTATTGAACTGTTACCATCATGCATAATCATGCTTGTCTTTTACTACAGGTCATTTTACTCAGATGATTTGGAGAGGTTCAAAGGAGTTTGGCATTGGTAAGGCCATTACGAAAACCGGTAAAGTGTTGGTCGTTGCAAATTTTCGACCGCCGGGTAATATTGTGGGGCGGTACGATCAGAATGTGTTCTCCCGGAAAGATGGCTACAGACCGTCCAGTGCAGCTCACTCGTCCAAGGTAAGAGTTTGACAGCTATCGTTTCACGTTCACTTTAGTATCATGTTGTATACATAGGCCCTGCTATATGTATCTTTGATATGTATTTATTTATGCATTGACCCAGTTCACCTGAGCTCATCATCACAATCTCATTTGTTGCGCCATTTTGGGTGTTAATGTCTGCGTGAGTTGTAGAGTGCACTTTTTTGTTGACGCGTTTATGAGTTGACTCCCGCAATAGACCTTATAATAGAGATCAATTGACGTCATTCAGCTGCCATCTTAGAGGTAAAACGGTGACGAAACAATCGAAATGACGTCATGTGCATAAGGTCTATGGCGAGCATTAAAGCAGTAGCCGCGTGTGAGGTCGTAGCCGCAAGTGAGGTCGTAGCCGCGTGTGACGTTGTAGCCGCGTGTGACGTCGTAGCCGCCTGTGACGTTGTAGCCGCGTGTGACGTTGTAGCCGCGTGTGACGTTGGTACAATGTTTTCATTAAATGATTTGTTCACCTCATATAAATGATACAAATGGCTTTTAACTCATTACAGGTGACACGTGTTGCTCGCAATACTCAATATGCTGTTGAAGACAACCCTGTGCCCGATAGAAACATGAACACTGCAGTAACTCGACAGGTAAGGCATACGAATTGTATCGGGTCTGGGTTTTTTTAATAGCGCCCTCTACTAAAGTTTCTTGGGCGGCTGAGTACCAGTATCTGTATTGTGAACACAAATTTAAAAGGCCTAAGTTTCGTCTTTTCACAATAAAACAAAACCTAATGTTACCACTTTTCTTTCCCTAGATGAACTCACTCAAACTTCAAGGTCCTGACCTTTCACCGTCCGATTTGAGAAAATTCCAAAAAGACAGTCTGGACTCACACAACAAATACCGATCGCGTCACCGTGCTGCCAGCTTGAAACGATCTGATGAGCTGACGAAGAGGGCACAAGACTGGGCAGCTCATCTTGCTAAGAACGACCAGTTTAAAAATAGTGGCAACTCAGATGTTGGTGAAAACATCGCTATGCATTACTCCAGTGCTAGTACAGCGTTTTCAGGTGATCAAATTTCTCTGAATGTTGGAAAACTTAATTTCTTGTGAACTCAGATTCACCCGTTCTAGCTATGGACTCGGTGCGCCATTTTGTAAAACCACATAATTATTTGACTCCACAAAATGGCGGACCGTGATAGTTCACAAAGTAAAATGCAAACCAGACAATTTTTAGGCATTCTTTGTGTGGATCATTATATTATTCTACTTTTATAACCTCTTTCCAACCATATTCATATCATAACAAACGCCTTTTGTTAGCCCAAAGCGTCCATAATCCAAGGCAACGTGTCCCTTTAAAACCAACAGATGCATTGTACTTTTATTTGAAATTCCTGCTTTACTAGTTATGTACGTTCTTTGTGAAATTATTCACCAGGTGACGAAACATCTGAAATGTGGTATCGACAAGTCAGCAAGTATAACTTCAAGAAACCTGGTTTCACATCAGGGGCAGGTGAGGATCCACATTAGTTCTTATTCGCTATATCAAGATTGATCATACACACGTGTGTATAAATTTTACTCTTTAGTGTGCTAACCATTCATTCTTGCAAATGACTTCATTCTTGCAAATGACTTCAAAGAATCCGGTTTTACACCAGATGCAGGGGCAGATGAGGAATACTAATCGGGCATTTAACCACAGTTGGTCATGATTGAAATACTCCCCCATATATGTAAAGGCCTACATTCCCATCATTGAAGTGCTGTTTGATATTCATTCTGATTTAGGCCACTTTACCCAGATGGTATGGAAGGACACCAAGGAGATGGGTATTGGGAAGGCGGTCACCAAGGAAGGCAAAGTCATCCTAGTCGCCTTCTACCGCCCTCCGGGTAACGTCATGGGAGAGTTCGAAGACCAAGTGTCAAAGGAGAAATAAATCTGACCCCATGAGGTCAACAGGTCAAATCTTAATCGAACAATTATTAAATAGGTGTATATTCTGAAATCTTAATTAATTCATAAAAGTGCAGATTATGTATTGTTATAACTTCATAATGTTTACAATTATTATCTAAAAAGGTTGATCTTGTAACTGAACTCACAGTAAGTCGTAGTTCAGCTGTTGCAAGAGCCAGATTTGCTGTTTGTTTCCAAATGCTGCTTTTTTTTAATGGATTGAAATATTACAATTTTTACTTCAATAAATTCCAGACAACATTCCTTATTAAACAATGATTAATGTGAAGATACAACAATTGGTTATGAACCATCATACATGTAGTTGGGAATACGCGCCTTCCGTGTGGAGAGGTCTGCCCAGGGCGCGATTTCACAAAGAGCTAAGATTGATTAAGCTGTGTACCAATCTATTAATTTCTAAGCAAAGAGCAATGTCACAACACAAATCACTATGGTGTAACTCATCCTAAGATGAATCTTCAACTAGTGCTTTGTGAAATCGGCACAGGAATCCAAAATAGCGCCCTCCTGCGGATCTAAGGCTATCTTAGCAGAACACCGGAGCGCAGTGACGCTTTGCCTCACAAACTTTGCAAGTCTCGCGCATATCCGACCTGCCGGTACCAAGACCAGCCACGATGAGTAACACGGTCGTGTACGCGATTCTGTTCCTCGAATAATACTTTAGTTGTGATAGTTGAAATTGTGTTTATAACAAATTGATATAGGTACATTTATTTTCAAGAATTTTGTATAATTTCAATTTCTTTCATGCTACTTTTCTTGCAATCAAACACAATAGACAAAATACTACATAAATAAGCGAATTAGTAGGCACTGAAGATGAAAGGTAATCTTCGTTAACCAGATACAAGAGAGTTAAAAAACGAAGATTGGATTTCAAGAATCTAATTATTCAGCCTCGTTCCCAGTGGTGTACGATCTCGTCGCGCCACCTACGAGAGGCTAATGTATCGATACGGTGCGCTGTCCATGGTAACGAGGCTGCTATTTTATCCTTGAAACCTACATTTACTTGTGCAACAATTCCAAGATTGACCACTCAGCTTTAGAAAAACTATTTCTGCATTTTATTGTTTTGAAAAGTAAAACAATAATCTGCACGATTTTGAGCCCTCTCGGTGTACATTACGTTTTTAACAAACCTATGCAAACAAGAAGAAGAGAGAAATGAACAATTAAAGTGACATAGTTTCGGAGGAAATTATTTGGATAATAAAGGGTCATTTTTGTTATTAAATAATAGAGTAGTCTGATGATTGACAATCCTGTTGCATGCCTTTGCATCTCAATCTATAGTTAATAGATAGAGAGTGTTCCTTTAAATGCTGAGTCTAGCCATATGTCTCTAGACACAAGTCGAGCTGATCAGTCAAGCGTGACTAATGCTCCGGGTCTTAATGATGCTGATCTGCCTTGTGTAGTAGCCCGAATCGGCTCGTTATTCAACATACACGTTGATAAAGAGAGAAACTGGACTGCGTAAACACATAATAGAACAACAGCTACACCCAGGTTTGAAATTGAGTTCGTTGAAGGCACAATAGGAATGAATATTGTGGCATAGTTAATTTGCTGTGCATAGGTAGGTCAAATATGTGCATGCGGTGAAAAATGAATACGAGTTCCACATTGGGAAGCTGTAATTTTTTCAACATGGATGATGGGACAAAGCAGTGGACTGTAACAGTTACAAGTACCACTACAGTACACGCCTGCAGTGGTACTATGGCATGATGCCGTAGTTAAAGAGTGCACTGGCGAACCAGTGGCGGTTTAAGAACAACCGTTTAATTTAAAATGGTTCAAGATACACGTGTTATGTGCCATCCTGTTCTGACATTGCGTCTCCATACACTGACAGAGTTTGGAAGTGAACACACGATATTATTTTACGAAATCCGGTGAAATAAAACCAAGAGCTTTGCGTGCAAAAAAAACCCCAACAACACTCCACCTGACCTTCAGTTCACTCGTCCATTCAAAACGTACATTCACATCGTCAATTGAGTTGAGTGTTACATTACATTGAAGTTTCATGTTATATTAAATAAGTCGATTTGAAATTAGATTCTGCAGATTATTCACTCCTATCCTTGATTGCAGGAATGATGATTACAAACCATGCATATCAGGTTGTTCACCCATACTGGTACCACCTACGGCCATGTTTCCCTTGTCTCTATTATAGAGATTCCTAAGCCTCGCTTGAAGAACAATTACAGTAGGGTTGACTGGTTAACAACAGTTTTAATTTTCGAAAAGTAAAAAAAAAAAAAACAGTAGCAGTGAAACCAATGAAGCTCTGGCCACTGTACTGACACATGGCGGACCACTTATTGGTAAGTGTCGTCCAACAGTAATGTAATTCATTAACTGAAAGATATTCAGTGTAAAATGCCCAGAGGCATTAGTATTCATAGAAAATACAAATCACTATTTTAAGAAAGATGTGATTCGAAATCGCATTCAAAAACGCAAAGTCTTTGGAACAGCGTTCGTTGCAAATAAAACCCTTTGGACGTTTTTTATTGTTTTGATATTTTTGCGGGTACAACAAGTTTCACAAGACGTGTCTATAAAATTGCACAAGTTTCAGGCTGAAAAGATTTGTCACAGATAAGCAGCTTTCATGCCAAGAGCCTTCAAACTGGTATAAAATAATAAAGTGCTTGTCTTTCAATAATGTTAATTTCTGGGTTGAACAAAGACACATTGACTAGAGCGGGATTTGCACCTGCGACCTCCGGATTAACGTACATGCGCTCTACCAATGTTGAGCCATCTAGCCCTAATGTTGGTGGTCTCCCTTGTTACAATATCTTTGTTCGGGGGTGCCAGTCAGAAGCCATCCAACCTGTAACTGCCGCGTAGCCAGGGATCACACCCAAGTTTACGATTCTTGGAAGCGGCAGGAGAGGAGGAATCATCTTTAGGCTACGACTTTTCAAACATCAAGTAATGAACCACAGGGAAAACTCACTGGGTAAATTCTATTTGGATTTAGTACTTGAAAGTAAAAACAACGTTCGGTGACTTGAGTCAAGATTTTAGTCAATTATTGACAAAATAGGGAGACCGCTAACAATTAAGGCAAGATTGCTCAGTTGGTAGAGCGCCGGCACATTAATCCGGAAGTAGCATGTTCGAATCCCACTCGAGTCATTGTCTTTGTTCAACCCCAAATTAATCAAAACAACTCTCTCAATATATACGGCTCTGGCCCGAAATATCGGGATTAACCGTTAACCGTACACCATGGTATAACCATGCCAGCAAGATGAAAAATTCAACACTCCCTACTCATATAACATACATTATTAAGTCAATTGATACAGTGAGGCACAAATGTACAGTTTGTAACTAGGCCCACGAGTGCAACTACTTGGCACCAGTCCTACTCTGTAAATTATTACAAATTACCGTATGGTAGTTTTTGGTCAGTCTTGAAGTATCAATTCAAATTAATCATTGGATGTATTGACAGCCCAGATATGACCAGATTAATTTCCCGAAATATTGCTCTCAAATTCCCTGATGAATGGCAAACTGACAAGGATAAATGTTGTTACAATGTTCGCAGCTGCGAGTCTAGTTTTCTAATATTAATGTTATCTGATTCGTGTAATTCACAATGTCCAACATACCAACACGCAAACTAGCTGTGTGACCTTTGACATTCAGAATATCATACTAATAGCCCCTAATCCCTAAATATTTGCAATTCCTAGATGGATGAATAAATCAACATTTGACTATCGAGTTATCTGATTATAGAGTTGCGATTTATACCGTGAAGTCGTCACAAGAGAACAACACCATGCTCTAACCATTGTCGTCATGTTCCCTGCACGCCATTGCAGAGACGAGTGTATCATCAACCGCACGAAACGGGCCCAGACTATTATTTCGCGTACACTTCTCAGCCTCTTTGCGGCTGTGGCTGTTACTAAGGGCAGCCTATATGCTCCAATGCATGTTAGCTTTGTCATCCAGCCACAGCCAGAGCCGCTATAATTCGGTGCTATTCTTAAAATGGTAGATTTAATGACCGCAGGGTGTTAAATATACATTCAATGGTGATGTTTATTAACAAAGAATATACAAACTGCAAATCAAGAAACAAGTACGTTTCGCTTTTCCAAACACAGGTGCGTCATTTTCTGAGTCGTTGAAACAGAAAAACCCAACGCAAGAATCTTGTTGAATACCATACCACGCACTCTAAAAACCTCCAGGCCAGAATTGACTCGGATCAGAGCCCCGTAAAGCCTGACCCATGTCTGGGTCAGCATGACCAGGAATCTGTGTCAGAATCACCACGAAAAGGGTCCAAAAAAAATCCTAAAACCCGAACCTGGATCAGGTTCCCTTACCTGCATCCTGGGAATACGAGTACAGTTCAAAAACAAAACAAGCTGCCAAGATGGACGCCGTGTGCTGCAGTTTACGTGTACCTTTGCCCGATTTTAAAGTCGTGCACAGCATTGCTTGAAAATCAACGCGCCATGGTGGTTGGTGGGCCCAAATTGGTTGTGCATTGTTACGTCACTCATTTCCATACACTGAGCACCAAAAGGTTAGCATGCCTTTTCGTGTGCTAACACGCACAGTAAGCACAAAATCAGCCGTTAAGCAGCTCTATGATATTCGGCTCTGGTGTTGCTTCGACTCCCCGGGATTTCACCCAGAATCCCTTGCACGCTGATCATGCGCAATGGAACATGCATGTTTGCCATAGAACGTATCGCTAAGACTAATTCCCTACTATAAAGCCAATACTTTGCTAAATTAAAGTCAGCAAAGAATGATGGAGTGGTGGGATCGTCATTTTGTGGTCATGCTGTAACGGTTTGAATATACTCCGGTGATATGGTGCAGAACGATATTGCATTCAACTTAAAGGTACAGTAGACCTACTGTAAATTCATTCCCATCCTTTAGTTTCCACTAAACACAGTAGCATTTTGTCAAGTTTTGTGGTAATTTTACGGGGAAAACAGCCAAAAACGTTCCCGTTTAAAAGTACAGTTCATCGTAAAGGTAAAGTACAGTATAGTAAAATCATTCCATCATTAAGTTTTTACTAAACACACAAACATGTTTATCAAATTCTGTGGGCCATTTTTTTTAGGGAAACCATAAAAAATCAGTTCTCGTTTAATAAAGTAAAGTACAGTCAACTTTAAGGTAAAGTGCAGTAAATATATTCATATCTTTTAGTTTTTACTAAGCACATAAAACAAAAACTCTGGGAAAACTTATACAAAATTCTGAGCTCATTTTTAGGAAGCTTTCATGGTAAAGTATAGTTTAACTTAAAGGTAAAAAACAAACAAACAAACAAACAAACAAACATCACAACAAATAAAGTCATTCCCATACTTTATTTGTCACACCACACGATACAAAGACTATGTGAGCATTTTTGTCAACATTGTGTTCACGTTTTAGGGAAATCAAGGAAACAGTTCACGTTAAAAGGCAACGTACAGTTCAACTTAAAGGTACATTATATACAGCAAATTCATTCACATGCTTTAGTTTGCACTAAACAGACGATACGAAGACCCTGTGAATTAGTTATTTTCAAACTCTGTGTTCGTGCAAACAACAAGAAAAGTTCGCGTTTCGACTGGGATTTTGTACGCGTTCATGTAATCCTAAAAGCGGCAACTGAAGAAATCAATGGTAACTTGAAATGGCTTTAAATTGTATTTTCTCAACTTATTCGAACGGACGTATCCCTTTGGAGGGTTGGTACTCACGTCTGTTAGGCCTACATTTAGGGCGTGCTACATTCGGGTACAACTTTGGAGATTTTGATCGGACTACATTAAGGTGCAATTTCAGACTACATTTAGGTTGGCTACATTTAGGGACAAGTTTGGGGTTACATTAAGGACATGGCTTTATGTTTAGGTACATATTGGGGACTACATTTAGGTCAGGCTACATGTATAGGGCACGGGCTACATTTAGAATTTCCAATTATAAATCTATGCTTTGTTTTTTGACGAGGTCAACACTATGAACAAATTGGTAAAACGTTTCATTAAGTTATGCTTTAGTTGTATGTAAACCTGTGCCCTTTCATTGGGTAAGCTCATATCGGCTCTCGATCTGCATCTGTCTTGTCAAATGGTGAAAAGTTGAAAAATACTATGTTATTTCCTCAAAACTTTGAAAACCAACCAAACAAACCATGAAGCTGATTGATTGTTATTATGACCGTGAATGTGATGTTTGCCTCACTCCAAGGTTGTCCGATTTGAAGCACACAGTGAATTGGCAGCGGGTTTTATTTATTAATTATTTTATTTTATTTTTTATGTTTTAATAAGTCGCCAAAGAAATGTAGAGTTACCATTGTTTTAAATGGTGTGGTCAAGTTGGTTTACTGGTACCGGTAGCTAATGCAAACTCAAACTCGACAAGATTGCACATTCAGGGAAAAGCTTGTTCCCGTTTGTCTTGCATAATTACAATTGCAAATTGTCGCACCTCTTACAACGTAGCCATTAGCCACAGGGCTGTTCCCTTTCCAGTGGGTCAAATTACATCACCCATAATGAGACAAGAAGCTGAGACAGAAGTCAGGCTGGATCCCTCGCAGGGAGGAACGAAACTCAAGTCCCGCAACTTTCGAGCCGAAGGTGTTCCCTAGAAAATTGCTGGCGGAAGAAAGAGTGTTTCCTTACAAAGCCTAGACTTTATTGGAACGGAATAAACTCGAGTCAAGTTACCGGAACGATATGCTATAGGGGGGCGTACTTGCTGGCCGAAGATCAGGAAAGGCAATGGGACAAAATTACAAGATACTTCTGAAAGAGATACCTGAATAGATTGAGGAGACTCGCGTTATCATGGCACGTACACGAAGATGATATTTCAACATCGGCGAGAGAGTATTTACAAGGGATGAAAACTGTGGTGTACTTTTGGCATTGTTCCTTTAAGTCTGTAGCCACAACCGAGCGAAACGTAATCCCGTTGGATGAAAATGAGGTTAATGTATTAACAGGAACTAATATTCCCTATACTTGATTTCTGATGACGCTGAGGTTTGAAACGGTTTATTTGTACGGATAAACTTCTTAGTACAAAAGAGGCTTGGAAGTATATATGACAGTCAATACGGAAATGGGTTTGGATTTATTGTTTAAAGGGAGGGTTTCACATTTGGTAATTACTCCAAAAATTAATGACCATGGAAACTTCCTTGGTAAAGAGCACTGGAGAGCTGGCGATATTATAAAGAACTGTTAGAAACGACACCTTTTGGAGTAATGTAGTTCTGAGAAGAGGTAATTTTTCACCTAAAAATTTGAATCTGAGAAAGGCTTCAGGCGTTAATCCTTTCTCAGCCATCTGAATGCACACAATTCTGTGCCACGAGGGTGATTTTTTCTTTCATTATTTTCTTGCAACTTTGATGACCAATTGAGCCCAAATGTTCATAGGTTTGTTATTGTATGCATATGTTGGGATACATCAAGTGAGGATACTGGTCTTTGACAGTTACCAAAAGTATACCCTGCCTTTAAGCCATGTTTGTCTTGATCGGCTTACGGTAAGTTGACAATGTCCAAAATTGGAGGGGTGTAACAGTGCCCGTAAATACGAAATGCGATGTAATTGATTGAATCAAATTTGACATTTATTGGGCAGCATGCACGCCTCATCTTGTTTCCCGCTCAACTCATTTCTTTCTAAAGTGATTTGGACACGAGATTCAAACAGAAACAGCACCCTTGCAATGTTAAAACACAAAAATACTTCAATCCGTTTAGCATGCGATCTTTTTTTTCCCCCTACGGGTCTCAATGAGCATACAACGCTGTGTTAGACTACATTTTTAAAAGCAAATCAAAATGAAGTTTGACAATGTCACGGTTGTAGTTGACTCTAACATCTTAATATTTACGACAAGTTACGCTCACACGACTCGGCCATTTTAATATTCTTATATAAGTATTCCCATCATATTGGCATTATCACTTTTTTTCGTGCTCTTGGTCTTAGCTATGAAGGGAACAGGGACAAAGGGAAACCCTCCAGTTGATACGGCAATGTAAAGAACGCAAGCTGTCGTTTTCAACATTTATTATTCAATGCAAGTTCACCCCCAAAGAAGTCTATAATCCACTCTTGGTAAGGAGCTACTAGAAGAAAATAGATGAAAAAGACCCAGGGTAACTGAAAGTAGGAATCGATGTTCCTCTTAAAATTGTCTAGATTGTAGGATGGAGGGAAACTTGCACGAGGCATTGAGTTCCAAAGGAGATCCAGTGTGGCTATTTTGTTCTACATCTCAGCAAAGCAAGAGTGTATGGGTGAGAACAAGCAGAAAGCCTGGTTTCGCGCTGAAACACCTCGATAGGAGGGACAGGTCGGGCACATTGGTGGCACATTTATAAACTAATGATTGAAATACAAGTAGGTTGACCACGAAGGACGTCACAGGCCAGCCTGAGTTTGAGAATTCACCGGTGATAAAAGCTGAAACACGCCGATGATGTTCATGCCACAAGATCATCTCTTGATTCACCCTCTGGAAACTGAATAGCACAGGTAATGTTTTGTCGGTAACACACTCCCATGACAGGTGGAAGCGATGGTTCATGGATCAGGCAATACAGAGCAGTGATATTCCGCAACAAAAAAGGTGCACCAACCATAACTTGCTCCTTTCCACTCTTATTGGGTCAGACTTGAGCACGATCTGACTCACTTGAGGTCAGTATAATGTCCAGGTCTGCTTGACTAACTTGCCGACCTGTAAATTCCAATCTACAGTAATGATATTCCGGGTCATCTTGACTCTACTATACGAGTCAGACTGATCCAAAAATGGATCTGACTTCGTGGAGACCAAGGGGACATTTTCTGGGTGGTTTTCAGTGGGAATCCACTCACAGGGTCGAAACAGAAGGCCATTCATTTCCGAATTCTTCGCATGCTGTGACAGCTACCCCATCATTTGGTGTAACAAGAAGCTCCAGACCCAATCCGGCATTCCGTGACTCAAATAAAGATCGTTCAATACAGAGTTATGTAAAAACTCATCGTAACATCTGGCCACCTCGATCTCAACTGAAGCTACAACAAAGCTCGTTCGACTATTCCCCTACCTCACCTCCCAATATCAGCCCATAGTGTGGAAGTATCGACTCCCATCTGCATACGCACGTGATGTCAAAACCAAGTAAATATAATATTAAGGCTGAACCGCCATCTTTTATCTTCGCCACAAAGACACTTTCTATGTTATGGTGAATAGGGACATAATTGGGTACGCGGTAATTTGCATTTATGATTGCTGATTTGACTTCCACTCCGCGCAGCAGGTGTGACGTCATATTATCGTGACATCAGAATATGCAAACTATATCGAACGGATAGATATAATACATATATTTTCACGGAAAAATGGTACCGGTAAAAAAAGGATTACCAGGAAGTAACGAGCAATGTCAATTGTGACCTCTGTAGTGTATTAACTCAGACTTCGAAATGGAGTGAAAGCGTGAAAGCTATAAAGTGAGATCTACCATCCTGTGTACGGGCCGCGTATGTACATGGTGTGCCTCATTGCGCACACAGCTAACCGTATTGAGCTGAGGTTTGGATTGGTCAGTCAACCCTTTCTTGGGGTACAGTGAGGCATTGAGATAGATACCTCTCAAAAGCTTGACCAGAAGCAGGTTATCCTCTTAGCGCATTCCGAGAAGGTTAAGAAGAATAAAACACCTCGTCCCTCCCTTAATTTCGAATTGAGGAGAGTACAAACAAACACTACTTGCTGGCAGAAACAGGCAGGCACACAAGGAATTACGATCTACATTGGAATTATCGATATCTCACCGGCAAACACAAGCCCGACGGCGCGTTTCTCCGCCTGGCTGACTTTAGGGGATGGAATACCCGTAGTGTGCAGGGGAAGAAAGAGAGAGAGAGAGAGCTCGCTGGAGGACTGGGGAGACCACACCGGCAAACAGTTCAATAAGTGTATTCTGGTTTAAAGGGGTTGAGGCAGATCTACTGGAGCCGTTACCTGCCGCTCACGTTTCAACGGACATTGGTCGGCGTCCCTTAGACAAACAGGTTGAAGGATTAAAGATTGACGGTGATTGTAAATGCCCGCTGGTGACTAAACTTCACGACTCTGAAAGGATTATAACCTCGGTGGGGAATTGTTTTACATTAGTAGTAAGGTAAGCCGTATTGTTGTTAAGCTGTAGTATTCTTTTTTTTTGTAATGTTTTGATTCGCAATCGGTAGACAAGACTGGCTTGAACGGCACGCGTAACCGACATTTTACGCCTTATTTTAGGCAATGTATAGACGCCCAGAGTCGCATGCTTTTTCCTGGTATCTTGACGTCGGCATCAAAATGTTAAAAACTGCAGCTATTTTTTATACAAACAATGTAATCATGCATGGGCGTTTGGTGTAATTTCAACGCATATTATTTTAATTAAAAACATTTTTTTTTTCGTTTACCACTAGCCGGCCATGTCAATAACGACCCCTGCCAGTCTCTAAAAATTTCCACTTTTCTTCACGATAACTGATTCAGTGACGCGCTGTTTTTGTGACGTCCGTTTGTTATATAATTTATAATCCATACAATTTGTATACGCATTTTTGCTGTGTACTCCCACAAATATTTTACGATTTCCGGGTCGGTTTTGAAATGGCATATAATTAAGAGGGAAGGGTTGGTGTTTTTACCTTCTACATTTCATTCATAGAAACTGTATTTCAAGTAATATCGTTTAATCATCTTTTAAGAAGAATGTTTTATGCTTATTTTCTCTCTCTCTCTCTCTTCATGGTTTTTGGAATTCAATGTTTCAAAGACGGGGTTTTATTGAGAGCATAAAGTCTACATTATTTCAATGCATCTTTGAACGCTGTGTATTGTAGGAAACGAATCCATCCTTGCACACATTTGGTGATGCTGAAACTTTCACTGAATAGTTGTCTTTTACTAAACACTCTAAAGATTCCTGGTCAGCCTGACCTGGGGAAAAAATAGATTTTAGCTCTGATTCTGCACCAGTTTGTAATTTTCACACCGATTCCGGGTCATGCTGAATCAAAAATTGGTCTGGGACCCGTACACTGCTAACACTTTGGTGTTAAAAATGACACCATGGAATCAGAATGCGAAAGGAATCAGAACGCGAAAATAACACTAATTTCTGCAAAACAATAACATGTTTCTCTCTTCGGTATCTATGACAACACACACACAGTGTCAATTTTAACACCCAAGTTTTTTCAGTGTTCATGGTTTATGTTCCGGAAGTGTAAAAAAATTATTTCCATTTCATTTTGAACTGGCGATTCTGGTGGGGGAAAAGTGACGCTAGGAAACGTTCCCTTCCTGTGTGTCTCAGTCTATGAAGTTGGAAACCGTATATGTTTGGATAATCTTTTCGCTAATCATATATACGAGCCTATAATGATACCATATTATACACTGGCATTGGAGTGTACCGTATAATGGTGTTGGGTTTTTCAGTACAAAGCACCCCTCAGTGGAGATACCACAGTGAAAGGTCATTCCCCTTCAATATTCAATTGAACAAGTGGACGGCTCAATTAACCAAATTCCTTTCCATATCACATCAAATGGAACACACAGTTGGTGAAAATTTGAAACAAAAACAAACCGATCGACACCCACCGAACTGAATTCAAATTGCACTGCGTATTTACAGACACAATATATATATAAACCAGTTATTTAACCGTAACGAAATTATTACTAATATTTGACCGGAGAATATATATATCTAAAAAATAATAAAAATACCGAATGCATGTGAACATACCATTACATTTAAATTCATGCCAGAATGCTAAAGGGGGGGTGGGTGGGGGTGATTAAACTTAATGAAAAAGTTCAGAATCATCACAAATTTTACGGCCATACGCTTATTACTCACATAAAAGAACTGGAAGGCCAAATAAGAAGACCATGCAAGCGCTATGTATGTGCTTTGTATATTTGTATATTCGTATATTTGTATATTCCGATACGCCAGACTGTACTACAAAAAATTGACGTTCTCTATACTGGTGTGTTTCAGGGCAAATAAACACTTTAGGGGTTGACTTTGCATAGTTCCTTTTTCACGATGAGTTCACACACCCATAGAAATGATACCAGTCAATATAGCTGACAAACGCAGGTCAGGGTCAAATGTCAAAGGGCAACTTGCCACATCTGAGCCTATTTAATTATAATTTCCGATATGTTGGTTAAATATCTACGTATGACAATAATCTTGTGGTCTTAAGTTCAATTTACGGTTGTTCCTGCCGCCAGTTGTTATACGGCACAAAGTTCTCGCGAAGTTTTCAACACAGTTGGCGAAACAAAAATATCATGAATGAAACAAAATAATGCAGTGACTGGAAAGAATGGTTTCGCACTGCGATTTTGATTTGTTAGGTATGTGTAACCAAACACATACTAATTAAATGTCATTTGGTAGTTTCTCTTGTCAAATATCAACACAAATAGTGAATAAGTAAACAATGTCACCTTCGGTCAACAGGGCTTAGTTGTAAAGAAGACTGTATGTCGAGAACTACAACTTACCCGTCAGTCATCTGGATTTTCTGTTGGGATGACGGTTATTGTTTTTGTTTGACACTACCATTACTTGATGGGTGTGAGTGTTACCTTAATTTTGATTTTGGTTAAATCTTGTCTTGGGTATTTCTCTGGTCACTGTTTAAACAAGTAGTGAATAAACAAACAATGCAACCTTAGCTCAGCTTTGGCTCAGTTGTAAAGAAGGTTATCCAGATAACTATGATTTGAAATATATATGTTTTTAGTGAAATCAATTTCATACCAAAAGTGACAGAGATAGAAGTTTCCAAGAAATTGAAACTTCAAAAATGTTTATATAGAAAAGAAGATTAGAATCACTGAGTAAATGCCATCTTAGATAAAGATGCTGGTCATATATCTATAAGGGCCAGACAAAAATATTATTGTTGGTAGATGTTCACGGCAATGGAGCAGACTTCAATTTGAGTGACAACAGTAATAATAATACACAGTTCTAATCCGCTTTTCTCGCTCGTAAATTTTTATTTAATGGTATGCAGAGATGTGTTTAAAAATAATAAGACTCATACTCCACATTTTATACGCGACAGCCTGTAATAATGGTTTACAAGGTGCCGGAGTTAAGTTTATGATGTGTAGAGATGCACCATTATATGCGGGTGTTTTGCGGGGCTGGGTTATTTGGTTCTTATACAGAACTGACCCTTATATTTAAATTAAATAAACTGGATGGTATATTTCAAGGCTGGGTGTACCTCACTTGGTTTATCCCAACATATGCATAAAATAACAAACCTGCGAACATTTTGGCTCAAGAACATCGATGTTGCAAGAAAATAAGGAAAGAAAAAAGCACCCTTGTTGCATAGAATTGTGAGTTTTCAGAGGCCTGAAAAAGGCATGATCCCTGAAGCCTTTCTCAGATTCAAATTTTGGGTGAAAATTTATCTCTTTCTCTAAAACTATCACTTCAAAGGGGTCGTTTCTAACAATGTTTTATAACATCAACAGCTCTCCGATGCTCTGTACCAAGTAAATTTTTACGGTCGTTAATATTCGGAGTAATTACCAATGGTATGCACTCCCCTTAAATACATTAGAAAAATCAATTTGATATTTCAAAATAATGTGAAACAGCATATTCTCCACTTGTTGCCAGATTGTTTATTTGAAGATACAGAATATTTGAGTCGGTGTTTCTACGGTGAATATACTTTAAGACTGAAGTCTTCAGACTCATGACAAGACGGAAGTCGAAATAGATATCTTGACGGAAGTCGAAATAGATATCTTGACGTCAGGTTGAATGAACTAAGTTAACGAATGCTATGTTGTTTTTACTGCATGCCATTGGATGTGACACGATACATCAATTGTTGGCATAAATCATATAAAAACAATCAACTGTATCTAGTACGTCATTATATTGAGACAGGAGATGGGATGCCTAGTGGGTAACTTAACATCCTGGTGTGACCTGATTAGCTTCAAAACCCATTACACCTGCTAGTCTGTCTAGTCTAGTGTACGTCCAACAGCTCCCATGGCTGTTCTCTTGGTGTATAGGTCGCGTTACTCGGGCTCCCATTCCTGAACCTTGAATAACTCAAAGTCATAGAATAATCAAAGTGTCTGAGAGTCTAATCACGTGATTTTATACAGATATCAAATTACAGCCAGCTCAATCTTCTACGCTCCAACCAAAATACAAGTCACATAAACAAAGCGAATAATTTCAGTGCTGTTCAATATTGAACGTGTTTGAAGTATAAATGCGACTCTGGCTTAGACATAGCAATTGTGAGCGACTTGAAGCAGTGAGTTTGCATACAACGGGCTTCAAAATGGCGGTCGACGCTTAATCCACGGACGGGAGCCCCTATGGAGCCTTGGCTCTTAAAGGTCACACGAGTAAACCTCACTCTGTCTCGACATTGGCTTCATAATAATATCATATTCAACTCATTATCCCGCTTGTCACAGCTCATAATCTACACCTCGCATTACCTCTTTTCGTTTTGTTTTTTTGTTTTTTTGAGAACCACCAGACTAATTCATCGGCATGTGCACGTATGGTCTTTTTAACACAGTGCGGTAATAATCCTTACAAAGAAGCGACATCTGGTAAACAAGGTATTTTAATGATTAATTCTGGAGATGCAGTCAACACTGAATGATTGATCGGTGGGGTCTTAGGGTATTACCACCATGGTCATCCTCAAATGATAGCAAATTAATAACTATCTACTCTTTACCGTTTGGGTCTGGAATATCATCAGGCGCAGTGTGTGGCCATGCGGTACCAAACCATTTAAAGGCACTCGCTATACATGGTGCCGCCATCTTGTTTTGCCTCAATGTAATCAAACCGAAGCTCTGATGACAAAAAAGTCTGTTCCTTTTTGTTCGGTATAAACGCCCAGGTCAAAATTGACATGGGTCCGGTGTTCCCGGGGGGACTGACCCATCCCTAGGTCAGTGCGACCCGGAATCTGCTTCAAAACGATGACCTAGAAATGGGTCAAACTGACACGGAATCCGAGCCAAAGTTCAAACTTTTTTTTATTAAGTTCCGAGTCAGCTGGACCTAGAATTTGTCAGGCCAACTGGGACCCCTGTTCATTGTTCTTTTTTTACCCGGGCGTTTTTTGGTTTTTTTTAGGTTTTTTTTTTAGTGTTACGCGAATCAATATTAAGCCTGAGTGCTCCTTTATGCATGCAGAGATTATGACAAAGAAAGTGGCACGATAAAAGAATGTATGTCGGCTCTTTCCATATAAATCGCCTCATTGGCTATGGGGCTGATATTGATCACGTGACACGGGTTCTGGTCCACTTAACAGTTAATAAGGGTTAGCGAATGTCTTACTTAAACTACTACCGGTCAAGAAAAAAATGGCCAACATGGCTTGGATTATAAATCAATCCATCAGCCTGAATTAAGTCCAAAAGTGACTTATCGTTGTGTTATTGTCAATCAAGGATCAATGCCTATGCCTGGGATTGTAAAGTCGCTAATTTTGAAGTCTTTATTCATAAAAAAAATATAATAAGTGGAGTACTTTTGGTGAGTTTTAGATTCAAGTTTGACAACATTATTTAAGAAAAGGTTAATATTGTTTATTATTTTTTGCGGCAACTCGAATTACGTGATCCTCGAGAAAGGTGTTGTTGTTGTTGTTGCTTTCCTACATTAAGTCACTTGCCAAGAACCGCTGCAAATCTCAAATCAAAGCATGTTTAAGACTTGCAGCCTATAAAGTCTTAGTCCAAATGTTCCGACGACTATTTTCAGCACATTACATCATATTCTAAGAAATCCACGGAGTGCATTCCGTAGTATCACCTCAGTCCATGTGATACCTACCATACCAGACAAGTAGATTATCTTTGCCTCTAGAGACTTTTATGCAGCGTTTATATCCGGCAGGACGCTACCATCAAATGTGGCAAACTGTCTCTCCCACTAATGATTATTTTCGTTCAGGTTCGGGCACAGGCATCGGAAAAAGCCACGCTTTGAATGCTTAAAAAAAAGCGGTACCATCCAAAGACAAAAAGATAACTGCGGTAAAGACAGAAATCCCCCTGATTATGACTTCACGTCAAAGCAATGACCCATTTTGAGAAAATTTTAGAAGTGTGACTGTACACTATAAACATGCCCCGAAGTCATAATGTGGCTTTACCAAGTCGCCTGTGCGTGTAATAAGCTAAGCCTACTTGATTATGGGAATTCGTTTGTGAAACAAGTCGTGTCTGACTTCAAAATCCGTCTTGCTAATCTTAATGAACAACGCAGTAATATCTGTCACAAATGGTTTAGATTTACCACTTTAAGGATTAATATTCAAAGAAATTACCGACTACAAACAAAAGCTATGACCAACTCCACTTAAAGGCAGGGTATACCTTTGGCAATTACTCCAACAATGAATGGCCATAATAAATTACTTGGTAAGAAGCACAGCAGCTGTTGATAATATAATATAGCATGTTGGGAAACGATTCCCTTCTGTTGTAAACGACGTTGTTTTAGAGAGAGGGATTCAAATACAATTCAATCTGAGAAATGTTTCGCGGATTGTGTATTCTAATTACGGATTATTCTTCTATGGCGTGTCGTGGCCGAGTGGATAAGATCACTGGACTCAAGCTCTGGTGTTTCTGATCAGCAGAGTGTGGGTTCGAGCCCCGGTCGTGACACTTGTGTCCTTAAGCAAGACACTTAACCATGATTGCTTCGTCCTTCGGATGGGACGTAAAGCCGTTGGTCCCGTGTGTTGTGCAACGCACGAAAAAGAACCCAGTGCACTTATCGAAAAGAGAAGGGGTCCGCCCCGGTGTTCCTGGTTTGATCGGCTGCATATTGCGCCACAGCACCTTGTAAACCATTACAAGGTGCTATGTAAAGGAGTAGGTCTCATACTTCAAACGTAGCTCCAAATACCTTGCAGGGAAACATGAATGTTAAGCGCTTAGAGGCTGGCCTGCAGTAGGCGCTATACAAATACAATATATTATTATTATTATTATTCCTGCGTGGACACAACCGCTCCAGATTTTTGGCGATTCCGCTACCCCCTAAGTGAAATGTTCAGAGGTTAGTTTGATTGTATATCTACATTTAGGATTAAAACAATTGAACGATTCCCAAAAAAACCTTTGAAGAGTAAATCTACATTACCATGAAGATTCGGGCTGAAAGCAACTGATTGAGGTAAAGGACCAAATACTTCCAGTCCATCTAAACATTTTTTAGAGAGTACACCTGAAATTCTACAACCCTTGGGGGTAACCTCATGTCACCCTCTATGTAAAAATCAAAATCCAATAATTATAATACCATATAATCCAATGGTGTATTGTAATTACATTTCAATTTTTCATCACCGTCTGCATGCGCACGTGAGGTGTGACAGTAGCAATCATTAATGCTTTGAGATAACTTAATCCCACCGCCACTGGCAGTCTATACTTGCCACGTTTTTAATCAATCGGTTCCGCACCCCCAAAAAAACATATTTCACGGAACTTCCACCTATAGACAATGCGGTGATGTTTTTTGTATCTAAATTAATTACTAAATCACAAAATATGGCATGGGAGTAAACCGGGTGTTAATCACCGGAGAAAGTATCAGTGACGCCTTTAGCAAATGCTGGGGTGGATGGCCGACTGGCAACCGCCTCTTAATGATTCGACAGTCAAGAATTGTGATTGTTTTTCTGTGAAATAATTCCCCACGGGAATGTGGGGCGTACTGTATGACATGTCAACCGAGTTGCGTAATTCCACATTTATTTGTCGTAAATCATCGCAATGAAATACCAGTGACACAAATTGGTTCCCTTTGCTAATGGAGAGCGAGGGCTGGAGTTAAACGATTCTTTGTTGCTCTTCACTTAAAATAACTCTTGAACGAAAAAGTCGGTGCATTCTCTCAAAACAGTCTCGCATCTACGTTATGTTTTGGATTAAATTTGAGGTTTTATAAAAAAACAAGTACCGAAATAACGCAGCTTTGAATATACAGCAGCCTGAGCGACATTTGCCATTTTATGTTTTGTCCCCCAAATAACTCAGGGCAGCAAGAATATTCCTGGTGCTAATTATAGAAGTCTATTGAAGACTGGTTGTTGAGATTTCATATTTCGTGCCCATCCAGCGAGTCAAGTAACAAGGCCGGATTAATAAGCGTGCATGAACACAATAGATTCACTCATGCTCCATCAGCACTGTGCGCCATCATATCGAACAAAACTCCTCTTATTTTTTTTTATTGTAAGCTGCCATTTTGGCTTGGGGTTCATACTGACAATGGTTTCATGATTTTTGAAGTTTAGATCAGATGGCATTCGGAGATGCCGGATAGTTCTTGTGATTGAGTCAAAGACTGTCCATATACGACGGTAAAAGGAAAGGCATCGTTTGGTAATCACTTTAACAAAAATTATGACAATACAAACTTTCTTGGTTCGTAGTCAGCAGCTTTTGATAAGCATAAAGCATTTTGAGAAGCATTCAATTCAAACTCATGTGGTTATGGAAAAAGATATAAGTTTTTATCCCCCAAAGTTTGAATCTGAGAAACGTTTCTGTCAGAAACGTTTCTCAGAATTTGCAATCCTGTTAAGGGTTGTTCTTCCTGCGTGGACATAACCGCTCTGGATTTTCGGCGATATCTCAAAAACGCGATCACCCTTTGAAATTAAACTTTCACAGGTTAGTTATATTGTGTATAGCTACCTTTATATATAGGATTAAAACAATCGAACGGTTCCGAAAAAACCAAGGATATACTTTGCATTTGAATCATAATCGTTGACGCCTTCTTGGCATAAAGCAGTATTACAATCGTACACGTCAGAACCGTGAATGAAAAATTTGAATCAAACTCATTTTAGAATGAGAAATCTAATCATCCATTACAAAGAAAATCCTGTAAATGGACATTGTGTAAATAAAAATACTTGCGATAAATATGTATGGATTGTTGTCTTGGTTTGTTTTAACAAGAATTATTCATAAATGGTGATAAATTCGCCGAACAGATATCTCTTCACCGAGTGTGACCCTTAAAAACATTATCATTCTATTCAAATAAGCTGCAATATTGTTTTTTTCCCATTTTCGAACAAATTATTATAGCCTAGCTGAAGTTAATAGTAATCTGTTCCCTCAAGCAGCTCATCTGTTTGTTAGAATGGTTTAAAGCATCGTCAACAAGTTTAATAGTTTCAAATCTGCTGGTACAGTCTATAATATTAAACTGAGATGTTTTGCAATACTTGGTATTAAAGTATGGCAAATGTAAATCGACACCATTCATAATTTGTGAGTGTTTACTTGAATTTCATTTGAACATTTCGTATCGATTATACTAACAATGATTCATGTTTGATTGAAAACGGTTTCTGGTGCTAATTTATACTTATTTTGTAATGTATACAAATCTATATTTCAGAGGGTTTGTAAATACTTTGCACAAAGTACTTTTTTACAAATATCAGCCACATCATTTTTATTTTCACGAAAAGAAAATCAAGATTTGTTTTATCTATTTTTCATACTTAAGTGGTAGTTTAAAGAAAATGTATACGTTTGGTAATCACTCTTAAATTTAATGGCAATGAAAACTTACTTGGTTAGAAGTACAGCAGATTATAGTATAAAGCATTTTGAAAATCATTTCACTTCGAAGAAATGCGGTTATGGAAGAAGATACCAGTTTTTAAGCCCCAAACATTTGAATCGGAGAAACGTTACTATTGGATACGTTTCTCAGATTGTGTATTCCAATTACAGAATATTCTTCCTGCGTGGACATAACCATTCTGGATTTTCGGGGATATCTCAAAAACGCTACCACCTTTTAAAATGAAATTTTCACATGTTAGTTTTATTGTATTTATCAACATTTAGATAAAGATTACGACACTCGAGCTGTTCCAAAAACCAAAGGTATACGTTCCCTTAAAAAAAACCACCCTAGATTTATATAAAATATACATTACTGTAATTATGCAGTTCAGATTTTGTTTTAGTGACCAATATCATATAATGACATGCGATGCTTGGTTGAATAGAATCAAGGACGTGTGTATTAAGCTGACTGGTTTGACACGTTGAGAGATCATATAACATGTTGCTTCTGCACTATAGGCCCTAGTGCACGGAGATACCAATCAATATACACGCCTGGTATCTCCTGCTAATAGAAGCACGTTACAAAACCTAAAGCCATCAAGTACACATTGGCCTTGTGGAATCAGAGTACTAAGGAAGCCTCTGTGCTCAAACCAAATGCATACAATTACGTTTTTATGCACGTGTTTCTAATGTTTAATCAAAATAATGTGCAGTACTTTAGTATTGACTTTTTGTGTTTGAATTATATGTAATGTGGTGCAATGTGGTTGTATTCCTCCTCCTAAAGTATGACCACAGTACACCACTTATAACCCCCCTTTCACGGTCACTTCACGTGACTAAAATAGAACATCAATAATCTTTGCTGTCAAAGGTCAACATACATTTAGAGTTCTAATGTGTCGATGCATTTGGCCACTATAGGCATTCTCTTCACAAGAAATCTCACACACTGGCTACGACCAAAAATATTTGACTCTTCTTAAAAAGTGATATATAATGTAGAATTCGATGCCAACTAATACATCGACAAATTTGTTCGCGGCAAACGGGTAGATCATTCTTCATAATAAACACACAAGGCAGATTGTGTTTAAATAGCAGACTAAAGGTGCATTATTTATCAAAGATCACTGCCGCTACACGTTTTCTTTAACTCGGTTGTGATTGATTGAGTTCTTTCGAAAGCTATACATCGCTTAATGTGGACAGAGCATTCTCCATCGAGTGAAATTAGTCTAGTTTCAAGCCGTCGGGTTTGCTATATCGTAACCCGTTTGCTTTAAGTATTAAAGGAGTTGTGATACAATTTTAAAATGTAAACACGAATATTTTACTCCATACAAAAAAAAACCCAGCTTTAACCGATGCTAAGGAGACTCATTATTATTCCGTGACGTACCATCTTTAAACCAACTTTAATAAACATGCGGTACCGGTTTATTTTCAAAATGAATCATCTGGAGAACTTTTGGGGCCAGACTTGTTACTTCGAAGAAAAAGTCTGCACAAATTACGATCCAAAGATACTTTTAATGAGCAAGCAGGCGTAGAGCTCTTCAACTTTGCAGGGAAAATGTAAACATAATCTGACCGAGGATGACTTGTGTGTATTCCGCAGTGGACCGAAGGTTTGCTTTAAAAAGTAGGCTTGCCAGAGTCTCAAATGACTAAAGGATAGCTTCCAGAAAAAAATACCGAGAGTTGTTTCAAGCTGACAGGTCATTTCCTAGAAGACGTGGCATGTAGACTTGGAAAGTGATCACCGCTTAGATTCATTTCCTACAATTCTTGAAATTAGAACTAAAGTCAAGATCCGTGCATATTTAATCGTGAGTTTTTTTAAATCAAAACATAAGTGTAGATCAACTCGCCATGAATAATGAAACATAAAGTCACGGAATTAAGCTCAAGAAGGGGGAGCATGATGTAAACAAAATAATAAATCTCGTTAATGGATTGCCAGTTTCAGCCACCTAACGAGATCAGTTTCATGTTGTACAAATATTTATTTATAAAACATCCTCGCTTTCCCATATTATTATTTCCATTAACCAAGCTAATATCGCATGGAATAAAGGAACGCTTCAAAGACTGTCTTTAACAGTCACTTGGTTGAGGGTAGAGATCTGGGCTGTATAGAGTGGGACTAGCTTGTACTATACAAACTCTGCATTGGAATTAGGAGCAGTGTGACTACTTGACCTATGAGATGGGTCACACCTTTGATAACTTGAACCAGGGCGTTGGTTTATGGATTCTGATTTGGATTCTGATTTACGACTCGGCCCAGGTCTGAAACTGATAAAGCTGTCCGATGTAGAATTGGTTCTAGAAATGAAACTGAGCACGCCCGGACAAGAGAGGATGCTGACATAATGGTTGTACCTTAACTATACACCAATGTGTGATTCTGACAAATCCTGAAGAAGGACTTTTATTATCTTGGGCTACAAAATTAAAATAATAATCTGAAATAAATTCCAGTCTTCTTTGATAGAAAGTGCAAACAATCTCTTCGTTTCAGAACAGACCCAGCCATATCACACTATTCAAGGTCATACACGTGGCTTTTCGAAATGTATTCAACGGCTGGAAACCCGCCCTTGTTGCATTTCCTATGGCAAAGGTAACTGTCATCATTGTAACCATACACCATGGAAGCAAATTACATTGTGATGATAATTACAGACTAATGCAATCGTTTCCACGGATCACGATTTCTTGTTTTGAAAATCCAACACCCAACCCTGAAATATATACAGCGATAGCGTGCAGAGGATCATCGATGTGTGAATACAAACAGACCCTGATTTGCTACTTATTATGTCATTCTGACAAAATGATGTGTATATAAAGTGTGACCACATTCTGTTGAGCCATTTGCTACTCTACCTCCATGGTCAGTCAAACAAAAGACAAAACACAGTTCAAACCCGTAGGTGAGAGGGGGCTATCCTCGTGCACGCCCCTTGTGACGTCACTGACAGGGCCCGTTCCCATATTGTGATATATTGCATGATGCGGCCGAATGAGTGCATAATTTGAAACAAATACGCAAATGGCATATTCAGTACAAATATGCAAATGAGCTGTTACATAATGCAGGTTTAGGTTAGTAAGCTCATACCTAAAATGTATGCAATTTTGTTTTGTTATAAAATTGTAAACGGGTGTGGCCCTGTGTTTAGTTGAAGCATATGGCAAAGTATCAAACCACCTATATCTGAGTTTTATAGGTGTCTGCTCAGAGCACTTGCCATATGGAGGTTTTCTCCAAAGCTGTGAATTAATTTTAACTCGACGGCAGTTCAAATCCTATGGAGGGGGTATAGTCTCTAAACACCTATGAACTCGAAGCACCCTTGGAACCACACCAAGGTAAGAGATTGCTAGAAACTCGTTGACGTTATAATTGTAACTAAAATGAACATCTGCACCCGTTATCTTGACATCCTTCACCCTCCGTAATTTCAGATTGGAACTGGGGGGAAAATGTCAAACTTTGTACTTGAAACCAAGCTATAAAACGCTACTTTCAATTAAAAAAGTACAGCATCAATCTTTTACTGTTAGTTTCCTCAAGTACATTCGTCGTCATTGTAGCATAACTATGTCTTTTATATCAATATCGTATTAGCATTGAATGATTGCTTGTTCACACCTCACAGACGCTGACAGTTTTGAACTGTCAAGGAAAGCACGTTACTAATCTCTGACCCGTGTGACTATATCCCCAAAGGATGTACATGAAGTGACATGGGTGGAACATTGGCCCCGCGTGATTTGCAATCGCTACACGGCCTGGAACTTAGCACGGGCGTTTTGGGATGGTACCCTACCTTGTCTAGCCATGTGCACCTTAAATAATTGAGACTTTGCTTGAAAACTTGTGTCAATAATGAATAATGCTTAAAAACGTATGTATTTTTTATTTTTTTATTTTTTTTTTATAGATCAGCTTGTACTAAATTACTGCGCTTAATAACAAAGTTTGCTTAACGTTGTGTTTACAGATTTTATTTTCTGGTTTCTTGTGTCTTTATTGTGCCCCGAGGTTCTAAAACATTTACACTTTCGGGACTGCATGCAGAATCACGTTTCTGTTTTCATAGAAAGTTTGAAATCGTTCCAAGTTAAGCGCTGCTATCGTTTTGTTTCAAGTACATTGGATTTTTGCACTTATTTTATTATGGTTATTTTTTTTTGTATCAAAGCAGTTCAACTGCAGACATAAAACACTATAGGTTGGGTGTCTAACATCTGTCGTGAGTCCACGCGTAAAGCACGTAACACGAAAAGTAATTTAAAATAAAACCACGGCTTGTCAATTGGAATTAAACTTTCATACATGGTGACCATGGAAGAAACAAACATCAATAATATATCATAACGTCATAAAATAACCGGCGTTCCTATAATAGTGGAACTCCTTCCGCTACTTTTAATGAGGCTTTGTTTTATTGCCTCATAAAGCATGATGGCGAGTATATCTTGGGGTCGGAAAATTGTATGCAAATTGAGTTGGAAAAAGTAATTAAATTTAGTTCACCAATTGACCCCTTGCACTGGCCGCCATCGCTGAGGTCCAACAATGGAAACGTCATCCTCGTTCCCAGGGGTGATCGATCTCGCCGCGCCATTTTTTCCCAGCATGCTTTGCTCGATCATAACCCCTGGAATTGGTTCATTAAAATGTGCTAGAATCTAGCACATTTTAATTAGGCCTGAGGCTGGCCGATCCATTCTACGCGCGCACTCACACGCGCGTACTAAGCGTCCTACAAGCGCCATGATACGCTCGAAAGTTTTTAACAAGCGTGCACGCAAAGTAGTCACTGTTGAGAGCCAATCAGCGCTGTTTTTCAGTACATCCCTACTAGGAGTTAGTGGCGAGAGGTATCGATACGGCGCGCTGCCCATGGTAGCGAGGCTGTGGAAACGTGCATGCGGGCACTCGCTGCGCACATGTTTTAGCCAATGGTAGGTCTTGACCTCAGTGAGGGCGCTGTTAGGGCTGTTGGGGTCATATGTACAGTAATGACAGTACACCTATGATAAATATAACATGGGGTAAAAGATACCCCCCAAAAAAACTTGGGGAAAAAAAGAAAGAACCCGCTAGGATTTTAATTGTAAAAACAAGCCATAGGGCCTATAGATACTAACATAATTTAGATTTACTCTATACTCGACTCAACAGCTATATTACTCGAACTAGAACTCAACTTTGGAAATTAGTGAGATTTTCATTCCGAAGGCTGTATCTTAAAATGCCAAATCGAGTCAGATAATTATCATGACTGTGATTAAGTTTTGCTTCATCATTTCAAATATATTTTTTAAAGTTCGAGCTCCAAACTATTTTGACAAGTAGGCCTAAGCATATCGCAGATTAGTTTTTTACCTGTTTGTTACAAGGCTGAATCTTTTAGAGATGTACACAGAGAATGACCGAGACCGGCTCGCTGGCAAAACAATGACCTATTATTCTACTGTATGAAGACAAAGCATGCTGACAAAACAAGGTCATTATTATTTTACTGTATGAAAACAAAGCCTGCTGGCAAAACAAGCACCTATGTTCTTCTGTATGAAGACAAAGCTTGCTGGCAAAACAAGTACCCATTATTCTACGGTGTAAAGACAAAGACTGAAGGCAAAACGAGTACATATTTTATGGTATGAAGACAAAGCCTGCTGTCAAATCAACCAGCTATTATTCTAAGGTACGAAGACAAAGCCTGCTGGCAAACGACGAACTATTGTTATAAGATGAAGACAAAGCCTGCTGGCAAAACAAGAACCTATTGTTCTACGGTATAAAGACAAAGCCTGCTAGCAAAACGAGCACATATTCTACTGTATAAAGACAAAACCTGCTGGCAAATCAACCACCTATTATTCTAAGGTATGAAGACGAAGCCTGCTGGCAAAACAAGGACCTATTATTCTAAGGTATAAAGACAAAGCCTGCTGGCAAACGACGAACTATTGTTATAAGGTGAAGACAAAGCCTTCTAGCAAAACGAGCACCTATCATTCTCATGTAGGAATACTAAGTCAAACTAATCGAGCAACATGGTTGCTGGTCTCGTGACGATTACTTTAGAGTTCACTTTGCTTGTAAAGTCTATAGATTCCATAAGAGGTAAATTCACTGGCAGAATAGTACACTAATAATTCATTAATGACCCAGAGGCTTCAAATTGGTAATAATATAACACACTGTTTCATCCCGTTTGCTTTTCACTGATGTAATTAACGATACCAGTCATATATGAGCTCAGCCTCGACTGCGAAGAGAAGAAACAGTTTGCTAATGAGCCGACAGTGGTGTCATTAAGAACAACAATTGATTACCAACACGAGCAAGTCAATCATGTGTCTTTCATTAGCCAAGATAGTATTAGAACTAATAACTAATCGTTAAGGTGGGACTCACGTAAATCCCGACCTTGATATTGAATTCATTTTTAATTAGGATCCTACACAAGGATGCCTCCGGTTCGATGGTTACTGCTGTGAGCTAGTGGCGTAGCTAGGATTTGTCATTGGGGGTGGGTGCTGGTGATGGTGTCGGGGTGGGGGTGATGAGGATCGCGGTGGTGCGGTGGCGATAAGGATTCATACGAAAAGGGGCATAGCTTCGCAAAGATTAATAATTTATTACCTTGTCCAAGCGTATCGTATTTTGTTATTTTAATGATAAACCGATAGAGGTTTTTGAAAAGCAAGGGTTGTCTACATTTATGGTTACTTCTTTTTAAATCAATTTGTTTTTTTCTTCGATTATGTATTGTTTGGAAATTTTCATAAAGTAAGGAAATGTAATGAATGTTTGAATTGAAAAAAAATTTCACCCTAAAAGAACTCCCCACGAATGGTGGAGTATGCTGTCAATATGAAGCTATAGGAAATTCCATGAATGGTGGAGTATGCTGTCGATATATGAAAACTATAATAAACTCCACAAATGGTCGAGTATGCTGTCGAAATATGAAAACTATAAGAAACTCCACGAATGGTGGAGTATGCTGTCGAAATATGAAAATTGTAAGAAACTCCACGAATGGAGGAGTATGCTGTCGATATTCGAAAACTATAAGATACTCCACGAATGGTGGAGTATGCTGTCGATATATGAAAACTATAACAAACCCCACGAATGGTGGAGTATGCTGTTGAAATATGAAAACTGTAAGAAACTCCACGAATGGCGGAGTATGCTGTCGATATTCGAAAACTAAAAGATACTCCACGAATAGTGGAGTATGCTGTCGATATATGAAAACTATACAAGGCCATTTTGTCTCTTTCCGGGTATTCACAGACTATATTGGTCTTACCCCTAAGATTCACTTCCAAGCTCTGAGAGTCAAAGTAAATATCTCACAAGGAGTTATATGCATTTCTTGTAATGATTAATGACTTGGTAAATTGGTTTGATTGGGAGGTCAAACTTCGTGTTTGCTAACATTACAACGTTGAAGTTTTGCTGAAAGTTGACAGACGATGCTGTGCTTTGAAGAATCCACGATGCCGAATGCATGTAGTGGCGACCTCATACTGTGACATAAATCAAACAGGTCTGACAAAAAATTGCTTCGTAAATTTTGTTTTATTAAATTAAGGCTGTTTGATGATGTATGTGATCATTTTTTTCATCATGTACGTGTACAAGACAAAGGTGGTTTGTCATCAGGGCTCCAAGAGTATTACGAAACAATACTATCTTCGTTTGGAAACATAGTCCAATCGGGGTAGGGAGTACGGCACAGCAGTACTATCCTCATTTGGAAAAAAGGTTCCCATTGGGGTAGGGTTACGGAATAATACTATCTTTATTTGGAAAACATGGTTCCAATCGGGGTAGGGAGTATGGAACATTACTATCTTTATTTGGAAAACATGGTTCAAATCGGGGTAGGGAGTATGGAACAATACTATCTTCATTTGAAAACATGGTTCTAATCGGGGAAGGGAGTACGGCACAGCAATACTATCCTCATTTGGAAACAAGGTTCCCATTGTGGTAGGGTTGCGAACACAATACTATCATTATTTTGAAAGCTTATCTCCAATCGGGGTAGGGAGTATGGAACAATGCTATCTCATTGTTACCCATTCGGGAGAGCACGGTCCCAATCTTGGTGAAATATATCCCACGACGACAACGACCTTTTCCGAGTGAGTAACGAGAGAATCATTGTGTCTTTACATCTCTCATGAGTTCGCCTGACTAACCCGCTAGATTCCTACCCGAGCCATAACCTTCCTTCAGCCGTAACCATTTGTATTTTTAGCTTGAACCTGATACGACAAAGTGTGGTGTCTTAAAACAACATTCTAGGCGAGTCACTCGGAGTGATTCACCAATCTGGATTGACGGGATTCATTCTGACGTTAACTTTCTCTGCCTTACACCAGAAATAATCAGCCATGCTTTGAAACGAAATCCTAAATATACAGAGGAGCAATACAAATCGAGTTTCTTCAAACAACATCAGAGTCCCAATTATTGGTAGATTGCAAACTCCCCAAGCTCGATTACTCTATGTGGAATCATTATTTTCCTATAGCTATTTTGGTTCGATATCTTAATTAGCGAAAACGACACACATCGGCGCTGATTGAAAACGCCTTCGTAAACGTTTCAAAATGATGAAACCAACCATAATTATGATCAATAATTCATGTGTTATTTGCTGGAACGCAGTCACAGTCAGTGCGTTTATCTTATTCATGCTCGTCGTCTGTTACAACACGTGGAAACACCTAACACTAAACAGAGCAAGATATCACTCCCACTCGATATTGATGACTGCGGGACCTTGGTCCAAGACTCTTCGGCACTTGGGAAACAAATTACCCTCTGCTTGTAGCGCGACATCGGCTAGACTTTCTAATATACTGCTAGTCTTTTAGTGATTCAATATTCCAATACGGATGGTGGCAAACACATATAAAGTTATTCATTTATTCACATCGACATTATGATGTTCACCCATAAAACTCGTATAAGTTGAAGGCTTGTGTTTTATAGTCCGGGTCTGTTTCAGAACAAGCCAACACAATACATATAAAGAAAAAATACCGACAGTTTAAACAACTACATTACCGAAATGAATACAAAATGACCGATTATGAGACGAGAGGTCCTCTTTTCTTATAGGCAGGGTATTCTTTTGGTAATTGTCAAAGACCAGTTTTCTCACTTGGTGTATCCCAGCATGCATAAAATAACAAGACTGTGAAAATTTGGGCTCAATTGGTCATCGAAGTTGCAAGAAGAAAAAAAAACACTCGTTGCATAGAGTTGTGTACCTTCAGTTGCCTGAGAAAGGCTTCATGCCTGAAGCCTTTCTCAGATTCAAGTTTTGAGGTGACAAATTACCTCTTTCTCTTAAACTACATTACTTCACAGAGGGGTCGTTTCTAACAATGTTTCATAATATCAACAGTTCTCCAGTATACTCTTTACCAATAAGTTTTTATGAGCATTAACTTTTTAGAGTACTTACCAAAGGTAAACCCTCCTTTAATTACAGCTATCAATGTAGGAGGATTCTTAGATATTTTGCAGATGATATTTAGGGAGTCACCTTTGACATCGACTTTCAAGTCCAAGGACATTTTTATTAGAATTTGGTTGCATGGGTATCAAGAATATTTGGCAAGACTCACCAGTCGATAGCTCGATCGGAAGTATGAACGTAAATTCCCTGAAAGTCCTAGAGGACAGGTAGGGAGTACATTCCAATGGTTTTAAAGCTTACTGCGCATTATTCTATAAATATGCAAATGTGATGCCTAACATCACAGACGTATTTATAAAACCATAAAATACTTGCAAAGGTATAAATATGGTGTTTTCTCTAAGAATGAATGTGCAGGTATGGAAACGATAAAGCATATAGTCGCATAACGTGGGTAAGGAACCTTTTTATATACATAATGCGGTCATAAAATGCCCAAGCCTTTAAATATAATAAGTATTTCAGTAATCCATTCAATGAAGTTATCCGATTGATCAACGTGCGATTGAAAATACACCAGTTTCTGAAATGAAGTCTATTTCTATATGATAGAACACTTTAATAGTGGCAAAATGGCTTCGACTTAGTTGATTAAGACGAGTTTTGTATTTGATACTAGAGATGTGTATGCTTTTTTGTCGTTGGAGTGACTCGATCAGTCACGGTGCATCCACAACCTAATCAGACCTCACCTATGGATATCAATCATCGCACCATTATACTTCTACGGTCAGTTCAAGATTTGCTCGGCGTGGTTTGGGTATACTCTCGGTGTAATAACACCAATATTGGATTGACGCTCTCGCAAAGTCGGTCACCCAGTCTGTGTTAATTCGGCGGCTTGTTCGCGTCTTATCCTAATAGCCAAGACCATGGTACCTTCTGTTTTCAGACAAATGTCTTGGGAAATTCATGACTGGCAGACAACGGAAATGAACTTATGACGAGTCTCATTATATATTCCGACGTCACATGCAGACAGAAAGCTTGAACAATCTTCTAATAAACTGACAATATGTTTCAGCTAGGATTCTTATTCCATTCCTATGCAGGTTGCCAGTAGATGTGTATAGGTGATTGACTATTAAGTGCAGTGAGAATGACTGCGCGAGAGACAACGTTCTTCCATTGAGAACCGCTGGATAACTACTTTGGATTTGGATATAAACCAGGACATTATTATTTGCACGATGTCGAAAGCGCAGAAACGAAAAGCCACGATACGAAGGCCAGGTCATCAGGGCTCCAGGAAGGTAAGTTCTATTTCGAAGTCCATGGTAAAACTGCCCTCCATTCCTCAGTCTCACAAAGTTACAGTTCAACTATGGTATCTCAACCAACTATTCATAAACTCATTCCTTCATTTAGTTAACCGCAAAATTGGACTAGAAAAAAAAACACCAATTGCTTTCTATAAGTGCTACCCGGGTTGGACTTGAACCCGCAACCTTTCTCATCGTCCCAAGCGGACGTCCACCTGTTTTCTTTCATGCATCGGAAATCATCCAAAGCCCTTTATAACAAAACATCGATGGAGGTGAAAATGGAATCAAACTACTGGTCCAATATACCAAATTAAGAACAAGCTAATAAAAACAAATTTAAACACAAAAAATAAACAAATTGAAACGCTGCGTTGTGGGAACGAGTGTAGTAACAAAATTCCCCGCATTTTAATGAAGACAATGTTCATGCATATGGAGCAGTAAGCCTACATTTGGGTACTGGTATCACTAGTTTGAGCTTGCAGATGAATCTTACTCCTCTGTTCATAACCATTTCATGTTTCATGCATTCTAAAATGAATATTGTATACGCTATCGATAAAAAGGGGTTCCAAACGTGTAGACTTAACAATCATGATGGCAGGATCAGAACGACCACAGGCTTGTGTATCTGAGTTGCAAACAATCTCAAGAACTCGGCGTCATCATTAATAAAACCATCCATTTTTAAATGTTCATTTCGTTCCATTCTTCCATGCAACAGCAAAATTCAACCCATCATGGGCAGGAAAAGAAACAGGTAAATCGATCTCTTTTTGACAAAATGTACTTGGTGACTGGAGATTAGCATTAGAGGTAGCACATCTTCATAGTACTGAAGTATTCTGGTTTACTCTGGTCTCGTTTGTTACCTTGGACTTTTTTTCCCAAAAAATCATAGATTAAAACATAACACGTTCTCCGTTTACCTTGAAAAAAAACCCACACAATCAAAAACCCAAGAAATTTTAAATGTTAATAGCACACAATATGCTTTGTTGATATTCAGTTGTACATGTACGCCTAAATAAATAATACGAATTCACCTTGATTTTTCTCTTTAAAAAAATACCACTGCAAAAAGAAAAAGGTAAAATGATCATAGAAATCAGCACAGTTATCAACATTTGTACGAGTTCAAAATTAGTGTAATGCCAACCAACATGTGCCATTTTGGTTCAGGGTAAACCGAGAAATGTATAGATATCTTCATATATATATGTGTGGACTTAACAGTTTGAAATGCAGTTGAGTTAACGTTCTTCTTTGACAAAGGATACAATTATTCCATAAATTACAGTTACAGGTTGCAGTGTAATGTCTTCATTTTGTATTTATTTCATGTTTTGGTATTATATGGATCTGATCTTTGTCACTTATCATGGAATGAGGCACCCATCTAAGCATTTTTAGCTCTGAATTTATTTAATTAACTTTTTTTTTTGGTTTTCATCCCGGGAACATGTTTTTTCCCAGGGTACTCACCGTAAACATAATGTGCGTGTGTATTGTTAGAGATAACCAATTAATTATAGCAAATGAGACAACATTTAGAAAAACCGACGGCTGTTTCAGGATGTATCGAATAACTAGTTTGGGCAATATTAGAAATGCTCTAAACATAAAACGGCAGCATTGTCATAATACAAAACAAATGAACAGCAAACACGCCAACGCTATTCTACCACATTTTCATACTAAATCCATTGGGTAAACATGAATTTATTTGATGTTTTGTATTTACTGTACAAGTTGACAAAGACAATTCTTTTTTAAAAAGAACTTAATCTAAACACTTCCGGGTCAGAGTTGACCCGGATTCCAGGCCACAGGTTGCTTGATCCTTTTCAGGGTCAAGCTGACCCGGAAACTGTTTTTAAACAAATTGAAGCTGTTTCGAAATATGCGTCAGTTTGACAAAGTTTCTGATCGTTTTGGGCACAGATTCCGGATCAAACTGAGGCCGTGTCCGAAACGGCAACTTCGGCTACAGCTACAGCTAGATCAGCGCGTCTGCCAGTGTTGAAGAATAGGCAGACGCGCGCGATCTAGCCGTAGCTGTAGACGTGGACTGACCCAGAAATGGGTCAGGTCTAATGGGGACTCAGAATCTGGGTCGATTCTGACCCGGAAGTGTTCAGAGTGCAGGGAAACCTGAAAGCAAATCAGCGTTTATTGTTTGTTTTTTTGCCCACTCACCGATGTGTAAAGCACCGTAAACTCAGTACTTTCTCCCGAGTCCTGTGAAAACAAAACAGAGTTTGTTTATACAGGCATTTTACTCGGGTGGGATTTGAACCTCTGCCGTTCTAGCGCAGATGTTTTACCACTAGACCACTGAGTTTGCCCGGTGGATATAGAGGCAGTTCGAATCCTATATACAGCACCAACTTTATGTTAAATTTGTATCAGGGATAAAGATTTCCCTTTGGTTTTACCCTTCCATCGATGTGTGTACAGCAATGTTACTCAGTACTCTCCGAAGTCATGTGAAACAACTACCCACAGACATATTACTCGGGTGGGATAAACGTTTATTAAATTAAACTTTGAGATAAATGGAAATTGAATCGATTTGCCATCAATGAGCCTTGATATCTTTCGTTTCTCTTGTACCAGTGATGTATTCGACGATACTGGTTCCTACAGGATTGTCTTACACAGGTTGTCCACTGTGAGATTTCCCCCCTCCCATAACCACGCCCCTCTAAGAAAGAACCAATTACCGATAACACAGCGCACGTTCGTTCTCTTTTGTTGGCTGGATTTAGCATATAGGTCATGCAGTCATCAGCGGATCCTCGCTCGATCGACTTGCACACTGAACTAGGTCATGCAAATTAATTACAAGACACTCCCACATTAACCTAAAAGAATTTCAAACTTTTCTTGTAAATCCTTGGCACAGGAATATTGGTCCTCTTTTTTTTTGTACATTAGATATCTATCATGCTTCAGCCATATTGGTCTCATTCCCTGTGTGCGGTAACACAATGAATACTGACCTCCTGGTACACAGAGGCACCTGACTGTTTCTTACTCCAGCCACTTTTTGGTGACGTAGGCTCATCTTGAAATACGGCATTGCTGGCATTTGGCCCCGTCTTAGGGTGTATCCGTCTGTTTGGAGGGGAGCAGTGGCGTACAGTAATCAGAGGGGGCCACAGGGGCGGTAGCCCCCCTCACCCAATCTGAACCCTTGCCCCCCTCCTCCCATGCATGAGATTTAAAAAAAAGCACAAATAAATGGTTCAATAAATCCTTCAACAAGATTGTCTTCGCCCCATTTGCCAACCCAACCCCCCCCCCTCCTTCCAGAGAAAATGCCCGGTTATGCCACTTTGACGGATCCTAATCCCGGGGTTGGAAAAGGGACAATGTTTTGAATGATGTGGCTGAGCAAGATGGCCGTAAATAGGCTAAAATATCATGCAATATTATTAGCGTGAACTATTCACTGATCATTGTAACACAGTGATAGCCTTTCTACACAACAGCTCACTACTCAACCATAGACTATAAAGTCAATATGTGCTTCCAATATTGGTATACTGCATTCAGCCAAGGACAGCATTTCGCCGCCAAAGGGTTATTTTTTTCCTTTTCTTTTTTGAAGTGAAAAACCCCCAACTCTGTCATCTGCCGGAGCAAACAATAGGATGCAACATTAAGCTTTCATTAAACTTCGTATGGCTATAAACCTTATTCTTGTTCGTAACGACATAACACTTATCATCATTGTTATGGGTGGAAACAAATTAGGAGAAGTCATCATTTTAACTTGGCGTATTGGGTATTACTGATCATAATTTGATGTCAGAAATGTTTTCTGAGTTGCAGCTTGTATTCACGACACCTACAGTGACATTATTTATGGTATAACATTATAGATTTCTGTCTTTGTTATTGATTGACGGAGATGGAATTTCTGTCACAGTGCCTAGAACAGTGCTACAGTAACGCCATATATAATATTACAAAGTCATGTTTTCATATCAAATTATTGTTTGTAAGCATCACAGTACGGAAGATTTTGTAAGGGTAATTTCAGGTGGGTATTCCATCTGCTGCAAATATATCTCCTTCCGCAAATTGTATCTTAAAGACGTCCCTATAGCACCCCATGTAGACTCATTACTGAACCCCACCAGCTCAACAAAATTCACTCCATGTAAACAACAATTTAGTAGGTGCTGCTCATTACTCATTGACCATAGAATAAAAATCTAGACAAATGACACCAGTCACTACCCACAAGTCTAACAAATCTCTAGTAAATTTTTATTTGTTCAACCCCAAATTTTTTACAATTTTACCCAGTCAGCTTCCGTTGTGGTTTATTACTTGATAAGTTAAAAAATCTTGACTGTTTATATACAAACTGGGATAATTTGTCATGTGTTGTCGGTGTTCGTTGGCCGATCCAACCCCGTCCTTCAGGTTTTCTGACTATGATTGCCTCTATTGACATACTCTCAGCCTTCTCAGACACTGCACCGCCATTGACCATTCATTTGTAGACAATTAACTTCATCATCATTAACCATCATTTGTTCATATATTTAGGATACCGGGCCGTGTGACCTACGATGTGATAATGCCACGTATTTGTTGACACGTTTGTCTGAACACGTAGAAAATATTGACGACATTGAAAACAAATTCAAAATGTTCATTTATTAAAAATGCCATATAAAATGATATTTTGCAATATTTTGAGTATCAATTCCTCTGGGGTTTTTTTCTTCATAGTTTGCAAAGTTCCATGCATCAAACTTGTTTGAATCATAAAAAAAATAACCATCTCTATTGATTCCTGGTAATTATTTTTAAAAATATTGCCTGAAAAATGGGTTCACTTGTCTCTGTGTAAAGTAAAGTTCAAAAGTAATGCCGAATATCGATTCGGACATTTAAGACGGCCGCCAAAGGACCCCATGGGACAATATTTAATTTTGGAACATGAAGTTGAATTCATGATTACAATAAAGTTAGTTCGAAAAGGATATCCCCCTTCCCACCAGACTATATCGCTCATAAGATGTACACGTTGCCATAATGGGTAAATGTTTTAACATACAGTTTTGCATGTTGGCAGCGCTGACCCTTTTTATTCTAAATAGTAAAATGCCTCCGAAAACAGAAAGGAAAAACCGAACATTTCCGGACGACGAATGCTCCATACTTTAAGAAGATAACGCTATAATAATGAAACTTTTAAGGTTGTCCGTCCAGGAAAATGTTCAGTTATCCCACCACAGTGTCAGCACGTGTACTGCAGCTAAGAATGACTTCTTGTTTTAAATTAATACACATATTAGTGAGGTTGACTTTTATTAGGCTCGCAACTGTTTGGCAATATTCGTACAAGTCCTTGTGGAGTATTCCAATGTTCAGGTCTATAAATATTTCAATAAAATTAAATTGCAAAAGTTAATTATTACAATTAGTTTCTTTGTGATATTTTCACTAGAAATGAAAGGGAAACCATGTGATACGATGGCTAAAATTTTTTTGAGAGTAGCAGTTTCTAAGTTGATACTTTGAACTGATATAAAATGCAATGGAATGTTTATCTGGGCGGATGGGGTATAAAATAAATTAATAATTTTTGAGATAGTTATGCGCTCGTTAGTGGTTTTGCTGATACAGCTACAGTACACATGCTTGGGGGTGGGCGTTCAAGCAACCATTTGAAAACCACAGGTTCTTTTCCCACTCGAGTTGCCTCTGCTTTGCTAAAAAAAGATGCCGCCAGAAATTTATACAATTCATCGACTGAAGGTCGGAGCTAAACTTAATTGTTGATTTGGTCTAGTGTTGAGAAGTTGAAGTTTTGGTAATTTTGGAAACGATCACAACACTGGATAAAGTGCAGGTAGCTTGTTCCTCCCTTCAGTCCCTGTAAACAACATGTTTAAAAGCTGTTGACGTAAATTTTGGATACAAATATATACCACTTGCCTGTTTGTTGTAACGATCTGTTGAGGTACAGTATGGTTTTAATTAATACCAATGATTTCATGACAGTTATTTGGGAAACGATCTCTGATGCGACATTGGAAAAAGTGCGGGCAGTCTATCTCTCCCACATATCATAAAAACAGTTGTTAAGAACTTGTTGATGACGTCTTCGGATAATAATTATAACTTGTTCATTTTGTGGTAGGATTTGTTTGGAATTTTTGTTTGTTAGAATTACATTTTAACTCACAGATATATAAACTTTACTAAGAGAACTTGAGTTAACATTCGCGATTGCCTTCTTGAATTTAGTTGGGGGAAGTAAAACGTTTGCTTGCACACATAAAAAAAACACCCTCAAATACCTAATTTGACATGAAGTCGATTACATTTGACTAGACATCAATTTCATAATCGCCTGCGGACAGGAATGCCAGTATTTACCAGTATCGGGTTGCCGTCACAAAAGGCAACTTGTGCCGTAACTTAGAAACACACGACCAAAGTGTCATACAGGAAAACATTACTCGCAAGAGTTTGACATGCGGCCCATCAAATGTAAACGACAATTACAACATGGTTTATGTCATCCACGAGACAAAAGAAAATAAACCCCTAGTGTCAATTGGAACCGCGTCCACGCAGCTTTTTTATAATGCTCATCCTAATAGTGGGTTTTGTAGTTCGATGTACTATCCTGCTGATGAAGTCATTTGGTATCTCACGAGACAGATTTACGGTACACATCCTCAAGGAATTCCTGATGAGCATTCAGGATTAAATCTATAAGCAACATTTCAAATGATCTTAGTTGTGCTGAGCAAAAAAAATAAAATAATGAACGTCTGATAGAGATAAATCGAAAGATTAGAGTTCAAATTGGACTGAATATTTAACAAGAAACATGCCTGATCAAGTTGATTTAAAACTTAGTGGGCAATATACAAACTATCAGTTATTGTATGACCAATATAATAAATATGGATTATGAAATGACAGCCGAGCTAGAGATCCATAAAAATGCCCCATACCGAGGTTTTACGCACAGTCCTTCTTCTAAAATGTCAACCAGTAAAGTGCATTTAACCCATATTCATTGTAAATACATAGTCAATGAGAAAACCCATCCGAACAATAAAGGATATATAGTTTATTCATTTTAATAACAAAAATGTCTTCTGGATTCAGTGAGAGTTAATGTGCAGATATTCTTTGCAAAATAGTGAAGTCGTATATGGATATTTAAAAGTGGGGAATGAAATCATTGCAATGACAAAGAAAGAATGAAACAATTCTCTTGTACAAAAATCTAACTTTTATCATAATACTAAAAGGGATTTCATCAAATTGTATCATTGTGGTTTCCTATAATGAATCATTACCAATGCGATTTGTAATCAACACTAAGTTTCATCAGCCACTATTTAAGTCAGTGTCTCGTGTGTGAATTTACAATGTTGTAATTTTTTTTTTTTTCAAGTCCGGAAAAGGATGAAACAAGAGGTTAATATAATGACAACTTCATATTTGCAGATTTTTAAGCAAAAAATATGTCGACGTCTTTCGCTGACAAATCCACTAGTAGAGTAAATATTCAGTTGACAAACATAATTTTCTGATAACCAAATTATGCCAAGGAATTTATTCATGTATTCTATATTTGAATAAATCATTGCCTGTGGCTTAGTTCATGACTGAATAAAACTATAAATTATCCAAAATGGATATATATATATATATTCCTGAACTTGCAGACCATTAGACCATTCCATCCAAATACTGAGCTTTTACAAAAGAACATAATAAATATTTTATCAACTACACGCATTTCCATAAACAGCCTTTTATATGAAAGTCGAACAATGAGGAGAAAACATTTCGGAGAAAGACCATGAAACACCCACCCCCCCGCCATTTTCTGTCTTTTCAATATTCAGCTCGTGTCATTAAAATTATAATTAGCTAGTGACATTTATTATCATTTATGGTCTCAAACTCTCCCGTACCAGGCAGTATGTGTGCCAGTAAAAATATCTACACAAAGAGGGAGGTCACTGAGTGTTAAACCGGACTTCACGCTCATTTTTTTTTTAGTAGTTGTTTTACCTTGCCATGAACTTACTTGCTCAGGATCACAAACTTGGTTCTAAATGAACTTACAAGCGATCTTTTGGTTTCCGATGTAAATCCCCTTTTCGTCTCAAGTTACACTGACCAGCTCTAATTTGTGTGCGGTGAGTTATGGGAAATCTACTGATTGAGAAACTATCTGGTCAACTTGTGGAGGTTGGAAACTGGGGAGGCGTCTTAAAGACACGCGTGAATTGGCTAACCAAATTCAGGTTGGATTTCAGGGCATATTTCTTGCCTGTGGTAAATCGAATCAAGAAAATTGGATCTGCAACAAGGTTTTAGTCAAAAATGCATAAAGATGACACCTTGTGATTAGGTCAACGCAACCAAGCCAGCAGCTCTCTGAAAGATATCGAGCGAGTTTACAGGTTTGTTTGGTAAGAAAGAGAGGGGGGTAGGGAGACCGGGTTGTCTATAATGGTACATATTCACTGATTGATGGTTGTTAGTGCAAGATACGGCAAAACTAGGAAAAACTGACTATAAAATAGCTTCCTTGCCTGTAAGGCAAGAACATGAGATGGACAACTGGGTGATGAGGTGCGGGATAAATCGAGATGTTTGATCAGTAAGTGTCCCTGGGGGCAGTTTGGTTAAGTCTAAGGACAGAGTGACTGTCTGCCTACTATGGAAATTGTTGAATATTGCATCAGTCCTATATTTGTGAATGTCACATGGTAGGCCTGGTGTTTCTATTTGACAAATGCCCGTCCGGGATTCTGTTGCATTTGCAAAAGTTGCTCATCTCTTCATGTTGTGTTTTTAAGGAAATATTCATTATCAGTGTGGTGGCTCTCGCCTAAGAGGGCGCCCTGCAAAATCGACTGAAATCGTCCCAAGAGTGGTGAAGGAATAACCAAGTTATTATGAAATGTGGCTGTACGCTTCAGAACTCAAGTGAAAAATAATAAGTTATTATCTTTATATTCCACATTGTACATTCTCGAGTACAAGTGGGGGCGGAAAGTGATCAGCGTCGCACAGGAAAAAACTGTTCAAATCATCACCGAATTCACCCGCAGCCATCAATGTGAAACTTATCCGTCACTTCTGACCTTGCTTTAATTAGACCCAACCATGATTGCACTTGAAGCACTTGAAGTTGACTCTAAACATCCACTGCAGGCCAAAAAGAGCTCAGGCACTGCCGTTTATTAAAATGAACAAGAGACGGACGTCAACGTGAACTTCACTTTACGACTGCGTTTATGGCACCAGAGGCATGAATTATATTTGGCAACAAAATTTCCCTCATTAATGAATGGTTTCGTGCGTTGCTACCATGACAACGTTTTGGAGCAGGTTATCAGAAAATACATAGTTTTTCATATCTACATAAAAAACTATAAATAGAAAGAAAAGGGCAAGCGGTGGCATTTCATTATTTTATATACATTTTAGTATACGATCATAGTGAAAATTGTATTTTGTTAAGATGAGAGATAGCCTAAGGGACTTCGTTATTTGTTTTATACACGCCCATCAAAATGTCATACAGTTCGTTTAAATGTGCAATGAGCTAACATTATTAAGAAAGAAATCGGATATGTGTCAAATCTTAAACTGGTCGTAAACTGGCCGACACCCGTCCAAAAGAACCGAAGAACGATGTATTTTGCACCAACTACTCAACAAACATAGCCTTCCCTTAATACACACAGCGTGAGTTTAGTATCGTGACGTAGGTTCCTTCCCTCAATACACACAGCGTGAATTTAGTATCGTGACATAGGTTTCTTTTCTTTATACACACAGCGTGAATTTAGTATCGTGACATACGTTCCTTCCCTTAATACACACAGCGTGAATTTAGTAACGTGACATAGGTTCCTTCCCTTAATACACACAGCCTGTATTTAGTAACGTGACATGTGTTCCTTCCCTTAATACACACAACGTGAAGTTACTATCGTGACATAGGTTCCTTCCCTTAATACACACAGCGTGAATTTACTATCGTGACATATATTCCTTCCCTTAATACACAAAGCCTGTAAGTATCGTGACATAGGTTCCTTCCCTTAACACACACAGCCTGTATTTAGTAACGCGATATAGGTTTTTCCCATATTACACACAGCGTGAATTTAGTATCGTGACATAAGTTTCTTCCCATATTACACACAGCGTGAATTCAGTATCGTGACATAAGTTTCTTCCCATATTACACACAGCGTGAATTTAGTATCGTGACATAAGTTCCCTCTCCTAATACACGTGTTCCAGAAAAGTGAAGACTCGTGAATAGGAAATTGTCAAGAAGCGTAAAGAATCGGGTTAAGTGAATAGGAAATTGTCAAGAAGCGTAAAGAATCGGGTTAATATATCGAGTGGGAGTTGGCAAGATGTGTTATTATGCGATAGAGAAGGAATTCCCTGGTAACACGTCGGTGACTAACTGGCACCGCGTAATCAGATTTGCCCACCGTTAGACCAATGGCACTTTCTTGGGGATGACCTGGGTGAGGTAGTCATCACGGAGGTTTCAGGAGACGTCAAGACATACCGAGATGAGGCAAATGTGCTCATCAAGGAGGTAATTTGGGCTCGGTTGCCGGTTCTGTAATCATATGTATACAGTCGACCATTGCCCGCTGTAGATTTACACACGGTGTCAATCGACAACGTCGTCCTACCAGCATAAAGTAACACGCTTTATACCATGATCTTTTTAGGAAATTTGCCAAAATAAACCAAAAATAAGCCATAACCATTTTTTAGTAAGTTTGTTGTTGTTGTATCGATGAAAATGATCACACCTTTTGGAAAGATGAAATTGTTATGAAATACTATATACAATAATGTAAACATGTAGGTACATAAATAGTTGTTGTTGTTGTTGTTGGGTTTTTTTTATGAGAGATCGCCTAACATCACAAAGCCACAGACGGCCGCTTCAAGGTGAGGACTACACTTAACTTATTAAGGCTATCGACCCAAAATCAAGTGTCACCAGGGGCACGCGTTCCCACCTACTCCTGAGGCTGAAACAGTGTTACCCCCGTCACAGTCCGTAAGGATGTAGGCGTGGGTATCATCCACTAGGAGCCTAGAGTATAGAATGCACTACCTTCCCAACTTTTTACGAAGCAACTATGGTTAAGTGCCTTGTTCAAGGGCACAAGTGTCATTCGAACGGGATTCGAACACACGCTCTGCTGTTGATAACACCAGAGCTTGGGTCCGATGAACTAGACTGCTCGGCCACGACACGCCACGAAGATAGAAGATTTTTTGGAAGACATGTTTCTTATAGACACATACGAACATGTTAAGACTAGAACCTCTATTTGCGTTAATATCTCCAAAGCAAGGGAACAAAAAACTTGCCCGCCTTAAGCTTGTGTAGTGTACAAAACAAATTCAGGATGTTTTTTTAACAAAAAACTTGCCCGCCTTAAGCTTGTGTAGTGTACAAAACAAATTCAGGATGTTTTTTTTAAGTTTTCGTCGCGTGTCTCTCAAACCAAAATGTGACCAACCCGAGCCACGAAGTGCACACTATAATCTGGCCACATTTTAATAAAATCGTGAATCGGTATAATGCACACAAGGAACTCGACCACGGAACAGTGCATAACTGTCTGCACGTTCACGAGTAAACACTTCAGGTTATGCATAATGACCAATGAAACGTGTGGGGCTTAAGTCCTTTTTTTGTTAACTGGTACTGGTAATTTATTTTCCTCAAATAAGCTAAACTACCATGGTAACATCCAAGGCCAAATTCGATTTAGTTTTTAACGGGCAGTTCGAGTCAAGACGTGCATAGTGTTATGCGGTGAGATCGGACTACACGCACAAGGGGATCAAAACTAAACCTGCAGTATCACGTGTAAGGATGCATTATTAACAGCGAACTTGGAAACAAGTACCTCGGAGATTAATTGTTATTGTAGGCGTAATGATTGTCTTAAGGGAGTTGAAGTTTTCCATAGATGGTGACTGCAAATTAACATCAAATATGGCTCAATGTTTAGCCGGTGTGAA